>OZ014530.1:221592680-223035127 GCA_963966105.1 Volucella zonaria
GAGTACGTCTGAATTTTTACAAATTGCACATTTTTTTTAAATTTTTGTGGGGTTACAAAAGGTTTTACATTAAATCAGTATGTTAGCAAGTTGGTAAAATTCAATATTTAATCTTGATAGTGTAGCCAATAATTAAAAATTTATTTCAAATTTTATAAGCAACACTCCGCAATGCAATTAACTTTCATTTCAACAAATTGTTTAAAATGCATTTTCTTCAGGCGGTGATAACAATGATTATGATAATGTGGCTTAAAGAGTCATGTAAGGATGTCATTTGAAACTTATCAGATAAACGCTAATTGACAAAATATCGTAGTGACGAAGAGCGGGTGTCAATAACTGTTTATAGTTTTTTTTATCTATGTGGTGTGAAAAGATGTAATAAAGCAGATTTCAAAATTTTTTTTGTACTCAAAACATTCGCCATTTAGGGGGAGACTAAAACCAAATCACATTTCTTAACTTTGTCTAACTCATTTTTTAGTTCTTACGTACAAAAAGCTCGTTACTTCGGAGGGCTTCTAACCCAGATGAACTATCAGAACAACTCATGCAACCCTTTCTTTTAGTTCTTCGACTACAAGGGCCTTTCTCGTTACTCGTTACTCGTTACTCGCTACTGAAGCATGTCTTTTCTCTGTTCTTTCCTGGATCCGCATAAAACTAAAGCAAACTATTTGTTCATTCTATCGCGCAGTATAAATTGTAGAAGAAACTCCCCTGGTTATTCTCTACTCAATCTACAACGAGTGCGAATACGAATACGAATACGAGTACGGGTAGGTACTCGTATGATTTTAGATACTCGTATCCCAAGTTAGGAAAAAAATTAAATTACCATGACAAAGTTTTCAGCCAAAGTCACGTTCCGGGCATTTTTCTAAAAAGAGAAAAATAAAATATAGAACAAAAAAAAAAGTGCGCCAACGTAGATATTTATTTTAGAAAACAGATTGATGAGATGGCTCGAACAGACAGGGAGAGGGAAAGAAGGACACAAATGTATCATACTCGTACTTCACATGTTTGTTTAATACAAACATGGGTTCGTACGGCTTTGAGTACGGCATCCGGAGTGCGAGTAAATTTTTTTTTTCTAAAAAAACTCCAAATACCCGGGTGTTCAGACTATACCTAGGTTCATATGTATCCGTATTCGTAGCTATAGCCGTAGCCGTTTCCATATCTGTATCCGTAGCCTTGGTGAGCTTAGAATTTGCTCATATATATGTAAATTGGTTGTTTTCTATTTTTATGTGATGATGTGGAACGGAAAGTAGAGCATGAAATGGGGTCCTTGTTATGCAATTTTATATTAAACACATTTGTTACCTTTTTGTTGCTTTCCTCTATTTTTTCTCTACATATTTTCCTGTCATTTTCGTAAGTAACACAAGTAGAAGAAAAATAGTTGCAATGTTTCTTTAGTTGAAAATGAAAAATGGTCCCTTGTCTCTATTCTATGCTGTTGCTCTTTATCGGTCGGTTGGTGGTGGCTTTTTCGTCTTTTTGAGGGGACGGTACCTATTTTCATTTTAAGGGATGAAGGTAATAGATGTGTGCTCGATTTCTTCAGGTATTTCTTCTTTCATTTTCTACTTACCTTTCTGTTTTCTAGTTTTCCTTTTACCTTTTGTCAGGGGAAAATTGCTTACCTTAATCTGATTTGAAAAATGGTATTACTAGGGATGTGCTTCAGTTCATGCCGTGAGTTGGGGTACATTTTCATTTCTCTCAACTAAATTAAATTAAATTAAAAATATAAGAAACCAAGTATGAATGTATCTCCCCGAACTTTCGTACCCAATTACTTGCCGCTGGACTTAATACCTTCTATGTACGCCGTATTGATTAAACTATGTCAAGGAAAATGTATTGCTTGTAGACACAGTCATTATAATTTGGTCTACAAGATGTTCGTTGGTGTAATTCTTTGAATGGATTAAAATTAGAATGCCGGAGCACATTTAATAATTTGAAAAAAATATGAACTCCATCAGTAGAATAGAGTAACTCTGACAGATGTTTTAGTTCGAGTTCATTAAATTATTTTTGTTTGCCATTGGAAGATTTTTATAAATTAAGATTTTGTTACATATCGCTGACGATCAGCACCAATCAGCCATTTATCGTGGACAATGACATACAACTTTTTCATCAATCCGACCAATATGAGGAGGGAATTGAATCATTTTAGTTTAAATTCATTAAAGTTTGCTATGTATTGTAGTATATCACCGAGAGACCTGAGAACAATTGAACGAGTAACCAACTCTCGAACTGTCGAGCTGTTCAAGGTGGGGGAAAATAACTTTGTGAAGAGCAAGTACCAAATAAACTCTAAAACGTTATCGGACGAAAGCATGCAAGACCAATAGAAGCTCAACATTGTATGCTCGATCCTAATTCTCCAGTCTGCTCCAACTCTTGGTCACTTCAACATCACCTATAAGATTTTCTCTCCCGTGCTACTTAATCGCTTTAAATTTTTTGCTACCTAACTGGTTTGGTCGGGTATCGGTTTCAGGCTCGAAAATCAAATATTGACCAGATTTTCCAATTACGGTAGACCCTTGAATTTCAAAGCGGCATCAGCCTCATATCTGCCGTTTTTAAGACTTTCTATGACAGCATATACATATACCGGGAAAAATCATATGAGGGCATGTCTGGTTTTGGCATCCCCTTTAAACTTCTCTGGCCCTCTTGGATGAATATGTATAAAATTCGTCATCCACTGTCATGCGATTTCTTCAACGTCGTACTTGAGATTATTGTCCGAAACACGCAACGGCGCAGATATAGACATATGCAGCTCTTCGTGTTGCTTTTTGAAACATAACTGTCAAAGAGTGGTCTGGCGGTAAGCGACGAACATGTGAAGAACATGCGAAACATTGAGAAAGACACATAACATCGACGACTCGCAATACACATCACATTAGATAGGCATAACTTTGTAATAACGAGGTAATCAAGGTCTCTGTCTACATTGGCTTCACAGTTAATACAAATTAAATAACAACACCGCCTTAGAGATAATTCCAAGAGTTACTCTTAACAATCGCTGTCTTCTTTTGGCTCACATAGCAAAAGAGGAGCAAAACCAAAGACAACCAAAATAGCACTGTTTAAAATAGAATCATAGAATCTGGTCCTCCTTTAAGATTCAGAGTCATGGACTTTGTTAATAAGGAATTTGTTGGTCGTTTCGAGAGAAAAGTGCTTCGAGTGATCAATGGCAGAATATCGACGGAGAGATTTAACTAAGAAATACAAGAGCTGTAGATCGGCTTAGATGCACGGAAGATATAGAGTGGATAGACAACAACGCTCAATCACGAATCCACCATTAATAGAAGACGCAATAGATAAAGACCACAGGGACTTTCATCAACTTGGGGTGTAAATTTTAAAATATCTACCAAACAACAGCTCTGTCTGGGTAGGCTTGCTCGTTAAGGCCTAAGTAGGGTTAAAAAACGAAATCAAGCTAGACTTTATCAACTGTAATGAACAACCAACAGAACTAATTAAATTCCTTTACCGTTCTCAAATTGAGAACTATAACAAAACTGCCTATGTAATTTGTTAACTGTAGTAATAGTAAACATTCACTGAAGATGACATCTTCCATGTTGATGCAAACTGTGTACACCCTCTGCTTTTGCAAGAGATTGAGAATGTCTTAGAACAACTCTAATCACAATAGAATGATGGATTCAGTCAGCGACAGATAGAGACCCCGTCATCAAATAATGGAACATACGGCTTATATAAGACGCAACACAAACATAAAACTCATGTTTATTGACTCCTATAAATATAAAGGGTGTTTTTTTTTTTGAGGTATACAAATTCAATATAAACTAAAACACTTGCACCGAACGTCAATGTCTATGATATTATATTTGTTTAATAGATAATTTTATCCATTAGTGTTTAAATATGATACCGGGCAAATTCACGCCATGGCTAGTTCCCATGAAACGCATTCGTGAAGTCCAATTTTCGACAACTTTATCGAGCAACTGGGGCCGTATATCAGCAATAACACGGCGAATGTTGACTTCCACATCGTCCAACGTCTTTGGTTTATCGGCATAGACTAGTGACTTCACATACCCCAAAAGAAAGTAATCTAATGGTGTGAGATCCCAGGACCGTCGAGGTCAGTTCACAGGTCCATTACGCGAAATTATGAGCTCAGCTAATGTTTTCCGCGATAAATTGACGGTGTGGCGTGTTCCGCCATCCTGTTGAAACCAAGGCTCTGTCACGTCAATGTCATTCAACTGAGGATCAAAGAAGTCAGAAATCATGTTTTTATAGCGCTCTCCATTGACGATAACATTCTGGCCGGCATTGTCCTTAAAGTAATATGGTCATTGGCCCATAAGGCCAAACAGTGAGTTTTCATGATTGTAAGTGCTTCTCGACAAAGGCTTCTGAGTTTCTACCACTCCAAATTCGGCAATTTTGCTTGTTTACATATCCATTTAACCAAAAATGGGCCTCATCCGAGAACAAAATTTTGCATTGAAAATGAGGATCAAGCTGAATCATGTTGTCGGCCCATTCACCGAACCTACGACGCATATAATGGTCACGCGGTTTCAACTTTTACACCAGCTGGATCTTATAAGCCTTTAAGCCAAGATCTTTCCGTAAAATCTTCCACAAAGTGGATGGGCATAGCTCCAATTGCTCTCCGAATAACTTGCTCAGATGGACGATTATGTCGACTGTAAAATGGCGCACGATAAGCTTGGCGAGCCAAGGTTTTCAAAATAAGTTTGCACAATTTGCACGAGTTGTTCTGGCGTCAATCTATTAATCGTAAAATGGCAAAACCACAAATCAACTTTCAATTGTCAAATTGAGAATCTGTAGAAACAGTGTTGCGGGTTCAAAAAATAAAACCTCTAAAAGAAACACCCTTTATAATAAAAAATATCTTCGCAAATCGATGTATAAAGGGTGCTTTTTTTTCCGGTGTCAGAATTTTGGATAGAGATTAAATGTTAAATCAGCTGTCACATTGAACTACCAAGCTTCATTTAGTTCAGGAGACGGTTCGCTATTTTATTGTGGAAAGATTAACGCCACAAGAACGATGTCAAATTGATGCAATTTATTTCCAAATCGAAGCTCATGAAATCATTGGCTATCTAAACGTGCTATTTATAGAATTATTGAACATTTTCACACCAAATTCATGCTTTTGGATACTTACACACAAATAAGAACGAGAACAGTGCATCCGGAAGAAAATATCGCGGTTGTGGCAGCTAGTGTTAAAGGGGGTTCGTCTCCTTTTATAGCAACAAATCTCAATCTCCTCTATCTATTCACGATCTGTGTAAAGCTCTTGGTCTCAAAGCTTATAAGATCAAATTTTTTACAAATGATAAAGCAGCGTGATCATTTATTGCCCCATTATTACTAAGTTTTTTACTGTAAGATTTTCTTAAGTGGTGAGGCTTATTTCTGGTTCAGTTGCTACGCAAACTAGCAGAATTGGCGCGAAGACGAAGAACTTCAACAGTTGCCACTGCATCCAGAAACATGTACCGTATAGTGCACACTGAACGCCGGTTGCATCATCGATCCTTATTTCTTCAAAAATGATGTCGAATCACAAGTTACTGCCAACAGACACCGGTACAATACGATGCTCAACGATTATTTGTTCATAAATTTACATGACATTTATGTGAAAGAAATGTGATTCCAACTGAATGGTGCTCAACTCAACAGTACAAACGAAAATATATTGCAGATTTATTGAAAACGCGACTTGGCAATAGAGTTACGTCGAGCGACTTGACGCCGTTGGACTGTTTTCTGCGGGGCCAGGGCAAGTCACTAATTTATGCCGGTAAATCAGCAAACGACTGACACTTTGGAGCAAAACAATTGCTCGAAGAAGTGGTCGAAAATTGCACCTTGTATGAGGCAGGCATGATGGATATATGTCCGACATTATTTTCAAATGTGGAATGCATGAAATCATCTTTAGAAAGAATTTAATAAATCGTCATCAAGTTAACCGCTTTGTGCTTTATTTAAACATGAAAGTCTGGACGGTATTAAAAAAGACACATTATATCAAATATCTTTGGAAACCTGCTTCTGTACAGCATGTAATATTTCAATCGATTGTACGATGATACAAATGTTAGAGCACGTGCTGAGGCTTTGAAAAGTATTCTTGAATGTTAAATTCTTAAAAAAAAATTATTTCTGCTTTTTGATTCTACTCACACAAATCTTTTGAATTTAATGAAGAGCTAATTGTTTATAGCTTTCCAGTGATCATTTATGTTTGCTGCTTATAACTTCTAGGCGTCTTGCTGATGTTATTTTTAATTGGGGATGTTAGCAACAATAAATTGGTGATCTCGTCTTGATATACTCGTACATAAATAAAAATTTACACAAATAATCCTTGAACGCTGCTTGCTTTGGAAAATGTTCCCTGAGTGCAATAGCGTACTCGTACATTGGATATGCGGTCGAACCGTAGTCTTCCACTTAAAGAAATAACGACATTCATAAAACTTAATTATACCGAAGAACTCTACGTCAACGCGGTAATAGGTAACCTCTATTATACGGCTTAGATTCGATTGAATTTATTTTAAAATAGAACTAAAAGGTACGACTTTCCAGCTCATTCCAGTTGTTAAAATTTTACTAGCATGAGAAGTAGGAGATGCATTTATGTTTCACCCATTGAACAAAGTTCTTACAATGCTTATACTAGATGGAGCGAAAAGTAACCTCCTTGGGAATGAAAAAAATTTTTTTTTAAATGTTTTTTTTTATATTATTCAATATAGTCCCCTTTTAGTTTGATACACTTATTTCAGCGATTTTCCAACTTCTTGATCCCGTCCGAAAAGTAATTTTTCGGAAGGTCTGCAAAATGCTCCTCCGTGGCGGCGATGATTTCCTCGCGTTAGCTGAATTTTTTGTCATCAACAAAAGAGATAATACTCTGAGGGATCCAAATCCAGTTATCAATCGACCCCAAAAGTCCGCCCGATTCCGCATCAGCAAGTCCAAACTCTCTTTCCAGGTGCTCTCGGGTTCGTGTTTTTGGTCATTCCCGGCACCCAGCGGCAGGATAACTTTTTCATATGCAGAATATTGCCCAAAATATGGCGTGTGCGCTCAGTAATAATCTTTGTGGCATCTGCTAGCTCGCGCACTTCACTTTCCGGTCAGCCAACACCATTTCATGTATTTTTTTGACATTGTCCTCTGTAACCGCATCGGAGGGCCTGCCGCTGCGGACTTGATCGGTAGTGGAGTTGCGGCCACCGCGAAACTCTCGAAACCAATATTTGACGGTGTAATCTGACGGAGCATTAGTCCCATAATATTTATCCAACTTTTCTTTTGTTTCCTTCGCCGTTTTGCCTCTCAAAAAATAATGTTTTTTGAGAGAACGAAACTCGTTTTTGTGCTTACTCAACCTGATGCCAAACACGTCAACAACAATCAGCTGTCAAAACAAAACTAAAGACAGTATCGCACTGAAATTAGGCATAGCTGGTTAAATATGAACGGACTTCAAGGCACTATAACCTTTTTTGCAGTAGCAGCGCATTCTGGCGGTCAAGGAGATTACTTTTCACTCCACCTAGTATACCTGCATCCGAGTATTGATTCTGGCTTCACATTGACTGATCATTGGCCTAAGGAACGGTTCGAGTACTTGCCTCTAAAAAATTTAAGTTCAGGGAAGCTTTCGGTGGGTTAATTTAAATAAAACCTAATTGAAGTTTATTACGATTTTCTTTTTGGCCTATTGAAATGTCGCTATCTGTTGCAACTTTAACGAATTTGGCTCATCGTACTTTAGTCCGTTTTAGTTTTAAGCGACGTCTTACTATAGACGTTAAACTTTCTCAAAAACTATTAGTTTGTCTACTAAATTTTCTTCAAAAGAATATAAATGTTGTTTCCTCTTTTCAGATGGATTACCTGAAACTCAACAGTGGAATATTGGATTATGATGATTTTGGATAAACGCAAATGTGAGTTATTTGCCTTGCGCATTTGTCCTATGATTTATTTTTAAGTAGATACATGAACAGCGTGCTCGATTTCAGGCTAATTGCTAAAACGTATTTAAGATTTAAAAACATTTTAAATAATTCTTCAATTGCCTTTGACATCCTTGAAGGAATGTGGCCCAATGACACTAGGTGCCCAAGTAGCATGCTATGAAGTCACTCTACTATAATAAAATGGTAGTTGGTGCATCAACTTAAGATTTTCAGCGCCTCAGTAGGGTTAATCTTCTCAGATGAAAAACAAAAACAGGTTTATCTGCATATTCGCAATTGAACAAATTTTTAAATAAAATGTTTCAACGACTTCGGTCTTAGATGCTTTATGGTAAATTTATATCAACCATTCTTCAACACTGCCGAATTCAATCCGATAAATATCACTCAAACCAAAATGACACTCAAACAATATTGGCCTGATTCCGCACCCTGTATTCGAATGGGACAATTTGTTACAACGTCCTTGTTTGAAATAAATGGTGTTCTATAAGGACCTACTATATATAACTTAAACAAAATAACGACAGAAATTGACTTTGAGACAAAAAACACCTTTTTTATTGTGAATAATGGTTCATGACATACGAATGTCTTCCTCGATGTGTTTGACGATTCGAATTCTGTCGGCTCAATTTCGGAACACCCTTTCGAGAACTATCCCGGTTGTATCTCATGAACAAGTGATTGAATAGATCACTGTTTTTCAGCATACACTAAAGATTTAACATAGTACCTACTATACGAAATAATGTAGTGATGTTAAATCGCATGATTTCCGCAGTCAAATAACCAATTTCGGGACATGATCCACTCATTAAATCGAGTCTTCAATAAGTTAATGGTTTCAAGGGCAATGTGGCACGCACCGTCATCATACTGGAACGATATATCACTCGGATCAACGTTGTCAATATTTACAAAGAAATAATCACTGATAAGTATTCGATAATATTGGCCATGAACTGTGACGCAAGCTCCGGTCTTAACATAGAAAATTAAGGGTGATAACCATAACAAAAATTGCAGTTTTATGGGTCCAATTAAATCTTATGGGTCTCTTGTTGCCATACCTACTACTTGCCACTTACTTAGGTGGCGCTATAGTTCGGGGTGAACCTGGGCCTGAACAAGCATCTTCAGTTATCACTGCCTTCAGTTTCGCACTCAAAGTCTACTCGTACTTCAGCTAAGGTGAGGTCTTCCTCTGCTGCGTTGTTGCTCCAGGTTAGATTCAAAGGATCTACGGGCCGCAATATTAGTGTCCATTCGCAGTTTTCTGTCTAGGTTGATGCCATTGTATAGCTCGTATACTTAGTTCGACGTTCAATCTTCTCCTCCAAAGCCCGTTAACGCAAACAGGACGCAACATTTTTCTCTCGAAACGACTGAGGATATGTTCATCCGCTTTCGATTGAGTCCATGCTTCAGCGCCATAAGTTAGGACAGTGATGATCAATGTCTTATATAAAGTCTCTTAAGAGTTTCCGAAAAGGGCTTTACTACTCAATTGCCTTTTTAGGCCAAGGAAACGGCAATTGAAAAGAGTGCTTCTTAGTTTTGTTTCTGCCGAGGTGTTGTAAGCAGAATTCATAGCACAGCCAAGGTAGACAAAGTCCGTCACTGCCTAGAAATTATTGGACTGTGACGTTAAGTTCAATTTGTCGATGTTGTGTGTCTCTTATTGGTGGTAAATTCTTTCAAGTGCAATGTTAAAGAAGTCACTTGACAAAGCGTCACCTTGTCTAAAACCTTTTTTGACATCAAAGATCTCGGTTAAATCGTTACCGCCCTTGACGGAGCAGCGAGCGATCTCAATTGTCAATCTGCACAGTTTGGCAGGGATGCCAGAACTAGACGTGGCTCTCTAAATGCTATTATATGCGGCTTTAAAATCGATGGTGGGTATCGATTTGGACTTCTTGAGTTTTTGAGTGTGAATATTTGGTCGATTGTGGACTTTCCTGGTCTTTCTGCACTGATAGGCATCAATCAGGTTGTTGGAGAAGGGTTTCAGACATTCACACAATATTGCAAATAAGATTTTCTATACGATGTTGAGGAGATTTATAGCTCTATAGTTGGCGCAGTTGAGGATGTCTTCTTTTTTGTGGATCGTGCAGGGATTACATTCATCAGCATATACTCGTCTGGCCAGATCTCTGAGAAATGAGTTGGTGTATGCTCTCCCCAAAGGTGGACGAAAGTTTTGGCTATCATTTTCTCTAAATTGAATGGTCTACTCTGCCTGGATGCAAGACCTTGCGCTTCTTCGCCATTATACAGTCTGCAGAAAGCGTTTTTCTATATTCTCAACATAGACTGTGTCTCTACATACTACAAGGTTTCCTTCTTTTTCTGTACGAGTTGATGTTGTGAAGAACAACCTCTCAATATCTTCGATTGCACGATTTTCGTGCTCTTTTTTCTTCTTCTGGGTTAGTAGATGTTCTTCCCGTCCCTTCTGCTCATAGAGCTTAAGAGCGGTTCTCATCCTTTGTGCGTCGGTTTGTACGCTTCTTGTTAAGCTGCACGTAGTTATCGGCAATTTTCATAAAACAAAGAATTTCTTGGTGGTGGTCGGATGAAACACAGCATATCAGTTGCGACGACTCTGAAAGCACGTTGGTAGTGTTACCACCAGTTTTCGGCACTTGATAATGACAATCTGGTGGCCCATCGCGATTGCTGCTTTTCTACGCTATATATTCTCACAGGAGTTCGTCTTTGTTGTGGCGCTTTAGAAATCCGTATTCGTACTTTGGCTGCAAAAAGGTAGTACTCTGAGCCAATGTCGGCTGCCCGGAAGATTCGGACGCCGTTGTTGCTTTACCTCACTCGAAAAATTTCAATTTTTCTTGTTCGTAATAAAAAGTTGCACTCGAGCCTGATCTATAGATTCCTGTCACAATCTATGGTATTAAAGGTATAATCCGTGCATCAGCGGGATTTTTTACGGGCGCAGGCCGAGATAATTTAGCAAAATTTTTAACATGATGGATACAAAGCGCCAAACTGTTGTGATTGACTCCGAATTGACAATTTCGGATATTGCGCTGCGTTTTCACTCATAGCGCCTAGTGTAGCACGACGAATTGCGAGGTCAGTTGATCGATTATGAGGACCAACAAAATAACATTACCTTCTACATATTTCGCGTATGTATGTATGTATGAATTATCAAAAATGACAGTAGGATTTAAAGGTAAAAACCGTTAGAAGATCTATGGGTAAAAAGAAAGACGTTTAATTTTAGGCAGGCTCTAATTGTTTGCTTAGGCATTATCAGAAAAACATGGTAAGCTACAAAAATCGCCACGTATTCTGACTTCCGAAATAATGATAGGTAAATACTTTATAAGCCGTTATATTGCAGTTTGCTTCTTAAATTTCTACAAAGTTTCGAGTATGAAGGTTCTGGCAACTCTCAGCCTACATAGGATCAGTAACAAATCGTCGTCAAATTTTCCATAGGATTATTCCCAGCCGAAGATCCCGATGTTCGTTATATAATATTGGTCGAATATTATTTTTATAGATATGTATGTATCGTAAGTAGCTGAAAAACAACACACAAGATTTTGTTGAGGTATTTCACGTAATTTCAACTTAAATGGTATGCCCTTGAAGCAAACTTGCGTTCAGCTTTCTTGTTTCTGCCTGGCACTTATTTTAAGACAACGTCTATTTTATATTTTACTATACGAGTAGTTACTGGATGGGCTTTTCAGGAATACTTTTCATTATGACTCTCTCCTCACGGACAGTACATACGAGTGCATATATTCCAGCACATGATTAAATCAAGATGTAGCATCATGTCATGTCCAAATTAAACACAATATAGGGTGCAGTTTCCGAAGATCCAGTATTCCGCCATCGTCCTATGGAAATCAATGCGAATCAGCTTCTGTTGTACGCTGCTTGAAAATTGCATTAGCGGTCAAATTCCCGAATCTGAAACCGCACCAATAATTTCTATTGGGAAATATCCATTCGATCAAAGCTAAAATGAGGAACGAGACTAAGATATCTTAGATAATTTTTAAGAATTTCGATAACAATTTTTAGACGCAAATACTAGTATCTCGATATTATCTATTCATTCCGATTATGAGAAATTTCGATTACGGTGAAAGGTACCTTTGAAATTGTACATAGATATGTACATTTGTACATTTCAAAATTTGGGAAATATTTTTGATTTCTCAGTTTTTCAACAAATAAAATTCAAACATGTACAAATTAACAAAACAAAATAAAAACGAAACGTTTTTCCACAAAATGTGCTGCCTCTCACTAACTAAGTCCTTAAGACAGGCAACATCGTTTCACACTGCTCATTGAACTAATTTCATTTCAAGCGACCTCATCACAAGGGATGTTGCTCTCGAAATACTTAGGTATATTGACAGCTATGTCATTCGTGTGCCATCACACCACTTCACCTCTGTATAATTCCATCCTTTTTCGATTACCCACCTACCTACCTTACCTATCGTGTCTACCTAAAAGTACACCATACAGGAACAGCACAGTATGAAGCCATTGCCGTTTCGCATTCAGACATTGTTGTTGTTTGACTTGGATCTGTTGGGCTGTGCGCCTCTGTCTGATAATGATAGCCAGCAGTGAATCCAGAACACCCAAAACACATCAGCACACACCACAAGAACCAACAGAGCATCGACCGTTGTCGACCATATACACTATTTCTGGTTTTTGGATTTCATCCATTTGTTCCCTCCAAAAGCAACAACAACAGCAATCTTATTTGGTGTTCTGTTTTGTATCTCATTCTCTGGTTGTTTTTTTTTTCCCTTGTATCTTCTTCTTTGATGAGGTAGTGGTATTTTGTTCCATACTATCAGGGTTCTGGGTAGGTAGGAGTAACCGCGTCATCCATTATTCCATCCATCGCCCAAAATGGTAGCACAAACAGATCCAGATGGTGGAACTTCATTCAGCTGCAAAGGCGTATAGATTTGGATTTCGTTTTTCTGAACAGCGGTGCCAGATTGGAAAATTAAAAATAAATAAAAATTTAAAATATAATATTGCATTGTGATATATGTTATTTACTTTAAATTAAAATTCTATTTCACAGAATAATCAGTTTCAAAGACAAGCTTCAGTTTTTTTTTGTGAAAAAGTCTGTGAAATGACTACTTTTAAAATCCTAAACAGTGATTTGTCCTCCAAATATTTGTCTGTTAGCAAACATATAAATAAATTTAAATACAGATATCTAGTGCATTGTTTAATTTTGATATTAGATTATATCAGAAAAAAAAAGTTGATAAAGACCATGGGTTCTGTTTTGTAATTAGTCAAGGCCAGGATTATCGGAATTAAGAAACGATCCCTGCATGAGAACTCGTGAGCCATACAGGTCACCTTTGGCAATCGGAACTCATGAAGTACACTGCAAATGATTTAAATAATTTATATATATTCAGCTTTTTAACATATAAATATCTAGAATCACTAGCTTATGGAATTCTAGTTAATATGAGGACTGATGTTTGTTTCCACAATGTTGTGCTCTAGAAACGTAACGCGAATAATATCTGTTCATGCTTCACTAGTGATGGAAAGTGCAATTAATGAATTTGCTTTTATTTGACCACTTGTAGTCTGGGCAATGACCGAAAGAAGTAGATCAGAGATTGCCTTCTTTTATTGTTTTGTTGAAGTGACTCGCAATGTTATAGTGTGGAACATCAAAACCTGATACTTCTTCCTATAAAGCGATCTGTTTTCCGATGGCTTGATAACTTCGTATCTATATTCTTGTTCTTCTCTTACAAGACATACACTGATTGATATGCCATAAGAAAGGCATCCTATGAACAGATGGACGTAAAATCATTAAACAAAATCCTTAGGGACCTGTTTGCCGATCGTCTTACTTAGTTAGGTTATACAATTTTGTTTTGCAGATATTGACGACGAGGTTTTTTGAACAATTCATCTTCTAATAGCCTTGGTAAATAATAGCGGTTAATTTCCACTTCATTTTGGTATTTACTTAAGTTCTTCACTTTACATAAGTTTTCCAGGATAGATATAACGTTCAGCTTTTGGATTGTGTACAACCGGCAGTCGAGAGCATTGTTCCTAAATTAAATTCGTATCTCTTTTGGCAAGCAACTTACAGCGGATGATTGGTACATCTCAGGATAGATACAATTTTTATCTTAGCACCTAATTTCATCCAATAAGCGCTGACTGATGAATGAATCTGATGGCTACTAAGCAGAATGACGGCAATAGTATGCTATCGTCGAGTGCTGCAGTTTAGTTTTGAAACTTTCGTACAACTCATGTACGTACACTTATATTGCCTTGTTAATCTCTATGGCTGGGATGCCAGTTGTAAAAGAAGCCAATACAGAAACCATCTACTATAGTCATTGAGCTTTCCTAATTCTTGATCTCGCTCCAGGCGCTTTCCAAGTGCGGTTGCAAGATTTGCTTAGTTCCAAGTTCAAGAACTAAATTACTATTTTACCGTATGGCTAATACGAGTTTAGACTCCATCATTTCATCTGAACTTTTTATAGATTTGTTTTTAGAAATAACTTACGTAATGCTCATGACAGTCTTATTACGTAAAACAACTTTTTTACAACGTCCCTCATCGAAAGACTTTTAGATTGGGCATCTACGTCGTTGCCAGTCTGTTCTCAACTTATGAGCTGTCTGCACGAATTCTAAGTTTCTGGATGTATCTGAATACCGTCTCTTCTTCTTTCAGAATGTAGTTCTTATTCGTAAACTTACAATTTCTTATAAAGAGTAGCGTCAAAAATCATGTTAGCTCTTGAGCAGAAGTCTCGTGTTATAGCAATATCAATTTCGCCAATGTCAGATATCTGAAATTTAGTGAAGAATTGCCCAGTTGTAGCCGTATTGACCGTCGTCAATCTGGTTGTACCAGTAAATGTTTTGGCACAAGAAATGAAGATATTCATTCTCAAGAACCAATGAACGCATCCACTCCAACTTTCCGGCTATTTGGCAAGTGACTTTTATGCAAAGTTCCGACATAAACAGTTTTTTACGTCAATTGTTTGCAATCATGGAATGGGGCTCCTCGAAAATCGCGTTATCGTAATTGGCCTGCAAAAATGCGGCTACGAAAAAGGCCAACTCTAGGGATTTTGCGGCCACTGAAATTCAAACGAAACTTTGTGTATCGTAGCGTGAAGTTATTTAAGGAAATTGGTGAAACAGTTAACTGTGCAAAATCGGGCACTGTGTGAACGCCACAATTCATCAAAGCAGTGGCGGAGAATCGAATTGGTTGAAATCCGCAGCACAAGCAGATAATCATATCTCGGGAGATGGACATCAGCAAGAACAGCATATTACGCACCTTAAAACTTGACATGGAACTCAGCGCCTACAGCAGATATACCGTCGACTTACTCACAGAAGCATTGAAATAGAAACGTAAGTCAAAATTGAAAGCCTTGGTTCGCCGAACATGTTCCGGAGTTCAACATGGCCACCACCCAGCTTGTGTGATGGCTTGGTGGGGAGTCGCCTACGATGGGGTCACCGAGTTTTATTTCTGCGAGAAAGATGTTAAAACCTCGGCAAAACAAGAACGTTTTTTGCTCATAAGGCAAAAACAACTCAAACTTGGCTCAAAAACTGCGCTCTGAACTTAATTTCCACTGATAATTAGACAAACAAAGAAAAGTCCGTTCTGGAGACTATAGCTTGCACTACTCGACTTCCAAATATTTGGTCTTTGAAGTGCGCAGCGGAAAATGTTTCAATACATGATGTGCGTACTGCAATCGAAAAGTAGCCAGACCGAGTTCCCTGTTGCTGGAAGGTAAATTGGGACCATTTTGAATAAGTTGTTCTACAATTTTTACCCTTTGAGTGATCCAATAAATGGAAAAAAAAGTTTTGAAAAATATTCATTCGTTTTCATTTTATTAGCCATTATTAGTACTAGGTAGATGCATGTTTCCTGTAAGAAGATACCCAGCTTATCTTGCTTTCGGGTGATCGAATTCCAGCAAATTAGGATGCTTCTGCGATTTTGTTTGATTCAAAACCAACTGCATACATTCTTTACATGAACTGCTAGTGCTGATACTCCAAGGTGCTTTTTATCTTCTTTGACTGTGGATTGTGTTGTTCGCAAAATTTTGTTTTCTTATCGTCTCCTTGATCCGGTAATTCTTCTTTTCTTGTTTAGTTTTACATTGCTGCATTTTTTTTGTATGCGATGTCGGTTAGTGTCACTGGAACCAATGTGCATTTGCGTTTGGACGCGGTGGCATACGGATGTTTATGTACTCTCTGTTATTAGCTTTCAAGTGTTGAAGCGTCTAAGTTAAGCTTAAGGGGGTAAGGAATTGAGGCGCCTTTACTTGTATTTTTTATGGAAATAAATGACCCCTTTTTCCAGAAACGGCTGGACCAATCTCAATTAAAATTTTCATACACATATTTTAGCCCATTTCAAAAATTCAAGGGACAGGATTTTAAGGAAATACAAAATATACGTTGTACAGAACGTCATTATATATATTTTTTTTTCAATATTTTTCTACGAACATTTTCCGCCATAAAGTACAAAGTGCGTTAAATTTTAAAAATTTCTTCCTCAGGATAGCTCCACAGTATTGCTACCAACATAAAAAGATAAAAATTAAAACTATTGATTTGTAGTTTTGAAGATAATGGGGCAAATGCGAATACTTTTCAGGACGCGAAAGAAACTAAGAGGGTATTTTTTGTTACTGGAAAAAGTTAATTCTTTTTAATTTTAATCTTTTAGTTTTTTTATGCAAAAAATAAATAAAAATAATGAATTAAACGAAGATAAATAGCCATATCTTGAAATTGAACTAAGGAGATTAAAGTTAATGGGATCCGTTGTTTGCGAGGTAGCAAGGCGCAGCGCGTCGATCGGTGTCTCATACGTTGCTCCTCTGTTTTGGCTCAAATTCTACAGTAAACCATTTCTAGAAATCGTAAAATGGTGTGGTTTGTCGCTTTCGCTCCCATATTGAGTCTGTATTAAAAACGTGAAATAAAAAAAATAGAAATCGATTTTGGCGTAAATTCTGAGGTCCTTACCACCTTATCATCCTGTTGTAGAGTCTTTTTATTTATATATCAGGTTCTCAATACCATGCCGAACCTTTCATCAATCACCTGGCTGGAAGTCATTGTCTGGTGTTGTTCTTAGGAGGCTGCATTCCCAACTGGTTGATCCCATATTTTATCGTACTAGAGCAAGATAACCGCTTATCGGCTTTATGCATTTGGTCTTGGATAGGACTTAATTTTCCACGGCAAATCCGCACTCTTATAGCGATTAACGGTAGACATTTACGCTTAATGAAGTGGCTGAAAGCTGACAACATCTCTCAGAAGTGCTCGTGAATCGAGCTTTTGCGGATGGGATGTTGATAATATTCATATTAAAATCACACAATGTTATACACAGATTAAAGCCGCGGCTAGAGAAGAAAAAAGCTTAATTAAAAAATTGGAAAAAACTTGCAATCTAGAAGATACACTTTTTATGGCAAAATATACAAATTAGTCGGTCTTAAGGCATCTTTAGGGTAGAATCATTAAAAAGATGTAAGCTGGACGATAACTAATAACCCTTCTCCAATGACACCCTTCTTCATTTTTGACAGAATTCGTGGTCTACTCGTAGTGGGCGGGTAAAACTTTAGACATGACGCTGTTTTTTAAAAAAAAAAAACAATTTTTTTCAATAGGTACTTTAAAGTGAATAACTCTTGGCATCATTATCGCCTGGCAATGCTGCTTTCGACCATGTCTGACTGTATCGTTAGAAGGAGGCGGTGCGAGCGGAATTCAATTGATAAGTGTAATTTCGCGCCTCGAATTTAAACATTTGGAATATTTAATTTTTAGCCATGGGATACGATACGACAGATATTACCATCGACATTGAAATTCACTGCGTCCAGCCTAATTACGCAGTGAGTTGTTGTATTCGTTGGTATTACCAAAGATACTTTCATGACTTTCAATTAGATACAGTAGACTTTGAACTCTAAATACGTACCACCTTGACAGGGAACCACAGCAAAGAGCACCCCTTGATGAAGTTGAACGTTTAATTTATTTAACCATTCGTTTACCCCTTCTTCTTTGATTTGATTAAATCGCTTGTACTCTCGACCGCAAATCTCATCTGTTAAGGGTGAATAAGAACTCGTTTCTTCTCCTTTTACTCGATGTCATTCAATTGGGAAGTGAACATTTTTCAAAAGAAAAAATCTCAAATTTTTGGTTCTGAAAATCTTCAATCAAGGTATTGGATCTCCTATACATTTGGGTCTGTGTGTGAATTGCGTATAGTTTCTGCCATTTTTTTTTTTTTCATTCTCGATACCAATCAGTCCGAAAGAGCGTTGATGTCGACCCGTAATCCACTTTAAGAGGAAACCCCTCATCAATGATCCGAGCATCCATGAATTAGTTGATTTGTGAGCTCCACCGGCGTTTCGCTGATGCTCTGAAGGAAGACTCGTTTATCTAAGTTTAGCTATTTGCTACATAAGTCAAAGATCGACCTTTTAATCCCTTTGGAAGTTTTTTGGAAATGAGATTTTTGTTTTTTTTTTTTGTTTTTGTTGAACATCGAACAAAAACAGAAAGAACGAAAAAAGTATATCAATCCATTTATCGCCTTAAGTGTAAATTGGATTTGCGACGAGTGCGACATTTCGTATTCAGGAGCAGAACGTTTGTTCGAATTCATTGAACCCATTTGGCGAAGGAGAAAGTCGTCAAGCAATGGATGGATGGATGGATGATACACCGAAAATGAAAATGAGAAATATGTTTATTTTTTCAAAAAAAAAAAAAAAAACCTCTAACTTTGCCTCCTGGTCTAGGGGCTCTGGTCTTTTTTGGATGTTCCATTCTATTTTTTTTTTTCAATTTTCGTTGAGAGAATTTCTTTATTTTCCACAGATTAACATGTCTGTCAACGTTAGTGATGCCCTCGCAGATGTCATAAATTATTTTCATTTTTTAAGTTCGTATCTTGGCCGGGCTATGTGTTATACATGTGTATAGAGGCGGCAATATTTCGATTATTTTTTCTCCTATCGATTTCGATTAAAGTGGATTAGAGAAACGCCAGAATCTAATCCCACGGGAGATTATCTGCTGACTTAGTTGACACCCGTTATTGGAGAAATAAATATTGAAAGCAAAGTTTCAAAAATGTGATTATTTTGTTTTGGGTGTTAAGTGTGTGTATGTATGTATTAGGTTTTTTTTTAAACCACTACTATGTCACTAATTTTAGTCTTGAACAGATGAAAGTGGTCGTCTATCAATTTTTTATACAATTTTACGAAATCCTGCTTAAAGAGATGGCACATTCTTCGAGCTTGTTTTTGGCATATAAAAAGGCCAGCAATTATATGTCAAAGTAGAGCAGTACATATGACGCATGATGGCAATTCATTGCTCCAATAATTTTGGGTCACTTTTGACAAAAATGGAATGCAGATTGAAACTGCCTGAGGGAACTTTATTGAGTGGAACCGTGTAGATGATGCTGAAAATGTGGGCTTGATTTTATTAATTTTGCTTAATGATTTTGAATTGGATTCGCTGGTGGAAATGTGCAACTTTTTCTGCCAATTTCGTAATTTAACATTTTTGGGTTGATGGTTTATACTTTGTACTCAAGCGTGACTAAGGTTTACCGCGTAATTTTATGACAACAATACAAAACTGTTCGCGTAAATGTGCTTATTTTATTTATTTATCTTTTTACTAAAACGTTCCAATTATCTGAGGAAAGGTGAACGATATATGCATTTATTAGTTGTTTTACCAATACGAATATATTTTTAGATAACTTGAGCTTGAAGCATTTGAGGAATATTCATAAGAAAAAATTCAAAATTTGACAATGTATGCAGTGTAAGGCGTATGATGGGATTGCGTTTGTAGTATAAATATTCTTAGTCATCATAGGTATTATGAAGACTCTCTACAGCTGAAAACGCACATATTCACATAGTCGACTAAACTAAGCAACTATGTCTAATAGGCAACAGTTCGTTAGTGGCTTCTGTGAGCAGATTAGTGACACAAAAAAACTTTTAAACAGCGTTCTTTATAAAGATTACTTACTTACTTGTGGCAAACTACTAGACCGAAAGTCCACACGGCTTGATTTTAGACTCAAGCAAATAACTAAGATCGTAGTGCGAAACAATCTATTGCATGACTCTTCGTTGCCATAAACGCGGTTATTAGGAACTATACTGTTTTAGATAAAGAGCATATGTTGGAAAACAGATACTAACAATTACTATGAAGTTGTTATTAATCCGTAGTCCGTAATCCGTAATCCGTAAAGTTGTATTAAATCCATCTATTCTACTACTTTATTCTAGTATGATAATTTGCTACACCGGGGTTGACAATTTCCTTTTAAAATTGCGAAATATTGCACGGTTTTGAATTGTTCCTAGCAAGTACTTTAAAGTTTTGATGCCACCTGACCAGATGTGGACAATGAGCTGCAATTTTATACAGATAACTACCTCATGTATTGATGTCAGGCAAAACAAGGACAAGCATTGCTTACATCGCTTTATGAAGCCTAGATATTTTACAGCATTTTAATTGTCATTAACACACATATCGTGAAAGTTTTTCAATTTTGACAATGCAAATGCCATTCATGGATAATCGCTGGTTGTATAAATTTTTCTTTAGCGAGAGCAGATAATATTCTGATTTTGGACCATTTATTTCCCAACGGAAAGAGATCTTTAATGAAGATTATAAGGCGTGTAGAGGATATATGGAAGCCGCGGGCATACCACCAATTGTTTTGTAGACTATCGAACTAGAAACCGCCCAAGACAACTTGAATCGAACATTCCAAAAGGTAATTTCTTCATTCATCTGATCTCAAATGCACGGCCTTTCGATGTCAAGCTCTGTCAAATGGCTTTGAAAAATTAAGCGCAACCATTTTGTATTCGTCAGATTTGTGTATACGTCGGTTCCTCTTTTCCGTAAGACATGACATCAAATCAAAAAGCAGCTGCTACGAAAACCGCACTGCCGAATATTAAGAAGTTTTCATGTCTCCAAAATTTCATGAACAGCGTGAAAGACCACCTCTCCAAAAAAAAGAGGAGACCTTTTGACCTCTTGATCTGGAAACGTTGAATTGGCAGCAACCTGGAAAGATTGAGCTGGACGCAAACAAAATAGGCTTGCCCAAAAAGCTGACAACTGGAATGCCATTATAAGTGAGCGTTGGGATGGAAGCTGAAGCAGATTTTCTACTGTTTCTAATGAACGACCAAACACTTTTACCATCGGGACACTGTAACATTATTTTCCTCAGTTTTTTTGGTCATATTGAGAGCTTGCAGATTTAACTAAGGCGTTGCTGGTATTCATGGGTCATTTAAATTTTTTTTTTTTGGGTTTTCCTCTATCTTGTAAAACCGAACTGATGTTAAAAGTAGTCCAAGTAGAGAGTATGCTTGATGATTGCTATCATAAGCCGATAGTTCGATGTTATTAATTAGTATAGTCTCACATCAGTAGTAAATAGTACCTGTAAGATCGATGGCTCATCCAAGTCGTATATTCATTCTATTTCTCCTTGATGTCGTCTTGACCTTTTGAAAGTGTCTGTCTGAGATACAGCGGCCTTTCAGCCGGTGTGAGTTTGTAAGACAAAGATTTCTGGCCTCTGCGATAGTTTGATCATCTAGCTTTCAGTCTTGAAAGTGGGGCTAGGAAGCTCAACTTGGATGAAGCCTTACCGTCTATTCGTTCAAATCAAGCCAATACAGTATTCGTTCTTTTACTTTTCGACCTGTATTCTGGATTGGGTTGACATTGTCGATAGCAAATATTTCTTCGTGCTCTCGCAAGATTTTCATGGTATACACTCAGTGAAATTTAATTAGTGTTGTGTAAACGAACATTTATGTCCAATTTTTTTCTTTTGTTGTTGCTTTGTGTCCTTTCTTCAACGTATGTTTTGAAAGTACCGTTACTCTCGCTCAGAGAATTTCAACATCTGTTGTTTTGTCACTAATGATCGTGCGAAATTCAATTAGAAGCAGTCGTGTTTATGCTGAAAAGCTATGAGTTGGAAACGAAATCAGGATTTTTTGTGGTGATTGCAATTGAAAAATTTTTTTTTACATTTAGAACTTTTGGATTTCGATGATTGCTGGCTGCAAGTCAGAATGGGAAAAGTAAAAACGCCTCCGGATGAGGATATCGCCAAAATCCAAGCGTATAAGGTTACCGGTATGTCCAATTGCCAAATTTTCATTAAACGCTACTGCTTCTTAAATTATTTCAGATTTAAAGTTGCCGATATCTAAACGGCGTATACAACAAATTTTAGCTGGCAGTAATCGGCTGGTTTGGAAAAAAATGAAGTCAAAACCAGCTCTTACAGAAGCACATAAAGTTGTCCGACTACACTTTGCCAAAGAACACATGACATGGTCTAAACAGTGGAAAAGCGCGATCTTTTTGGGGGAAAAAAAAAACTTTAACCTTAATGGACCAGACGGTTTTAATTATTATTGGCATGATATAAAAAGTCCTGAGGGCTTCTCCACTAAACGAAACTTTGGAGGTGGATCTTTGATGGTCTGGGCTAATTTTATCTATCATTGCAGGACTCCAATATGCAAAATTTCTGGTCGAATAAAATCAGAAAATTATATTGCTCTGTTGGAAGATATTTTAGTAGACTCGTTGGACCATCAGCCGGATTCAAATACAATTTTCCAGCAAGATAATGCTGTCATTCATGAGTGGTTTTCAGACAAAGAAATTCAACTTTTAGAGTGGCCAGGACGTTCATCGGACTTAAACCCGATCGAAAACATGTGGGAAAATCTGTCTCGTCATGTTTATGCTGGCGGACGCAAATTTTCATCGGTGGAGGATTTACGCAAGGCCGTTACAACGGAAGGGGTTCTAATTATAACCAAGTCTGGCGGTTGCACTAACTATTAATTTAGACTTTTACGTTATTTGTTATACTGAAATTTCTTCTGTTTTTACTTTACCTTGACTGCCTTTAATCGAATTTCGCAGTATAAATTGAGTTTTTTTTGGTTTAACTCAGTAAAGATATGTTTATTTGTTTTAGTCAATTTTTTTCTTTGCTTAAATAAATCATTTGTTTGTGTTCCATAAGTTTGTAAGTAGTATTATATTTAAATCAACTTTGTTTTTAATATTACAAAGGAAAATAAGTTGCCTTTAATTGAATTTCACTAAATGTATAAATATTATAAAACTCTCTTAATGTAAATTAAAATTTGTATAGGGAATTGTCGTAGGGATTTTAACAAACTATAGCAGATAGACAGGTAAACAAGCTGAGAAAACCGAACTGCTGTTAGCGATATTGTGACACGAAATCTTTGCGATTATCTAAATGATCCTATTGATTGCTTAACAGCAACGTTTCAAATCGGTCTTTGTAAAGTTATACCTTCCGACGTTTCGAACAAACTTTGTGCCAGTAATTTAAAAACTTAGTCAACATATTTATTCACGTTTCTATAGTTTTTCATCTTTATGTTTAACATTCTCAAAACTCTTCGCTCTATTTTTGAGTTCCTTTAAAGGTGTTCACTTTGTACTTATATGTATATTTAAAAGGGCAGTCGTTCATAGACCTCCGCGGAGTTTAGACGTGTTACGACTTGTGAGTGAGAAGTGTTTCGCTTAACAAAAAAATTTAACAGTTTGGATTTAGGATCCAATCAGCGCAGCGGTAGTGTGTTCGCTTGAGACTGCAAAGGTTGTGGGTTCGACTCCCGGTAGTCGCCAGACGATTTTTTTATTTTTTTTTTATTTATTTATTTATTTTTAAATAAAAATAAGTGGTCCGGTTTTATCACGTGATGGATTGTAATGAGCGGTCCGCTATGCCTATAGCGGGACCTGCTGAAATGATCTCAGGTGAGGCTTCGAGTGGTTCGAGCCATACGCCAAAAACAAAAAGAAGGAGGAAGCTTAGTTCAACTTCCAACTTGATAAAACGTCCCACCCTACAAACGACCAACAACTTCGCTTCATTGACAGCAAGCGAGTCTGATGATGAAGAGGAAGAAATGGAGGCCATAAGTAGCAGCATTAAAATGCTGCAACAAAGAGTGCTGGCCATAAAAGAGAAACAAATAATAAGAAGGAAGAGAGAGCAAGAGCAATCCCAACAACAGCAGCTTGCTCAAAGGCAAACACAACAACAAAAGCCTAAGAAACAGCAGCAGCAACAACAAGAGCAGTCACAACAACGGCAACAGCTAAAACAGCAGCAGCCACAAAAACGGCAACAGCAAAACCAGCAGCAGCAACAACAACAACAGCAGCATCAGCAGCAACAACAACAACAACAACAACAACAACAGCGGCAGCAGCAGCAGCAGCAGAAGAAGAAGGAGAAGGTGCCTCCTATCAACACCTACAAATTGGAGGTAAATGCTACCAAGGACCTGTGTAAGCTGGTCATTGGTAATAATTTTAACATTAAGAGATTGGGGAATGATCGCCATGCCATCCACTGTAATACAGTGGAGGGCTACGCGAAAGTGAAAGAGCTCCTAAAGGAAACGACGACGGAGCACTACTCATTCACACCGAAGTGTGAAAAGCGGCAATCGATGCTGCTGAAGGGGTTGGAACCGTCTTCTGATCCTGAGGAGATCCTGGCACTGCTTAAAGAGAAGGAGTGCGAAGGACTCAAGTTCGTGGGGGTAAAGCCATTTACCACAGCTAGAGCCAGGCGGGAGAAACGGAGTCTGCCGTTCTTCCTGGTGCAGCTCAGTCCCGAAAGCCGTCTGGATAGTCTAAGGAGTATCAATGTCCTAGACTACCAGGTGGTTCACTGGGAAAAATTAAAAAGGAGCGAAGGCGTTATACAATGCGTTCGATGCCAGAGGTTCGGGCACGCCGCGTCGAACTGCCAAATGCAGCCTCGATGCGTGAAGTGCGCAAAGAACCACAGTTCCGAGGAGTGTGCTCTGGGTAGGGACGGAGCATCCGATAGGACGCAGCTCTCGTGCGTATTATGTGGGAACGTGGGACACACCGCAAACTATCGGGGTTGTCCTAAGTTCGCTAACATTAAAAAAGCAAAACTGGCTCGGCAGCAGAAGGTGGAGGTCAAACGTTCACCTGTGAGGCTTCAAACACAAGCCGTCACGCCCCAAATTTCCTACGCCCAAATGGCGGCAGGTGGGGGGGCTACGGTACAGCAAGCGACTGTTGCTTCTCCGGCGCCAATGCCGAGAACAACGGAAGCTGCACCCAACATGCTGGCCATCTTGCTCGCAATCCAAGGGCAGATGGCTCAGCTGCAAAAGCAGGTGCAAGAACAGGCCAAGCGGGTGGACCAGATCTACGCGCTGCTGCCGGGCCTAACGCAACACATGTCGTAATGGGTACGCACATGGTGGAGCAATCTTTGAAGGTCCTTGCGGTGAATGTTAATTCACTGATTAGGATCGAACGAAGAGCCGCGATGTTTAAATTGCTACAAGACCAAACTCCTGATGTGCTTTTCGCTAGCGAAACCAAGCTAACCGATAAGCACAAACTGGAGTACAATAATTATATTGTTAGAAGAAGAAACCGGCCCCGATCCAATCGTGGAGGAGGAGTCGCGATCTTCATTAAACAAGGTATAAAATTTCACAGAGTGTACAAGGGAGTGTTGCGTAGGTTCCGGGTGTTGGAGGCAGTCGTCATTTACATCCCGCTCCGCAGTGGAAAGCGGCTGTATTTGGCCTCTGTTTATGCACCTGAGACTTCACAATCCACTTTATTTATTACAGAGCTTGACACGCTTTTTCGACTTCTGAGACTGGAATCGGGGGAGAATTATTTCATAATCGGCGGAGATTTCAACGCTAAACACAGAGATTGGGGAAATAATTTGCCAAATACTAGAGGGAACCTACTACTCGATTGGTGGGGTCAGCACGATGTCATGTACAGACTCGGTCTCAAAGCGACGGATAACCCGTCGTTTCCCAGAGGGGGGTCTTATTTGGATCTACTGCTTTACGACGAACGTATACGACTGACAGGTACGAATTTACAAACGCTAAACTGTCTGCGCACATTCGTGTATGACAGTGACCATTGCGGTTTTAGCACCGAAATTACAGTTCCCAACGAAATTGCGGAATTGGAGGAGTTTGTCCAAAGATATTCTTACAACTACAGTAAGACTCGATGGACACGCTTCTCCGCAACCATGACAAGAGCACTCTCCTTGAATACGCTCCACCCACCGTCCAATAGGAATTTGTCAAACGAGGAGATCGACAAGTATCTAAAACAAATGGACGAGACAATTAAACAAACTATGGACGCTACAATACCGCGCTATCGACATACGACTAACGAAGACCTGTTCCGCAATCCTACTATTGACGCACTGCACCGACAGAAAAGTAGACTTCTGACAAGACTCAAAAACTTGTACAGACAGTTTACTGACAGACAAGACCAGGAGATTAGGACACTGAAGGCGTCGATTAAAAATATTCAAACGTTAATAAAAGAGAATTACAGAATTTCTGTAAGTTTGTATTGGAACAACAGGGTTCGGGCTGTAAACACCAGCAACCCGAATATGTTCCCGCAAATAAACAAACTATTTCGGAGAAAACATCAAAACGACCTTCAGTGTCTTAAAATAACGCGGACAACAGACAACGAACGGTTACTGACAATAGCAGGTATTGATCCAAATGAGGCCGCTGATGATGACGACTTCTTTGTGATCGAGGATCCACAGGAGAAGGTTGAGACCATAGGGGCGACTTTCCAGGAAATATACAAGGCCACTGATACCATTGGCCCTAATTATGACCTGGACAATCGCGTCTTGGTGCACGACCTCCACATTCGAAATGAAGTAGAGAACTGGCGATCCGAGGGCTCTGGTTTCACCCGGTTCAGCGAAGCAAATATGGCAAATAATGTCATTACCAGAGAGGGTGACCTACCCCCGTTCATTTCGAAGGAAGAGCTCCATGAGATCTTCGACACAATCAGGGCTAAGAAATCAGTGGGGACCGATGGTATTCCGAACATCGTGCTTCGACATCTTCCTCTAGAAGCAGTAGACATTTACACCACCCTGTTTAATAATGCAATGAATAATGCACATTATCCAGCGCATTGGAAAACGGCGGTGGTGCAACCTATCCCCAAAAAGGGAAAGGATATATCCAATCCGGCGAATCTCCGTTCGATAAGTCTCCTTCCGAATATCAGTAAGGTGTTTGAAAAAGTAATCAATAGAGCTCTGTCTAGGTGGGTTGAGGACAAACATATAGTTCCGGATAATCAATTCGGTTTTAAGGCGGGACATGATATCTCACATGCCGCGTCTAAACTGGTGTCCGATATCCAATGGAATAAAGGCAAAAACCAATGTACTGGTGCCTGCCTTGTTGACTTGGAGAAGGCCTTCGACACCGTATGGTTAGAGGGTCTTTTCTATAAGCTGACTAGGCTGGGGATCAGTAAACCACTCTTGTACATTCTTTATAATATGCTAACCAACAGACAGTTCATCGTGAAAAATGGCGATGTGACTTCTGTTGGAATATTTCAAATTAAAAATGGTCTTCAGCAAGGCGCGGTCAATTCGCCGATCCTATTCAACATTTATACAAGCGACTTGATAGGTTCACTTCCCCATACTATTGCGTACGCAGACGATTTGATAGCGTACAGAACAGGTACAAAAATCGAGGTCATTAATACTCTCTTGCAGCGTGATTTCGATAAGATAAGACGATTTTGCGATGACTGGAAGTTGAAAATCAACTTTCAGAAGTCGGAAACCATTCTCTTTAGGACGCCGTTGTCTAGAGCCTCTAGGGATACCAGAAAAAATTGGCGAAAGTTCTCGATCATTGGACAACACGGACAGCCTCTTGCCTGTCGAAATGTAGTCAGATACCTTGGGATCTGGCTAGATCAGTTTCTGTATTTTGACAAAAATGTAGACGCTGCTCTGGCCAGAGCCAAAGGCGCTTTTGCCCTTACAAAGAGACTGTTTTATAGCAGCCAACTCGATGCGAGGGTAAAGGTAATCTGCTACATGGCCCTTATCAGGCCCATGCTGATATTCGGGTGCCCCGTGTGGTTCAATGTACGAGCAAGCTTAATGGAAAAGATTCGGGTGTTTGAGAGGGCTTGCCTTAGGGCTTGCCTTCGCTTGTACAGAACACCAGAGTCGGAGTACAAAAAATTTTATCGTAATGAGGTCCTTTACAACAGGGCGAACCTAATACGAGTGGACAACTTCGTAATTAAGCTGACTCGAAGGCACATTGCAAGAGCAATGAACTCGACGAATAACCTGATATCTGGGGCTTACTACCCCAATTACCTTTACCATGAGAGTGTGCGCTCTGATGGCTTCGTTCCACCGGAAGCATTCCTCTACCTAGATCAGATAGGGTTGATCCAGGATAGATCAGCGGTCCCGTTAATCTTCCATGTCGCTCGGAAAGCTGGGGACAGGCGACTCAACTACGGCAGAGACGTCGCACACGGCAGTGTGGATCGCCTCAGGTTCAGTAGGGCGGTGGGGAATCGCGATAAGAGGGATGTCGTTCGGCAGCACCAGCATTTCTGGTGGTTGAATGATGGAGAAGATGTTTCGTCGTCGTTTCCGTCAATTACGGACCAGCCTCACTAATGAGGCAGAGCTGACCAATCTATTTGCTCGGTGAATAGCGATGGCCAGCTTACATAGGTTTAGGTTAGTATTTAAGAAATATATACATATATTAGTATATACTTTTGTATATACTAATATATGTATATAATTGTGTATAATATCTATGTGTATGTGGTGTGTATGTAGGTTAGGTTTAAGTTTTTTTTTAAGTTAGATATTAAGTTTTTATAAAAAAATAACTCCATATGCTAAGTTTTTGTTAACAAATTTTTCTTAGCTTTAAGTATACAAAATAAATACGAATTTCAATAAAATGTAAATAAAGTCGAAAGACATAGATATAAGAATTTAGAGTAGCTTAGAGTGCCTGTGTGGGGCCAGTAAGTTAGTATAAGATTGTTAAGTAATTTTAAGCTAGCATTTAAGCATTTTTTGTTAGTATGTAAGAATTAATGATTTAAAAAATAAAATGCATTTAAAACTAAAACTAACTAACTGTATATTTAAAAGACTTTCATTCGCTGATATTTTTAGGGAACGATATGTGAATGTTTAAGTGAATTTGGAATAAACTTTGCTATTCTCGTTGCAACTCAAAAGTGTAGACAAGGGATGCAAATTGGATACAGAAGTGGCTCACTTTTCTCTGACAAAAGTGAATATGGTATATTATTCCCAAAACCATTGTGCTATCGTTGTTTCTAGCAACGAAATTCTCGTATATCTTACACATCGCTACAACTTTCCCAGGAATTCTAAATGATATGCGTCAACTGCTATAAGATTGTTAGTTCAGATATGGTGTCCCTTCTTATTTAAGCTATTGATTCTGAATTCATAGTTTTACAAGTTTAAGGATCTTCCATTGTTCTTTGTTTATTAATTAGATGTCTCCAAATATTTGCTTGAGAGTTGACAATGAAACTCCTTAAGGTATGGAGGCTATCCCCAAAATATCACTTTAAGACCTGATCTGCTGTCGATTCACTCTTCTAATTTTTCTCCGACACAGTACTATAGTGGGTAATGAGAAATCTAATGAACTAATCTAGTTCAACCCTTGGCATTTTTTAACCGAAAGAAGCCAGAACTTCTCTTAATAAGTATACAGGCTAGCCAGGACATACTGGCTACTGCTACGGTTTGAACTAGGAAGGATAAGAAGATTGTTTGAATTTGAGTTAATTAACTGAGGAAGGCAAAGCGACAATCCTAGAGGTCCTTCTGTGACAAAATCATGGAAACCTCTGAGGCATCACGGCAAAGAAAACTCCTCTCTTCAAATCCGATGGCCCTTGAACAACCTCAAGTGATGAATCACTCAACCTGCTACTAGATACCCACTTTCCAGGTAGCTCCCAACAGCTCCCAATTCGCGGCCAGTAGCAACTTAAACAGGTCTACTGCAAGCGGGACCAAAGTTCATGGTCTGATGACAAGATACAATCTGCTCAGGGCGCTGCATAGTTTCAAACAATAAAAGTCTGCTGGTCTACTAGGATAGCTGTGTAGAACTTATCCACATGGAGAGAAGTCAATGTAGTTTTCATTCCCAAAGCCGGAAAATGTTCTCATGTTGTCTCAAAGGACCTCAGACCTATAAATCTATCATCTTTCCTTCAGAAAACTCTAGAACAACTGATTGATATCCATATACGAGCTAAAATTGATCCTAGACTTCTGTCAACAGCTCAACATGCTTACTGTAAAGGAAAGTCGGTGGAAACGGCTCAGCATTCACAGACTAGCCACATCGATATAAAGAGTACACAATGGTTGCTTTCCTGGACATGGCAGGTGCCTTTCACAACGTCAACATATCCGCAATCACGACTGCGCTGTCAACTCTGCAGGTAGATGACTCACTTGGGGAACTGATCAGTCGTATGCTAAAATGCAGGATAATCAACTCCAAACTGGGTGAGACTTCTGCTAAAAGATGTGTCAGCAGAGGTACGCCGCAAGGCGGTGTCCTCTCTCCCCTTCTCAGGAACTTAGTAGTAAATGAACTGCTGATATACCCGCAAGTGGAAGGTAGCAGGGTGATTGCCTATGCGGATGACGTTGCTATAGCCGTCTCAGGTAAGCATCTTAATACCATTAAAGAACTCTTTCAAGTAAATCTCGTTGGGCAGATCGCTGTGGATTGGGAATAAAAACCCATAAAACTGATCTTGTCCTCTTTTCCAGGAAATACAAAATTCCAACTATAGACCCTCCTTCAATAAACAGTACCAGTTTAGTGTTTTCCGATTCAGCAAAATATCTGGGTCTCATTTTTGACAGAAAACTAAACTGGAAACCTAACATTCAAGAAAGAGTCAATAAAGCTACAATAGCTTTATTCTCTTGTAAAAAGTCATTGGGAATAAAGACCGATACTCACTTACGGGATGGTAGTCTGGTGGACGGCCTTAGAAAGTGCGGTTAACTGCATTAAACTAAACAGAGTCCAGTGAACAGCATGTCTATGCATAAGCGGGGCATTGCGGTCTAACCCCTCTACGGCATTAGACGGATTAGATGGATCTAAAACCGATAGCGGAGTTGGTGGCGGCGTTTTATCTTTCCGTCTTCCAAATCACTGTAGCGTGTTCCAGACGGAAATTTTGGCGATTAAAGAACCTCTGTCCTGGCTGAAGAAAAACGTGATATCTGCAAAGGATTTCCGCATCTTTTCGGATAGTTAGGCCGCTATCAAGTCCCTGAACTCGGTCTCACTAAATTCTAAAAACGCCCTTGAATGCCGATCATCTCCTATGGAGATGGCAGATCAGTTTAGCCTTCACCTTTGTTGGGTGTCGGCCCACAGAGACATTCCAGGGAACTGTAGAGCCGATGAACTCGCCAAAATTGGAACCACTCCATCTATTCTACCCGAAAAGGGTAACATAGGTATACCAATCGCTGCGTGCAAACTAACATTAAAGCTGGATGCGAATAAAAGATCAGACCTTAGGTGGACTGTTGGACCAACATGTCTAGCAACCAAACAAATCTGGCCAAAACTGAATCTGTATCGAACTAAGTGTCTGCTCCTTCTAAATAAGGAACATCTCAGCGTCATCATAGATTTCATCACTAGACACTGCCTCATAGGCAAGCATGCAATAAGGCTTGGCGCCTTTACAAACGATTTCTGCAGCAGCTGCATGGACGAGGAGGAGGAGGAGACAATCCTCCACCTACTCTGTACATGTCCAGCTCTCTCCCAGAGAAGAAAATTTCACTTAGGAGCTTTATTCTACAATGACCTAAACGATCTAAAAAATATAGACGTAAACAGTCTCCTACGCTTCGTCAGAAGCTCAGACTGGTTCCATCAGTAAGAGGATCATAGACCCACGTGGCATCACAATTGGCCAATAGGCCTAAGGGATTGGTATTTCCAACAGCCACTCTTACCTATCTACCTAGCTACCTATTGTGCTCCATGATTTGAGGCATTAAAGTCTACTATCCTGTCGAAACTGCCAAACTTTCCAACATCATTTATCCTAACTGATGGACTTAACAACACTTTCGAACTCTGAATGTTAACCTTCAGCCTAAATGCATGAGTAAGCCCCATCAAAATGGTGTGAAGTTTTCACCCTTTTTACCTACGTAAAGCTAGAGTTAACTAAAACGTCTTATGCACATCATAAAACATAGTCGTGAGATTCAGTAATGTACGTTTATATTACTTTATATTACTTTTAGGCCTCGATTCATGCTCATGCAAAATTTGTTAATTTCAGTTTACCGAAAATTTTGAAGAATTGTGCACTCTTAAACTCTTTTGGAAGCTTTTCTGTTACTGTAGGTGCTATTTTAAAAGACTTTTTACCACCCTATACTCACACATTTCTTTATTAGTGTCACTGACTTGAATGCTAGGATCTTTGAGTCAGATGAAAATTCGAAAGATATAAGCAGTGAATTACAATTTCAGCGTCAGTTCTTTTATTATACAAATAAGCATGCCAAGAGTACATCTCTATAAGATTTCTGTCATGCAAAAAACAAGTTAAGTAAAAGAGGCGATATGTTGCAAGTGCAGAAGTTAATGAATTTTATCTAAAAGTCCATTCCAGAAGCAGAACGGTTTAATTGCTGTAAGTGCTATCCGACATAATAGGCAACCTAAGTAATGTTGAAAGTGTAAACTGAATTCCACTTTTCTGTGGATTGCTGCTGACTACCAAGTAACATTGGAATGTTCATGCCCCAATCTCAGCTTAAACTGTACAATTAAAAAAATACATTTTTACCGGCATCAAAAGTCAATGAATTTTAATAAACTTTAAGAAACATCATCATTTCACAGGCATCCATAAGATATATCTTCCGTGTTATTTGCAAATAATTTGTTGAATATTCATTCAAATTTACAAACCGTCCAATTGGTCTAAATGAATCTTGTGCTTACCTCAGCAGTAAATACCTAGCCCCCTTATTCAATATTTAACATAACAATATGAATCCATCTTTCTAAGTATCTACACGCATATTAATTTACGCCCAAACTGGCATCGGATTATTTGAATAAGAATAGCTGTTCCATCCCATCGGAAATCTAATATGATTCAAAACAAAAGAAATACGCATGACTGATCCCCCCCTTAATGGTTTTGGTGCTCGCATTTATAAATTTTAATTATCACAATTCACGGCTGAGTTCATTGAATCACGGTAGAGAGTAATAAATCTCGGATTTACATGATAAAGCAAATAAATAAAACAACTTAACACCTACTCAGGAGCACAAGTGCCAAGAAATTGCATGTGAACAAGTATTTAGATACGAGAGGTAAATGATGTGATGTGAAACTGTTTATCCATCACTTCCATAATTTAATTGAGCCTGAAAATGAAATTGGGGGTAGACCAATTAAAATTTTTTATTGCTCTAATTAACGTTTTCTTATATTTGAATTTTTTTCTGACAGTTGGAAAAAAAAATAGAAAAGATTTTGCTCTTGACAGTGGAACAATTACTCAAAAGTTTATGATTTCGCATCAATCGAGACATGTCGTAGTAAATTAATTTGGAATGAGGAAAAGTGAGGGAGTACTGAAATTGAAATAATTAACATTAATGTAAGCATTCAAATGCTGATGTTGAAATTAGTAGTGCGCTTCATGCTACGTGGTAGTATGCTTACGGATATTGTTAACGACAAAGTACTTATAATTTTCGAATATTCACCTCTTTTTGCTTTCTATTGGTGTTAAAACAGTTAAAGAAAGCGAGTGTCTTTGATTAATTTGTTAATTTCTTTTACAATAATTTTTGCCTATAAAGAAAGTTGTTCCTTTGGGGAACAACATATAGTACTTTGTGTAGTACAAACCCAATAACATGTTCATTAGCAGATACAACATCTGACAATTTAAAGCATATGGTATATTGCAATCAGGAAAGCTAACGAGTATTTTTGGCAGGCTGGTGACTTTAGAGGTCTATCATAATCTATCTGAACAGAAATGTCCGAAAAATATAGTTTTTATTTCAATCGATTAAAGTAGAATTGCCATTAATGCTGAACGGCAGTATCAACCAAAGGATCTCCACTACAAAATTTTTCTTAACTGGCTCTATTTCATCAATAAGAGGACGGGGTGGTGGTTTCTAGTGTTTTAATTTACTGGTAAGCCTTTTCTTTTTTAAATGTCTCAAGAAAAAAAGTCAACGGCATTTCAACGCATGATCTCTGAGGTTAATCTTCATCACAAATCAATAAATGACTCGACAATCGCAAAAGATGGATAACGCCGCTTCGTTGAAAATGAACATTAACCACATCATGATCTTCAAATTCCGGCCATAACGCAATCCGTTCACGGTAACAGCCACGACTGCTTTATTTCCGAAGAAATAATAAGATCCATAGATGCCGCCTGCCCAAAAATCACACCAAACAGTAATACTTTGTGCCCAGAGAAATTTCTCGATAATAATTCTAGGATGGTTAAAGCCTTAAGTGCGGAAATGCAGCTTATTAGTAAAGTCGTGAAGATGGTTAAATTCTTGATCAACTACATTCACTTCCAACACCGAAGTTGAAATGTTGGACGCTGCTGATGGTTTGCAGACTTAAGTTCTTGTGTCAATTGAACCTTACAGCCACTATATGCCAAGACTCTATCCAAAACTCGTTAGAGTATTGTTTGCGATAGAGGATATACATAGAAGCAATATTAATCTTACACGACGGGCGCAATTTTGGTTCTTCACATTATTAAATTGTTCCAATAGCTCAAATTTCTCAACCAATGTCGACCGGAATAACTTTGATCTTTTCCAAAGTTTCAGCGGAATTTTCTCAGCTTTTGTACCAAATTTTAACCATTTCAACCATTAAAACCTGTATCTTTCGAGCAGATTTTTTTTTACAAAACAGATTTATGTTTTCAAAGCAATTCAGCGCCGAAATCATTGTAACTAATACTTTACAACCAAAGGATGGAATTTCGGAAAATGATTGATAGACTATCACCACCGGGTTTTTTTCTTTGTTAATTGAAAAAAGTTTTTTTCTTTTTAAAAACGTAAGAAATATCAACCAAATTGTGGTGAAAAAGGTGTCATTCTGGACAACAAAACCATACAATCTGAAATTTATAGTGGAGACCATGTCACGAGCAAGAAGAACTTCCCTAGAAATTTGAGTGAGTAACTCACTCTCCATGATAATGAGCATAATTTTTTTTTTTTTTCTAAGATAATGAAGAACTTTTATTGACCAATAACTTACTCAAGGTTTTTGTTTTTTTTTTTATAATTTGCTCGTGCTCAAGGGATTTAAGTACCCTTAAAATGCTTGCACATAGCACGGGGGAAGGAAAATCAGGGAGGATAGAAAGAGAGGTACCGGTGAACGTTGGTTTTAAATGTTTGAAGGTTATAAAGACTAGGAAATGAAGAGCTAGGCAAGGCATTCCATAAGCGAGTTGTACGGCTTAGGAACGAATCACGATATTTTAGGGTACCTACGTCCGAAAGTGGGCTTGATGAGCATTCATAGCGAGGCGGGTGTTACGGCTAAAGGTTTGAATGGGCGGAATGCTACTGGCGATTTCCATGGAGCACTGTTAGTGGAAATAGCGATAAAACAGAGTGCGACACGAGACCTTACATCGATGTTCGAGGGTGTCCCTTGTTTGAGTGATATTAGTATCACCTATGAGTTTTATCGCACGGTTTTGAATCCTATCTAGCAGATGCAGAGATGATTTGGGCGCACCCAACCAGATGTGGGAATTGTACCACAATTTCGGCCGGATAAACGCCTTATATATTTAGGCCAGATCAGAGGGAGTGAAATATTTCTTATATCGCTTGAGGAAACCTGGACATTTTGCAGCGTTTTTGACGACACCGAATATGTGGTCATTCCAGGGTAAATTTTAATTGACACACATGCCGGGAATGGAAAGTTTATCAGGTTTCGAAGATGCAAGTGCCATTCATGGATAACGGCTGGGTGTTTAAATTTCGCTTTAACAACAGTTACAATAGATACAGCAAATATCGTTTATACAGCAATGATAGAGCAAAATAACCTGGCCAAGTGCTGCTGCGGGAGTATGAAAGCGTTTATATAGTATAAACGACGATGTTTACAATGATGAACAAATGGTAGAGTGGGTCATTATTTAAAAAAAAATATTCATTTGCGTTTATTTTCAGAGTTTCAATACCACAGACTGCTTCGCTCGTTTGTAAACCATATTTGCATGAAAAATTAGCCACACTTCGGTGCAATGCCAAAGTTGTGTATCTGCTATTTACTCAATTTCTAATACTAAGACAACGTAATTCAATTAGTGCCATCATAAGAAAAAAACCACACTATCATTCATTCGTCGTATGTTACATTATAATTTTGTATTCTCTACAATTCCGAGTAGGCGTTGAGAATTTTCTCATAACAAGCGACTTCGTGATGGAATTAGTATCTCATAAATTCATTCCAAAAATTAATATTTTCCATGAGGTAAGATTCTAATCATGACTGATCAAAAAAAATAAAGGAACTAAATATTTATATGGCAACTTGCGAAACTCTATGATAAATAAGTTTGTACAGAAAAATGCCGCATACACTTGAAGGTAACGGATACGGACAGAAAAGTATAAATGAACAATTACTGCGATGTAAGTGCAAATGTGGCACATTCGTTTACTTAATTTCGTTCCAAAATTAAGTCCATCATTAGATTTAGAAACACTGTGGACAAATCAGCGTAGTATTGGTGTTAATACATGTAGTGATTATGAGTGCTTACTAGAGCCTGATATTTTAAACGATTGGTTCTTATCTAATGAAAGGAGAAGTCACAATTTTTCGATCAACAGGGATTAGTGCACAGATTTGAGCAAAGGCTTCGAAACCGTAGGGAAAGTGATGTTTTAGAAAGCATAATAATTAATCTTAAGTCCAATGTGATCAGTTTTTTAAATTAATTTTGCCATTTGTCCTAGGCTCAACCATCCGTATAATCAATTGCTGTATAACCTCATCGACTTTTCTGGATTCTTGGAAAATGGCAAGAATTATACCTGTCGCTAAGAAAACCAAACAAAAAGAACACTCTGATTATCGACCGATAAGGATTCTGTCAATTTTGTCATATGTATTTGAAAGCAGATTGTCAATCATCTCGATCTAAGCTCGCTACTTTCTCCATAGCAGTCAGATTTCCGGCCTCAACATAGTTGTGCTATTGTCATGATAAAAGTGTTAGATGACATAAGACGAAATTTTGATCAGGCAGATTTGACAGTTTTGTGCTTCTTTGACTTTTTAAAGGCGTTTGACAGAGTTATTTTGGCTTTGGTCAGTAAATAATAAAACTCATGTTGAACTACATAGTTGTTTAATCGAGCTCAAACGATTTATAGTGAAGGGAGTTGCTCACAAGACAAATATCCACACGAAGGCGTGCGTCAGGGTTCTATTTTAGGTCCAATTCTTTTCTGCATTTATATTAACGATATTGCACAATGTTGTAAAAGCGTCTATTTGCATCTTTATGCAGATGATTTACAAGTTTATCTTTGCAGGCCTCTGGGCCCTATAGAAGACCTTCGTACAATACATAACTGGGCTACTGTAAATGGACTGACTTTAAATCCACTCAAGTTCCAAGCAATATTGATTTCTCATAATCAATTTAAAACAAGAAATCATACCTCCCTTTCCTTAAACAATGCACGGATCCCATTTGTATCTAATTTGCTATTTGTCTTTCTCCGATCAAGTAAACTACAATGTAGATCGTTTCTGTGCTTGTCTTCGGAAGCTGCAGATAACTGCTCACCTCATTCCAATCGGAACTAAAGCACGACTGATGAAAATATTATGGATAGCATCAGCACCAGACAATGTAACACATTGCAGGAACATATCAATAAAACGTCGAGAACGTCCGACTTTAAAACGGCCTTATTTGAATATTTTTCCACACAGCAGCACTATATTTTATTATTTTGTTTTTTTTTTAACAAAGATCATTACTTAATCTTCTATTATTACATTGTTTTAAAATTATGTAATTATTACTACTATTTTTAGGCTATGCCTTACTCATGCTTAATGTATTAATGATAAAATCGAATCAAATATCCCCGCATTAATAATTAACATTTGTCGATAAACTTCAAACTAACCAAATTAGCTACTTTTCCCATGTTCAACAAGAGTCCTAGTTTCCAGTTGAGGTTCGAACAAGCGTTCCAAGGAAAAATTATTGTATCAATCAATTACAAAAAAATGTTGACCTCACGAATAAGTTGATTCGGAATAGAGCGGCCTTTTTAGCCAACCCTACAACAGTCGTAGCAGCAACCCAAATATGTAGGACAAATATATAATATTGGTTACGAATATACGCGTTACATATGTATTTCAACGATGAAGAAGAAAAATAAGACGGAAAAATCTGTCATCCTTTTACCTCCTGATTTTCACTGCAGCTACTTCCTTGAGTCAGAGGTTAAACCATTTTTAGTCCTTATTCGATGTATCAAGGCACTCTTAACTTCTTAGACATGACTAACACTCGTATAATATTAACAGGGCATATTCGTCGAGGAATATTTCAAATTGCTTCGCTATACATAGAAAACAGAATTGAGTGTCAATGACAGCTGTTTGAAACCAATTTTGACTAGTTTTCCGAACTGACAAAGACGATTTTTACCGAAGTTTTCCTACTAAACTGCTGTTTTGGGATGTCATTTAGCTGGAAACGTGTGATTGTTTTGACTTTGGGTGTATACCGAAGTAGCGTAACCATCTCCATCAGAATGAGCTTAACAAAGTCGCAGAAGTGTGCAAAATCGTGTTAGGGACGACAAGTTCCTAATTTTGAGATGTTATCAATATAGATCTGCCGTCGCATGATCACTTATTATAAATATATTTATCAAATTGTGATCTACGTACCTTCCGAGACAGATATTTTCATAATATTTTCACAACAGGACCGACCTTGTAAGTTGGGCGAAAGTTACTGCATAAATGCACTCTATAGCTTCTCCTGTAAATAATTCTTGAATAAATATGTACTTGTATATAGATGAGGTAACAGTCCCTAGTATCTCCAATCACTGTGTTGGTCGTCTTGTCATCTTATCCACAAGGAAACGCCTATGATTATTTACCTGGCCTGCGCGATTTGCTGTTGCCCGCTGAAAGGGCGATAACGTTGGAAAAATAACCTTTTCCGAAGTCCAGTGTTAGCGTCTAACATAGCTCACTGCGACGATCATAGTGTAAATGAAGACCCGGTTATTCCTAGCCCTTTTAGTGGCTTCTCTAGAAATATCGCTTTGCTAGATATTCCGAAAAATTATTATAATTTTCGACCGGGATACAGTACCTAACCTGACCAAAAATCACTGAAAATTTTAGGAATAAGACTCAGATACAAATAACCATCTTATTTGAAAACGTAAGCGTGCGAGTGACTCTAGTGCGATTCGAAATCCTTCCATTGGATTTATTTGAAAACAATGCGCCGAATCCAGTTGAACCAGTAAAAACCAGCCAACTTTTTCGCAACCGTATAGTCCCCATTTTCACTATGGTTGGCTTTTTAGAAATGCAATGGATACCAATGCACAAAACCTTGGGAATCCATTTTGTTCGACCTAATGAGATAACATCTAAAGACTGTCTTTGCGCAGGATCTTGTATATTACATCTCAGTTCACATTTCGTGATAAATAGGGCTTTCTGAAGAATTTGGAGGCATGGTGAATGGCTTTGAAGAAAATGAATGGCAGAACTTTGAAATAAATACTCTACAATACGAAAAGTACTCAGCCTTAGCAAACAGACAGATCTATGTATAATATAAATAAATTTAGTCGAAATCTGCGGTATTTTTTTAATATTGTTCACAGCATTGACATTGTAAAGTCAATTGAATCAATTGAAAGGCTAACACATGTCTACTCCAACTAAGGGCTACATCACGCTCATGTTGCCAGTGTTCCAGAATTTTTTTCTAGTAAGTCTGTATCTTGTAAAATATCTAGGGCACTGAGAAATCTCAAAATTTTGAAGTCCTTCTATCTGGACTGGTTTTGTTGTCTAGAATTATTTTCTTAACAGATAGAAACTTTTTATATAAATTTTATGTAGATTTCCTAAGACTTGTTGCGCAGATTATTATTTATTATAAGGTTACAAAAGTATATAAGTCCGATGATGTTTCTGTTAAGATTACCGACCAACTGTCGAATCGAATTAGATCTACTTGGAAAGGTACATTCAAAATCCCTCCAAACAGTGCGTGGTAAAAGCGCGTCTGATAATGCAGCTATGTAGTATGCAAATACATACCTTCTTACTGCCTCTTCAAATCCCAATTCAAATTCACATTCCACTTCAAATAGTTTTCCTCCCCAATAAAGCCCCAACGAGACAATTTCGCCAAGTCAATTAATAGATAATAAAATTCAATTCTCGACCTATGAATAGAGCACGAGTACCGTACCGTGCGTCCAATTTATATGGCAGTAAAAATAAATTCCGGAAAAAGACACTAAAAAAAAAAAGAGCAGCAACACATTTAACTATCCCAAGACCGAACCAAGACCTACGACAACCCGCCCGTCTAAACTCAGATTCTCGTATTTTTTTCCGACTGTCTGGTACACTAAATAAATATTTCAAACGGTTTTTCGTCTTTTTTCCCATTGGTTTTATACGGCTTTTTGTTGTTGTTGTTTGCTGGTTGTTAAGTTGTTTAATTGTTTTTAAATTAGAATGTGCGAACATAAAAATCTTCATTTTTATAGCTGCCACAGCAAAAGTGTCATAAAATTGTTTTATAACCATTGGTTCAAGGTCAGCGCCTAAAATAGCGGCACGTTGACGATGATTACGACTATTTCGCCTCTTCTCGAGTGACAAGAGATATTAAGTGTTTGTTTTGATTTGATTGTTGTTATCAAAATTTAGAAACAAACAGATTTTCTCTACTAATGGTGTTTTTGTTTTTTTTTTTTTGTTTCGGCAGACTTTTTAGGATGCAATTAGCACCAGGGGATCTCCGTTTTCCGGCTTCCCTCTATTGGTTGGCAAAATGTTTGATTAAAATTACTAGTCAAAGTCCCATCATTTTGAAATTCAAAATCCTTCCTTAAGCATTTTTTTTTTTGTTCTTATTTTATGATTGTTTAGTATCCTGGGTCCGTTTCTCCACCCCCTGGATTGTAGTATCAACAACTAAGCCAAGCTGTTCTCCTTCAGCCAGATGAGTGAGGGGAGTATCTAACAGATATGCGGCATCGTCCCAATTAACATAAACCTTGACATGGCAGAGATACGCGTACGGGAGTATCAATGCAGCAAATGAATTTCTACCAATTCCTACTGCGGTGATATCTACTGGGCTATTTTGGAACTAAAACACGAATCCCACTATAGAAAATAGAAGCATCTAGATACTTCAGCATAATGATATTCTTATCAGAATCGTATAGGCAGTGTTGCAAAGTCGCAGTTCCAATTGGAATCTTGTTAAATATGACTCAACTTGCAGGAAATTTCCATCAGATGTCGCGTTGATGCTGAGATTTATCTCGAAAAAGAGATGGAAAATCAGAGGCTGTACAGGTAGGTAACCTACCCAGCATCCGAGTTACAAATGAATCTATTTTGTAGGTGGGATGGTGACGCTTTGCTTTCATCTCATTTCAACACAGGCATACTCCATATCTTTGTCGCAATGAATATGCAAATGTGTGAGTAGAAATTTTAAAATGGGCGTGGTACAGTGAAGAAAATAAAACCATTATGGCTGGAGTAGACATCATGCACCAACACAAAGATGATCATTTTCAAAACAACAAACACTAATGCATGTTCAGTTGAGAGAGTGTTTGTACACTACGCACACTCTGACAGTTGGTGAACCCCTTCTCCCGACCGACAACTCTTAAATTTTGTATCTATAAGTAACTTGTTTGACACGACTCGACCTAGCGTGGGGTGAGTAGTGAGTTGCCATTGCTACCGCGCTTTGACTGGCTTTGCTATTTCGTAGTTTTGTCATTTTCTTCTCGAACTTTTTTGCAGAAGTTTTGTGTATTCAAGCGAATGAAGAGCAAAAAAAAAAAAACTGGGAAAATTTCAACATCGATTTTCCATTGTGTAGCTGATGACGAAGACGACAACGACAAAGACAACGACAGCGATGACTTAGATGATGATGATGATGATGATGATGACCACGATGCTAACGACGATGACATGGCTTGACGAGGCCTGTAGAAGCTATCAGCAGGCGTGATTTGATTGATGTTGTTTCCTTGATATTGGAACCACCGTGCACCGTATGCAGATTATTTGCAGCAAGAGTCTCATGCAATCTGAATAGTGTGTTGTTGTTGTGGTTTTTTGTGTATTTCCTATTGGAAAAGTATCTATTCGAAGATACGAGTAAATATCTCTGTCAACTTAGTTGCGAATGGATGAAAATGTGATTGAATCTTATGTGGGTAGTGATTTAGTTTGTTTGGTTTTTGTTTTCTTTTTTTTTTGTGATAAGAGTGAGTTTCCATGTACCTAGTTTCTTTTAGTTAGGAAGTGCAAGCGAAATTGAATCACTTTTTTTGATAGTTGATTACTGAATCCAACTTTACCGACGGTAGGTGATAGTCTATTTATGGAAGGCTTATTTATTTGAATGGGGACTAAATGTGTGTAAACTCAAATACTTTGAGTAGATACAGGCCATGATGGAATGGATTGCTTACTTATCATAACCATCAACCCCCCGATATTTAAAGCATCCACAAGTATTCCACACAGAGTAGTGTATTTCAAGAACTTTATAACTATGTTATAATATTTGGCATAATAACAGATATGTTGGATCATTCTGTGTTTAAATTTATTGCGCCCAAAATAAAGCAAAAATGTGGAAAAATCTGGTCTCACAAACTCCCTCCAATTAAAGTCAGTGATCTAGACTTCACAAATCTAACATATGCATGTTGGCTTTCAGTGGCCTGAAAACTATCAATCTTTCCTTAAGACTATTTAATAATTGCCTTAAGATGTTTTAACGCTATGTAACTTTAAAGCACTAGCAGCCTTCAGACATTTAAAGTGGTTCATTGAAAAAAATTTGACTTCCTGGTCCTTATTTGATGTCAAATGAAAGGCAGTCCAATGAAATGACTGACAAATTATTAAAAATAAGAAAGAATATGGTGAGCTAGACTCAGAAAAGCCAACAACTTTTCACTTCTTCAGTTCAATTTGACATACCAAGGTATACACTTCAAAAGCACATATAAAACATTTGGTGAAGACTAAACTACTGTAGTCTCTGCAAAACTACTGCTAAATTTTCTTGAAAGGTTCTTTAGTCAAGTTGTAATCATATGTAGAGAACTATATCCACAGAATAGAGACATTGACTATTGAAAAAGATTCCTTCAACTTAATAGGTCAATACCATTAGCGGATATCGATCTCAATATTAAGTTATCTTTTGGTTGAATCCATTGGCGTATATATTGTTAGACCTAAGGGATATACACTTATATGTCATAAGATGTGGGCAAATATAAAACAGGTGTATTTAAGATATATAAACGAATTTTTATTTTTGGATTAAAATATATTTGACACCATTCGTTATGAAATATGAGTGTGACATTAACCAAATGCCTCTCACTCAATCATTTGGATGATTGGTGAGAGGCATACGCTGGACGCATTTTTTTATGACTTTTTAGCAGTTTTGTGTCAAATGTCTTTGTTTGCGTCGTCTAAACTTTCCCTCTTAGTGGCATAGACCAGAATCCAAAAAACAACAGTCTAAAGGTGATAAATCCCATATAGCAGGACCATTAAGGTGATAAGACGGTTAACGTACTTAGTCTTCAATAAATCGATTGCGCTGTGAGGCAAGTCTACGGATTGCAATTTATCTCAAAAAATAGTTAACATGGACCGATGGCAGTAGCCGTTGACTATTACTGACACATCGTTGTCGTCTCGGGAGAAGAGTGGCCCAATGATATGTCCGGCATGAAAACTACACAGTAAACAGTAAATTTGTTCATTAAAATTCTGCTGTAGGAATGCTTCTTCTTGTTGGCTTGACTATATACCGAAATTAGGCTTATTAAAAAAGCCATTTAACGAAAATGTGCCTCATCACTGAGGATGATATTTCGTTAAAAATCCGGATCTTTTTGAACCTTCAATAGAGTTCAATCAGCGAATGTTCGACGTACACGATGGTCATTTTGCTTTAATTCTTGACTCAGTACGATTTATGTAATGCGGACCTAAAGCTAAGACCTTTAGCAATCCATGCAGGCAAATTCGACAAATGTTCAGCTCTTGAGACTTACTGGCCGCAGTATTCTCGTCACTTCTAGAGATTTGCTTTTTTATTGGTACGAAAACAATTATTTCACTAAATAGTTAATCGTTCGTTTATTGATAGGATTTTAACGGCCGAAAATTGGAGTTTTACGGCATAAGGAGCATGGTCTTTATCGGCCGCTTTCCTTTTATTTTGAAAAACACACAGAAGCACAACGCACAAGCTGCTGGCCGTTTACCTAGCCATTAAACACTTTCGCCACATCGTAGAAGGACAAACCTTCACCGATCATAAGCCTTTAACGTTCGCCTTCCAGCAAAAGCCCTCAGAAGTATCCCCTCGGCAACTGTGGCACTTAGATTTTATAGGGCAGTTTTCTACAAACATTCAGTACATTCCCGGCAAAGAAAACGTGGTGGCCGATACGCTTTCCAGGCTCGAAGAAATTTCGCTATCATCGGGAATCGATTTCCAGGCGCTAGCTGCGGCGCAAATGACCGATTCTGGGTTAGACAGTCTGCTCAACTCCTAGACTTGTCTACGGCTTAGGAGACGTCAATTATTTGTGTTGAACGCTTCGACACTTGCGTTTTGACGAAATACATCTCGATATAGTGGGGCCCCCCCCACCTTCCGAAAACCTTCTAACAATAATAGATAGGTTCACGCGGTGGCCAGAGGCTATACCATTACGCGACATCAAGGCTGAAACGGTAGCGGATGCTCTATTTAAGGAGTGGTTCGCCCGCTACGGAGTGCCATTGACAGTGATAACAGATCAGGCCTCACAGTTCGAATCACACCTATTTCGCGAGCTTTGTGGCAAATTAGGCGTAGAACATAACCGCACGTCGGAGTACAATCCAACGGCGAACGGGTTTATAGAGTGGTGGTATCGTACTTTAAAAGCTGCACTCATGTGTTATAAAGACGATCAGTGGACCAAGTCATTGCCTCAGGTGTTGTTAGGTTTCAGGTCAGTTTACAGAGGCGAAAACAACGCCAGCGCGACGTAAATGGTTTTAGGTCAAGCAATCCGACTACCGTCGGAATTCATAGGCGCGGATAGATACACAGGAGAGGTAGTACAATCGGATTTTCTGAGGGATTTACAACGCCACTTTGAAGATGTTCGGCCGCCCGCACCATCGCACCATAGTAAATTTAAGTCATTCGTGTTCAGGGAGCTGAAGACTTGCTCTCACGTTTTTGTTAGAATTGACTCGGTGAAAAGGTCTTTACAACGCCCGTATGAAGGGCCATTCAAAGTTATTAGCCGCGACCCAAAAACATTCCGGGTTTTAGTTAACTGTAAGGCGATGGTATAGACCGGCTTAAACCTTATTTCGGGGAAATAGAACAGAGTCGCGTTATCGCAGAGCCTAGCGTGACCGTCACAAAACAGGCAACTATAGCAACAAACCAAGGGTCCCCGGTTAGAACCTCCAGAGCGGGGCGCACAATTGTCCTTCCGGGAAAGGCATCGTTGAGTACTTGGCATCAACTGGCGGGGGGATAAATGCGGCAGGTATGTGATCGCGTCTTCAGACAACACCAAACGAACAGAACTGACAACTGAGTGGCGGCGGCGTTTATCGTTAGGTTAGTATCGTCAAATTTCATTGAAATAACTGATGGTAATATCTCTTGACTTTCGGCGGCTTCAACGCAGACACACTTGTCTGAAGCTTTGTAAACTAAATAAATAAAATTTAATTTAAGACGAATACTATGAACTTGGTGTTTCCTTGCACGGGCCTATCTCAATCCACATATTGACGAATATCCCCACAGATAAACCGAAATGAAAATACGACATCTGTTAAAAGATGGTATATGTGAGTTAAGATAAACAGTAATGTAAAAGAATTCTAAATATTCAATGTGGCCTTTTGAATGGCCTATATTCTATGATACATACATACACATGTATATTCTTTGACAATTAAAATTTACAATCAATCTTAATCTTGGCAGAGAATTTCATGAAATAGGATATGGATAGGAAGCATCATCTTCTCCGACTTTCGGTGATGTTATCAAATAAAACCATCTGCCAAAGAGTTTATATGTGCATTGCTAATGAGTGGTTTTAAGTCAGTGGTAACCTCAAATGCAAATTTCATATGCAATACCTAGTTAGTGAACGATGTTGCCTGCAAAAAGTTCCTTATTGAGGAAAAGATCTACATCATCGTATGCTAGTTTTATTTTTACAAAGTGGCCCGTGAGAACTAGGCTGCTGTATACAATTATTCACCTAGACTTACCTCTTTAAATTAGAGTCAATCAAGCACATTATAGCCAATGCGATTAGTTTCGCACTGAAAATTTAAATATTAATTAAACTAGGTCAGTGAATAACATGAGAAATCTTGTCTCTTCTTTTGTTCTCAGATCATGAAGGAATCACGGGCTAAGCAGGCGCATTAATTCATCGTTGATTACACTAACTGGTTCCTCGCATTTTTATACATTTAATGTATTGTAAGAAATCCCAAGATTCGAATTATATAAAAATTGATCCCTTGAATCCACCAAAATACAATGTTCTTGTTAGTCCAATTAACGTGTAATCAAGAAATGACTTTTTCGATGGGAACTGCATTTAGTGATAAAATTTATTCTTATTTCGATACATTTGTAAGCAACCAACATTTCCGCTTCCGAACTTAAGGTTCTCATAACTATAGAAGCAATAAGTTGATATGGACATCAAGGATTGTCCCAATGAACCACTAACACCCCTATATTTGGATTTAGTTATCAAGGCTCTGATATTTCATAATAAAACGACAAGAATTGGACTCCGACAAGTGTGCATAGATGTGTACCAGCACCCGCTCACTTTTGACTTTTCGGCTAAAATGTAGACTTGAAGAAATGTTGAATAGACATATTTTTGAAAGAATAACAGGAGACCTTCAGCTTCCTAGAAGTGATAAATTTCGAGAGATTTTCGTGGCTTTTGCAATACTGAAGACAATAAAGCCATCGCCCTTAATTAGGTGTACGCACTAAATCATGACCGATAACTGCCCACCCAATAAGCCTCATTCACGAAAAAAAATCCTATGTTTTGCTTTAATTACCGAAGCATACATGGAACTCAAAAAAACCGAATACAAAGTTTTTCTGCAATATTCTTATCGACCTTCAGCTTGACAGATCGACTATAGACCAAATATTTACACTGGGATATATCGTGGATGAGACCAATGAATTTTAAAGCTACATATGATAGCACTAACCGCCTTTGCAGGGCGACGAACGAATTCCAAATTCTGCCAAACTAGTCCAGTTGTGGCGCATAGCACTAAAAAATACGCGAAAAAATGTGCAATTTGTACTTAAATAGCACTTTAAAATCATTCCAAAAGCCCACTGGATTTCAAAGCAGGGATGCATTTTCAACTGACTTATTCAATCTAGTGCTCGAAGTAAAGTGCGATGTGCAGGTGTCAACATGAAAGGCACTATCTTCAACAAATCTGTCCAGCTCCTGTGATAAGCATACGAAATCAACTTCGTTACTCCCCCAGGGCGCCGGTACATAAGCGCGTTATCGTCTGACTTATTCAATTTAGTCTTAGAAGATTAAGTGCGCAGGGAATGTGTCAACATGAAAATCACTCTCTTCAACAAATCCGTCAAGCTGCTAGGATAAGCATGCGATGTCGACTTCAGCGTGATGTTCGGGGTAGACCTAGGCCTCTACCAACAAGCGTCTCCAGCCAGCTCGATCTTCAACTAGCTGCCTCCAGTTTCACTGGCTAAGTTGATTGATGTTCCCTTCCACTTTCGTGCGCCACCTGAGTCTCGGCCTCATCTACTTCGCTGTTCTTCGGGAGTGAAGATTTTTTGGACCGGAGCATTTGTGCCCATCTGTTCTACATGGACCTCCATCGGTGGACCTTCACTCTTAGCAATATCGCTCCATAGCCCGTACAGCCCGGGGTTTTATTCCCTCCTCCACTTACCGTCTTGAAGCAACCAAGAGCACCCTCATCCATTTCTGACAGAGTCCATTCCTCTGCGTTATAGAACAGGACTGGGATTGTTAGGTCTTATATAGGGTCACATTTGTAGTTCTTGAAAGAGCTTTGCTAGTCAATTGCCTTCTTAGCCCAAAGAAGGAGCGATTGGCAAGAGTTAATCTTCGCTTGATCTCAGCGCTGGTGTTGTTGCCTAAATTGATAGCGAAGCCGGTGACGTCGGTGTTGGATGTCCTTTCTTGTTAACAGCATATACGTGGTATTACCCTCATTGACCGCTAAATTCGTATTTGCCGGTTCCGCCTGAATACTCGCGAAGGCGCTGCTGACATCACGTTGCTTTCTTCCGATTATGTCAATATCATCGGCGTATGCTAATAATTGAACGGATTTTTGAAAGATTGTGTCTCTTGTATTGGCATTCTTTCCAGAATGATGTTAACTAAATCGCAGGACAGCGCATCGCCTTGTCTAAATCGTTTTTCGACATCAAAGGTCCCGGTGAGTTCTTTACCGACCTTGATGCGTGCATTCCCCATCATCGTCCTGTACAAACGGATAAGATTCGTCTCTATTGATGCTGTCATATGTGATCTTAAAATCGATGAATAGGTGGTGTGTATCGATTTGGATCTCATGGGTTTTTTTCAAGATCTGCCGTAGTGTGAATATTTTCTCGTTGGTGGACTTCTGGCCTGAAGCCAGACTGATATGAATCAGTTAGATCAACATCAGGTTGTGGACGAACGGCTTCAGGCGTTCACACATTACCGCAGATAGGATCCTGTAGGCGATGCTAAGAAGACTGATGTCACTGTAGTAGGGGCCAGTTCGGAGGATCTCCTTTCTTCATAATCGGACAAACAATACTGAGTTTCCATTCATCGGGCATACTTTATTCTGACCTTATTTTAGAGAATTGATGTATGTTCACCAAGTCATCGCCTGCCGCTTTGAAGAACTCAGCAGTCAGACCGACCGCTCCAGCAATTTTATTTCTTCACTTCATCCAGATCGGATGGAGGGAATTGTTGATCTACATCATCCAAATTGAGACGTTCATTCTGCCTAATAGCAGTATTTGGTTAATCATCGTCGTTATTCAGTCTACAGAAATTGTCTTTCCAAATACTCAGCATCGATTGCGACTTTACTACCGTGTTCCCTTGTTCGTCTCTACAGACTTCCGTTCAAGGTTTGAGTCCGTGACATGTTTTTTCACCTTTTCGGTAAAACTTCCAAATCTTATTCCTGGAGGAGCAGCTCTCAATTTTCTCGACCGCACGCTTCTCATTCTCCTTCTTATGGCACCTGAGAAGCCGGTGTTCATATCTGCTCTTCTGCTCGTAGAGCTCGTGAGTAGCTCTAGTTCTTCTATGCAGCGCTGCTTTGTATACCTCTTGCTTAGCACCATGTGGCTGCTGGCACTCGTGGTCAAACCATGGGTTTCGTTGTGTTGGCGGAGTGAAACTTAGCACATTAAAGACAAGATCTCTGGTGGGTTTCTGGCAATATTGTCACTGGTATTCAATACTTGATGCTAGCCTCTTGCGTTTATAGCCGTCCGGAGTCAAACTTCCTCACAGTATTATTACCTTGCCTTTGCGATGTTTCGATATCCGTAACCGTATCTTGGCTTTAACAAGGTAATGGTTCGGGTCAATGTTGACCTTTGGCAACGTTCAGAAATGCATAATATTGAAGGAGTGCTTTGCATCGATCCCAACGTGGTCAATATGACTGACGTTTGATTGATCACGAGTTCTCCAAGATCTCTTATGAATATTGAGATGCGGGAACCGCATGCTAGCTACGAAAATGTTTCTCCTTGCTGCAAAGTCAATTAGCCTGAATGCGCTATCGTGCAGGCTATACTTTCCGACAGTACTACCAAAGATGACCTCTCTTCCTAGCTTTGCATTAAGATTGCCCTCGGCGGTATCTTGGGCACTGCTAGTAGAAGCTATATTTGGTTTCGTTATCTTCTCCTATGTATGGGCGTGCGCGCATGTAAGGCTAAGATTAGAAAATTTAGCCGCTATTATTACGAGACGAGCGTTAAATTGCGAGAAAATCAAGTCATCTTGCCTAAGTCTGCCTGTAACAACAAATCGGCATCCAAATTGTCGTTGCCTTTGCCGTAGTCAAAACAGCAGTTTTTCATGATCTTCTTATCCGACCCATCCCATCGCATTTCTTGGATGGCGGTAACATAAACTTTGCAGCAGTCCAAGTAGTTGTTTTTTTGGCTACACGTTGCCTATTAAGGGACCTAACATTAAACTTACAGGTCTGAAGTTCGTAGTCCTTATTGCGTTTGCAGAGGTTGTCAGCAGTAGATTCATCCGTTTTCGAGGCTTGTTGTTGCTTCGTACCTATGGATTTTATTTTTCCATGGCCGGGCAGTTACCTGAGCCACAATCAAACTCCAATGGCAATTGAATAAACAATTACATTGGATAACTGAACTAATAGTAGTTATTTCAAAGTAACTACAGTGTTGACCTACATCGGGATAACGCTTTAACCTTTAACTTCCAGGACGAAATGTATGCTCTACAAAACAGCGATTCTGTCAATTTTCCTATACTATGCCGGATCTTGAACGATGAGCAGATACCAAGCACTTTCCAGAGAAAAATTGTTTATTTTGTTGTTGGACCCGTATGAAAGGACGACGAATGTAGAAGAAAATTTTACCATGAACTTAATGAGCTGTATCAAGACATGGATGTTGTCAAATAATTCAAAACAAAACGCACCGGTTAATGGATTTGGCCAGTGTGGTTCGACCACATTAAGGGAAAGAGCAATAATTTTTTAGAAAAGAGGATAGACGATCACGAGATTGAACCTCCCTTCTAAGAACCAAGCAATCGTGGATATCAGACTGAAAAACTAAAACCAATCCACGATCGAAGAAGCATTTCCACTACAAATAGTTTGTATTGATGGCTTTCGACCAAATTCTATGCCCAGATTCATTGTTTAAAATTTAATAGCCCAGTTCCATCTGAGAATTGAGCATTGCAGAGTTGGCATTGTGTCTAAACACCGAGAGTTTTTTTTTTTGTAATTCAGCACGCAATAAATGCTATTTAACCCAACCTTTTCTTTTGATTTGTATATTCAACTAACCTCTATTCAACAAACACAAGTATGCCAATGGCATGAAGATAGTGTTTTGCCTAGAGAAGCTTACATTACAGGATAATCCACACATATTTGGGTTCAATTGGGTTAGCAACTGCCAACCTGCCGGTGGTAGTAGCCTTTCAGGCTGCTACATTTAAATGATTAAGCCACAAATAGACGATATACTTCAGGCTTTTGAGACATGCATCGTGTCTTCATTTGTTACCACTTTGAATGTATTATAGTATTATACTCACACCAACTGCATTAGAAATTTTCATTCGGTTCAAAAAGTCATTTCTGTCAAGTGTTATTTTAGGTTTAGAGATAATCTCAATTTTCGAAAACTATTTCTCTGGGTGAAATGTATTATTTTTCGTTTTTTTCTAAATTAAGGGGTCTACTGGGCACAAATTTGCACTTAACCTCTGCACAGAAAAGTCTATATTATTAGTTTTCGAACCAGATGAGGCGTCTTGTAACAACTTTCTTTCAATTCGGAAAGTTACAATACAATAGGAGTTTCAATTTCCTGAAAGGCAATATTCCTCATTGAGGTTGAATCCTTCACACCGACTTATATGTACACCGAACTACGAAATCAAGGTAGTATATAATTTCTGTATGTGCAAGTGGTTCTACGATGAACAGAAAGACAACTCGAAAAAGCTTCGCTGGATATATGTATGAAGGAAATCCTTGAAAAACTCATCGCTCATCAACTAGAACTTAAGTCATAACAAAAACATGGGATGCTCTAACTCATAATAAGGATATGTAATAATATGACGTCAATATGTAATAATATAACAGTCAATTTCAGCAGCCCGAACAGGAAAACTTTTTCTCCATGAAAATCTTATATGCTAATTTGTCTCATTCTTTCATTTCAGTAGAAGATGTATCTGGAAATATACGAGTGATATAAAAAAAAAGACAAAATCTTCTCCATTCTTATTAACAAAGGGCATTAGCTTCTGAACTAAAGCCATTCCCTATTAGATGGATCCAATCACTTTGCACAAAGAATCAAAGGACCATGTCAGCAGCAGCAACAACAAAAAAGGATAATTTTCTTATATTTTTTTTTTTTGAAAGATTTCTCAACTATGTACTCGTACAATACATTCCCCTTAAGTCGCTCATCATCATCATATTTTTTTTTTCGTTGCCAATATCGGAATAAAAAAAGAAGGAAAATAAGAAAAAGATTGAAGTACAATATGTGCGAAAACGTGTACTCGTATACGTACTCGCTGCATGCCTGTTCAATTTCCTTTCCCGCCCCTATAATGATGGCAGATATTGAAACAATGGATTTCCTTGAAATATCCTTCTCTACATAACTACGTGAGGGTATGTAAGCATAAATGTTTGTGCGCCAGTATTGTAGTTATGTGTAGTATAATTCACGACTCATTGAAAAAGGAAATGTCAGAAATCACATTCGGGGTGTAAGAGGTGTAATTTTGCAGGATAACTTGAAGGGTAACATCAAGGATGAATCTTTTTTGTCATTTGAGCTAATATGGTATTTGTAACGTTTTGTATTAGACAGAGCGTGACTACAGACTTTTATCATAGGAACTTGAACTACTAAAGAGGTCTACCAGGCTGACTAATCTTAAAAAAAAAATCTTATAATTAATTGCTCGGTAGGTGAACTACCATACAATCTATGAGTTGCTTTTCCTTTGGTATATAAAAGTATTACATGCAATACCTATTAGAATTTCTAGGGTAATAAATTTGGAAAGAATGATTTAAATATTGAGATTTTTAATGATAATAATCCTAGAGATATTGTGAGGAAATTCGGTGCATCAATAAAAATGGTCGCAGATCACGACGAGGATGCGAAGTACTTAATTCAAATATGGACGTGGCATGTTGCCATAATGATCCAAGAACTCCATAAAGTAAACTAAAAAGAGCGCGTAAATTGTAAAATTCTTTTAAATTACTTCCTCTGTTTAGTGATAAGATCTTCTCACCGTGCCCATATGTAATAGTTTAACTGAAATGTTGGTATTTGATTTCTGCTCGCTAAATGAAAACATGGAAATTTTGAATACTCGTAATATTTTTCAGTTGCTTTTTGGCCTTTAACCAAAGTGGGTCAAAGTTTTTTATTTCAACTATTGCAAGAATACCATATACGAAGTAGGAAAACCTGCTCCATATGTGTCTTGATAAGTAGAAACGTGATGAACATGTAAACGACCACCCACATTAATTAACTCAAAGAGTACCAAGTCGCCTTAACTAAGTAGTAAAATTTGTTGTTAATAATAAAGGAATTTCAGAGCAACTATGTGAAATAAATATTCATATGGTTGAAAGTATTGCTAATCGCTTATAGCTGCGCACACCAAGTTGATAAAGATTTATTTTGAGCGCAACGGACACGAGTCTTCCTTTGCCGGTAGTGTCCCTATTCCCCCACATTTTTCCTATAATCGAGGACTATTGTTCACTGATGTAGGATTTCCTAGTCAGCTTGCTCGATCAATGTAGATCAACGTCTCCCCGTAACTCGAACAGATCAATACTGTATCTGTTTACCCAAATTCGGCTAACGCGTACAGGGCCAAATATTACTTGAAGTGTGATAAACGAACAACTCTCTTTGTAGTCGTTAGCTTAGGCAGACTTAAAATCGATGAATAGGATATATGCTGGTATCAATTTACACTCATGCGTCTTCTGACATCTACCACAGCATGAATATAATGTTGTCTTAAAACCAAGCTATCATGGAACATGGAACTTGACGGAGGACTTAAAAATTCAAATATGAAATCAGAAAACACTTTGAAAATAAGTTGACTTACGTTTTTAACGAAGTCGATTCTGGTTATGTTTGGGTATCGCCATTCCATTCTCAACGTCACATTTCACAGTTACAAATACGTGTTTTCATGTGATAGTCTTCGGATTTGGTCTATCCTCAGCACGGATTAAGAAAATTATATAATGCTCGGTAAAAGTTGCCTGTCGTCTTTCGTCCGAGTTTTGTATTTGACTTGCTATTTTTTTCTTTTTACTTTATATTGTGAATTCCTTTTTCCTTCGCAGATTGGCTAAATAGTGCTTGGTTTCTAACCAGGCAAGCCTCAAGTTCCTCCACAGATTTTATTGCGAAGTTTACGTGAAACTCAGCTCACGTATTCTTGTAGACTTGTTTGATTCAGATTGAAGTGCCATTCGTTTAGAAAGTCACGTGCTAACCAGAACACCAAATCAAGCAGAGTTTTGCAGCTTCAGGCTTTTAAATTAACACTATAAATATGTAAGCTTATTTCGCCAATATATGTACGCCTGATCTGCTTAGAGGAGAACGATGTATTTAGGCTAATCGGACTCGCATCGTGGTAAAATCTGATCGATAGCTAGGTCGGTTTTCCCTCTACTCAACATCCACAAGGCACCGTTGTGAAAAATAGTCCAGTGTTTCGGAGTCCCTACATTTCGAGGAGCCGACATTAGCCCGGAGCACTATCTTGTTATGGCCAATGTGCGAATGCTGATATTTCGAACCACATGTACTGCGAATAAATTTAACATGGATTGTATGAGACTTTTCATCTGCAGGAGTGATGTTCGGAAATTCCTCAATACCAAGCAGTGAAAAGTACATATATATTGTAGAATACAAACCTGTTCAAAATCATGCAGAGATATGAAGCGGAACGCAAGAGCAGAGTTACAAATAGCGACCTTTTGACAAGCAAAGGTGACTAACATTCAGGTGTCACTCAGATTAAATCATTCATGTTAATCGACCATAACTTCATTCGTCCTGGAGTTTAGGCAGACAGATTATTCTTAGTATTTTATAGTATCGGGCATTCATTTAGTAAAGAGCATACACCAATTCATATACATATATAAGGTGTTCCAATAAAAGTGCGCAGATCAATTGCTATCTTAGCAACGTTTTTCCTGATTTTAAGAATCGGACCGCCAAAAATGCCCAAATTGTATAGGAATCAACCCTCCTAGCATAGCGTAAACAATTCCATCCACCATGCTTTAGGAACGCCTCAAACTCTGTAGCTGATATATTCTTATTAGTAGTAGGTAATTGTTAGATCTGGTAGGTCCACTTGCGGCAGATATTCACCCTACGGGAGATCTTCAAATCGATATCCGCCACCTTCTCATTATTTTTAAGACCTAATGTGACAGCATTTATACAGATGAGCGATATAGAGTCATGTCAAGCTTAAGCATCTCCGGCAGGCAGGTTCACATCTAGGGTAACAATAGAGAATGCTAGCTTCACAGTAAAAGCCGCTAATGGCAATTCCGAGAGAAGGCAAAACAAGATTTCGACAGCGTGGCGATTTATCATGTAATTATGGTAGCCTTCACATTACACTTAGATATAAGTGATAGGCAAAGTAAACTGTAAACTCAAACAGCGATCGTTCTTTCCTTGGATTAGGAATCAGACCCGCTCGCGAACAGTCCTCCTGTACGACGCGGTAGCATGCATTTTGTCATCGGCGGATGGCAATGCCCTTGGTTGCTTTGAGAGAAAAGTTATTTCAGTGATTTTTGGCCTCGTCTGTATAAACAAAATTAGAAGATACGACAACAAACTAGGCATTTAACTAGAAAGGCCATAATCAATCGGCTTAGAGAGCTAAGTCATGCTAAGTGGAAACAGCCTTCAACTAACATAGTGTTCGCTATTGGAGGCGATTAAAATAAGACTACACTAAATCTAGAGAGCTCAGGTACGCCCCTGAATTCAGCCCCACATAAACTTAACTAATTCGAATTATTTTAACATTGATGGCAAAAAAAAAACTGCAGACCTCAGATGTTATTATTGTCTTTCCAATCCAATCCAAATTCAAATGACGCTTCTTATTATCGTTCTATTTGTGTACACAGGAAAAACCCTTGACTAGATGATTTATAATAGACCCAAGCAGCAAGAGATATATCGGAACACCATTAGGTTTTCGTAATTCACGGTCAAAAGACGCAATTAACGCAGTAATAGCTGCTTCAGAGGTACAATTAATAATAGCTGGAGCTCGAGACTCGTACACTTAATGCAGGCGCTGGAAAGACTATGCCATTATGCCATTATAACCTTGGATGTGAAAGACGCGTTTAATTCGATGAATTGGGAACGGATTATGAACCGTCTTTATCGGGTTGAATTACCAGGCTTTGTACAAAGTGGTGATAGCCACTCGGCACTTTTCCCATACACTTGAATTTCCCTTATTTGTTAATTTCCCCACTCATTTGTCCATTGAGGGGTGGAAAATATAAACATGCTGTCAGTTAATATTGAATAATACAATAGACATTGAACTTTCTTTTGTTCATATATCACTGCATCTAGTTAGTGAAATAAGTCGAGCTTAGTAGTATGACTATACTGCGATACATACCTACTTTAGATTTCCAAGTAAAATTTTAAGACTGTTTTGTATTTCCAAGTAGATGTCATTGTCACTATTATAATTTCTCTCAATTGTAGCATGGAATAACATTCCAATTGTCGATTTATATAAATCAATTCCAATTCAATTTTTCGTATATGTCCATGCATGACCAAATTAAGTTCAATAATAAACACATTAATAATTTTTGTCATCAGCATTTATTTGTTCCCCTGTATGTGCTAATTAAAGCTCGACCTTAAACAAGCCAACATTCCAGACATGTGACATGTATGACGAGTAACAACATGCCAGTCATAAGACGAAAGAACACATATTTTAATTTCCCAACACTGCTCATTTCAGATCATTCATTATGAATGATCACAGCACACCATCCATTCTCAAAAAAAAAAAAAAAAAATAAATAAATAAATAAATAACACAACCACTTTACAAACGCGTACATAGACTCGTACACGAAATTTATTTCAATTTAAGATTTCGAAAATATCTATACATCGCCTTTTGTGCTGAAAGTTACATGTACGAAAAGAAAATTTGCATTTACGCAAAAAAGTGTGTGTCTATCTTCAAAAAATAAAATAAAAAACTCCACCTGAGTGTATCATTTGAACGTAAACGACTCATCTCGCCTAGACTGATGCTCACATTTTTTTTTTTTCTGTGAGATACAAGTATCTAGCATCCAGCATCTATTCCACATCCATCGTTATGGCCAAAAATTGCTTCCCTCAGACGTTGTGCTCAAATTGGTTTCCATAATGTGTTGTACATGGTTAAAGGTGTTGCGCCGCAAGGGGTTACAGACATAAATTCGATACACTGAAAAAAATAATTTTAAAAATTTGAATAGAGGATTTTGCAAAATTGTTTAAGAGAAAATAAGGTCGAAATATAGTTTCCGAAAACAAATGCCATCTGATTTAAATTGATTAAATTATTTTCAATGTCAGTAGGGGTTTTATAAAACAGTTTTTTTTATTGTGGTTGTTTTCTAAGAAACCTAAATTTTTCAACAAGTAATTGACATTTATAGTATACAATTTCGAACTAATATTTTTTTTTATTATTTGACTTGAAATATCAGTACATGGTGCTAACCAGCATTGTCATAAGTGATCCTGATCTTCTTATCATCCAATTTGTTTGCTTGGCACGATTGGAAAAGTCCTGGAGCACATCATTTAAAATAGACCGTTTCCAGCTATTCACAATTCTATCGGAACACTGATATGGTTTTCGTAAGCCATGGTTAACAGAGGACATTGTGTCGGTGATAACTAGAGCTCGAGACGCTATTCAGGGCAGGTGGTGAAAAGGAGACACCAAGAAATACAGCACCATTATAAACCTGGCATGAAGAACTCGTTTGATGCAGCGAATTGGGAACCAATAATGAATCCTCTTGATCAGATTGAAATACTGGACTATTTCCGTAAAATGATAACGAGCTATATATTCCTATAGAATCCTCCTCTATGATTCTGGCGATAGAGATTTACCGTACGAAGTTACTGGCAATATATAGTATACAATATACGCAATTGTACGCCGCTGCTTCATTATCACCGGTTTGCAACTAGCCGATCATAAAACATAAGCGGTGGTTATTACGACTAGGCAAATTTGCGAAACGATGTGGGTACAATTTGGTGAGCATGAAATAGTTTCTAAATCGTTTCTTAAATATCTCGGAGTTATTATTCACATTCGTCTAAGTTTTAAACATCACCTATATCAAAAAATCATCAAAAATTATATCCGCATTTACAAGGCTCATGAGTAATATGGTAGGCCCTAAACAGAATAAAGGACTCCATTCAAGTTTCTTTTTGGAAATAAAATAAAATAAACAAAAGTCAATTAACTATTTTCTGAATATTGTGACTTTATTAGAAAGGGCAAACATTCCCACTAGTTTTGGAGTACAGTTTCATTCATATGACTGCCTCCGCTGGCTGCGCAGTAACGCATCCTGTCAACTCAATTTTTTAAAGCCTTGTGGAGTGTTTTTGGCTCCCTTTCACGGCTCGGACGCTATTAGCTTTAAGAGTTTGAATCGTGCACCCCACAAAATTTGCCTAACGGGGTCAGCTACGAGACGGGCAATTGATATCGCCATGGCGGCTGATAATATGATTATTGAACTTAGCGTACAAAAGATCGATGGTGTGTCATCGTGGTATTTAAAACTAAATATAGTTCAATTCCACGTCTTCAATTTCAGACACCAGAAATTCGGTAATCATGGCTCTCACCGTTGGTCGAAATGGCGTTTCCAGCAGCACGTTTGAAATAAAATGGGCCAATGATGCCACCACTCTAAAATCCGCACCAAAATGTCACTCTGTGCAAATGCATTGGCTTCTCGACATTCACGTGCGAGTTTTCCAATCCCCAGATATGGCAATTTTGTTTGTTAACACAGCCGCCGAGATGAAAATGTGCCTCGTCAGAAAAAATTATTTTTCAGTCAAATTCGACGTCCAATTCGAGCTGCTGTAAGGCCCAATCTGAGAATTGGACGTTGCAAGGGAATAACACGAGATCTTTGTGCAAAATTCTCATCAGTTTGATGCGTGAAATGTTGAGTTGTTAAGATCGATAACTAATCGATGTTCATGAATTGAGTCGAACAGCCTTGGCCTCAGCACCACATTATCGTTGGACGACGATGACCATGAGTGTTGTCCGCAACAAGCCAGTCTCACGAACTTTTTGCACAAACTTGCGTACAGCAGTCGCTGTGGGTGTTTCATTTCGATCAAAGCTTCTTTTCATAAAACGCACTGTTTGGGCAATACAGCACTCACTTTCAAAATAAGTTTGCAATATTTCCCAACGCTATTCAAGCGTGTAGCGATTCATTTCGTTCTGCAGAGGTGTGATACTGACTGACAGAACGTTCCTGGATTTTTAACGTAAACCACCTGTCATTTCAGACCTTATGTTTACGAGATGCCCATACATCCATAGGGAGCAAGGATACGCCTTGCCATCGCTCTCCGTCAATTCTTTGATACCAATTCGGAACTGTGTTGGAGGCACAAGTTCCACCCTTGGTATGAGTCGAGGCCGACCTAAAACCTCTTGCTGTTCTTAGGGTCACAGCACCCAGTACTTTTTTGCAACTCTACAATGGGTTAGACCCGTTCCCGCGATTTGGGTTTAAACCACAGCCACCATGACGCTCCCACAAGGGGGCCTACCTGTAACAAGTCAGGCCCGGAAAGAAATCCGGGGGGCTCCTGACTCCCATGGTACCGTGATTTAAGTCCTGGTATGGACTACCGGTGGTCCAGCCACCAACAAGACCTATGACCGGCAACTTGTAACTGGTCAAATCGTAGCAACCATCCAGAGGCTGTAATCTGAAGATGTTTACGATAAGACCAGTAATATGCTCTGCTTCCGCTTTTTATTAGACAACGTCATTGATGGGCGAAGCCTTGATAATTGGTAGGGGGCCCATATTGACTGATAGTCAGATTTCGAGCTGGAAAGAGCTGTCAGTGTCAAAATACCATATTGGTAATACCATTGGACCACCAAAGTGCGTGGAGTTAAGTCCGGTCTGCTGATGACTTAGAAATACTTGCAGAAGAAATAATAAAGCTCAAAAGTGAGCAAGTTCATAACGGCCGGGTAAACGACGATGAATCGAAATACGAAAGGAACCGTAGTATCCAAACCTTGCAACAACAATGGAACTTATCGAATTATGGCGAAACAAACTTCTATCCGACTCAGGTTTTGACTGGACATGGCTGTGTCAGAGAGTATCTTTTTTTTTTTTTTTTTTATAATTTACGCGCGCCTAAGGGGTTATGAATACCCTTACACTGTTTGCCTGGTAGAAGGAGGCAAGGCAGAGAAAGGAAAGTTTGTGATGTAGGGGTTTGAAACTCAGGTGTGTTTGGTTTCGATATTGACTCTCCAGGGGTGGGAGTCCGAATAGGACGGAAGAGATTTTCTTCACTCGGAATGGGTGAGGTTGTGAATTTTAACGGTTGTTTTTGTGTTTGAAAACCCTACAAACAGCCAAATCTACATGTCAGTGTTATGCCTTCACACGCAGATTTTTCTGACTGAGTTCCAATTACACAAATGAAAACTTGTTGTGGCTAGGATTCGAACCTTGACCTTCCGAGTGAGAAGCGATAGCTAGTACCACTACACCACGGCCACCCACGGCCACCCACGGCCACCCACGGCCACCTCTGTTTAAACGCAAACACTAAAACATTCGAAATCGTTTATATTGTGAAGCTTTACGATACGAAATAGGGACGACAGTGCTACAGGATCAATTTGGTGAATGCCTCACTCCCTATAATGTCTTTGCGTATAGATGCTTCAAAACGAGGAAAACTGGACTATTGTTAGTTATATAGCGGTACACACTCTCAGCAACCTCATACAATCAGAGCGTCAACGTTAAAAGAATAGGTAATCAAATTATATAGAGTAATCTAAGTCTTTAAGCCGACCTTGCTAAGAAATGCCTTACGACGGTACCACGAAGGTACAAATCCGCCTCTGTCGATGTGCGGCTTCCCATGGGTTTTGGGGTGGAAACAGCGCACGAAAGAGTTTAGTAGTCAAAAATATGTTGAATAGCGTTTACTTCACGCAAGAGTCTGGAGATAGGTTCATGGTAACCATAATTCGTTCGGTGAGGATTAATACGGAAGTAATTTTGTGGGTTAACGTTGAATGAGATGAGTAGCAATAGAGCAGGAGAATCAATGTTATCAGATAAAAGCTGATGAACAAACAATGTCAAGAACTTCACGACAGCTTTTAAGTGGTTGATAGTCTATCAAGACAGGATGGTAGGTTGAAACTGTAAGTGCGGAGGAGTCGACGTAACGAAAAATGGATAAAGGTTCACTGTATTGTACTACGTGCAGCATATGGGTGCTGTAAAAGTGTGACCAGCGTATTCATATACAATTCTTTCGAAGATTCTTAGACTACAGGACACTTTCGCGATGGACCTGTTCTTGGAGATTTGCTTTTTTGAGCGAGTAAGTGTGCGTTTTTCCGGAAGTTGAAAAAAAAATACCCTGTGACATGGAGAACTGTAAAAGAGCTGGGAGCTGTTGTGCCAGTAGTTCACACGTTCTTTGCAAATTAATTATAGAACCTGTAGGCTAATCGCGCTAGTGTAACGATTGAAAAGTTACACTCGTAATGCTGGACTAATCATTCACCGAAAACCCATGACGTTTGTGGACAACCACTCAAGTTACAGAAGTAGCGCTGATTAGGATTTTCGGCGTGGTTAATAATTGGCGGAAGAACTAAGCAATTATCTCCGCGTTTGATGAGGATCATCAGAAGAATTATTCGAAGGCTTTGAACAGAAAGGGTAGGTAAACGGTTTTCTGGCAAATGAGAAAAAAAATGCGACAGTGATTCATGTGGTTTAGTGGATAGTGCTAGCCATTCTGATTCGAGATCAGGAAGGTGGAATAGTTGTTGAACAGAGGCATGTGTATTTATCTCATCTCAGTTTTTTTCGAAAATTCTGCTTTCATTCTTACTGATTTCTTTATGAGGTTATAGTTGTTATATAGGAGGTCTTCATAGTATTTGAACTTTCGAAAAACTGGATGACTATCTAAAGACTATTAGGGTTCATGCTTAGTTGATAAGAAAGCCTCCAAATGCATATTAACAACAAAAGAAATAATAATACGTTAACTTGTCTGCTCTCCTACGATTGCAATCGTTCTATAATACATTCTCACAATATTCTTACATTCGTATCCTTAGTACAACAAAGTTATTTTCCAAGAATATTGAGAGTTTAGTAGGAGTCATATGTCTTCTACAACTTAACTGCTTATAATAAACCCACTTTCAATTACATAAACAATTCTGTCTATTACAGTTATCGTAGTTTACGCTGCAATTTTGTTCTCTTGTTCGAATCACCCTGACTAAGTATTCTAGTATTTCCAGTAGCTTTGTAGAATAACCTCTTTGTGGGAGTATTGCTGTCCATTTGTTCGATTTGACCATTTTTAGCTTTTTGGGCTGAAACTGTATCTGTTCAAATCTCTAACTACTAACGCGAACTCAGTACTAAATATTCGACGAAGCTTTAAATCCGTAGCGTTTTTATATCGAAACAAAAGTTATGTCCACACAGTATATGCTTGAATAGTGTTAGAATACACATTAACACTTTTTCCGTGGATTGAGTTTATAAAGCTGACAGTCCAGCGTTTGTACATAGCTTGAATTACTTACTAAATTCATGAATTCATGCGACACTTCACCAAAACATGACTTCATTCATTCAAACCATACTATCAGAGTCTGCGGAATTATTTTTCTTAAGTTTTTGGATATCTAAGTGGATTTATTCTAGGATTTCGTCTTGGGTGTTACTTTTAAAACGACAAAAATAAATTGATGGCACATGGGGTAGACCAAGGTCTGATCCTTCCATACACTATGTTGTTTGCATTGTCTTTCTATGCTCAGAGAAGGGCTAACTTTTTTTTTTATCCATTTCAAAAGGGGCTGGTATGGGTGATTTTTTTAAAACAATTTTGCTGTTGGAGGTTTGCCAACAGGGATGGTGATTTCAGAAAAAATCACTTTTTCTGGTGCTCTATATAGGGCTGCGTTCAGCGCCAATCTTTTCACCAAAATCAGTCTTTGATTGGTTGACTTTTATTGAAATTGGTCAAAGGAAATGGTTTAAGTTTCCTAATTTTTTGCGGTAAATTTTATCGCAACAATATATCAGGCTGTAAGTAAGACCTAATTCATTTTAATCTCTGGTCTATCAAAGTATTTATAGATTATCATGTAGATTGTCCTGTAGAATTTCAATTTGTTCATATAAACTAGTACTTTCAGCAACATGTCTTTGGGGATTCAGTTATTAAATTCAGTGTCAATTTTCTTCGATGCCTCCTCATTTGTTGTTTCATCAACCGAATATCTTAGACAACCCTACACACAAATATATGCAGATTATCTAATAGAGTCGACTGGGTCAGCTACTTTGAAAGAATGCCTCATCATTGACTGTGATAGTAAGCCTGTATTAATATTTATTTTTCCCTCAAAATTTTCGAAAACAAAACTTTCAGTGTAGCAGAGAACACCACTCTTGAATCATTCCAAATCCGAATTTATTCAATCCAGCTGCAGAAAACTAATATCCGTCATTGTTGGCATTTGTTCAAGTGGTGTCCCGACTACCAAATTGAAGAACTTCAACTATTCGCATACACACATGCCGACATAATAACGTAACTCTTTGTCGAACAAAGAAAATACTTTTCGCAATTTTTTGTTCCCTATACTGTTCTCATCAAAAAATTGTCCGACTTGTTTCTATCGTTTTCCTTCTTCCAATTGTGCTCTGGTGCTTCGTTTTTGTTGCTCTATGTATACTCATTTGCATTTGTTCTCTACCCACTTCCTTTTATTTTTCCTATGCCAACTACTTAATTTTGTTTTCAGTGTCATTTGAGAACTTCCCCCATGGACATAGAAGAACGTCCATCCCTTAAACCCCAACTATCTACCATCCACCACCCACCCTTAACTGTTAGTAAACTTGGAATTTGTTTTTTTTTTTTTTTTGGACTTTTCTCCTTGATTTCGGGTATCTGGATGTCAGCTATTATTTGCACTGCGTACAACTCTGGACAGCTTAGATATTGAATTTGTTTTGGAAACTACCAGCTGAAATCGAGTGGGCGGGGAGGTGAGCAAAGTATGCACAACGGTGAGATACGGACACTTGTATCTGCTCCTGCATACCCTACACATACGGTTAGTTTAGTTCTTGCAAAAAAAAATTGAAAAAAAAAAAAAAAAAAAAAAAAAAAAAACAGATGAAAACGAAGAAGAAAGCAACGCGTATGTGTATTCCTTTATGATATTTGTTTTGACCAAGGAACGAGGTTGGAAAACAACAATATCTCTAGCACATCGACAACAACAACAACAATATCCGAGACTAGAGAGACGAATATTTATTTTGTTAAATTGCACTTGGGTTTAGTTTAGTTTGGATGTTGTTTTCGATGTCTTTCCTACCCCCCACATCTTACCACCTACGGAGTCAAATAATAAACATATGATGCGTAGACAGACACTCTCAAACTCTACCCCCGACGACGACAGTCCTCATGGAATTGAATCAACCCCATCACACAAGAGGATAGTATCCAAGTCCTTCAGAAGGAAAAACCACAAAGAATTTTCCATTGCATTGTTCTAATCCCATTTCTCGAAGTCTCCTGATTGTACAATATACGTAGTCCTGCTTCTGGTGTGTCCTCTATACTGGTTCTCCATGGAACTCAATTCTGTTGCTGCCGCTGGTCTAATGCAATAACCGTAATGAATTTTCCTTGTTCCGCTGTCGATTGTCTTAGCTGATGATAACAGTTGAATGTGAAAAATTCTATGGAAACTATGAGAATTGAGAAAAACTGCGCCAAACAATGGCAAAGTTAAGGAATACCAGTAGAAGGAGCAACAGAGCTAAAGGAGCCAGAGTCAAGGAATCCAAGGAAGCCATGATGACTGTAGAGGAAAGCAATTGGCAAGGAACAAGTAAAATCAACGCTCGATTTCATTTTGTTTTAGTTGATGAGTTCTAGAAAGTGTTGTGTCCTCCAAAGGGTGGGTTCTAGATTCACTCACCCGTATTGCCACCCCCTAAATTGTCTCATGATATCGTTGTGTTATTATTTTACTGATGGGGGTGCCTTTAATGCTGTCGGTGCTGATACTGATACTGATGCTAGTGCTGGTGCTGCTAGAATAGTTCTGTTGCTGTATCTGTTGCTGGTGGCCGCTCCTCCTTCGTCATATCTTAATTGGTAACATTCGGTTGGAGAATTTCGACAGAAAGGATAAATTTAAACGAACAGCATTGCGACATGACATTGCAGGTCATGTCAATTGACGTAATAAGCGCACTTGTCTGGTGAATATTTCACCAACTGTGTGAAAGTTGGAAATTGTCCTTCTAGGAGGTACCTAATCGTATGTACCTAAAGGGGGTGCAAAGTTATGAAATTGAAGACAACTCAGCTGGTTAGAGATTGTCATGTGATTGCTTTTACTATGGTTTGCCAACAATTTCTTAATTAAGTTTATCACGACTTGGAATAGGAGGTAATGTGGATGAGAAACGATTTGCAAATGAGTGGTTAGGGGACCTGATGAATACAGATTTTAGAAGGAATTTGGTGGCCTTGGTGGTTATTTCGAATGTTTTAATATTCTTTAAGGTTGTTGGAGAGAATTCAAAAGTTTCCAAAATGTGTTGAGTTCGCAAGGCTCCTAGGAGTAAACTAGGAGCTTTGCCTTGAGAGAAAGAATGGCAAGATTTCACGATCGGAAAAACGATCTGTTGATCTTGTTTGATTTTGGATTAGGATGTGAATAGATTATGAAGGACTCGGATTTTTCAATAAAACTGTAATGTATTTGACTTGTAGAATTATTTAAATATGAAAAAGTGCAGAATTGGTTTTCATAAGTTCCACTAAGTAAAAACTAAGATTAAAGGTTATCTGACTAGCATCGTTGCGAAGTCCATCGATCATTTATTCTACCGCTCTATGGGCAAGCCGATGGATACTCTCCAAGTCATGAGAAAAATGTTCATGAGGAGCAATTGCTGTGTAAGGGGTGCAACAAGTATCCATAGTTTTGTACTTTTTGACGAATATAATTGAGGCTGCCATTTATATATTTCTTGAGGATCCAGACCGTTGTACGCAACAGTCCAAAAAACGATTTTTGTGTTTTAAAAGACTTATTCACTTCACTGTGGCACAAAAACATACAGACTTCGGAACAGACCTTAATTCGAATTTAGACGGGGCTAGATAATGTCTATGGCTGGAGTTGTCACTTATTCATTTCATTTTAATATTTTCTGTTCTTCTTCCTTACTTTTCATTAGCTCTTGAGATTTTAGATTAGATTTCTTCAATACAGAATAAATCGTATGGGAGTCTGTCAATAGTCATGGAATCCCTACCTATCAGCAATAAATATGTTTAATATTAGTCATGCATTTTTATCAGATCTAAATTGGCGATGACCTTCGTTTTCTGGTTAAAATGAAGCACCGAACGCTAAAAGAAGTACGAGATCACAGGATCTGAGTACCTAATTCTACTAAGCGATGCAGCACGTGTCTTTTAATTGATTCCAAGCGTGGGCTTTATTGGAGGCAATGCATGGCAAGCTTATCAGATGAAAACCACATGCGAGGTAGAAAACTTTCTGACGCGTATTGTGAAGACCGATTGCCACTTCCATCGCAAACCACTTCTCATTTCCTTATAGACTTTGTATTGGTATCAAAATCCCCAATCCTTATTTGAATACCACTGTTCTATGTCAAGTTGGAGGCATGTTTATTCTTTCAAGCTTTGCCTTACCTTGTTTGCTTTTAATGTGATCTCATTTTTTTTGTAAGGTCTTGTAGGTTCTCTGTTAATTGTTGCATCAGATAGCTGTGCTTTATAAGAATTATATCAATTAAAAAAATCAGTGTTGACCGGCCGATTTGACAACGTTGGCACACCCGACCGATATAGGAAAAATTCATTTTTGATTTTGTCGGCCTTGGACAAGCAGCTCCATCATGCATTCTGCAACCGTATTCGACTGATTCATGAACCAGAGTTTTGTTTCTTTACCTTTCCAACTAATGTGGTGGGATTCGAAGACACTTTGTCATTCATTTCTTGAATATGGTCGTGCCGATCGACTCGTAGTTTCCTTATCATAGGTCTTATACTATCATGTTGTCTATCCACACCTTGCTGAAGTCAACAGAACACTCTTTTTCATCTTTTCCTTCATTACTCCGACTTGCATATGTGGCCCTATAACGAGTCCAGATCCCCATTTTTTGTACAATCCTTGGTACTATAAAGCACAAACGGCACGACGGCACGAGGTATTATTTTTCGAAGCTCAATTGTTCACAGTGGCTCCAAGTTATGAGAAGTTCCTCATTCTTTATTTGCTGACAGCATTTATTTTGTCCGTAGGTTGGATGCAATCGGTCTAGTTTATGTCGCCATCATTGTTCATACACCTGGATGACTTTTTGGAAGAGCGCATTGGATGTTTACACAATGCACTGTCATAGCATTAAATTGAAGAATTCTCACGATAGTGCATATTCCTGTTTGCAATATTTCCGAGGTAAGGTGTTTAAACAGTTCAGTACATCTGGTGGGAAGCGGCATAACAGAACAATGCCAAAATCACCTGTTAGAACTCCAAACAGGTGAATCCAGCCTTAAATGCAGTACGAAAATAGTATCAGTTTGTGATGTGTTTACCTGTTAATTGCCATGCTGAAATGTTTTCAGTTTCAGATATGGGTGTTTTGCCTTCTATATCACTCTCTCTACTTCATACTGATAACCAGATACAGCCCACTCTTGTATTTCTTGAGTTGGAAACCACCAAGATCTTTTTTCTTCCGGCAAGATCTTATTTCTTTTTTCTTCTGGCTCGGTATTCTTCCTTCACTGGTTAAGTTGTTCTTTGAAGCATCTTTGTATGCCCTTCTATCACCAGTTTTCTTTATTCACATTTCTCATCGCACCAGCGGTTTTTGTCCTTAAAAGGGGGTTTCAAGGACTACATATTATTTTTTATTTTATGCTTAATGCAAACTTTTTTTACCGGACAGTTCGACGTTGGTTTAGGTGGTAGCTTGCAAATACACATACACAACGGAATGTCAAGATATATAGTCATAGTATATTGTACAGAATGGCTTCCACGGTTCAACTCTTTTATTGCCAATAAAGATTGCTAAATGCATATTTTCATGTAGTGATCGTGTTTTGCCTATCACTGTATTTTGAAAGGAGAGAGCAATTATTTTCTTACTTACTTAATTGGCGCTATAGTCTAGGGTGAACTTGGGCCACAGCCAACAAATCTCTGCAGATAACACGATCTCTTACTAGCTGCCTCCAGTTCCGCACGCCAAGTTGGTTCAGGTCTCAATTCACTTGTATGCAAAACCGCAGATGCGCTAGTCCTCTGCTCCGCCGTCCCTTGGAGTTATAATCGAAGACTCCTTTGGCCGGAGCTATGATATCCACACGCTCATAATGGCTCACCCGTCTCAGACGTAGGATTCGTTGACAACGTTCTAGACTAATTTCGATGTACTACCCCTAAGGTTCGTGGTAAATCCATTACCTGTCAATATAAACGGGACCGATAGTCTTACGCAGTATCTTTCTCTTAAAATAGCCAAATATTTCTTCAACCACTTCCAACAACGCAGAAGTCTCTGCACCATAGAGCAAGCGCGGGACGATGAAGGTCTTGCATAAAGTCAGTTTGGTCAGAAATCTAGAACTCAATTAGCTGCTGAGCCAAAAGAAAGACAGCTTGACAAGAGGAATACTACGTCTGGTTTCTGCGCTGATGTCGTTGCTGCTTGTAACTGCTAATGGTGACGTCCTAGTCAAGCCATCCTTGGTGTGAGTCCTTCCTTGCCTAGTAATAGCATGTTTTGGGGAACCAATTATTAATGTTGTAAAATTCTCACAACGGATAGTCTTCGGTTAGATAATAAAAGACTAAATTAAGGCTTTCAACTGGTGTTCCCTGTAATTAATACAATAGGTCAGCATGTAAAAGATGTATCTATTGTCAGCATTCGTCTTCTCATGCATAAATGATCCCTAACTTGGTTCCTCAAAATGCTAGGACTTCTGTGATACAAATAATCAAATATTTTCCTTTCCCGATTTATGCGATAATTCCTAAAACAAAACGCCTACGCTCTCATGTTATAAATTGGAATTCGTGATTATGTGGTAGCTCCTATAATGAAAGGGTCCTTACACCCCATTCTCATTTCGGCTCCTGATCTACTCGTATTACGGGCGTTCAAAGAAAACTAATGAAGAGCGTAATCTTCTTTTTGTTTGCACCACGACTTCCTTTGTGGAGATCATTGTGCTCTTCCTCCCCGCCAGAGTATGAAGTATATCAATACCAGTCTCGCATAAGGTTTGTGGGAAAGCTCTCTCGTGTACCTGGTACGAGTAGCAGAGTAGTTAACAAAAATATTCCTTGGTGAACTCACCAATATCCTCATTATGCACCACATAAATCAAAGTTCTTTTTCTAATTTTTAAATTTTCTTAATCTGTTTTTAGTAGACATAACATATGTACACATATCGTCAACATATTCAAGACATAAGTACCCCAGCTGCATGCAAACTTATCCTATTTTTTGGTACACGAGGCTTATCATTCATATTATATTCGCCTGATTTTACGGCAAAGATGTATGCTTCGACACTCGCGTGTTGAAAGGTACGTAAAGGTATTACTTCTTCGAGCTTAATATAATATGTAGTCTGCAACCTTAGCAGGCACAGTTGCCAACAGAAAACTATTGAACTAAATATTAAATCTTTTATTCCAGTTTGATCAGTAGCAAACCCTTCTCTAGCGACAATGTGTCTAATCAACCACAGAAAAGCAAATCACATACGGTTATATGGTATACCTCATTTTAACCACTTTTATTACTTGCAGTAAGTTGGAAAATTTAAAGCTTCGCATATGTACATTTTAATTAGCAAATTGAACCAACTATTGCGCAATATTTACCTCTTTAGGACGGCCCGTCTGCCAATAAGTCCTACTATTCGCATATTGCAATGGAGATCGTTCAGTACCCATCACCGGCTAATAAAGCCCTTTACTTAATGTGACGATGCATTATATAATATATGGGGAGTTGAGACCCACCATCGGACTTTGTTTGTACAACAGGTCCACCTGACCAGAAACCAACTCCTGGTAACATGAAGTTACAGTCTGGCTGGTGGGGGAAGTCTCGAAATTGTCCCTCTATCTGTATCTGCATAATAACAGAGTGCACGTGTTGTGGCGTTGGCTTAAGTGCCATGACAACTTAAATAGTGTCTACTGTCATTTTTATCTTGGTACCGCTTTTAGATTTCCGCCGCTGCCAGTCATCGGATTATTTCTTAATTATGGCAAAAAAATAAATATGGAGACAACGATAAAACAAAAAACAGAAAGCCTCAAAGCCTCCATCTCTGGCTGTGGATACTCTTAGTGGAAATTCAATTAAATCGAAGAACTCATGGGACATTTGAATTCCGTTCTGTGGTTCCATGTCTATCCATCCGATATGGAGAATACATACTGGTATATGTATGTACACGAATATATGAATATGTAATTAAGTTTTCTAAGTAATGGCGGGAATTAAGGAGTGAAGGAAACAACTTTGATTTATAGATATGCGAGGGAATAAATTGTCAATGATTATAACATCGGGTAGATACTCTTGGGTGCTGGCCTATCGTATGAAGGACACATAAGATAGATTGAGTGACAGGTAGTGGATAGTGGTTCTTGTTGAAAGGAAAACTATATAACAAGACGCTGATGTTGTAAAGGAATAGAGTTAAGGGGACTGAAATCAATGTGGGCATGTTCCGATTAGGTCTGGTTGTTCTGATTTATTATCTTATTGAAGGGCTTTTCAAGTTAACTTATTTGTTGGAAAGGTACACTTAGTAGAGACCATTTTTGAATGACAAACTTGCTGTGGGACCACCCATAAGCACAAAATATTCCCCAGAAATGTTTTCAATGTATCCTGCAATATTCGGCAATCTATAGGTAGTTATGGGTCTTTTTTGCACTGTACTTCTTGTCTATCTGGCGAGTCTGCCCGTTCAGTTATCACTGGTAAACTGGTAAATGTTCACGTATACCTATTTTATTCAATCTTTTTCTCATTATTCGTCCGAATACGATCAAGTCCTGTGTTAATTGTGCTGATAGTTAAATGATAAATGTCGTAATGCGTGCCGGGGAATGAACTTATTTTCTTTGGTAGGCGTGCATCCCACTACAGAGTGTATGCAATGATGTATCTTCTAAAGAAGGTGGTGAGGTATGGTAAGTGGTACATTAAGCGTGGGAGGAACATTAGAATAAAGTTGCCCTTGTCTGACGAGTAAATTCGAGCAATGGCTAAATGTCTCTTCTAACTCGCTAAAGCACTACATGGTTTTGTCTACATAGATAAGACTTGTTTAAAATTTATGTGAAACCTCATTTGCTTTTCAACGGTAGGGGTTAGTATATCTGTTTTTTTTGTTTTTCCATATTTTGCTCTCTGACCCTGTATTCGATAATCTTGTGGCTTTCTTTCTACTTTAATGTAAAGCAGGATTTTTTAGCAGGAAAAATATCTATACCATGCTAGTACTGCATGTGCCTGCTTATTAAGAATGCGTTTGCAATTTCTCAGAAAATGCATTTTTTCAACAATTATTATTCGCCTATGTAGTTGCTACTTAGACTGTTTTTGTCACAGTATACCAGGTCGCACAAGACCACGCTGTATGTTCGCCTTCAAAACATTGTACCGCCTTACTGCCTTGACTACACTGCATTGACCCTTTGGGTTATAATTGAAGAACCCTTAACCGAAATCCATTTTAGACGAATTATGTTAATTTTTTTTTTAAATAAATGACCGCCGCTATCCAACTCGAATCTTTTCTTCTACAGGTCCAGAAATACCTTCAGTTTTCGATCTGTCCAGACCTTTAATGTTGGATATCCGTTCCTATTGACTGCGTACGTTTATTCTTGGTTTTGCCTTCATTCACGAGCGGACCCATTTTGTTCCTTTCGCAAAAATTTCAGTTACAGTTGACACTTTTTTGACAAGGTTTCAGATTTGGTGTTTGCAATATCAGTTAAATCAGTCTTCAATCTTCAGAATTTGCTGTTGATCATGTTGACAGGAATGTTTTATTTATCATCGTCTGAATTACTCGTAAATGGGTTCGCTTTGCCTGAAAAGAAAATGTTGATTTTCTTCTACATTAGTGTTTTTTTTTTTTGGGTTGTTACGATGCATCTTTCCACAGGTGACACATTCTTAACATTTGCTCCAGCCCTTAATCATATACTCAAAATCGACAAATTAATGTTTTCTATGGTGCTATTTAAAGCTAGAATAATAGTATTCTGGGTCTGATCGGATTACATTCTGTGCCTGTATACTTTTTCAATTTATTTATGTCACTCTTCTCTCCTACCTTTTCTCAGTCAGCCTCCAGAAAAACCTATGGCTAGAAGCCCGGCTTCTAGAGTTACATAAGCCCAGTGCTATGTAGATTAGTATACTTTAGGGCATAGCTCGCTACAATCTACAATGTATAAAGGTGCAAAAGTTTTCTTCCATCTAGGTTAGAACATGCCTGGACTCTTCTAGGCACAACAAAGTTTCAATTTTCTTCGCCAACCGAAACCACTAGTCATCGATCACGACAAAGGTATGCCGTGGGAATGGAGGTAACAGTCAAAATATTCGAGTGGCTACATCATGTCTTCAATCGGATACGCAGCCATACTCATTTAAAACTACCTGCCCACGTCCTCATTGGAGACACCTGACCTAACACTAGTACAAGTAAAAAATAAACTCGATTCTTATTCCTCCCTCAAGCTCAATGTAACATTCGAGCGCTTTAAGTTCCACAAAATAGCACAGAAGGAAGGCGAATCAATCGACGAGTTAATATCTCGACTTAGACTCCAGGCTCAAAATTGCGAATTCAAGGAACTCACCGACAGCCTATTAAAGGACCAACTTATTTTGGGAATCAGAAACGAAACCCTACGCACAAAACTATTATCAGAGGACGTGTCATTAGAAAAAGCACAAAGTATTTGCCAGGCCGTAGAACTTGCTAAGAAGCAAAGCGCAGAAATTCACCTAAATACAAGTGTCGACGTTAATGTCGTACAAAAGGACCATCCAACCAAACCTCTTGACTGCAGAAATTGTGATAACATGCACACCATCCGCAACTGTCCATCCTTTCAACACATTCGCAAAGAGTGCATAAGAAGAAGTTATTTTGAAAAAATGCGTAGAAAATTCAGAAAAGATAAGTCGTGTAAAAAAGTACATAGACAGCTGTGAAACAAAATCAACTGACGAAAGCGATTTCTTCATAGACAATTGACAGATAATATCAGCATTGGAGAAGAGAAATATTCAATAAAATTGGTCACGGGAGCGCAATGCAACGTTCTTCCAAAACGAACAGTGACCAAATTCCGCATTGCGATCCACTCGTGTGGAGTAAAACAGCTTGTCACATTCGGGAATGAGAAAATGAAAGTCCTCGGAGAATCAATCGTCCGATGCAAAATTGCAAACATCATCTGCAAGGTCGTATCCAAAATCGTGGCACAGGACGTTAGGCCAATTCTCGGTGCAAACGCGTGCGAAACCTAAATTTAATAAGAATTGTGAACAGCATCAATTTTGACAGCGATATTTATGGAGGATCAGGCTGCTTAAAGGATTTCGTATATGACATCGATCTTATCGACAATCCCAAGTTCGAATAATGTTCAGCCCGTAAAATCCCTTTTAAAATTCGAGACGACGTTGAGAAGGAACTAAACAAGATGGTCGAATTGGATGTTATAGAACCAGCTTATGAACCCACTCCAGCTGTCTCACCAATGGCAATTGTTCGCAAACGCATTAAAATTCGAATTTGCATCCACCCAACCGCGGTGAATAGAAACATCATCAGACGCCATCATCCGATGAACATCTTCGAGAAAATTGCAGAACAATTGCGTGGAGCCAAATATTTCACACTCTTGAATAGAGCGAGAGGATTCTGGCAAATACGAGTCTCTGAGCTGACCAAAGGAATATTGACGTTTGCCACTCCATGGGAAAGGTATTCCTGCAAAAGACTGCCGGTCGGAATCTCATCAGCTCCTGAAGCCTACCAAAATGTTATGCAAGCACTTTTCTCAAATCTACAAAATGCGAAAATTTCAATGGATGACATTCTTATCCATTCGATCACACTGGATGACCTTAGACACACAACAACAAAAGTTCTAAAAATCATTCGGGACAAAGGACTTAAACTCAACTAAAACAAATGCCAATTTGACCAGACTTCATTTAAATTTCTCGGACATGTCATCAGTAGCAATGGAGTGTACTCGGACCACGAAAAGATCGACGCAGTAACCCGCCTCAAGTCTCCAAACAACAAAAAAAAAGTCCAAAGTATCCTGGGAAAATTCACATACCTCAGTAAATTTATAAGGAATTACTCAGCTATTACTGCCCCAATGAGAGCATTATTAGAACAAACGACTTCGTTCTATTGAAATAAGAGTCAACAAGACGCCTTCGAAACGTTAAAGTCCATAATTACCAGTCCTCCAGTCTTAAAATTATACGACGTAACCAAAGCAGTCAAGCTACAAGCAGATGCGAGTTAATTCGCCATGGATGCAGTACTCCTGCAAGAAGACCATCCAGTGGCATAAGCTTCAAAGGCCTTGACGGAAACACAACTGCGGTATTCCCAACTCGAGAAGGAAGCACTAGTAGTCCAATTCGGATGTGAAAATTTTCAACAATACATCTGGGGAAAGAAGGTAATTGTTGTGTCTGATTATAAACCACCAGAATCTATTTTTCAGAAACCGATCCACGATTTTGAAGAATAAGGCTTGCCCTACTTACGTACAATCCCACCATTGTCTACATAACAAAACATCAGACAATCCGCCCGAAATCCTAACAATGCTGTCAATTTCCGACAAGGAACTAGACAGAATGAGAAAATCTACTAAAGACGGTACCTTCTCTCAAGAATTAATCAAACTAATTAGGGGTGGATGGCCCCAGTCCATAGAAACCGCACCCAAAGCAATTAGAGAATATTGGAATTTCCGAGAAGAGCTATCAGTTGACCCGGACGGTATATTGTTCAAATCGTCTAAAGACGTAATACCAACAGTGTTGAGACCCGAGATACTAAAAAATATTCATCGCGGTCACTTCGGCTATGCTAGATGCGTAAGTATGGCTAGACAATGTATTTTGTGGCCCTGAATGGGTCAAGATATTTTCAACTTTATAAAGAATTGTGCAGCATTATAAAGAATTGTGAAAGGAGATTTTTGCTGTCTTCGGAACTCCTCGAACTTTAGAAACAGGCAATGGACCTCAATTTTCATGTGTAGACTTCAAAAACTTTGCATCTGATTGGAAGATTAATCTCTCCACAAGTTCACCGTATCATCTACGAGGGAGGGTCTGGCAGAGCGTGCAGTCCGGATCGCAAAAAATATTCTGAAGAAATCACACTACTACAACATGGACATCTACCTTGGTCTTCTCAACTACATGAACTCACCGCGAAGAAACTTTGGGTCACCTGCTGAGCATTTCTTCGGTCACAATATATGTAGTCTCCTTCCAATAACAACAGAATCTTTACAAGCAGAAATGAAAAGCAGGCCACATACGCCAACAGAGGAGCAAGGAGCTGCTAACAACTCTATCCAGTGGATTCAGTGGTAACCAGAATTAACGACAAGGAACAGTGGAAGCCAGCAACTGTTGAAAGCGAAGTTCATCCCAGGTCATACAATATCCGTGATGATGATGGAAATTGATATCAACGAAATCTCGCAAACATTCGCCCAACTGAAGTACTCCCAGATATGGAACCGTCATCACCACAGTCCCAAACACTTCACCAACACCACCGGAAGAGATAAGTAAAGTTCCAGAGATAGACAAATTAAAACCATCAACTACACAACCAGTTCTTAGACGATCATCGAGAAGCCGATTCGCTTGACGTATTAACAAATATGTAGACATCTGTCTCCGTCTCGCAACAGGGGGGATGAGAACATGCCTGTACTCTTCTAGGCACAACATTAATCCATAACTGTGTCATTATACTATATTTGTAATTAATCTACTACTTTAGTACATGAATTGTGATGTAACATATTGAATTAATAATCTGTTCGTCAAAACATAACCTTGCTGTTTATACTAGGACAGCCAGAAAGCCTGTGCAGTGCAACTTAACAATTTTTGGAAGCGTGGCTATTAAGGTCTTAAAATTCCCGGGTATAGGTCGCACACCATGTCCTTATAAGGAAGGTTGTTTGTGCCTTATATTATTATCTTCCTAACTTTGTTATGACATAGATATACCTTTCGAAGGGACGATACCTTCCCCGATTAAATTAATCTGTAAAAACCTTAGCTCCACAAAAGTGTTCTGTAGTTATTGAAAGAATATCTACCCCTTGTTGGGAGAAAAAGGTTCTTAAAACATGAAGCAAAATAAGGAACTGTATGAGGGTTCCAATTCATTACCATCACTTTCGATATACGAGTAGTCTTCTTGGGGAGAATACGACAAGGAACGGTTTGAAATCTCTCTTGTTCTGTAATCAGCCCGGCTGTTGAACTTTTTGTGAGAATTTAACTTTTTACTTACTATAAATGCCAGCGTTCTGGCTTACAAGGACTTGACAAATATTGGCCAGATTTAGACCAACCAGGAATTGAACTATGAATCTATTACTATGAAGTTGAGCAGCGTGCTAGCCTCAACCTAAGTTCTTTTAACATCACTCAATAACCTTGATGTACTTTCAGTTAATATACTTAACTGGACTTGTAAGCCTTCTATACACATATTACAGAACCATGTCATGATGTGAATTTTAAAAAGGATAAAGAATTTTGTTTTGTGAAAATGAAAATTCTATTAAATACGCAGATACTGCTTACTGTGTAGGTTGCAGGATAATAGTAATATACAATACGAGTAGAATACATAAAATCTTGAAATAAGGTGCACACTATTCAATCTTGTTAAATCGCAGTCTAAGCACATATCTCTCAAATAAACACAACCGACCCAAGCCAGACAACAGCTTATCTTAACAACCGTCTCCCAAGTCAATCTCAGAACATAAAATTCTGGCGGCTCACTTTAAAGCGTTTTCCTAATAACTAAATCACGTATTAGCGATAACTGTTTTTCTGCCAATATTCAATGCCATTCAATAGTTCCATTAGCGTTGTCAACTTATCGAAATGGAATTCCAAATTCAGTCTTATCAAATGCGCATTCCGTTGATTACTTAATATTATCACCGCCTCACCTTATTAAGAAGGAAAACATAGCAATAGCACCTGTCAACCCGTACATACGTTATGAGGGTTTGCTTCATCGCCCGGTTATGATAGGTACGGAGTAACTTAGAGCTACTTTGCATAAAAGCGATAAAAAATATAAACAAACTCTGAATTATGTCGTTTAGATGATTTACATTCGACATCACGTGTCTTGAAGGTTTTTTATGACACAAGTCTGTGTCGTTTGATGAATGTGACATTTATTTGGTGGACTTTACGATCTCGGAGAATAACTTGTCGAATCTGTTTTTCTTCTTTATTATCTGACAGATTTGCTGGGTTAAGTTTGTCGGGAATGAACGGAAAAAGCAATTGCTGCATCGTGGAAGGATCTACCAATGGAATCAGAATAATGACTTTTGGGTGCATGCTTTTTGTAGTAGAAACTTTTGGAGAACGAGAATATATTTCCAGGGATAAATTTTAAAGCTTTACGAAGGAGTACAAGGCGGCTTAGAAAAGTTGGGATAGGAACCGAACCGACCGAATTTCGATAGAAATAACGTTGCATGACATATGTCTTTGATTACTGCTTTGTCCTGTTTTTGCCCGAGTTTACTTTCAAGTGATGGATGTGGTCAATATATGCTTCCTTCCTCTATCAGAGACTACCAAGAGAAAATCACAGCGTTAAAAATTTGAGAAGAACATAGTCGAGTTTGAAAAGTTTTCCGTAGCACGGTTGAAAAAATGGTAAGGACACAATAGAGAAATCTGACGCGACTGGACGATTTTAAGTTTGCCGAGTACAACCTTGTAAATGTGTATAAACACTTGAAATTGCGCAAGGACAGCTCGGAGAACTCGGTCCGCAGTCGGTATATTTTGGCTTAGATAAAGTCAAGTGTGACCACAAATGCTTATTGAAAGATTACTTAATTGTAACTATTTTCGTATATTCAGAGCTTAGGTCATTCGAGCATTGAAATCTTGCGCTTGAAATCTTGAAAGATTACTTCGGCGGACTATTTTCTTACGATCATAGCCAAAATATCACTACCAGTAAGATTGAGAAACTAATGTAAACCTGTCTTTTACGATTCTTGACAAAATTCTGTAAGAGCGAAAAGACATGGGATTTAAGTAGTCGCCACGTTATTTTTAGCCTTCTGCGAAGACCAAACAGGAGCAGAAAATATTTGACTCATTGAATTTAAAATAAATACGGCAATCCTAACACTAGTAATGCAGGCCATCATCAACGTAAGCATAGATTAATGTTGTATTCTAGAACTATTAAAAACTCGATTATTCAGCCCAAAACCAAGGGCGGAAAGTAGAACAAGATCAGAAACTATGGACCAATTACAGTCTAATCGGTTGTATCGGAGATGTATCTTGAAGAATTTGTAGTTAGATGGGTCTTTTCCGTTGCAGTGAAAGGCATCGATTTCTACGAATGAATCAGCAATGTTTCCAAACTGAGAGGGGTCGCGAATATAATCATAGTCTCAGACGTGTTCAGGCCAGAAAATCAGAGATCGTGTGTCATGCTGCAGAGCTCAGAGCTTAGCGAGTGTAAGACGGACATTCACAGAGGTGTCGTCATCACTTTCAAAGAAACCATCGCAAGATATTGGATTACTTATGCCCAGTTCATTTAAGTGCTTAGAAAAAGTGTAGTGCCCTATTACGACGTTAGTAAGCAACCTGCAGAGTTTCTTGATGAAGGTTATCATTCCATCTTCAATGATGTTGACGGAAGCCTTAACCGAAAACGCAGGCAGACTTAACATACATAGGTTCGGGTTCTGAATAACTCTTCTCTGCCTGGAGAGTTCATCGGCGGTTTCATTTCCCGTGATCCCATTGTGACGTGGGACCCACACAGGACTCGGTGAATTTAGCCTTCCGACTGCGTTCAGTGATGTTCTGCATCCTTGAACTAGCTTGGAAGTCGGAAGACTCTAAGCGTAGCTTGGTTGTTCGAAATGATTCGCCCCCTCCACCATTTCTTCACAATATAACTCGTTGCCAACAGGATTGCGAATATATCCTGTTCTGACGAGGTGTGAAATCTAACGTTGTCGTCCTCCAAAACAACACCAGCGCCGCATCCTATATCGGTATTGGAACCATCCGTGAAAACCTGGTTGCATTTCGTTCCAGGCTCAGATTCCAGTCTTGGGCACAGGGAAAGTCGATTACGTATTTTTTCTGCAGTAGGGCTTCTGCTGTCATTGGGTCAGATGGCATCTCCATAAGACCAGAGTCAAAAGACAGTGAGTGCGCGAGATCATCAAAGCTCCACTGGGTGTTGTACCAATGACTACTTCTTTTTAAACGAAAGATGGCTTTGAGAGTGCAGTCCATGTTATGAATATCAAGGGTAGGGAGATTCATCAATGCACCTAGAGCGGAGCCAGACATGCTGGGACAAGCCCCCATGCAGCTGAGACTGGTAAAAGCAGCAATGAAATGTTTTCATGAGAGCTTATTCCACCAGACAACCGATCCATAGGACATGATATCCAGAGGACTCTTCTCCTTTGCAGGCCCCATATCTTGTCGACAGTACATTTGCACTACCAGAAGGCCGACAGTGCCTTAGAGGATGTAACATGTTTAGTACGTTGATGTTTGATGTTCCTGGATTACACCCAAATACTTATTTTTTTTGGAGAATTGGATGCTGATGCCTTTAAGCTCTAGATGAGACAGACTAGACAGCTTCCCCCTTCTCGTAAAGGGAACAATCTCAGTTTTGAGAGGATTGACTGAAAGACCACTTCGTTGACCACGTCTAGGGTTGCCTGCACTTTAGAGCAAACAGTCGCTAGAGGTGATCCAACATACAGTACATCTTCATCATCCATATATGCTTGCGCATAGACGTCAGAACTATTGAACACGTTGAGCACAGAGTCGGCCACTGCTAAGTGGAGACAGAACGCCGCCTTGCGGGCAACCCCTGTTTACCATATTGGCCACAATTAGCATCCGCAATCAGTATCCTGTTCACCAGCGTTGCCTTCATCCACAAAACCAGTGATTCGTCTACGCCGTGTCATAAAAAGTTACGTCCTCGAAAGCACCCGAAATGTCAATGAAAATGCTCAGCGCATATACCTTCTGGTTGAGTGGGCCTTCAATTCTGCCTACTAGATTTTGAAGAGCACTCTCGCAAGATTTTCCGCGTTGTTAGACGTGTTGCAACGTAGATAGAGGATGCATTTGCAAGGCAATTTTGGGCACATGGAACTCGACTATTCTTCTCCATGCTCTTCAATATGAAGGTCATACTTATAGATCTGAAGCAGTTGGCTTGCGTGTAGTCCTATATTGGGATTTTCGGTATAAAGGCTACACTCACTGTTCGCTAGGGTTTCACTATGTATGCCAGTACCAGGTTAGCAGTGAATAATCTTTTCAGAGTTATCAGCAGCTTACCTATACCTTTTTGTAACATAACCGATGACATAAGTGCCTGGCGATTTGAAACCATCAAAGGAAGAACCATCATATTTAATGGACTCATCCGTCACTACATCCGATGAGATATACCAACTACAGTGTTTTGTATTATTCAGTTCACCAGCAGCTTCGTTAATACGAGCTGGTTGTGAGCAGGTTCTGATTAGGCTACCCGGGAAGTGAGCCTCAAGCATGAGACGGAGAATCTCTACTTTCGACTCAGTGTAGGTACCGTCAGATTTTCATCGTTATGCCAGGCTCGTTGATCTTCTCGTTTTAAGAACTTTGACCAGCCTACTGGTTTCACCGATAGTTTCGATCTTTTCGCAAAATTCTTTATAAGAGGCACTCTTTGAAATCCCAATAAGCTTCCTATATTCTTTTTGCTTCGATATGTAAAGATTAAAGTCTTCTTCCAAATTTTCCTTAAGTGGTATGTTAGGAAATTTTCTGGTTTCTGGACACTGGAGATCCGCGCTACAGCAAGGAACGGTCGATCTACAGGATTGCTTTTTAGCTGGACACGCCATTTCAAAATACTTGGTGAGGGTACCGGTCAGATTCGGAACAGCTTCCTCTAGCTTTTGTTTTGTCCTGAGTTTAGGGAGAGCTCGACCTGCTCCTTAAATCGTGTTTAGTTGGTTTTCTGCCGAGTCCTCTTTACGTTGCATTTTCTACTGCCCCAAAAAGTATTCTGAGCAAAATGTCGATTGTAAATCAGTTGAAACAATGTCAAATTGAAAAAAAAAGATTAACAAATAATTATTCTTTGTTACGATTTATTTTTCCTATTCGACAATTAACTTTATTATTCTCACTTAATTTTGTTTGACCATTTTTCTTTGACGAAAAATGGCTTTTACTAAAAAATCTTCAAAAAGTTACTAAACATAATTTTTAGGAAATTTTACAAGGATACAAATTTCATAAAATTTCAGAAAGTTTATTAAGTAAAAATTTTAAGAAAAATGCATTTTAAGTAAAAAAAAACTGGAACAGAGAATTTCCATAATTTTGAGTTTAACGAACCATAATTTTTTTGTTGCTGCACAGATGTACGCAAAGAATTTAAGACTTGTATGTACTACTAAATTATCTTTCCAAAATACCCAAAACTATTTTTGTACCTGTACTAGTTTAGAAATTATAGCGTTTAAACTGGTTACACCTCCAAATTAGAGGTCACCCACTTTGATGGGCTGTTACTTGAAATGGAGTGAGAATAGACCCCTCCCCCCTGCCATACAATTTTTTGTTCGGCGGAACTTCGGGAATATGCCCTTAAGGGATTCTACTGCTAAACTGGGACACCCTGTATACATAGGAAAAGTTTCCGACCGAACAATGATAAAAGACATTTTTTCTCAAATTTTTTTCTTATTTTTCTACATAGTCTCCTTATAACTCTACACTCTTCTCCCAGCGATGCTCCCATCTCTCTAACCCGTCCAAATAGTACTTGGCGTTTTTCTCTGCAAAATAATTGTTCACGAAGGGGATTGCCTCCTCATTTGACGAAAATCCTATCCTCCGAGCGCAGTTTTTAGATGAGAGAACAAAAAGAAGTCGCTTGGGGCTAGATCTGGTGAATAAGGCGGATGGTCAAGCAGTTTAAACAGTAATTCATGGTTTTCGCCATGGCACGCCGCTGAGGTGAGAGACGGCGCGTTACCTTAGTGAAACAGGATTTTCTTTTTTTGCAAATGTGGCTGTTTTTCCGCAATTTCTGCCTTCAGCTTGGCAAGTAATGATGCGTAGTATGCTTCTGTAATGGTTTTTCCGTTTTGAAGATAATCGATTAAGATAACTCCTTTACTATCCCAAAAAACAGTCGCCATCACTTTCCCAGCCGAGGAAACAGTTTTTGCTTTTTTTGCGGTCCACTGTTTTGACTGAAATTTTGTTTCGGGCGTATAATAGTGTATCCAAGTTTCATCTACAGTAATTAATCGGCGCCAAAACTCTGATTTATTGCACCTAAACTGCGTCAACAGGGCGTTGGAAATGTTCATTCGAACACGTTTTTGGTCTAACGTCAGCAAACGCGGCACCCAACGCTCGGACAGCTTTCTCATGCCTAAATTTGATTTAATATGTTACAAACACGTTCTTCGGACATTTTCATAACCTCTACTATCTCTCTCACTTTAATTCGGTGGTCGTCTAACACCATTTGGTGAACTTTAGCAATGCTATCGTCAGTGGTTGCAGTTTTTGGACATTCCGGACGTTCATCATCTCCCAAGCTCTTACGGCCACGTTTAAATTCAGCTGCCCAAAATTTCACTGTGGTAAATGATGGTGCAGAGTTCCCACACACAGAGTCTAACTCAGGCACTTCTGGCAGCTGTGGAAGAGGACGAAAGCAAGACAACTCAAATGCTAACAAATGACGTCAATGTCGGCCAATCAACAATCGTCCGTCATCTTAAAAAGCTTGGTAAATTTTGAAAATTAGCGTAATTGGTCTGCTACCAACTCCCTGACCACAACAAAACCAAACGTGCCTGCATTTTCACCGATTTGCTGCGGCGAAACGACCAAGCTACGTTCCTGAAGAATCTTGCCACTAAGAATGAATGATTTACAAAACTTCAAAAGTAAAACGGTTTGAGTTTTCCTGGGTGAAAGACCGAACGACTTTCACTGTAAAAAGATAATTTGATGTGTTTGGTGGGACATCCATTAAGAAATCATTTAAAACGGCATTTATTATTGGTGGAACGAAGAGCATCAACATTGCCGGATTCCGTACATCGGCAATTCAAATCAACAACGGCGTTTACCTGGATTAACTTGATCGCCTGCATGCTGCAGTCCAGGCGAAAAGACCACACAAAGAGAACAAACTTGTCTTCCACCACGATAATGCATGTCCGCATGTTGAGCTTAGTATCGTCGAATCCATTGCTTTTAAGGGACGGGAGCTGCTTTCTCATCTCAACATACTCTCCCACAGAAGCGCTTATGGACTACCTCACTGAAAAATTGTCAACCAGACAAAATTTATGAGGAGTTGCATGACTTACTAGCCGATTTCAAAGCGTGGATTGCCTCTAAGAACCGCAACTCCTTTGAGTGTAGAATCGACAGTCTGCCATGCAAATGGGAAGCAGTTATTGAAATAGGGGGTAAATATGCTCCAGAATAATCATTTAAATATATTTCTGCTAAATTTAAAAAAAATGTTTTAAAAACGGCCAATAATTTTGAATCAACCTAATAAATTTACATTAGGGACTCATAATACTACCGGAGTAAGAGGGCGCTCCGTGTGATTATTGAAAGTAGTGGGATTTAATTTGACGGCAAGCATGTATCACATCATTTGTAAAGTGTGGTTGGATGACAAGAGTAATATTGTATGTTCGATGAAAAAAAATTCGAGCTTCGTTTGTGCGATTTCCAAAATTTGAAACCCTCTGAACTGCACTAATTAAAGTCTTCTTAACACCACACATGAGATCCTAAATAGATTTGTTTCTGGATGCCTTAAACGTTATATCTTAACACTGTGTTAAGTCAATATCCGTCTGGTAAATCTAGTATCCATCTGCTTATTTTACAGCACATCTCACAGAGAGCTCATAATCCATCCATCGATTTGATCGTGTGTAAAGACCCAAGTCTAGTTATATTATAACATTTCTGATTTTCTGTGTAGAACTACAATGGATAATCAATCCCCCTGCTGCTTCTATGTGACCTGGTAGATCAGCTGGGTTTTGGATGTCAGCCATAGATGGACATCAGTGAATTGATGTTGGCTTTTAAAATCTCTGTAACTTTTTTCTAATTCTCACTATTTGACATACTATAATCAAATCAACTCAGTGATTTTTCTTTCAAAAGATACAAAACTGGTGAATAATACCAAGCCGCCAAGAATGGACATTAAACTTTGATGCCTAAGTTAAAGTGTATACTTGGAAAATTATATCAGTAACCGATACGAAAGTTCCTAGAAGATGCAGTATCACAGCAAAGCAAAATTTAAGAAAATATTGCTGCTAAGAAGATAGTTATGTAACAAAGCACCCTCATGAGGAATTGAAGGTCCTCAAACAGAGTGGTAAAAAATGTCTTTATTGCTTAGAATGAAGAATTTTTACTGTAGCATTTCTTTGACTGTAGATCTTCAGGGTGCAGATATGATAACATATCGAGTGGATCATCAAGACATTCGCATTCGAAAAGAAAGTTTTTTTGTGTAGGATTTTTAACCCATATTGTCGCCTAAGCTGCTGGCCAGAGAAATCGTACATCCATCCCAAATGAAGAAGAATGAATATCGGATCATTTCAACTTAACCAAACAAAAACAAGATTTTCATTATTTTGCAAAAAAAAAATATTCTTGACTGCACCTTTCATAATTTAATTACTACATACGCATGTGCACCGTTAATTAGTTAAGATCGGTATGAAATGATTCAATTAGCCATGACGACTATCACGTATATTTCTCATGCACTCAGAGAGTAACTACAATAATAAGCAGCGACGTTCGGTTAAAGGTTGTTTGCATGTTAATGACTTCAACTGATAATTACACGTAAATTGCAATATTAAAAACAAAATCGAATTAAATTAAAAAAAAAAAAAACTTAATTCTCAGACTTAACCGCACCTCCAAGTCAGCTAACCCAACCAAGTCGTCATCTCCTTTGTGGCCAGCCGACCATTTCTTTAATTACAATTGTGTGTATCCACATCCGTATTCGTATTTGTATCGAACGTTTTTGTATGAGTTTGGCATTTTTAAATTATAAATTCAACTAAATAATAACATTCAAGTCGATATCTTTATGGGATGGATGCAATAAATTGACGGACCTACATTTCGCAGACAACTTTGCGCGCCATCTCTTCGGATGGCCAGCTTGTCGATGCTATAAATTGTGCATGCCATTTTATGCAAATTAACCAATCAATTCGTTTTGCTTATTATTTTCAGCTGCTTTCCTCTTCATCATCGAGTTTATTTTGAAACGAAAGTTAAGAAGAAAAATATATTTTTTTCCCGTGTTTCTTTTTTTTTTCATAAGTGCTGTCACATAATTTAGCCGATATATCTGAAATTTATTCTTTAAAGTAAAAAAAAAAAAAAAAAAAAATACAGAAATACACTCGGATAACCACACTTTGCGAAGCTAAGGACAGTCTAACAGTCAAACAGATAGACAGACAGTCTGTTCCGACGTATAGAAAATCCACATTGGCTGAGAGCAGGGCTAAATATATTCGCATTCGTACAACGAGTACATTTCAAGATTTTAGTATTTCAGCATTTCGTTGAACTTTGTGGTACAGAAAACCACAGCACACTCAGAGATTAATAAATTGTGCTCTTTCAGAAGCAGTGAACAGCGGAAAAAGAACGATATTTATACCGACGACAATTTATTTCACTTAAGATATAAGATACTCACTCGAAACAAGTGAATGTATCCACGCAAATGATAAGAAAAGCGGGCAATGGTGGATGGTGGATGTGAATGGTGGACGATCTGCCGGGATTGGAAGTATTCATATGAGTTGCCAGTCTGTCGTTATCCCACTCTTTCCGGCGACGACATTTATTTAAAATAAAAAAAAAATTACACCGAAAAATAAGATGCGAAAACGATGAGTTTTCAAATCGAGTCGGTTATTCGCCTACAACCGGTTCAGTATCTGAGGATGGAAGTAATTTATTTATTTAAATTTCAATTTATAAGAAAATTAAATTAGATACTGTGCCTGTAAGCCCCCCTCCTCCCCCCGGATTCAAATTTAAAATGCGAAATTGCTCTTGTAACTGCAGCAAATGCAGTGGGGTTTTAAAAGCAAATCTACTACAAAATCTTATTTCAAATCGACAGATACTTTTCGTTATCAAGTTATCTGCCAGAGTGGTAATAGCCTGGCAATAGATAAGTTTGACAAACCGACCACTGGTTGAGGATAACCTGGATACCAGTACTCCTGTCAAATAGTAAAGTACTTTTTATGAACAAAGTCATTGCAATGATGAAAACGGCATTCATTTAGAATTACTTTCCTATGAATTCATCTGTTTCTACCTAAAGGAGTTGCAGGGATGAAAACCTATCAACAAAGTTTGAAGTCGCACTCTTGAACGTAAAAGTTAGTTCACACAATACATACCGTAGATAGGATTTTGTTCAGGGCACTAATAAGATTGATCCCTCTCAAGTTAGGGTAGCATAGAGCATCTTCCTACTTGAGGGCCAGGCAAACGATATTTTAATATTCCATTCGACGAGCATACTTTCATCTGAAAATAATATCTAGGTGAGTTGGTATATTTTCCATATCTAATTAATTCCCACAGACATAAAGCTTGCTCTATCTAGGAGCCGTGTGGGCCTTTGGTTGAATATCATTACCCATACCACTTCCTAATTAGGTGAACCGAATTGTTGCCGATTATTGAACATGCTTAAAAGTTCATTATGAGGACCAGCAAATTGTTCATCATCATCTCCATCAAATAGTTTGTTGAGGTAAACGTTCTATATCTTCGGCTAAACCTTTGACTCCATTAGTAGGTTCTTCTACTCGTACATATTACTGATTAAAGATTTCTTGAAAGATTGGTCGAGGCCGGATCTCTACAGAACAGGGGGGATTAAGATCTCGGAAATGCTGCGTAGGGACTGCGGTTTAATTCGTGTAAGAAAATTGCAGGTTCAAAGAAAATGCACAACATTTCTCTTCTTCTTCATCACAGTAGCATCCGCAGATCCAAAATTTTGGCGATATCAACTATGCTAATATTGATCAGCTGTCTTGATGTTTTGAGATCGAATATGAATATGAATATATCCCAAGTCTTACAGCCCTTTAGCTAAAGCCAACTAAAAGCATCCCTAGAGAGCGCTCGCGATTTTGTAATCTCTTAAGCATGAGAAATTGGTAGATTGTCGTTGACCACCTGCTTACCTTCCGGTCTGACCAATTCATAAGCGGTGCAATTGGGTGTTTTCAAAAACGTCATGCTTACAAAGAGCTGCATTAGTTCCATTCAATAATGCAGATTTTCTGTAAAGCTAACTTAGAAAAACTGTATTACCATCGTTTCATAATCCTCAACATATCGTCAAAGTTGCCGGAAAAGTTAGACGATTTTAAAAGTTACAAGGTTTCAGTGCGGAATAGTTTTGTGTTTTTTTTTGAAGAGGAAAGATATGAGAACTATTGAAATATAATACTTTAAGTTAGGTTAGGTTAGGTAAAAGTGGCCGTAGGAAAGACCAACACTCTTAGGGCTATTGGCCCATTGTGATGCCACATGGATCTATGATCTTCCTACCCTTGGAACCAATTTGAGCTTATGTTGAAGCGTAGGAGCCTGTTGACGACAGTATTCTTTAGATCGCTTAAGCCATTGTAAAATAAAGCTCCTAAGTAAAGTTTTCTTCTTTGGGAGATAGCTGGGGATGTACAGAGTAGGTCGAGGATTGTCTCTTTCTCCACTTCTCCACTTTGTCCATGCAGCTTAAACAGAAATTATTCGTAAAGGCGCCAAGCCTTCTTGCATGCTTGCCTATAAGGCAGTGTCCAGTGATGACACCTATGATGGCGCTGAGATGTTTCATATTTAATAGAAAGGTCGATTCAGATTCACCTTTGGCCAGATCTGTTTATTTGCAAGACATATTGATGCAACAATCCACCTCAGGGGTGTTCTTTTGTTGACATCCAGCTTTAGTATTAATTTGCACGTAGCTATTCGTATGCCGATGCTATCCTCTTCCGGTAGAATAGGTAGAGTCAGCCCTACAATTGCCTGGAATATGTCTGTGGTCTGGCACCCATCATAGGTGAAGGTTGAACTACTCTGTAATCTCCATAAGAGATGATCGGCATTCAGGGCGGTTTTACAATAGAATTTAATGAGACTAAGGCCAGGGGCCTGAAAGCGACCTGACTATCCGAAAAGACGGGGATATCCTTTGCAGATATCACGTTTCTTTCAGCTAGGACAGAGCTGCTTTAATCGCGAAAATTTCCACCTGGAACATGTTACAATAGTTTGGAAGACGGAAAGAGAGGCTTAGATCTAGCTTATCTGAGAAAACACCGCCACCAACCCCGCTATCAGTTTTAGATCCATTTGTGTAAAAGTGGATTTGTCCTCTATAAAATCATCTTCCTGTGAGAATTCCTAGTGCATCAGAATATTAGCGTGGCCAAATAAATTATTTGTCCACTATGTAATCACTTTGAGGCGAATAGCTGCATTCGCAGCTACTTGCCTGCTGAAGATATCGAGAGGTGTCAAGTAAAACAGAATATCTAATGCCGCGGATGGAGTAGAACGTAGGGCTCTGCTAATGCATAGCCATGCGGTTCTTTGGACTCTCCGTAGTTTACCGCAGTTGACTGCATTCTCTAAGACCGTTCACCAGACAACAACGCCGTAGGTAATGCGAAGTTGAAGGCCAAATTTGTTCCCAATGGTTTTTTTGCAAGAAAATAGAGCTACTGTAGCTTTCTTGACTCTTTCTTGAATCTTAGGTTTCCAGTTTAGTTTCCTGTCAAAAATGAGACCCAAATATTTTGCTGTATTGGAAAAGACTAAACTGGCACCGTTTCTTGTGGGAGGGTCTATAATTGGAACTTTATATTTCCTGGAAAAGAGGATAAGATTAGTTTTATGGGGATTTACTCCCAATCCAAGATTTAGCTGAAGAAGTTCTTTAATGGTATTAAGATGCTTACCTGAGACGGCTATAGCAACGTCATCCGCATAGGCAATCACCCTGCTACCTTCCACTTCCAGGTATATCAGCAGTTAATTAACCACTAAGTTCTGGAGAAGGGGAGAAAGGTCACCGCCTTGTGGCGAACCTCTGCTGACACATTTTAGCAGAAGCCGCACCCAGTTTGGAATTGATTATCCTGCTATTTAGCATAAGACTGATCAACTCCCCAAGTGAGTCGTCTACCTGCAGAGTTGACGTGCGGATGTATTAAAGGAACCCTATATATCCAATAAAGCGACTATTGTGTACTCTCTATATTCTAGGGATCATTCCATGTGGCTAGTCAGTGAATGCAGGGCCATTTCCACCGACTTACCTTTACAGTAGACTTGTTGAGCTGTTGACAAAAGTCGTTGACCAATTTTAGCTCATACATATACGGATATCCATCGGTCGTTCTAGAGTTTTTGGAAGGAAAAATGATAGACTTATAGGTCTGAGGTCCTTTGGGACAACATGAGAGCATTTTCCGGCTTTGGGAATGAAAGCTATATTGGCTTTTCTTCATGACAGTGAAATGTGGATCAGTTCTACACAGCTCCTCATGGTATACTCTAGCGTAGGTAGGTACTTGTATGGTTTGAAGCTATACAGCGAGTAAAACAGCTTGCCTCTTGTAACCACACCATGGATTTTTGTCACGGATGTAGTAGTCCTATTTTGGTTGCTACTGGCCGTGACTAGGGAGCTACCCGAAAAGTGGGTGTCCAGTAGCAAGCTGAGCGATTCAGGACTTGAGATTGTCCAAGGGCCATCGTTTTTTTCAAACAGCTAGGTATCATAGAATTTGTAGACAGGATTTTTCTTAACCGCGATGCCTCACAGATTTCTGTTGAAACGCTTAATATGTAAGAAACCAAATCTAACATTTGGCTGAATACTGACGTTTTTGAACGCAAAACAAATGCCGAAAGTACTAAGATATCTCTGCGCAGTGAATGCGTTTAAAAACTGCAATTATACTAAGGTAGAAATGCTGACGTTTATAAACTCACCCGTTTGTGCCCCAACTTAACAGACTGTGATTCTGTTGTAGTTTTTACCCTTTGTATAATATGCTTGCGTATATACATTGGAATATCTATCACGGAAATTGAGCAAAACAGAACTCTGATGAACAGTTAAGACCTCGTCTTGGGTAATGCTACCATATAGAGATAGACTGAAGTATATGTGTAGGCAGAGGTATTCATACAAAATAGACGTGCTATTTTAAAGTCGCCAGCTTACGGTGCAGCGTGCATAGAATTACTTGCCCCATATTCACTTATTTTCAAAGCGGAATCGTTTTCAATTTGAGGGCAGAGTTATTGGCAAGATGCATGCCGAAAAGGCTTATGCGTGTGATACCCATTAACAATCGCTGTACGCAATTGAATACACGTGCCTTAAGTCCCGGTACCCGAACACTAATTGGAGCAAACCTTCGGAAAAAAGGACGTATGATAGCAGGAAGTAGTCAAGGCCATATATGTAAGTAGAAAGAGAAGTGTTCTTCATCATACACAGGTTGTTTTTCAAGCCCAGAAGCAGTTCTGTCAAGAAGGAATCAATTGGCAAATGAGCTTAAGAACCTACATCCGGTACAAATATTTGAAAAGCAGTTTGGTGAAGATGTTTGTAAACCTTATAGTTAGCAATACAAAACTGTATGCCAGTCAAAGCAACAGAATACATGCAACATAAATGAATCGCAATTGAAAGCTTTGGAATACTATTGCTGACTAGATATCACAAATTGTATTTGCCTTTAGATGAAGATGTGGGATCTCCATTGGTGCAAAGTACATTGTCTAGAAAAGCGGTCACAGAAATAAAGCGGAACATTTACTTGGCAGACAACAATAAAGCAAACACTTCTAATGGTCTGATCGGCTGGCTGCTCCTCAAAAAGTTTTCCCAATAAAATGTTTATCATACCGACTTGTCGATTGATGAGTCAATGGTACAATACTTTGGCCACCATTCATCTAAGCAATTCATATGAAATTCGGATGCAAGAATTGGTTGCTATGGGATACTGCTACAATTTTGATATTTACTGCGGCAAAGCTATTGGATCAAATATAAACAAGCCGTTAGGTTCAAAAATAGTAAAGTCTCTTTTAAGAAAGATACCAGCAAATCCATCTGAACATATTATTTATTTCGACAATTTTTTCACACCCCACCAATTGCTAAAGGATCTGCGTGACTTAGGATATCGAATTAGGGGCACTACCGGAACAAAAACTGTCCTTTACTTACAGTCAAGCACATGAAAAAAAAAACAGAGCAGAGTTTGACTATCGATGTGACAGTGGCAACGGAGTTCTTCTCGTTCAATGGAAAGGCAATAGTGTTTACAAAATCGGAACCAATTTCGTCACTGTTGAACAACGCGGAAGGCAAAGCTATGGTGTAATAAAAAGAAAGGAAAGATTGAGCTGAATATGCCAAAACTGTTTATAAATTATAACAGAGGAAGAACTGGTGTATATTAATTATTATATTTATACCGAATCGCCGTGTGAGGAGAAAAATGGAGGTGGACCATATTCACTTATATGTTGGATTTGGCAGTATTTAATGCATGAGGGTTGCATCATCAGATAATCCTCAAGACCAACTGGAATTTAGAAGGAATATTGTTGGATTCTTACAAAAAAAAACTTAGCTCAGCAGCTCAGGTGGGTAATTTGCCATGCAAGAGTACCTACGTTGGTCGTGCAAGAAGTGTGATACGAGTAAAACGTTTTGCACAAACAGGCCTTCTTGTGAAAAATACTTAAGTGGCCATTGTACTCAACCGAGTGCAACCGGGTAATTTTTTTTATGGGCATTAAAGGACGAAACGGAGTTTGGAGCGCCACCATTGATGTTTTTTTTGGGACAGTGATGCTTATGCAGGCAACCCATTGCACCTAGTATGCCAGTCCTGTTTTAAGCGCAGGCTACGAATCGTGTATATACCGTAAGTGAGAATCAGTCTAACAACCGCGAATAAGATCTGTCATCTTCTCGGAAACTCATAAATAAGAGTTCACCTTCTGGAAGAGCTAAGATCAAAAGTCCCATTTCTAACTGCATTGATAAGAATATATGTACAATATGAATTCAAACTTCAGACAGGGTCATTTGATATCTAGTTATTGGTGAGAATAAACAATCCAGATATTATCAACTTTGTTAAAAGCTCTCTAGATAAGAATGGACGCTATAATTTTACACTTTTTGGTAGGTTTGTTGAGAGTTCAACAACATTATGCGATTAACGTTGCACATGATGTAAAAGTCTAGAATTACTTCCAAAGACTTTAAGCTTAAAGATTGCATACGGCTAGGTCTGGAACCTTTGCTACACTGTGCATTTATTAGGATCTAAGCAAGCTTTAAGAACGCAAGGCTGAATATCTCCGAGATCCTAAAACTGACGATACCATCGGGTATAGGTGCTCTGTACGAACTGCTCATTTGAGCTTTTTCTTGCAGACCATGTCGGGGTTGATCTGCAATAGCGAGATTTTTGAATGAAACTGTGAGGTGGATTGCTTAATTGCTGTCAATGAAGTGAATCTTCATAAACTGACCCAAGGATCCTTTCTCATCGGTCAAGCGATCGCCTGGCTGTGATTCGTATCAAGGCATCATTCCAAAACGCTCAACGCTCCTACCAACGAAGCTTAAGACTCTATCAAGGAGGAGTTCTGTGACCTCCAGGGCGGAACCTATGGAGCCCGTCCGGAGTATGATGTCTAAATTGTTCTCAGGGACCTCAATGCCAAAATCAGTGAAGAAAACATCTACGGCACATTAATTGACAATCCACGAAACGATAACAGACAACGGTTTCTGACTAATCGATTTTGCAGCAGCTCGTAACACGGTGATAAGTTGTAATAGGCTTCAAAGACAACGAATCCACACAGCAAACCGGCGTACTCCATATGGTCGAACCGCCAACCAAGTCGACCATGCATAAGACATGCTGAATGTGCAAAACCTTCAGAGGGGCAAACGTCGCCTCTGACCACTTTCTTGTTGCAGCCAAATTCTGAGCTCGACTATCCAACGAGAAGAAGCTCCGTACTGCCCAGAAAAATAAATTTAACATTGGAAGCCGTAGCACGACTGGAGTAGCCAGAGCCTACAGAGAGCGTCTACTGTGCACTCGCCATCCAGAAACGTCAACAATCTGTGGAACCAGTATCGCGATAACATCAAAGAGGTAGCCACTACCGTAGGCTTGCTCTTGGCATGTTGACAGATGCAAACACTGTAGCGCAAAACAAGGGCAGAGAAAGAATACTTCGAGCCAGAAGAAGGGAGGAGAAGAAGATGTTGGGTAAAAATAAAAGGGCCTACGCAGTCTCTCACATCAAGGGTATCGAAGGGTCCCGCGATTGAAGCAACATCCGGATATTTTTCAGGAAAGCTGAGCGACTAGCGGCTGACTTTAAGCCCGTAATACAGGCTCTTCGAAACAATGAAGGGAACTTAGTCATCGAAGCGCGGGGAATAGTAGATGTGTATAACCAGCACTTCCAGCAGCTATTTAATGAGCATCAGATAGGGAGAGTTATAGAACAAGAAAAGAACCCACATCCGGTCAATGAAGAAGCGCCCTCCATCACCTATATAGAAACTGAACTATCAAAATGCTGAAGAACAACAAGACCGCAGGCTCTAATGGTCTATCAGCGGAGTTTTTCAAACTTAAAAGTGATGTTTTGGTAGAGTGCATGCACCAAATTATCAACCAGGTTGGATGAAGCCATGCACGATCCTATCCAATGTACTGTGTGAACGTCTCAAGCCTTTCTGCAACGGCAAGTCGGCAACCAACGAAATTCTCACATTAATGTAAATCCTGGAAATTACCAACGAATTTCAAGTCGAGACTCACCATCACCTTAAGACCGCAAATGACAACTTTCATCCTCTTGAGTACTGCACGGCGATGCACGAATTCTGGATCCCGGGGAAACCTAGATTTCTAGATTTGGGACCACATGGGAACTCGGTAAACCGCGTGCTGTTGACAAAAAAACGCCACATGGGCAATAGTACCCCGGCGTAAAATCGCGGACTTTACATATTAATTTGTATCGTCCTTTAAAAATAATAATAATAAAATTCTTCAATTTAGTGCTGGAAGAGGCACTATCTTCAACAAATATTTTCAGCTGTTGGGACACGCAGACGACATCGACATCATCGGTCGCTCCCAGCGCGCCACCATAGAGGCTTTTACGGCAATCGAAAAACAGGCGAAACGTGTTGCCTTAAAGTAAATGAGGACAAAACCGAGTACTTAATGTTAACAAACAAAGAAGCAATTGTCCACCGCCTAGGACAAAATGTCACTGTTGACAGTAACTTCGAAGTGGTTAAGTAGTTTTCCTACCTCGAAGTAAACATCAACTCTGAGAATGAGACCCTAGTGGAGATTCGGCGAAGACTTAACGAAGACAATAATATACCAGCAAAGTGGGTCTACGAATCACAGCCCCAGATTCGCGGGGATAAATAAGATCAAACATCCATTTTAAAGACCAAGTCATTGCTGATGGCAGAGCGCTTGGGCTAGACAACTGGAAGTAGCGCGCTTAGATCAGAGAGAGCGGAAGGCTGCTGTGTCACAGGCAGAGACTCTCCACAGGTCGCGAGCCTGTTAAAGTAGTAAGTGATAATGCATATAATGTCAAAATGAGTTAGAAGATACATATGTTCTGACAGAAAGCCGGCTAGAACTTTTTATGCGACATTTAATAGCGATATGCCTTTCGGAAGACAAAAAACTGTCTACTCACCCATTTTTCTAGAGAATAGTTGATAGTTTAAATTTGTCTTGATCTTTTCAAGTTATTCTGCAGAACATAGTTCACTCTTTGTTGACTGAGTACGTATAGTGGAAGCCCACTCTAAGTTTTAGCTATTATAGTCATACGCCTGTATCCAACATAAAAATTTTTATTTTCTTCATATCGCAGCGATTTTTGGGGGTCTGAACTAGGTGTTTTTTTTTGTCATATATAATGTATAAATAATTAAACACGTCGTTGTACATACATAAAAACGTATTCCTTAATCAAATTGTAAAATAATAAATTATAAACGTTCCGAGCTTAGAGATTTTGAAAGCAATTTTTTGTTTTAATTTAAAATTTAATGATCATCCCATTGTGCGAGGAGTTTCCGAGGTATAAATAAATGCATCCAAAAATTTAGATAAGTTTATACGTATCTAAATCAAAGTAGTAGTTTGTTCATCTTGAATGCATAAGGACTATTGGTCGTTTGTCGAGATCTTCACAGTTTAAATCAGTCGTCTGTTTTCGTAACTTTAAGACCATCGTTCTAAGTTCCTCTTTATAAGTGCGCAATTCTTGTACTTACGTCATGGTGCATATTTGTCATATTTTGCTAATCCATTGTCTGTCTACGATGCTACCGATAGCCAAATGACATTCGGATTCGGATCGTACAGTGGGTTAAGCTTGCTGTTCGACTGTGCACTTTACATATATTCGACATGCTCCTTCTCCCAATCGCAAATGAAAGTCCCATATTGACTGAAGTAACTGCGTTCGAAGAGGACAATTAAATGATTTTTACTAAACTCGAAACTGCAAACGAATTAATAAAACAACTGGTATATGCAGCCGAGAAAGAGGATAAATGTGGCTCCTGAAGTTTTTGGACGCGTCTGTAGTGGAATCCATTCACGTTCAATAAGTGCTTAAAGGCCTCATACTGTTCGGCAAACGAGATTCAAGATTATTTGCACTAAAGATGTTACTTTGAGAATTGAATTAAGACCTTTCGATCCGTATACAAGTACTGGACTACCTTCTTGATCCACACATTGGGCTACAACTCAGGCGGCATTCAGAGCCAACCACTGCCTTCGAGACGTGATAGCCACTTGTCAGCGCTGCAGGTGATGTCGTTGCAAACTTCCACTAGTTTTGTGAAGTTACCTAATATGTACAAGCGGTTTGACACATTTCAAATGGATCGATTGACTAAAACTGTGAGTAGCGCTGGTCTGTCTTCGTATTTGACTTTCCTTTCCCCCACGTGTACGTAACGAAATCCTTTTTGCTTCGTCTTTTCACCACATTGATAATAGCTTCATCTGCTCGGCATCGTTTAATCTCTTAAGTGGATATTAATTGCGAACTTCGCATTAAAGTCGTCCCATTGTCATGTCTATAGTTAAAAAATTGAGAATCTTCCGCCATCCCGAAAGGAAGCAGACTGGCAAATTTTCGTCTATTATATATTGCGGCAAAATCAGTGTAGCACCATAAGTCGGATATACGTAAAGCCTTTGCTCACATGGGAGATCCACCATTCATCGCCAGTTAGCAATTTTGAAAACTCTGATTCTGGCCAAAAAATAGTAAACCCATCTTCCACTGACTTATAGAGTTACGAATAGTCTAGTTCAACGTTGTGTAGCGAACTAAGTTGCTCCAACGTTGAAATTCTCCTTCGAGTGTTTGATTTTTAAGGAGATGACGCGCAGATCCTTGCACATAAGTATTATGATGCTGCCTACAGCAATATTGTTGACAAGAAACGGCTTCTTCTCCACACAATCAACATTCTTGTGCCAAAGCCAGAGCTCCTGACTGTTTTCTGGCGAGCCCTGAGCAGCAAATGATGGCCCGTAATGCATAGGGTGCAATCAACTGTGGTGTAGAAGAACACCACCATCAGCAAATCTCATTGACGCACTTCAAGCGGGACACACTATGAAGAAACGTTAGATTAAATATTGTGAATTAACTTGCATCGTTCTTTTGTTTTATGTTTTTCAATTTGCGATCTCGGAAGGGAGAGTTATCGAAACTTATATGAAACATTTGGGTTCTATACTGATTATAGGAAGGCAATCGCTTGTCGGCATAAACTCTATGATCTTGGCTCTAATTTTTCCTCAACGTATCTGAATCGTAATATGTGCACCTTGTATGGCATCTGCACAGCGTGACTGCTCCCTTCCAGCATGCTCTTGTGTCACGGTTAGTTTTTCAAGTTCTTGAGCAAGCAGTTTATAGTGCTCGTACACACCACAGCACACTCCCAAACCGTTGTCCATTTTCGTTCCAAATCGTGATATTAATTAAAGCGGATCATTATCCGAGGCTTGCGTGTCTAACACGCATAACCTTAAAGATAGAGGGCCGGATAGCTTTTGTGATCTCAGGGCACAAAAGCCAGCACATAAGCTGGTGTCGGTATACCCGTTATAGGTATGATAGATATACCCCAACCTACCCTAGTCTTATCATTAAATCTTCAAAGTCAAGCTGGACTAGGAACTCAGGGATTCCAGCATCTAAGCAAGCTCAGCTCGCTTACATAATTAATAAGAGTTGTTGCTCTCTTCTATACACACACATGCAAACATGCACATTAATGCACGTGGTAAAGTTTCCCTTAACATTATTATTCAAAAAGAGTTGCCAAAGAGAACGTTGCTCTTTGTTAATTCATTTTATTTTTCTCTTTTAGAATTTCGCTACACATGTGACAAATTAGTTTTTTTTTTTTTTTTTTTTCTTATTCATCGTTCCTATATTTAAATGAACAAGAAATGTTCGTCAATAAATCAGGGCCATCTACATACGTACTTACCTGCCATAGGAAATGCTAGAAATTTTTTTTCCAAAATCGATACTAGCTTTGTTTGACTGTTGTTGCATGCGAACCAAGGTGATCAAAAAAATACAAAAACAAACAAAAAACGAAAAATAGCGCATGAATTTTAATAGAAAAATTTGAAGGGAAAGAAGACGAAGGCGACTAAATGGAAAGAAAACCAAAAAAGCTAGTGAAATAAATCTAATTCAATGACAGACGACAAAAACAAAAAAAAAACTCGAAAGCCACAACTGAAAAAAAAAGAAGAAATAAAAGACTGGCACCATCATGGCACCCAAGAGGTGTGCAATGTGGGAGGAAAACATCTACAAGATTGGTTACGTGACACACACCTCAAATTTCTTGATTAGAGATACGAAGTTCTTTCTTTTTTTTTCAGTTTAGCCAGGTTATAATTTTTTTTTCTTTTGGTTTTTTGACGTCCCTTACCCCTATGCCACAGGGTAAGCTCCACAAAAATCGGACCCACGAGTAGATGGCTTACACTTGGGACGAACCTGGAACGAACTTCGATAACAAGCCCAGGACAAACAGCAGAATGTACATACATATACATACTCGTATAGTCGTATATGACCGGTGTGTGGGGATTTGTTATTCAAAATGGATATTGTCCGAATCGATGTGTAGATACATATTTGAATTTGAAATTTGACAAAATCCAAACGAAATATTTCGTTATTTCGTCTTGGCAGCAATTCGGTTATATATATATTTTTTTTGACTTCATCTGGTTCAGTTTTTCAATTTTTTTTTAGTTTTTTGTTTGATTTCAATTATTTTGAATGGCAGTTGTATGAAGAAGAGTAAGAAGTGACGCGAAGGTCTGTAGGGAGTTGTCATATGGTACTTGTTGTTGGGTGAGATGAATGTTAAACTTGTGATTCTAGACGGTGTCATTGGCATCGACGTCAGCGGACGTCGTCTTAAGTGAATTCATGAATTTATTAGAGGGCTTCCATCTGGCATTCATGTTGGGATTTTCGAAATGAATGGTGTGAAATTTGGGATTTTTTTTTCTTTCACTTTTACTTCTTGCTTGGGAAAGATATTTATTTAAATAAATTATTTTCTACTTGCTTGAAATTGACAAGTGGTTGGGAAGATTTCCTTGTTTTTTTTTTTTGTGAAATAGGGTCACGAGATAAACCCTACGAGATGTTTTGCGAAATTGTCGAATTTAATAAAGTTTTGGCATATGTGAAATATCAAGCAAGACAATGGCATGTGGAGCATATTGACATGAACTGCATGAATAAGCTGTGACTACATTTGCTGATTAGTTTTTCAGTCAATTTGACCTTGAACTTTACATAGCATGATAAAACACCTCAATTTTCATTGACTTTCAGAGCTAAGTTTTCAAACAATGAGAAAAATTCACAATGCTTTGGGTAGATTAGATGGTTCTCGTTTGACTTAACAGCCGCGGCCCACTTAGATCAACGTTTGAGTCATTGTGCCTATTTCAGGTTTCATTTCGGACAATGTAGAGATTGCCCTCAAAACCTCTAAAATTAGTGAAATATGTAAATTCCGAAAGACTTTTGAGCCTAATACTGCTTAACTCCTCCAGTTCATGAAAGAAGTAACTACTAAAAGTTTGTCTTCATTGGTAGGAAAGCTATCAAAGTCGTACTACAAATGAGGAACATACACTATATTTTCTTCTTCCCTTCACCTCGTTAAGTAAGATTACGAGATGCTCTGCATTTATAACAATGGCACAGCGTCCAATGATAGAGATGGAATGTGCATCTTTATGACGATTTTTTACTGTAGTTGATCAACTATAGGGTTATAGCCACTGGCCATGTATGCATATACATTAGGTAACCCTATTCATGAGAGATGGGAGCAGTTGACGATTTCCATACGAGTTCCATTGTTCTTTCATTGGCTGGAATACCCACCACATTTCTATTGATAGCTTCTATTTTTGTTTAGTAATCTTGGCCTTATCATTGCGAAGTAAAGACCCTAAGTGGCCCCCTGACTAGCCGTCAGGTAAAGGGTGAACCAACAGATGTTGTGGACGTTGGCTGTCAATTACTGTCGTTTACTTCGCAATGTTAGTCATGGAGTCGTTTACCATTTTTGTTATTCAATCATATTGCGAAAACGGGCGATCTGTAAATGTAACATATCGTAAAGTTCGTGAATTTTTCGGTCAAACATAATCGCAATGGTGAAGCGTTTTGAAAAAAACTAGTTCGATATCGGGTCAAACTCCATATCAGCATGCTCGGCCAACACGTACAGCAAAACATCATCACTCTGAGCCAAAGTGTTCAAAACCAGCCAGGCACCTCAATTTGTCGTCGAAGTGAATGGAGAACGTTAACGGAACTTGCTAACCGGCTATATTTTTTTTCCAAAATTTAATGAATTGGGTCTGGACCTCTGGTTCCAACAGAATAAACAACCGTCCACACAACCCATCAATCAATCAATTTATTGCGTATGAAATTTGAAATTTTTCTTCCTCTGGGGTTATTTGAAGAGTAAGGCCGATGCCAATAACCCAGCAAGAATTTAGGATCTCGAACATAACATCCAAACTGAAATTGCGGCCATTGATCCACTTATTCTTCAAAAAGTCATCGATAAATTTTATCTTCGGATGATCGCTTGCAACAGAAGTCATGTTGGTTACATGAACGATGTTGTGCTCCATTCATAATTGCCAAAGACCGAACTTTATTAATCAATAACATTTTACATTGTTTTCACAATAAATGTGTGTTTAATATAAACTTCCACACTAGCTGTTGGCTCATCCTTTATAACTTTGCCAACACTGACACTTCTTAATTCTAAACAAACGAGCAACCGCTTCGCATTGGTGACTATCTAATTCCTCTGTTCAATCCGTTCAAAGATTATGGCAGTGAAGTCCTTGCCCAAAGCTAATGGTTAGAGGCAGACATTCATTTTTGATCATTATTTCACCCGCCACTCAGCAGGATAGGATGCGACATGTTTATATGGTGACCACAATCTCGATTCGTTTAGTGTAAGTGTAATTTAAGTTGCCACCTTATTGCAGAATAGATCCAGCAGGAAAAGTCTTAGGGTGCTAATCTTAGTGAATCTTAGATCCGATACAAGCTGTCCTCTGGGCTTGAGTGAGATTAATAAAGTGGTATTTCTTTTCGAGTGCCTTAAAATAGACTTTTGAGTTATACATTAAAATGGGTTCAACCTAAGCCAGTGTATCATAGCTATTTTGAAAAGCTATGAACTTTTGAATGCTTTTCTGTATGTTTGAAGGATACAAATTAAATTTTTTTATGCAGTCAACAACATTCTGCTTTAAGTTTGGTAGAGTCTAGAATAACTACACATGAGCGTGCAGAAATGGAAACCTTAGGTCTCCCTCTTCATTTGTGCATTGATAGAAACCTGAAATGAATTATCTTTGTTTTTAGCAGCAAATATCTAGTTCTCAGTTCTTTACTAGTTGCAGGTCGTAAATGAGTATGTCGCTAAGTACTGGTAGGAGTTTTTCAAACCCAAAATAACCACATTGTCAGTGTAAGACTAATCATGCTAACATACTTAACTTACTTAGGCACGTTTCCTAAAGCTAGTTTTTTTCGTACTAAGGAGATTTTTAATTTTTTGATACTACTCTATAGCCTGATCTATAATGCAAATCCTGTTGAAGAGAAATTGCGACTTTCACAAGAACATTTTCGAATTGTTTGGCCATAAACGCCGGTCTGGCCGTCGTTAAAAGTTCATTGAATTATCAAAGCTTTCATAGAAATTATGTACTATTAGTGAGAGTCTTCCTATTTTAGATGCCTTATTCTGATGGGATAACTTAGGAGAAGGACATCCACAGTGAGAGGGAACCTACGATTTCTTGCTGACTCAGAATGAGAGCCTTTTTCATAGGCAGACAATTTTGCTTTTGGAGGTTTACTATTGTCCGATGAAAGGGTGGCGTCGTCAAAAACAAGATCAGCAATTGTTGGAGCCAGTAGTGAATGTTTACCACCAAGTGGAAAATTGTGAAATAGTTGAGCAAACTTTTAGCTTTAAGTACACTCCGTATTAAGCAATTGAATAGTTATTTGATATTTAAAAGCTATTTCGTGCTAAAATGTAATCTCTTAGGAACCTCCAGGCTTGCATTTAAGACCAACGAAGAAGCAGCGCTCATCTACTATAACGCAACGCAACTCAAGAAATTTGTTTCGAATGTGAATGATGAGTCTCCATGTCCAGACCCCTGGACTTGATACTACAAAATAGAAAATGTATTCTGACTATGAAAACAATAACCGGTAAAACAAGGAAAGTTTAAATAAAACCTCAGTTGAAATCATAAGGTCTAGAATATAGAACAAGTACATATGTAAATATATACGCTCACACGAGTAAATGCAGTCGAGAAGGAATATATTCTACTTCATGACCAAATAAGTGTAAATAAATGGTAATACTAGCAGTACTTGTTTCAGATATTTACTTACGCTGAACTCAAACACTCCAAGGTTACTACTATTCTACGTATAACAGTAAGCTTACTATTTTCAATTAAAACCAAGTGCGGGTTCTTTCGAGTCTTCGCACTACTATATGTATGACGAGCAATCGGATGACCAAGTGCTTGACTTAATGGGACGGAGTCACTCTCAGCACCTAAAATTGGTCAATTTTCTGATAGAAGTTCAAGTTTCTTCAAGCAATGTGAATGAATTATTGTAAAAAATGTAAATGCTTACGATATATGCTGCAGTTGTCATCGCCAGGATTTCAGACTATCCTGTTAACTCCTAGAAATCGTTTATTTTGGACAAACAAGAAACTAACCGACTTTCCTCACGCTTATCAATGATACCGCTGATCATTCGTAATCAATGATTTGTTTACTAGAAATATGGTAGAAGGTAATTAGTATGACTCTTCCAGTGTTGATGGACGTCAGAAAAACCTTTAGTATGTTGGTAAAATATGTGCATCAGTCACTGCTGCTTCACTAGACTCCACAAAGTCGTTTGCTTGGGTTACTTAGAGGCTTTCTTAATTCCATACAGATTGATTGAGCTAAAAATGTGATCATTCGAAACAACATTGCCAATATGCCGTTCGACAAGGCTCAGGCAAATTATTTTTAGGATTGCATGCGAGTTTCACGCAGGTACCTGTAAGACATGGGCGCCCACCTGATAGTTTTTTTTACCATTAAAAGCTATGGAAATATTAGAAATCTTGAATTTGGATAAATCTTCCATTTTTTATCATAAATCCACCGTAGGAAGGAAGATTTAAAAAAAAAAATTAAGATTCATCCATTTTCGATAATTTTGAATTGAATTTTCATGAGACAAATGAACTCCCTGTGCAGCAATACCAAGGTCGGCCTCGAAATGTGGTCGCATTCACAGTTAATTCATGACCAAGTTTGCTTCCAATTCTTCTGCAGGATCACGGTCGGCGAAGTAAGGTTTAAAGTAGAACTGAGCGATTAGAAATTAATGTTTAGTCTTCGGAAGTAACGGACCAGGCAACACACCTCATAGACATGCATAAGCTCCTTATGGAAGTTAGTCAAGCATAAGACCTTGACTTGTCATACATAAATAAACACAAAATACACTTAGATACATATGAATACGTTTTGTCTATTTCACGAATTTATTTGCAAACAATTGCTCACTTATTATACAAACTTAAAGACTTAAATTGTATGTAATAACTCATCTGAATACATCAATCCTTCCTCTTCTTCAAATTACCCATAACTATCTACCAACTCAACCTTGGCACCTTACAATGAATAACTCCTTCCGATAAGTAACTTTCACCGTCATCTTGCAACGTAACATTACCGCCTAATTACCGTGTAAATCACCATTTTTACCAGTTAAATTCTCCATATCCATCTACGTCTCTGGATTACTCCAAAGGGTTAAGAGGGAAAAAACCTCATAAAACCATAAAAACTAAGCTGCATTATTACGAAACCACGTAGAGAATAAAATCATAAACACAAGGATACCTATACATATATGTATATGTAGATACAAAAATACCTTCTCCAGCTTATATAGTCGTGCTTCAGCCTTATACCTATGAAGTTAACAAGTTAGAATCCAAACTGGCATTTAAAGGATACCCTCTTGTGTTGACTTCCTGGTGAGTGTCTCAATGCCAAAGCATCGTCTTTCTTGTTAACATCTCATGCCTCTGGAGCAATAAAAACGACGACCTCTAAATGATGACAATAAAAACAAATTCACTTTTCTTTCGCCAGATAAAAGATAGAAAGATACACCATACGTCATGCACAATAGAGAAATGGGTACATTACCCCTTTTATCCCGATTCTATGATAGGAACGAACTATTTGTGGCATCCGAAAGTGTTAGTGTTTTCCGAAAAAAATGATAAAAAAATAAAACAGCAATAAAAAAACTCAACAACAACAAACCTAATCTTAAGACACCATGAGTCCATAAAAAAAAGTGAGAGTCGTTAAAAATGTTTATAGCTTCTCAAGGTCGAACATAAAATTGACAGATCGTCGGCCGTTTGTTTACTTGGTCGCTCATCTGCTTTTGCTTTTTTCGCATTCGTACAAACATATGTACGAGTATGTACAGATATTCTATGGCAAAAAAAGAAGAGAATAAATCTGAAGAAGAAGGCTCGTCGTCCAGAATTATTTTTGGGTAATTACTATTGATTTCCGAAATTTGACCTTGGTTGCAGGTTTCCGGAATTGAAAGAGTTGTTGGATTTATTTTTTTTAAAGTGAAAACGTCACATGAAAAGATAAGGTTTATTACAGTCAATTTAAAGATGTAGCTACAGAGTAGCACAGCTCCACATTGTGATGATAAACTAAAGGCATCTAGCTAGCTAGCTAGCTACGATTTGCACTAGAACAGAATTAATTAGCTTCGGTCTATTATAGAAAGCGTTATGAGCACTGAAGTTCTTAGATTAGATCAGCATCATGAGGCAATAAAAGGTAACATTTGTGGACGTGTACAATATCAAAGCGACTTTAAAAGGTTCCTGGATAACAATACGGGTGTTGCTGCTCCAGCAGTCAAAAAGAATATCCATCATCAATGATGGATATCGTACCAAAAGGAAAAGTTTGTTATGACTAGAGCAATAAGAAAATTGTCAGGGTAACATAAAGTTTTTTGCAGGCTTACAAGATTAGCCCCACAGAAGGAAACCGAAAGAAGTTGGAACCATTGAAGAATTACTGAATGATGAAATGAATGAACTTCCATCTTAAAAGTGTGAAGTTGCAATACGACCCAAAATTGAGTCGAAAAATAGTAAAGTGTATCCCGAGATATGAAAAGTTGTTGACCGTTTTCCAAACGCTCATTTACTCGTATAATGCAATTTTGGCAGTCAGCTCTTTGAACAAGGTCGATTTGTTTGCTGCGATCTTGGGAGTCAGCTCAATGCTTCCACATTTTTTCATGTCTACGTCTAATTTTCAATGGGATGAATTTGCTACCGTACTACTGAAGTAACAATATAAGAGATTTTTCCACAATTCTACACTTTTGATTTTGTTTCCGAGTAGATGGAGAACAGCGTTTGTCCAGCCCGTCAATGAAAAAGACAAATATTTTTCTTTGTCCTCCTAGAGATCCATCGCACTTATGCATTTACCTTCTTTTTAAAATCATGGTAACGCTAACAAACCATCAGCTCATTAAATATGTCGAAACATGAAAACTTCTCAATGACTGCCAGTACGATTTTTGTAGCAACATGTCCACTGGTGATTTGATGGCTTGTCTGGCCGAGAAGTAGATACAAGACGGTCATTAATCTGGTGAAAGCAAGATAGTTGCACTTGATGTTTCTAAGGCATTCGACATATGTTAGTTTGGTATCAGGCTATTTTGTCGAAAATGCATGTCTTTGCATTGATTAATCTCTTCCTCAATGGATAAGAAATTACCTTTCGGAACGTTCAATACAAGTTGTCTTGGGCGGTTTCTAGTCTGATACCCATAAATAAATGCTGGTGTGCCACTGGGTGCCATTCTGTTTCCGACACTCTTTTTCATTTCCATCAATGTTGAGACAAGGTGCTACTTCTAATCCAATATATTTCTTAGCTGAGAACTGTACTCTCCGCTTGTTATGTTTGTTCCCGAACTCACGTCACTGCTCTTAGGCTGTAGAACGGGAACGGCAGCGTATATTAAGCTCACTAAATTCCGATTTTAACATCATAACTACTTGGGGAACCATCGACAGTGTGAACCGAAATTTAAGCAACCAGCCATTATCCATGAATGGCACTGTATCGTCGAAATCGAAAACCTTTGCTTTGCCGGTATTTGTATCAATGACAACTTAGGTTGTGATGACAACATATTTAATGTCCCTAAAAATGCTGCGAAATCTCTAGGTTTCCTCACGTGATGTAAGAAATACTTTACCCTCTCTGATCTATGATCTGAGCAAAATAGGAGTACAATACCCACATCCGGTAAGGTGTTCCTGTAGCACACCTGCACCTACTAGATGGGATTAAAACCAGTGCGATAAAACTCATAGGTGATGATAATATCACTCTGTCGATTAATAGCCTCGAACACCGACGAAGGGTCTTCTCTCTCAACTTGTTCTATGGCTATTTTCACCACCATTGAAATTGCCTTCAAACCTTCTACTCTAATACCCGTCTCGCTATGAATATTCATTTTTTTCATCAAGTTCATTTTCGGATGTGAACTATCGTGATTCTTTCCTAAGCCGTACAACTCGGTTATGGAATACCCTGCCGAGATCTTTGTTTCTAGTTACTTTATTCTGCAAACATTTAAAGCCAACGTACATCGGTATCTCTCTTTCTTTTCTCAATAACTTTACTTAGCCGGAGTTGTATGCAAACATTTTAAGGGTACGCAAAATCCATTGAGTGCGTGCCATTTATAAAGAAAAACAATCCAATAAAGTTCTTTATAGATACCTCACATCTCAAGGGTTATCTAACTTGTCCTTTTCGATTTAGAGTTGCGAACGTATGAAATTTGACTTGCTTTCCATAAATAGTTTGGGACAGAATCTCAGCACGACTTCAAATCCGATTTACGCTGCGGTGCTGGTGTCTTTTTAAGGCAAGGCATCATTAGATTTAACTCCGCACTAAGGGGATACATACCCAATGAACTCTATTATGGAGAATCGATGGAGGGTGCGACGTAATTCCATCTGCAACGACAGACAAGCTGCACTTTAGGTGTTGCTGAGTCCTCTCACCAGATAGTTGGAAAGTTAAAGATTTTTCTGAACTCAATTGAAAGGCTGAATTCACAGAGTCTAGTTTGAGTTTCAGTTCACAATCGGATTGAAGGAAATGAGACCACTGATGAACTCGCCAGGCACGGCACAGAAAATAATTTCTCAGGATCCATTAGGTGCATTAGGATTACCTGCGTCCTCAGTTACGGCTTCCATTGAGAATTACGTTTCATGTGAGCATGAAGGCCAGTGATATCTCTGCTGCCAACACCCTGGACTACTTACTGGAGTCGTATCAAGGCACAACGTTTTCACTATGGATCTAAGTATCCTAGGCATAAGTGAAATAATATCTTGTGGCGATTGGTGTGAGGATGATGACGACATCGTTGATAACTATCCTTGTGAGTGTTCAGGTTATTCTCGAATCGTGGTGCGAGTATTGTAGGTACTCGAAAATAGTACTCCGTTCTGACAGAACGCTTAGTGTTTGATAAAGTTCACACACAGGTTCAAGCTATGGAAATATGCAAAAATGTTCAAACCAATCAACCTGCTACACTTAAACGTGGTATTGAAGTCTAAGAACAGAAAAAGTTGTATAATTCGTTGAAACCATTCGTCATATAGTTCGCATTATTCACATACATCTCAGTCTTGCAGATTTTTATAATCCTAAGCTAGATACATCAATCGCTATTTAATATGCTGATGCCTAAAAGAAACGAAATCTGCTTTTCAATTCCTGTTTGGATTTTAGATAATTAGCAAAACTTTTAAAATTTGTATTCTTTTATCCGGTTCTATTTGTCAAAAAGTTTTGAAACAAATTACTGCTAAAGTGCTGTACAGTATAAAATTTCTTTCATAACTATTTACATAGAAATAAATGCTCTTCATTATGTAGTATTTTACATTTGAATATTCCAAGTGAATTATGAGAGTTAACATACCATCTGCGACCCTGGCAACAACTAGAAACAGCACATTTTGTTTCTGGTTGCTACGACCAACTGTTACTCCCTTAATTGTAATACAAAATGAAATTATTTCCTTCACAATTTTATGAAGCATCTCATCTATATACCACCTCAGATGCGTTCAGCCATCTCAAGCTAATTTTTCATCCAACTAAGGCTTTGTTACAACTGTTTACCCAAGTGTTTTAGTGTTCCACACGCCTTGTATTAGCCGTCTTCCAGACCATAGTTCCCTTATTGTGTTCACTAATTAAGAAGTAATTCCTGGGTTCAGGATGGACGATAATTTTATAATTAAGATGCGATGCGAAATTGTAACCCATTGCCCGTTCGTTCATGCGATCCCACATAAAAAAGTGTAGCTACTCGTAGAACCTCTGTACAGACAAAGGTAAATTTGAATTCTAATCATTACTGCGTCACTTAACCCATCCAGACAGATACTCGTAGACAGTACTCCTTAACGTCGTCGGGAGCTGGCTAATTAATTTGTTCGCCTGGGATAAGCATACCGTCAAAGTTAGAATGAGTATTTTAGTCAGCAGCTGCATGTATTCCAAGCATGTACCTGCTGTTGAGTAAGAATGCAGATATGTACCCCGAATGCTACTCGAACTCGAAAGTCCCCATTTTTCATTACGGTCGGCGCAGCCCCCGTAGCCAGAAGGGTGTTAGAACGAGCAATTCATTTCGCTTTTTTGCGCTCCAGCAAGCACATGGAATTATAAAACCATCACCCGTGTAAGCTTAGTCGTCGCCGTCATTGTTGTTGGTATTGGCTCTGGTACTAGTACTGGCATTGTTGCTATACCTCTGTGCATTCCAACTTTGGTTCGGAGATGCCCGCTGATTACCAGAGAGTCGGATAGTCGTTGCTATTCAAACCACGACTTGAAGTTGCCTTTTTCATATTTTTTTTGCGTTGGATTTTTCAAAATTTATTCAAAGCGAAAGTGTGTTGCTCCGCATGACATGCATAATGACTTTGTTGCCATTTTTCCTGTCTGTCTTTTGCAATTTTTTGTTTTGTTAGTTCACTCTTCTTTCACAATATCCTCCTAATGACTTCCATTTGAAAATGGGAAGATGGTTGCCAAAAAATTGAATGGTTTCAGGAATTATCCGTAGTTGAAAAGTTGCACCATTTCCATAGATAGCCACTATATAGCATCCCTTGTGTGAATTTCGTTGAGTATGTGTGTACCGGTATAGTACGAGTACTCGGTCCCGCTGCTATTCTACTACCCCATTCGAGAGTTTGAACGAATACCCATGTTGGCAGCCACTTTAATTTTAGAAATTCTTAATAGCAAAATGGAAAACGTGGATGACAGTGTAAATGGTCGAATGACGAACGGATAAATGGATAGATACGAGTAGATCTAGGTATGGGTTTCGTCTTAGGGTTGGTTTTCCTTATTACGGTTTAAATATGGGAAATATTATCATTTCATATCCACCTAGCTGTGCAAAAGGAAAATTACGCGCATTCTTGTTGTCTTGTCTTTTTGCCAAAATGATAAACCGGAGCAATAGAGCGAATAAAGGAAAAGGAATTCTCTAATTCTGTAGAGTAGAGTATCCTTGGTACATTGGTTAATGGTGCGGGGTATTTGCATGCGAATTGCTATCCTTTGCAAATTGGAGAAGAGTATTTTGTAAGAGTTTTTTTTTTCTAAAGATACTGTACATATAAAGAAAATTTGAAAATTTTCACATAACTGTGAAATGTGTTTGGAATGTTTGAATAAGATCAAGAAGAACTAAAACATTCATAAAGTTGAATTGGTCAAATGTAAATCATGGTGGATGCGTTATCCTTTTGCATAATTTAAAGTCTTGAGACTCTGTGGGCCTTCACGGTCGACAAGGTCAGTTAAGATAATTTTGTTTCCATTTAAACAGAACAATCAAATCCAAAACATTTTATAATTTAAAGTAGGGTATAGCTGAGTTATTAATTGAAGAAAAAGAGGCTGCAATTGGAAACTTTAAACGTTGGGCAGCAATAGTTATTCTATGAAGCCAGGTTCTTTTGACGCCCAGCTTCTGTTATATTAGTTTAGATTGCATTCTATTTCCCTCTTCTTCATATGGGGTTCTGTATTCCAGGTTTCTACAATTTGCTAAATATGACGGCAGGGTTTGACGGATGAAGATATAATGAATATCTTTTATAGTGCAAACAGAGAAAGCCACTGCTCGGCGTCAGAAATATCAAACAAATTCGTTATAAAACCTTGTTTCACAGAATCATAAAAAAACTGAGAGTATGACTTTCTCTAAGACACGTCATTTTCGAATAGATATGGTCAGTAAAGATCACAATCATAACTTTTAAACGATCCCCTAATTTTTCCATTGCGCAATCCGAATAATGAAATGTCAGCGACATTAATGTGAGCCGGCCACCAAGATCTGGCTTACAAAACAACGATACGTCCAGTTTATGAGGAGAGTACCGGAGGTAGTCATGCTCCTAAAAGAAATACGAGAAATCCGATTCTCAGTCAAGGAAGTAGAGAGAGGTTAGTCTTGAAGTTATGGGAAGGCAATAAGTAGCCCCGCCGAATACATTTGATACCAGAATCTTGTCTGTTTAAAATACTATTGTCAGGCGGCACAAGCTATTCAAAAACATGAACCAAGGTTGGTAATATTTTCGTTCATTTGCCCACTTTTTTGGACAAGAATAGCGATCTTCTAAAAATAAAATTGACCGTACATAGTTTAGGAGTTAGCTATCAGTGTTGTTTCCTAATATAAAAAAAGAAACGGGAGAAATAAGATACAAGTTATATTGAGAACGTCCGGTACAATAACATGAGTTCATTCAAAAAATTCGAGTCTGATGACAAAGATATATAAAAGGCACATATACGAGTATAGCCACGAGTCGGCATTAATACATTAATTTTTGCAACAGATAAAGACAATTAATCAAACCGCTTTCAAAAGCTTGTTGTTTTGGGCTACCTTTGTTGATTCCCACCGCAATACCTCTCTTAGTTTTATTTTTTTTTTGTTTAAAATTGCTAACTTAAAGGGATGTGGATAGTATTTCTCTGAGACATAATAGTCGCGCACATTCCTCCAATCGAATGAGATCCAGTTGCCTGCTTCAAGTGATGTGTTGCTCGATGTAGCTGACCCAATGTAGTCAAAATATCTTAGCTTTTTGGACTACACCTTCACGTTAAACAAATAATTTTTAATTCAGAAAAGTTCAGCGGATCTTCAGCGCTCATTCTTACTTTAGCTTTGGGCACCTACAGATGGACTGCCACAAATAATGTTTTGTAACACTTAGCACTTTGTAATATGAGTTATTCTAAAATCTAAACTAGGACATCAACAGTTTCTCAAGCCAGGTCTTCTTAAATTCCTCATTAGGGTGTCATTCGTGGAGCTGATGTTTTTTTTTTCCAAACTGCTTATAATATTCGATGAAGTGGCTTTTTTGTTTGTTAGAAATATGTACTCGTATATAATTGATTTTGCCTTTAATGACCTTAGGATCAACTCCTTTCAACTCTTCTTTTATTGTTATGAGCCAGTGAAAATATTGGAGATAATATTTGCTCGACCTTAGACGACTTAAAATCTCGGTTGGGAATATGAGTTTATTAAGACGTTAAGTTTTGTGTGCGCCCTTCAAATAGATGAAAATGTAGTGGTGGCTTAAATTCGTACATTGGACGTTTATCAGATTGGTTACGGGTTATATCATCAAAGTATGGCATGTGAATCTCCAGTCTATGAAATCTAGTGCTACTTACCAACGTATTGCGAAAGACTCGTCGGTTGTGGTAGCCTACAGCTGTAAATATGTGATGATCCGCAGGAGTTTCCCGCGGGCAGTGACATGAAAATATGTCAATTTGTTAATTTTCTCAATTTCTTCAACAAAATTAAGTACCTGATTATTATCATCGAGAGTAGTGAACGTATTGAGATGTCCAAGGCACTTTCTTCTTTCCAGCAATGTAAGGCCAATGGACTTGTGACTGGGAAAGGTCCTCCAGATATATATGTACATATCTATTCCAAAGATCCACTGCTTATATTATATGCATGAATTGCTTGACTGCATTACACAAAAACGTCTCTGTCGCTTTTATCAGACTCCAAAGAAGGGCTCAAGGTTATCTTCGTTTAAAGAAAAGTTATAATGCGCACTGAATCTTCGCTGTCTTTGGCTGCAGTATGTTATTTGACATGTCTTATGGACGTGTGTCTTATTTGACACAATGACACCGGAACTCTTGTTGCTCCGAAAATACAAAGTCAACTTTGCCAGGACTCAACTTAGGGACGGATTTTTCTTTCTTGAATTAGCAAAACATATAGAAAATAGCATAATTTGTTGGTTTTCATAGTTGAGCCACATACACTCTACATGACAAGAAGCGTACTACGCGTCAACGTAATGTGCGTAGAGAAGAAACTGTAGGCGTTGTGAATGAAAATATAGTGGAAGATCTTGAATTGTCAATTTGGTGTCGATCGCAACAAAATATCTTATCCATGTAAGATCCAGCTAAAGCCATGAGACCATGAATTGCAGTGGAATTTTGCTCTGGAGCAGCTTGAAGAAGACCCTTATTATTTTGAAAAATCACGTTTTGTGATGAAACTTACGTCTGGTTCGAAAAATTTGTGTACAAGCAAAATTGCCATTTCTGGAGTTTAACAAATCCAGATGAGACTCATGAGATTCAATCACAGTCAAACAGGTTTACAAAGTGTGGTCTTCATGCTAGTTATATTATCGATCCTAAGTTTTTCAAAAATCTCGTCAATCAATGGCCAAAATTACCGAACAGTGATCAGTTTTGAATATATACACGACATTGATGCGAATGATATATGGTTCCAACAGGATTGGGTTTCGTGACATATTACTCGTACCAATGAAACCATTGTCATGCTGTGGACTGGATTCAACGACAGTATTATATTGCAAAATGGACCAGTGAATTGGCCACCGTGATCATATTATGTAAAATCTTTGGCATACGGTGACAACCAGCAAATTATTCCAGCCTTCAAAGCCAATATTCAGTGCGTTATTGGTGAGATTGAGCCCTAAGTACTCCAATCAGTGACCGGAATCGGGCCGTCAGGATGCCCTTCGCAAGAAACCCTGGAGGTAATCATATACCTGAAGTCGTATTCAAGACATACGAGTAATATCATGAAACATACTTCATAATGAATAATGATTTTTGATTCAGCCTCAATTCCTGTTGTTATTGTGCAAGCGATAAAAAAAAAACAATAGCTTTTGAAAAAACACAATTTACGTGCGCTTAAGGCCTTACTGAACCCAAAGTTTTATAAAAAGCGGTTGGAAGTGGTCTGAGTCTTTTATAGATCTTAGGTTACAATGGGATCGCCGGTTAATTTTTTACCAGACCAGGACTCATTAGGACTTGAGTTTACATCTGGACTGTCTGCACCTTCGTTTAGGTTTTCTCTTGAAAACCTGAGTGTCTTATGAGAATAACTATAGGTGTTCATGGGTTTCAATCTAATGATTCATGAGCACAGTCAAAACATATCCGTATCTTATCATAACCACTGTTTTTTGATAGCTTATCCCTTTTGTTTGATCTTGCGTAACTCAAACAATCCGTGGTATTACCTACACCGTAAAGATGCAAGTTCCGAAATAACAGCAGCAATGTTCCTTTTATAGTCCGTGGACGTTCAACTAGACTAGGCCAGTGTCTGTCATTCAACTATTCGTCTTTCCTGCTAAAAAATTGTAATGAAGCCGTGTCTGTATAATGAAGATTTAAAAAAAAAAACATCTGGGTTATGTCTGTACCGAAATCAATTTATCACTGTTCGATAGCCCGTTTCTCACTGCGATATGCTTCATTACGATCGGTTGAATAGAAAAGGAGTTACAATTAAAGAAATATTTCAAAATAAGAATATTTTAAAAATTGTAACTACTACTACATCTGTATGTATGTATGTACAGTTATGGACAGAAAAATAGCCTCACACCTTTGTTACAAACATTTTCAATCATTTTGTCTATTGACAACGGCATCTTGTTTAAAATATCTTTAGTCATGCTCCACTAAGAATACCCAGATTTGTCACCACTTTGAATGATTTGTCACTCTTGTTGCAAAAAAGACAGCAAAAATAGGGTCAGTATTTGAAATATTTAATAAAAGTCGAAAAAGTAGAAATAGCTTTCATAGATTGTAAGCGGTCAAAAGTGGTAGACCGCGCAAAATGACTCCAAGAAAGGACGACGAGAGGACAAGTCAGCTGCGGCAAGAAGACAATTGGTGGACAAAAATCTCGTTAGTAGAAAATTGCGAAAGGAACCAATGCTAACATTAGGCAGACAAGAAATCGAATACATATTGTTAGCGAATCGCATCTGAATTGGGATGGGAAGAAGTGTCGTAAAATCTTGTGCTCTGACGAATTAAAAATAAGTATGAATGGTATCGATGGCAGGCCATGGGTAAAGGAGGCCAAAAAACCCCGAACTGAGTCCCCGCTATTCCACTAAGACCTTGAAACATGGAGCTAGTAATATAATGGTGTAGTGCTGCTTCTCATGGTAAGGAGTCGGGCCTGTTTTTGGCTTAAGGGTACGCACATATATGTTACTTAAAGATATAATATCTGAACTGCGGTTCCAACAAGATGGCGTTACATGCCATACAAATGACGCAAGCCCCGAATTTTTGCAGGAGAAATTTGGTGACTGAATGATTTTTTTTTTTATAAACTAGCTTGCGCTCAAATGGTTAAGGTACCCTTAAAATGTTTGCACACAGCGCGGCCGAAGGAAATTTACGTAGGAAAGAAGGATAGGTACCGATGTACGTTGGTTTTATATGTCTGAATATTATAATCACTAGGAAATAGAGAGCTCGGCAGGGCATTCCACAAGCGAGTTGTTCGGCTTAGGAACGAATCACGATCACGGACAGAGTACGTCCGAAAATGGGCTTGAGGGTATACTTATGAGCATTCATAGCGAATCGCGTGTTACTGTTAAAGGTTTGAAGGGGCGGAATTCTACCGGCGATTTCTATGGAGCACTGGTGGTGGAAATAGCGATAAAACAAAGTGAGACAGGAGAAATTTCGCCAGTGTTCGAGGGTATCCATTGCCTGAGTGATATTGGTATCAGCTATGAGTTTTATCGCAACGGTTTTAAATCCGGTCTAGCAGATGCAGGGATATTTTAGGCGCACCTGATCAGATGTGAGCATTATACTCCAATTTTGGGTGGATGAATGCCTTATATATAGGCCAGATCAGAAGGGGAAAAGTATTTCTTACATCGTTTGAGAAAGCCTAGATATTTCGCTGCATTTTTGGTGACATCGAATATGTGGTCATTCAAACGTAAGTTGCCATTGACACACATACCGAGAATGGAAAGTTTTTCGGTTCGACGATGTAAGTGCCATTCATGGATAATGACAGCAGACAGCATTGTGTTTTGGAAGCATTAAATTCCACTCAGTTAATAGTTTCCCAATTGGTTATGCTGTTGATATCAGAATGTAATGAGCTTAACATATGTTGCCGTTCCCGTTCCACAGTCGAAGAGCAGGGACGTGGGTCCGGAAACGAATATGAAAAGCAGAAAGTACTGTCGTCAGCAAAGTAATATATAGGATTAGAAGTGGCAGACAAGAGGTTATTGATAAAAATTAAAAAGAGTGTCGGAGATAGAATGGAGCCCTGGGGCACACCAGCATTTATTTTGTGAATATCAGACTTGAAACCATCCAAGACAACTTGAATTGAACGTTCCGAAAGGTAATTTCTAATCCAATGAAGAAGAGAGTCATCGATCCCAAAAGCACGCGCTTTCGATAAAAGAGCCTGATGCCAAACTCTGTCAAATTCCTTAGAAATATCAAGTGTAACTATCTTCCTTTCACCAGATTGATGTACGCTTTGGTTCCACTTTTCGGTGAGACATGCCATCAGATCATCAGTGGACCTGTTGCTACGAAAACCATATTGCCGGTCATTAAGAAGTTTTCGTGTTTCGAGATATTTCATGAGCTGACGGTTTATCAGCGTTTCCATGACCTTGGAAAGAAGGGACGTAAGTGGAATGGGTCTGTAGGAGGAGAGAGAAGAAGATTGGCTTTTTTTTAGGGACGGGCTGGACAAATGCTGTTTTCCATCTGCTCGGAAAGAGTCCTAAAGAGTAGGATTGATGAAAAAGCTTAGGCAGTGGTTTTGCTAGCGTGGAGGAACACCTCTTCAGAAGAAGGGGAGATATACCATCTGGACCAGCGACTTTATGTATGTTTAGATCTTTAAGCACTATTGCTACTACACGAGTGCGAAAGTGGATTCGCCCCATTGAAGATTCGACGCCTTCAAGTGTAGGCGGAGACAGAGCACAATCCGGGAGTGTTGAGCTGGCCGCAAAGTGTGCAGCAAGCAGATTGGCCTTGTCCAAAGAGCTGACAGCTGGAATGTCATTGTAAATGAGCGTGCTATTCTAGCAGCTAGCTTCAAAATAAAGCCAGAATTAATTTTGTGTCTTACACCGTAGTTGTTTTATTTAAATATTTTTTCCTATCGTTCTTATCTGGTCACCCTTTAGTTAATAGTTTGGCCGCTGTGGGGAACAACAATGCGTCCAGCATCCCTGCGCATGAGCTGGAGTTAAAGGTTGGGGCATCTATCATACTCATGCGTAACTTGGATCCACCGAAACATTGTAATGGGACTCCGCGTCAAAAAATAACTAAAGAACGTCAAATAAGTCACAACCTTAAACGGATGTGGCCGCAGATACGATGTTTTCAACTTCCGATGACTTCTAGTTTCCCTTTACAGTTCAAACGGCTCCAATTCCCCGTCGCCCTCTGCTTCGCCCACAACTAACTCTTTGTCGGTTATTCGAAGGTCAGGGGCTCCTCGAATCCTCCCATTTACGGTCCCGAGAACCAAACAAGTAATGTAGTATACAAAGAGGTCGATCATACCTGTCGGTTGGTTTTGATTCCCTCTAGCAAGCTGAGAAGTGATTTCACTTCACTCCCATCGTCTCTACTGTGTGTCAGTTACGCTAAACTTGCAACCATCGAATTAAACATACGAGTACATACTAATGTAAATTCAATAAAAATTAGTTAAACCTTCACTTTGGATTTGTTTCCTTTGTTAAACATAAAATTAATTTTTTATTCATTTTTTTTTTGGACTTAACTGTCAAGAGAATATGAGAACACCTCACACGGATTTAGTTGCCTGGAGAAATGTTTGCCTTGATTAAACGCCGGACCGTCCGATTGAGAAGCAGTTATTACTGCCACTTGTGCCACAGCTACCCACTGAAAGTCGTATTCATTAAAAGCCTATGTAATATTCTGCGTAATATTCAACCGCCGGAGACCTTTTAACTATTATTCACTATACTCGTACTAACGCGAACGAAGTTGCGAGTATAAGCTAGTACTATATGATATTATAATAGAATTTTGTCATGATCTTCAACCTACTTTATGTAAATTCATTTAAATTAGTTTAGACTCGATTTTGCTGGATCTGGTTGCATACCGGTATTTGGCACAAAAACATTTTACCTTTTTTAGGAGTTAAACTACCCACAGTTAATGGTTTAATTTCATTCATTAATTCAGTTCTATTCAATTTCAATTCATTAGATTTATCTAATTTTTCCAAGTTCCTAAAAAGTAATTAAGTTAACAAGAAGCTAAAACAAGTAATTTCCTATGACAGTTAATTAAAATAATTTATTTTGAATATTTATGTATATAAATTTATCTGAATGGAAATTAAACAACTTTTTTGGACAAACTTGTATATTTCTGGTTGCCCAAGTTCAGGCCGACATTCTAAACGAAGTCATTATATATTTACATATGGTATGTAGGTACAATTTATTATAATGTATTTTTTTTTATTGTTTCAGATGACGCGGTTGTGGATATGCATAACTCATTTCATAAGTAGGTAAGTATGTACATATTTGCTTTTATTTTTGACGGAATCACTGAGAAATTTCCTAATTCGAGTTTCTTGACTATGATTCCGTTTTTTTCGCTTTGATTGAGATGTCAGCACTGGCATTTATTCCTCTTGATAGGGTCATAAAAATTTGATTACCGTACAATTAATAGCTACTCAATACCGTTTAAGATCAAATAGTGGGCACACATTTGTGTTTGGTTATCGCATTTTATGGGCTATTATATCAAAAGATTTTGTATATGTTTTGTTTTAATTTTTTTTTGTATCAGTGTACAAATATTTTTAAGTTCTTGGCATTATGAAATTACTCGTACTGTGTTAGCTACTGTTTTTAAATTTTATGGTTTTTAAGTATCTTCTAGAGTTTCTTCAGTCTTAAACTAGATTTTTAAGCTAGTCTAGGAATTAATTATGAACGGTCAATGCTGGGTGGTTACTGTTTGGTGTGGGTTGTCATGTTGCTTATTGATCGCATAACATAGATACAGATTACATTTTAGACATCAGAGAGCATTAGTGACTTCTTCATGTACAACGTCTAAAACTTCACGACGTATTTTAATTGCTTGCACGCTTATTCGTTTAGGGAGATCTGAGGTTAATGAGGAATAATTTTTGGATTGGGTTGTGTGTGGCTGTTAAAGCCATATGGGGTAATAGAGCAAGATGTGACACATACTCGTATCTCCATTGGACCTACACAATGATAGCCAGATCATCGAATGCTTGAGAATAATATGGTGTTGGTGAGGTTAGGTTACATAGGTTAGACTGGCTGTTGGGGGGAGGAAAAAACCGTCACACTTAGGCCTATTGGCCCATTGTGATACCACGTGGATCCGTGATCCTGCTGCTCTTGGAACCAATTTGAGCTTCTGACGAAGCGTAGGAAACTGCTAAAGTTTATATTTTTTAGATCTCTTAAGTCATAGTAGAAGAAAGCCCCTAAGTGGGAGAAGTCTGGCAATGTACAGAGAAGGAGGAGGATTGTATCCTCCTCCCGCTCCTTGTCCATACAGCTTCTGCGGAAGTCGTTTGTAAAAACAACAACATATAAGCTATAAGGCAGTGTCCAATGACGACACTCTTAGAGCGATTCGGAACTACTTTTGGCCAGATTTCTTTGGTGACTAGATATGTTGACCCAACAGTCTACCTACGGTTTTCTCTTCTATTAGCATCCAGCTTTAGTTTTAGTTTGCATGTACCGATTGGTATACTGACGATACCTTCTTCAGGTAGGATAGGCAGAGTGGTTCCAATTTGAGCGAGTTCATCGGCCTCAGAATTCCCTGGGATATCTCTGTGGCCCGGCACCCAAAATATTACAGGTGAATGTTGAACTTCTCTGCCATCTACTTGAAGATGATCGGCAATAGAGGGCGGTTTTAGAATTTTGTGAGATTGAGTCCAGGAATTTGATGCGGGCCTGATTCGAAGTGTGCCATTCGGTCAAAACTCAATATATCAAAAAAATTCTACGTACTTCTTTAGCTGTTGGTATGTACAATAACAAAAAATTTGTGTCTCATCATAATTCGAAATTTACAGGAGCTGTTGGTACGGCCGCAGACACTTCCAAAAAAGAGGGGTCATCTGAGGAACGCTGCACCTTTTAAATAAATTATTCTTTAAAAATTATGTTTTACAGTAATTCATATGTACAATAAGCTTCTACCTTTGTAAACTCGATCTATTTTATATTTCTCCTGAAAAAAAATATCACACAAAAAGCTATTTTTAATGCCTCTAGATTAGCCTAACCTCTTAATCACCGAAATTTCCACCTGGAATACGCTACAGTGATTTGGAACGCGGAAGGAAAGGCTTCGGTTAAGCTGATCTGAGAAAATACCACCGCCAAATTCGCTATAAGGCTTGTAGAAATTAATTGACTTGTAGTCCAATAAAGCATCTTCCTCCTAGAAAGATCTAGAGGAGATGTTTACATGAAAGTCTTTATCAATTTAATTTTGTGACATAATGTAGTCGATGCAAAATTAGCGTAGTTAAATTGTTTATTTTTGCAATATGGTGTAGTAAGGCAAACGAAAAATCTCCATAACGAAACTGCAACGTTTTCAGAGACGCATACACAGGTATCTCCGGTGCTATGGGAACCTGCTCCACAGTTGCCTTTGAAGTTTTTATTGGCCTTACACCACTTCACATATGATCTATATTAAAAAGCGGCAGTTCGCAGTACAATCAGATTATTATAAACAGGCGAGGGGAAACTGGCAGTACAATCGGACTTCAAAAAGCTTTATCTCAGAGACTCTGAAATCGACAGGATCTAAAAAGTTTATGCTTTGACAGGAAGGTCAACATTCAAACCCAACATACCTTAAAACTTACAAGTATCTGATAAATCTAAAATGGGCAATGGGAAAAGTCCCCTCGTTTCCCAAGTTGAGTTTCATGCTATTCAAGAATATGCTTGTATTATCCTCGGAACAGGAATGAAAGTCGCCCGCATCCATATACTTAAACAAAGTCAAGCAGCATTTAAGCCATCAAGCTCAAATCCGTTTGACTAAAAATCGGTGATATAATGCTATTACCTACCTAGGTAATAGGTAGATTGTAATCGATTGACCTTAAGTTGAAGAAAATTTTTATGGCACCGTATTGAAAATTCGTGTAAGTCATCTTGCATTTAACGAATGTCAGCTGGAGACAATATATGCCTGGAAAATTGTAAGTCGTTCACGTAAATTGACAGAGAAGATTGCTTAAATATGGCGTTGATATCACTGATAGCCAAAATGAAGATTAGTGGACTAAGATCGCTGCCTTGGGGGACTCGATACAGTAGTAGATGACGGATCTGAATAAGACTTTATGGATGCTGATGTATTTCTTAATAAGATTTAATCCAATAAGATTGTGGGAGAGTTTGAAAAGTATTATCTGGCAAGATAGTAAGGAACTCTACTCCAATGAGTAGCAACTACGTCGATTTCCTTATTTCCTTTCTATTCTCTATTGCAGGTAGATTTCCGGGCAGGAAAATCTTTAAGAAAACCATGTTGGTTGGGAGTGAAAATATATATATATGAAAGTGAATAATTTTATGTCATATGCTATACTTTCGGAGAGCAATCTTAGCACTATGGAGGTTGTTTGTTATATAGTTTTTACATCCTTTCCCATGAATGAGCATTTTGAAATAATTCTTTCAATGTTTAGGAAATAAGCACGGTGATTGGGTAGGGCTATTGGCCCATTGTGATGCCACGTGGATCTTTGATAATCTTACTAATGGAACCAGTTTCAGCTTACGATGAAGCGTAGGAAACAGTTAACGTCTATATTCTTTAGATACATGACTTAGTAGAAAAAAGCTCCTCAGTGAAGTTTGTCTCTTTCTCCTCCTCGTCCATGAAGTTTCTACAGAAATCGTTTGTAAAGGCGACAAGCCTTCTTGCATACTTACCTATAAGGCAGTGTCCAGTGACGAAACCTATGATGGCGCTGTGATGTTTGATATTTAGAATGATTAAATTGTTAGAGCGATTCAGATTCACCTTTGGCCAGATCTGTTTGTTTGCTAGACATATTGGTCCAACAGTCCACCTAAGGTCTGCTTTTTACTGGCATCCAGCTTTAAAATTAATTTGCATGTAGCGATTGGTATACCTATGCTGCCCTTTTCCGGTAGAATAGGCAGAGTGCTTCCAATTTTGGCGAGTTCATCGGTCCTACAGTTCCCTGGAATATCTCAGTGGCCCGGCACCCAACAAAGGTGAAGACTGAACTGCTCTACCATCTGCAGAAGAGATGATCGGCATTCAAGGGCTTTTTTTCGAATTGACTCCAGTGACTTGATAGCTGACTGACTATCCGCCTAGTACACGCTACAGTGATTTGGAAGACGGAAAGAAAAGCTTAGATTTAGGTTATCTGAGAAAATACCGCCACCAACCCCGCTATCGGTTTTAGATCCATCTATGTAGAAATGGATTGACTTGTCCTTCATGAAAGCATCCTTTCCACCCGAAAGGATCTAGAGGGGAAGCTTACATGGAAGTCTTTGTGAAATCAAAGTTCAGGTATGGTGTAATCGATGTTCTCTGTGAGGATTCCTAATGTATTAAGAATGTTAACGCTGCCAAATGAATTATCTGTCCACTGTGTAGGAGGTTTAAGGCGAATGGGTGCAGTCACAGCTTCTTGCCTGCTGAAAATATCGAGGGGGTTCAAATGAAACAGAATGTCTAATGAAGCAGAGGGTGTAGTCCATAAGGTTCCGCTTATGCATAGACAAACTGTTCTTTGGACTCTACTTAGTTTACTGCAGTTGACTGCATTGTCAAAGGCCGTCCACAAGACGACAACCCCGTAAGAGAGTATCGGTCTGCCGAGATGTATTGGCAGTGGGTTATGCTGGGTGGAGGCACCATTTATTCCGAATGGCTTTTTTGCTAGAGCATAGAGATACTGTAGCTTTTTTGATTCTTTCTTGAATGTTAGGTTTCTAATTTAGTTTCATGTCAAAAATGAGGCCGAAATATTTTGCTGTCTCGGACAGAACTAAACTGGCACTATTTATTGAGGGAGGGTCTGTAATTGGAATTTTGTATTTCCTGGAAAAGAGGATAAGATCAGTTTTATGGGGGTTTACTCCCAATCCACAGCGATCTGCCCAACGAGTTAATCTGTTGAGATTTAGCATAAGGAGTGCTCTAGTGGTATTAAGATGCTTAACTAAGACGGCTATAGCAACGTCATCCACCTGGGGAATCACCCTGCTACCACCCGCTTCCAGGTATATCAGCAGTTCCGAGCACGGAGATAAATAAAGTTGAAACAGAGCAATAAGAGGTATTATAGAGTCAGATCAAAAACGATTGCACGCAATCTTTCCATGTCTTCACAATTTATTTTGATTGTGGCGAATAAAGCATGGCTTCTTATCGTATCAGAAAAGGATGTAGAAGTTTTTCCAATTTATGTCGAAAAATCTACATAGAGCTATAAGCATGTAGATTTTACCTCCGCTTTTTACATACAGAAACCTTACCTCACCCTGATATTAATTTGCACTTTAAGTCGGCTCTGCAAAATTTTGAGGTCACATTCCCAAACTACGAAAACTGATACTGATAGATAATCCAGCCATCTTCGCTCGTGAGCCCTATGTGTTGTATGCAAGTGGACCCAATATGAAAGAACGAGTCGGAGTTAAACTATACACGCCAAGCACCTTACTCAGATCTATTGTATGTATATTCTTGTATGGACAACGGCTACTCTGCATTTCAGAACGAACACAATAGAGCTAGCATCGAGTAGGATTAAAATGGATTTTTAAGTAGGTAATAAGTAGCCACATATATACTCCGCCTGATAATAAAATATATAAACTTATTGGGAATATTTTGCAGGTGCTAATAAAACTAGCTCTCTTAAACAGAGCTCATGTCATTTTGGTACTGATTTTTGGAGCAGATACCATCTGTAATATGTATGGATAGAAGGATTTGTGTAAGTATCAGAATCAGAAATTGGTTGAAACTGTTATCAGTTAGGTCAAACTTCCGAAAGATCAACGACAAAACTTCTATATAAATAGATCTGTACAGATTGTCGTTAGGTAAAGGAGTGGAGGACTGAGTAAATTCGCTGATTACGTGACAAGGAGGCCAGAGTTCAAAACTCGTCCCACCCCAAAAAGCAGAATATTTGACAAATTTGATGCCAAAACAAGATATATTCCCAACGCTACAAGATTAAAAGGCTTCTGGATCATCAAACTCTTAATCGGGGAGAACATATCGGAATCGCTGTCTGAAGTTCCTCTAGTATCCAGGACATCTGAATCTTCCCAGGCTTCATTTCATTTCATTTTATTTATTACATCATTTTTTAGTATAGAGTATAGAGCTAACAATTCTGCTTCATATGATACATTGATTCCTTAAAAGCTAGTTGCATGTATACAAATAATTTCTTAAGGAGTTAAAAGGTAAAGGTAAAAGGAAGGGAAAAGCAAAGGAGTGATAAGGGAGAGTTGATGGGTTTAGGGTTCATGTGATATTGCAGAGCGGTTAAGGGTTTGTGTGGTCGGATGGAGAAGTGTTGTAGAATTGTAGGTACTTTTAAGACTGTGTGGATTTGTAATTGCCCTGATATATGATAGTAAGGAGTTCCATAGCTTAACAGTGTGAATGAAAAACAAACGAGAGAAATTGAGGTGTTTGCAACAAGCGGGAATAAGTTTAAGAGTTCTTAGCAATCGACAAAAAATAAGCCTGGTATATAAGTAAGATGGGCGTCGTTGACAATGAATAACTTAGTGCAAGGTTATATAATTTCTTGTGTTGATATATTCTTCCAGGGTACATCCAAGTAGCCTCCTAATAATGGGTTGTTCAATAAGTTCTGCGGTTTTCTTCTTGGAAGTAATGTTTGTTGTTTCAGAAAATCTCCGAGTTTTTGTTGTTCATTCTAATAGAGACGATTATCCTTTACATTGTTACGAGAATTTGTTTTGATCGGACATGTTTTCAGTGCTCAATATTTTTTTTACAAAATAGAGGATAAGAAAGTACATTTTCGACATATTTTGTTTTTTTTCTTTAAAAAAGGTGTCAAATAGATAGAGGCGCAACGAGAGATTTTCAGCGTGTATGGAGACTCAGCTATAAGCCCTGGCACTTGTCAGCGTTGGTTTACATGTTTTCGTTTAGGAAGTACAGACCTTGCTGATGCTGTTCACTCTGGACGTCCACCCATCACAGACAACGATGAAATCTTGGCTGCAACTAGCGTTGACAGGCATGAATACACTTATATTATTTTAGTTGCCTGAAAAAAAGCCTTTCGGCCGCGGCTGGTATTGAACCCGGAACCATCCGATTGGGAGGCCAACACACGACCACGACACGGGGGATCGCTTAGCGGTTTAACATCGCCCATACAACAGTTTCGCTGAGACTGAATATCGAAAAATGTGGATGTTTAGGCTCCTCATGAACTCAGAGGTCCATTATGGATCGCATAATAGTCTGCGACTTTTTGTTGAGATGGAACTCGCGTGAGGCTATCCTGAAAAGAGTGGTTACTGGAGACGAAAAATGGGTGGTTTACAACAACATTCGGCATAAGATGCCATTGTGCGCTTTTGGTGAAACACCGCAATCGGTCCATAAACAAGATTTGCATTCCAAAGGTCATGTTGAGCATTTGGAGGTGTCCTTTACTTCGAGTTGCTTCCACGCAATCAGACAATAAACGCCAAAAAATCTTGCTCTCAGCTTGATACTTTGAAGCAGGCAGTGAAAGAAAAACAGCCAGAGTGGGTGAACAGGAAGGGCGTTGTTTTCCACTATGACAACGCCAAACCACACACAGCTTTAGTGACAACACAAAATCGGAATTCATTTGGCTGTGAAGTTATGCAGCATCCATCGTACTCTCCAGAGCTTGCGCCTTCTGATTGCCATCTGTTCCGCTCTCTCCAAATCAATTTGGATGGAATGCAATTTAATTCCGAATATGAGATCAAAACGTACCTGCAAAACTTTTTTACCCATAAGTCTGCTGACTTTTACAAAAGAGGCATTATGTCTCTTCCAGGACACTGGAAGAAAGTAATAAACCATGATGAGCAATATCTGATGGATTTTTTTTTAATAGCAAAAATGTACGTTTAACTTTAATCCTAAAAAAAACGCAGAGCTTGTTAAACAATGCATTATAAACAGAGATATGTTCATATTTTGGAATTCCGTAAATGTAGCGCACAAGATAAGTTATTCGAGGTAAGATTAACGTTATTACAAGGTTTCCTCATGTTTCTGGTGGAGTTCAATACGCACTGAGCCACAACTTACCCAGGCATCCGTAAATGCGACCAACGGCAAAGTTGGTGTGGTTGCACAAACCACGATCTATTATGTAGCCAAGACTGATTCTACAACTTTCATTTTATTATTATTAAGATATGAATATAAGGCAACATATTCTATATAGTTGTAATCCGTTTTCAAGTGACCAAGTATAAATATATTTCAACCCTTCATTTACAAGAAGGGCGAGCTTATTAGGTTTGCTGTGGGGGTTTGCCAGGTCCAGTTTTGTTATTATTTCCTCGAAGACCCAATTCTGATCAGTCTAAAGTTAGCAGGAGAAGATGAAGTAGGTTTCTTTGATATGGGCAACACTCTAGCCGTTTTCCAAATCGCAGGAAAAGTTGATGTTGTTATGCATGGCTGAGATGAGAGGCAATTTAATATATTGATGTATTGTACATATTGTTATGCATTTTCTGTTGCTACTCCGAAATCTTCCAGACAGGGTATGGAGTGCGCATCCACATTCCAATTTAAGCTAAATAGGCTCATCCTCCAGAAAAAAGTGATTTAGTTCATCAGGGTCAATTACGCATTTAGATGCGGTGTTGCTGCTGCAGATACCGATTTTACGTATATTATTTCAGATCTTCTTTGAGGGAAGGGCCGCATTTAATTTGGATGCGTAATACATCTTCTTAGAAGTACGTACTATGTAGGTTGAGTGGGTATCTGCCACTTTGTACCCAGACCAAGTAATATTAAAAGGTCTACGCTTCATCTTCTATGTATAGACTTGACCATCTCGACCGTAAACCAAGTGCATGTTCTGTTGACCGTTTTAGTTGGAACACAGCGATCGAACAGTTGTGTTACAATAGTTTCACTTTGTCATTTGGATTAGAGCACAACAGACATTGCTCCCGAAGTGCTAAGCAAGTTACAATTTGGAGTACATTTAGGTTAATTGAATCAAAATCTTTTTATGAAAATGTGCCATCAAAAACACTTTTAGAAAAATATACGTCCTAGGTACAGGTCATGGTTAGAAAAATTCGACATTGCCTTTCCCAACAGTCCTGAAAAAAGATATATACCAGCTTGGAGGTGGCTTATTCCTCCAAAATGGCGAAAGATGCTATTTGCAGCATTTCTCCACCCAGGATTATAGCACCATCAAAAGCATTTTAAACATATAACAGAGTTAAATTTCAAACTATAGCTTTTCGAATGACAATTGTATGGAAGAAAGCATACTTTCGGTCGTATCTTAGTGGATGCAACACCAGGATTGTTGACTTTGATAAACAGCTTCTTGTTCCATTACTATGACGGCGAATTAGTATTAAACGACGGGAGCTCCTCAACCACAGCAATGGTATTTATATCTTTATATAGACGAAGAAATTCTAGCAGTTCTACCTTTGAGTGGTTAGTCACATAAGGTTACATAGCATATAATGAACAAACTCAATTACTTCTCAAGGTGCACGGACATTGCGTAGAAGTTGTAATGGAGAGAAAGTGAAAAGTGGAGACCCCTTCTCCGTCAGCTTTCTGATTTCCAACTAGGTGGTACCTAGCATATTAGAATCGTACTTCCATTCGAAGTATCGTTCACGAGATTCTAGTCGATTTCCAAGGCCTCAACAATTGCCTGGTTATCCGAGAAGAAAACAATTGACCCCATGGTGAAGTAATTTTCATTGGCTTTCGCGGGTGGTGCCACCGAAAATATCAGTTGTTCTTGTTTACAGGACACTGCATTCATGATTTTTTTCTGAAGGAGCGACAAGCTCTTAGGGATTCGTGACATTGACGTACGGTAGAGATTGACATAAGGAGGAGTTCGTCAGCGTCTGCATCTTATTTTCATTTGTATTTTCAGTCAACCAGCTTACTTTTCCCATCGCTTTACTGCTTCCGGAATGAATCCTCGCATTGCTGACGATGATATATAGTACATATTAGGATAGTTTGTCATATTGTCTAATGCCAATATTTAGGCCAGACGGCAACCATGCCACATTTATTTATTTTAAAATCCCAACAAACGGTCGGCCTTTGCAATCTTCTTGACAAACGAACGTGATTTATGAACTAACATATATCTACTCGTAATAGCCTTTATGTGTCATACAATTCATAGAACCATCCTGGGGAATTTTTTTTTTTAAATTTATTCTCTCGATCTCTGCATTTCTGCCTACATCCACAGCATTATGATTCCATATCTCTTATTCCCTTCAACAGCCTACTATTTGTAGTACTTCCCCCCGGATTCTTTGCTATCGTTCAATCTTCTGACCTTGCCCCCATAAATTTCGCTTTCAAATAGTGAAATTTTTTTTTATAGCTCATAATCCGAACTATCATCCAGTCATTCACCTCTCGACTTTTATAGATTAATTACCCCTCGCACAAACCACGGCAGCAGTGGCACTGTGAAAGCGTATGTACGTGTAGTATATATATATAGCCCAGACGGGCCCCCTCTTTTTTTCACCGAATTTTATCACTGGGTACGTTTTTATGGTTTCTTCCGTATGTGGGTCGGACGGTGGCATGGTGTATCCACATTTTTCTCACACCTTACCATGAACTATGAGGTATAGCTTACATAATTTATCATGATCTTGGTTTGCTTGTTTTCGCTATTGTCAAAGTCAAGCCAGACATCTGATTTTATGATGTTCTCATCATTGTCAACTTCTTCACTGTCACCACCAGCCCACTCATCCTCCTTCTTTCGGTTAGAGTGTGAAAATTTACGTAACGATTTTTACTAGCGCTTCTCTGGTTGTATAAAAATCTCTTAAGACGACCTTGCCAAACAGACAACGAAACAGAAATTTGAGGGAAGCTACTCAAGTCACAAGTAGAGGAGCACATATTCAGACTCATACCATACACAAGCACATAAAACCAGCGGTCTTAATGTCAGTCTCAGTCCCAGTCACTGACAAACACATATAAAACGAACATTAAGGCAATAAAATTCTACTACTTTTTCATTCATAAAATCAAAAAAAAAAAAAAAAAACCATAACAACAAAACCGAAACCGAAAGACCCGGCAGCACGGCAGAGTTTTTTACGACCCCCGTTTGCAACTAAACGGTGTAATGCTCGTAATAATGTTTTACTACGTCCAAGCCATCATCATCATCATCGTCATCGTCATCTTCTGGGGTATCCAAAAGCGGGCGACACTTTTCACCACGGCCACTGTGGTACCACCACCATGGTGACGCAGGATGAAGGCGGTTGGGGGTGTATAAGAATTTGTCGGCTGTTTTATGACAACACTTGAATTCACTCCAGTGCCCAGGATTCTTATGATGTACCTTTTTGCTTTGTTCGAAAATTGCGCGCGATACATCTTCGTCTACTTACTAATACAGGTGGGGCTAAGATCCACGGCCTTCCTCAACTTGAAGCTTATTATGAATACCGCTGTCACTAGCACCGATACAGCGGAGTCGGCAGCCAGCCACTCAGCCATTTGAAGACCCCAAATAAACGAGTCAATAAAATTATGCAATAAAGCGCCATTAAACTATAGTTATCGCTTGCCATATTGTTTTGGGGCTGCCAAAGGTGGTGGTTACACCTCGCACGAGACTTTCACGATTACAATGGTGATGATGATGATGATGAAGACGATGATGATGAATTTTGATTGCCTTAAAATTTACCAATAAAAATGGAGTAATAAAAAATACGTCGAGCATCTGTTTAAGTTCAGTTCGAGAAAACAGGGGCTTGGTAGAGGGACTCCCGCTGTGCGACAGAGCTTCTTAGTAAACACTTTGTTCAGTTACAGTGATAGTCGAGGCTACACTTGGCGGAAGTTTAACAATGTGGTCATACTTACTAGACAGAGCCTGTCTGTCTCGTGTGACGAGAAGTTCTTACTGAACATTGGCTTTTAATAGATTGTAAAATGCCTTTGTTGTTGTAGATTTTACAAAACGATAAGTTTTTGACAAAACAACATAACATGGTTGAGTGGCTGCTGTTTCACATCAGAAAATGAGACATAAATGGACAAATTTTCTCAATAGGAAATTGTTGAGAACGAGATGAACTGATGGTACTGGTAAAATGGATTTTCGTAGTTAAGTCATCTTTGTGAGTATACGAAATGAGATATAAATCTCATGAATAGTGCATACTTCCACAACAATGCAAATGCCAACTCGGGTGTGAAATCATCAACAAATATTGAAGGTTTCGAATTTTAATTTTACTTAATGGAGCTTGGTCCACATGAAGCTGAAAAAAATTAAATCTGCTGGAAATCTGTGAAATTAATGATTAACCTTGTGCACCATAGGCGTGGGAGGTGATATTTAGTATTTCATATGTTTCCAACTTACTCCTGTCCTCTACAGACACATTAGTGTAAATCAGCAACACTGAGGTCTTTGGCAATGTAAATTCCATAAAAACTTCTGAGAAGGTTTTCAAATGGGCCACTCTTAAAAGGTGAGAAGGTCTTCCTAATAAGCTCACCAGTGTCAACTAAAAACCGTCAGATCTACTGAAATGTATGAAGCATTTCTTAGTGACATTACTATTGAAAGGTGTTTGGGGAAAAATATTATTTGATGTAATCGACGACGACACCTTTATTCACATTTTGTTACGGCTTTTCCGACATTATGGATTTTTTTTTTCAAATTTCTAGAATATACATAGACGGCGGTATATGGACACCAAGATCAACGGTAGAGCTCACACCCTCTAATGCTGGCACTGATGACGGTATCCGTGTCATAGATACACAAAACGAACGTAGAGTGCGGATGAAACAAAAACCACGAATAAAGGATCATCTTAATTTTGATTATGACCGGAGCCAAGTAGAGAAATACATTTGAATTCTCGTAGTACGCGTATATGGCCGATAGAACTACAATCCAGGAAATACTCTGGATACAAAGAAGAAGAAAACATTCACTTCAGATCGCACTTGTTAGGATATGGGTTTGGCATTAAAAATCCAGGCATATATGTAGAAGGGCCTGTATTTTAAGCTGACAAATGATTGCTTCCCGATCGATGAAGCTGACAGCTGTAAGAGAAAAGGCACATAAAAAGTAAGAAATTAGCGTGAGGAGATTACCGAACCATAGTATTTAGTTATCTGTTATAGTTATGTTGTGTTACTCAGCGCCTTGTAAGGTTTTGTTGAAAATACATCCTGGAACAGATACATAAGGTAGAAGTAAGTATGGGCGAAACTATCTTCAACAAGGTCGTTTATCTCATGTGCTATGCTGATAACATCGATATCATCGTTCCAACCAGGTGCTATTTTAGGATCAATGGCAGCAATTGAAGACAATTATCGATAGCTAAAGTCTCTAAGCAGTTAAAAATTTTGCGCAACTCGGAGTAAATGTTTCTCCACATATTACCTACACAAAGAGATTAACCCAAGCTCAAAAGATTAAAAGAATAGTTTACGAGATGTTTATCATGCCAGGCTTACGGCATTGAGAGTTGGATAATGAGCAGGAAAAAGAAGTCAGAATTAGAGGTTTCTAAAAGAAAAATATTTAACTGAATACTAGATTTGGTGTCCGGGGGTGGCAAATAAGGATAAGGCATAACATCAATATCTAAATCTATGGGCCGTATCAAGATATCACTGTAGTTCAAATGTTGAATGCATGAAAATAACATTGGCTGGGCCACATTGAGCGAATTGAAAACATTGCTTCAGCTATTTCAGCTGATGATCAAATGAAAGTAAACGTGGAACTATGACGCCGACGCAAAAACAAACTTTGATTTCATTTTTGCTTTTTTAGAAAGTGGGTATCCAAAGGATTTACATACGTTTTAATCACTGGAGAATATACCAAACCATCCTTGATCAGATCGGCGTTGACGCCTGACTCAATTGGTTCCAAATTTAAAGCCATTGATTTTCAAACTTCTAGAATTATTAACAGAAGAATTGAAGACTAGGAAAATAAACTTATTAGTTATTACGAATTCTTAGTTTAGGTACTGGTCTTTAAGGACTCGCTTAAATAAACTGAGTTACTCACAGAAAATAGTTTTTTTATTTTTTGGCGTGGTGGTTAAACGTTTACTTTGTTCTTTTGCTACAGGGCCTTTCTGACTCCTTTTGAAAACCGAAATGACTCCCAATTTCATGGTAATTTATATTGACTGGGATGTCATCACATGCCTCTTCTAAGCATATGTCGATTCCATTCCAACGTAAATAAGGGATCAATTGCTATGCTTAGTAACTAAAAAGCTTGCAATAAAAATGCTAGAGTGATGAGAAATCTTTTTCAATCATGTTCGGTGCTGCAAGGCCAAAAACCACATTTAGTTTTAAATGGAAAATTTGGCTCCTAACTTGCATTATTTAATTTTTTTTAATTAGTTCGTCATCGCTGTATTTAAATTTGTATTCCGGACAGATATTCTTTCACACGCTAACAAAGAATAATTCTCAAAATTCATTTACAAACAGCCTTGTAATTGTAAAGACTATCATTTCATTAATTTCAAGACGGTACATCGTAATTTCAGTCAAAAATCGATCCAGCAATCACTTATCGATTTTGTTCGAAATTTAAGCTGTTAAAGTTGTGCATCCCGTCAGCTCCAGATTTTTGTTTTACTCAAGTGGATCAGATTCATTGAACTCTGCCAATTTTTCTTCAATTGCACGGCAATATGGTCGTTCATTGAACAGAAAATCACTCATAAGATATAGCATTTGTAGTCGAACTTGTATCTCAGTTTGCAGTACCCGTTTTTTTTTCGGTTATAGAACAATGCACGCTCGTTTAAATCATTTAATAATTCCAATACGCCATTGTACTCGTATCGTAGATGGTACTCATACTCATATTCATTTTCGTATCTGCATAAGAATCAAATTCCAAATCAAAAAAAAAAAAAAAAAAATCTGAACCATACAGAAAAACGTATGTCTTGGCATAAATTTCATTTCCATTTCTTCGTTCTGCGTTCTTTACTTTTCGTTTCTTCATGACTCCCCCTCCTGTCTAAATGGTTGGTAATTTTTGCCTTTCAACAGCCGGAATTCACCCCTCGGATTGTAAGAAATTTATTAAATAATTTATTCCTGTTCTCAAACGAAATCTGCATAATGGAAAATCGGATTTTTTTTTCTTGGGGTTTTTTCGTTTTTGGATTTCAGTAGACACGGATTTGCTTTTAAACTTGTTTTTCTTTTTTTTATTTTTTCTGCTGATTTGTTGATTCGTTGCGTTTCAAAATGGAAACTCAAAGAAAAAGAGGAAACCAAAGAAAAAATAAGAAAGATATATACTCATACTCGTTGCTCTTTGGTATGCGATAAATTATCGTTTGTGGGCTTTGGAATAATGGTGAATATCCTGTGCAATGAATCATTTTGTTCACTGACTGTAATGGGTTTAGAGGTACTCTTAACCTCCAATCAACCTTCTTCACAAAATAAAAAGGCAAATGTCTTTTTGGTTTTAAAATAAAATGATGAGGATCATCCAGCATTGGATAGGGAAATATATTTGAGTGGTTACAATTGCTTCCTCTTTGAAAATTAAAAAAATGGGGGAAAATATTTATATCGGAACCCTTTTTTTTTAAAAAAGACATCAACCCACTTAGCTTATGGTGGTTTGGTTAATGACATAGTAGCTCGTTCTAGTGTGCATGTGTTGTTGACAATGGAATTCATTTTTTTAATTGAAGTGGCTAAGCTTAAGCAAAATTACGTTTCCACATGCAAGGTCCTTAGACAGATTAAAGAAATTGTCGATGGCAAGTTAACTGCACCTTAAAATATGAAGAAGAAGTTATTGAAACTTCACTTTAGACTTAGTCAAAATCGTTAATTAAATGCGTTCCAGTTTTCAAGAGGCATAAGTAATCAAGAGATGAGTTTGAAAGGTTATAACAAATTCATAGCACCTTATAGAGAAATAAGGATAAATGAATCAGAGGCACGAAAATGTTGGATATATGGAAGATACGTACACCGCAAATAGGGTGCTAACCCCAGAAATTATTTAATCAAGGCTACTGAATCCATCTATAAGTATGTTTAATATCGAATGTATGGCGATTGTATTTGCCAAGAATACTTTGCAGTGATCATCTATGCATCTTCCAATTGACTTTCAAATTCTGCTGTTCTTTGACATCAACTTGAATGAAGTTACACCAGGTTTTCGTACAGAACGTGAAATGGAACTGTCAATTCGGCAATTATTTGGCTCTAATCCGGCCACTTTGTGGAAAATTTTTCAAAAAGATCGGTCTACACCTGTATAAGATCCAGCTGGGTAGGGGCTAAGGCTAAGCAATCGTGACTTGCAACGAAATTTTGCAGGTTAGGATCGAGAGCAATTTGAACCTTAAATAGTTTTTGTTTTTTTCTGTCTTACTGCTTACTCTTGGCTCAATGTGAACAATAAAAGTTTCCGTTCTTGTGTAGTCATACCTTAAAGATGATGAAAAATCATAGGCATTCTTCGTGGACTTCAAGGCAGCTTTTGATTGAGTGACTTAGATGCATTGCTATAGTAGTTTTAATGCGAAGAGAAACAATATAACTGAAGCTGAGAAGTGGTTATCTTAGGGGTCCCAATGAGCATCTGGAATTAAGTGAGCATAAGCGCATTGAGGATAAGATTTCTGCTCTCTTTTTTTGGGGATACATCAAATTTCCTACACGGAGGCCTATTTTTCCTCAGAAGAAGTAATGCAGTTGATGAACTTACTACTCTTATCTAACACATAAATTATGCATGACTACTGCAGGATGCGGAATTAACAAGATCGTCAATTTAACGCGAATGATTTCCATAGTAAAAGTAGGCGAAAAAGTGTCATTGAAACGTCTTTTTCAATGGAGAAAATGTAGAAGTGGTTGGGAAGTACAAACACCTGTTATTGCTTTTAAATAAAACCCTTGGTGAAGAGAGAAATTTCGGAGAAAGTAGTTCCGATTTATTGTTTATAATTTTTTTTTACTGTCCAGTTAAGTAAAAAGCATTGTAAACGTTTTTAAAAATATAATAAATGACCCTAATTCGATCTTTCAGCAAGTCAAGAATTAACACCATACTGGCCAATTTAAAAGGTGCATATATACATAAGTTTTATTGACGAGTGTCTACAAGTTGCAAGCTCAAAATATCTTTAAATTTAACGTAAATATTTGTTTGTGTCAGTTTTATTAGGACGGGCTACACAAATAATATCTTGATATACGTAGTCGAGATTTGAGTTAGAACTAGGTACTGTCTTATAATTGTTTAATTTCTATACTTATAATTAGACAATTTTTCTCGATTTGCATGCTCGGCTATAATTTTTTTTCCCTTTTTTAAGTGTCAAAGCAGCATTTACGTACTTGGTGTGGATTGCTACCGTATCAATGGGAGCTCCCCATTTCTTAACTCATCCTCACCCAATTTTAGCAACTTGATGCTAATTTTTTCACTGGATATAATTGCATATAAAACATCGATAAAATATTTAGTAATGCTGTAGATGTTTCTGCTATTCATGCTATTTACTTCCAGTTTTCGGACATTCTTTCTTGTCGTATCTAGGACAGAAATAACAGTTTTTTTTCGTTTAATTGGTATTGAGCTACTGGTTCGCATTGTTTTACAGCTTTTTCCGATAATAAATTTGAGGCGTGGTATGCTACTAAAATAACTAAATCTGGAATATTTGTTGTCTTTTACAAATGTGATTTTTTTTTTTAAAACCTTTAAAATTTTCATATACTAGGCAGCTTCATAGTCCTACCTTAGAATTCTTAGCGCACAATTGCATGGTCGTCACAGATGATAAATTAAGTAAATTTAAGCAGTAAGTGTTGACAGATACGATTCGCCCAGTGCTTTACCAGGAAAACCATGTTAGAATTCAGTTTCTTAAGGGTCGATTGCTCTTAAAATCATCTAGGCGGCTAGATGTTCATCGGATAGCAAATAGAGCGCAGCTGAGTTGTGAGATTTTTACAAATTAGACGAGCACATACCGTTGGCATATCGACTTCTGGAGCCGTGAACTTTGAGTGTAGTATTTTCGGTGCCTATCCTCGTATTTTAATCGCACGGAGCGGTTGCGATATTACGGAAAATAATTGAAACTTGGATAGAGTTAATTGAATGGGAAAATCGTACGAAATTTTGTAAAAAAACAAATTGAGATCCCTTCTGATTTAAATTACCCAGCAAGCAACTCGATCTTTTTCAGATATTTGAAAATGTTAATTAATTTTTTTTTTTGTGGTATTTTAGTTGTTTTCTTAATTGAGAGCAAAACTCTGCCATAATTAGCAATACAATAGAAGTATCGCCTCCAGTTTTCCTTGTTTGTTTGAGTGAACCTAATTTCTGAACGGTTTTCTTTTCGCAAAAGAAGATATTGTAAGCTATATGGAGCAGGGAAACTCACAATTCCTAGTATCACATTTTCTATTTATCTTTCAATTGTAAGAATATCTGATAACTAAGCTTTGATCCCTGCTGAACCCTCTGTCTTGGCAGTTACGCGAGTTTGCTTAACTTTTGTATGGCAGGGAACTAAAAGAGTAGGAAAATTTATATTTTGACAATAAACCCATAACATGTAATAGCGGCCATTTTCATATTATTTCTAGCAAATACGCAGGTGCTAGTTTAGTTAGCCAAATCTTAGAACATATTTTACTGCCATTTTATTTACACACCAGCTTTTCTCTAAGGATCTCTTTTTGCGAAAACATGTGCGCATGACATGTCCAAAGAAATGGGTTTATATTGAATTTATAGATATAATGGCGTAGTTTGAGATGATACTCGTATATCGCATTCTACTTCTGTCTGTTCTATTTGTCCGTCTTAATTCCTGAATAAGTTATATTTGAGGGAGAGAGATTATTTGAAGAGCTGGGCCAATACTATGTCTTGTGGGGCGGCCTAGATTTATATAACATAAACCGCAACTCCATAAAAATCTCTTCTAATTAGCAATACTACTGGGTTAGGTTTCATTTACAAATCTACTAAATCTAAATATTGTTGAGATAATTCATCGACTTATTTAAAGCCGCACTCATCGAAAAATTTGATATTATGAAAGCGAAAAATTCCATAATTGCTATTGCACGAATATTTTAGTTTCATTCTTCTCGACTATGGATGGGTTGCCGGAAAAAAAGAAATAACTTATTGAGCTGGGATTGGGATTTGATAGAATCGCATGGTAGAGGAAACTTGACGATCTACGTATAATTTTTGATATCAACAAATTGAGGAGGTACGATAAGTAGCTGTTTCTAAAGACAAGTGGCATTGCTAAGGAAAGTTGGTATAACCCTCTTTGAAATGAAGCCAATCGGTTAGATTTGATTTTGGCATTAAATTGTATTAAAAGTGTTTAATGATTTTTGATACAAATATCGATCCTTAATTCGATTTTTATTTTTAGACAGAAAAACGTACGAAAAAATAATAGCGAAGTAGAATGCTAATTATAGGGATCCTCCACTATCCGTGACAGCCGTGGGATATTAGTTTAACCAATTTAATCGTACTTTTGATGAGAATTGCCGCGGCCGCACAGCAGACTTAATTACTGAGAAAATCGTTGAAAAGGTGCATGACTTGGTTTTTTCTGATCCCGGAAGCAGTAGTGGCCGTAGGCTTATCGTACTAAATAGTAATCAATATTTTACATAGTAAGTCAGGCATGATAAAGCTGTCGGCCGAATGGATGGCGTGATTGCTCCCAGTGAACAACAAACAGATACGGCTGCTGACTTTTTAGCAGTACTTTTATCGAAATCGGAGCAGTTTTCGCGTCGAGCCGTTACCGTTGGTGAAAGCTTGATCCATTAGTAAACGCCAGAGAACAAGCAACAATCAAAACAATAAATTTTTCCAGGCGAATCTGTTTCGAAGGAGGCAAAGATTGTTTCATCTGCTGCAAAGGCCATGGGTATGATTTCTTGGGATTCGAAATTCATGGACTTTTTAAAAAAAAATGGTCATTACCAAGTTAAATGAATTGCGATATTAACTACTGCAGTATCCACCGTATTCGCCCAACCTGGCTTTCTGTGACCTGTTTTTGTTCGCACCATGAAAACATAGCTCGAAAGGAAAAACAATCAGCTCTAACGAAGAGGTCATCGGCTACAGAAGACTGTTTTTAAGAGTTTCACAAATCATATTTTTTTAGATATTATTTTAAAAAAAATGCAGGAACATTGTGAAAAAATGTATAGTCATGCTTTTCCATTCCTAAAATGGGTACTTAGTGGCTCCCTCGTAAGCATGTGTTTCTTATAATACATAGATCAGATTTCTACTTAATGATAGGTCCTTTCACTTCAATAAAATCGCTACAAAAATTCGCGTGGCAATTGAATGGACAGTGTCTAAGTAGATATGACACAGAGGCATGATGTGAGTGTTATTTATTTAAAGTCAACAAATTGTTAATCAAAAATAAAATTTGGTACCGAGTTCTTATTTGAAAAATTACACTTCGAACGAAGACTGTAAGAAGCATACTCAATAGAAATGTTCTAAACAAATCTAGTTAAGATATAAGTTTAAAGTTTAACGTAGGCCACCTTATGAAGATCATATCTAAGAATATAGAACTGGCTGCTTTTTAAATTTGTTTAAAGGCTTTGCCATTTATATGGCCAAATAATTCTTTGTTTATCTGAGAATTAACCTTCCATTCGCAAAACAACTACCCACTTCTAAATCAATAATTTATTTAAAAACGCAAAAATTCTAATAAAAATACAAAACGAGAACCCAAATAAATTTTTTTTTTTTAAAAATTCCACTTGAATCCGTTGCAATAAATTTCGATTAGCAAAGAAAAAAAAAACAATCATTACCGGTCAATTTGGCAGTCATATCATTTCTACAAACACGTCTTCGTGTGGTTGTCAAATGTCTATGAACTTAAAGAGTTACGTGCAAATGTCCACCTTCAGGCAGTTAATTTCAGCAATTGTCTTAAATCTTCTTCGTCCCTGACATTTTGAGTTAACTAGCACTGGCATTGAGTCACACAGAATTGTAAGAGAAACACCGCACCTAAGGCAAGTTCACGTGATTTACCCACTTACTGTGAAAGTTTATTGATTTTTTTCTGTTGCTGCCGGATTTTTTTTTTTTGATAGAAATGGAACGTTAAATTCTGAACAGAAATTAGAAGATATAATTTATTTAAAGCAATTGTGAAAAAAACAGCAAATTATTTGCAAAAGATACACATGGCGAAAGAGCAAGACAACAAATTTGTACATCTTAAAACGTGAAAACTACAGATATGAAATATCTCGAAAAATTTGTAAAAACTAGGAATGACAATCGTAGGTACTTAAAGATAACCAACTGACGTCAACATCGTTAAAGGGTTACGTATCTATAGCTACTTAAAACCAACGCTACGTCAGAAAATGTCAAATATATTTTCTCTACAACCACCAAAAGTGATTTTCTACAACAAGAGGGTTAAATGACCTTCGGTTTATTCCTAGAGAAAAAAAGAGCGTCAGCGAAATAATCAATATCTTTCGAAGGTTTTTCCTGATTATTAAGCCGCCTACTGTCTCTTCCAGATTGTTGTGCAATTAGCTAAAGAATTGCTCTTACCTTGATTTGTCCCGATGATTGGTGTTGTTGTCGGTAAAAACGAAAGAAAGAAGAACCAAATAAAACAGAAAAATAAAATCAACAACCGAACTCAAAAAGCGAAACAACCGAGTACCTACGAAAATCTATTTTAGTCATGCACACATTCCATACAATAGCCTCTTCCTAACTTGCCTGTTCGTAGCCATATGCAATGGTCTCAAACAATTCCCATGAAATTCAGGTTTTCCACAACCACCACGCCTACATTTTAATGGCGTCAAAGAAAAAAAGATGATGGCTGCTGGATGCCATGCGGCTGCTTTTTGTCGATTTCACCATATGCGCATGGCCGGTTTATCTCTATGGTTACAACCAATAACCGTTGACTCATATGGGGTTGTGTGAGTTGAATGAAACAATGCCGATGTAGTTGAGGGTTGGTAGAGCCCGAATTTATGTGTTTGTGTAAAGGGAAATTTTTATTGATTTTTACTTTTGGTTGTTGTATTAGATGTGAACAGATTGCTCCTGCCATCTATATTAAATAAATAGAACTATTAAAAAACAACGTTCCCAATAGATGTCTATAGTGTTTCTTGTTTTAAAAATGTATCTGGGCAAATTGTGATGAAATATACATACATATGTATATTGAAAGTTCAATAGTCGTGTTATGAACATTCTTATATTTTCGCAATATATGGCTGGGGTTGAATATTGTATCTATGATGAAAAAGCTCTCATTTGGGCGTATCTTTCAAGCTTCATTTTGCAGAAAAATGTATCTATTCCAAAATGGTTTGCTGTAAATTTACTGCAGCATATTTTTTAAGTTTTATTTAAAGCTATACCATATGTATAGATAGATATTTGTATAGGTACTTGTGTTTACCTCGCCCATGAAAATGATTTATTAATATTTCAAATGCATAATAATGGATGATTGGCTAAGATTGTTGTGGCTTGACTATATTTAGTCACACCTAATGAATGTGTGGAATATTTCCAATGATAGATTTAAAATCTACTTTAACATTAAGAACTTTTGTAAGACACTTAAGCGGACAAATTAATTTATTCAGATATGCTAAATATGGCTATGTAAATGAATTTAAATTATTCCAAACAATTGATTTGGATTTTTAGTATTAGCATTTGTTGTTGCTTGCGTGGATGTAATCCAAATTTGACATGATGATATACTGAGAGGAGTTATTCGTTTTATTAGCAAATGGTTTACGATAGTGTTTTAAAGTTGTTTTTAAATTCATTTATTGGAAACTAAGCTGGAATTTTGGGATTTCTTAGTATTTTATTTAAAACTGGATTTTCTAAATAAAGAAATCGATATTCATTCTGGGCCTTGACGTCATACTGCAGTAATTTTCACGTGTAAATTCTTCTCATATCTTTTCGTGAAATGGAAGAGGGAAAAATACGTTATTCGGCATTCTTTTATTTTATAACATGGGAAACTTATATTATCAATATATTGATGTCATTTTGCTTAAATTACATTGCTTTTCTCTCTTCACATTTAAGTGTAAAGAAGACTACACCCATAGAACAAATTTCGATAATGTGCGACGCAGTTTCGTGTTGGAAAAAGAATTTCCATTTAGATATTTCTACTACACTCTGAGAAAAATCTAGAACGTAAAAATTCTTGGTGACATTATTGTTGGTTTTCATGTCTCCAAATTTTGAAATCAAATGTTTTTGTCATTATTTTTGACTGCGTCGGTAACTTACCGTATCTGACACTAAGACAGTTCTCACTACATACCATTTATGTTCAACTTTGGAATATATATATGCACATATATACATAGTATGTTATGTATGATATCATACAGGCGCAAATATTTCCTTTTAAGATAACATAAAACAAGATTGTAATTGTTTAGCATAGTTTGAGCCATACCTAGCGGTTTATACATCACCAAAAAGCTAAGTTAGCTGGAACAGTGGCAAATCGCAGTTTTTCTAAGAACGTGTCTATCTTGTAATAAGGCTGTTTGGGATCTATGTATACGACTAGAAAAATCTGGATTGTATGATGACAATTGAGAATCATTAACGTGCCGACGGATTATATTTAGTGTGAGACCTTAATTCAGTGTTGCAACGCAAATGGTAGTCTGTAGATCTGTTTTATACTATAACCATGCAACAAATAACAAGTTGTAGTTATTTGAATGACGAAAGTTCAATGGTAAGTTTCCACTTGCCTCTTCTTTTCTAGCTTCTTCAACATTTCTTTTTGAAATGTTTTTCGTTTTTCATGAAAAATACTTGAACCGACAGCTTAAAATAGGAAGTTTGATGTACCTATTCTATATACAACGGAACCGATTTCAAAAGTTAATAATGTAGCATTTTTTCTACTTTAATAATCGCAGTTAAAGCCTTAATTTTATAAATTTAAATTTGAATTAATTCATTCCAACCCTTTGGGTTACACACCATATATCGAAAGTAGAAATTTCCAGAATTTACTTACAAAGCTGCTATGTAAAATACAAAGTGCCGCAAAGGCATTCTTGGACGATTATGTCACTAATTACTAAGGAGTGAGGAAGAATTGCCTGTCATCGTCCGTTCTATTCAATATTATAGTACTTGAGGTGGTAATAAAGAGGAAGGTTCTGATGCCTTGCTCACCTTATTTTCTAGAAAATATCTTGCTTTGCATTACAATCTTTTTTTTTTCTTTTTAAGACACCATTATAACATAAAGGTTTGAAAAAACAAATTGGTTGATTTCGCTTTGATTTTTGAAGTTATAAGGGTTTTAAATCTCTGTAAATTCTGTAGTACAACATACGATCTATACGGATGCTGATTACCAGGTGCATAGCAGAAAACACGTCGGTTCATATTTTTATTCATAGAAATGTATAATGTACAAATAATCGAACGCTACTTATTTTTCCAGGCATCTGCATTACTAATGCGCCGCTTCTAGGCGCATAATATCTAAATAACATTCTATCGATTACATCTTCATGAGAGCGAGAGTTTGCATATGTTCTTATGTATATCTGAATAGTCTAGAACTTTCTAATCACTTTAATCGCTTTTCGGGCGAACATTTCCGAGGAACTTCTTTATACATACGAGTAAATGACAAATCAAGTTTATGCGCTCAGCATGTAGTTCTTCCACTATCTGTTCCTCAGTATCTGCGGTTTAAGGCTTTGTCTTTCAAATCACAAAGCTATCAATTTATCCGTAAATTAAATTCTCATACAACAATAATACCCGTAATCCTTTGCGTGTGTGTACCATTTTTCTGACACAAAAAACTGCAGTCTTTCTGCACCACTTTTACCATACTACGTTTGCTCGATGTAGCCACATAATTCTTTCCTTACAAATGTCTGGAGTTGGGTTTGAGAAAATTCTGTGATACCAATATGCGATCCCTGAGCGCCTTTGTTCAATTTATGATACAATACTGTCTGAACGGCTGCAACTTCTTTGCTTACACGTTCTCCAGATCGATGAGAATGATGTGCAGAGTTTTCACTATCGTTGTCGGTAGTCTTTCAGTCGCACCTTATTTCTACCAGCCTATCCATATTCCTACGTAGCTCATAAAAATTTTTTGCTGGAACTTATATCCTTTGATCATACTCGGATTAGAAAAATTCATCTCGAATATGATATTATATAGTCGAGTTGTGTGGATTCTTCTTATTTCTAAAGTTTGTTAGAAATTATACACCTACCAAAATTAGAACCCAATTGAAAGTTTTAAGCTTCACCTCTAGTAAAAAGTAACAAAAGCAGAGACACGTCCTATTTTCGTACTTATGCACGAATATACGAGTACATACGTGTGGGATTAAAGTCTCTGACTAAAATCTGCTATTTTTGTGCATCTAAGATTTCTTTGTAGCCCTAGTTTAAATACATTCTCTTGTCGCCCAGAAGGTCCGTATTTTACTTTTGTTAAGAGCTTAGGAATACCACCTTGATCCTTTTCCGGAATTTATTTAGAAAATTAAAAATACAAGTTTATTCATCTAAATCTATATTGTCCCCTTCAAAGTAATGCCCATCGACTACAACACACTTATGCCAGCGTTGATCCAATCCTCGAAACATTTTTTATATTCGGTTTTCGGTATGTCCATCAGTGCTTCCTGTGATTTTTCCATTACTTCCTCTCGGCAGCTGAAACGCGTTCCCAGTCCCCGTAGTGGTTTTTAACTCGATTGAACAGAAAGAAGTCACAGGGAGCCAAATTAGGTGAATTCGGTGGCTGTTGAATGGTATTTGTTGCATTTTTCGTCAAAAAATTACGAATAATGCTGGCACTGTGTGACGGTGCGTTATCATGGTGCAAAATCCACGAGTTTTCTGCCCACAATTCTGATCTCTTTGGGCGAATTGCTTCAGGCAAACGTCTCACAACGCCCAAATACAAGTAATACTCTTTGTTTACTGTCTGGCCTTTTGGCAAAAATTCATGATACACTACACCGTTGTAATCCATGAAAACCGTGAGCATTGCCTTCTTTTTTGACTGAAAACGACGTGGTTTTTTTTGGTCTCGGCTCATTTGGTGAACGCTTGTACGAGTTCGTTGTTGCAAATTTAAATCCATTTGTAAAAAAATCGCCAACACACACGGAGATAGATGTATTCTTGGCTACGTAACTTTTTTAAATGTCAAGCTATGACGCAAAGATTTAGAGGGAATGTCAACAACAGATTTACCAACTTAACAGAATGAACAGAACTCAAATCGAAACAATGGGAGCGCCATACGGTGGTGTCCCCCGGGAACTTTTTGATCAAGGTGGTGTACTACAAATATATTACTGAACTTACTTCTCTCACTATAAGCTTATTCCTTTTCCAGTGAAACCCCAAATCGAGTTTACATGTAGCAGACAGTTTATATAAAATGAAAGATACTTTCACAAACGGGAAAGAGATTGATTTGTTTTGAAAAACCGACAATTAACAGATGTTACTATATCAGTTATTAGTTAGAAATTTTTGTAATAATTTGCTGAAATCTCGTTGACCTATGACAGGTTATAAAGTACAAGATTACTGTTAAACATGTTTCTTTGCTCTATCTATTTAAAGATTCAAATTTATAAATGCAACATATTGTGATAAATGTCAATTAAACTGCATTGCTCCTTGAACAAATTGAATTAAATTAAAAAGTCTGCTTATATTACCTGCACACAGTGTTACTTTTTGTTTAATTATTCAATTAATACCCATTAGCACATTGTCTCCATTTGTTGAATGCAACATTTTAAAATCTTGAATTCCTTAGATATAAAAACTATTAATCAGAATTATTTTTAACAAATTGCTTAATTACTTTGCTCGAATTGCCATTTAATAAATGTTTTGCAAATGCCTAGTTTTCCATTAGCATCTGAAGTTATTACTTTCGGTAAATTGAAAACCATCCTTATGCCTTTCAATTGCAATATGCAATTAATGAGTTAATAATAATTTGTCAGTATTTCAATGCTAATCTTATAAAATATTTGAAATATGAGCGTATAGAGAAAGAAACATGAGTAACCACTATTAGTAGGAGAAAACTATTTAACATAAGATTGTGTCTTAACGAGATCCTTATTTAAAATTTATTCATAAGATCGATGATAGCACAACTAAAGAGTATACAGCTTAGCTAGTGTTTTTAATTAATTAACAACACATATTAAATTTTAATGGTTCTTTTACAATTGTTTATTTAGTAAATCAAGGCTTATGCCCTCTTATCCATTGTCATTAGTTTTGGTAGCCGACGGCAGTTCTTATTTATTATTGTGCTTCGGGATTCTCTTAAAGGTTGGACTTTTTTTTTTTCTTTTAGCTAAGGAATCATTTCTCAATTCCTGCACTCGAGTTTTTTTGCAGTAGTGATTGATATAATAAATGAAATCAAAAAATATGCCAAATCAATTTGTGCCATTTTTCATTAATTGCTTCCTTTTCTTTTATTAACCGTTGAACCAAAGGGTATTTTTTTTTAAAGATTTATAATAAAAATGATTCGTTGCATTATAGTCGCGACTTCAGGCACATGGCTTTCTCGGATCGTCAAATCATACGATCTCGGTTGCCTCACTGATCCATTAACGATAAAACTCTACCTATAAATTAAGAACACAGTAAGTCTATGGCTTGATGGCATGTGCCGATATCGTCCATATTTTTAAAGAAATATTCACTGAATATAGTCCATAAAAGTTGTCTAATTTTCGAAAAAAACTAAGGACCGGTGGTGCCACCAGCATGACATCAAACTGTGAGCTTTTGTGGGTGTACTTATGACTCCAGAAACTACAATTTTACTGTCCATTAAGCTAAAAATAAGCCCGATTATTCGCCAAAAATTACGTCCATCTTAAAGCTGGTCAAGAGCTCAAGCCTCTAATTTCCGTCTCAAGCCATGGTTTCATGTCTGATCTGATCCTTTCGAATTTCATTGTGGACGGACAAAAGCCAAACTCTTATAATCGACATTTGCATGCTTTGCATCATGCAGACTATACATATGTGGTACGAAATTCTTCCACAATAGAATAGTGTGTTCAAAATATACATAATCATGCGTTTCGTGAATTGAAAAGGGATTTTTAAAATAAGCTTCAATAATATGGAAGCATTCTTCTGATGAAAGTCTATTTATGATGATTTGTCAAACAATATTAAGTAGGAACAACTCGTTGTTGACGATAACATTTTTCCGATGTAGCTATTTGCATTTGATTTATCAAATTATTTTTCTTTCCTACCCTTCTTTGAACTTCGGCTGGAACTTGAGCCTCTGTTGCTTATTGGACCGGATTCTCAGATGATCTTCGTTAAACAAGACAAAACCAGCTGAAATGAAGTTTGTCCACTATGAGTTTTCAATGTGGAGATTTTCTCGGATATGCGTACTTGTTTTTTATGTATATGACGTTTTGTTAGACTCAAAAATCGTCCAACATAACATTGCGTGTGTTAAAGCTCAAAGAACTTCTCACGGGTATAAAAATCTTTTGAGTTGTTCTGTCACAAAGTACTGCGGCATTTAAGTCACCCCACACTAACTCGTCATCGCAATTTCTCAGTAAGATGAATCCTTCTAAGTAGATGTCAGGAATTGTGTTTGAGGGTTCGAAAAAAACTGCAATATCTGCATTGCCTTAGCATGACTGATTTTAGTGCCTTTATCCAATTATTGACAGTTTTCTGAAGGGTTGATGATAGCGCTATTAAAGACGCAAAGAGACGAGGTTAACTCATTCCATTTTAATTTCATTAAATTAAACTTAACGGACTAATTTTCTGATATATGTCTAGATTTATTGACAACGTACAGAACCTATATCCTACTTGATTCCTTCTCCTTATTTTTAACATGTTTCGATTTTAATTTAGTCGTCGATGTAGAATTTTGGCTAGAGCGGATATATCACGACATTAACTCACATCATCCCTAGAGCTATTAATTTTGGATGTGAACCTATTATTTTACGTAATCATAGGCTTACCAAGCAGATTGTCTACAGATTCTCGAAATAATAGATTTAATTTGGAAAAGAACTGCTTGCATGTTGGCCAAAAACTAATACAACCTTCATAAAAATAGGAATAGGAAAATTAACAATATGCCAATGTTAAAATTGAAAATATTTCATTAATATTCATGTTGCCAATTTGACATGTCGACGTGTTACCATTAGACATTTTTGAGAAGTATTTCTTTTTGCAAATATACATATTATGCTAAATTAAATGGTCAGACTAATGTAGATTTGTTTCCATGGCCTTACAATTTTATAGTCGCAACAGCGGTACTAAATTATTCAAACATGTAGACAACTTGGCATATCTAACTACACATATAATCCTTTTGTCCTTCTAAGCAACTCATCCATCGAACAGTGGATCGATTTCAAATTATAGCACCATAAATGAATTAGCAAATTCAATATTCGCAATGGCATTTTAAAAACGCATGAATGCTAAATTCGCCAATCTGTCGTGATTCGCAATAAATGGAGCCACGTCCATCACTACGTCCATAACCACTTGAGATACTTTTATACAGATATTGCCTTGAATTAGTATGCATTAATTAGAGTCAGTAGACCATAAGCTTTCCGTTCTTTACTTACTAGACTTATTGATAATTCTATTTTTACCGGTTGTTTCCACTCAAAATGTATTCAGTGAAGAGAGGTAGGGTGCTTCCTAACAAGCTAAACTGTTGTATATGGAGTAATATAAATTCTACAGACTCCATAAGATTCATATAAATACCATATATGTATAACTTGATTCGCTACTTAACCATGGGAAATAATATTCCTACTATTTTGGCCGACTTAGTGCATAATTTAGTGATTAGTTCGGATTTTCTATTTATATTTTAAGTGGGCCAAATCTTCCTGGAAATAACAGAATAATCAAGTTTATCCTACATAGAATCGGCCTCTATGAGGCAGTACTAACCGATTTTCACTTGACAAGTTCCAGTTGAGAGTCAACAGTCATTGTACGAGTGCAAGATTATGAAGTTAGTGTGGCCTGAGTAATGTTTAACTGATCGCATGACCAGAGAATTTCTTACTGCTACCACTCAACAAAATTGAGGGGGAATTAGAATCTACGTAGAGAGCCTGAATAGTGACCTACCTATCGATAAAAATGTCATGTTAAGGTGGTTATTTGGCTGACACACAATATTCTACAAACTCCCCCGATTGCTACTCTCGCTTGGAAGGCACGTATCTGAGAAACTATAGGATTTTGAGCCCAGGAAAGAAAACACCTGACTTTTCCCCCGCAATCTATGTACCTTTGAGCTATCGGTATTAGTCGATGTTTGGTACTTTGAAGTAAAGAATTTTTCTTCTTTTTTTCAATATGTTAAACAAATTTTGCAGATAGTAAATTACCGCCATACATGTTTTCAGTTTTTTTTCAGTGATGATGAGTCAAACTGATGATGTGAAAAATCACAACAAAAGGTATTTAATGCCCTGAAATAGTACCACGGATTTATATTAGATACCTCATCAGTTATTCTTTGTTATGATGGTAGATGTCTCCCGTAATGTATTATAAGTACAATTTTCTATTTTATTTATCTTCGAACAGTCGAACTAGGATATGAAACGTGGAGTCACGACAATTTGATCTAACTCTCCAGGATTAACTTTTGTTCCCAAATATACCAAAAGTATGTACCTACATCCCTCTGAAGTGGTCTTATCTAAGTATATAGTATTAACATTGTCCCTTACGAATTTCATAAAATTCAAAACTTTCTATTTTAACGAGACAATGGTGAAAAGGGTTATTCTGCACATACCTGCGACGCGTTGAGTTTTGAGATATATTGAACTGCACAGGTGTTTGTCGACAGTGTTAGAAAAAAAACACATCCGAAATAAAAGACAGTGACTTGCATATACATTTGTAGGTATATTTTCAAGAAGAAAATTATTTTGTAATACTCTTAAACAGTGGCAATATGGTATCCTTAAACAATTCCAACAAGGTGAAGGCAATACCAAACATGTATGAATGCAAATTTAAAATAATTAAATTTTATTTAAGGAAAAATGTTTGTGGAATTCATAAATAACTATTTTCAAATACCACTGTCGTTGGGCACTATATTCAAGTATATAATAAAATACCTCTTCGGGTTTGTACATACATAGGGTTGCCAAATTTTCCCAAGGGGGTAATTTTATAGCGATCAACCAACAACCCTCTAGTATATCTTAGGCAACATTCTTAGGGTGTCCTGCAATGAATAAATGGAGGGAAAAACTTTTAAGGTGAGTTTATTAGAGGATAGATTGGATTCGAGTAAACAAGATATGTAATGGACATAGGCTGCATTTAGCGTAAGAATAGCTTATGTGTGACATTTTTGCACCAAATTGTCTTGATTTTGATTACATAAGACAACAGAACTGATCCTTTAAGAATATCTATTTTTATTGATTGGAAAATATCACATATAAAGTGAACCATACTTTCAGTAACACTATATTTTGCCTCATTTTATTAATTTCTGAAGATATTCGAAGATTAATAGATATCTAAAGTAGATATAGGCTTGGTAAGTAAAATATGTTATCAGCATTGCGTTCACAGGGTTTATCATAATAAAGAGCGAATATTTTTGCAGTTGGGTTTTTCAGTGTTTTATTTTTGGTAGCTTACGCGTGATTTGTGACATGTGTCAAAGTCAAACATGCTCAGTATTGCCATTTCATCATAGGAAGACTTACACTTGAACAACGCTTACAAATGTTTTTCTGTGAAAAATGTTTTTCGCACACTTCGACCATTTTTCGGTTGTCATAATCGAACTGTTGAGCAAGCAATTCAAGCCATAGTAACCAAATTTCGCATCAGTTTCCCACTATTGGACATCAAGCCGCCTACCCGTATGCGTAGAGTACGTACAGAGGAAAATATTGCTGCTGTATCCGCCAGGGTTAATGAAGACCAGGATTTGTCCATTTGTCGCCATTCGCAGCAATTAGGATTGTATTACTCAACTACGTGGAAGGATCTTGGTCTCCAACCTTGCAAAATACAGCTCGTGCCAGAGCTGAAGCCGAACTTTTTTATTAAAAATCTGTCTTCAGCGACAAAGCTCATTTCTGGTTGAATGGGTATGTTAATATACCAAACTGCCGTATTTAGTCCGATGAGCAACCTCAGGGAATACAAGAGCTGCCAATGCACGTGGAAAAATGCACTGTTTGGTGCTTTGGTGATTTATGGTCCGGCGGAATCATTGGTCAGTATTTTTTCAAAGAAGACAGTGAGAGCAACGTTACCGCCAATGGGGCCGCTATCGTTCAGTCATTTTGAACTTTTTCTCACCTAAAATGCACGAGCTGAACCTGATCGACATGTGGTTCCAGCAAGATGGTGCTACATGCCACACAGCACGTGAATCGAAGGAGTTCGGTGAGTAATTTATCTCTCGTTTTGGACCGGTGAATTTGCCGGCTAGATCGTGCGATTTGGCGCCTTTGGACTATTTTTTTATGGAGACACATCAAATCACTCGTCTATGCCGATAAACCAGCGTCAATGGCAGACTTGGAAAACGACATTACACGTGTTATTAGCGAGATACCAGCCAATTTGCTAGAAGAAGTGTATGGACCGCTTAAAACGTAGTCATGGCTAATATTTACATGAAATAATTTTTAAAAAGTAAATGACAAGCATTGATTTATCAGCTCAAATAAAAATTGTATACACTTTTGCAATTTTCCTGTATTTTTTTAACAATTAAAAACCAAAGGCTTAAGAAATCACCCATTATTAGCACAATCTGTTTTTAACTAAAAAAAAATAGTGTATTAAAGGTAGCAATGAATAGTTTAGAAGTACGACATCATTCAAAAGTCTTCTACGGAGCAATTCCAGTAATTACACGTCGTATGTTCACCCTCGAAATCATTTGAAGTTTTCGGCTTGTTGGCATAGAGCAAAACTTTATGTAGCCCTAAAAGACTGAAGGTTACAGAACTATTACTATCAATAAAATGATCAACTAGTTTTATTTTCAATAAAGTGAGCGCTGTGGAGCAGGTGGCACCTCACTATTAAACATCCATATTCTGTAAAGCTCGTAGTTGCAATTTATCTCAAAAAACTTAGTTGATATGGAGCGATAGCGGTCTCCATTGAATGTGACTTTGACATCGTCTCAGAGGAAGTCGCTGTTGGATTAGCTTTGGCTGTTGGCCTCGTCACTGAGGATGATTTTTTGGCGAAAGTTCGCATCTTCTTACATCTTCAATAAGAGCCCAATTAGCGTAGGCGCACGATGGTCATTTTCTTTAACACTTGGTTCAATACAATTTTTTACATACGTATAGCGACGTTTTTCACAACATGCGCAACATGGGCGTTCGAGAGATGCCTAGCTCTTGAGAACGGCGTGAAATTGATTGCATTCTTGAATTACTGATTCGCGTATAGTCTTTTCACTCCGGCGTTTTACTGTCTCACTGACACGGCAACATTATGGATCGTGTAAATAGCTAGGAAATAGTTGATTCGGATTTTTTAATTGTCTGTGAGATCTAATCCTATTTTACTTAATATATCCATAGTGACTAAAGGCCATTTCTGTATACGTGACCCATTTGCTTAGACCAAAGTATTAGCGCATAACTTCCCTAACTAGTACATAGTTACTCGTAGTCCTCTTCAGATAATATCTCATTGAACCGTTTTGTACCATCATTATGATTTACATTTGCGTTTGATCAGTTTTTCCAGCTCTGGCTTAACCATAACTACGCTTCAAGGATATTTTCGCGATGGTCAATCTTGAACTTTTGGATTTGTATCTGACAAAGTTTCAGATCATTACAAGGATCTTTGCTGAAATTATTTTCTGTTAATTTGGCACTCATGTCCTTTCGCGTCGTGTTTAGCTATAGTACTGTCAAATGCAGTCTATATGTTTTGTCAAGCAAATAAGTCTACGTGCTTATGTCTTTGATGTCTCCCTGTTGTCCTTTATTGGTTTCAAGAATGACGTTGACCGGATGATTGGTTTGTCGTATTATTTTGTATCGTCTTCTAAAAGTCTTGATTACCTCATTTTAGCAAAACTTGAACTATTGACGTCTACTTTTGCTGTTTTAAAGGGCTAACGAGCATTGGCTGTTCATATTAGATTCCTGGTAATGAAGGTTATTTTTCAATACTTTACTTCATGTATATCTTTTTAGAAAGATTTCTGTACATTTTTAAGTCGATTAATAAGTGTCGTGTAAAAGGCTTTCTGTGAGTAACGCATATGTTTGTTCCTCATTCTTCGCACATCTACCTTCGAACTTTCTTAGAATCATCTAAATTTATCTTACTCTGAAACAGGTTTTATATACTCGTATGTATATACGTAGTCTAGTAGAGGAAAATCATATATTAGATTGCTAAAACCAGAGCGTCGTTGCTTCCAATTGAAATATCTATATTAGTAAGGGTCTCATTGTTTTCTATTCCGGTAGCTCTATTGAAACTTTCATCAATTTCACATTCCTGAAAAAAGTGTAGGAACATATTTATTTCCAGTGGTTGTAGGTTCTAGACTATATCCTAATTTTTGCAAAATTGATGATTGCCATGGCATGTATTCTTGTTACCTTTGAAACTCCAATCAGCACGGACTTCCTTTAAATTTAGTGTCAATTTAGTCAAATAAAGTGTCAATTTAACGGTTTTTAAAATGCAATTGAGACCATTTCTTCCAATCAATATAGCATAATGAGATAAACCAGTCAAGAGTCAAAGAAACATGGGCCATGTGAAAGAAAACCAACCAAAATCTGCTGACGAAAGACATCTATTTTGATAAAGTCCATTCATATTTTTAAGCTCGCTATTGAATTAGGAGTATCTAAACAATAAATAACAACATTGTCTGTAGACGGAATTTGAGAAGATATCTCGTATCTCACAGCCCATTAATCATTTAATTTTTTTTTGTGTGTGTTTATAATCACACTATGTTAAACTTCCCGTCGTTCGCGACAGAATTTAATTTGAAGGCCAACCAGACAAGCCAGGGAAAAAAACAAAAAGAAAACAAAACCTATCTAAACTGATCTGAGCCAATGTTTTGCTGAGAAAATACTTAAAATTCGTATCACATTACTTGGGCAATCTATATGTGGTGACATTTTTATAGGAAATGGCGGTATAAGAGTGAAAAAAAAACGAGACCCAAAATTCCTCTCATCTGCAAGTACATACATATACAAATAGCACTTCAGCTTGTTTTATTTATTTATTTTTTTTTTCAGATACTTGAAAACTGTTTCTTTTTTATTTACAAAAACCAAAAGTGATACATACTTCCATTCGTGCATACAGATACCGAAACGTTCACTGATTATGCTCCTGCTCATAGGTGTCTGTTTAAATCTTCACCAAATTTTTACCAAAAAATTCGACAAGAAACCAAACTTAGAAAAAAAAAACCGAATAATAAATAGAAAAGGAAAGAGAAAAACGGGAACACGTAAAAAACGTATGACAATACTAAAACATTCATCTGGCATACCATAAGAGATTAATATGGGTAATACGTACTACAAGTATGCTGCATTCAACATGTATCTACGAATGCTCGAGTTCAATCTTCAGCATTCAGACAATTATATCATGTTACTGCGACTACATACATATAATCATACGTATTTAAATAGTTTCATAGAATATTGAATTTTTAGGCGATCTCTGTTATATACACAATTGAGCTATGTAAAGTCGATTTTCTATTTTCAAGTGCGCACGGCGATAAAACTGACCTCGCCTCACAATGGGAACCCAAAAGTAAAAAAAAAAGTCGGAAAGATAAGAATTCTTGACTTTCGTATAAGAATTTGATTTTTTTTTTAAATTTAAATATGGTGGATATTTTAAATTGGAGTATGTATGGCAATTAAAATAACGGAATGTTGGAATTTTAAGCGCTGTTGATAGCTGGTTTTGTTTTTTTTTTACTTTCTTCTTTTATCTGAACGAGGATGTTGAAATTTTTTCGTTTTGGGATTAATTGAAATTATGGCATATACTTGTACATATGAGGAGTCCTATGAGAGTTGTTTTGATTTGTAATGTGAAGATTAAGGGAGGTTACGAAAATCACCAAAATGGTTGGTTTGCCGGTTTTCTGAAATAAAATTAATGATGTGTTGAGGGCGTGTAGGAACTCACATTTTTAACGTTCTTATGGTATAACAATATTCATAAGACCCTTTGACTAAATTATTAATTTGAATTTTCGTTGACCCATAGTAACTAACTACTACGAGTATATATCTAACACAGAAAAGTTTGTATATTTAGTGTCTTGAATTTTAAGTCAGCTGTCTATGTGTGTCTTAAAAGAAGACAGAATAGCGCATGCAATACTATGGTTGCAGATAATGTTGTAGTTAACTAGGAAACCATCACATCCTTTTGTTCACTCTTACTTCAGCTTGATGTTTGATTTACGCAACCTACAGTAATTTCTGGCATTTGAAATAAAAATTGCAGATTTAAAAATTGCAGATTGCAGAAACTTAAAAATATAAGTTTATCCATCTAAATCTATATTGTCCCCTTCAAAGTAATCCCCATCGACTGCAACACGTTTATGCCAGTGCTTGATCCAATCCTCGAAACATTTTTTATATTCGGTTTTCGGTATGTCCATCAGTGCTTCCTGCGATTTTTCCATTACTTCCTCTCGGCTGCTGAAACGCGTTCCCCGTTGTGTTTTTTTTAAACTCGATTGAACAGAAAGAAGTCATAGGGAGCCAAATCAGGTGAATTCGATCGCTGTTGGATGGTATTTGTTGCATTTTTCGTCAAAAAGTTACGAATAATAATGGCACTGTGCGACAGTGCGTTATCATGGTGCAAATTCCACAAGTATCTGCCCACAATTCTGGTCTCTTTCGACGAATTGCTTCACGCAAACGTCTTATAACACCCAGATACGAGTAATACTCTTTGTTTACTGTCTGGCCTTCTGGCAAAAATTCATGATGCACTACACCAATGTAATCCATGAAAACCGTGAGCATTGCTTTCTTTTTTGACTGAAAACGACGTGGTTTTTTTGGCCGGGGTTCATTTGGTGAACGCTATTCACTTGCCTGATGTCTGGATTGCGTGTCGTACTCATAAACCCACCGCCACTTCTCGTCTACAGTAATGATCCTTTTGATGAATGTGGGATCGGATTCAACCTCGCAAATCATCTCTTTTGCGACGTCAACACGGTCTTTTTTTGCATGAAATTGAGGTCTTTTGGCACCAATTTTGGTGCTACACGATCATTAACCAAAATGTCTTGGACGGATCTATAGGTAATGTTCAAGTCCTTCGCTATCTATCTGATGGTTAATTTGCGGTTATTGACCAACATTTCTTTTACCTCATCAATGTTTTCGTCGGTTTTCGATGTCGATGGTCTTTCACTGCGTTCATCATCTTCGATTGACTCACGACCACTTTTGAACCGCTCGCGCTCGTGCTACTGGTAAACGACCGTTTTCTTTAGAGAATCGTTGCCGAAATTCTTTTCCAACATTTCCAACGTTCGCGCACCATTAAATCCGTTTTTTACGCAAAATTTAAAACTCGAACAAGTTCGTTGTTGCAAATTTAAATCCATTTCTAAAATTGTAAAAAATCGCCAACACAGACAGAAATAGATGTACTCCTGGCTACTTGACTTTTACAAATGTCAAGCTACGAGTATGATGCTAAAATTTAGAGGGAATATCAACAACAGATTTACCAACTTAAAAAAGAAAACAGAACTCAAATCGGAACATTGGGAGCGCCACACGGTGGCTATTCCGGGAATAGGTGGTATGTCGCTTGGCGTTATGTCACGGCACCTTAAAGCTTAACTACATCCATATCGAAAAAGGTTCTCCAAAATTGAGATGCTACCTTTCATAAGCACTCTCCTCTAGATTTTAAATTTAGTGATCGCCTGTATGTATTTAGCATTTGCCGGAAGCTATTATTCTGCTTAATTTTCAAGTTTTTCATCAACTTGGTGAAGGAACATAGGGCGAAACATCGAGAGGCAGGTTCAATTGATTTATATTTCTTATAAAAAGTGTTTTTACTTTTAAACTCACATTAAGTTTTGTTTCACAAATAATCATGAATACATTGATTATATGAAACGAGAACATTTCTTTGAAAATAAGTCTTCAATACGCGCAACATGTAGAAGATTTGTGATTTTGTTCGTCCTCATATTCGACGAACTGAGGTCGCTCTGCATCGTGTTGTGGACAAACTCTCTAAAACGAAATTTATAACATAACGAGCTGTAGCCGCTATCAGTGAAAGTATTGCAGAAGATCCGTAAATGTCAATTTGGCATCGATCGCAACAGTTTGGGCTTTCTCGTCCACTGTGTGGGAAATTTTTCGAGAAGATTATGGTTTGTATTTGCATAAGATCTAAAGCCACGAAATCATGTCTTGCGGTAGGAGTTCCCGAATTGGGCTCTTAAGCAGTTTAAGGTTGATCCTTATTTTTATCGAAAAATTGTGCTTAGTGACGAATGAGTCTCAATATATTTGAATTGCCATTTCTGCAGTGAAACTCATGAGACACAATTATGCTAACAAAAGTACCTACACTGCTTGATAAGGTCCCCACACTTGTAACATCACCAATTTGGAGTTCAGGTTGCAGTTAATGGCCAACGTAACTTGACAATAATCAGTGATTATTTCTTCGAAAATATAAATGAAATTGATCCGTATAAAGTCATTAAGTCTTCTGATAAGCGACAATTGGTGAAATACCGCCCCAATTTCTGGAAAGGGTGGTCCAAAATTTGACTGACAAGATGCGCTTAATTAGAAACAGCAGAAGAAGTTCTATATGTATTAAACGCACACTCTTTGTTAGAGCATATTTTGGGAGGAGGTATTCGCCGTTTCACATCAGCTTAGTGCCGATTTAGTGACTAAAGTTTTACAGATTTTGACGAAAAGTCGTGGATTTAAGAAAAAGTTGAAGAAAGTCAGGAAATATTTGTACAAGTATAGTAAATGATTGTTTCGTTCCATGGCATTTTACGTTAGAGCAAACCCGGAACAGTGGAGCTGCGACTGCATCGGTAGTCCTAATCTTGGAAATTGTTTATCACTAAATCGCAGCCTCAAAGTAGCATGTATTTCTCGTTATTGGCAATTTGGCATAGTATGTAGTAGTGATAAACAAAAAAACATCAATTGTTATAAGATTTACAATGATAAGTTTTGGCTTTTACAGTCAGAGGGTTTTGAAATTATAGAATTAATTCACATCAATCAATATTTTTCTAAAAAGCTTGGTTTATAATTTGCAGCCTGTTTTTGGGGGCAGATTTTATCAATGCAAACAGTATAGCCCAGTTTTCTCCACTTAAAGCGTGAAAGACTTCATCCTAAGAGAGAGAGTTTTTTTTTCCATAAAAGGAAATTCTAATCGAGCTCAGCATTGGGCAGGCTCTTACGAAATCAATGCTGTGTTCTCTTGTCTATTATTGCACAGTATCATTATCATCACTTCCATCAGTTCTATGTGGCATGTTCACACCCAGCTTTGAATACTGTAGCGATTACCTCTAGGCTATTGTGGTCATGAAAATATGTAGTTCTGATCGCCAAGATTACGGATTAAAACTTTATAAATATTTCTTAATTGGCTTTGTTCGCTTGGCTTTTGAAACAACTCGATTAAAAGTTCTTGCATTTCCTAAGTTTGTTTTGTTTACATATACTTCCACTAGATGTACTAGTACATTACGCTAACATCCCAGGCTAGAAACGGAGGTTCCGATTTTTGAGGTCCATAGCAATTTTATGCATCTATCCAGAGCGACTTATCTAAGGAAAGTTATGCTTCGGAAAACATATCCGTATCACGTTATAAAGCCATAGTATTATATAAAGAAGAGACTGCATTTCCTAATTACTCCATCATGGGGAGTTATTGTAGGAATACAACATTAGAATCGCATTCCAATCAAATTAACCTTAATGAATCGTAATCATACAGAACTAAGCTGTCTATTTCACAAGCTCGAGTATTTCAAGTGAAGTTTAAGAATTTTTGAGATGACTCCGCTCTCCGTCCTATGCAAACTAAAGTCCACGCTATCGTCCACCCCCTCTTTAAGATTGTAAAACTAAGCAAAGCGATCGCTATACTTGCATTAGACGCTTTTTTCATCGGAAAGATGGGTACCATACAGAAATTTAGCTTCATCAGTGATACAAAATTCCTTTCTAAATTATTCGGATACCAGGACACCTTGTTTATGAGTCTGTGACCTAAGCCCAATTTCTCCCCAAATCCTTTTCCAAATTTTAAACGAAAATTGGTCTTTGTTTGAATGTTTAAAAATTACTTTAAACCATGCAAACGAGAAACTAGTAGGTTAATATTTACATGCTTCTAATGGCTTCGGACATATTAGTATCTAAATAGTAGAGTGAAGGTTGTTCTTATATTTTATGCATATCCCCAAAAGATTGGTGTCCAACCAGATACAGGCAATGTGAGACTGCGCATTAAATATCTTATACAAAAGGCGCCAACAAATTTATTTCCTACTAAATAATCACAGAAAAGGGGAAATATCAAACAATTCAGCCTTTTGAATTGTTTTATGCGCAGGTGTTGCCCCAATGTATAAGGAAAAATAATTGTAAAGAAAAGATGGTAGTGCATACAAGACGACACATTTGTAAATTATCCGAATAGTATGCAAACAGTTGTGCGACCAAACTTAGTACATATATCAGCAGTTTTTCGCTTTTGCCATCCTCTTGAGTCTCGGTTTTTGCTGTTAGTATACGACATGAATTCTACACGTTACAAGAAATGATAAGTTGAAGAGCTTAGCCATGGCATACTTGGTATTTGAATCATAGAACACCATAGAATATATGATAGTAAGATCTCTAAGGAAATAGCTTGGTGGCTTCCCTGCCTGCAGCGCATTTTTAGTAGCGAAAAATTCACTCATTTATTAAAATAAATTGCCGAATAAGAAGCAGAGAACAAGAACGTCGTTAGTCACACTTATGCCAATAGCTTGCTAAAATAAATTTGTAGAATTTATCAAACAAATAGAATGCTATGATGATGTATTAAGAAATAGTGAGAGTTAATCATCTAAAACCTCTAGACTCACAAGTATCCATATACTGTCTAGATTGCGTTAAGAACTCGTATTTGTGAAAACATGCTTATTTAAGAGTTGAGTTGAAACACACAATTCCAATATGGAAGAATTAAGCCATTGCTGATGGCTGACTATCTTTTAATATGCTTCATCTATAAAGAACACTGATCTTACGTTATGTAATAATTATCGATTAATTTTTTTTTTTTTTTTTCATTTTAAATGCATTTTTATTTCAGTTAACTCATTAATTCTTACATGCTAGACAAAAAAATGCTTAAAAATTAGCTTAAATAACTTAAAATTATCTTATTCTAACTTACTGGCCCCATGCGGGCACTCTAGGTTAAACATAATACTTAATCTATGTCTTTCGACGTTTCTTACACTCTACTTTTATTTTTGTTTTTACATTTATTAAACTAAAACTAAGAAAATAGATTTTATTAAAAAAAACTTAGTGTCTGGACTTTTTTTGTTGTAATATAAAACTTAAAACTAAACCTATACACTACGTAAAAAATAAATCTTAACCTACTTAACCTACTTAGACTATCTAATTTTACTTCTACCTATATATACGTACATAAAAAATTTTTTTTTTAGGATTACCCCTTTTTTTAGAGAAGGTTACCCACCTCTTTGTTCTTTTATAAATTTTTTTTTTTTTTTTTTTTTTGTCCTTAAATCTACCCTAATCCTACCTAAACTATGTAAGTCGGCCACGGCTAATAAACTAGATGACGACCGACTTTGCTTCCTTATGAAGCTATCATGTACCCGAGGAATTTGACGACGAACCCTCTCCTCCTACAACCAGCCACCAAAATTGTTGGTGCTGCCGAGCAACATCCCTCATGTCGCGACTCCCTACCGCCCTACTGAACCGGAGACGCTCCGCACTGCCGTGTGCGACGTCTCTGTCGTAGTTGAGTCGCCTGTCCGCAGCTGTCCGAGCGACGTGGAAGATTAGCGGCACCGCCAATCTGTCCTGGATCAAACCTTTCATGTCGAGGTAGAGGAACGCTTCTGGAGGAATAAAGCCGTCAAAGCGAACTCTCTCGTGATACATATAATTGGGGTAGTAAGCCCCGGAGATCAGGTTGTTCTATGAGGTCATTGCTCTTGCAATGTGCCTTCGAGTCAACTTAATGATGAAATTTTCCACTCTTATTAGGTTCGCCCTATTGTACAAGACCTCATTGCGATAGAATTTTATGTACTCAGACTCTGGTGTTCTGTATAAGCGAAGACAAGTCCTAAGACAAGCCCTCTCAAACACCCGAATCTTTTCCAATAAACGTTCTCTCACGTTGAACCACACGGGACATCCAAATACAAGCATGGGCCTGATAAGGGCCATGTAACAGATCACCTTCACCCTCGCATCGAGTTGGCTGTTATAAAACAGTCTCTTTGTAAGGGCAAAAGCACCTTTGGCTCTGGCCAGAGCAATATCTATATGTTTGTTAAAATACAGATATTGGTCTAGCCAGATCCCAAGGTATCTGACTACATTTCGACAAGCGAGTGGCTGTCCATGTTGTCCGACGATAGAGAACTTTCGCCAATTCTTTCTGGTATCCCTAGAGGCCCCAGACAAAGGCGTCCTAAACAGAATGGTTTCCGACTTCTGAAAGTTGATTTTCAATTTCCAGTCGTCGCAATATCGCTTAATTTTGTCGAAGTCACGTTGCAAAAGTGTATTAATGACCTCAATCTTTGGACCTGATCTGTACGCGATTAAGTCGTCTGCGTACGCTATGGCATGGTGAAGTGAACCTATCAGATCACTTGTGTAAATGTTGAATAGGATCGGCGAATTTACCGCACCTTGTTACAGACCGCTTTTAATGTTATATGTTCCAGCAGAAATCACATCGCCATATTTCACCATGAACTGTCTACTGGAGAGCATATCAAAAAGAATATACAGCAGTGGTTTACTAATGCCCAACCTGTCCAGCTTGAAAAAGAGTCCTTCTAACCATACGGTATCGAAGGCCTTCTCCAAGTCAATCAGGCAGGCACCAGCGCACTGTTTCTTGCCTTTGTTCCATTGGATATCAGAAACCAGTTTAGACGCAGCATGAATGATATCATGCCCCTCCTTGAAACCGAATTGATTATCCGGAACTATATGTTTGTCCTCAACCCACTTAGTCAGGACTCTATTGATCACCTTCTCGAAAACCTTACTGATGTTTGGAAGAAGACTGATCGAGCGGAGATTCGCCGGATTGGAAGTATCTTTATTCCTTTTGGGAATGGGATGTACCACCGCAGTTTTCCAATGCGCTGGATAATGTGCGTTATTCATTGCATTATTAAACAGGGTGGTATAAATGTTCACCGCTTCTAGTGGGAGATGTCGAAGCACAATGTTCGGTATTTCATCGGTTCCCACTGATTTCTTGCTTCTAAGCGATTCGAAGATCGTTTGGAGCTCCACCTTCGAAATGAACGGGGGTAGTACCCTATCGTCGGCGATGACATTATTTGCCATATTCTCGTCACTGAACTGGGTGAAACCCGAGCTCTCGAATCGCCAGTTCACTATTTCATTTCGAAGGTAGAAATTGTGCACAAGGACTTGATTTTCCAGGTCGTGGTTGGGGCCAATGATGTCATTCGCCTTGTTCACTTCCTGGAAAGTCGCTCCTATAGTCTCTACCTTCTCCTGTGGATCCTCGATCACAAAGAAGTTGTCATCATCAACGGCTCCATTTGGATCGATTCCTGCTGCTATGAGTATGTGCTCGTTGTCCGTCGTTCGGGCGATTTTAAGACACGAAAGGTCGTTTTGACCTTTTCTCCGGAATATTTTATTTATTTGCGGGAACATATTCGGGTTGCTGGTGTTTACAGCCCGAATTTTGTTGTTCCAATACAAACTTACAGAATTTCTGTAATTTTCTTTTATTAATATTTGGAGGTTTTTGATCGACGACTTCAGTGTCACGATCTCCGGGTTATGTCTGTCAGTAAACTGTCTGTACAAGGTTTTTAGTCTTGACAGCAGTCTACTTTTGTGTCGGTGCAGTGCGTCAATGGTTGCGTTGCGGAATAAGTCTTCGTCGTCAGTATGTTGATACCGAGGTATCGTTTTGTCCATTGTTCGTTTGATTGTTTCGTCCATTACTCTTAGATACCTGTCAATCTCCTCGTTTGACAGATGATTGATAAAATATTCCTACTTCGACAAATCCTAGAGGAAATCAGAGAATTTCCAATCAAGACGCAATACATTTTATTGATATTAAGGGCACATACATATATATGACAGCATCCACTATAGCGACGCCTACCCTTGTAGGTAGGTCGATCAAATTCCTGATCCTAAGATCCATCATCCTGAAAAATGTGAAATTTTGCAGTTAATTTCAGAATTTTTTCAAGCGTATTTATGAATATGCCAGAATTCTGATGTATATGGGCTATAACGTATTCTCGGAATCTTTAACAAATCTGTCTGGTTGTTTGAGCCGGATGACATGGACATTATTATTTATTATCATTCATACCATTATACTTCACAGAAGATTTTACAGGGATTGAAAACCTATCGAAAGGACCGAATTTTGGTCTATAGGAAAGAGGCCTTTTTCGACAGAGTTTATTACAAACACCTCGTAATATGTACGCTTAGGAAAATAATGATTCTGAGAATATAGCTAAATAGTGTCTAGTGTCGAGCGAGTGTGCATTAATGTTTAGGAAAGTAAATTTAAAAGTCGCATGTTCGAGACGGCAAGATTCCGAACTCAATGATTTAAGAGCGCTTAACCTTCGTAATTGAAAGCAGCTCGTACTGAAATGTAGCTTGTCTTGTCTTAGGCAGAGACTCTCCGCTAGATATTGAAACCACTAGCAACGCTGACAATACTAAATTGATCATGTTGACATAGAAATAGAAGATATTTCTTTTTGGTTTTCCTGATTTTTTTTTAGTACTACAACAATCGAATGGATTGTATATTCAATCCGGACTTTATTTTTTATAATTGAAAATCGAAAGAGAATAGCTTGAAGTTGCTATCGGTTCTTCAAAGTCTCTCGAAGGGTTTTGAAAAAAATTTTTAAATGTTTCCTTGTGGAATAGCTCATTGGGAGAAAATAAGAATTGCTACATTCTACATGCACACTGTATGAAAATAGAAAATGTACCTCAAGCTAATTTCTTCAACTCTAGTCAATCCCCTTAACAAAACTTGTCACACACAACTAAGATTATCATGTATTAGCATAAATTTATTTCAAAATGTTTTCCTTCTTTCAAATTTTCATCTTCCTTTTCGTATCACTTTTGCTGTAGTGAGCAAAATTCATAATTTGAACCCACAATTTCCACAAGCAATAAAAAATTTTCCTACACAAGTTCATTAAAAAATATTTACATATGTACACGTACAAATGTACAAACATTCAAATTATAATTATCATATCTCTCAACGCTAAGTAATTTTCGTATCTTTATTTTAAAACAAAACTAGCACTCCCCATCTGCAATATTTATAAAAATTTTCCACATTTCTCTTTCATCACTCTCAGAGGAAACACCATTGATTTCCGCATTGTTATTTAACAAAAAAAAAATTCACAACGCAAATGGACTGGAATGAATAGTATCTGAAATCATCATTGCATGTTGCTTAATCCTTTAAAATCATCATCATAATACTCTGCCACTGTTTCGTCTCTCTATCTATCTGTTGACGTTTTTCGAGTTCTGAATGTTAAATCCCTATTTAGCATGTTCTGCGTCTAGACTTTCATACTCCTATCTGTGATCTTTACTTGTAAGTTCGTTTTAAAACGAACAAAGGAACGTACGAGTACGAATTGTCATATCTTGTGAAAAAACGAAAATTTCTCCCTCGGCGACAATTTCGAGTCTTATTTCCAAATGAGAAAACTCCATCTTCTTCGCATAGATATGAATACGAATACGTTCTCCTAGAACAAAAGATACTCATACTAGTATCTATTTTGATGATTTTCATTTTTATTTTGGTTTGTTTTTTTGTTTTTTGCGAAAAATTATAATGAGATGTCTTGTTCTTCATGCAAGAAGAAAATAAGTCGCAATGCGAATATCTTTTGGTTTATTGGAGAAGAAAAAAGTTCAAGCTAACTTTTCTAAACATAGAAAGAGAAAACTTCCCTCAACTATGGAGCATACGAATTTGAGTGTGAGTGTGGGTATCTGAGGAATCATTTCTTTCAAAGAAAAAAAGTAAAATCTCAGTGGTAGTTACCTTCTCTAAATGGGAAAACTTTGTTTTTTTTTGCCTTCAGAGTTTTCGCTCTAAATGTAGTATCTAATCGGTAAAGTTTACTTTCGTACATCTTTAGAAAATGTAATATGTTGGATATTCATCAATAGATACTGTAAAGATACATGTGGATATACTCGGATGTATGTAGATGCGACTTCATTAATGGACTACATCTTGCAGAAGCTAAAATGAATTACGTTATTCAAGTTGAACTCAGTTCAGTGTTGCCACTAGCGGAGAAGAGTGAAAAAAATTATTTTCAGAACTTGCTACAGGCGCCACAGTTCGGGGTGGATCTGGGCCTCAACCAACAAGCGTCTCCAGCCAGCTCGATCTTTAACTGGCTGCCTCTTGTTTCGCACGCTAAGTTGGTTGAAGTCCCTTTCCACTTGCGTCTCTTGAAGGCGGATTCGAAATATTTTTCAGACCGGATCATTGGTGTCCATCCGCTCTAGATTTTCAGCCACCTCAATCATTGGACCTTCACTCTTCTGGATGTCGATGTCGCCGTACACCCCATAGAATTTCTTGTTGTATCTCCTCCTCAACTCATCGCCTATGTACACGGGACCGAAAACCATTCAAAGAATTTTACTCTCAAAACACCGAAGAGCACCCTCATTCATTTTTGATAAAGTCCATGCATTTCCGTCATAGAGCAGGACTGGAATTATTAACGTCTTATATAGGGTTACTTTTGTTGTTAGAGCTTGTAAAAGATTCTGTCTTTTGTGTTGGCGCGTGGCCTTTGTACTATGTTAAAGAAATCGCATGACAGCGAATCGCAATGTCTAAATCGTTTTTTGATATTAAGGGTCTGGGTGAGCTCTTTACAGACCTCGATTGAGCAGTGTGCATTCTCCACCGTCATCCTGCACAAAGAGACGACTTTGGTTGGGATGCCAAAACTTGACATTGCTCTGTATAGCTCATCTCTATATGCAACCTTAAAATCGATGAATCGGTGGTGTGTATCGATTTGGAGCTCATGTTTTTTTTTTTTTTTTCAAGATCGGCCTTAGTGTGAATATTTGGTCAATGATGAACTTTCCTGGTCTAAAGCCACACTGATGGACCAATCAGGTTGGATGGCTTCAACCATGAACAATACGACAGATAGGATCTTGTAATCTATGTTTGGAAGACTGATACCTCTGCAGTTGGCGCAGTTCAGAGGGTCTTCTTTTTTGAGAATCAGACAAATAATTCTGAGGTACCATTCATCGGTCATACTTTCGCCCGACCATATTTTACAGAGTTCGTGTATGCTCCTTACCAAGTCATCGCCTGCCGATTTGAAGAGCTCGACAGTCAGATCGATCGTTCCTTCAACTTTATTTCCTAACTTCATCTAGGTCGGGTAGACGGAATTTTTAGGCTATATGGTCCACGTTGAAAAGTTCACTCTGCTTGACATCGGTGCCTGGTTCGTCATCGCCGTTATAGAGTCTACAGAAATGCTCTTTCTAAATCCTCAGCATCGACTGCGACTCTACTACTATGTTTCCTTCGGTACGAGGTTTGTGAGAGTGGCATGTTTTTTTGGCCTTTTGGTAAAACTTCCGAATCTCGTTCCTGGAGTAGCATCTCTCAATTCCCTCGACCGTGCGCTTCTCATACTCCTTCGTTGTCCTTTTGAGTAGCCGCTGTTCGTGTCTTCTCTTCTCCTCGTAGAGCTTGTGAGTGGCTGCTAGTCTTTCTCTGCATCGCCGCTGGTTAGCTGCAAGTGCTTACCGGCACTCGTCTTCAAACCAGGGGGTTCATTGTGGTGGCCGAGTGAAAATCAGCACAGCACATCAAAGGCGGCATCTCTAATGGCTTTTTTGCAATGTTGCCACTGGTCATTAATACTTGATGCTGGCAGCAGTTTAAGTGAGACTTGATCGGAAAAGTATCTCGCTATCTTTTGCGATTATAGCCGTCTAACTTTAAACTTCCTCACAGTACTAGCTTGTATTTGCGATTTTCGTGATATCCTTAATGCCACCCGTAGCATTCGGACATACATAATATTGGGTGAGTACCTTGCGTCGTTCGAAATATTATCAATCTACTTGTTTCGCCCCGCCGCAAAATCTATTAGGCTTAATCCGTAATCGAAAGTGGTGTCGTGCAGGGTGTACTTTCTGACAGTACTACCAGCTATTCCTACCTTTGCATTAAAATTTCACTAGCTAATTGCGTAGAGCACTGGTCGTAGGCCTTGTCCATCTTTCTCTTTTGTGAAGACGTGCGCGCATGTAAGGCTAATGTTTAACCCTAATACGAATTGTTACAAGGCGCTCATTATCGTTATCGGAAACTCTAGACTTCTTCTCTAGGTTTGTCTCTAGCTAAAAATCCGCATCCAAATAGGCGCTGCTTTTGCCGTCGATAATAATCGGCGTAGTAAATATCGGAGTTCTCGGATGGCGGTAGCATCTGCTTTGCAACAGTCCAATTCCTTTGCTAGTTGTTCGGCTACACGTGACCAATTAAGGGACCTAACATTCTAGATATATTCCAGTACAGATCCGAAGTTCGTTGCCATATTTGCAGAGGTTTTCAACAGTAGGTCCGTCCGTATCCGAGGCTTGTTGTTACTTCCTAACTTAGATTTTTTCCATTATAGATGGACGAGGGATTGACTAGGCTGAATCCAGTAACCCGTTCGGGGATCTGAGCGCTGCCGTTGGTCTATTAAGGGCTCATCCGCCACCATCTCTTTTCCAAGACCCTGACTTAGTCTTGTCGGCTTGAGTTCCAAATATGTTGGGGTAGTCGAAAGGCAGAAAAGCGTTTTTACGTGGTTCTTAGTAGACATATCCTTTACTGCGTAATGAATTAAGATGATTACATAAGTACTTCGAATCAATTCAAAATTTAACAAATCTTCCGTATACCAAGGATTTTAGTAGCTCAGAAGTATTTAGCACTAACTCCGGAGAAAAAGCAAATACGTAGCACCGATGGACTTGCGTTGAGTCTGTAACCCAAGGTCTGTCTGCGTAAAAAGTGTATATGAACATTCGAACATATTAAAGGTAATTCATATATAAAAAAATGGGTCTTAGCATCTAACAATGATCTATTCATTGAACGAAAAAAAATTAAGAAAGTATCTTATTTCACGTATTAAATAACTCTAATTACAGGTACATTTGTTTTATACTGAAATCTCATTTGATTAGTTTTATATACTCGTAGCCTTAAAATAAATTTCACAGTAACTCCTTTGGTGCACACATATGATTGATATACCGTCAGATACGTTACATATGACCGAGACAATCATATAAAACTATATGTGGAGATGAATTCTTCTCAACGTTGATCTCATAAGCTGCATTCCTAATATTGAAGTTTGCATGAAGTTGCGTAACAAAAGTGCCTCCACAGTTCACACTTGCCAAATGGTACAAGAATATGCTAGTCAGTGCAAAGGAAAGATGCCTGCATAAAAATTTTGTCTTTTTTTCTCCTGCTATATTCAAAATATGGTTGATTAGATTACAGGTCGTATGAATCTCCAGCATACAGATAGACCAACCAGGGGATTAATTTGCTGTATACTCAGGTAAACTCGCAAGTATTTTCGACTTCTCACCAACGAATTTGTAATTTCATTGTAAAGCACACCATGCAAGTCTTGTGCCTAACTCATTCACTTTTTCGTATAGTAAATATGACTATCGGCCCTAGCCCATTCTCATTCAGCTATTAGCTTGGCCAGATGACTCTATGAATAGATACGAAATGATCGAGCCCGGGTTTTTGGATTTCAACTGAAATTATGAGTGTGTATTTGATATAAAAAAAATGTTCCAATATTTTTATCCACTGAAAAGCAAAGGGTTTTGGTTTTGACTGAATTTCCTTCGTCTTGTAAGTTCTCAAACCTCGTGAAGGTACTCGTATCTGATCGTTTACATAAGCAAATAGATATCATTATAAGTTAAGTCGAGGTGTTTTAAGAAACATGTAATGAATTTCCTTTCTTACTCCCAATAGTGCCGCGTAGATATCATCACTCATTAAGACCGAGAAAAGGTATGGTGATTGAAATCAGCGTTTTACATTATATTAATTAAGAACTTGGAGAGCTGAACATTGTGTAAGGCGCTACAATTCGGCTGTGGTTAATTAGGAATGCGTCTCTAAGGAGCACCTTGCAGTTGGTCTTTTTTTTTTTTTTTTTTTAAAGAACCTAACACTCAAGTGGGTATGAATACACTTGTAATGTCTCAGCATGTGTTAAGTTTTTTGGAAAATGGGATAGAAAGAGAAAGAAAGATGTTTGGGCTCAGTGGTTATTTCGCTCCATGGGTGGCATCCAACATTTAATTCTTCAATGGGACAAATTCTTAGTGGAAGTTGGCTTGATGTTGATTTCTAGTCAACTGCTAGTCTTACTTGATTTTCGTTAACTAAAAAAATGAATACATATGTCTTTCGGGCAAGGCTGGAATTCGAACACCGAACCTTCCGATTTATAAGCCAGTCCACTACCACTTGAGCCACGGCCACCCACCTTCCAAGTTAAAATCCTTACTAAAGAATTTTTCTGTTGCATCGATTTTTGATGATATTCGTGCTTTGCACTAAGCATTGTATCAGCCTTTTTTCATGATTTTCGCTTGTATCTTGTTTTAAATATTTTTAGAAATGAATTATAGATAAGTTGAATCTTCAGAATACAGATAGGGCAAATCACTGATATCGAACGCTTGTAAAATTCTACTGCACAACTAGCAATTAGTGTTGGCAAAAGTGAAAATTGAGGTCCTATTTATTATTTTTTTTTCCGATAGTTTTTGGTAGGATTTTGCCCTGTCAAAGTTAAAACAAATTAAATAAAATGTTGGCGATTTACAGAAGTACGCTTTGAGTGTGACAACTTACAAGAATATGTATACCAAAGCTTACTTGTATCGTTTTTGTTGGGATGCTGAATAGCTCAGTAATTAGAAAGTAAGGCTTAGAAACAAGACAGAAGTCATTATTCTATAGCCAAACTGTTACATGCCATCCAATTAGTTCTTTAGCTCTTCATGCGAAACAACTAAACCTCCCTTTATATAAGTACTGTTCTGAAGGAATTATCTGTGATAAATATTTAAAATGGCAACACTCCTTATAGAGCATCTTTTCGTTTTATAAACGAAAATTTCTTCCATTTGGTGATGGAAAATAAAACAGTAAAGAAAAAATCAATACCAACCCAATCCCACACATGTATTCGTTCGTATCTGTGCTTTTCATTTAACCATTTGCAACGTGTTTTTCTTTACGATTTTTAATGTGACATACTGACAACCGAACATGAAGTTGAAAAACATCTTTGTAAAAGAAATTCCAATTCCAACTCAAATACAAAAACAAGGAAAATACACTAAAACAGAACGAGATCTGTTGTATCCATTCTGTCTTTGTTGTATTTCAGAATTCGAAACGACGATAAATTGAAACGGTATTTTTAAATAAAATAAATAAATTAAAATCGTACAATGACACCATTTAGAAAAGGTATATAAAATAAAATAAAATAAAATAAAATAAAATAAAATAAACTTTCAATTCACCCAACCGTAGACACGACTTAAATTTGCCATGAATACGATGACCTGCAGGGTCTTCGTATAGAAATGATAATGAGACTGGATGGCGAGATTTAGAGATATAAAATGCATTTTAAACATATGCCAACTATTTACTTTGGCAATTTTCCCAATTACATTTTTATTTTAATTCGTTTAGTGCAACGCACAGACAGTAGTCGCACCGACACTACTAAGAGTATTCATTTCTATGATCAAGACCATTTGTACTTACAACATGTTATGGCAGTATCTGTAAGATTACTAATGCAACTAGCGTGTCAACTTGTCATTCATTGCAATGAAGGAAACTACCCGTAATTTTGCGCATTTGCGACTTGAATTTGACGTGAAAAAAAAATAAAAATGGCACAATAAGTGGTATTTTTACAAAAAGTTACATTCAAAACATTAACATGCAATAGACACGAGGGGCGGTATGTCTGGTATTTTGCAATGTTAATGCTAAGCATTGATGGGTCTGGAGTAGATAAACAATTAAGAATTTCCAATTAAAATTACACAATGTGATGGTATTTTACTCGAGTGATCATTTAGAGGTTTTAGCATTGCCATGACGGAGGACATTTACCTAGGGGATCTTAACAAGTTATTAAAACTCGTTTTAGATCACTAAGTGAATTCATAAAACGTGCGAATGCAAAATATATGATCTGGTTTGACACCATCGCTAAAAACTTGCTGAAACTAATTAAGTTATTAAGTAAAAATGGGTTTCTATAGCTACACCAAAATCTAGAACTTGAGCAATAATTTATTTTTGAATGATTAGGGTAACTATAAAAAGATTGCATAATTTGCCATACCGAGAAAAAAAAAATTCCTAATGGGGAGAAAGTACCAAGCAATTGCTTAATAACCGTACGGTTATGGTCACATCTCACGCTTGTAGGTGTGCAAACACTTATTCTCGCGTTTGTTGGTCACGTATCTACTAGTGTAAACAACAAGAGCAAATAATAGTGACTTAAACGCGGTGTGCTTTCAACGCTATACTTGTTCCAACTTTACTAATGGTACTTTCAAGAAGAAAACTACCATTTCGAATAGAATGTAGCTATTTAAAGGTAAAGGGATTTTTAACAGAAAATTGGTGTCAGTTATCGTATTTTGTGGGAGGTTATCCGAATGAACAAATATTGCATCATTACAGCTTATAAAAAAAAATTGTTCAAAGAAATTAAATTTGAAAGTGCATTCTATCAATGAAATACGAGTATTACTTGAAGATCGAATGACCATTTCCAATAGCAGTTTGCTTACTTGCATTTGAAACTCAAATCTTCTGGTGGGAACATATTTTGGACTTGTAAAACAAACTCGTAATAAACTTCAAGCTATTATCTTATTGTGAGACTTGATGAAGAAAATCTATTACATTATAAGATTCAGTTGCTCCAAAAAAATTTTTCTTTTCTGTAGAAATACTCGGTTTTGAAAATTCTGTGTCTAAATTTCATTTTTTGAATTACTTTCGTAACCATTTAATATTTTTTCTAAGAAGAATCCTTTTTTTTTAATAATTTGCGCGCTCTCAAGGGATTAAAGTACAATTAAAATGCTTGCACACAGCGCGGGCGAAAGAAAATAAGAGAGGATGGAAAGAGAGGTACCGGTGAACGTTGGTTTTAAATGTTTGATGGTTATAATGACTAGGAAATAAACAGCTAGGCAGGTCATCCCATAAGCGAGTTGTACGGCCTAGGAACGAATCAGGATTAGAGTATGTCTGAAGGTGGGCTTGAGCTTATACTGATGAGCATTCATAGCGAAACCGGTGTTACGGTTAAAAGTTTGAATGGATGGAATGCTACTGGCGATTTCTATGGAGAACTGGTGGTGGAAATAGCGATAAAACAGAGTGACACACGAGACATTACGTCGGTGTTCGAGGGTGTCCATTGTTTGATTGATATTAGTATCACCTATGAGTTTTATCGCACGGTTTTGAATCCTATCTAGCAGGTGCAGAGATGTTTTGAGCGCACCCGATCAGATGTGAGCATCGTGCTCCGATTTCGGGGGGATAAACACCTTATAAATTAAGGGGGTGATGTATTTCTTACATCACTTGAGGAAACCTGGACATTTCGCAGTATTATTTACGACACAATATGTGGTCATTCCAAAGTAAGTTGTCATTGACACACATACCGAGAATGGAAAGTTTATCGGTTTCGACAATGCAAAAGCCATTCGTGGATAACGGCTGGGTGTTTAAATATTGACAGACAGCATTGTGATTTGGAAACATTAAATTCTACTCTGTTAGGAGTTCCCCAATTAGTTATGCTATTAATATTAGAATTTAATGAGCTTAACATACGCTGGTGTTCCCGTTCTACAGCCGAAAACAGGGACGTGAGTCTGGGAACGAATATGAAAAGCAGAGAGTCTTCAGCAAAGGAATATATTGGATTAGAAGTCGCAGACAAGAGATCGTTGATGAAAATTAAAAATAGTGTCGGAGACATAACGGAGCCTTGGGGCACACCGTCATTTATTTTGTGAATATCAGACTTGAAGCCATCCAAGACAACTAGTATTGGACGTTCCGAAAGGTAATTTCTAATCCAATGAAGAAGAGAGTCATCGATCCTAAAAGCATGCATTTTCGACAAAAGAGCCTGATGTCAAACTCTGTTCAATGGCATAGAAATATCAAGTCCAACTATCTTGCTTTCACCAGATTCGTACATCAATCTGGTTCCACTTTTCGGTGAGACATGTCATCAGATTAGCAGTGGACCTGTTGCTCCGGAAACCATATTGCCGGTCATTAAAAAGTCTTCGTGTGTCGAGATATTTCATGAGCTGACGGCTTATTAGCGTTTCCATGAGCTTGGAAAGACGGGACATAAGTGCAATGGGTCAGCAAGAAGAGAGAGAATAAGATTCACGTTTTTTAAGGACGGGCTGGACAAATGCTGTTTTCGATCTGCTTGAAAAGGGTTCTACAGAGTAGGGTTGATGAAAAAGCTTACGGAGTGGTTTTGCCAGCGAGGAAGTATACCTCTTCAGAAGGAGGGGAGATATACCGTCTGAGCCAGCGGAGTTGTGAACTTTAAGGTCTTTAAGAACTCTTGCTACTACACGAGTGCGAAAGTGGATTTGTCCCATTGAAAATTCGACGCACTCAAGTGTAGGCGGAGACAAAGCACAATCTGGTAGTGTTGAGTTGGCCGCAAAGAATGCAGCAAGCAGAATGGCCTTGTCCAAAGAGCTGACAGCTGGAATGTCATTATAAATGAGCGTTGGGATGGTGGATAAAGCAGAATTTCTAATATTTTTGATGAACGACCGACAATTTTTACTACTTTTGGTATATTGTAGTACTTTCTGCCTCAGTTTTTGGTCGCATTGGAATTTTACACGTTTAAGAAAGACGTTGCAATCATTCCTGGCTCCTATGTTGAGTTGGTCTTGAAGGACTGAAAAAACATTTCTCTAACCCTGACAGCCTCTTTACAGCTCGAGTCGTACCATATCTTTTTTTTTGGTTTGATACTCTTCATCCGATGAGGTATAAAATTTCTCATTCCAAAGAGAATGGTGTTTGTGATCATATCAGCAGCGTCGTTATCGAGGAAACATAACGACCAGTTAAAATTCCTAAAAAAGCTGTTAAGACCGCTCCAGTTGGCTTTCTCGTACTGCCATATGGTTCTTTTAGGAATCTTTTCTCTAACTGCGTGGTTGGTGTACGAGAAATTAGCTGATATGATACAGTGATCCGACGAGCCTAGAGGGGATAGCACATTGACCTTGTATTTGTCGGGGTGAGAAGTCATAAACAAGTCAAGGGTGCGTTAAGTTGTTTTCTGCAGCGTAGATCTGAACACACCGTCCTTCGGGTGTTCTCTGTCCAGAATGTCGAAGCCACCCAGAATTGTGTATATTAAAATCGCCTGTAATAACGATTTCAGTATGAGGATACAGGGATACAATTCTTTGAATGGAGTCAGACAGCGCATCAAACTCGTGAAAGGTCGAGTTTCTGTTCAGTTTGGGGTTTCTGTAAATAAAGCAGTAGTGGATAATTTGCTTACGGAGATGGAATTTTAACCACATGAAATTGAATTCCGGATTGGAACAGGGACTACATTGTGATGGAGTTTGGTAAACTACATCCCTACGCACGTAAATGGCGAGACCGCAGTGAGAGAAGAATAATGGCACTAGTTCGTAGCCAGGTAGCGTCAGATCAGAGTGATCTGAGATGTTTGGGCGGGGATCTACCTGTGTTTCACTAAGTGCCAAAAGAGCTGGTCTATTACAGACATGGACGTACGCAGAAAAGTGATTGCTTTTTAGCCCGCGTAACATATATTGGCAATATCCACTCTAGAGTCATTATAAAGAAAGACAAACATAAAAAAACACAAACACCAAAGTTACTAAGCACAGCTGTGAAGTGAAAATTCAGAATTGGTTTACCGAATCAAATTGTTGTAGGTGTTATGCCCTTACAACAAAAAGAACCACCACACCAACAAAATTCAAACCCAAACCCCGCTATCCATCCTTAAATTTGCCATAAAATTTATCGGTTTGGTCGACAATTATTGCACTAGAATTGGGCTCTCAGTTAATCTTCTCAATACTGGGGTTGCTCTCTCTACGAAAAGCAAGAAGCTGTCTGACTCATCTAAGGTTTGAAGGCATCACCATTCGTTTCACCAACGAAGCAAAATATTTGGGTGTGACCTTGTATAACAAACTTCGCTGCGATAACATATCACTTTGAAACCTTTTGGCAGTATAATGAGCCTACACGAAGTCATGGAGCTTGTTACTGAGAAGTGATCTATCGATCTTTATGGCTATGTTAAGGCCAATTATATCATATGCATCAGTTGTCTGGTGGAACAAACTTTCAGAAAATGTGACGTTGCTCTTACCAGACTCTAGAGTACGATTTGTCTCGACTACGTAGTTACTTTTCTTATCACGCCTTATTGTGCTCTAGATGCGCTGATGAATCTCCCTCTCCTTGCAGTAATTGGCTGCACTCCTAAGGCTATCTTCCATTTGAAAAGAAGTGGTATTTAGAACAATACGCACTGGCGTTTTCAAAACCTGAAGCACCGATTGGCTTCTGATTTTGGTTTTATGGGCACGCCATTTGATTACCGACGCTTGCTTATCTTTCTATGAAAGGCTTAGAAATTTATTTAATGTCCAGTTGTAATATAAGCTGCAAAGTGGCATATGCTAGCAAAATAGACAGAAACTAATGTATCTATTGCTAAATCTATTACAGAAACCATGGATTTGTTGCACAATATTATGGACAGAAACTTTTTACTAAGTACTCAACAAAAAAATGCCAACTACAAATTTCGTAGTACTATCTGCTCCAAAAGAATTCTGGTTTTGCAGGCATGTATTGGAGTTTGCGACATTTTAAGAAACATTTTTATTTAAAGAAATATAGCAAATGAGGAACGGTGGCAAGTACATATAACGTAAGCACTTACTATCAACGTCCAATGTTTGCCCAATTTCTTTCCACAAATTCGGTAGACTTCACTTACCAAACACATTGCCATTATTTACTTCACTTATTAAAATACTAATATCCCCTTAAATAATCCAAAAAAAAGCAAAGTTCGTGTTTGCATGTTTGAATGAAAAATGAACTCAGTTTACAAGCTTACAAGTGTAATCCCTCCTATAAGCTTACAGGCATAAAGCTTGACCATGATACGTACACGCTGTGACATACTTACACTCTTACAAGCATGAGAAGTGATGGAAGGTTTAGATAGTTATTCAAAAACCAACTACAGTTACAGATAAAGACATTCATTTGGCGAACCAGCGTGTCTCGACGTGGTTTCGCGATACCCGGACGATTGAACTGTACGGTAGCCTAGAAATATTTCAATATGTCCAGATTCTTAAATTCATAGTGAAAATGAGGGACAAATCACTTCTTTAAGGACCAAATTATCCCCATAGAAAAAAAAAATTTCATTTTAGAGAGTATTTTGTTACTTCATTTCGACGAATCGTGGACAGATAATGTTGCTCATCTTCTCCTGTAATTTCAAAAATACAAAAAATATACAGAGTGTACAACTATTCTTTAATAACATCTTCTATCCAAGTCCATCCGGTTGAGCTAATTTATAATGGTACAAGCAGTCGTACCTAGATGAAGCATTTTAAGTTTTCGTAACCTCTGAGACCTAGTTTAACTCCGAACTGTAATCCCATCTAAGAAATTAAGTAAGCCAGAAAGTTGCACCAACCAGTCAAAGTTATTAAGTTATAGTGCCAAGTAAGCTGTAGCACCTGATGTGCGAAAAAGTAACCTATATTAAGATCACTTACTAAGCCGAATTAAACTCCTATTTAAGGGCGGTTAGCGCAGCAAAAGCTCAGTTATCACCCGGCGTTTTGATTATCAAGCCTCCAAGGACCTATCACTCATTTCAGCTTATTTACTGTCTACTTTTCAATCGAAGTCCCTCAGTGAGTTTATGGAGTTCAAATCGTCTATTCTATTTAGGAAAACACTTTTAGTTGACTTAGAAAATTTCGACTCACATGTTTCAGCTTCAGTGGATTTTGGTCATTATCCCAGATGGTTTCGCGGAGTACCGATGGAAGGGTTCATCAATAATTCGATTATTGATGAAATAGGGAAGGGTATTCTCCCTTCACGATAAGGGGGAAAGCTGCTTGTTCAACTCAAATATTTTTAGAAGCTTTCACTTTCCATTTTTCGATGAAGCTGAGTATCTGCTGGCTGTCGTTGAAAGCAAGTTTCTTTAAGCGTTGTATGTATATTAGCCGTAAACTACAAAAGCACTGTCAGTTTTCATGCAGTGCACACGTATTTTTGACAAGACAGTAAACTGAAACGATTTTGAAGGATGAATATCTGATGAATTAGACATAAACAGAAATTAGTTAGAGCTACTTTTACTAGGGTTCATAGATCAGTTTGTTCTCGGTGGATACTTGCTTTCCACCAGATAATCGATTACGTAGCCTCTTGACGAGATCTTTAATGAACTTGGCAAAGTTTTCAGGATCACTTTTCAAGATCTAAATGTGCATTACTTTATCGAAACTGTTTTGGCATTAAAGGTGTTCAATGTTCATGTTGTCATTACTGAACTTTACAGAACAATGAGTGTTACCCATTGGTCTTAAGCTTTCCAATACTCCTCTTGGTGGATATCGTTCTCTGATTCTTCATCTTCACTTTATTTCATCTGTTTAATATTGACACTATTATCCTCGATAAAGGAGCTCTTAGAAGCAATCTTTAGCAAAGTTCTTCTTAATTTAACCCTGTTGCGGATTGCAATCATGTCCTCGATCAGATGCCTATCGTAAACGTAAAGTTTTTTCCCTTCTTGTTGCCCTTTTTTATTACAATTCTCGGATTGTAGCAGTCTTGTGTCTACGCTAACTTTTCCTTAGAATATGACTTGTTTAAGGTACGAACATTTCATGATCTATGTTCACCGTTGAACATTTTCTTTTTGATGGAGTTGCCAAAATATAATTAATTGGACAACACAGCCGTCTACCTAGAGGTCCAGATCCTTTTGAGCACAGATGTTGTAGGACACTATAGGGGTATATGATCGATGCCGCTGGTATACTAAGAAGTATTCAGTTACTAAGTCTCTTCGGCTAAATGCCGAAGAATCCTCAAATAACCTAAGCACCGTGGATGTCAAAGTTACTCAAATAGATCCTAACCTACAAAACTTACGCATGATCATTTTCTGGGAGCCCCCGCCCAATTATCGAGGCTTCGCCCATATTAGACGTTGTCTAATAAAAAGCGGGGGCCGAACAAAGTACTGGTCTTATCGTAACGGTTTTCAGATGACGCCACTGGAGGTTGCTACGATTTGAACCGATACAAGTGGGCGGTCATAGGTCTTGTAGGCGGCAGGACCACCTATAGTCCTTACCAGGACTTAAATCACGGTACCACGGGAGTCACGAGCCCCGGATCTCGGTCCGGGCCTGATTGGTTTAAGTCCAAATCGCCGGAAGGATCTTCCTGTTGGTTTGACCCATCGTAGAGTGCTGGGTGCTGTGACCCTAAGATCAGCAAGAAGTTTTAGATCGGATTCGAGCCATACCAAGGGTGGAGCTTGTGTCTCCAAAACAAGTTCTACTTTGCTATCAAAGTGAATTGACGGAATTGCAAGGCGTATCCTTGCTCCCATGGAAGTATGGGCATCCCGTAAAATTAAGTCTCCTTTTGCTGGAAAGAGATTATGACTTAGTATAGGTCGAAATTCTCAAGTAAATTTGTACTTTGAGGCTGCAAAGCGACCAATGGTTTTATATTGTTGTTTTCACCTCCTTTCATAATCTTTCTCTTTTTTCAGTGCTTAAATATTTTTAACTCTTATTCTGAGAGTGACGGCGACACAACGCATTTCCGTTATAAATGTCCGATCCATGTCCGACATGTGGTTATTTTTTTTATTACTAAAGCATTTGTCTATCTTTCCACAAAGGGCGCTTAAATTTTATTAAAAGCGTGTTAGTAAGGAGCACACGAACTATTGTAGATCCTTGCTTTAGTACTCAGTCTTTATAAAATTTACAAAAATTTTCCAACCAAAAGGCCATCGTCAACCAGCACTCTTCCACTCATCGACTTTCCTTTGCTTTTACAAGGAATATTACTTGTCAACTAAAAATTGAATCCAAGAAACCTTCAATGTCTGTTACACTGTGGGTTATTGTTAACAAATAAGCCTGCCTATTTATGACTTCATGGCAATCTAACTTAATTTTAATGTTTGTAAATCATTTTTTTTATTCCTCAATTAACACTATCAATTACTACCGGAGAATAAAAAAAAAACTCTTTGACGTCAATTAGTCAGTCTAAAAACGGAAACTTCTTATAATTATCCAAGTGCTTCCACCTAGCCCCATATACGGATACATGTATTCAGAATTTCCGAATGTTTTACCATATAGGTCGCATTCAGCTTAATCAGCCGACCCATCCATTAAGTAATTCAAATTATTCTTAAACGGTTGGTCGTTCACTTAAAAAACAATTGAGAGTTAATTTTCCACTCCCAGCTGAAAAGTAAACTATTACCACAGTCCACAGGAACGCAATTACAATCTAATTTTTTTTATGTTTTTTAATTACGGATATGTCGATTTCAATATCATCCGTACCTCGCCCTTGAAGCAACAAGACCAGCCCCAGATTATAATGTAAATAGCCATTTTCGAGTCATGGCACAGCAAGTCGGAAGCATGTCAAGTGCCCAAAAAATTATGCTTGCCGTGTGCTATTCTCTTTTTGTTAGTGTATTTCTGTCCACCCCCATAGTTAAATTTGTGTGCGCGTTGTTGTATGGTGTGGTATATGGCACACTGCCACTACTATACCACCCCCGGAAACAGAAATACGTACTCGAACACCCAACAGATATTTGAGTTTGTTTGTTTTTTTTTTTTCGAAAAATAAAACATGTATCCGTAGGTAGGTTGGTACACATATTTAGCAAGCTTCAGCTTCATTTTGCCAATATTTCTATTTTTTTTTCTCTATAACTTTTGGGGTTTGCTGTGCAATGTGGGTGGGAGAGGAGCGCACGAGGAAGAAAATATATTCCAAACACGCATAGGCTCGTTTGATAAACGTGCCACCGAATGAACTCCATTCGAAATATATACAAATATTGGGGGTCTTTCAAAACCAAAAAAAAAAAACAAAAAGAAACAGGAAAAGAGACGACGTTACCACAACGAGGCTTGTGACAACAAACGACACAAAACGACAGCGACAAAGAGAGGCCACCTAGTATACGAGGATGTATTAAATATGCAATATAAGGACGCATATACGGTTGAATACATATGCATATGTATCTACGTGGCATCTTGCTTTTGTTGGCATTTCTATTTTTTTTTTTTTTATTGCCCTCTTCTCCAATAGATACAAATATACATGGGCCATGGATAATAAATGTCGATATTGGGGACAGAGATAAGCATACAAAAAGGGGATTGGGAAAAAATTACCTTTGCAAACCGTTCGAAATGGTTATCCGAAAGGGAAAAAACCGAACATTGACAGTACAGTATTGGACATTTTCATAGGTCAAGATAGATTTTTTTATTTTAGTTACTCCCAAATGCAATGAATGAAAACATTTGGGATCGCAATTGACGCTATTTGGATGGATTTAAATATTTGATAATTTTACGATTTCTTATTCGCCCTCTAAGAGTCTTGTCAACTTCTTTGTTTTAAACCATGTCCGCTGAGAAAATTTTAAATCAGAGGCATTCCTTAAAGCTAGTTTCGTGGGAATGCCCAATATTATACCAAAATGTTGTCCTATTGTAGTTCGAAGTGATGGAGAAAAATTTGCAGCTGCACTACCTATGTACATGTATTGTTAACAGCTTAACAATACCTGTGCATCTTCCTGGATTCATCACACACAGTTCTGCACCAAATTTGCCTTTCGCGGTTACTTTTCAGTTTTGTAATGGAGTCATATTCATGCCATAGAATATGATTTATCTACGGTCTATACATCCTTGTATCAGTTTCTTCTATGTAATATAATATGTAATAAAAGTTGTTGGGAAATATCTTAAAAATGTCATAGACATATGTTCCGTTGAAATTTTTGGTAAACTCTTTTCTTTCATCAATAAAGTAATACTGAATGATGTTTTAGAAGAACAGCCTCAGTTAGTTTTTTCTTATGAAAGAAATATTACTTTCGAAATTAAAGATAGTATCCCGAACGCGGACAGTTCAACAGGAAGTCCACGATTAGCATACGCCATATTTTCAAAATGAATAAAGTCTTTGAAGTGTTCTTAACTTTGGAAATGCTCAGGATTTTTGTTCTTCTCGAGCTTGAATTACTTACTCACTTAGGAGACCTACAGTTCGGGGCGAAACTGGGACTCAAGCAATAAGCCTCTGCAATCAGTACGATCTCCCGTCAGCTGCCTGCAGTGCCGCAATACAAGTTGGTTGAGGTGCGCGCGCCACCTTAAATGCTGACGTCTTCTGAGGCATGTTTCTTCGGTGTTAGACACAAGAACTTTTTAGGCCGGAGGTGTGGCGCCCATTCGCTCAGTATGGCCCTAATATTTCAGACGTTGGATCCGTGCAGTTCATGGTTGAATCTCATTCTCCATTCCCCGCCAATACAAACAGGATCGAAAATCACACACAGTAAATTTCTTCATCTACTTTCGATAAGGTCGAAGCATTTGCGCTATAGAGTCTTGGTCTTATGGTATGAGGCTCTGTTACTCAATTGCCTCCTAAGCCCAAAGAAACAGCGACTGCCAAGAGTCGTTGCTGATTGTAACTGCGAAGCCAGAGTAGACGAAACCTTAATCAATCTCGAGGTTATACTGCCAATTGTGATGATGATTGTGATGTGTTCCGTTCTGATGACAAGATGTACTTTGTTTTGCCCGCGTTTGGCTGTTTCCGCCTCAGTATTATGTGAATTTATAAAGGATCATACCTATATTGTTGGCCAGTGAGTTTCGCATGATTGTTTCTTAGGTCATGTTAAAAGTCACATGACAGCGCGTCGCTTTGGCGCAGTGAGAATTCTTCATAGTCATCCCGCACAACCTGACGTGCTTGGCATGAATGCCGACATTAGACATGTGCAGCTCACCCCTATGCACGCCATCATATGCGGTAACAAAGACAAACACTGTAGATTGAGAGTGTCAATCTGAAATTCTTACGTCTTTCGCAAGTTCAGCCGTACTATGAATATTTTATCGATAGTAGACTTTCGGGCCCTGAAATCGCACAGGAATGGACTAATCACATTGCTCATTAGTGGTATCAGATGACCACATAATACAGCAAAAAATACTTTATAGGCGATGCTTGGGAGACTTATTCTTCTTAAGTTGGCGCAGTCAAAAGGGCTTCCGTTCCTGCGGATTGAGGAAGCGATGCTCAAACATGCTTCGAGCACGTTTTCCTCTGAACATATCCAACAGATAACTCAGCAGGTAGTCCGTGTGTGTCAGCAGACATAAGCTTCGATATTGCTGTCTTAACTTCGTCTAGATCAGGAGAATGTCGTCTTATTTCAGTGTGAATAGTCAGTTTGCTTGACAGCGGTAATTTAACCATCGTCACCGTTTACAGTCTGCAGAAGTAGTCTTTCCATTATCTTCGACTGCGACTCTATTGATAGTTTTCCATTCTCATCTTTGCAGGTATTCATTCTTTGCATTTCTGTAGTACTTAACATCGCTCTATTTCATCTGTTGCGCTTTTTTTTCTGAAAAGCCTATGCACTTCCCATATTTTCTTTGATTGTAGAGCTCACGAGCAGCTCTCATCCTTCGATGCAGCGTAGCTTTATATGAATATGCTTTTTGATTGAAATTCCATTAAGACCTCATTATTTAGCTTACCTGCCAATTTTATGATAAATTCATAATTGTATGGAACAACTGGCAAATATTGTCTCCATATTGAACATGAAATCACTCCTCGCGCCATTATGTTCGATTGTCTGCAACGGGTTCAATCAATCAAATCAATCAACTCATCCCAAGTATTCTTCTGCCTGATCTGCTGAGTAAATACTTCGGTTCACTGCCAGCTTTTGTGTCGTATAATAATGTTTATCGCCTGCTGAAGCGGTTTCTATGCTATTTTGTCAGAAAATTTACACGAATACATCTATTTATAAAGGTCAGCAGCTTAGAAATACATTTTTTTTGTGTACTGCAGTTATGTAGCAGATTTGACGTAACATTGAAGTTGTTAGTGCCAAAATACCGCTTTACATTTCAAAAGCATCTTAGAACTCATTGATGTGTTGAACGCAATCTTTTGCATAGTTATACGAGTATATCCGAGTACCTACCTTCCTCCATGACAGCGTGGTCTTTTAAGAAATGCCTCTTCGCGGCAAGACTATCCATAGGAATTGACTATTCAGGATGTCGAATACCTTCTTCAAGTCAATCAGAAGGCAGAGCAGAGACCTATACTCACGGAATTGCTCTATACTGATTCGCAAAGTAATTATGCTGTCGATGGTCATCATTTTGAGTTGGATCTACGAGTTGCTATACTTTAATATTATCCACGACTGCCTTCGCTTTCAATATCCCACTTTCACATATTACCATTCCGATTAACCTACTTTGTGAGCTCTACGATATTGATGCTGAAAAATTAACGTCATTGTTTGAAGCGCATGTTTTGCAGATTTAAAAGTGGCCGTGAGTCAATGGCACTGTCACGATTGAGCAATATTCGGAAAGCAATGAATCACCGGCTCTTGAAGGTTGCGCTTTTTGCACTCACTTAAATATTTAACGATTAAGTGATGGCCCATCACTCGTAAATTATCTTGTTGTAGGTGCCTAAAGTTCAAACCAGAAGGGATAACATTCAATCAGAATGAAATGCATGCAGATGCAAATGCAGATCTTTTTTTTAACATTTTCTGACGATCTGGAAGCATACGCCGAAGTATGACCGATTATCCCCCTTAAAACCACGGGCTACTGAGTCTTGCATGATCGAATGAGCTGGCTTAAAATATCGTTTTTTAAACTAAATCTATATGCTGAATTATTTTGCGTAGAAAGTGCATAGATGACGGTAAATTTAATGTTCAATAAGCTATGCCGACTTAAAGTCTCAGCGTTTGACCTTCAGTTAAGAAGTTTCTTGCCTCAGACTTCGTTAATTCTTTTCACAGAATGTCGTGCCAATTGAGTTATTTTGCATACAATTTCAATTCAGCTGATAAAGTGGATTAACAAAGATTTCCATATCAAGCTTTGGTTTACCAAAAGTGCACATAGCTCTATACAAATGTCGGACAGTGTGAACCCATACCGGTATTATTCGTACCGGCCGGTAAAAGGTGGATAATATCTTCGCTACGTAACCACCTTCGACATCCCCTGGTTTAACTCGTGGCCCATCAAGATGGTTATTTATGTGAAATAACCGAGACCTTTATAAATTTTCCGTTTTAATAAAGATGAGCACGGCACCGGCAAAGAAACAGCAACAACAACAGCAGCCATCTTCAATTCAAGACAAGAGGATATACAGATGCCAAAAGGTCTTCCTAAATGTACCATGATACAAGTATTACATCTCGTACACGTAATACAAGTGCTTAGTTGTGCTCCTTCCTCTTCATCCATTGGATTATGGAACAATTTCATGAATTCTTAAATGGATCCAATACAGCGGACGTCAGCTATGTGGCTATAGGGGCCTACCTGCACCATCATCATGGGCATCGAAGCAACAAATTTCTCCCAAATGATTCCATAGCCTGCTCCATTGCTCCTGGTAATGGCAAAGGAAACAATTTGCTTATGCCAATGCGCATATTTTAAAAGTGCTCTTGAGAAATTCTCTCAAAAAACTTGAATGTCTAATTACTGCAAGAAGGCCACCCACGGTGTTGAATAGTGAAGGAGTACGACTGTGCTATGGTAAAGGAAGCACGAAGGAAGCACTCTCATTTGATTCGGTTGGCTTGGGCTTGAATTCATGTAATTGAATCACTTTGACCGAGAAAAGGAGCTCCATAGCTTTGCAATTAAATGCCACACGTTATGAAAGACTATGGAATAGAGGGAACGCCTTGTACGGGTTAACACTAAGTACACTAATACACAGGGATCAGAGTTGGAGGCAGGGTATTGGAAAAGAAACTTGGTTGGGGGCAAGTGAGGCCATGAAGTTTTCCCAGAGTTATGTTCAATGACGACAGACCTTTACAGCTGGAGCATGAGCAATTTATTCGTTTTAATAAAATGAAAATGAAAACATTGTGCGATGTGTCTATATCTTTCGTGAAATGTATCCGTAGCCGTAAATGTCAATCGAACGTAATTGGATGTATGAATTATGAGACTGCTGTACTGGTATAGTGTAGTGCTTTAGGACAGAGTGCTGTCAAGGACTCCTGTTGATTGTGGGTGAAATGTAGGTTAATGCGAAATAAAAATGACTACAAGTACAAACATATATTTATATGCTTCGTGTTGAGTTATATTTGAGATACAAATATTCATTTTGGATAAGCCGGTATAGATTCTTAAATTCAAGTGTATCTATACAATTTTGTCAAGCTGTGGAGTAGTGGATGTAAATTTATTAAATATGTATGCTATTGGGGATGGCTATGGTGACACAATAAAATTGAGACACATAATTGCTTTTAATTGATTAACTTGGGAGAGGGTGATGTGAGCTCATTTAGACTGTGTTTCTCTGTAAACTTATACCTAGGTAGTGGATACCATGGTCAGTTGAATAATGTTTCAAAAAAATAATGATTTTTAAATGGACCTAATTTTTCCTTCGTTGAATTAGTTGCCATAGCCACTTTGTTTGGATACCATCTTGATATAACAAATTATTTTAGTAATTGTAACTTTAAGTAAAGTCCACCTAGCATACTGTTCAAATATAAATATTCAAAAATAAATATCCAATTACGGCTACAATTTTTACAACACTAAAAATTCTTCAGACAAAATCAAATCTTTCTCCAAATGGACATTTTAATTACACAAACGAATTTATGAGGCCACTACGCCAAAAAGTGTGCTGCTTCATTTCTTGTAGCCGATAATGATGACAAACTATCTAAGTAAAATATGTATATTTGGTAAATTAATTTTTCAAAATAAATGTCAAACATTTATGAATATAAACATTTCAATGTCAACAGTTTTATTATGTGCTGTTTTGTCGTTTTCACAACCAAGTGATCGTAAATAAACAAAACTGCCGTGGCGCCGGTTGTATTTGTACCGCATCATATATACAAACTTAAAAGTTTTTATAAAAATTTGCTAAAAATGTTCATAAAGAAAAATTATAAGAAGAGAAATCGAAATACTGTATATTCACTTCAACAGCATCATTGAGTATAAATAGCATTTGAATGAGCTTTTAGAACGTTTGACTTGAGAATATTTAGGTCATCAAATCTTACCACATTCTTCATATTGTTATCCTTTATTCTGACTTTTAGTCACACTGTTGTGAAAATGAACACAAAGTTCCTAAATCCCGGGCATTCAGTTTGGTCTTTGGTCCCGGTGGTTGATAAAGCCATACTAAATATCTTTCAACAAAAGGGGTAAAAATTTCAGCAAAAACTTCGGCATACTCATTTTAAGATAGAAGGACAATTTGCATAACATAATACAAAACTGTCAACAAATTAAATTCATTTCGCTATCGAACAATTTGTCTCATCAAGTGATAATTGTTAAATATACCACCTTGATCAATTTATTCAGAAACTTAAAAATACAAGTTTATCCATCTAAATCTATATTGTCCCCTTCAAAGTAATGCCCATCGACTGCAACACACTTATGCCAGCGTTGATCCAATCCTCGAAACATTTTTTAAATTCGGTTTTCGGTATGTCCATCAGTGCTTCCTGTGATTTTTCCATTACTTCCTCTTGGCAGCTGAAACGCATTCCCAGTCCCCGTAGTGGTTTTTTAACTCGATTGAACAGAAGAAAGTCATAGGAAGCCAAATCAGGTGAATTCGGTGTCTGTTGGATGGTATTTGTTGCATTTTTCGTCAAAAAGTTACGAATAATGATGGCACTGTGCGACAGTGCGTTATCATGGTGCAAAATCCACGAGTATCTGCCCACAATTCTGGTTTCTTTCGGCGAATAGCTTCACGCAAACGTCTCATAACGCCCAAATAAATACGACGTCAACCCGGTTTTTTTTTTTTAATGAAATTGAGGTCTTTGGCACCAACTTTGCTGCTACACGACTTAAACCTAAATCATTAAAAAAAATGTCTTGGACGGATCCATAGGCAATGTTCAAGTCTTCCACTGTCTCTCTGATGGTTAATTTGCTGTTATTGACCAACATTCCTTTTACTCGTACTTCATCAATATTTTAGTCGGTTTTCGATGTCGATGATCTGCCACTGCGTTCATCATCTTCAATTGACTCACGACCACTTTTGAACGTTTTCTTTAGAAAATCGTTGCCGAAACACTTTTCCAACGTTCGCGCACAATCAAATCCGTTTTTAACGCAAAATTTAATACAACTTCGTTGTTGCAAATTTAAATCAATTTCTAAAATTGTAAAAAATCGCCAACACACACAGAGATAGATGTACTCTTGGCTACGTAACTTTTGCAAATATGAAGCTATGATGCTAAGATTTAGAGGTAATGTCAACAACAGAATTACCAACTTAACAAAAACAGAACTCAAATCGGAACAATGGGAGCACCACACGGTGCACGGTGGTGTGGTGCGGGAACTCCTTGATCAAGGTGGTATCTTTCACTTTCACTGAACATACTCATTCAGCCCTTTTGGGCTGCTTCGTGTTCTTCCCAGAGACGTCTTTTCATTTTAACACTAGTGTTATATTTACTGATAACATGGTAAGTCTTGCTCTGAGAAGAACGCCAACATGTTTACTATTATCACACTTATTTCTACGCTCTGGGGGGTACCTAGACAGAAACTAAGAATTATTCGTATATCATTGGGCATGGCATGCACCCCTTGAATAAGAGACGTTTTTTTAATGCATCGTTGAAATTTCTATCTTGGATTGAAATGCGTACAATTGATACTATTAATTAAAAAAAATTGACATCAGTCGAATGCTCTTGCATACATGTATGCACTTTGCATGACCTTTTTGCAAAATTCGGTCGATTATCCATCAACTTGACTTTGAATGTTCCTTTCTAAGTCATCTAAATCTTCTAGCTTGTTGGCATAGAGCTAAGTCTCTATGAAGTCCCAATGAAAAAAATTTAAAACGTTAAACTGCACGATCAATTTAAAGGGCTATTTCTGGCCATAGGACAATCCCCGAACCTATTGTTCACAAGTCGGTTGTGGTACGCGCTGTGTGGCAAGCTACGCTGACCTGTTAAACCACATATCCTCGAAGCCTTCCAGTTCCAATTTATCCTAAAAAAAATTATTCAAATTGAGCGATAGTGGCCTCCAATGAATGTAACCGACACGACGGTATTGGAAAAAGCAGGAACGAATGAAACCTCCAGCATGTAAACAGCACCAAACACTCAAATAACCCAACAGTATGCATTCACTGCGGTTGATTAAAAATGTGCCCCGTCCTTGTGGATGATTTTTCGGTGTTAACCCGAATCTTCTTCCATTTTTAATAGAGCAAAAGTTTGACGTACATGATGATCACCCTGTCTTAGTTCTCTTGTTAGTACGATTTTAGAAGAAAAAAAAACAGAGACGTTCGAGATATGCTCAGCCCTTAAGAACGGCACGAAGTGGATTAACTACGGTCGTGACTTACCAACTCGCTCGCAGCCGTAGTACTCTCTCCACTTCCGGTGTTTAATTATCTCACAGGCACGACAACGTTATTTGAATTATTTAAAAAAACTCTCAATTGTTTGCATTGAGATGATTATAACAGTTGAAAATTGGAGGTAAACCATATAACGTAGTTGTAACTGATCGCGAATTTTGTTAAAAAAATTTGAGTGATTTATAAACGTTGTTGAAGTGTATACCCCTCCATCATTCCACTGCAGATAATCTGCAACACAGATATGACATTTGTCCAAAAATAGTATGCGTCAGTTCAGAGAATGCAGTTTATCTAATGGCATTCACTTTGTCAGTTGGAACTAACTACCTGTCTATGAATGTCTGTTTATCTCTTATCGAAGGAGTCTAGGTGTGAGCCTGTACGACAATTGCGCTTAGCCCAAGATCAACTAAAGACATCGGGAAAAGACGGGTAAGATTACAGCTGTATAAATTGTTAAATTGTTGTGTGAGGTGGTATAAAGAATCTCAGATCACTGCGGCCATAGATGGGCCTATTGTGATACCCTCCATTTAGAGCTCATCCATGATGCAGCAATTTGTTAGGAAGACGACTACGTTTTTAGGTGAGCTGGCAGCTATGCCCACCGCTTCAGGCTAAAATTTACCTTAAACCATTGCTGTCACGTAGTATGTGTTCTGTTGTTTCCACGTCCTCGTTGCATAGTCTGCATGCATTGTCTTGTGTTATGCCCATGGTTATCAGGTGTTTTTTCACACGGCAGCGTCCTGTGAAAAAACCTGTGGCCACTTGAATCTAACCTTTACTTAGTTGTAGTAGTTGTTTTGTGTTTTTGTGGCAACAGCATAATGTTTTTGGCTTGTCTGTTTCATTCGGTTTTCCTAAAGAAATGAAGCTCTTTTACTCTAGCGAGGTTTTAATACTTCCTTTTTGTATTAATTGGTAGCCCACAGAATGGTCTTGGCATCATGAATTGAGATATGGATCGTTTCCTGGCTGCCTTTTCGTTGCCTTCATGTCCGGTATGTCCTGGCTCCCAAATCAGATGAACTTTATTTGTGCTGGCCAGTAGTTGTAGAAATTGGAGGCAATCCCAGACCAGTTTTGATGTTATTTCAAAGGCGTTAACTACAAGTAGGGCTGCTCTGCTGTCGGAGAGAATATATACGTTTTTGTTTGTTATATGCCTGTTTAGCTTTTCTCGAAAACAAAGTTCTATTGCATGGATTTCAGGCTGAGCTGCTTGTATCCATACTGGCATATATGGATGCCTTAGTGCGAGGACCGTATACTCCGGCTCCAGCTCCTTCATTTGTTTTGGATAAGTCTGTGTACCATACATGTGAGTCCTTGGCAAATGTTGGTTTTTCCTGTTTCCTGTTAAGACGGTTTGCAAATGTAACCTTAAAGTTGTGCCGAAAGCTATATCGTTTTAGACATTCGTCTATTCCAAGTAGTTCTTTTTTTCTTGATTTCATGAAGAATTGCAGAATGAACTAGTTTGGAATTGGATTCATCTTCTGTGATGATCATGTAGGCATTTACCATTGATTCTTTCATAAGTTCCAGATGGTGCGGTTTTCAATGAACCAGTTGCACAGACACAGGCTGAGTTCTGTAATTTGTTGAGTTGAGTGTAGACCTCTGCGTGATTGTATCCTTGAATTTACCTCTGATTAGGATAGCAATGTAGTCTTCACATCCTTGGACATAGAAGCCGTCATTGCTGAGCATAAACAGTAGTTTATTAACTACGATGGACCATAGTAGAGGTGATGGGTTCCTTTCGTAACTGTTACATTGAGTTTATTGCTGCCTAATGAGGTTTTTCATCTTCCAGCTTACATGTTAGCCATTTACATGTGGTATCGTCAACTGCCACAACAGTATAACTATCTAGCAAAATGCAAAAGATGGGAGACACTTGGTTATGATAGAGCATTAACAAGCTATTCGCAGACGGAAAGTTAGTGTAATATGGTATGTGTATAATTATTGAGTCTTTGAACACTTGAACACCCGCTTCTGTATACTATGCAAAAGCGGTAAAAATAACCAAATTTTCCTTCCACAAAATCAACAAGAATTTTCGCTAGGAATATCTACAATAACCTAAATGGAACAAATTCAGGGACCATGATGGTTTACCAGCAGAGCTATTAAAAACCGCTTGAGATATATAAACTGAGCGCATAGACTAACTTTTTTTTTATAAAAATCTTAGTATGGTTCTCCTGGCCATGTTTTGTCACTAAATGTGAGCCTTTCATCGATTTTAAACCCGATTAGGTGGATCTACAAAGCAAGACAATTTTATGTTTAGTTTGACCCCCTTTAACAATGGATCTGATGTTATAGGATCATAATGAATGTTCATTGCTCCATCAAAATGAGTGACGTAGTTACCAAAGCCTGTGGTAGCAGAATTACATTTTATTATTTGATTTTCTCAACAAAATGTTGATTCAAGATTCAAAAGTCAACATAGATTTTTTGTAAAATTTATTTACACCAAAAATATCGGTATAGTTGAAGGAACGAAGTTGGACCTGTTCACTTGTTGCGCTTGTAATCAGAAGCAAAATTAGTTTAGCGATGAGTACATGTAGTCAACAGCAAGGAGCATCCACCACAGACGATTTCACGGCGTGGTTACGCCCTACAGATTTGAGATATTACGAGTACGAGTACTTTGGGTCCATCCTTCTGTAAACAACAAACCGTTGTTGCTTAGGGCTGTTATGGCAACTTTGAAATAGGGATATTTTCCGAAAACTTACCTCTCGCTCTATGGAGGGAAGTTTGCCCAAGATTCGTGCTCATTTAGATGGGTTAATACATTTCTGTATGCTCCTGAAACCTCCAACGATTAACCTTGTAGTGCTAAATAGAACTTATATATGTACAATACAACCACGAAGGAGACTAACGATATAAGTATGCATATTATCTCACTAAATATTTACACAAAATTGGAGATTATTGCATTTATTTCAGATTTCACATTTCGAAAAAACGGTGATTCAATTGAAATTCATTGGAATTCTTATTGGTAACCTTAGGAACACTAATCGCAGATATTAGATAGTATAAAGACCAGCAATTTAGAGCTTATTGTTGGAATTTCTCTGTTGTATAAACGCCAATATAATTTTACATCAAACTGCATCTACATCGTATTGCAATACTTGTGGAGACTAGTCTAATAGCGATCCTTTCAGCATGTATAGTACATATATTCCTATCTCGTTATTCGTGTTTTTAGATTAATTCCGTAGAACGGATTCAGTTTTTCACAGAAATGTCTACATCTCTCTAAATAAAACATAGAAGAGTCTATGTATCCAAAAAACAAACAAACTACTACAAAACTTTTGGAAAAAGCTAGTGGACTGCGTAAAATTTAAAATCGTTTTTAATGAATGTATGCGAGTTAGGTGGACACAAGCGTAACACTCCTATTTCGATCGAAGCACAAGACCTAGATTTTCATTTTCAGTCCCTATTGACATCTGATCTGTATTTTAAGTCATTTCAATATGTGGCAATATAAGAGATTGATCGCCCAATATCAAAGGTGGAACTCGAAACAATTTTGAACAAAATGGAAAATAAGAAAGTGTCAGGTATTAATGGAGTTACCGATGAGTTTTATAAAAATGCAATTTAAGCAATACCTTAAACTTACTACTCTTTCACAACAAGGTTTTTTTGTTTGTTTTTATAATTAGCACGCCGTCAAGGGATTTAAGTACGCTTAAAATATTTGTAAACAGCGCAAGCGAACCAAAATTAGGGAGGAAGAAAAGCGAAACACCGATGTACATTGGTCTTAAATGTTTGCCGGTTATAATGAATAAGAAATAGAGAGCTCGGCAGGGCATTGCATAAGCGAGTTGTACGACCTAGGAACGAATTGCAATATTTCACAGAAAGTCCGAAAGTGGACTTGAGGGTATACTGATGAGCATTCAGGGGTTGGGGGGGGGGATTGCTACTGACGACTTCTCTGGAGCACTGGTGGTGGAAATAACGATAAAACCAAGTAAGACAGGAGGCATTACGCCGGTGTTCGAGAGGTGTCACTTGACTGGCTGATATTGGTAGGTAGGTAGGTAGGTAGGTAGGTAAGAGTGGCTGTTGGATATACCAACCCACTTAGGCCTAATGGGCTATCGTGATTCCACGTGGATCTATGATCCTCTTACTGATGGAACCAGTTTGAGCTTCTGACGAAGCGAAGGAGACTGTTTACGTCTATATTTTTCAGATCGTTTAGGTCGTTGTAGAAGAAGGCTCCTAAGTGAAGTTTTCTTCTCTGGGAGAGAGCCGGACATGTACAGAGTAGGTGGAGGATTGTCTCCTCCTCCTCCTCGTAAATGCAGCTTCTGCAGAAATCATTTGTAAAGGCGCCAAGCCTTCTTGCGTGCTTGCCTATGAGGCAGTGTCCAGTGATGACACCTATGATGGCGCTGAGATGTTCCTTAGAAGGATCAGACATTTAGAGCGATACAGATCCAGTTTTGGCCAGATTTGTTTGGTCGCTAGAGATGTTGGTCCAACAGTCCACCTAAGGTCTGTTCTTTTATTGGCATCCAGCTTTAATATTAGTTTGCACGCAGCGATTCTACCCCTTTCCGGTAGAATAGGTAGACTGGTTCCAATTTTGGCGAGTTCATCGGCTCTACAGTTCCCTGGAACGTCTCTGTGGCCCGGCACCCAACAGAGGTGAAGGTTGAACTGCTCTGCCATCTCCATAAGAGACGATCGGCATTCAAGGGCGGTTTTAGAATTTAGTGAGACTGAGTCCAGGGATCAACACGCTACAGTGATTTGGAAGACGGAAAGAGAGGCTTAGATTTAGCATGTCTGAGAAAACAAACGCCTTGCGGCGTACCTCTGCTGACACATCTTTTAGCAGAAGTCTCACCCAGTTTGGAGTTGTTTATCCTGCTTTTTAGCATAAGACTGATTAGTTCCCCAAGTGAGTCGTCTACCTGCAGAGTTGACAGCGCAGTCGTGATTGCGGATGTATTGACGTTGTTGAAGGCACCCTTCATGTCCAGGAAAGCAACCATTGTGTACTCTTTATATTGTAGGGATCGTTCGATGTGGCTAGTCAGTGAATGCAGAGCCGTTTCCACCGACTTTCCTTTACAGTAGGCATGTTGAACTGTTGACAGAAGTCTAGGATTAATTTTAGCTCGTATATGGATATCAATCAGTCGTTCTAGAGTTTTGAGAAGGAAAGATGATAAACTTATAGGTCTGAGGTCCTTTGGGACGACATGAGAACATTTTCCGGCTTTGAGGATGAACACTACATTGACTTCTCTCCATGACAGTGGAATGTAGATAAGTTCTATACAGCTTCTCATAATAATACCTAGCGCAGGCAGAATAATATCTGAGGACCTCTGTAGCTCGGCAGGTATTATACCGTCCGGACTAGCAGACTTGTATGGTTTGAAGCTATGCAGCGCAGAGAGCGGTTTGTCTCTTGTGATCAGACCATAGATTTTGGTCCCGGTCGCAGTAGATCTGTTGGGGTTGCTACTGACCGCGAATTGAGAGCTATCTGGAAAGTGGGTGTCCAGTAGCAGGTTGAGTGATTCATCACTTGAGGTAGTCCAAGAGCCATCGGTTTTTTTCAAACAGCTAGGCATCATAGGATTTGTAGAGAGGATTTTTGTTAGCCGTGATGCCTCAGAGGTTTGTCACAGAAGGACCTCCAGGATTGTCGCTTTGCCTTCCTCAGTTCTTTTTTGTATAATTTGAGGGATTCTTTGTATGAGTCCCAGTCAGTCACTTTTCTTGTGCTCTTTGCTAAGTTGAAAAGTTTTCTGCAAGTGTGTCTGAGCAGTCCCAGTGCTGATGTCCATCAATGTGGCTTTTTCTTGCCTCTAGGTTGAATAAGAGGGCAGGAAGCGGCCATAGCCTGATTGATAGCCAGAATGAAATCCCTGACCTTCATGTCAAGCTCATTGGTGTCACGCGGGGGACTTGATAGTTCAGAGGATAGCGTTTCTGACAGTATTCCTCTGTATTTAGCCAATTAGTTTTCCGATAGTTCCGGAATGATGGTTGACCAGGAGGAGCATCATTCAGGCTGAATTGGATGTATCTGTGGTCTGAAAAAGAGTGTTCAGACGATACCATTCAGTTCATTAGTATTTGAGTGATGCTGTCGGAGACAAGAGTTATATCTAATACTTCCTGTCGGTTTCTGGTTATAAAAGTTGCCAATATTGCAAATAAAGAAGTTAGTACTTATAATATAGTCAAAAAGTGACTCACCTCTGTTATTAATGTCGGTGCTGCCCCATACCGTGCGATGCGCATTAGCGTCGCATCCGATGATGAGGTCAGTTTTTTGTCTTCCAGCCCCCAGTACCACCCTTTCTAGGTTATCACCAGGGAGAGGGCCCACAAGATCGTGGCCAAAGTATGCCGATGCTAGCCAGTAGGAGCCTTTGGCAGTCTCTAGTCTGGCAATGGTTAAGTCGGGGTCGCTGAGATTAGGAAGTAGAAGTGCATTAAGGCTACGTTTCACTAATATACAAGTTCTGATCTTACCTTTGTCTCTTGTATAGAGCGGGACGTATACGGGTGTCTTAAGTCCACGAACCACGCTTTCTACAATCCATGGTTCCCGGATTAGGATAATGTCTTCTACGTTTTTTGAAAGACGCAGACTGAGTGCGGCCGAAGCCTTTTTTGAGTGATGGAGATTAATCTGGAGAAACCGAATCATTGCTACAGTTTTCCAGAGTAGCCTCCACCACGGTGTTGTTAAGATCCTACGAATCTGAAGATGTGACCAAGAGCTCATTTTCTTCCTCTGATTGTATAGGACCTCGTTTTGCTTCATCATCGGTTTCCATTTCCGACGGGGTGACAGATAAGGAAATCGACGGCTTGCCGCTCTGAGGTTGTGTTTAGTGGTGTCTCCGTTAAAGGAGGAGGAGGTTGCTTATCAGCATGCAGTTCATCCTTTTTGTAGACCCTTAGATGAATTGACTCGAATCCGAACCGAATCATGCCTTTTGTCTGCGCTAGAGGATTAAGGGATTCTTTGTTGATCACGATAAGTGCGGATCTATAAGAACCCCTTAGTTCCTCCAGTTTCGCGACTTTCCAGTCATGAGTCGGAAGGGTCGGGTTACTGAGCCTGATGATCTCCAGAATGCTTTCTGGGGAGGAGGGTTCTGCTGGGATCCAGATGCGAGTTCGAGGTCTGTTAGGGATGTCCTCCTTAGATACGACCTCGAGATTTGCACCTGTCCAGATCTCTTCTAAACCACCTATGACTTCAGTGAAGAGATCGAGAGATCTCTGATTTGCACATGCGATGAGCTTGACGTGGCCTTGGTGCCAGCCAGCGTCGCTCGTGATAAGAGGTGGTCCAGGGTTTTCCCGCATGATGGCCAAGAAGTTGCTCGAAAGCTTCAGCTTGGCCAGCTGCCACCGTTCAGGTGTTATGGAACCGTCGGTATCGTTCCTATCGATTACCGCGATTATTACAGCGTCCTTTATTACTTCACGGAAAGACCTCAGAGATGTGTTGTTGGATGGCCCAGGGGTTTTGGTGTTGTGAGTTTTGGGCCTTTTGGGAACGGGCACGGTCTTTAAGTGTTTTGGGAGCAGTGGAAGCAGTGGGCAATACGTCTTTTAGGATATTGTTAGCCCACTCAATCTTGCTCCTTATGTCCGCACTTCTCTCAACCTCCGGAATGGATCCGAAGGTTTCGATGATGCGTGAAGCATTTCGGCGTCTTACGTAGAGCGCCTTAGATGGAGCTTGCCGACGCGGCTGAGCTCCAGATTCCTCCTTGGGAAGGGGAGTTTTGGTTGCAGGGACAAGTCCGTGGCTTGCCACAAATTTGCTGCTGCTAGGGGTGGTGGAAGTTGTAGGACTATGGCTTGCCACAGTCCATCCTTTGGTTTCAGGACTCGTCTGGAGAATTTCTCGAGATTCATTGACCCTACTCAGCCTCTACAACTCGGCGAGTTCGATGCTCGCGGTAGAGGCTGATATTGGTATCAGCTATGAGTTTTATCGCACGGCTTTTAATCCTATCTAGCAGGTGCATAGATTTTTTTGTAGCAATTTTTGGCGGATGAATGCCTTATACATTGAGGTCAGATCAGAGGGGCTAAAATATTTCTTAAACCGCTTGAGAAAAACCTGACTACATCGAATATGTGGTTGTCACTGACACACATACCGAGAATGGAACGTTTATCGGTTTCAACGATGCAAGATCTATGGATAATGGCTGGGTGTTTAAATTTCGCGAATTTGTGAATTTTAAGACGTTTAACTACTTTTGCTACTATTCGAGTGCGGATTAGTCCTATTGAAAAGTCGACGCATTCAAGTGTGTGCTGGGACAAGCACAATCTGGAAATATTGAGCTGGCCGTAAAGTGTGCAGCAGGCATATTGGCCCTGTCCAAAGAGCTGACAACTGGAACGTCATTATAGCTGAGCGTTGGGATGTAAGATATGGCAGAATTTCTAAAGTTTTTGACGAACGACCAAAAGCTTTTACTATCTTTAGAACATTGTAACATTTTTATTGTCATATTGGCATTTCACATGCTTAAAGAAGACGTTGCAGTTATTCCTGGCCCGTTTGAACTTTTTTCAGTTTTCCTCTGTCAGGTTGATCTTGTAAGACCGAAAAAACAATTCTCTAACCCTGGCAGCCTCTTTACAGCTCGAGTGCATTTGAAATTCCTAAAGAAGCTCTTATGTCCGCTCCAATTGGTTTTCTAGTATTGCCATACGGTTCCTTTAGGAATATTTACTCTAACTGTGTGGTCGATGTACGAGAAATTAGCTGATATGACACAGTGGTCCGACGAGCTTAGAGGGGATACCACATTGACCATATATTTGTCGGGGTGAGAAGTTATAAACAAGTCCAGGGGGTTTGGCGGTATGACTATCAACGTCTGGTATTCGCGTGGGCTCATTTACAAGCTGCGTTAAATTGTTTTTTGCAGCGAAGATCTCAACACACCGTCCTTCGTTGTGTTTCGTTGTCTGCCCGAATTGTGTATATTGAAATCGCCCCTAATAACGATTTCAGTATGAGGATATAGAGGTACAATTCTTTGAATGGAGTCAGACAGCGCATCAAACCCGTTAAAAGTCGAATTGCTGTCGAGTTTATGGCGGCTTCTGTGGACTTTTGAGTCCATCCATCCAAACAGCTTCAACAAAGGGCTCATATTTTCTATTTTTAAAAAGGAGAATGCTAGTCTAGCAGAAAAATGCATGGGGATTTCAATACTTGCTAGTATTCTCTTTGAGAGACTGACAAACTGGATGGAAACTAACAATTGACTAAGCCTATTTCAGGCTACCTTAATTGGTTTTTCTACGATCGACCACATTTTTGCAAGTACCGACGAAGTTCATCGGAAAAAAAGAAAATGTTGTTGGTATGCTTTGTAGATCCGCGAACAGAAATGTCTTAATTTATAAGTTGTCTGTCATGGGGTTACGAGTATTTTATAAGTTTTTCTCATCTAACGCAAATCTTCTAGCTTCAACTAGTTTAGCGGCCATCATATGCATGGAGGTATCCAACTGGTTTGATGCATCCTCAGAAGTAGTACATGGATGTATTTTAAGTCCGATAACGTTTGCCCTATATGTTGTTGATATCTGTAATTATTTGTTCGGAGGAGTGCAAACATCATAAAAGTATTGCTATATGCTGACGATATTGTGATGACACCGCAGGAGACTTGTAGAAGAGAACTGGTTCCATCAACGTTTTTATGTAGCCTAGGTTCTTCGGAAATCGGAACATTGATGTTGCATCTAAGTATAGAGTTTTCAATGCAACAGTTACAACTTGAATATGTTATGGGGTTCAGACATTTGGTCCAATACAATTTGAAGATTTTTAAAACGTTGTTTACCAAATTGCCCGCCAACGTACGCGATACATGTCGAATCAGGAATCAGCCCATTATATTTTCAAAACCTAAAAGCACACAGGACGATAATGCATCTCTACTTCGCACCAATGCTTCACCCTTTAGCGAATGTAACCAAATTGCACTCACGCATGAAATAAGCATAAACTTAAGGAAATCTAACGTTTTGAAATACGATGGTATGTTTTCTGACGTGATAGTTAAGGTAGATGAAGCAATGTTCTTGCAATATTTAGATCGTACATCCTCATGAGTTCAAGACACATCTACAAAAAGCTAAGGCATCGTTTGCCGAAGATTTATTTGTGTGCAGAACAAATAGTTTCAGCTATAAATGCCATATGTTATTTAGTGCTGCCTCTGACATATGCACTCTTTGCAATAATAACTAGAAAGGAGATATCTGCCATTTTTTGGCAGACAAGAAATTCGTAGACTATATTTTATACGATAACTTAAATGATTCTTTGTTTTGGCATAGACTATATCAATGTTGTAAGCATGCTCTTTGTTACCGAAATAGTTTCCAAAATGTTTAAGCTCTAAACCTAAACATTTGTTTTCTTTCTTTTCTGAAAACTATAGCAAAATTGCAAAACATGATATAATAATACTGTATACATCGCTAATCTAACATTCGTATCACATCTTATATTTCAACTATATTTTTCCACTACGTACTTAATTATTATTGCACTTCTATTTCTGCCTGTGCGGTATTATTATATTTTGAAAACGTTCAATCCGACAGACGGCATAGTTGTTATATTTATATAGATTGTAAAAGCTACTAAACTGATGTCAATAAAGAAATAATAATAATAAATGGTCTAGGAAGAAGGACAAAAATCTTCGAAGTCTATCATGTTGATGAAGGAAAAGAAAGGTCTTTGAAAAATAGAAACATTGTGAGAAGATAGCTTAGGCAACCAGATTTGAATTATCAGGATATTTTTATATGGTCAGATGAAAGCATATCCAACAAGTTTTATCATCGTATTTGCAAAAGCGTGGCAGCCTTAAATATACAAAATTTAGAGACGTTCAGAATCACTCGCAAAATGTAATTTGTTCAAAATTAATATGTGGATGGGAAATGTTTTTTAAACGGCCTTTATGATTCTTATTAGTGCGAGGGCACAGAATTGTCGAACAAATATTAACACCACGGCGAATTAATTGCTAGGTGAATGAATGATCATTCTTCTTTTTTCTCGTCCTTGCTGTTTCTACGAAAATTAAAGAGTGCATGCAGCAAAATGGCACCCATTTTGGAGGTTACAACATGAAGCTCCGTTTCGATATATTAAAATAATTTGAGTGTCATTAGAAATACTCACAAAATTTTCCCAAACTGCCATAGTTTATTCGCTGAATTAATTCCTGTGTAGCCAATACAAATAATTCATCCATTCAAATATTTTTACTTTATAACAGAAACTATGACGGAATATCGACAGTTGAAACCATTCACCAGTTAATTCTTCCAGGGGCATTACTCCCATATCCCATTATACATCAACAAACCACAAACATTTATATAAAAAGTATCCTGCCAAATTAGAAACAATCCCATAAACTATACTCAATTCCCTGTATACGCGCATTCGAGTTGACAATTATTGCTACCAACGACTTCGAATGTCGAAAAATACTCAGCACACTAAATTGTCATTTTTATTCATTCTGCACAGCCAGCACAGTGTCGGTCGGCAAGACGTTTCTCGAAAGTGGATTTAATCAGGTTCAATGGAACCTCTATCTGTGCAAAAATATCTTCTCTCACTAAATTCGGCAGCTGAGACTACTGTCGAGTCCACAGCACTTGCTATCGCCAGCAGCCTCTTGTTGCGTACAAATTCTCGAATGACAACGACAATATTCCATGAAATACGATACATACCTATTTTGATGCGGCAAATCATATAAACATTCAACATGCACCGCTGGGGTTTAACCCAAAGTGAAAGTTTCATATCCTTTCAAAAACAGACCAACCATTCAAATTTTGACATGGTGGAACAGTGAGTGTCCTTTAACCCTTCTAATGAAAAAGGAAAGTCCTTGCAGAAAACAACAAAAATTGCCAAATGGGACGAAACGAGCAACGAAATGATGAGTGGCAGGAGAAATCTCATTCGTATCAGGTGAGTGGTTGTTCTTCCTAGAACAAAGAAACAACCCAGGCGAAAAGAAAAAAAAGGGTTTTCACGAGCATAAAAAAATAACACAGAGAAAGGTCTATTTCTTCACGGTGGTTTCTAAAAGTCGTCCTTTTTACTGCACTTACTGCTGTGTATTCCTTCGATAAAAGGTACTCACTTAGTTACTTCGACATCTAAAAACAACTGAGGTCCGCCAAAGCCTAACAAACAACATAAAAAAAAAAATTCGAAATTTACGACGAAAGGATGCGGAAAAAAATTGAATAAAACGAAAATCGCAAAAAAGGATAATAAATTTTTTTTTTTTTTCTTTCCATCGACAAAACGTTTCGACCTTCTTTTCTTCCACTCACTTCAGCCACAAAAGGGTTGCTGTCGTAAAAGAAGGTTCTACGAATACTCTACAAAAATTGAGGCGTACATTAGACTACCCGAAGGACGATGAGTAAAAGAAAGATCTTCTGCAAAACTTATCGTCAATAAACTACAAAAAAAAAAAAAAAATACTAAGCCCAGGGTATCCGTATATACTCGGATCTGTATGTAGATAGGAACCGCATTGTCATCAAAAGTACACGCGGACTTATTTTACGACTGTCAACTTCAATAAATATCGTTTCACTTAAAAGAAACTAATACGAATAATCGTTGCAAGGACGCGAACTCGATGCTGGATGACATCTAAAGCGATTTACGTAAAATTTGCAATGGCGTTTTTCGAATTTGTGAGCTATTTAAAGGTCGAAGAAAATTCGAAGTTAATCCTTGAAAGACACTTCCGTATTCAGCGTCATAGGTTCGCAGAGACGCACTAATGTATTTGCATTGCACGGACGATTATTGTTTAGTAGGCTTTTGTTTGCCATTTATTGATAAGCCCGCGTGTGTTTATTGTTTTGTCAGTTTTATTTTAGCATCCCAGGGTACGAGTACATACCCACTGCATTAATATGGTAATAAAGGAACCAAATAATAAACGTAAGGCGTGGCGTTTTGTTTCCATCAACATGGAATCTTTAAATGACAGGATAATGATGTTTATGAGTAAAAATGGTTGACATTGGTGGATGTTGCACACAATAGGACCACCTATTTTGAGCACCGTGAATTTGTTTGGATCCAGATTTGTATGGCAGCCCCTGAAACAGCCGCTGTCGGCTATTAACATTTTTAGAGTTCATATTAGCGTCGACGTAACTATGGTAATGACAATGACTTATGAGAATTTTCAATCAGAATGGAAACTGCGATTTAAACAGCGAAACATTGGGGTGATGAGGCGTGTCAATGCTACTTTTGAAGGCTTATGAAATAAAATTATGACGACGGATGAATTGTAAATCACTGAATACTCCTAGTTAGTAAAATAATGACCCCGCTTTCAGTAGGTTGGTATCTACAACATTGTGAGGCTGTGTATTGAATTGATTCTGTTTGTTTGGAAAATAAGCTTCTTACAATTTCTCTCTTAAATGTGGTTTCTCCTGATTTAATATGCCTTATCCTCGCTCGATGTCACGCGCCGCAAAGTTTTTATCCCAAAACCCCATAAAAATGCTAAGTCTATCAGGTTTCGCACAAAACCTGTGATTTGAAGATGAATGCCGGCTCGCGCAATCAGTGTAATAGAAAAGTTAAAGATCAGCGCTGCAAATGAGGACCGGAGTGGTTTATACGCTCTACGAGCAAACAAGGACGAGCAACGGCATCAGAACAGGAAGAAAATCCAGCTCGCAAAAATTGAGAAACATCATTGTAGAAAAGGCATCTCGAAATCTTACCATAAAGTAAAAAGTAAAAAGAACATTTTAGGTCAACAAAGTACGAACTGAAGCCTACGGAGGCGAATAAGGTAAAATAGTGGCTGATCCGCACTCAGTGCTGAGGATATGGAAGAATTCCTGCTGACTGTAAAACGGATATAATGATCAACATCTGTCTGCCTGATGGAATTATTTGACCTGAACGATGATTGGTAACTATTCTGCCCGCCCGACCTCGATGAAGTGAAGATATCCAAATTAGTCAACGAGACCTTGCTGCCGAGCTCTTCAAGATGTGACGAGATAATTCTGCGAATAGCATACACAAAATAATTCCGTCGGATGAATCACGACAGACGAATGGATCTGCAGACTTGTACGCCGGATCCTGAAGAAGTAAGACCTTTAAGTCTGTGCCAAGTAAAGAGGCATCAGTTTCCTCAACATCATCTATAAGATCTGCTCTCCCGGATTATGTTATCACTGTAAAACCTTTGTTAATTATTTCCAAACAATCCAACGAGGCTGCTAATAGAGACGGCCTAGATGCCGAGCTATTATATTACCCCACCTCTAACTGTTTGTATTCTTATCGGTTTAAAGATCGAATAATCATTGGTTCCTGACTTCAACATAAAATACAATACGTGTACGTACATCCATGGCAAACATGGTTTTGCAATAGACTAGTTAAGACCAAGAAATTACCACCAGCAAAATGCAAGTCGGCACGCTTACAGGGGTTTCCAAAAGCCATTGTCTTCCAGGGGGCCATTCGGTGACACTACAACTTACTGCCAACTACATACATACTATATAAATACAATCACTATTTTTTCGAGGATAGTTTTTAGGTGAACTTTCAATTTAGTTTAGATACAGCAGAACTCGCAAACTTGTCCTTTAAATAATTTAACTCGGACTCTTACGATTTTATCGAGTTCAAGCGCACATCTCAAAGAACAGTCACAGTGCAGTGCAGAAATTATATAGAACGCGGGTACGTGAGAATAAAACGTGATCACGATAGAACAAAAAAAAAAAAGACAGTTCATCGATAGAAAAAGCAGAAAGAGTATGTCACTGCAAAATAATCGGATATATATATAATAATAATCTATACAAATAGCACGAAGCGGATACTTTCCTAAGAGAAAATTTTTGGTAGTACAGTTGGGAAGCAAAACCAACACGAGGCTACGTCTCGCAACCGACTTCGGCTTATTGACTTTGTGGCGTGACGAAATATCAATGTAGAAAATACGTGAGGACAAGCGGTCTCCGGCCCATTTATCAAATTGATCATTTTCAATCGACGCAAGGCAATTGATGTCCGAACTCTCTAGGCAGACAACATTGAATCGGACTACCACTTTACTGCAGCCATGGAATGAATGCGGATTTCCCAACCGCCACAAAAAGATACAACTTAGAACAGCTGCAGTCGCAAGAAACTGGCAGAAACTGGCAGAAACTGGCAGAAACTGACAGAAACTTTGCCAAAGGCAGAAACTGATGTGATTGGTTTCACCCGACCACCATTAAGAAATAACTAGTTTGATGAAGAATGCCGATAATCGCATGCAGCGACACAAGAAAAATTCAAACTGGTGCTGCAACGAAGGACAAGAGCCGCTCATGAGCTCTACGAGATATGGGAAGAATATCGGCCCTCCAAAAGGAGAGAAAATAGCACTAGAAGCGGGCGATCGAAGATATTGGGTGGCTATGCTCCTGGAATAACGTTCGGTAGTTTTACCAATAAGTAAAAGGAGACCCGTACAGAAGCCTGTAGAGATGAAGAAGAAAACATTGTACTAGAGTCACAGTTGGTTCTGAGAACATGGAAAAATTTCTTCTGCAGACTGTATAACGGCCAAGAAGCCCGACATCCACCCATCAGGCAGAATAGGCCATTCAACTTAAATGATGATTTCCAAAACTTCCATCCTCCTGACTAAAATGAATTAAGGATAGCTACAGCTAGACTGAAATCCGACAAAGCAGCTATATACAAAGAGGTATACAAAGTTGCTGGAAGTAATTTTATGGAGACCATACACCAACTCATTTCAGGCCAGGAAATTGCACACACTCTCGCAGATCCTGAAAAGAACTCATGTAGTCCAAATCGATACCCACCATCTTTTCAACGATTTTATACTGCATTACTTATATATGACAGCATAGCTTTGTCAAGGTTGATAATGCCTTTATTTATGTAAATCATAGCATCTCTGTACAGACTTAACTTTTTTTATACAATAGGCACAAGCTGGGGCAGATGTAATATCATAATGCGAATTGGCTGGCATTTTGTTAGAAATGAAAGAAATTGAGTTCTTTTTTCACGCTAGGTCTACCAAGGTGTAGAATTGATGACATTAAATTAAAAAATTATATCGGTCAAATGACCACCTCCTGAGTTAGATGCACATTTGGCTCTAAATTGGTAATTTCTTCTTCAATGTTGGCTTTCAATACTAGCAAGGTTTATGGCTTGTTATGGTAAACTCGACGTTTCACAAAGCCCAGATGGAAGAAGTCTGGCACCGTCAGTACCGACTATCTGGCCGGCCAGTTCAAATCGTCAAAACGGAAAATCACAAGGCCTGGAAATTGGTGATTTAAAATATCCATCGTTGCCCTAGTGGTGTAAGCAGTTGACACGACCTGCTAGAACCGACAATGCTCGAGACCCAATTCAGCAACTTGCGGCAAAACAAGCACGTTTAACATCTTTCTGTAGAGCTCACAAGTTACGGTTACGTTGGTGCCTTCGGCGTCCTCAAAAAATTAAGGGGCAATCACTTATTCACTGCAAATGCCGCACCAAACAGTCACTTTGAGTGGATACAATGGCCCTTCGTACAATTCATGTATACTGTCTGTGTCCCAGAATGCAAATTTTATTTACTTACGTAACTACTTAAGTGGGAATGGGCTTCGTCGGTCCTTTCGATTTTGGATACGAAATCATCCTCTTCTTGCACCAGAGCAAGGAGTAAGTTAACCTCGCTTGGCGGTCAGCGGGCAACAATTATTGAACAGTTTACATTTTATAAGGCAACATCATCAGATCTTTCGCCAAAATTCGACGCAGCGAATGTCTGCTGATGAGAATTTGTGCGCATCGTTGTCTCATCGATGTTTGTGGACTCTCTCGGACGTGTTCGGTCACAGCAGTGATATTCTCTGTCGAACGAGCAATATGCAGCCAGCTATTTCTTGCGGCATCTCTAGTGGACCCAGTTTGCATGAGATGCCCATCTTAATTGATCGTGCACATGGTGCAAGACGACGAGGGAAACGATGACGAAATTCACGCTGTGTTAGAACAACAGACCGAAAATTGGTCAGATAACCAGGGGCAATAATTCCGCATTCTTCAGGTGTGTATCGCTCCATTCCTTATTGTCAACTAATTCTCTATCTATCTACAATTTAAGTGCCAAAGCACGTTGACATTTGAAGCTATTTGCAAAAATTATGGCACATTCACCTTATGACATTACTTTCGCCCCACCCTGTATAAAGTATATAAAATTTAAATTAACAATTCACAGCGTTAAATATAAAAGAAATCACAGAAATTTGATAAGAAATAAGAAATAGAAGTAGAATGGAAGCATTGATTATAAAAAAAATTACTTAAATAGCGATGTGTTTGCAGGTTGGATAATAAAGGGTGTTTTTTTGTTAGAGGTTTAGTTTTTAAACTAGCAACACTGTTTCTACAGATTGTCAATTTGACAGTGGAAAGTTGATTTATGGTTAGTACGTTTTGCCATTTTACGATGAATAGATTGCAAATTGTGCAAATTGTGCAAACTTATTTTGAAAACCATGGTTCGGTTCGCCAAACTTGTCGTGCGCTACGTCCATTTTACGAACGACATAATCGTATATCTGAGCAAGTTATTCCGAATACGACGAATCGTTTTCGTACCCCGTATACTCTAGTGGATAATACGCATCCCCAAAGATGTGTTTGCCATCTACGGGCAGAAGAAGTTATTGTCGTTGTGGAGCGCCGTGTTGAGGAGAAACCGAATGAGTCGATTCGCCATCGTGCACAGCAACTGGAGCTATGCCCATCCACTTTTACAGAAAGATCTTGGTTTAGGAGCTTATCAGGTCCAACTTGTGCAAGAGTTGAAACCGCGTACTCGTACTCGTCGTACGTTCGGTGAATGGGCCGAAAACATGATTCAGCTTGATCCTCACTTTCAACGCAAGTTTTGTTCTCTCTCCGATGAGGCCCATTTATGGTTAAATGGATACGTAAGCAAGCAAAATTGCCGAATTTGGAGTGGAAAATACCCAGAAGCCTTTGTCGAAACGCCCTTACAACCAATAAAACTCACTGTTTGTTGTGCTTTATGGGCTGGTGGAATCATCGACCCATATTTTTTTTAAGGACGGTGCAGAGCGCTATAGAAACGTGATTTCTAGCTTTTTCGTTGCTCAGTTGAATGGCATTGACGTGACAGAGCTTTGGTTTCAACAAGATGGCGCAACATGCCACAATTTGCGGGAAACATAATTTCGCGTAATGGAACTGTGAACTGGCCTCCACGATCCTGTGATCTCACATCTTTAGATTACTTTCTTTGGGGGTATGTAAAGTCACTAGTCGATAAACCAGAGACATTGAAAGATTTGGAAGTCAACATTTGCCATGTTATTGCTGATATATGGCCCCAGTTTCTCGATAAATTTGTCGAAAATTGGACTTCACGATTGTGCTTTATTCGATCTGCCCATGGCGCGCATATGCCCGATGTCATATTTAATATCATAGATTTTAACATTATCTTCAAGTATTTTATTTCATACTGAATTTGTATACCTCTAAAAACAACGCCCTTTATTTGAAAAGTTGGTTCTTAAAGTGGTTTTCTATGCTCATCCTTTTGATATTACAATGAAGATTGTCCCAGAAGTAAATTGCATATATGAAAAATTGACAACGCTCATCAGGGATTTATTTCTGGCAGGTTCTAAGGTTCTTCGAGAGTGAACTAACTTTATTTTGGCGAACAAGTAACTCTGTGTTTAAGAATAAATATGTTAATCTTGTGTATTGAGAGAAAATTTATACATTTCAAGAGTGCATCCAATGATCATTCAACGATTTGATTGGAGTAGGCTGAGAATAAATATTGTTACAGCTAATATTTTTGGCGCACATATATATGTCAACAATGGTGACAGCACTAACAATAATATCAACAGTAGGAGCAGCAAGATCTTATGTCAACGATTGTCTCACTGCTTATTCAAGATCTTTATTTAAAAAGGCCAGTGAACTTAAATTTATCAACAAGTGCAATTTCGTTTGGATAAGAAATTCAAATATTCTTATCAAAAAATCAGAAAGAGGGAAGGTAATTGAAATTAGCAATTTTGAAGGTTTTTCTAAACTGAAAATACCGTATTTGGTTTATGATTTATTTTGTATTTTTTCTCTTTTCACAAATGATTAATAATAATTTATCTTTTTCTAATCCTTATGTTAATAATAGTGGTAATGTTAGCTTCTCCTCCTCTCTCCAATAATTCTGATTGCTTTTGTACAGTTTTTCTGTAAGTCACCAGAATATTCGAAGTATGAGAACAATGCTAATACTTTCCCTGCTCGTTTCGCATCTTTGGATCATTTACCTGATCTCATATTTCTTTCTGAAATTTGGATTTTTGAAGATGAAATCTCTAACTACAATATAATATTTTATCAAATTATTGATTTGAAGCTAACTGTAATGAGTCAATCTTATTTGGTCGGTGGAGGCAGTTTTATTTAAAATCAATTTAAAAGATTGCTAAATTAAAATGTTAAAATTGGAAAGCGCTACTATTGTACTATTAGTTTTTCGTGTGTATCTTTTGGTATATGTTACTGTTTTGAACGTATGCAGAAAGGGCCTTTTTGGATGAATTGGGGATATTTTTAAAACTTCAAACTTGCAAAAATATGATATTGTTAGGTGATTTGAATTTAATATTTTGGCACACTTTGCCGATGTTGAGAGTTTTTTTTTCGATCCTGTCTTCGTTTATTTTCGAGCCTCTTTTAAATAAACCAACTCGACTGAATTCTTGTCTAGACCATATCTCTTTAAGGTTTCATAGAAGCAATCATGTCCGATAGGAAGCGGCTTCATTTGATTTAAAAATAACTGATCACAGTTTAACCAATATTCAACTCAACTATAAGGCACTCATAACATAAAAACCATTCTGTAACAATTTCAATAAAATTAACTTCGTTGCTGTTAAATAAAGTTTGAACCTTGAACTCTGGGATAACGTTTCTAATACACAGGATCCATCGTTTGCTTTTGATTTGTTGCTTACTAAGTTGCAGATTCATATTTCAAACTGTAGCAAGTATACATATTAGCAGAAATAATGACAAATTTAGGTTTTTTAGGTAGTGGATGATTATTTCCTTACTCAAAAAAAAGAATGAAAAAGCAACTCTATGTTAAAGTTAAAAAAACATCCTGGCAATATAAGACTTATAAATTATCATGACAAATTGTGTCTTGAGTTAAAAATGAATATCCCACTGTGTAGGGATAATTATTTTATATCGGTAATGCTAAAAAGGAATGGGGAGTTTTGACTGAAATTTTAAAAAGATCTATGAAGAATGAAGGTATAACTGTAAACCATAACAATTTAAATGTTTCTGAACCCTTGCAAGTTGCTAATTTTGTTTCAACTTTGAATTCTTCAAATATGGACAGCTTTACTTGCCAATGTGAATATATGAGTTGTCAACCACAAACCTTTTTCTTTGTAGATTCACTAGAAATCTTCTCTTAAAACGACTAAATCTTCTTCTTCAAACCGGATCTCTAGCTTAATATTGACACAAATTTCTCTTCATATTGCCGATGATTTAAGCTTTACATTTAACCTTTGTAATAAGCAGGAAATCTTTCCGGAATCATTGAAAGCAGACATAGTGATTCCTCTCCATAAAAAAGGAGCCACCATTTCCCTATTGTCTGTGTTTTGTAAAATTTCTGAAGGAGTCGAAAATTATCTCCTTTTTAGACAAAATGAAATTTGATAACTACTGTTAATACGGTTTTAGAAGTGGAAAGTGCTCTTCTTAAATTTACTAGCGAAATACATATACAATATTATATGCAGGTCTAAGTGCGTCTAGAACTTCTGCTGTTCAGTTCTTAGATTTTACCAAAGCGTTCGACATGGTGGACCACACTTTGCTATTAAATAAGCTTTTTCAGGCGGATAATAGAAGTTTCACCTATGACTGGTTTGCCTCGTGTTTAAAAAATCGGAAACAAATGGTACAAATCAAAAACTATTTTAGTTCGCAGAACCCTCAAGTCTCTGTTTTGGGTCCCATCCTGTTTTTATTGTATTGTATATAGAGTTTGTAAAGAAAATGTTTGCAAAACCAAAAAAATAGACAAAAAATATACTTCAAATTATATTTATTACAAATTATAAATATATGAAGTTTTTTCAAAGTTTTCTTTATAATTTTATTTTAATATTAACTGTTTACTGTAATAAATAAAGAAATCTAATAAAAATGTATCAATGTTAGTTTTTTTTTTAATGTCAAACAATTCATCACAAAATACTGTCAAACGTTAAAATGAATTTAAAATTTTATTTAAAAAAAAAATAAAAAATTGTTTAACACTTAGTATGACCGCTATTGGCTTTAATGACGGCCTGTAATCTTCTCTTCATAAAATTTATGAGCTTTATGAGATCATATTCCTCTGGAAGCTTTAGCCACTCCTCGTTGATAAACTTATTTAAGTCTTTTTTGGACTTAGCACCCCTTTTTGCCACCTTCTTTTTTAAATAAGCCCACAAATTTTCAATTGGGTTTAAGTTGGGACTTTGGGCAGGAGTGTCAATGACTTTGGTGCATTTATAAGTTAATTACTCTTTAAATAAATAGGATTTATGTTTAAGGTCGTTCTCCTGATAAAATTTATAATAAAATTTGTTCCTGGCGATTCTCGATGAATATTTGTGTTTTATCATAGCTTGTCTGACGGTCTAATGGAAAACTTCAATTTCGCAATCCTTTTTTAAGTCCTTGGCTAACATTCTAGTGTTGATATAGGGGTTTTCTTCTATGGTCCTTATTCATTCCCCGGTGTTAGGTTCTTTAGTCTACCTGTTGATTGCTTCAAGTCTAATCTACCTTCTTTTTCGGCACAGTTTATAATATCATAAACGGTTCTCAGTTTGACACAGAATATTTTAGCCAATTCTTCAGCAGACTTACCCCTACGGTAATTATAGTACACTAACTGGTTCAAAGGCAAAATAACTGCTTTCGCTGACAATACTGCTTTGACGTACTCTTATACCCATTCTGCTAATCTGTTTTTAGATTTCAACTATGATTTAGAGATACAGCGAATTTGGCTCAAATACCATAGACTCGTAATTAGCACTAAAACGAAATACATATATGTTTTTTTAATGTCAAGAGAACAGCATGTGATGACTTTGCTTTAATATATCATTCACCCGGTTTTCCTTTAGTTGGTTGCTAACATATGATAGTTCTGTTACATTTAATAAAGATGCTAGCTGTAACAGCGCTTGTTTTGAAATCGAGCGTGTGAAAAATTGTAAATACTTGGGTATTATTTTAGATCGCAGGTTTAATCGAAAGGGGCATCCGCCCTCTCTGAAACAATATTTAGATAGAGTAGCTAAATAGCTCTTCTGTAGTTTACCTATATTAAAACCAGTTTACAATGGTGTCCTTAAGTCCAAGCTACAGTATAGGTTATCCTGTTTCGGTGGCTCTTATTTAAGTCATTTAAAAGCTATCTGAATAATATTTTGATTTTGTATATAGGCAATAAGAATCTACGACCAGTTTTGAACTATTTAAGGCATATTCTACCATTAAGGCACCTTTACTGCTATAAAGTTTTAAAACTATTTTTTTGGAAATTCTGGTGTCTATGCGGTTAGACTACATAAAAACTAGAATTTACGTGCCAACAACAGTAGCTTCCTCATATTACCTACCTTAAAAAAAACACTCTTTTCTCAGTCTTACCTTTTTATTGCACCTCATTTGTTTAATTTTTTACCTTAATCCTTGCGAAAGATAAACAATCGTTTTCTTGTATAACATGAAAAAGTAGCTTTTTCTTTTGACTATTCTGCAATTAATTCTTTATTTAAGCCTATAGTTTAAACTTTTTTTTTTATTTCCTAGTTTTGATATTTATACTGAATTCAACTTTATTACTTAATTCAAATTCGAAACATTCGAAGCAATTCTTTTGACAACAGAGTGTATCTTATACTATTTCTTGTAATGAACTAAAAATTTTAAATATTGTGTGATATTGTATGACAATTTTTGATATTTTGGTCATACCGTCTTAGATTTTGCATAGTTTTAAAATGCATTTTTTTTTTTTTTTAAGAGCGAATACTCTAAACTTCCATATATTTCATATCCGGAAAACCTTGATTAATTTCATCTTTGCTTTGCTGGACAAGCACTGTTTTGTTGAACGTACATAGTTTCCCAAGAAAGCCATATGTACATATATCTTAGAGAAAATATTGCTCATGTGTAGGTCCAGTTATGATGTTGTTTTGAAATGGATTCCCAGCTTTTTGGTTTTAGTCACAAATTAAACAGGATCACAATTAACATAAATCGGCAAAATTCAAAATTTCCAAGCTGTTATTAGATATCAACAGCGCTTTGGTTTTGGATGAATTAAGGCTTACGCATTTATTTTGTAACCCAACACATGTAGAATGAAGATCTGAGTTGAAATTGGTTAAACTGAAGGACACGAAAAACTTGAATACTTTGTTATATAATTCTATTTGATATAATAATCGCAATACATAATTCTTTTATAAATATAAATTTTAAAAAAATATGAACCAAAGAGGGCCTAGGACTACTCCTTGGGCCACGCCGGAAGTTGATACACAACTTGATGCCGATTGTTAAAATATGATGCCACAAGTTGACACCCATGACCAACAAAAATAAATTGATTTCTTAATTTATACAGAATAATTTGATGGTTTACTAAATCGAATGCTTTTGAGAAGTCAAGGAAAACCACAAGTGACATCATACCTTCATCAATAGAAGAACGTATATTTTCACTAATTTTCAACAAGGCTGTGGTGCAGTTCTGCTTAGACCTAAAACCGGATTGGTGCTTCATTATTAAATTATTTTCTAGGTGGAATATCTTCACTTGTTGTCTAACGAATTTCTTAAACGAAGGATACCAATTGGCCTGTAATCAGAATTATTTGGCAAGTATGATTTGATAATAGGGTGTAATTTTTTCTTATTATTTTAAAAAAGAAATATGTGTAAGAATGGAGGGAGATTATATTATTATATTATCCAATCTCATTAACATTTGAAAAGGGAAAGGATATCTATGTGCCACTTCATTGTTAAGCTATCAAAAAAGGCTGGTGTAACATTGGCAAATTTTGATTAAGGTCATTAGCATCAATATGATGGCGATTTGACGAATAGAAATACTTAGTTTCGTTCTTACGAATCAAAGAGGTTACAGTGTTACAGATTTTTCGGGAATGGTCATACATGAGCGCACATTTATCCCCACTAACCTAAAGTACAAAAAGTTTCACTTGCTCCTGAATTCTTGAATCTGTCTGATGAACAAATTAATGTTTCTATTTTCTATTTTCTTAGTTTTGAGAGGAACGTGGTTATTAAAACGATAGTCAATGTTTTTTTTTTTTTAGCCTAGGTGTTTGTACATTTACATCTGACGAGCAAACAAGGTTATAACAGTCATTAAACAAAGTGACAACATCAATGGAATTGAACAAACGAAAACAAACCAATATAATCATATCTGGAGGCAATTTGGTCATAATGCTCTACTAAGTCCATTCGGGAAACAAGAAAAATATCGATCGAAGAGGGTATTTTGTGAGGTTGACGTCCTTAACAACTTGTAAGCCCACTGAATTTACTGTGTTTACAAATCGCTTATTTTTCCGCCTTAGAATGTCAAGGTTAAAACCACCACATAACACAATTTTGGAATAAAGAGGACTCAACTCATGATTCCTAACTTTCATGTAGTGGGAAACATTAGGTGCCATATATTGTACAAATTTTGCATTAGCATTTTTTCATTTTCTGCAACAATTTCTAAAAAAATTAATTTAGTACCATCTATGTAATATCGTTGACTTTCTTACAAATCTAAGCTTAAAAATATACCTTGCACATATTTTTATACCCCCGTCGATTAGAACGGTATATTTCATAGCCCCGAATTTTAAAATGGTTTTTTAGATATCTGGGTTCAACATGTTGCGGATATACATCTAACTTCAAGCAAAGAACGCACCTCATCAATTTTATTTATTGTGCTTCTCAAAAGATCGTCATGTAAACGCGGGTAGCGTTTACTACCGCTCTAAAAGTTTCCATTGGAAGCGTTCATGGAATTTGAAATCGCTGGGCTTCGTAAAGAAGCTCGATATTTCGGTACCGTAATTCCGTTGAAACAAATCCATCTAACGTCTGTGATCAACTCACCAACCGTGAAGAAACACATGAAGCATATGAAATGCAAGAAAGGGCAAACATTCACCCAAATAATGTGATGCTGTCAATCTTGTAGAATTGGAAGGTACCAGTCTTCTATGAGCTGTTTCCAAAAACCAAATGATTAATTCCGATCTCTACTATGAGCAGCTACAGAAATTAAGTGATTGCTTTCGCGACATAATCAAACAGCACCTTGACAAGTTTTATGAACGCGGTAGCATGAAGTTGCCCGAGAGATGGTAGAAGGTCATCGAACAAAACGGTCAATATATCACTGATTAATGTTCATTACGCATGTATGTATATTAAATAAATGCACTTAAAAATCCAATGAAAAAAACCCAATTTTGAAGAACCTAAAATAATTCTTCGCAACTTAAAGTGGCACTACTATTCAGAATGTTGAGCAACATCTTCAATTTTCTGGACACATGCAACTTCCACTAGAGGTTTTTAATTTGTACATTATTAACGAACATTTTTAATTTGTACATTATTAATGCACATTTGCGTTAAGATCAAAAGCATTAGTGACAGTCAACGATGATGAGCCTTTACAAATCATATTGAGAAATAAATAGTAAGCTTTCAAAAAATTAAATGATAAAAAAGATATGTCATAAGAAAGTGATAAAAGAGAAGAGAAAAAGGAAAATAAGAGAAGAAGACAAGAGAAAGAGTAGTTAATGGTGCGATCATTAAGTTGTTGTTATTCACATCTGATGATAAGCTTGAGCATGGTTGATTAGCCTAATCTCTTCAGGTGTTCTCCGCTCGTGATGAGTAAAGCCTATCCGTACACACAAGTCTATTCTTAGTATGGACAGTGGAGTTTTTTTTTTGCCATCATTAGTTTAACCTCTAACAGGCAAAGTTGAAATATTGACGGAAGGCAAATCAGCATTTTTGTTTAGGTGAGATATTAGTCTAAGAAGCACGAATTTGGTGACGAGGTAAAAAAATAATTTAGCCGTCAGGTAAATAAATTAGAAGGCGGACTTACTTACAGGAGTATATTTAATAAAAAAAAACACACGAAAAATTATTTTCTATGATGGTATTCGTGAAAATAATTTTTTACCTTAAAACAGCACCAATGGAGATCCCATTTCGAGTAAATGCATTGTGTTTGCGATGCTTTGCAAAGTTAGCATTATTTTTTACCACGGTTGAAATCGATCGGTATGTCATACCTTTTGTCAGCAACAGGATATTTTGGCCTCTGTACTATGCCAGAACTAGTGCTGGGTTTTTTTTTTCTTGTGTAGAAGGCCGACCAACTGAACGTATTTAGTTCTAAGACACAAGATCTGCAGCTGTTTCTTCCCAAAATTCAGATCACTTCAGCAACTTCTCCCCTGTTTAATTTCAATCATCAGGAGATTTTTCAGCATACATGCGACGATGTATTCATTCGTTGCAGTCATTTCCATGATAAACACGCCTTATCATTTAGTCTTGAGTCGAATATAATCCATTAGATTGAATGCACCCATGTGGCCATTATATTCACGTATGGTTTGTGGGCAGCCAACTTCAAAGCGATCGGACGATTGGATTGGTCAATTCCAACACATGTTGGTTCTAATCTGACATTTTTTATTGTCTCTTTACAAAATATGTCAATGCCATACGCATTACCTGCATATTCAATTGGACGTCCTCTGTCTTCTTTGACTTATTTATCTAAAGTAAGCTTCTTCCACTCAAATTTACCGAAAAAGGCACCGTGGTATAAAAATTGTCAAATTAGAGAATGTGCTGAACAAAATTTGGAATGATTTGTGATAATCGCACGAGAACATTGGCACAACTTCCAATATCTGATGTATCGGATAAAATACGATTATCGCGGGCGCCATTGTATATTTCGAAGCGGTAAGCGAAGCCGTGAGAGTCGCATAACACAACAAATTTGATTCCCCATTTATGCGACTTGTTTGGAAGATACGACCGTAAGTGGTGTTTAATTTTAGTGCTGCTCATTTGCTTATCAACACACAATCCAGCGGTTTTGGGAAATTGAATCAAATCAAATTTTTGAATCCGAGATAGTGGATCGTATCCTGGGTGACCTTTTTTGATGCGATCAGTTTCAACCTGAAATGATGAATATTTTTTTATTGCAATAAACTTTTCCAATGGCATGCTTGTTTTTATTATCTGGAATGCATTTTTCGCCCAGCATTGTATAGTAGGATACTTATATATTTGTCAATGTCCTCAACATTACTTGTAAATTGTGTGTTGATATTTTCGGCATGAGCAGCTCCATCTCTTTCATCAGAAATCAAATTACTAATCTCATGAAAAAAGAAAAATTTTAAAATCTCCATTGGAATTTTGCGATTTTTGTTTGAAGGGGGCAATTTACGCCCTTCGTTTACGCGTAATTGCATTTATTTTTTTCGCCACGTAATATTTGAGAATTACTTAGAACTATTGCTAATAGCACGCCATATTGAAAATATGAGAAAATTGTTTTCGGTGCAATAATAACTATTGGAAGTAAAAATTATGTTCATAGTCTTATAATAAATATATATAAACATATTCGTAATTGTAGAAAAAAAAGAAAATGAATAACATAACAGTTTCAATAAAACCACCAGTTGATGGTACTATGTTTGGGCCAGTACTTTCGACAACTGGTAATGGCGATCGGTTTCTCTAATTTGTGGCTGGATAATGAACGGATTTGATCATTGTATTTTTTCCACTGCCTCTGAGGAAGTCGCCTCTGTTAAAGACAACGGCCGATTAGATAGAAAAGACAAATTGATAGCTCGCTCAAAAACATCACTTGCTTCTGCAGAGTTCATTTCACCTATACATTTCATTATATATTGGTCATCTTTAGGTGATATTTAATCTGGGATGTAATATGGTTCCTCGAGTTCAGCATCACTAAAATCATCTTCGTCTGAATCTACATATATGGACCGAATCCATGAAATCTTGAATCTCTTTTCCTCAGACATTTTGGTTATACCAATTTTTTTTTCATATCACTATGTTTCTACAAACAATTTAGAAACATATTTTTTCACAAATAGTCATCAATAACAAAGAATAATCAGATGAAGAGACTAATCTTGGTAATTATTGTATTTGCTTTCGCGGCCCCCTGGTTTTTTGACCATGAAAATAATTAAAAATTGAATCTTATTTTTTTTTATTTTTAATGTTCTTTTTTTATATCGGATTTATAATAAAAAAATACCAGAATTATTCAAATTCAAAATCTCTAATTCCATTCCATTCTACAGCTTTATGTAAATGCTAAAAAAAACGTTTTTTCCATTTTCGTTGGGTAGCCGCTTTGCGGGCAAAAGGGATTTCAACTCCCTTTCTGCGGGGTTTAGCCGTTCACCCGACTTCGTCACTCCACTAAGATTATCTTAGCAAACGTCAAGCAGGCGCCTATATCTAAAATACATTCATGCATAATTGTAATGTTTTTTTTTAATTGTTTGTTTTCTCATATAGATTATGAAAAAACATATAAGAAGTGACGTGAAAAAACATTCTTAAAATTTTTTTTGAGAATTCAAAGCTGTAATATTATCAAAAATATTAATATTATCTTAATTCTGTGATTTTTGTCATAATTCCACCGTAAAAACAAACAATTTGAAAAAATAATTAATTTTTTATGACCAAAAAACCAATAGACGGTCAAGGCGGGCGTGAGGCTGCCTTCGGATTTTTATTGCTAAATCATATTTGCATATTCAATTCACATGAAATAAAAATAGTACACTAAAATATACTTATTTGTTTAACGCTTGTAAAAAAAATCACTGAATTCATACAATTACAATAGAAATATGATATATTTTATTAAATTTTTAATTTCATTGTCTGACTGACTTAGACACAGAATGTATTTTCTTGCCAAATGCATCAGCGTAAAATTTTCATATGAAATTAGATACTTTCCAAAAAGTTGTTAATACTGATTGATTGAGCGCAAAATGTCTTATGATTCAAATTTAATGATGTTTATGTAACAAAGGATGATTCTTTAAAAGTTAAGTAACAATGAAAAAGCTCAATGTTATCGGGTAATCTTTATTATCATACAAAAGAACTATTTTTACATTTATTTTTTGAAGATTAGGGCTTTCAAATATTGTCCGTAACGCGGCTAACATGGTCCATTATGAAGTTCTAATTTTCGATGACGCGTTCGAGAATTATGAGGAGTGTTTTACCAATGACTTGAGTAATGTTGGCCTCTAATTCCCCAATCGCAATAAAGCTATGGTTTCACGGACTGTGTGGCAAGTGGCGCCAGCTTGGTGGAAACGAATATTATCAATACCATGGACTTCAATTTCAGGCCGCAAATAGATCATTATCATGGTGCGATAACGGTCGCTTTTCACAGTTACGTTCCGGCCGGCTCAGTTTTGAAGAAATATGGACTGATGATTTCAGCAGCCTTCAAACCACATCATATCGTTGTTTTTTCTGGGTGTAATTTTTGTCGAAAACAGTAGATCTTCTTGAAGCTTTTCAAGAGCCCAACGACTGTAACGGGGACGATTCGAAAGTACGGCCGGCTTTAGTTCTTCTACGAATTGAAATTTGTATGCTCTTAAAATATGCCAAGTCGTTGCAGACGACAAGCTAAGCTGTTGAGAACGGCGACGAGTCGATGCATTACGTTCATTGCGTACACTTTCCGCTACCACCACTATATTTTCTTTGCTACGTACTAGATGGGCTTCAGACTTTTCGATGGTATAACGAATTGTGCGTTCGGTAGGCCGATTAACACATTCCTCGTAAAACGCTGATTTTCATAATACAGCTGAATAATTGCCGAGCTAAGTCTTCCATGAGGAAATGTCAATCAATACTCAACAAAAATACCATATCAGTGTGACACGACGCATGATTGATCCCTAATGAAATCCCCACTGGACTCTCACTGTAATATCTGAGTCTAAGCCAATGTCAGGCCTGTACTCGTCCATGTGAAATGATATAAACAGCTATTTACGAAAGTGTTTTTGTCGTATGAGTTCTTGAATTTGGGAATGGTTATGAAGAAGCATTGAATCTGTCCTTACTATAAACACTTTGTTCATGGGTGGAGTTGTGATATGTATTTAGAGTGGTGGCAAGGTTGGTTAGAGATTTTTCATTAGATTTTCATTTTCTACAGCTGGAAGGCCTAAGCTTTAGACAAGGTGACGTGCTGTCGTGTGACTTCTTTATTGTGCGAAACCCACAAGCTAATACTGGAGGCACAATCTTCCAAAAGTCTGCGCAACTGCTATCGTACGCTGCTGATATCGACATTAATGCGAGAACATAGCGGTCTCTCACCGGTGCCTTCACTATCCTCATCATTTTGAGAGAAAAATTCTTCGAAAAATATTCGGTCCCGTTTTCGTTGGCCGGCTTTGAGGGAGAAGATTCTATAACGAACTGTATGAGCGGTACAGCGACATCAATCCCTTGAGATGGCTAAAACATATAGAGCGAATGGACACCAATGCTCTGAACCGCAGAGTCTCCGAATTAAACTCAGAAGGACAACGCAGTAGAGGGAAATTTCGCCTTAGATGGACTTAGGCTTTACGGAAAGTGACGGAGCTTTATCTAGCATATAGCAGTCACCTTCAGAGAATCTTCACCGTTCTCCCTTTAAAAAGATACCGCATAAAGAATGACTATCTCTATATTTTAAACCCACTGCAATAGTATTTTCCTTATAAATTGTAATTTTGTGTAAAAATTTACATGTGCAGTTTGTCATGTATAATATACATGCATGAATTGCTTTTAAATGCAACACTAATATAAGTACTACATAATAAATATATAAGGAGCAATTTTGTCGGAAGTGGCCAGATATACGCTGCCTTTGCAAAAATTCCTTGCCAAAGAAAGAACACTCTCCAAACTTCTTTCCTCAGTATTAACTATTAATGAAAGAACTAAAAGGAATTCCAATTCACAGTCTGCTCTCCAATCCGTATTTCTCGATCCTTTTCAATGAAATTCCATTTCATTACATAACTCAACGATACACAATTATTTTGCGTGCACTACCATGTACATGTACACCACCAGACGCTGCCGCTTAATGAAATGGCATAGCAACAATACACAGTACTAGAACAAAACCACCTCAGAACAAATTCATTTCATTTCATTTCAAAAATAATTAATTTATAAAATTACTTATATACTCCTGTATTATACTCTATTCCAACACCAATTCTTCTAAAATACAGTCCTCCTTCTTTGGTCCTGTTCCTTTGTATACCCCGTCAAAGTGGAGGTACAAGTGATTGTGGCAATTCCTTCTCGGTTTCATAATTGAAATTAAAATGTGTTCATCCCTCTTGGATAATTAACGATATCCCACACCCCCTGACTTCTTCCAATTAGCCTGTCACACAGGCTACGTAGCCGTACACCACGCGTCCATTTTATAGCTTTATCCGTATATTCGGAATTATATCCAAATACCACGCAGGCAACAAGGTGAAATGCGCCAATTGGAAACCAATTTGAAAGCATCAACTACCCATGGTATGTACATATACTCGTAACGTTTATGCCCCAAAGTGCACATTAAAGGTAAATGCTGCCAAAGGAAATTAACGGATATTGGGACATTGCCATTGCTATTGATATCAATTTAATTTGATATTTATTTGATCGTTGGCTATATCGTATACGATATTATGGCTAACATGGCCCATATATTTAGAGTTTTAAATATATAATTGGCGTTGCTAAAGCGCGACTTTAATATTTTATGAAAAAGGCGAAAAAAATACAAACAACTTGCGATGAAATTTGCATAAGCGCTAACGTGTAAACACATACGACACATCCACGTAGGTGCGTTTGTGTTAAAGAGCTTAACTTTTACGGATACAACTCTTGAGTGAGGAAATAAAAAATTAGATTTATTGAGACAAATAATTCTGATTGATATGCGACGAAAGAATTGAAAACTCAAACCCGTTCCCCACGGCCAAGTGGAGCCAACCCGGCTTTGGCGGGGATTAAGAGAGAGAAAACAGACGAAGAAAATGGCAGTTACAGGTGGAATATATTTTTAAGCACATGAGTGCTTTCTTTCAGTTTTATTGAGCACGTATCTTAATGCACTTATGACTCACAGACGACGATAAGGTGCCGAGTAGGTTTGGCCAACTAAATCAATTAGGCAAATGGTTTTTGATAAAATTTATGATACAAGTGTTTGGACGGGTTTCCGCGTTTGTTTACGTTAACATCGATGGGAGACTTGAAAACAGATTCAGGCTTTTAATATTTTTACACTTTTAACCAGAACCGGTAGCTAGAGATACTCAATCCGTTTTTTGTCTTTCTTTAAAAAGATTGTATGTTATTAAAGAAAGCATGTGCTTTACACAGGTACGGATATATGGTATGTATATGTCATACCTTAAAAATTTTAAAAATTTAAAAAGACTGAAAACAGTTTTGTACAAATTCGTAAACTATTGCTTTCTCTATATCCTTTACTTATAGCACTTTACAAATTTAATTAGTCTTAACCTCTTAGAATAAATAAGGACGGGCTTTCGCATGTCCCAGCTGCTTAAATCCTTTTGCCTACCTTCTTAGCAAACATCGAGCTCTAGTTTCGGTAGAATACTTATGACGTAATTTATCCATGCTTGATACTCGAGTGTACATTTTGAGAAATCCAAACGTTAATAAAGCTGTTGCTACTAAAGGTAGATATTGGTAGGGTTACGATTTAGAACAATTCTACAGGAAATATAATTAAGCTTCTTTGATGAAAACCGACCTTTTTGAACCTATTAATATTTAACAAGATATTAAATTAAATTGAATGATCTCTGGCTATGGATTCTATTTTCTTTTGAAGACTTTTATTGGTGAAGTGTTCAACAAATACTTTAAATCTGTGATTCATCTTGGAAAACCTAATCATGGATACTGGGGAATTTGTAAAGGAAGCTGACTCCGTTCCTTGTATTAGCCAAATATTGCTGCTCTCATGAAAAGGGGTTTCAGTAGTAGTCAAAAACCCGCAAGCCAAATCAAAACTCCTTTTGATATCGAACAACTGGCCGCTATGGTTTAACAACTTGGGCTGATTCAATTGTTGAAGCATTGGATATTACAAAATTTGAAAAGGCTTACCGCTGGGTGTTCTGATGATGACCTAAGTCGATTTCGATATGTCGTATGATATACAAAGACCATTCCAAAGTTAACAGGACATACCACATACGAAGGACATCATCAAGAAGGACAAAAAAAAATGTATTCAATATGACCCAGGAACCATGCGCCAAAATTCCAAGTGGAAGGCGCCAGACAAGCCAAAACCCTAAAAATTTCGTTTGAAAAAGTCAAAAGTGAAGACAATGTTGATTTGCTTTTGCGATTTTGCGAAAGAGTTTCTACCGCTCGACCCAGCGGCTAATGCACAAGTCTGTCTTGGTGTTTTGAAGCACAGAAGAAAGTTGGCGTTTGTTGCACGATAATGCGCCATTTCATCGATCGAAACTGGTGACCGATTTTTTTGGCTAAAAATCGCGTTTTAACTATCAACTATTCGCCGTACGCACCTGATTTGATACCGTGCGACTTGTACCTTTCCGAAAAAATGCATTTGCTTATGAAAGGATAGCGGGAAATATCCAGAAGGACCCCTCGATCGGCGATCTAGAACACACATTCGACATGATTTTCGACCCTTTGGATGGAAGGGGACTATTTTAAATAAAATAAATGGGCTTTGCCAAAAAAAACTTTTTATTATTCTTATTTTTATTGGAACGCACCTTGTATTATATACAGTAAATGACATATCTTAAAGATATGCAAGAGTTATGACAAATGAAATTCCTATTCACTCTGGTAGGTTTCAAATAACGAAGGGAAGGGGTTCTGTAATCTTCTATACAAATTCTGAAATCAAGGTGTCTATGCGATTCTTGGACACAAGCAGTATCTTCCAGTTCTAGCTTTTAGTAGGGTAGCAAAGTAAATATGGATGGGTTCAATATAGTATAAGGATATATTAATCTACATTGGTGGTTAGACTACACTCAAGGCATTAGAATATACTCGTAGTAACATGAATTCAGCAATTTTCTTAGCATTGTGCAAGTAAAACCGAGAAAAATTTGAATACCAGGACTATAGATTAATAGATATAGATAGGTAGATATGAGTTGAAAAGAGTATTTTGATAAGGATTCAGTCAGGATGCTCTCTCCTGATGAATCATGGGAGAATCATTGCTCAGACTGACAGAAACGGAAACTTGAATATTCTACAGTAACTTACATGCCGTAGGCTCGTGCTATGAAGCGCAGATCAAGCTCAGGAAAATGTTTCGTTTCTAAATCATACGGTTCAAGACTACAAGGGGCTACTTAAGTTGTGCAGCGAAATAGGTTTTTTTCATTTCTGTCAGGTCTCCAGGGATATCGACTGGGCCCTTTCGTTTTGTATAAGGGTCTACTCCTCTCATACCCCTATTCAACCATACCCAATTTGAAGGATCTTTTAATATTTATACTTCTGTCTCGGTGTTTACTAATTATGGGCATATTTTTCCGGGAAAACTGGAAAAGCAAGGTTTCGAGTGCGAATCCTTTTTTTCCATTTGGTGTTATGGCATAATCAAGAAAAATAAAGATTCAATTGCAAGTATTACGTAAAACACAATGCCTGTAGTTGATTATATTCCCTTTTGTATTAAACGGCCTTAACATGGCGTATATCAGTCGAAAGTGTGCAACCAACTTTGAGTGAGAATCAAACGAGAGGAAAAGTAAAAATTTCACGGTGCAATTTCTGTTTAACATGCTATCTGGAACAAATTTCTAAGCAGAGGTACATCTGATAGTGAAGACTAAAAGAGTTACGTTTTAAAGCGCTACCATAACTTACTTCTTGTCGACCTCATACGAGTATTTAAAGCTGTGTAAACTCAAACCAATGCTTTTTAGGTAGAGTGGAAATTTACTAAGAGGAAGAGATTCGCATAAGGAGACTTGATCTTTAAGAACTTATGGTTAATTTGAACAATATCAGTCTTATTCGGATGTATGTTTCTGCAGCAGAGACAGGTGAGTCCAGCAATGATCGGACTAGATCAATGTCATCATGCATTTTATGTTTTGTAACTTGAAAACTCGAAAAATGAGTCTTAATGGAATGTAGTTATTTTGTAACTAATATTAACATATATAATTTGTAAATAGTAGCTCACAAACCGATAGCTCTATCGGACTTTAAATGTTAGAACACCGTCTGGATCAGTCTTCTTCCTGCACAAACTAATGAATTTATCTTAAGTTCTATCATTTCGTGTTGACCAAAGCATGGCCCCTAATGGGCTTTCAGTCCGTAAAAAATATTCCCCAGGAATCTGAGATTTTGCTACGGTTGCAATTTCTAAGGGCAATTAACTTGTCATTAAATATAGATTGGCCTTTAAAACGGGGGTGTTCTACTTACGTATATTGAACCTATACACTAAAAGCTGTGATGATGGTTCCACTTGCCCAATAAATCAGAGAAAACTTAGTGCCAATGTCTTAGCCTCTTTACATCTAATTACAGTTCAGTCTGAATTGAATTGAATTGAAAAAAAGGACCAAATATAATACTAAACAGTTTTTTCTTGAAGTTGTCGCCCCATGCTTTCCTGTGTGAATTTTATAATCGAATTGTTCCGGAAGAATCGAAGTTCTTTCTTGGAGTAAAAATGTTTGATTTCCTGGGATTATATGTACTGATATACCACTCATCTCATATTTTCATACATCCAAACGCGATTAGTGATTGTTTGCATGCATCCGAAATAACTTCTACTTCGTAGACAAAAAATTCAGCTCACAGTCAGTTGCAGGATCTTATTATAAAAATCAGTATCGGTAGCAAAACTCTCCTATATACTTGATATCCTGGGAGGTGGAGTATAATCTTATTTCGCTACTCGGTGTTTTTTTATGTCAATCTCGTTGATCTTATTTTTCTTTGTATATCATTTTAATACACAATGATACCTTTTCTTATTCAACCTTTGTATAGAGTAGTGTTCCCTTCGATAGTGTTGTTAGATGAGTAGATTTTAATGCATGGCATGTCCTTAGGGCATACCTTTATGCTATCCAGGCATAGTCAATACGAATACGAGTATGTATTCCCAATTTTGTCATTAACTAATTATGAGTTTTAAGTGCAGACATCCACTTACGAAGGCTGGTGATCACAATCTCATCTACTCACGTGGCGTTCAGAATATACGTTTAGAATTTACGTAGATTTCAACTGACAAGTGTTGAATTCAACACAAAACCGCAAATATTTTTCTTGGGTGTACTCAACTCCCTGTACACCTAAGGTAGTACTATTTAAGCTACGAGTATCACTACTTTTCGTTTCACTAATATGTAATATGTTTACTAGCTTTCTTACATTTTTGACGATAAGAAGAGACCGATATTAATATACAACTTTTCAATTTGATTTCCTTTCAGTTTTTTTTATATTTTCCTAATAATGACGAATTATTTTTTTTGCAGATCACACATGGATACTAATTACAAGGTGGGTACTTTTGGCAGTAGTAAGCTTTGCACTCGTAAAATTGTATTATACCAAGTCTTCCTAATTTGGCTAGATTTTAGATACTTACTTACTTGCATAGGGGGCGATACATTTGAACCTATGCCTTAACTAATAAGCATATCCTGTTAGCCTGACCTTGAGCTAACTGCCTCCACTGCGGGCCGGAGCATTGATGTCCATTTGTTCTACATGTTTTCGCCATCTCATTCAACTGATGCGTAGTTTTCGGATGTCCCTGTACAGCGCATATAGTTCGCTGCTGTATATCTCCCAAGTCTGTCAACAAAAATGGGACCGAAGATTTTTCGACGGATTTTTCTCTGGGAACGACTAAATATGTCTTCATCTACTTTTGACAGAGTCCATGCTTCAACGCCATAAAGTAGGACTGGGATGATCAAGGTCTATAGAGCCGCTTTATTTTTTTAGGAAAAGGTAATTGGCACGAGTGATTGTTCGTTTTATTTCTGCTGAGCTGTTGTTGGCAGAATTTATAATAAAGCCACTGTAGACAAAGTCCCTTACTACCTGGAAATTATAGCTGTCGACTGTGACGTTCTGTCTAATTCGACGATGTTGTGTGTGTCTTTTTACTGACGGCATATACTTGGTTTTGCCCTCATTTACCGCTAATCCCATTCTGGCAGCTTCCGTTCCAATACTAACGAACAATTATATCGATATCAGCTTGAGAAGTACGCACAATACTTTCAAGTACGATATTAAAGAAGTCACGTGACAGCGCGTGGGTGGCCGTGGCTCAAGTGGTAGTGGACTGGCTTCCAAATCGGAAGGTTCGGTATTCGAATCCCAGCCTCGCTCGAAAGACATATCATCCATTTGTTCAGTTAACAAAAATCAAGTAAGACGAGTAGTTGACTAGAAATTAACATCAAGCCAACTTCCACTAAGAATTTTGTCTCACCATTAAATGTTGGATGCCACCCATGGAGCGAAATAACCACTGAGCCCAAACATCTTTCTTTCTCTCTCTATCCCATTTTCCAAAAAACTTAAAACATGCTGAGGCAATACAAGTGTATTCATACCCACTTGAGTGTTAAGTTCTTTAAAAAAAAAAAAAAAAAAAACAGCCCGTCACCTTGTCTAAAACCATTTTTGACATTACTTAAAAGTCTCGGATAAGTCGTTACTGAGCAACAAGCGATTTCAGTCGTCATTCTACACAGGCGGAAGAGTTTGGCTGGTTTGACAAAACATGGCATTATACATGCGGCCTTAAAATCGATAAAAAGATGGTGGGTATCGATTTGGACTTCTTGAGATTTTTCTAGGATCTGCCGGAGTGTGAAGATTTGGTCGATTGTGGACCTTTCAGGTCTGAAACCGCACTGATAGGCTAGGTTGTTGATGAAGGGTTTCACCCGTTCACATAATATGTCAGATAAGATCTTGTATGCGATGTTAAGGAAACATATACTTTTATAGTTGGCGCAGTCTCCTTTTTTTTAGATCGAGCAAACGGTACTGAGATTCCATTCAACAGACATACACTCATCTAACCAGATCTAAGAAATGATATACAGTATGATCTCCACAAAGTCATCTCCAGCAACTTTTAATATCTCGTCCGGTAAGCCATCAGGTCCAGCTCCTTTGTTGGTTTTAAGCTTAGATATCCTTATTTTAGTTTGGTCAGGTGGACGGAACATTTGGCTATTATTGTCTAAGCAGAATGGTCTACTCTGCCTTATGGCGGGATGTTGAGATTCTTCGCCGTTATACAGTCTATAGAAAAGTTTTTCCATACGTTGGTAGCATTGCCACTGGTCTTCGGTACTTGATGCTTTCAGCATTGAGATGTTTCGAGATATGCGTTCGACGAAGATTCCGCAAGTCTCTTGCGACTGTAACTTTTTTACATTATGTCTCTCACAGTTTTTGTTCCTTGTTGTGGCGCTTTATAAATTCGCATCATTCGCACCTCAATTGCAACAAGGTGATGACTCAAGTCAATGTTGGCTACCCGGAACGTTGGGACCGCCAAACAATTGGAGGTACGCCTTACGTATCAATTTGATTTATCCGGCGACCGTCTAGTGATATTCCGTCCAGACGCAAATTGAATAAGTTTAAGTCCCTTACCGGACATGGTGTCGGGCTGGCTGTGCTTACCGACTATCCTACCAAACTTGTTTTTCTTTCCTGTCCTGGATTTAAAATCGCTTAGTACCATTTTTGCATGCTGTTTATGACAATGGATGAATCGTGGATCCTATTACCTGTTCACAAACCTCAAAAAAATTATCGTCGGAAAGAGGTATGGCTCTCATGAAGAGGCGATTACTGAAACTGAAGCGTATTTTGAAAGGTTCTACAAGAATTGCATGGAAATATTAGAGGCGTGAGGAGGCTATGTTGATGAATAAAGTTGAATTTTGCCAAAAATTTGTGATTTTTTGTTAGTGTAGAGGTCACCTGTATCAGTTCAGTTTAGACCCCATCACGCGATCTGGTTATTCAGGGATTGTATTGAGAAGTCTCTCAATTAAAGAAAGTTGCTATGAAATCTTTAAATCTTTCTTTATACTGTACAGTCTGGTCCATTTAAAATTAAAATAAAATTTAATAAATTGATGGAGAAATAGTTCGGTAGGGGCTAAGGCATGGTCGTCTTTTTATTTTGCGCAAAACGGAAACTTTCCACATTGTCCCGAGATTCGAAGCTCGACAATGCTAGCTACTCTTGTTGTAAAAGTGATTAAGGAAATATTTGCCTTGACTGCTAAAGGGCGAATTTGTACACCCTCAGCAAACGAGCAGCATCCTCTGATTGACTAGCGAATGTTTACACATTTCGGTACACTTTTGCTAGTTTCGTGGACGAAGCAATAACTTAGATAGCAGCTTTGTTATCAATGAATCTGAAATATAAGATTATTCCCTCGAATTATAATTGTGCGTAATCTGACTTGACTTGACGACAAACCGTTCAGCCTACAATATATTCTTCTTTTGTTTTCTTTTTTAATTTTAAGATTCTGCGAATTATATGCGAATGAAAATTTTCACTGGCATACAATTCGCAAACTTTTTCAAACACGAAACTGGTCCATGTGATCCAACACCCAACAGCACGCGGGATTCGTACCCAAGTCCCATGCGGCCCGCCATCTTGGTACTTACCGTTCCCAAGGCTGCTTTATTTCGGTGATCTAGTGGGAACCGTACTTTCAGCGTGGCGAGGCAGTTGAAGTAGCCTGCAATATACTGACAATATTCGAAACCTTGCAGGACCTTGAAACATTCAGAGATCCAGAGAGCAGCCATTTCCACGTATATCGTGGAACTTGTAGATTATTGAGTCGAAGTCTACTCCCCGAATTTGTTGACCAAATTGGCTTATACAAAGGTTGCTGAGTACCAGAACTCCATACATATTAAAACAATAATCAACACATGATGAAGATTTGCACAAATAAGTTTGGATTCAGTTAATAAGAATTCCATTACAAGGGTTATAAGATTTGGTTCAACCAAATCGAAATAGCTGTCAATAGGGAGGCTAAATTTTTACTCGTGGACTAGATATATTGTTATAATTTTAAGATTAACATATGGATGTCCATCTTGTACATGCAGGAGCTCTAATAGTCCCCTGCAAATTATTTATGATCAAAATCAAATTAGTCAAATGATCAAACTTTGAATTAAAAAAAAAGAAATTGCACCAATGCATTTAAAGAGGTGCCCAACACTTGATATGAATGCTGCCAGAAATTTGGAATATATATTCATACACCAAAGAGTTGTCATTTGGCGAAACACTTTAAAAACCCGAAATCTTCATACCGGCATCACTTATTTTCTGTCCCGTAAGTAGAAGCCATCAACAAATATTCCCCTTAAAAATTATCACCACAAGGTAGCCTGAATTACTTTAAGTCATCATTAACCACCCGAAATAAAATGAATTAAGACACCATAAAGATGTTAAATGCCTCTTTTACCAGTCATTCGGCATAATCCGAATTGCAGTTTTTGCACTGAATAAACAATAAACAATAAACAATATACTGTTATTAATAAAAAACGCTCTTAACAACTTTTTGATTTGCTACCCCCTCAGAAAAGTGTGAAATACGCCACTCATTCCAGAAACAAATTAAAGTTATAAGCCTCATTTGAAACAGAAAAAGATTTTTACATACTTTTTTACTGCTCCCCATAAAAAAAAAATTGTTTATGTAACTTTAAGTATCTAACGGAGTGACTGAAAATATTTCCAATCTCAAAAAAAAAAAAATCTGGATTTCAATGTAAAAACTCAACACCAAAGATACAAGGATAAGACCGTGCCGATTCAAAGATACGGAAGTTCGACAAGCAGGTGTTAGTCACACTTCAGTTTTTTCATTTAATTTTAGTATTCAGCACGCAGATATTTTAGTGACCAATGGGCTTAAGGCAAACTTGAATACTCTCATTTTAATTCGGGAAAGAATGACATCCCCATAAACAAGCAATAAATTGACACATCCAAAGTGTCAGTCGTGATCGATAAATAATTTTTTTTTTATCTTTTCGTCGAGAATTTTTACAATAATCTTCAGTTTGGTTGGCCATTGCCAAAGATGGAATGGTGGAAATCAATTCTGGAATCGTGTCTTCCATGGTAAAGCGATCGAATCCATATTCATCCGCGACAATTCGGAATGTGTGAAATAAATTAGGGTCCCCTACGGTCCGCTGGTGAATACATAAAATCACAACAAATCCAATATAAAGCCGATGGGCACTTGTTTCGTGATCAATGTGCGGCGTGGACTGTCAATAATGTTTCGGGGGTGTCAGAGACCAACATAAATAATCATAAGCCGAAGATACTGTCGTACATTCGACATTTTGCGTCTTTGACGGTCTTCGGTTCTGGTTGGCAGACGACAACCGGCAACCAACAACCGATGACACTTGGCGACACTCGACACCACCGATGAGTAATAAAATGAAAAATTTCTGTAGTTAGTGTTGCGTAGAATATAGTCTCAGAGTTGACACATCCTTCAAGAGGAATGCGCATGCATTCGTCTCGATAGTCATATTTGAAGTACTCGGAGAATTATGCATAATATCATGAGTTTGAACGTTCAAGATACCCTCTAGGGGCGATCGTAAAAATGTCGCATTTCTTAAGTGTCTATGGATTTATGACACCGACCGCCACAGCCGCAGGGACGTACTTTATACATCAATTGAATTTTATGAATATTAAATATTTTGTTGTAGTTGCATTTATTTTTATTTTTTTTTTGCTTTGGAGGTCTTTTTTGGATGATGGTTTTTTGGACTACTAGGGAACTCTTGCGTAGTGTTTAGATGATATTATCTTAAGGGCATTTTACAATGTTGCAGTGCAAGTCTGAAAATATAGCAAAGTGAGGTTCTTTTTGTTGCCAAAAAGAAAGGAAAAGTTATTTATAATAGACATTGCCAGTCATAATGATCTGCACATGAAAGAAAAATACTTTTTTAATGACCAATGGAATGAGTTGAGTTGAGTTGAGTATTAGAATTCTACAACTTTGTAGTGTAGGCAATTTTCCGGTTCGTAACTTCTTCTGAATGGAAATTGTTCTTTTTAGGCTCTGGATATCGAATTGAACACTATTAATTTGGTGGTACATTTTACGAGCGGAAAATTAATCAATTTTTATAAACTGAGACGAATACGAATAGTTTGGAAGTACGGTAGTAAAAGCTCTTTTATTGGAGAAATTTTATTGGTCGACTAACTGAATGATAAAAACTGTGGACAATAGAAATTGGGAATATTTTTATAAGCCTTTCCTTTGGTTAAGCATATCCAAGATGACTCTGAAGACAACCATGAAGTGGATAGGATTGGTTCCTTCTATAAAATAAAAATATAATTCTTCGTCATAATATTTGATGTACTTGAGCGGCCATCAAAAACGTATAATTCCCTAATTTTTGATTGTGAAATATACGACTACAGCCAGAGGGAGTACTAGTGATCAAAGAGACAAAACAATAGGTGGACTGTTAATTAGATGGAAAGGGTAAATTCTGCGCTCCTTTGCATGAAATTAGTGTCATTAAACGATTTAAAATATAAAATTCCTCAAGAGATCTTCATGTGGACTGCAATTGAGATTTTAGTCAAAACATAGATATCAAACTAACTGAATTTGTTAAATTATACTTAATAATAGCGTTAAGCTAGAGTTCTTCTTTGATTGGACTTAAATAGATATTGGAATTTTTGCAAGCTCATACAACATTGAATCGATGTTCTCGTTGAAAACTCTGTTCATTTTCATGAAGGAATATTAGTGATTTGTTCAAACTTATATCTCCTACCTGCTGCATGTCTGCTTCAGACTTAAATGCCATCAGACTATCAGTCCCACCTCCGTGCTTTTTGCGGTAATGGAAAAAATATTAATCTCGATATTCGATAATATGCCTTAAAATTAATATTAATCAAGCAAATCGATGCATCATCTTGTTGACACCATTAAAAGGACTTCGCCAAATAAAAAATTTACTCCTGTTGCGTTTCTGTAGATCTCCCGCGACTTTCGCAATACATCTTCTCAGTCTATCAAAACAGCTGTTGATACCAAAGTTTTCGACCTCAAGATTACTAAATGGTCACGCTTCATATTTAATAAACGCTAGCTCGATCTCTGTAAATGTAATATTTGCCCTCAATTTAATATTCTATCTTCATTAAGCTAGTGTAATATACATATATGCAAGTTTCTAATAATTCCGGATTTATAATTCAAGTCTACGCAGATAACGTAGTTCTAATGACGAGGGCAAAGAAAAATCCAGAATTGCTGCCCAAATACGACATATATTTAACAAAGTAAGTGACGATTGCCAAACGGAAAAGTTTACCCTGCCTAAAAACTGTATCTTGACATATTCACTGGAAAGGCAAGAATACACTTCTGAGCCTGAACCAGTCTTTTTGGTGATAAATTGGGATAAAACCGAGAATAATCCACTGATTTACTTCACCATCGTCAGCCTAATAATTACCTATGCATAGTTTTTAATGATGGGAAAAGGATAATCAAGTCTGCATAAAAAGCATTGACCTTCCACCTCCGCTTATGAATGCTATGAACTACACTCCTTGATGCTATACTCATAAGGGTCCGGCAAAACAAATACTAATCACCTCCTTAAAGTTGCCTTTCTGAGTCATATAATTGGAACCATCGCTAAACCCCACCAAACAGTAATTCAAACCTCAAAAGACGTACATCCAACATATTTTTCGGTCGCAACCAAAAACCCTCTGCAGTAGTCTTTATAGTAGTCTCCTTTTATCATTTAGGCAAAGACTTGTGGTATAGAGCTCTCTGCCACAGAACTGATCATTGCTCATTTAAAACCCATCTTGGCCAATGTTAATTTTTTTTTTTTTTTTTGTATAATTGAAAAGCCTTACAATTTTTGCACGCAACGAAGTCGAAGCGAAATTAGTGCGGAAAAAAAAGTTCCGATGTACGTTGGTTTTTAATGTTTGCAGGATATAATGACAAGTAATAAGGAGTTCGGCAGGGCATTAAACAAGCGAGCTGTACGGCTTAGAAAAGAATCACGATATTTCAGAGTACGTCCGATGAGCATTCATAGCTAGACGGGTGTTACTGTTAAAGATTTGAAGGGGCGGGCATCTGACCAGATGACAGCATTGTACTCATATTTTGGGAATGCCTTATATATTGAGACACCATCAGAGGGGGTGAAGTATTTTTTACATCGCTTGAGGAATCCTAATCATCGCTGCATTTTTAACGACATCGAATATGTGGTCGTTCCAACGTTGGTTATGTTTGACACGCATACCGAGAATGGAAAGTTTTTCGGTTTCGACGATGCAAGTGCCATTCATGGATAATGGCTGGGTATTCAAAATTCGCTTTAACGCATTGTGTTTTGGAAGCATTGAATTCCACTCTGTGGATTCCCCAATTAGTTATGCTGTTAAAATCATAATTTAATGAGCTGTACATAGGATGATGTTTCCGTTCTATAGCCGAAGAGCACGGAAGTGCATGCGGGAATGAATATGAAAAGCAGAGAGTACTGTCTTCAGCAAAGGAATACCATATATTGGATTAGAAGTAGAAGAAAAGAGATCATTGATGAAAATTAAAAAGATTGTCGGAGCAGAACGGAGCCCTGGGGCACACCAACGTTTATTTTGTGGAAACCAGACTTTAAGCCATCAAAGAAAACTTGATTTGAACGGTAATTCCTAAAGGAGCCTGATGCCAAACTCTTTCAAATGCCTTAGAAATATCAAGCGCAACTATCATGCTTTTGCCAGATTGATGTACGCTTTGGTTCCACTTTTCGGTGTAAATCTCCAGTGGAACAGTTGCTACGAAAACCATACTGCCGGCCATTGAAAAGTTTTCACATTTCGAGATATTTCATGAGCTGACGTGGTTTATCAGCATTTCCATGAACTTGGAAAGAAGGGATTTAAGTGCAGTGTGTCTGTCGGAGGAGAAAGAAGACGATTCGCATTTTTTATGGACGGGCTGGACAAATGTCCCTAGAGAAGAGTTGAAGAAAAAGCACCACTTCAAAAGAATGGGAGATATTCCATCTGGACCAGCGGTTTGTGTATGTTGAGATGTTCAAATACCCTTGCTACTACACGAATGCGAAAGTGGATTCGTCCCATTGAAGATTCGACACACTCAAGTGTAGGCGAGGACAAAGCACAATCTGGGAAAGTTGAGCTGGCCGCAGAGTACGCAGCAAACAGATTGACTTTATCCAAAGAGCTGACACCTGCAATGTCATTGCATGGATGAGGCTAAATTTCTAATATTTTTGACGAACAACCAAAAGTTGTTACTACCTTTTGGGACATTGTAGTATTTCTTGCTTCAGATTTTGGTCTTATGGACATTTCACATGCGTAAGAAGGTGTTGCAGTAATTCCTCGGTCGAGTTGGTCATGCGGGATCGAAAAAACATTTCTCTAAATCGCATCATGGCTTTTCCTTCGGTTTGATCTGATTCGGTCACCTCCAGACTCTGTCTTGAAAACACCGAAACAACCTAACCTGCTTGTCTTAGGTTTAAGCACTTCTATAAAGGCTTCATATTACTATTGAATGTCACTTCTTCTCCACCTCATATAATCACGGATTTCATACATGCCATTAGCTGAGTAGATGTTACTTAATACCCTATGAGGTCGTCATGTTAAAGCTGGCCAAAAAATCGCTAAATGTGGCCTGAATATTAATCCACCAAATTCAAACATAAGTTACTGACACATATACACATATATTATGTGCCCGTCAATCGGTCTTGGCCTGTTTCAAAATAATTATAACGCCATCCGCCGATAATACCAATTAACATAAATGTCAGTTAGGAATTCCATTTGCAGTCAAGTCTTAATTAACTTGTCACTTCTGTCTTGTACCTTAACCAATAAAGTTTCTGAATGGGCCCTTCATTATGTGAATGGCGGCGCATTATATAAAAAATATAAGAATGTGTAGAGTATTATTTTTGATCGCTGAGAAAATTCGAAGTGATAAATGTTGGCTGAAATAATTCTTCGCTGAATCACCTAAATGACAATTATGTAATGTTGGATCCAACATAGACAAAATGGCTGGAAGAGTCGAAAGTTTAGTTTTTATAATAATATCCTCACCTTCTTCCTTGAACACTTCTCATTTTTATTAAACCTGCAGTGTCCGTAAGGGTCAATGGCGAATGCATTATTTGGACATCACCTATCAGATTTTCGTTTTCGTATTTGCAGAAGGATTCTCTTGGTTTTAAAAATATTATTGAGTTGACTTATGTGTCTTCGTACACCCGTTTTCCAACTTAGAAATTAATCTTTTATAAAATTCGTTTTTCTTTCTTTCTTGACACACTATATTGGTCTTTAGAAGACTTCGTATGCGTGTTTTTCTGTAGTAGCTTCGCGGTCTATTTTACATTGGTTCCTCCAATAACATAGCTTTTCAGAAATAGAGAATCACTCGAGGAATTTTTCTTTTGATGGGACTGGATTATCAAATGCTTGGGGTGTAAATTGCAGATGAACTTTATTGACTAAATTTATTAAAACCAAGGTATTGGAACTTGTCGCTTCTAGCTACCAAATATCTGGTTGCTACAAGGTATTTTAGTCTCATTCCGCTATCTGAAAATTGATCGCATAGACTGAAAATTTCAATCGTAGTGCTAAAAATGAAAAGATACTAGAAGAGTCATGAGCTTGAATTGGGCATATATACATATAAATGTATACTTGTGCGGACGAAACACTATCTTATGGGTAGTAATGACTACTATCCTGACTATTATGTTTTTTTTTTTATGAACATGGATCTGATCTGGAACAAATGCATTTCCGTCTACGACTTCAACAGCAATGAAAATGTGCATTGAGTCATTTTTCAGACCAAGTCTCAAGTGAATACTACTTTACTACCTCACTACTTTTATCATATGTCACGATCTTGCTTTTAATCCAAGCGCTAAGCTATCTGCAAGGGTTCCTTTAGACCAAGATCGATGTGTCTTTAGCAGATCCACAATACCCCTGATTTTGTCTCCATAAAGATGCCATCATGATTTCTAGGTTAGTTCGGTTTGATTATTTATAAACATCTCGATTAGTGAGCGTTTTATTAAAAAAGTTTAAATCGATTGATTATTCCATAATGTTGCCGAGCCAGTGAAATAGCGAAATGCCCGAAGTGAAGAGAATATTGCGGCAACTTGGTAAGTTCAGACCGCAATGAATCGATTCCGTCCCGCTCTCAAGATCTAGGCATCTCTTGAACGTCCCTGTTTCGTATTTTGCGAAAAGATTTGGTGATACGTCCGCATAATTTCGTTACAATAATAACCACAGATCTAAAGTCAGGTGATCATCTTTGAAAGTCATTGTAAACGAAAAGAAAAAAATTGTTTAGTACGGTTTTTATGCCGGAGGTGTCAATGAACCAGATGATGCCGATAAATCGGTTACAGTCGATGGAGATTGCTATAGCTCCATGTTAACTATATTTTATTTTTTGATAAATTTATACTGGAAGATTTGGAAGGCATGTAGTTTCAACAGGACGGTGTCACTTGCAACCCAGCGCGTTCCAAAGACAAGTTTTTGATTATCTCATCGCTAGAAATGGCCCTATCAATTAGCGGCCCCTCTAGTGCGATTTAATATCTCTACATTCTATTCCCTGTGGCTACATTAAATCCCACACAGAAACTTAAGATGAACATTTCACATGAAATTGCTAGAGCCTCGACTGAATTATGCGGAATATGTTAGCTATAGAAAATTGAGTATAGCGCATCCTTTCATGTAGTCAATTTCGTGAAACCGGTATTTCTGAAATATTAAGTTATTTTGTGAAGTAGCTGGTGAAATCTCATAGACACTTTCTATTTTATTCAGTATGACTACGAGGGTTGTCTGAAAAGTTTCTGACCGCAGCGTAAAGATAGCGGCACTCGTCAATAAAGGCTAGTGAATTCTACTTGTGCATCATTTGACAGTTACTTACTGAAATTTCAGTCATTTTGGATGCGCAGTTTTTAGTTGACCGTCGTTTGAGTGAGTCGATGTGAGTGTTTTTTGTGAAAATGGAAAAAATTGAGTATCGAGCTGTTATTAAATTTTTGTTTTTGAAAGGCAATACGCCTACGCAAATCAAAAATGAGTTGGACTCTGTGTATGGGGACTCTGCACCATCATTTACCATAGTGAAATTTTGGGCAGCTGAATTTAAACGTGGCCGTAAGAGCTTGGGAGATGATGAACGTTCCGGACGTTCAAAAACTGCAACCACTGACGATAACATTGCTAAAGTTCACCAAATTGTGTTAGACGACCGCTGAATTAAAGTGAGAGAGAGGTAGAGGTTATGAAAATGTCCAAAGAATGTGTTTGTTACATATTAAATTAAGATTTAGGCATGAGAAAGCTGTCCGCGCGTTGGGTGCCGCGTTTGCTTACGTTAGACCAAAAACGTGTTCGAATGAACATTTCCAACGCTCTGTTGGCGCAGTTCAGGCGCAATAAATCCGAGTTGTTTTGGCGCCGATTAATTAATGTAGATGAAACTTAAGTACATCATTATACGCCCGAAACAAAAATTCAGTCAAAACAGTGGACTGCAAAGGGCGAGCCGGCTCCAAAAAAAGCAAAAACTGTTTTTTCGGCTGGGAAAGTGATGGCGGCTGTTTTTTGGGATAGCAAAGGAGTTATCCTAATCGATTATCTTCAAAAAGCAAAAACTGTTACAGGAGCATACTACGCATCATTACTTGCCAAGCTGAAGGCAGAAATTGCGGAAAAACGGCCACATTTGCAGAAAAAGAAAATCCTTTTTCACCAAGATAACGCGCCGTCTCACACCTCAGCGGTTGCCATGGCGAAAATCCATGAATTACGGTTTGAAGTGCTTGACCATCCGCCTTATTCACCAGATCTAGCCCCAAGCGACTTCATTTTGATCCCTCATCTAAAAAGTACGCTCGGAAGACAGAGATTTTTATCAAATGAGGAGGCAATCACCTTCGTGAACAATTATTTTGCAGAGAAAAACGCCAAGTATTATTTGGACGGGTTAGAGAGATGGGAGTATCGCTGGGAGAAGTGTGTAGAGTTACAAGGAGACTATGTAGAAAAATAAAAAAAAAATTTGAAAAAAAATATCTTGTATCATTGTTTGGTGTCTTTTAGTGCTTGCTAGATTCGAGTTCACAAGCAAAGTCTTATCTTAGTCCATCTCCGCGACCTGTGAATATATTTTTATTGTATTCCTTCTACACTACCTCTGAATTACCTTTAAAAAAGTAGTACTTTTAAAGTATACTAAACTTTAAACAATTACACGAAAACAATAACGACGAAGTGCAACTTTTGCAAAGCTAAAGTTGAAAAACATTACGTTAAGTGCATTAATTACGTTCTTGGAAAATGTGCCAAATTACAATGCAAAAGTGTGATATTGAGTGACCAAAGTTACATTGTGTTAAGCTGAATTCGCTAGAAAAAAACAAAGAGTATGCAGTAGACATTGTTGGGGTACTAGGTATATATAATGCATACTCAAAAGAGAAAGTTATTAAACTACTAACTGATGGACTTGGATTGAAAGTTATGATAACATTAAGGGCTGTTATGTTAAGAGCACTAAACAGAAAACAGATGGTGCAGTGAGAACAACACCAATTAAAGGCTTTTTAGTTGAATTTCCTGAATCTTCCCAAAACCGAGTACGAGGTGTGTTCAGAAAATAACGGGAATTCTAGTTTTTTGAAAAAATGTTTATTTATTCGTCTACATTAATGTTGTAGCCTTCAAAATTGTCCCCATTAGATATTATGCACTTATACTAACGCTTCTTCCAATCCCCGAAACACTTCTCAAACTCGATCTTTGGGTCTTTCTGCGATCTTGGCCTATTTCGGTCTTGGCGAGCCAGAATGCCTCCACTGGGACGACTGAGCCATTTCGATGTCATACTCGTAAACCCATGTTTCGTCACCTGTCATAACATGTTTCAGTAATTCTGCATAGTCGTTGGCTTCATTTAGCGACTCCTGAGCAACTTCCATTAGCCGCTGTTTTTATTCAAAGTTGAACAATTTTGGACCAAATTTTGCTGCCACGCGTTTCATATCCTAAACATTCGAAAAAAATTCATAACATAAGCCAATCCATATGCCAACATCATCAGCGACTTCTCTGATTGTAGTTCGGCGATCGTCCATACCCATTTCTTTCACTTTTTCCACGTTGTCATCGTTGTTGATGTGCTGGGGGGTCCAGTGCGTTCATCATCTTCAACGTCTTCACGGCCTTATACCACTCGTAAACTCTTGTTTTACTCATAGCAGACTCACCATAGTACTTTTTCACACACTTTGTTACCCTTTATTTCATTTTTTACGCAAAATTTGATACAAATTCTTCGATCAATTTATTTTACCAAACCGATTTTCGTTCGAGCACATCTTAATTCGTCTAACCTTAGCGGCTGCCATAGACAAAGTAAACAATGAGTACAGTATAAAATTTTATCACTTCAGGGACATGGATACCAATATAAATAAAAATAAAATTTGACAATCGAACTCTCCAAACCCGTGAAATTTAAAAATTCCTGTTATTTTCTGAACACACATCGTAGTACTGAGTAATTTTAATGTCAATCTTTTGGATGACTGTTGATTATTTTTTGCCGGTCTTATCATCTTTTGGATTCGAGTCTAGTATTACAATCTACTCGAATTGCTACGAATCCTAGCTCAGGTCTAAGCCATTTATTTATAAGGTTACACAGAAAAAACTTAATAAGTTTCGTATGATGTTTCTGATCTACAGATAAATGTCGTTGCTTAACTACAATCCAAATTGATTATACAATAAATAGATCTAAATCATTGCAATTTAAACATACACAATTTCAATATACACAATTCTGGGTGGCTTCGACATTCTGGACGGACAAAATCTGAACGACGGGGTGTTGAGATCTTCGCTGCGAACAACTTAACGCAGCTTGGAAACGAGCCCACGAGTATACCATACCGTCAACACCCTGGACTTGTTTTTAACTTCTCATCCAGATAAGTACACAGTCGATGTGGTCTCTTCTCAAGACTTGTCAGATCATTGTGTCATATTATCTAATTTCTCATATTCTGACCAGACGTTTGGAGAAAAGATTCCTAAAAGAACCGTATGGCTCGATAACGACGTAGATGCCGCTGCTGATATGATCACTGACACTATTCTCCTTGGAATGAGATCCTTTATCCGTTATCGGATTAAGAGTATTAAACCAAAAGAAAAGGCATGGTATGACTCGAGCTGTAAAGAGGCTGTCAGGGTTAGAGAAATGTTTTTTCGGTCCAAACCGACAGAGGAAAACCGATAAAAGTTCAAACGAGCTAGGAATGAATAAAACGTCTTTCTCAAGTGCGTGAAATTTCTATACGACCAAAAACTGGGGCAAAAAATACTAAAATGTTCCGAATGTAGTAAAAGTTTTTGGTCGTTCGTCAAAGATATTAGAAATTCTGCTTCATCCTCCATCCCAACGCTCATTTATAATATCATTCCAGCTGTCAGCTCTTTGGATAAGGCCATACTGCTTGCTGCATACTTTGCGGCCAACTCAACACTCCAAGATTGTGCTTTGTTTCCGCCTACACTTAAATGCGTCGAATCTTCAATGGGACAAATCCACTTTCGCACTCGTGCAGTAGCAAGAGTTCTTAAAGATCTTAAAGCTCACAAATCTGCCGGTCCAGATGGTATATCTCAACTCCTTCTGAAGAGGTATTCTTTCTCGCTGGCAAAACCACTGCGTAAGCTTTTTCATTAATCCTACTCTTTAGGAATCTTTCCTCTCTCTCCTATTACAGACCCATTGCACTTACGACCCTTCTCCCCAAGGTCATGGAAACGCTGATAAACTGTCAGCTCATGAAATATCTCGACGCACGAAAACTTATTAATGACCGGCAGAACGGTTTTCGTAGCAACGGGTTCACTGATGGCATGTCTCACCGAAAAGTGGAACCAAAGCCTACATCAATCTGGCGGAAGTCAGATAGTTGCTCATGATATTTCTAAGGCATTCGACAGAGTTTGGCATCAGGCACTTTTGTCGAAAATGCGTGCATTTGGTTCAATTCAAGTTTTTTTGTTCGGTTACTGATCTGATATTCACAAAATAAATGCTGGTGTGCTTCAGGGTTCCGTTCTCTCTCCGACACTCTTTATAATTTCCATTAATGATCTCTTGTCTGCCACTTCCAGTCCAACATATTCCATTGCTGACAGTACTTTCTGCTTTTCATATTCGTTCCCAGAGAGAACACGGATTTGTTTGACTGTATAACGGGAATGACAGCGTATGTCAAGCACATTAAATCCCGATATTAACTAATATAATAACTAATTGGGGAAACACTAACAGAGTAGAATTTATTGCTTCCAGATCACAATGCTGTCTGCTGTCGTTAAAGCGAAATTTAAACACCCAACCGTTATCCATAAATGGAAACTTTCTATTCTCGGTGTGTGTGTCAATGATAACTTACGTTGGAATTACCACAAATTCGATGTCACCAAAAATGCTGCGAAATGTCTAGGTTTCCTCAAGCGATGTAAGAAATATTTCACACCCATTGATCTATCCCGAAATTGGAGTACAATGCTCGCATCTGGTCTGATGCTCCTAAAACCGCTTTGCACTTGCTAGATAGGATCCAAAACCGTGTGGTAAAACTCATAGGTGATGACAATATTAGACAGTCATTCAGCAGTCAGTATACCCTCAAGCCGACTTTCGGACGTACTCTGAAATACCATGATTCTTTCCTAAGCCGTACAACTCGCTTATGGAATGCCCTGAGGAGCTCTTTATTCCCTAGTCACATTTACCCGTCTTTGTTCTCTCTTTTTTCCCCTCGCTCATGCTATGTGCAAACATCTTAAGGGTACACAAGAAAATCCCTTTTACGCGCGCCAATTATAAAAAAAAAAAATTACGACAACCGTTTTATACTATTCAAAAACCTTTAAATACTATCCTTAAGACACCTCTACTACTACAAAGTGTTAAAAATGTTTTTTTAAATTCTGGGTATAACAACGCTAGACTGTATGGCAACTTTAACTTGAGGGTGAATGCTTGTAACTTTACCAAGAGTCAATAAAGCGCTTTCGCCACTTGTCTTGAAGCAACAGAATGTTCCTAACTATTTTATATACATATTACTCGAATAATTCAATTATGTATTGAACTAAACATTTTCTGGCAGCATGTAATTTACGAGTATGTCTGATTATAATATGAAATAAAGAATTTATTATTATTATTATTGAAAATTGTTCTCTTGCCTTTGTTTATGCCTTTTCATCGGACTTTACTGAGCTAATTCAACGTACGAGTATGTTAAATGCCATCCAGCCTTTTCAAAAGTATGACCTTTTAAGTTATTTCTTATGGTGCCATGCCTTAAGTCAACTTGAATTGATCATTTTGCATGAGAATTTCTAGATGCATGCACCCAATGGAGAATGTGGATGTGAAATCAGAATTTCTTGCAGCAGAATATACACACTTCTGTGATACTTCAGGAATATCGAGAATTGTCAACGAAAGCATATATCAGTTTCTATGCTAGAAATAATTCTTGATGCAAAAAATTATAATTAAGAAAATACATTATTCATTTTTGTTTTTTCGATTAGCAATCTGTTGAAATCAGAATCTTTTCAACAACAACCTTGAACCGGTGGTGATATTTACTTATCTAGATCAATGCAGTTTTTCATTGCTTAATTATGTCAGCAGGGTGCCTTAAATATTTACACTTGAATGACTGGTTAAACTTGTTCATATTTAACAAATAAATGTGCATAGGTCATGTATGTGTATATTATATTTGCATTTTTTTAAGAATAAATTCGACCGTTCATCTTACAAATTGTGGTAAACACATCACTTTTAACACCATTTCATACCATATATTCAAACAAGGGTCATTTCTGGCGAGTGCGATTTCTCACAATGAAATTCTTGAAAGAAATGAGAATACTGTCGATGGGTTAACATATATACTCGTACTATGTACATTTATCGCAGGACACTTTCATATAATTTCTACTTTTTTCGAAAGTGAAAATTCATTTCCTTTTCTTTTCGAAGAATGAGTGTGTGAAAATCATTTGAAATATACACAATATCTTGGTACACGCTCTCCCTTAGGTAACAACACAATCCAATTTTTAGAAATCGCAATCCGTGATAAAGTAAATAGACACTGGAATTGCTAACGATGGCTCGATAAAAAAATTATCGATTTCTCTATAACAAGTTTTTTTCAAATAAGTGAATACTAGAAAGTATCTTCTAAATATTCCTTCTTGTTTACCAGGAAGCCGGATTAGAAGTCAGTCAATTACATATTGATCAATTGATTTTTAATATGTAAACAGCACATGAGCAAAATAGAAAATTATGCGATACTTAGAGTAAGGCGGAGTGATTTGTAGTGAAACAAGATTTTAAGCTTCCTTAAAATGTGTAAATTTTTTCCATATCTTTTCAAAAATTTGTGTAAGTCTGAAAGAATCTACATACGAGTTATATCTTACTGCTTTATACTTATCGTATGTTTCTATTTGTGAAAAAGTCTTCGTTTAATCGTGGAACAACTTTGGCTTCATTTCTTTTGATGTCTACCTCTCACTGTTAATATAGGCCGATGTAAAAATAATCACAAAATGTACTCTTCCTAAATATCAGAAATGTTGGGAAGTTACACAAAAGATGAGCTACCCATTTTTCCTCTTCATTCTCCCTGCAAATTCTACAGCAATTATCAAAGAAAACCCGTATACGTCTAGCGTATGTTTTTATTAGTCAATTCGACCTTTTATTAAAATAATTGCTAATTGATAGATATTTCCACACCCTATTCTGGTAAAATTCTGGGCAAATCAGTCTAGACATTACCATCTCGCCTATCAAGGCCATCATGATTTTTTATTTTTTCATTTCTTATCACGTATATATCTCTCGATACAATACAGAATTGTAAAGTCTTATTCGTGTCATGGGACTTACATCAATATATTCGCAAGTTGCCAGTTCTAAAATACGTTCAATATGTATGTAATACTGTCGCATAAGAAGGTACGGGTTGGCCTCAGTTGAAGAACTATGTGTCGCAGAAAAACGTGCGACTCGGCTGAGAATGAGTAGATCCGCACTTGTTTCAGAAAATACCCAGATTTCATTTAACCCTGTCCCGTTTAGAGGTTCGAAGATAGAATAACCAATTTTTATCTTACTATCGGTGCTTTTCGAGCTTAACAGCTACTTGTTTACTGATTTAAATCAGTGTGTTGCTTCACTAAAAGTCGTCTGAAATATTATAGTTGTCCCGTATATTATAGTTTCCATGTAGCTAGAGAGTCAGAAAATATTCCAATACCCTTACCATGGCTTGAACTATCTACAATCCACTTCTATCAAGCAATTCTTCCTTCCCTTCATCGTCCATCCAAAGAGAATTAAAGAAAATACAAACAGTTGTTCTCTCAAAGCAACTAAGAGCTGCCTCTTCAATTCCTGACAGAAGTCCATGTTTTTAAGTTATATAATAGGACTATGATGATAAAGAACTACTTCAGGCAGTAGAGCAAGGACTTTGCTAGTGAGTTGTCCGTGGGGAAATAGCAACGCAATGTAGCATATAGGTTTTACAGGTGGTGTTGGAGAGGCAGTTTGCGTGTCTTAATGGTGTGTTTGCATCAATAAAAGCACAAATAAAGAATAATTATGCTAAAGTTGATAAACTAACCCACCACGGTACTGATGATCCGTTGTTTTTCTTTGTATTTATTGGATATAATCCAGTGTCAAGGTCCCTAATGACGATTTGTTTCATATTCCAACATTCTATAATTTTATTTATTTTACCATTCTACTCCTTACGATGAGTCAGTTTATGGTCAAAAGTGTTCAGAATGCTTCATATCAGCGATAAGCCGGAACCTTAATGCCCATTTAAAGTAGGGAGTATGAATACCATGGTATAGGGAATACCACAAGTCCTGACAGACAACATTTCGTAGCAGATATTTAACATTTTGTTGTTTCGCAAATTGATAAAATAGTTCTCTTCGAATTCATTGTACTAAAACAATGCTATACTTTTTCACTGTTATTACAATACTTGCTTTGAATTGTCAAAGAATCTGCGACGAATCTCCAAAAGTGAGAAAGCTGCATTCAGTAAAAAGATGGTATACCGCCAAAAAATATCGAATCTCAAAATCAGGTATGTTTCGGGGTATACCAGCTTTTAACATGATATTGTAGTGACAGACATATATATGGTATAAAACACAATTTTGTTATACCAATGCCAGCAATCTGTCAACCACATAAGACACCAGACCTACACCCAGGCAGTATATCTATTCAACATGTTTTATGGCCGTAATCCTTACAATGATGCGTACTACCGTGCCCAAGATATTACAATATATTAAACAGATGCTTGTGGGGCTGTTCTTACCGATAGTCCAGTAAGTACTATCTCCATTATGGCTGCCCATCTCGATAGCTCTATCACCATGGCGGCAGATGTTCGCACTTTCCTGTTGAAATAGTGGCATTGAATCCTAGTCTCTAGCTTTTGTGAATTTGGAGAGAAATAGTTCAGAAATAGTGCATTCAAATTCAACAGAGTAAACAACGTCTCGCGCTAACGATTCTGAGTAAGTTTTCGCCAGAGTTTCGAAAAAGTGAGAATACTTCAAGAACGGCTGAATGGCTAATGGCAGTATGCACACAAATCATTGTATCACAGCTCTGGCAATTAGATGTAAAATAGGAATCTATATTGCATACAGGTCTTAGTAGTTGAAGTATATAGTCAGCCTACTTACAAATGTTTGCGAGTTTTGAATAAAATGTCCTGAAAATTGTAAGTATTTTTTTAAATGAAATTTTTTAAACACATACGTGTATCTATATAGAAACAAGTACACCAATCTCAAACAACAAAATTCTATCACCATTCAACCTCCTCATACAATTTCATTGATGGTGCATTCACATTTCATTTTCGTCAACAAAAATTCAAAACAAATTGCCCCCGAAATTTGAACAAAAGAAAACGTTTTATAGCCTACTAAGAACTTGAGCTTAACCGCTACAACAAAAGACTCATCATCGTTGCTCGTTAGATTTAACACGCTACAATATTTTATCATCGTCCTATCGTTTTATCACACTAGAAATCCCAAAGTCTGTTCTGCCCTGTGCTGAATGCCATTTCGTTTTGTTAGTCGTACTTAACAACCTCTTGTCATGTCTTCGGTTTATGAGCGATTCCCATACACGTGTAATTATCACCACCATTAACCAGATATAAAAGTTATTACAAATTCATAAAAAAAAATACAAAAACTCCTACGATACGAATATATTCGTGTATCTACCGCCTGTGACGTGCTGCATTTTGAACGACTATAGCTCCTAAATGGCTCAGGCTTTACCCCATCGAATCATAATTACGACAAAATACTCACAATACCTGGGATTACCATCACCATAATTTATTGGCAATTTTCATCAATCCAATAGATAGTCCTATCCAAAAATGGGAAAGGAAAAATCGAATCGACTTCACCCACACACAAGGCCCTGTATGTCATCCCCTGTAATCACCTCGTATATTCCGATACATAAGCTCTAAAAGGAGCCTTGCGTTAACATGTGTATGTAAGATGTAACATACTCAATAGAGAAATTCAAATATCGGAAATCCTAATTTCATCATTGCATTGAGCTGATTTTTGTGTCTATATTTTGAAATTCCTTAAACGTTGCTCTCATTTTGTGTACGAGTATCTGGGGATGTCATTCCACAATACGGAGCATGGTGGAGATACATGTACTTGTACCAACAGCAATCTAAAGCTAAAGCTAAAAGTCGTTTTGCTCTCCTTATCGCCGGTTTTGTGTGTCGTTTTGTCATCTTCTCGTGGTTGTCTCATGAATTTCACCCAAAATGGGAAAAAATTTCAAAAACCAAATATGTATCAGCGTACAACAAAAACAACAGCAACAACAACGAAGATTACAACGGCTGGTATGTGGCAGATGCATACGAAAAGGCATGGCAAAAAAAAAAAACGAAAAGAACACATCGAATATGGCTGAGTTAAGATTATATTTCCAAATGGAAAAAGAGAGAAGGAAAAAAAAACACAGCCAGAAATCGAAACTCGTATAGAGACCCACCTAAGAGATAGAAAGATACTTTCACAACCAGAACCAACATGGCCGAATTGTGCGCCTGGTTGCCATGGTTACCATACCAGACATATTTTATCCATGAATCTTCTCTCTCTCTACATCACGCCCCTACAAAGAACATGGGTCTGTGTGCTGTCAGAAGGTAGGTAAACCACCCCAAACCAAAATGGAAATCCAATTTTCAGCAACAGCGCAAATAAGAACAGAAAGATACAGGGACATGCATAGGGAATTGCTTTAATTTTTTTTTCTCTCTCTTGTTTTCTGTTTCTTTTTGTTTTTTTTTTTTTTTTTTGTGATTTGGTTTGGTTTGGTTTAGTCGTATCGCATTTCGTTGAGGTAGAGTTTAACACAAAGGTCAAATGCACAGCCCTCTAAACCGTTACGTAAGTGTAATCGTCTATCATGATCTCTGAGTATCTCATCTCATGACCTCATATGGATAACAAATTAAATTTGTCCTCTCGACGAAAATAGGGAAATTTACAAATTCGTTTTGTTTCTGGTTTTCCTGGATCACGATGTATCTACACGTAGAGGATGGGTAAATAGAAGTATCTAGCTTGTCGTTTATGTGTGGGTGTACGTACACCTTCGTCGTACTATGAAGATGAGGAGAAAGCCAAATTTTCCAAATATTGTAGTTTGTTGAACAGCGAATATACGAAAACGAATACCTACTAGAATGCGACCATCCGTAGGCTAATGACCGATTGGGTAACCACAGAAATAGCATGACAAATCCGATGTTGTGCAGATAGCAGATATATTTAATTTGTAGTAAAACGTTTTTATTTGTTGTTGTTATTTTTGTAAAAAAAAGGAAAGAAAATTGCTTATGAGTGGTGTAGTTTGGCGAAACTGTGGCAAAGCAGACGACGGTTTGAATAGCAATAATCAGAGTGCCCTTGTCATTGTACAGATTTCTTTGTGAGTTTCAGGCTGCAATTGTAGAACCACAAAGCTTTTGCATGAGGTTGACAAATTCTTAATTTGCCCTTCAATTGGCGGCGGCAATCGATAAGAAGAGCAATTGCTAAATGACATGATTTTAAAGGTGGAAGAGAAGCTACGGAGATATTTTTAAGTTCGTAAGTCGGATTTCTTGCAGATCTATTAACATGTGTTGGAAATTCAATTTGTTAAAGTGTTTCTCTGGAAGTTTTTTGATATTGTAGAAGCTTGAAAACAGCGTTCCAGGGCTTTGAAAGGGAAGTTTTAAAAGGCAAGGGGAGTCGAAACCAATACAATTTACTGTACATATTTATATATGATAATATTAAATTATCATTTGGATGCTCTTAACTACAGGCCCCACCACACAAAGCCGGATGCCAATATAGACACAATCTCACTATTATCGCATTTAACTACCAGGATCGAGTGCATTGTGTTTCATTTTCATCTCCTAGATGCTCCTGGATTTATTAAATTTAAATCGTTTTTTCAGTAAATCATTAGTGATTGTGACAGATCTGTATACTTATACTATATAATGTACGTTCGTTCAAAAGAAGTTTTTCAGAAGAAGCGATAAAAAATACTTATTGTTTTCTTATTTCTTTTTAATGGAGTACACTACGCGGATGCATTTTAAATGGTACTTCCATTTAATTCGGAAACAGAAAGGAAAAAAAAATAAATTATTTATAAAAATTATTAAACTTTAACATTGTCAGCGTTTAAGAGTCTTTCATAAATATTTTAATGTTGCTTTGGTTAAAATTGATCTTTCTGTGTATACTTGATTTAAAAAAGTACAGTTGGGTTCAAATCTTGTGGCCAAACTTTGTTGATTTTGAGGAGTGTTTTCAGTCAATTTCTGAAAGTAAAAAAGACGAACGCTTCACTATTTAACCGAGAACCAACTCGAATAGCATTCTTAACTGGAATCGTTACTAGCGCTCATTTTAAAAATTACTTCTTCCACCGAAGAAAAAACCACTCCCAACACGAAAATGATCCAGCTCCATGCTTTATTGTGCCCTCAAATAATTGCAGCAAAGCAGTTTGTTTCTTCGTGCAAAACAGCTTAAACTTGTCATTCATCAGTTCAAACAACTCTCTCATATGCTCTTTCCATTTTAGTGGTTTCTATTTATTTTGGCTTAAGTTATACTTTTCGTTAACTTACATTTTTTTATTTCGTGTTTATCTCTCCGCTAGTTTCTTGTATCGTAAGCTGATTACACTGGCTTGTGGGAATTAGTGCTTTAGAGGACTCATGGACGTACAGTTCTCATTCTGGGATCACTAACCTTGTTTTCACTAAATTTCATGATTTTGTAATGAACGCCGAGTTTAGAAGTTTCAAATTTATTTCGGGTATCCTGCTTAATAGTCGAAGCCAACTTGATTTCGTAGCTCGCCAGTGCCTTTTTCGTCTTTTACAGAGACTTGAAAAAATCTTCTCACCCGAAAAATGGGATTAAATCGTGAACGATGATTCTTTATGATTTTCAACGTAGATTAGTTCAACAATCGTGTGCCGGTCAACTTGCTTCGACTTTTGGTGATGAAGCATCATCCACCAATTCAATAGCAGATCATTCTCCTCCACTACAAAACGAGCTCTCACAATGTTTTTCTCAAAACTTAAGTAGCTACCTACGTATATTAATATGTCAACTGACTTGTGAGAACAATTTCTGTATCTTGTCTATACGTTCATTAAGTGTCGTATGTACATAAACGAATCCTCTTTAATTTTAGAAGGTGGTAATGAATTCAGCGATGAATTAAGTTAATATAAAACCAACCCCTTAAACATTAAAAAAATTTATGAAACGCTTTTTGATGGTGTTAGAAGACAAGAGCCTGTTTTAAATTATTTCATTACGAACTGAATTATGACACCGGTTTTATGTTAACATCATTTATAGCTTTGTCTAAAACTAAATTGGAAAATGCAAATAAAGTCGTCTTCTAACAGCTCCGATATGTTGATAAGTTTTAACCAAAACCCTGAAACTTATACTCGGTTTGCTATATCAGTGACAGTCAGTTATTTCTTTATTATAAATCGAATTTCCCTTATTACTTACCAAATCCCTACTTTAGCTTTCGGATCTACATATAACAATAAGTTGTCCGCATTTGTATCTACCAGTTCTCAATTTGGCTATGATCAATCCATACTTTTATTGAGCATTTGATTAAGTTTATGGTTAGCTATCCGCTTATCTTTTGTTGAAAATAAAAATAGGGTCATCCAATTCGTGGTCCGGATTTGACATCCCTGTTTCAATCACATACGTCAAACCAAACTGTTATCCGAGACTACATATGTTTAGTTTAAGGTTTACCATTTTATAATATGGATCGATTAGCAATCGATGAATGTGTTAAAATTATGAAAATTTACTACAAAAATACCGATTCTGTAGTAGGTACTCGTACGTTATGGGCATTATGAGCAAATTATGGCCGACATAATCGTCCATTTGAGAGTACCATAGGCAAAAGTGTAAAAAAATTACGAAGAACCTGGCTCTGTTACAGAGAGCTTAAGGCTTATCCATCACCGAAATGCACGCACTACAGAGCGTTAGTTAGTGAAAGTGTTGAAGAAGATCCAAATCTATCGATTTCACTGCGATCACAATATTTGGGCATGTCTTACGCCACATTACGGCATATTTTGCACGTACACCTTTATAAAGCTCAACTCGCTCAAGAAGCGAGCTGACCACGGAATGCGTAGAACATACGCCGATTGGGTGCTTGAATATCAGTGTTTGGATGACAAGATTTTCTTCAGCGATAAGGCTCATTTTTCACTGGTGGATTTGTTAACAAAAAAAATTGTCACATATGGGCAAGTGAAAATCCACATGTGATTCTTGAAAGACCATTGCATCTACAAAAAGTCACTGTATGGAGTGCAATTTAGTCTAGTGGTGCCATTGGTCCATATATGTGACAGATATTGAACTGGCTACCAAGATTGGGTGATTTGTTTCCATTTAATTTATTTTCGTGTGGGCTATGCAAAAAAACGTGTTTACGCACACGATCCGCAAATTTTTGACGCTTTGAAAACGAATATTCGTCAAGTTATGGCAGAATTATTGCCCGATATACCATATGGCGAAAAGTCATCGAAAATTACTTTGTCAGGATTAAGTCTTGCAAGATTTCTAGTGGAGGATATTTGAATGATGTTATATTCCATTCATAATGGCAAGATCCAAGGAATATATTGAAATAATAATTTGACCAAAAACTTAAATTCACTTACGGAACCACAAAATGAATGGCCCTGTATAACGTTTTTTGTGAAGGTAAACTGTCATATATCCATAAGTTTTTGAATGCTGATTTAAGGCTAATCCTATAGTCACCGATTGCAAGAAAGCCAGTAAAATCTCCTAGGCCAGGACAAATCTTCATCAAAGTGGTTTCTGAAACAGAGATAGGGGCGTACGTTTTTGTAAATTCTAGAAGTAAATTCAGAAATTAGCAATATGTTAGCCGGACGGAGCATTATCATTCATTTGCCAAATGTTCTAGTCAGCGCAGCTACTGTATCTGTATATGCTTTATATACATTTTGGACCTCGTATAGCATACAGTTTCGTCTACTTGGATATTGGTAGTTCACGAAGATTCTACCATAGTATTTTAATTTCCGATTGTCCAAAATTGAACGTCACACAGCACAGTATGTATTTGATCAATAATTGTCCAAATCCCAGACCATATAGAAAGTACGTATAGTCTTTTCCATAATTTAGTGGAATGCGGATATCTGACTTACTAGATATAAGGTCACTATTATTTATTTGTTTGACAATGGTCTTCAATCTTACACAGAAAATATCTAAGGAATCTTTTCGCATGATTCTTATCCCTCGGTACTTGGAGAAGATAGAAAGAGATTGTTTTTTACTTATATACACGCTAAAATTTTATTATTTTTTTGCCAATAGTGGTGGTGTAAAGCAGATATTAAGTTTTGTGGCTCATATCCTAGAGGGTCTGGGTCTTTGTCGTTAGTCCACTAACTTTTCCATCAGCTGTTAAGACATCATAGTGTTGCATAGAAAGATCACGGTATTTCTCATCAGAGTTTGCATTTTTTTTTTTATCAAATTTCGAGTTTTTAACTTAATCCCAATTTATCAGCTTTAAGAGATGTTCCCATGTTCTGGACAGTCTGAAAAACGAAATCAGTGTCTTTATCCTTATCAGTCCTCCGGCTGTTGCTGATGACGAGGAAACGGTAAATTTCACGGAAGCCGTGTGATTCGTTGGTATCCAAACGGCCCAAATAATGACACTCCCTGGGGTGTTGGCGACAAACCTTAGTTTTCGGTTTAAATGGCTTCTTTTCAATTACACGACGAGAGGTGATAGAATGCCCTGCCAATGGAGAAAGAGTCTTCTGCCACTTTATAAAGGCAAAGGCGAGACGAAAAATTGCAACAACTGCCGATCGTTGAAACAAGTGTCGCATTCTATGAAAAAAATACGAGGGAGCTCTAGGCAATAGGCAAAGCAATATTATTCAACCCCATGGTAGTCAAGGTGACTTTTTGAGAGTCACTTCGATATATGACGCGGTTGAAAGTTCAAGAATAATAATGAAAAACATTGCCAATTCGCAGGATCTCTATATCATCCTCATTGACGTCCCAAATATTTAAGAATAGTAGGCGATATATACGATGATGATAAGATTTAAACGCATGGCCTAAATAGCCGAAGAATTCAAAGTTGAATTTAGAATAGACCAAAGCAGTGTGCATAGGCCGCGGTTATTTAATGTCACACAAGATTTTCTATGGAAGCAAGTCCGGAACAACTTCTCTTTATTCCACCGATGATAGCTCTATTAAAAGCAACGACGTGACAACTCTTCAGCAACTTTTTATGGTTGGATAAATAAAATAGGTGATCCAAATTAGAGTGGACTGAAGAATGTCCTAAAGTCCGCAAATTTAGCCAACCCCCCAACTGTTTAAGGAGTTTCTTTCAGCACATAAGTTATTTCACAGACGAACGGAAGTTGGACCTGGGAACAGGCTTCCGTGAAAGGGATCGTTTCTGTCAGCATGAAGCAATCAGACGCTGAGCCAATTCATAGAAGATAGACTTAAAAATTGTTGGTGTTATATATGTATATGAGAAATGTTTAAGCTCTAATAACAATGTTGCCATAGCCTGGAGTGACACATAAGGCATATGCCAGTTGTCAATATCGCATTCGTGAAATTTCTTGCTTTGGAATGTGACAATGTGTAATCTTCCAACGTAGTTATGGCCAGTTCATGGCAATTTATCCTACACCAGTCATATTCCTTTAAAAGTGTTTTATAAGAATGATAAAATATTCCTTATCCAAGAATAGAAACTGCTAAGGATTAAATTTATAAATCCTTCATGGATACTATCGGGTAAACCTAACTACAATAACTTCCATAGACGTTAATATGTCCAAATCGATTTTTTATTTCTCGTTTTTTTTTTTCCACTGAATCGAAAATACTGAACCTCCCATAAGAGCCTGTTTCTTAAGGCAATACAACGTACATTTGAATCAAATCAAAACAGGTATACCGCTGTCATTTCTGTATTCGAACAAGATTTCTACCTGTTTTCCCTCAACCTCATAAATTGTTAGAATGACACCCATCCTAACAGAAAAAAAATAATCTGCAATTCATTTTGTTTTCTAATTAGCAATGTTCATTCGACTACCATTGTACAATTTCCATCTTGAATTTGACACCAGTTGAGAAGGTGCTTATACTATCATTCGATAGATGGCGCCCCAAAATTTCTTGGAAACTCAACCGACGCACATGGCAATCAATTGCTACTCAACCACCGCAACAACAACAACGACCAATTTACGCATATTTACTTGAAATTCGAAAATATTTTAAAAATCCTTGTTTTGCATATCTAGATACAACGAAAAATACGCAGTCTTCTCGGATTCGATATGAAATTCGCTCCCATTGTTCCCAGTGGCCACTTGATGCTTATTGTAGCCGGTCTGATGCTTGCTCTGGAGTTGGTGCTGGTGCTGGTGCTAATGCTGATGCTGGTGCTAGTACGCCTCAATACGCACGCTGGATTCCATGAAAATTTAATGCCGTCGGATACAGAGTTACTTGTACTTGTACATAGGTCTTTTGGGTGAACTCCGTAGATTTTGTTTTTTATTTGATTGCTTGGCGGCCAGGAATGGATCCCATGTGCAATTCGACGAAACGGTTTCGGGAATGTAGATACACGGTGAAGTGCATGCATATCTAAAGCCATTCTATAATTTTTCTTTACTTTTTTCTCATTTTGTATTTGTTTGAGATTCCCCAGGGCTAGGAGACAGGGGTTAGCGAATGAAAGTAAAAGAAAATGAGAATAAAGAAAGAGAGAAACACAGGGAATATAAGACGCAGTGCGATGATTGATAGAAGTGGAATATCGATTTGAATATCAATTTCTGGCGCCAACTTGTTTGACGATGAATTACTGCCACTTGAAACGGAAGTCACCTATTGGGAGTTAGAGCTAGTACACTGTTGTGCTAGGTAGATGGCAATTATATTTTTTGTTCTTCTTTTTGTTTATGCTTCGGCATTTTGTCTTACTTAATTACTTTTGCGCTATAGAAGAATTTCTGTTTATTTGATGGACATTTTAGTTGATGTTTTGTTTGACATTTCCGTATATTTATGTGACACTGAATCGGAAGCGCTATTAAGTTATGAATGTATCTATTTATAATTTTGAATGGATATTGTAAGAACATTCGGTTGAATTGTGCCAAAGAAACTGGCTACCTTGTATTGTAAAACGCCAATATAGCGTGTTTACACATGAAATACACATGAAAACCAGTTTTAGACAACTTTTTTGAATGTAAAGACCTTTCTGATCTCTACTCAAAGGCAATTTTGCCGTAAGAACATAACGTCTTAGAATTTGGGATAAGAGGTATTTGCCAAAAGTTTAGCGACGTGAAATTTTATTCTAGGGTCTGTGGAAACATATTTTCTATTACAAGCAGTATGTTAAATCACACATAAACTTATCATACTGACGTCATCAGGTACAGTGAGGAGTGCCTACAGAATCAGCATCGTTGGCCGGACACTGACAGAGATAGAGCTCCGCAGATTCGTCGTCTATTCGTCGCTTTGACTAGCAAGTTCATTGGCAATTTTATTTCGAGGAGTGACCCCAGTACGCCCTGAGATCAAATTAGGACTCAGACCCTGGGTAGGGACTTTGAAGTTTGGTAAAAGCAGCAGTGGCGTAATTTCGTGAAAGAATTTTACACCGGACAACGTACGTATAGGATATAACTATCAAAAGATGGCCAGATCCAGGTGACCCTAATCAGTGACAAAGCTGCTTTACACTGCCAGAAAGCTGGTAGTGCATTGGAGGTTTTCGACGTGACATTTTTAGTCTTGTCAGCCTCCTTTTCCTAAGGAAAAGAATATTAGTTTTGAGAGAATTGACGCAAGGCTTATTTCTTGTACATCAATCGTCGATATTACCTGTGTTTCAAAGCAGACAGTCACTGACAATGATTCAACAGGCAGTTCAGCTACTTCATCTGCATATGCCCAAGTGCATATGCAGTATGTCGACCAACATGCACTATGACAGTAGAGGCAGGAGGCTGTCTGTGGCTGAATTTCGTTAATACAGCTCCCAATTTTCTCCTTTAAGGCGAAAAAAGTTCAACGCCATTAAATAGTATGATATGAAAGGTCATACTGATCACCAAAACGGGAAATTATTTGACCTATAAATGTTTCTTGGACGTCCATATCTTCCAATTCAGGCGCAAAAAATTGAATTACCATTAATTATTATTGCCTGTCCAGCCACATTTTCCAAGAAGAATATTCCGATGATTCCTCCAGTATAAAATCCGCAGCAAACAGTGACACCTTGGGGATGCATTTATTTCTCAACAATAACTTGGAGATATTCTAAGCCCCGAATTCGAAAATTTTGAAAATGAGGTGTATGAACATTTCGATCTGTTGCTGTCAAACCTTCATTATTTTTTAAAATATAGCTCAACTACGAAAACGCGTTGTTCTTTCATGCAGCGCTCAATTTTTAATAACCCTGGACAGTCAGACAGCGTCCTTTTTCTTGGTTGTCAACACTTTACCCCACAAATGGCGCAAAATTCATATCTTGCGTAATTTCGAGAAACCCTTTAGTATTTATCTCCAAGTATTTTTTAAAAAAACCTCACAGGCCAAATGTGGCATCCTAGCAAAATATATATTATAAGTACCTGTTAAGGTATTTCATAGAATATAAAATAACTTTTAATTTATTGTTAACATTGACTCAAAAATGAGAAATGATAAGATAAGTATCTTGAGTAAAATCGACCTTATATTGACTATTTCTAAATTCGGATCTTATCCCAGCGATAATAGCTTTGCATTAATATTTTGTATATATATTTAACTAAAATAAAAGGTTCTGCAGTCTGGCTCTTATATCTGATGCCTCATATATAATTTTATTGCTTTGACATCATCAGGTCGAATGGGAGCCACTCTGCGAACTCCGAATTTAAAGCTGTTTCTGGTTATTTTTTTCGAAACAGCCTTAAAAATCCCAGTAAAATTATAGAAGGTATCAAACGGGGAAATAGTAAGACCATAAACTTTAATCTGTGTGAAATTTCGTTCCTTTGGCTTCTCTGTTTCTTTGTTATGGGAACATAAGTTTCCACGGTTCCAAAAACATCTCAATCCAGATACATTCAATGCTATTACATATTTAGGAAGTTAACAGATATTTTGAGTGTGAAGTTTCGTGGTTTTCCCCAGCCGTTTCTGAGTTATAATAAATTTAAGAAATTGTATTGAGCGTTTACGACTATTACTACAAATACGTATGTTCATAAGAACATGAGTTCTGCTTATTATGGTGAAATTTCCATAGCTCGGACCCATCCATAGCTTTCCGAAACGAGGTAACTTAATAATTGTTTATTCATACGTTTTTAACGTACCAACTTTGAGGGCTTTCATAAAGTATCTCACATACATTAAGATCCAACCATTAATACACAGTTTCTTACTTCTCTTAATATCTTTAAATTTTGCCATGCAAAAAAAGCCTACATTGCAGCTTCTTAGAATGTCTCAAAAATTCTGCAGAACTGTCACACTACATTGCTTTGGAGATCAATTAAGTCTCAGAGCAAATCGTGCCCTATTTAATTTCAACCCACTAAAAGTTGGGCTGAATAGATTGATACTCTACTAACCGCTGCCCATCTAAAAAGTGGTCTTTCCAAAGAAAATGCAAAGACTCAATGCCTTAAACTGCTTCTACCGATGTGGGTCAATCTTTGTTTGTCATATATGTATATATGGAATATATGGAATGTCTCTTCTTAGACCGACTAACAGCCTCAAGTCAATAGCTAGTAAGTCGCATCTCAAACTATGAATGTATGCAGTTTGACCTTAATTGTAAAATATATCCCATTAACTCTTCAGTAGGCATTGGACCCCTATCTCTATTAACAATTCTTCTAATTTTGTTCCTTGAAGCATGGTCTTTGCTAAATCAATATTTATCTCAACGTGTTTTATTTTGTCTCTGCCAATGTAATCGTATGTTTTATTGATGCCGAATCGCGTTTTTCTCTATAAAACATAACCTACGTCCCTTTCTTGGTCGGATAAAGACGTTGCTTGTTACGAAATATACGAAACAAGTTATAATCAGCTTTCGGTTGCACCAGCTTTTTGTCTAATCAAACTTTCTCGATGCTAACCTTCAATTCACAATTGCGTCTCGCTATCACCGCTGACAAAATAGTGCGCAAACTAATCTTATAAATGACCTTAATAATGGAAAATACCGGTTATACTCTATTCCTTTCTTTCAAAACGAATCGTCACCAACTTTGAAGCTTATTCGAGCAATCATATGCATACAACTGCTTCGTTTTCTACCCCTTATATTTCAAATACCCTTTTAACTCCATCACTAACCCCTTTCTCTCTCAGACCTCTGATTCTATTCTTAACGAAGAAATGTTACATAAACTTACGAGCACTTACCATATGGCTTTAGTAAGCAGTGTTGCAAAAAATTGTCCAACCCTAACGTAAGCTGATGCTGCTTTATTATTTTTATTCGTCTAGGCTTAAGTTCATCGGTGAAACGTGGTACCCCCTTCAGTGAGTTCATATGTACCCTTTGAGGCTATCCAACCAGCTTCAACCGTATTTACTCGAATACCTTGAAGAACGCAGGCAAGAACTTCTCTCATGTTCCGTCGATTGCGCATCTTATCTTATACCAACCTCAGACCTCTAGCTCGATATCCTTCTTAGTTTTTAAGTTAGCGTCATCTTGTATTGAGATATAATAGATGGTACTTTTAGCATCAACCGCATAGAAACCCAGGAAACTCTGAGCGGGGTCCATTTTGGTGTCGATGTCATGCAGGCCACAGGAAACTAACGTCAAAATACGTTACCTTTTGTACTCGTGGTCATAAAAGGACAAACCAGAAGTTGAAATTTATCAGCATATAAATTATTCAAATTATTCAAAGCTCCAGCGAGATATGGCGCCTTCACGGCCCTCATCGAAAATGGCTCCCCTAATTCAGAGACCTTTCCAAATTCTAGATTCCAATGAACTTATTGTCTTCTTTCTAGATACAATTAGAATAACAATATCAGAGTCTCTAAAGATACATGCCACTAGATTCTAATATTCCGAAAGCGCTCTAAAACATCTGGTCCCATATATAGAACAGGCACTCAGATGCAAGAAGATGGCCATCTAACTTTTCTACAGTAGATATTGGGTGTGCCGGCTATAACCCAATTCCCAATGCCTTATCCTGCAGAGGCATTGCATCATTTCTGTAAATTGGGCGTTGTGAGATGTTTGCGTGAAGCAATTCGCCGAAAGAGACCAGAATTGTGGGCAGAAAACTCGTGGATTTTGCACCATGATAACGCACCGTCACACAGTGCCATCATTATTCGTAATTTTTTGACGAAAAATGCAACAAATACCATCCAACCGAATTAACCTGATTTGGCTCCCTGTGACTTCTTTCTGTTCAATCGAGTTAAAAAGCCACTACGGGGACGGGGAACGCGTTTCAGCAGCCGAGAGGAAGATAATGGAAAAATCGCAGGAAGCACTGATGGACATACCGAAAACCGAATATAAAAAATGTTTCGAGGATTGGATCAAGCGCTGGCATAAGGGTTTTGCAGTCGATGGGGATTACTTTGAAGGGGACAATATAGATTTAGATGAATAAACTTGTTTTCTTAACTTTTGATCAAGGTGGTATATCGATAAACCCAAAAAGCACTGGAGAAGAAGAAGACTAAGCCTAGCTATGGAAGTCAACACACATACGGTGAATCTTAAAAACAAAAATATTTTTTGGTTATGAGATATAACATATTGTATTGTTATACTTGTCATAGCCTATCCTTTTATAGTATGGGGGCGAAAATCATATAAAAAACCGCAATCATAATTGTAATTTCATGGTCTTCAAAGTCTAGTATCCTAGTATACGACTTCCTGCCCAATTCGCTCTTCTTTAGTAAAGTGTAGACTGAAAATTGAAAATTCTCTGTTAGATGCAAACGGCCTGATGTGGTATACTTCTGAGTCAGAAATGGGGTCTAGTGCTGGTATTTTCAGTTCTAATATTATACTCGTACAGCCTCAAAGGGCTAATGGAAGCGTCCAAGTGGGTTTACTCTAAATTGTTTATCATACATCATCAACAGTACGAATGTTGTATGATTATGATGCCCTTTGCTAATTTCTGGAGCTTATCTTCTCTAAGAGTATCTACTGTGACACCTGGGGACGTAACCTGGTGATCTCCTGCCTGCCATAAGATGATTTTAGACGTCACAATGTCAATTGCATTTTGGTAGCAAGATCAACACATACGAGTAAGTTTGGACAGAATCGCAAATTTACTGCGATTATACTGCAAGAGAAGAGACACTCATCTTATTTAAGGCATGCATTGAATTTCGATTACATTGTTATGTGTGGTTATTTTGCCAACTTGATCTTAACAAAACGGCAGTAACCTTATACAAGAACTCCAGGTAGAAAATGTTTGGATATGCTGGTCCTTATGTGCTTGTTTTCTGAGTATGTGTAAATAATTTTCAGTACTTTTAAGCTGATCGTAACTATCATGGAAACTTCACATGGAAAGTTTGTCCACTGCAAAGTAACTTCGTTAAAACAGCTTAGTCTGAATTATTTGCTCTTTAAGAGCGGTGCCATAAGGGGTAGGCATTTTACGAGTATTGACACCCTTAGAGTGCACAATTTTCTTTAAATAATCAAGGTTTAGAATCTAGCTAAACACGTAATTTATGGAGAACATACTACTAACAAGACAGCACGTATGCTTTAGCTCATAAATTCCCGAAATAAGAAAAATTTACGTAATTTCTTAAATGAGTTCTTATGAGATATGTACGTTAACTAGCAGCAACACCAGTAGCTGTAAGGATATAAATTCTTTAGTTCTATTCTTTTCTAGTGTCCATTTTGGTTCAATGGAATGAAAGATAACAAAATTGGCTACTACCTCCAACCGATGCCACTGTTTTATTTTATTAGAGTTCGGGGCGTCCATACTTTTTATAGAAAATTTGTTCAAGCATCAAATGGTTTCGTTCCTTAGTTTATTCCAGGATGGTTACCATTGTGATGCCAAGATATTCTCTAAGATCTATTGTAGCTCTACTAACTAACATGTAGTCTTACATAGTTTATCAAGCCGTTCAAATCGATCTCTTGGAATATCGGAAAGAAGCAGGTTATTTGTTGTCAGTGAGGTAGTAAAGAACAATTTGTAGAAGGTTTTGCTTCAAAAAAAAGAGTGAAATTTTCTTGGCTAAAGTATGTAGCTGGTTATTTGTGATCGTATTATAACAATAAAGTAAGTTGGATACAAAGAGAAATTGATACTCATTGAATTTAATGTAAACAAATTAAAGCTAACCAGATTGATCGGCTATAAAAATCCGCAAATTGTTTAATAACCCTTAAATTTTATTTTTAAAATTTTATTCCATCAATATTAAAAATTTTGCATAATTACTTGTATCTAGAACTATTAAAAACTTAAATTATCAAAGTGTATTTTGTGAAAAGTGGCTAAAATATGTAGCAATTCTGTAAGCAATTGATAAACTTGCTTTGCAACAGCGAAATCTGAATATCTTTTAGGATAACCAATCGCTAGAAGAGAACTCTTAAGTTGAAGACGTAAGGCATTAATATACTTACGCCATAGATATTGCCCATCGACGGTAACTCAGAGTTGCATTAAGCGTTTAACTATATCGATTGATTTCTTCTTGAGTGGCAATGTGTAGTGTTTATTTCAGTGATATATGTTGCAGGTTTCCTCTTGCCTGGATGGCATGTGTATATGAATCACCTTTCTATTTGCTGCATTAATTATCAATTCCAGGTCTTACTTACTACCTCAGGTGGAGCTAGAGCCCAGGATGGATTCTGGACTCAGCCAACATGCATCTTCATGTTTCTTAACTGCTTCCAATTTCATACACCAATCTTGTTAAGGTCACTCTCCACATGTACACGCTAGCTATTGAATTCTGACTCTTTTTCCTGAGTTCGTATAAGTTACTACAAGGCTGTAGATCCCTCCAATCACTCTACTTTTAAAACTACCAAGCGCTTCCTTATCCTTTTTTGACAAATTCCATGCCTCTGCGTTATAAAGGAGGTCTAGGATGATCAATGTCTTATAAAACGTTATTTTGGTTGTCCCAGAGAGGACACTGCTAGTAAGCCCCAAAAAAGCGATTGACAAGAGTTATTGTTCTTTTAATGTGGCGTTTTTTATATTACGTATTATACTTCGTTTTTTTCCCCCCTTATAGCCAAACCCATCTTTGCCCTTTCCTCTTCAATACTCACAAATGCCTCACAAACATCTAATTGTGTTCTGCTGAGAGTGTCTACGTCAACCACATAGGCCAACTGTTCTACAGAGTCTTGAAAGATTGTGCCTATGGTGTTGGTTTTCGAGTTTCGCACAATACTCTCAAATATAATGCTGAAAAACTTTGTCGAAGCATTTTTTGATGTCAAATCATTACAGACACCCACAGAGCAGCGAGCTTTCTCCAAGGTCATCCTGCATAGTCGAACAGTTTAGCATGGATGCGAAAACCGGACATGGCTTTCATATAAAATTTCGCGATATACGCTGTCATAGCCCACCTTAAAATCAACAAATAGGTGGAGTAATGTATAATGTATTGTATAAATCTGATCGATAGATGGACATTCCAGAGCTGGAACTACAATGATAAGGATCAATTAATTTTTTGACAAAAGATTATGCGATTACATAGTTCAGTAGAGAAGATCTTATAAGCGGTGTTTAGGAGGTTGATGGTTTTATAGTTGGCGTAGACTAGGAGGTCTCCTGTCTTCAGGATCAGGCATACAATGGTGAGGTCCTCTTTCGTACAAGAATATTTTTGAAATAATTCAGAAGTCATCTTCCACAGCTTTGAACAGCTCGGCACCCAGGACATCAGTACCGCCAGCCTGTTTGGACTTAGATTTGGATATGGCTATTCTCACACGATCTTATAATTGTTGTCCAGTTTAATAGTCTGTAGAAATGGTTCTTCTATATCCCAAACACTGCTCCCTTGTTCGTCATTGCAGGCTTTTGTTCGTACTTTGTTCTCCCAGGGTGTTCTTTTTACGTTTTGAAAAAATTTCGAAACGTCTTTTTTCTGTAGCATCTCTCAAATTGCTTGATTTTGCGTTCCTCGTGTTCTTTTATTCTGCCTTTTCCGTATATTTTTGTCATTGGCATTCCATTGTGGTTGGTTCGAACGAAAATATAATGTGAATACTTGACACAATAATTAGTGTCCCCAGTACATAATATATTTCTTTCTGTAATACTCGTATTACAGCCTTTATCGGCTTTCTTTTTGAAGTGACCACTCTTGAAAGTTGTATCATATGCATATGTATGTCAAGTATGAGATGCTCCATTCAATTCTGCTTCATATTATTAGAGGTCATAATTAGAATGAACAAATTTTCCGGTTTTTCTAAATATCATCTTAATCCACCTGCAGGCAATTAAAACGTCGTACATGTATGAGTTATTAAATCCTATTCCTCAAAGATTGGCAATTGTTACAATATTTCTTTAGCAAAAGAATATTCTCATGTACAATTTCAATACACAATATAAAAAGAATTGCATATCATCACTAAATATTCGCCTAGGTTATATGTATATGTGACTTGCCCATGTTTAAATCTCTGCACATTGATTGCATTAAAGAATGTGAACATCTGATATAGGATCGAAATTATGCTCTACTACCACCATCCTCTGTTTCTGCAAACTAACCGTGCTAGTAGCTCTAAAACTCCGTGTATAAGGTACCTCCTAGTAAGTATTAATTATTCTACTTTTATCGCCTAAAGAATTTAAGTGCTTGTGCAACAGTGTCTCGTATAGCATCTACGTCTACGGTCTACTCGTATAGCATCATAAACTCTCTCCTGTTCCTTCGTCTATTTACGAGAAAGTGTATCTGAAATCACTCAAAACCGGTTTCTTTGGCATTATTATATGGCTCAGCTGATGCAAATAAGTTTTTCTTCACCAATTAATACGGGATATACAATATAGCGCTTAGTATCCTGCGCAGAAAGAAAAATTCCTTACAACATTGAATCCAATTAGAATCAGCTGATTGCACGTAATTTAATTTAGCACTTAAAATCAAAACTACCAACTTCCATGGCCTAGATTGATATTCCATCTGATAACTTATCCACCTTGGCTCAGCTGTTTTATGGACTTTCGCTCGTCTCGTTTTTTAAATGCTTGTAAGAGTCAACGATCTCTCACACAACGGAGTCATTAAAAAAGTCCGTTTATTACACTAGTTTAAATCCCCTATAAGAGACCCCCGGTATCCTCTATACATATAAATCCATACACGTGACCACGAAAAAAAAAAAAGAACAAATCCACTGGAACTAGGTCATTCTTAACCGCACCACATTTACACCAGACGAATTTGAAAGAACCTATGAATACCACCAATTTCAGATTCATTACATTAAACAGCCACTCTCGGACGGTATTTGAAGATACATATATTTTTTTATAGATCCATAAAAACTCACATAAACAGTTAAAGAGTATCTTTTATTGATGAACACACACTACAAACAGACAACAGATTAGAACAACAGAAACAAGTAATTTTTATGAACAAAATTCAACATTTTTTATTTTTATTAAATTTTTGTATATTTATTTGTGATCGTATTATAACAATAAAGTAAGTTGGATACAAAGAGAAATAGATACTCATTGAATTTAATGTAAATAAATTAAAGCTAATCAGATTGATCGGCTATAAAAATCTGCAAATTGTTTAATAACGGTTAAATGGTAATTTTTAAAATTTTATTCCATTAATATTAAAAATTCTGCATAATCACTTGTATCTAGAACTATTAAAAACTTAAATTATCAAAAGTGTATTTTGTGAAAAGTGCTTAATCAATCCAGCGATGAATGTGTCACCTCGTGTTACGTATACTGAAGGTATACCGGATAGGATACACTCAGGATACATTCAGTATACGTGTACGAAGTTCCACTATAAGCAACAGTGTAAAATAAAATACAATGTGATACGATGTGGTACGAAATGTGATTTTAAAATTTGATTAGCAAATTCACTTGACCGGCAAAAGTTGAGCCACAGTATCATCTAGGACAACAATATCGAAATCAGCTGTCGGAAAAAGTCCAGTCTGACTGCTGACTGACTACTGCTAGTGTTCACCAACTACTGCCAATTGCTATTGTGTAGCTTGCTGTACCTCTTGCCAACCGAATCGATTTTAATAGAAAGGACATGCTCTGCATTCGCAATTTTCCAACAGGCAACATCCAGTAACCAGCATCCAGTTCGTCTCTCATTTCATATTGGCGAACAAGAAAAAAAAAGTGAAAAAAAAAAAAAAAAACTACAAACCGACACCAGAAGGGATGATTGTGATGGCTGGATGCTGCACACAAGGACCTTGGTCTTCTTTTACTTTTTTACACAATTCTCATTGTTGTAGACTAGTATGTATAAAAGGCAACAGAAACTACCCTCCCACCAGGGAAAGATGAAAATTGCGAAGAAGCTATGTAAGTAAGTATACAAAATGTGTATGTAGATAACAATACTTTTACTCTTAGCCGTATTCGTACCTTTGTGGTAATCTCTTCCTGATGGTGATGTTGTCTGTGTTCAGTTGTTGTTATTTGGTTGGCCAACCAACCACCCACTATGTTGGGTAATAACCACTTGTTTCAAATAAACACACTCCTCAGGTGAGTACCCCAACTAAGATAGATGGATAGATATGTACGAGCAGATATCACCCATACAAGTGTATGTATGAGTATGTTTCGATTAACGAATCTATTCAAATATTTATCCCTGAGATTCTCACCGGTAAGTATTTAGATACAACAAAACGACGAGTACGAAACACCCTAGCACCACAAATAGCAGTAGAGTACTCAAAACATCCAAAACACCCAGAACACCACTCTGAAACGAAAGAAAACTGAATGAACCCATCAAGGACATTTTGAAAGAAGCAAAAAAAAAAAAAAAATAAATAAAAAAAAAACAGAATGTGGCACACAAAAAAACGGATATAATAAAAATTCAAAATTTATAGATACTACTTGTGCATAGATTGGAACTATATCTATAGCCTAGGGGGTGGGTTATGTTTTGCCTTTTCCTTTTCCATCGACCTGACTTCATTCGTTTTCCCTCGGAATACGACTCTGGATTCGTCTATGGATCTCGTGTCCTAATAGATTCGCTCCTTATGAGTCTCGCCTTCTCTTGGGTTCTTCGCCTTTTCATCGAACAACGATTTTTTTTTCTTATTTTAGGGGAGAACGAGGGAATATGATTATTAAATGAACGCAATATGGTGTTCATATTTTGTACCCCCAAAATTGGTGAACCCAAACTTACTCCCAAAAAATCCATTGGAATTTTTAGGGTGCGCCATTTTGCACTAATAAGGGATGCCAAAAGAGATTTGTTCATGCAAACAAAACGACCACAAAAAAACAGAACAAAATCCAAAAACGTAGTCCCAAACTGTAGCTGAGATGTGGTTAGAATTCACCAACGAGCGACATTCATTCCAAGTGTTTAAGTGATGTGACAATTTACACTACGTGCGCCACTGGTGGCGATATCCGAAGCTGATGTTTCTTTGCTTTTGCCTGTTTGGTTTTCCCTCGTATAGTCATGTCCCCATAACGTAAATCGAGTTAACCATGACTACCGTACGTGACTTTATTAAATTTTCAACGAAATACCCGACTACTTTTGGTTGGTTTTTTTTTTCCGATTTTTGTTCTAACTTTAGAAGGAAAAGATACGAGTACCCATTTAAACTGAAATCTTGAAAATCGTTTAACCAGAATCCACCAGAAAGTGGAATGGTATCCATAGTTACTTGAAACTATACAAAGAAAAAAACTTGTTTTCTGCAATGTGTCGCGCGAGAAAGTACAATTGTATCTCTTTTGCTAAAAGACCGTTGAATGCTTCGTTCTTATCTTTTAAGAAAAGTTTGTAATTTTAGATAGGAATACTCGAATCTACCCAACCAACCCCTATTTTTCTTCCAAATTAATTTTGCATGCAAATTAGATACCATGCAACAAATTAGATGAAAATTTGTATAAAAGTTTTCTTTCTAAATGACAATAGTTTTGGTTGTGTGTCTTAATATCAAAAGACACAGACAACAGATGCAGTTAACTGTCGAAAACAGGTATCTCTTGAATCTGGTGAAACTGAAGTACCGAGAGTTGCTTGGGTATCTGAAGTATCTGGCCCATAACTAAAAGACTATTGAAAGCATTTGCTGTTGTCGTTTTCATTGCGTCTTTTGTCTGTTGTCCATAGTTTTCCCCCGCATCTTTTTTTGACGAGGAATTAATCGAAAAAGTTGAAACGATATGAAATGAAATGAAATGACAACAAAGAAGGCCAACATGGTAAAACAAAAGAAAAAAAGCCAAACTCAGAAAAAACATAAACTTCCGAAAGATATGTCTATGAGGCACACCAGATCATGTTGGATTGGGGGGGCGACCCCTTCTCAAAGAAGTAATGGCGCTCTCTTTTGATTCATTTTTCGTTTTTTTGTGTGTTTTTTTTTTTTTTTTTTTTTTTTTCTGTAGCACATGTACCGGGAAATATAGACAACAAAATAGAATAAGCAATGAAGAGACGAGAGAGAGAGTAAAACTAAGGGAGAATAAAATAGCTCTCTCGTCATAGACATCATCGTCATCAACAGACAATGAATGACATGACGAGAATAAAATGAAATGTGAGCATTTTCATCGTTTTTTTTCTGTCTGTTTTCTTGTTATTTCGATTTCATTGAACATATGTATGTCACCCTACAAAAGTAAACCACCACACAAATATTACAATTTTTGTCATTTACCATGCTGTCATTGACATTGGCATTGGGCCACATAAATAAAAACGAGGCAAAAAGGCAAACGCCAATAAATTACGTCAAACAAATTTAATATTGCAAATATTTTTCCTCTTGTATTTTGGTTATGTGTGGATGAGTGTGTGCGTGTGTATGTGAAAGATGTTGACCGCTTCTTTAATTGGCATTTTATTGTTTGTATGAACACATAGAGTATAGATGGAATTCATCAAATACTTACCATAGAGTGGCGCCCAACAGGAGTCTTCTGAAGACCTCTTAGGAATTTGCAAATATTTTTGGGATTCTCTTCCAATACGTTTTATATGACTACGCCAATCTTATCTTCTTGATTCAATCTAAAAATAGAGCGCAAACGTATACAAAAAAATTAAAAAAGTTTGGCCATAGATACAAGAAGAAAATTGAGAAAAAAAATTGAAACAGCATTGAACTCCATCACCTCGTGTTTTGGTTTCTGTTGTTGAGCGTTTTTTTTTTATTTTTTTTTGTGTGCGTTTGAATACAAAGTTTTGTTATTCATCATCTGTACGATATATACTATACACCCCCACTCACATTTACTCACTCACTCACTCACAACAACGTCAAATTTTGCCGTCAATCAGTCATCAACTGCTGCTGGCACTATGAGAGTGTAGAAAATTTCTTAAGCTTGGAGTTTTTGTTTTCCTTTTTTTTTAGTTTTAATAATAATTCGCGTATTACACTTTATAAAATTCTCTGTTTTAAGTTTTTATTTAGCTGAAAATAAGAAAAAACTTGAAAGACTTGTAGTTAGACAAAATAAAATAAAAATAAATTCATGTAATCTGAGCACAGAAAAACGAATAAAGAAATGAAACATTATCTTGTTGGATACAGTTTTTGTTTTGTTTTAATTTTTGTATTCTATTTACTCAAAATAAACTAGCCACAAACACTTGAACACTTTGATCACTATTTCCGCACTATTCACCACATTTTCACTTTGACTGAGAATGAGGAAAAAAAGAAGACAGAAACGCCAAACTTTTTGTATAGATGTTTTCGTTTCGACGTTTTGCGATGCTTTGATATAATGCCGCAAAGGCGGCGAGACTCTTTTACCTAGCAGGGCATATTATACCTACCCAAGTTTTCTTTTTTTTTTATAAAGTATTTTTTTTTTTGTTGTAAAGTTCTGTTTTTATACTTTGAATTAAATAATATATCTACTGGCTGTCTACTACGATGAGTGTACTTCTTGAAAGGTTGTATCGTCTTAGCCTTATTCCATACACTGTGTGGTGTTTGACATGAAATTTTGTGTGTTTGGTACCGTCTTTGGTTAGACCACAAGGCAAGTGCTATGAAAAATTTTGTCGAATACTTATTCTCACATGGATACGAATACAGTGTGTAGATATACACTACACTACACCGACGGTACGAATGCATGGGTTAAATACAAATTTTTCTAATACACACTCAAAAATTGTCGGATTCGGATTCATAGGCTATATTAACTGACTACACAGAGTATGTCTCGTACGTCGTATGGAGAATACGATGTCGATGAGAGTATTAGAGGGTAGAGCGAAATTTCCCAATTTTTTGTTCCCTCTGGTGGAGGAAATTTTCATGAGGAAAGGAAATTTACGAATGATAAATGGTTTCTGGAAAATCGGGTTTTCTGCTACTACTGCTGTTGGAGGATGAAGCTTTCACGCTTTTTTTTGCTTCAGTCTGTATTTGGCTTTTTGGTGGTGGTCCTTTGCAGATATGCCTACGTATGTTTGCAGACGAATTTGGAGCTTTCTCTTCCAGTCAAGCTACCCCCGATGAAAACAACACCCAACACCACCCAATTTACACCGAGTTATTTTTTTTCAACCTTTGTTTTTTTTTTTTTTGCCGAGTAAACAAGGCATTTTCAGATGAACAGATAGGATTATGATGTTTGTTTTATCCCATTTTTTAGTATCTGTTTCGTAAATTTATTGATTTTTTTCTTTTTTGTAAAAACACTATTAATAAAACAACTACACTGCTTCTAATAAGGACACCACTTCTTACACTAAACCTGAGCGACATTCACAAAGTGCATCGCAGGAAATTTACCATTTTCCTATTCGCACTCCTTCAAAGAAATGCAATCGAAACCACCCCTAATGAGGAACTAAAAATTCTCAATTTTTCCCCCATCTTCCTAGGTAGGTACATCCTTACATTCAGGATATTCAGAAACAACAAAAGAAGTCGAAGGTAAAGAAGGAAATCAAAAAAATAAAATATCATGAAAATCACACACTGTCATGATTTGAAAATGCAACCATCACCAGCTGCATTGACAGAGCATTATACTAATACAAGGGGTGACACGGAACCAGCGCCCTATCACTGGCAAAACCAATTTGCTTTAGGCAGGCAAAAATGCAAACCACATACGAATAAGAAAACCAAAGGAAACTCACCGATAAAGAACAACCAGAGAGAAGAACAACCAAAAAAAAAAACGAACATTCAAAACAACACTGTTTTTATTGCCCTCGGGCGTGGCTTTATTTGAATTCACCTTCAATTTACGAAATATGAAAGAGAACGACAGAAAATAACAGAGATAAGGAGTGAAAAAGCCGGTTTTGCAACATCCACTTTAATTTTTCTTCCTCTTAATCTTCCATCCAGCCATGATTAGGTGAAATACAATCGAGACAAATCTACATCGGTTCATGTATCTACAACATGTATCTAAGCGGTTCAGATCTATAGTCATTGGAATTGGAGGCCATTTTGGTGAAAGGGAGAAAACCTATGTACCGATAGACAGAGTAAAAAGCTTATGTTGGTAAAATTTTAAAGTCACAGATGGAAAATTATTGTTAAAGTCGCTTCGGGAGTAGAATAAAATATAAAGAAAAATCATCTCGCTTGCCTTCTTTGCCCCATCTGACGGTGCTACGAATACGAATACTCACGAGCGTTTTTGGTTGTGATCTGGAAAATATTTCAACTTTTTTTGGATTTTCTCCGTATTTTTTTTTTTTTTTTTTTTTTTTTTTTTTTGTTTTGGAAAATTGTAGAAATTATATTATTTCCTTTGTTTCATTCAATGGTACTTTTGTTGTAATTATAATTAAAAAGAGGCAATAAGCGTCACATGGATGTATTCGAATGTAGGTGTGCATAAACGCCGGTGAAGAGTGAGGGGGGCACGAGTATATATTAAGTCCAATTATACAGTCGCAAGTAATAAACTCAAAGCGGTTTGAGCTTTTTTCCCTCTTTTTTTCTGTTGATACTTTCGTTTTTGCAAGGATTCTGCAGGATGATGTACCGGGATACGATGGAGATCTTTTGGATAAAACCAGAAGTTGCTGTATATGGGTGTAGCTAACTCAGATATTTGCAAACTTTTTTTTTACTCAAATTTGCTATGGTAGTTTGCACGAATAACGTTTGTATATAGGTAGAAATGAGAAGGAGTTTCTAAATTGATTTTTGGAATTTTTGAATTTTAATTGGAAAATTTTCTCACAACTGTTAGATTGTGAAAGAGTTGTTTGAGACACCTGACATCATGTTGGAATGGGATTTCTTGTTTCAGGGTTTTTGGATATTTATTTGAAATTTGTAGTAATGGCGAACGTTATTAAGTTTTGGGACTAATTGGTTAGAAATAATGATTGACATAGTGGCACTACGAAATTGAAGTGAATGTGAAATTGAACAATTGGAAAGTTACAGTGCGTAAAGACTATGGTTATGTTGATGCATTTCTATTTTATGGAGCTATATTTATCATAGTATCTGCGACAGATTTTTTGTTTTACCAAATTGAAATGATTCTTGCGTTCTCCGTCGGATGCGGCATAGCCGTCGACTTTGGTTGGATATGCGTTTCGAGAACATTAAAAAAATTAGTCGGTGTAAGGACCTAGGACTTACAGAATACAATTAGAATTGCTAAGTTTTCAGACATTTATAAGCAGCAGATGCAATTGTGACAGATGTGTTGTTATGAGCAAAGTTCAAGGAATAAATAGCTTTTCAGAATTTTTATAGATTAATATTTTTGAAATGTGTTCAACAATATCTGCACTTACAATTTTTGTATTCCTCGCAGATATGGATTTCATGTAGAAATACACACAAATGTGATATATCCGGCGGTGTAGTTCCTACTCAAGAAGAATAACCATTCGCTTGCTTACAAATGAACAGTGAGGCTAGATGAAGATTGCACTACGATGCACTACTATTTTCAAAAATCTCATTTGTATGTACGTAATTCACTTTGCTGGTAATACCATACCTGGCTATTGTTTCATAAAAGCAACGGTTTGTGTCTATTGCTCTCTGTTTGAAATATAGATAACCAATATCTGCTCAGGAATAAAATAACTTCTCGTCGATTTATTTTTATTTCGCTTATAATTATATTTTCATCTTAATTAGATTTAGCAAATGTTAACTCCGGCGATTTCCTATATATCTGCCCAGAAAATTTACTAATTTTTAGCTTAAAATTATTTATAATTTCATTTGTTAGATTTTAGGTGCCTTGTTTCTTAGTACGTAAAAAAAGTCTATTGATCAGCCTTCCTACAGTAATCCATATTTTCAAAGTAATGTTACTTCGTGATTACTTCTTTTACAGCGAATATAAAGTGGCTATTGAAGTTGAAGATACCTAAAGAGTTCTTGTTAAGGCAACTACATTGAGAAAGTACTTTTGGTATAAAATGCATCATGTGAACTGTTCTATTTTTTTCGTAATCGCAAAGTTCGGTAAAATTTTAGTGAGCCCTGGCTGTCATTGGAATGATCCAAACCATGTAAATTTTTTGCTTTAATTTAATGAAGGCTAAGTAGATGAACCTTACATTAGAAGGAGGCTATTTTGTGTCTACATTTGAAATTGTATTCTTGTCTTGAGCTCGAAATAAATGTTTTTTTTTTATCGACTGGCGCATATAATTTTGAACTAGAAGACCTTTGTCTTTATTTGTTGATTTTTTTAACTAATGTTATTCTAAATTCCACTTGCGTGAATTCAGTTATCTCTGATGCCGTATTTAAAACCATAATTTCGGATTTATTCAAGGTGAATGTACATATGAATACAAATATGTACTTAAATATCACTGCCTTGCATACTATCATTGGGAAAGCCTTAAATATAGCTAAACGCTTTAATTCCAATCAAAGTCATATATATTTTCGAAGAAATATTCACTGACATTTGTCCTGTAACGCTTGCTGTTAACTGTTAAATATTTTTTGAAACACAATATTTTTAGACAAAAATAAAGGTCAACTGGGCAGGAGCCCAATCCACAAACTCCCGTCGCAAGTTCTCGTGACTTTAGATTAGATTTTTCTGAACCAGGTATAGGCCAAGATCTTTTTGCAGAATCTTCGGAACAGTGAACGGAAATAGGCTAAACTATTGAGATTCGGGATCTAGTGAAATTTCCACAGTGCGTCGTCAGCACGTTCGCCTCACCCTTACTACAGGTAAATTACCATAGTAATATACCTTCAAATATTTTGCCAAATTAGTCCCGAGATTTACCATATTGGGGTAAATATTGTAGAATTTGGCAATAAATATGATAATAAATATGAATTAACTGCAAATCGTTCATCTAAGCCTTACGTTGTTTCTTACGATTAATTTTATTTCCAGACCCCCATCCGGAAATCTTCAGCACATACATGTGTATATAAGCTGTAAAAATGTGCTTAAAATTATATACAACTAATATTTTTAATTACTTTTTAATGCAATCTGAATTCAGATGAGCAGATAACTAAATTTTTCAACTTCTTGAATTGAATGAATACATGGTTAGTCGAAAGCCTGGCAAAATCTGTCATGTACAAGTTATGATGTAGTTTGTAATCCAGTCAAACTTTGACAATTACGGACATGTCAACCAGTTACGAGGAATCGTTTTTTTTATAGTTTTTGAGTCCAGAAGGGCCAATAATTGATGATGTTTCTATTACATTATATGATATCAAAAAAATGTCAATACTTATACACCCTGGAGTAGGTTTCTTTCATGCATTTCCGATACACACTGGAGGTTTCTTTCGTGCATTTCTTTAAAATTTAAAGAACAACCTTAACGAGAGTAAATCGATTTAGTACCAATGAAAAAATAAAGTAAAAAATATTATTTTAGCTCAATCTGTGAACAATGTCACAAACAAAGTATACTCAAGAATGCAGCAATGTTGCAAAATGAATCACACAATATTCATGCAAATGATTAGATTCTGGGCAGGGTTGTTCTTCGACGTGATAAAAATACTTAAGAATCTTAAATTTTTTTTAAATTAAAATAGCCACAAAATATTTTTTCTTTAAGAGAAATATTTCAGTTAACAATAAATAAAAATTATAATAAATATGCTTAGTGAACATTTAAGAAATTCAGATCAGATATACCGAATACTTCGGAATTCTAAAAGAATCCAGGACAACCCACTTACATTGACTGATGGTAATGGTGGTTTGCACATCTCTTATAGAATAAAAAAAAAGTCCCTGACCTAAGCAAACGACATCAACAAGAAAAGGATAGCACTCGTGTATTCTATTCATTTTGTGAGAAAAAAAAAATTAGAAAACAGAAATCCAGGGTATGAATTAGGTATAGCTTAGATTAAACAAAATCATTACTGCTGACGTTTGTAGGACTTATGGAACTATATAAGAATTTCTTGCCGCCGGCTTTTAATTTTGAGCTTTCCTACGACAAGATAAAGTGTAACATTTGTGGTGTATATAACATAGGTGTTTTTAAATCTCAATCCTTCGGATGTTATACAGTAAATTGGTTAGAATAGATTTCATAAAAAAAGGTATACATATTTTGTGTCGGTTTTTGAACTGAATTGATGCTCTTAAAGGAAACACGCACTCTAGGGCTATCTCATACTCTTGCATCACAGAGAAATATAAAAAAAATACGGCTTTCAACTATGTTAAATAAATATTTTCGAATGGTATAAATACTTTAGTGATGGTAAAGAGCAGCTGAAGAAGAGGACTCTCCAACACTACGAATCTTGTACTTTTATTAAGTGCATTCATTAACATATCATATAATCAACGTACTTAATTTCGGTTTGGTTCTTGGGTGTTCACCTCTTGATGTGGCATATCCTCAAAAAATATAAAGTCACGTTGAAATTACAAAATAGATGTTTTCCGTAACGACTTACGAATTACACCACACCTGCTTAAGAGTGAAAGTCATGTTAGATTCAATATTTTCTACGATTTTGTGTTGTTTTTTTTTATTTCGGAAAAGAACACTCAGACAAAGAACTAGACTATTGTACTCCTTGTAAATTCCTTTTATTGTAATTTATCAGTCTTTTGAGGAAAGACGAGTAAGTGCTTCAGTGATAAAGTGCTTACAGTACCAGCACCCACCACATCAGCGCCAACTACTTGCAATCTGATGTGAGCGTTAGCCGGGCATTAACAGAGATAGTTTTCAGCAGTGTCGTCATTACTTTCACAGGATGTTGTATCACTAATGCTTAGCAAAACTGTAGAGCCCCATCGCGATTCCAGTAAGCAGCCTGCAGTTTTCCCGCTGACCTCTTAGAGACGTCGAAAAGTATTCGTTTGGTCTGCCCGCAACCTGAAGAGTCATGCCATCTGCAGTTGTGCTCTTATAAAACCCAACTGTGAATGGAAGCCCTAACCGAGGAGGCAGATTGACCTGACGTAGATTCGAGTCCTGATTAACCCTCCCCTGAACCTTGTCTATCAAGTTCAACGGTTATTTCATTTCCTGTGATCCTATTCTAATCTGAGACCCATACAATACTCAGTGAATTAAGCACTTCGACCGCGTTGATATCTTGTATTCTCTAACTAGCTTGAGAGTCCTAAGATGGTTCAGCAAATCTCTAAGCGCAGCTTGGCTGCCACTAGAGGTGCAAATGCTCCGCCTCCTTCACCGGTCCTATACAATACAGATCGTTGGCATCAGGTTTGCGCATCTACATCTACGCTTGGAAGACGGACTCAAGTTTTCCTAACGTTGCCGTCCTCCAGAAAGACACCAGCGACGCATCTTATACCGGTTTTGGAGCTATATGTGAAGACCCGACTGCATTCCTGTCCTGGCTCAGATTCTGGCCGAAACCAGTCTTGGGCGCAGAATAATTCGATTTCGTATTTTTTTCTGCAGCAGGATATCTGGTTTCATTGCATTAGACGACATGCCCATAGACCAGAGTCAAAAGACAGTTGTCGCGAAAGGTTATAAAAGCTCCAGTGCGTGCGGTGCCAAAGACCACTTCTTTTTAAATGGAAGATGGTTTTGAGAGTGCATCCCATGATATGAATATCAAGGGGAGAGGGGGTCATCAATGCGTCTAAAGCGGATACAAGCGTGCCAGGGAAAGACCCCCATGCATCCGAGACACACTGTCCTTTAAAGCCTGGTAAAAGCAGCAATGGCGTATTTTCGTGAGAGCTTATTCCACCAGACAACGGAAGCATAGGTTATAATTATAATAGCCGTCTAGATCCAAAGGCCCCTTCTCGGTGACAGGCCCCATGTTTTGCCAACAGCTCCTTTGCACTGCCAGAAGGCCGACAGCGCCTTAGAGGCTTTCGACGTAATATGTTTTCTCCATAGAAGTTTGTTTCAAGAAGACATCCAAATACTTAGCTTCTTTGGAGAATCTGATGGTGTTGTCTTAAGCACTAAATGAATCAGACTAGGCAGATTTCTTCTTCTTGTAAAGAGAACAATCTCAGCACAGGTTTGTTACATGGTTTAGCTTTCAACTGATTGAACAATTTACACAGAATAGATTTTAAGCCTGGAGGTTGAGTTGGATGATAACTTCTTCTTCTTTTATTAACATATTTTTCCCACCTATCTACAATGCTACTGCGTGGCTGTGGGGTTGACTTAATTTGCGAAGCTTTAGAACCATTCTGTAGGTAACTCTGGATCACCCCTTCAGTGAGGCCTTCCTTTGAGTGATTTAATTATTTTTCTTTTGGCGGCCTTAACCTCTTTAGTTTTTTGGACTCTATTTTTTGAAGATGTTCACTAAACCATGTTAGTAGCTCACCCTGAAGTTTGTCCACTATCGATAGAGACTTTCGCGATTAAGGGTACTTCTTATTAAATCACGTTTTCTGGATTCGTTCAACAGAAAAACGTTCACTACATCAAAAAGTGACGAACATACCTATACACTGTCTTGGTGTATGCCAAATTTAACTTCAAATTCTCTGGCTATTCTCTTTGTGCACAAATCGTTCGGTTAAGCGCCATTGTAAAGGGGGAGCCAACAGGTTGTGTGGATCCACAATCCTTGGCAATTTTAGTCATGGAGTTGTTTACCACACAAAGATACATTTTTGTTATTCAATCTTATTACGAAAACGGGCGATCTGTAAAAGTAACATTTTGTAAAATACGTTATTTTTTCGGTCAACATAATCGCCCTAGTGAGTCCGGAATTCGTACAACAGTGAAGCGTTTTGATGAAACTGGTTCGGTATTGGGTCAAACTCCATATCAGCATGCTCGGCGAGCACGTACACGCTCACCACTGTGAGCAAATGTGTTCAAAATCAGCCAGGCACCTCAATTCGTCAGTTACAGTGAATGGAGAACGTTACCGCAACATGTTGACCGGTTATTTTTTTCCCAAATTGAATGAATTGAGTCGCGGCGATCTCTGGTTTTAAAAGGATGGTGCTACCACCCACACAAGTCAACAGCCAATCGATTTTTGCGTACGAAAGTCGAAAATTTTCTTCCTGTGGGGTTATTTGAAGAGTAAGGCCGATACCAATAACCCAGCGACAATTCAGGATCTCAAACATAACTTCCAAACTGAAATTGCGGCAATTGACCTACTTCTTCTTTGTATACTGTATACTTCTACGAAACGCTTTTCCAATTCGATGTAGACGATGTGTTGATCTTTTCATGTGTGTTTATGTTTTTTTCGTCATTATAAATAAACCCTGAATTGCAACATAGTGCATATAGACTTGGTTCCCATAAAGCCAATCAGGCTTTATGACTGTCATGAATTAATATAATATTGTCCAGAACTCTAACGTATATTTTCATAGTGTGCGACAAAAATTTTTACCGACGTTTCGATTTTTCGTGCCGCCCTTGTCTTTATACAGTGGAACAAGAAAGATTCTCTCCAATGGTTAGACATCCGGTCACCTTTCATTATTTTATTAACAAAGAAATTGCGAGCTATTCACATCGACCCATACTTCGGAGGGGTTGTTATCCAGTCCGACAACAAGCCTCTGCTTAAATTATTTTGAAATATCTAAATCTAAATTCTAAATTATTTTAAAACTTCGGTTCGGCATTTTCTCTTCGTGAGCGACAGCCAATCGAATAGTACTGCGCGAGTTACATTCTAATAATATCAACCCCATTAAAAGGAGATATGATTATTAACTGTGCTACCTGTAAAGATCTGCAACCTTGGATTTCTCATTTTTCAGATTCAGCATTTCTGCACACTATACACATTTTATTTTCTCATGATTCAAAATCGTTCACTCTATCATATAACACCATTTATAATATTAAACCACTGTTCCGTTTTTGATAGTGTAAAAATAACCGATGTAAAAAATAGTCTTTAAATAAAGCAAAGAAAATTCGTTTAGTAATGCGATAAAGTAATATTCCCATCTATTGCACATACCATATACGAGTACCTTCGATAGGTTTTGTGATATGGTGCCACAGTAGACCCCTATAATAATTCAAAAAATATTTTCGGAAAATCCGAAAAGATTGATATTGTCTCCAAAAATCCCACTGTTTAATGTTTTAAGTTCCGAGGAATCGACCGGTAGAAGTGATTAAAAGACTGAAGACCTTGATGAAGGAAAAATCTTGCATTTAGCGTTGCTATTGTAGAATCATTCCTAGAGTAAATCAAGTTATAGGCTTCTGGAGATTTTAGAGAAAACTTACAAAAGCTATACAGTTTTGACCTAAGAAATGTGACCTTATATAGTCCATACATGCAGAATGTATTGAAATGAATATTCTGTTCTTACGGATAGACTTCTATATTGGTTTGGAGTTTTATGTTATCTTCATGAATCTTCAAGCTATTAGTTTTAGTTGTATTCGTCACGTATTCGTTATAACATGCGTTGTGAATTTATGTAGAATGAGTTCCAATCCGTGGGCAGTTGCTTCTTCCGAGAACTAAATGATTTCTTCGCTATGAAGGTCGCTGACCTTAAAAAATTTATCAAGTTATCTCTTTGATTCCAGGATTTGCTAAGTCATGAACCTCACTCATTCTCACTACATACGTAAAATGCTGTATGCATAGATAATGCCGAGAACGCTGAAGCTCATCTAATTGAAATCTATTTTATGAAGCAGATTGCGTGAAAAATAATTGTTTTCCGATAGTCATTCCTGTACTTAAATTCCCTTAAATATTCCTTATATCACAGTACATTTATTTCAACTATAATACAATATTAATATCAACGCTGTGTGGGATAGTCATATTTATTCATGATATTAAAATTATCACCTTTAATCTTTTCAAAATAATAATATCTCAATTTGCTAAAAGCAGATTTCTCATCTGCATTTTCTGTTTCACAAGCTTCTTCATTCGTTTATTCGACGAAATAATGTGATCACGGAAGCACAGAATGATGTATTGTATATATAACAGTAACCTGATTTTGCTGTTGGCATGATTAACCATTAGGGCTAAAAAACCAAATGGATAGAAAAATTTCCCACGGCTTTACATGTTTAAAATACTCATCGTCCAATGTTATACCAATCATCAATTACATATGTGTTATATGCTTCTAATTGTTGGCTTTAATCAGACTAAAGTAGAATGGCAATTAGAGTCACGTGAGCTAAAACCACACCTTTGTACTTGACTTTGACATGGCTAACTCAGTGTCTGAATTTACCAACAAATAAACAAACATTTCTGTTGCTATGCATGGAGTTTTGGCGGTCAAACATGATATTAATACAATTCACCTACAAATTGAAGTAGAACAAAATCAAAAAAGCCGTCCAGCGAAAAATAAGCCATACGATTTGAGAGTTAATCTTTATGACCACCCTATACAGGTGTATTGTAAGTACATATCTTGTAATTTTTTTTTTATTTTGGAACTAAATCGAAGTGACCACCAATAGCAACCTGAGCTGCTATGGCTAAAGATTTATCACACCAACTTTTTTTTCACTATTTCGTCATCTATGTCTTCTTGTGAGTACATTTAAATTTGTTTAAATTTTTTCATCCCTTAAGCTCGAAAATACGTATACACATAATTGATTTTACACCTTTTGACATAACAATGATATTTTATTAAGAATGTGAGTACATATATACATTGCAAACTGATATTGTTCCTTTAAAAGTTTCTACCCCACTCTCCCTTATTTTTGAATGACATATTTTTGTATCACGATAAAAACCACATCTTCTTTCAGTAATTGTAAATATCTAATGTCATTTTTTGTTGCACTTCTATTGCAGTCTGGCATTATCCTTACAAAGTATTTCAAAATGTTAATTCCTCAATAGATGACCAATTTGCGCAGACCAACACGAAACAAATTGGTATGCATTCGGCTACATCTGACTAGTATAGGACGCAACTACTTTAAGCATGCCTACCGCTGAGCATTAGTGCAATAAAGTTGCATAAGCCCACGGTTGTTGTAATCGGATTTAATAGGTTTTGGGAAATTATGAGTGAGTTTTCCAGGACATCTTAAATGTTTATTTTACTGCTTATGTGAAAATTGCGTTTTAATTGCATGATTTTATTGAATAGAGAAATGGAGAGAAGTTTCTTTTAGAGTTTGTTGTTAGGTATATTCAACAAGCGCCATCATAAAAGGCAGAAAAGGTTTTCATAAATAGAAAAAAACGGTGTTCATGCGTTTTGATGCACGCGATCTTGCCGTTGGGTTGTTATATTGTAACTATTACTTTATTAGTTCAAGGCGCACTTCTCTGTATCTCCATAATCATTTATTTAAATAAAGAATGTGCTGTTTTATTTGTAGAGTCAGTAATAGATAAGGCCATACTCTCTATGGGGTGATGGAGACAAAAACCCGCCGGCAGAGGCAATTTTATTAGTATTTTGTGTAAGTTTGTACCTGATTATAAGAAGAACGAGGGTTTATTATACATATATAAAACCATCTGTGATGTATCGATTTTTATGATGTTTACTTTCAGTTGAATATTGTTAAAGAAATCTAGGCTAACATGGTTTTGTCACAATCACAGGTCAAGAAAATAAAAGTGCTAAGAATTAAGATACTGACAAATCAAAAATCGCCCGTGATAAATTCACTTGACTTTTGTCACATATGTATATGTATGCTACATTATCGTGTGTCTAAGACGATTTAATTTTAAGACAGGCTTAAGTTCCCCATTAAGAATGTCTCCTTTGGTATAACTACAATATGTATTGAAAAGTAAATCTTCTTAGGTATGAGAATTTAAAAATGTCTAAGCCTTCTAAATATATAGGTGCTCTTGTAGCGTTTTATATATTTTCCTTTGATTTTTCTTTCAACAAGACAACAGTCTAATTTAATTTTGAACTTAAAGCTCCCATCATTTTTAAAAGTACCGTGAAATAAATATGGTTTATCGTTACATTTCTAGAATTAACTTCATGGCAGACTAGAATAATGAACTACTTCTAGAAGGTCTCAGCAAAAGCAAAACCAATGTATTCGATCAGAAATACTATGCATATAGAACAAAATGTGACATTTAAACACCGCTCTCCGAAAAAGGGTAATTAATAACTTTATTTATTCAAACAATTTTGCAATCTAAGAAGTGAATGAACTAGAAGGCTATTCTTCGCTAGGTCTGATAAGCCAAAAATGCCAACTTCCGCAAGGTCTTTGACGTTATGGTATAAAATAGTTTTAATTTGACAGCCAGAAAAATTCTAACATTAGAAGGAAACTGGAGATCGATAGATATCTTGAAGATTTAATCAAAATTAATAATCAAATCCTCAATAAAGTTCACATTTGTACGAGTTTATCATTATATATATATAGATATCATTATTTTAATCTGGTCCGAAAAGCATGACCGAAGATAACATTAATTATTCTCTTTTTTATTATTCTAAGCAGAGTGTACTGCCTGATCTGTCACCCCAAGGTAGATGTGTTCAGTGTTGATTTCCTATTTAGTTGACTGGTTTTGTTAGGTTGACATTGGTTGCTTAATTATACTTGAGGACTTTTCTGTTCTCAATGAAACTTAAATTATTTTCTGATCATCTTCCTTTCTGTGATGTATGTAGCTACGAGTATATCATTTCAATCTATATTTTGATGATATCTTTATTAAACCGCTAACATGGTCGCTGTGTATTTTTGACTGGTATTTTTTATATGGTGACTCCGAAGATTTATCTTAATGTATCCATATTTATTCGAATAAGTTACGTAATCACCTAGATTAAGTTTGGCCTTTAAAGTGAACCCCAACGGGCTATTGTTGATAAATAAATAAATATAAATATATTTTAAAAATTACGATGTAGATTTTGTCTGCGATCGTCTGTGCATTTGTGATCGTTATTGCTGAAAACATTAAATGCCTTTTACAATTAGTATGACTGATATAAGATTGTCCCCAATGGTGTTGAATAAATGGGACTATGGAATGTGTATCAGTCTTAGGCATTAAAATCAGTATCTATTTTTACAGACCTCTTCTCATCAAAGCTATTTCCAAATATGTTTTGTATCCTCTTCTGGTAATCTGGTTGACTAGATAACTACAGCCACATAGTTTCGCACCCGTGTTTGCGAATCCGTTATTTCCGAGATAAAAAAATATTTTCCAAATATACATATATTGTCTTTACCGTTCTATGAAGTCAACACGATGCTTTTGTTTTCTTAGAAGTTTTGGAATTTTCATTTTCTATCCTTTTTCATCTATGTGACGCTAAAAGACCACTCATCTTATGTGGAGTTAGTTGCCTGGAAAAAGAATATCTTTCGGGCGCGGCTAGTATTGAACCCTCAACCCTACGATTTGGAAGGGTGAAGATTGTGCCATCTATTTTCTCTAGGTTTTCGAAAAAGTATTTCCCTAAAAATTTTCCTCGACTACTCGATATTGCCTCACATTCACACAATATGTGTGTTGTGTACGCAATAGCTTCCAGATCACCGCAGAGTTTGCAGATAAGGATATCTGATAATTTGTGTCTCTTTACGTGTTTCCGCAGGAGACAGTGCCCTGTCAGGTTTCCTATTACTGTCCTAAGGTTATCCCTGTTTAATCTGATTAACTTCCAAGATCCTTTTCCGTCAAAAAGCGGGCAGAGAGTCCTGGATACCCTGTGTCCTTCAAGACTTGAACACTTTAGGTTGGTAGTGTTTGTAATTTTTTCCTCGATAGTGCCCCTCAATATGCAAAGTGGGGGTTTTATGTTGGCAACCGCACTATTGTCCAGTAGCCCTCCTTTTCTTGCAAGCTCATCCGCTAATTCATTTCCTTTAATACCGCAGTGCCCTTGCACCCAAAACAGTCTTACCCGGTTCTGACTGCATAGTGCCTTAAGCTCTGTACGGCAGCCCCTGATTCTATTAGAGTTGACGTTGGTTGATTCCATTTCATTGAGTGGGATATAAATAGCGATATCTCTTTCAGATTCCGATCTCATCTGCATACCTCAGCCGCCCTGAGGATAACAGCTAGAAGCTCTGATTGGAAGACACTGCTTACGTCCGGTAATCTTATAGACATTATTAGTTCTGGGTCTTCCGAGAAAATACCAGAAACTGTTCCTTCCTCTATTGTTGAGCCATCTGTGACCCAGATTAGTGAGTCGTATCGCACAGTTGCCAGCAAGTTTTTGATCTGTAAATAAAGCAGTTTTATATGCAAAAAGGTGTCCAATGCTGCCGTAGGGGTGGTACGGAGCGCACCTGTAATGGCTAAGGAAGCCGTTCTTTGCACCGCCGCTAATTTTCCGTAAATTGTTTTCTTATTGTTGCTTTTCAGCATACTAGTGCGCAGTATGTAAGTATGGGTCTTACCACCACCTTATACAGCCAGTACACCATAGCCGGTTTTAAGCCTCAAATTTTTTCTACTGTTCTTTTGCAGATAAAAAGAGCATTATATGCATTTTTGATTCTTTCCGCTACACTAAGATTTCAATTCCGTCTTTTGTCCAGAATCACACCCAGATACTTTGCGCTGTCTGAAAGAGACAATGAAATAGGCAAACAACATATACTTTCCTTATATTATATTTTTCAGATAAGTTGAGAGAACTCTTTTTGTTTTGATTTGCTTGATAATTTTGAATCTCTCAACCCAAATCTCGTTTTGGTCTGCTTGCTTCTGTATTGACTTTGTCTCCTTATTTTACATTTACTTAAATATTCAATTGTCCTCCACGACATAGATCAAATGAAGATACCGATCTTCTTAGCTGTAAAAGTTTGGGAGCAACTTTCGTCTTTTTTTAGGGATCCGAAATTTATTTAAGTTAAACATTAAGCTTGCTAAAATAGTCGAAATATTCAATTTACCCTCAAACCTTTTCAAATGCTCCCCAAAAAATAATTTGTAATTGAGCCATGGCATTATTGTTAAAATAATAGGAAAGGAGTTAAATAATTAAAAAAGAAAATAGGTCCTTATATACAAAGATGGCCCATGATAGCCCATCGTCATACTTAACCGGTGAAACACATTCTTCTCTGTGCCACACTCTAGAGAGAAATCATCGTCAAGATGGAAGGATAAATTAATATCTGCTCACATACAAGACTAGAAGTTATGTACTATTCAACTATCTATCTTACTGTCTGCTTGTGAATACTAAGAACAGATATTTGAATGTAACTCCGTAAAGCATAGGTTTTTTTTCCACTGACCATAAGATCGAATCTATTTCCTTAAAATAGTTTCCATGTACGTACATATAAGACATGCCGCATTGGTGAGTTATTTTATTTTTGTAAATCGGAAATCAATACGACAACATTTTGCACCATTTACCTCACCCCTTAAATGCTGATTGTGTTTAGTTTCTCTTTGAAATTCAGCAAAAAATAAAGAAACTTGTCTCTGCAAAAAGACATGCCTTGGCAATTATCCAATGTCATTAACTGTGCCAAAAAGTTTTCAAAAATAAAACAAAAAAAATAACCAAGCGATTGAAATGAAATGTTTAATAAGTGCACAGATTGCAATTGCCAATATTTGAATTTCACCAACGTACATGTGTTGCATACAAGAACGGCTTTCTTCAACTTAAAACAATGTAAATTGTTTAAAAAACACACATGATTTTTCCAGCCAGAAGAAATGTGGTCGCTCCTTTATTATGTCTATACACAGTGGCAAAATTAAAATCTCTAGGAGGACTTTGTTGTGAGGTACATAGAATCGTTGGTCTAAAGTGTCTGCAAATTTGAACCTAGCTTTTATGGGTAATAGAATTGTTAGCTTCAAAATGTACAATATATGGAATTTGTGTACTTTTTGATACTAGTCGAATGCCAGTTTGTGTTTTATTATAGAGATTATTGCCTTAAAACAAAATCTAATAATCGAGTGCATTTAGAATGCATTTGTTGTAAACTGGGTACCCTAAGTTATGGATATATAGTATTGGACAGTTTTAATATAATACGCCTTTAAGATGAAATCAGACATCTAAGTCTAGCCACACTTCTCTAAAGCGCAATAAAAGTCATAGTGGCAATAATCGAAATGACAAATAATTTACAAAATCACTTTAGTGATGTCGGAATAGTACCTTTGTTAAAGATATTCTTTTATGACTAACAGGTGATAATTTATTTCCTTAAAACTTGTTTCAATTTAGTAGTCATGGATTTATTTGCAGTATTTGTTTAAAAATTGTTTTTTTCTTTCTTTTACCTCACATTGTTCTTAAGTATACTTTTATGCAAAGCAACGTTTAAACAACAATATGAAATGAGTTACTGTCAATAAATTATTTCATCTGTGAAAGAGTACTACAATACTTATAGTCAAACTCATCATCGTTTTAATTTATTTTATTGGCAAGAATTCGTTTGCAAAATATGTATGTACAATGTGCACGTATGTATGTATGAAAATAGACTAATCGCCCAAAAGTTATCATAACCAACAGTCAGTTATGATGTGAGAAATTTTAAATATCCAAGTGCGACCTTGACTATATTACACGAATCAGCCCTCTGACCATCTGTTGAAATTTATCTCGAAAAACCCCTTAGCCCTGTGAGTTACATAGAACACCCAATAGGGATAGCTCAAACTGAATGTTCAAATAAACAAGCGCACAGGCATGGATACTATAATTATGTTTGTGTTTGCGTATATAACGACACCCTTTGTAATCACCTTGTAACAAATCCTTTCAAATTAAAAAACGACTATGAACCTGGCATACATACGTACGTGTGCACTTCAGGAGTAAAGCAATAAAGTGGCAAAATTTTCCAAAAGGGTTTTTTTTATACCTTTTCGGGTAAGAAAAACTGCAAGCAAAGGAAAAAAACTATACACATAAATAAAAGTATTGTTGTAGCAAAGCAAAGCCTTTTAAACATTTCGAAATCTTTGGGTTAAGGTTAGTCTGTATAACGATAGATACGAGTAGTCGTGATTTAGATTGATTTGTTTAGATATTTGAAGTAATTTTTAAATCCGAAAATAAAAGTGTTATTAAGTAGTGAACATTGTATTAGAATTGTTATTATAGGTATGTAAGTTACTTAGAAAAAAATTACAGGCAAAACTAATCTGGTAGATAAATTTCCGCTTGAATGCTTTGCAATTTGAGATCAATATTTGTCAAGGACAATCACCTTTAGAGCGGTAATCATAAAAAGTGAATGGAAGTTTCGTTGCTCAGTGAGCTTCGTTCTGAAAAAAGACAATTCGAAACAAAAAATATCGATAACAGCAACAGTTGTTGGATTATTCTGAGACGCAGTCCATCAATGTCTGGATCATGCAGAGAAAAATGTAAGTCTGAGTCAGTGCTGAAGCCAGTAGACTCATGGTTTGCTATGTTTCGAAATACAATAGTTTTTCCTAATATATATGTATTATATCGGGTTTTTCAATGAGGACATAACAATTTTATATTTAAATAAAACTCAGAATAATTGAGACATCGGGCTTAAATTTGTTCCAGGCGTAGTACACATGTCAAATTTGATCCAATTTTCCACCACTCTTCCACACATATCGGCCAGTACCATGGCAATTTCGTGTTCGATATTGTTCCGGAGCTCATCTAACGTTGTTGGCTTATTGGCATAAACGGACGACTTAAAATACCCCCATAAAAGGAAATCCAACGGCGTTAAATCTCATGAGCGACGTGGCCATTCGACCGGACCATTTCTGCAGATTATACGATTACCGAACTTCCCCTTTAATAGATCAATTGTTTGACCTGCAATGTGGCATATGACACCATATTTTTGGAACCACATATCACTGTTGTCAAGTTCATCCAACTCTGGCCAAAAATAATCCTGTAACATGGCACGATAGCGAACTCCATTGATTATAACATGGCCGAAAAACCACGGTCCAATCACACCTCTGGTATAAAATCCACACCTCACGGTCACTTTTTGTAGATGCAATGGTGCTTATTGAACCACATGTGGGCTTGTTGCTGTTCAATAACACATAGTTTGCTCGTTAGCAATGCCATGAAGCCAAAAATAAGCTTTATCGCTGAAAATGATTTTTTGATGAAATTCAGAATTTTGTTCAAACTTTTGCAGAGCCCTATCGGAGAAATTTCAGCGCATCGAACGCTCAAGAGGGTTCATTTCTTCAGTTTATTTGATCTCGTAGAGATGTAGGATTAGATCTTACGCAAAATTCGCCATAATGTGAACTGAGAGATTCCCAATCTCTGTTAACGACGTGGAATCGACTGATTTGGCTAATTTTTCGATACTTCGACAGCTACGTTGTCTCACTGGTACAGGAACATTCAATAGTGAATATGTTGACTCGAATCCACAACCGCAGAGCCGGTCTGGTGACATGACTATTACGACCGAAAATTGGAGGAAGTGCTCTTAAAGTTGCGACCGCCGGCTCAGCATTTCGGTAATAATTTTTAATAATTTCCAAACGTTACTCGTTCGTGAACTACTCCACTATAAAAATGTAAGCCTTTACTGACGTTTTGACATTGACAGATCATAAAAAGAGTATAAGGAGTGGGTTTGCATACGAAATGCGAAATTGTTATGTGCCTATTTAAAAACCCTTACTATGTATTACTCGCAGCTTAGTTCGCTTATCAGTACTGTTTGATAATGTTAATACAATAACTACTTATTTACTCGTAAATACTATTTTTGCTTTGTTAATTAATTTAAAAAAAAAGGAAGATACAATTATTTTGGTCAATGTTTCTGTGAGTCACTGCACATAAAATTATCGGACGACCAGTATGCAGTTGCATCCTAGCAACAATTTGCACACGATAAATCGCATGATCATGCAGTAAGAACTTACGATTTGTGCAACAACAAAACGCATAAGTTGTGTGTACACGGTTGTGTGCAAGATGTTGGCTGGTGCATACTCGAAGTCAAACTTCTCGTCCACTTGGATTTCGACAGCAGCAGTGACCACAGCTAAGTAAACTTGTATAAATAATATCGTTTTGTAACCATTCAAATAAATTCGAATATATATTTTGTATCTTGTATCGAACTATATTTTTTTTTTTTTACATTGTTTTGTGAACATTACTCTACATTTTCTGGTCCTTCGCAGCCGAATTAAATTAATTATTTCGATTAATTCAATCAAAAAAAAAAATAAAAAATCTTCTATACCTATAGTGCATGCTTTTCGTGAAAAACCACGCGTGTGATTTCGTTGCTGGGCTTTGGTAGAACTACAGGAAAACAAATTAACATAGTTCCTCGCGATAGTATCTCTTTGGATTATACACCTGTATACTTTATATAAGGAATTCTTACGCGTTAAAGCTAGGCGTTTACCGGGGTTTTTCATTTGATTGCGTGCTAGAAAATTGCATAAAATGAATTCACTAAAATTAAAGCGCGGAAATGCAAAAGGTCGCTTAACTCGTGCCGCGGTTTTTGTAGAATCTATAAGTGACTGCACTTCGATGGAAATGTTAGAAATTAAATTGACTAAGTTGGACGAAGCTTGGTCGGAGTTTTGTTCGCTTCATTGTGAGTGCTTGCAACATATGGAAGAAGGTGTTGATGAATTCGAAAATGAGTTCGCGGAATATGAAACTAAATATTGTTTTACGCATTCCGAGTTAACAAAATCTATTCGTCAAAGACAAAGTGCGGTGCAAGCTAAAGACAATAACTCGGTTTTAGAACGTCTTGCTAATCAACAATCCTCGTTTCTTGAGAACCTAAATAGCTCAGCCAGTACAAGTTCCACCATCAATCTGCCGAAGATAATCGTGCCCCCATTCTCGGGTTGTTACAAGGACTGGCCGTGTTTTCGCGATTTGTTCATAGGTGCAGTTGATCGCAAATCTAACCTTAGGTTAGGTTAGGTTAGGTAAGAGTGGCTGTTGGAAATACCAACCCACTTAGGCCTATTGGCCCATTGTGATGCCACGTGGATCTATGATCTTCTTACTACTGGAACCAGTTTGAGCTTTTAATAAAGCGTAGGAGACTGTTAACGTCTATTTTTTCTAGATCGTTTAGGTCGTTGTAGAAGAAAGCTCCTAGGTGAAGCTTCCTTCTCTGAGAGAGAGCTGGGCATGTGCAGAGTAGGTGGGGGATTGTCTCCTCCTCTTCCTCGTCCATGCAGCTTCTACAAAAATCGTTAGTAAAAGCGCCAAGCCTTCTTGCGTGCTTGCCTATGAGGCAGTGTCCGGTAATGACACCTATTATGGCGCTGAGATGTTTCCTTTCTAAGAGGATCAGACACTTAGATCGACTCAGATCCAGCTTTGGCCAGATCTGTTTTGTCGCTAGACATGTTTGTCCAGCAGTCCATCTAAGGTCCGTTCTTTTATTGGCATCTAGCTTTAGTGTTAGTTTGCACGTAGCGATTGGTATACCTATACTACCTTTGTCTGGTAGGATAGGTAGAGTGGTTCCAATTTTGGCGAGTTCATCGGCTCTGCAGTTCCCTGGAATGTCTCTGTGGCCCGGCACCCAACAGAGGTGAATGTTGAACTGCTCTGCCATCTCCATGAGAGATGATCGGCATTCAAGGGCAGTTTTAGAACACAATGAGACCGAGTCCAGGGACTTGATGGCGGCCTGACTATCCGAAAATATGCGGATATCCTTTGCAGATATCACGTTTTTCTTCAGCCAGGACAGAGCTTCTTTAATCGCCAAAATTTCCGCCTGGAACACGCTACAGTGATTTGGAAGGCGGAAAGAGAGGCTTAGGTTAAGCTTATCTGAGAAAACACCGCCGCCAACTCCGCTGTCGGTTTTAGATCCATCTGTGTAGAGATGGATTGACTTGTCCTCCATGAAAGCATCCTCCTCCCAGAATGATCTAGAGGGGAAGCTTACATGGAAGTTTTTGTCAAACCAAAGTTCAGGTATGGTGTAATCGGTGTTCTCTGTGAGGATTCCTAATGTATTAAGAATGTTGGCGTGGCCAAATGAATTATTTGTCCACTGTTTAGTCGCTTTAAGGCGAATAGCTGCAGTCGCAGCTACTTGCTTGCTAAAAATGTCGAGGGGTGTCAAGTGAAGCAGAATATCTAATGCCGCAGAGGGGGTAGACCGCAAGGCTCCGCTTGTGCATAGACATGCTGTTCTTTGGACTCTGCTTAATTTAATGCAGTTGACTGCATTTTCCAAGGCCGTCCACCAGACAACCACCCCGTAAGTGAGTATCGGTCTTATGACCGAGATGTATAGCCAGTGGGTTATGCGAGGTTGAAGGCCCCATTTGTTCCCAATGGCTTTCTTGCAGGAGAATAAAGCTATTGTAGCTTTATTGACTCTTTCTTGAATGTTAGGTTTCCAGTTTAGTTTCCTGTCAAAAATGAGACCCAGATATTTTGCTGTATCGGAGAAAGCTAAACTGGTACCGTTTATTGAAGGAGGGTCTATGATTGGAATTTTATATTTCCTAGAAAAGAGGACAAGATCAGTTTTATGGGGGTTTATTCCCAATCCACAGCGATCTGCCCAGCAGGTTAATCTGTTAAGATTTACTTGGAGGAGTTCTTTAATGGTATTTAAATGTTTTCCTGAGACGGCTATGGCAACGTCATCCGCATAGGCAATCACTCTGCTACCACCCTCTTCCAGGTATATCAGTAGTTCGTTAACCACTAAGTTCCAAAGAAGGGGGGAGAGGACACCGCCTTGCGGCGTACCCCTGCTGACATATCTTTTAGCAGAAGTCTCACCCAGTTTGGAGTTGATTATCCTGCTTGTTAGCATTAGATTAATCAGCTCCCCAAGTGAGTCGTCTACCTGCAGAGTTGACAACGCAGTCGTGATTGCGGATGTGTTGACGTTGTTAAAGGCGCCCTCTATGTCCAGGAAAGCAACCATTGTGTACTCCTTATATTGTAGGGATCGTTCGATGTGGCTAGTCAGAGAGTGCAAAGCCGTTTCCACCGACTTTCCTTTACAGTAGGCATGTTGAGCCGTAGACAGAAGTCTTGGATCAACTTTAGCTCGAATATGGATATCAATCAGTCGTTCTAAAGTTTTCAGAAGGAATGACGATAGACTTATGGGTCTGAGGTCCTTTGGGACCACATGAGAACATTTTCCAGCTTTGGGAATGAATACTACATTGACTTCTCTCCATAACAGTGGAATGTGGATAAGTTCTACACAGCTCCTCATAATATTTTCCAACACTGGTAGAATAATATCTGAGGATCTCTGTAGCTCGGCAGGTATAATACCGTCCGGACCAGCAGACTTGTATGGTTTGAAGCTATGTAGCGCCCAGAGCAGTTTGTCTCTCGTAATCAGACTATGAATTTTGGTCACGGTTGCAGTAGGCTTGTTTGGGCTGCTACTGGCCGCGAGTTGGGAGCTACCTGGAAAGTGGGTGTCCAGAAGCAGGTTGAGTGATTCATCACTTGAGGTTGTCCAAGAGCCATCGGTTTTTTTCAAACAGCTGGGCATCATAGGATTTGTGGAGAGGATTTTTCTTAGCCGCGAAGCCTCAGAGGTTTCTGTAATTTTGTCACAGAATGACCTCCAGGATTGTCGCTTTGCCTTCCTCAGTTCTTTTTTGTATAATTTGAGGGATTCTTTATATGAGTCCCAGTCGGTCACTTTTCTTGTGCTTTTTGCTGCGTTGAAAAGTTTTCTGCATGTGTTTCTGAGCAGTCCTAGTGCCGATGTCCACCAGTGTGGCTTTTTCTTGCCTCTTGGTTGAATAAGAGGGCAGGAAGCGGCCATAGCCTTATTGAGAGTCAGAGTAAATTCCCTGACTTTCATGTCGAGCTCATTGGTGTCACGCGGGGGACTTGATAGTTTGGAGGATATCGTTTCCGATAGGATTCCTCTATATTTTGTCCAATCAGTTTTCCGGTAGTTCCGGAAAGTTGGTTGGCGAGGGGGAGCATCACTCAGACTGAATTGGATGTACCTATGGTCCGAAAAGGAGTGTTCAGACGATACCATCCAGTTTGTTAGCCTTTGGGTGATGCTGTCGGAGACAAGAGTAATATCTAAAACTTCTTGTCGGTTTTTTGTTATGAAAGTGGGCTCATTGCCAATATTGCAAATTAAGAGGTTAGTACTTAAAATATAGTCTAAAAGTGACTCACCTCTATCATTGATGTCGGTACTGCCCCATACCGTATGATGTGCGTTGGCGTCGCATCCGATTATGAGGCCAGTTTTTTGCCTTCCCGCTTCCAGTGCCACCCTTTCTAGGTTATCACCAGGGAGAGGGCCCACTTGGTCGTGGCCAAGGTAAGCCGATGCCAGCCAGTATGAGCCTTTGGCAGTTTCTAATCTGGCAACGGTTAGGTCGGGGTCACTGAGGTTGGGAAGTAGAAACACATTAAGGCTACGTTTCACTAATATACAAGTTCTAATCTTACCTTTGTCTCTTGTATAGAGCGGAACGTATGAGGGTGTCCTAAGTCCACGAACCACGCCTTCTGCAATCCATGGTTCCTGGATTAGAATAATGTCTTCTGCGCTTTTGGAAAGACGCAGAATGAGTGTGGCCGAAGCCTTTTTTGAGTGGTGGAGATTAATCTGGAGAAACCGTATCATTGCTACAGTCTTCCAGAGTCGCCTCCACCACGGTGTTGTTGAGGTCCTCCGATTCTGAAGATGTGCCCAAGAGCTCATCTTCAATCTCTGATCGTGTAGAACCTCTATTTGCTTCGCCATCGGTTTCCATTTCCGACAATGTGTCAGAATCGGAGACCGACGGCTTTGTAGTCACCTCGGACAGATTGGAGTCATCGCTATCCAATTCTGGAAAGGATATCGATGCTCCAAGATCCACGGTTGTGATGTCAGGTGTTAAAGGAGGAGGAGATTGCTTATCAGCATCCAACTCATCCTTTTTGTACACCCTTAAATGAATGGACTCGAATCCAAACCGAATCATGCCTTTCGTCTGCGCCAGAATATTAAGGGATTCCTTATTGATCACAATTAACGCGCATCTATAAGAACCCCTTAGTTCCTCCAGTTTCGCGACTTTCCAGTCATGAGTCGGAAGAGTCGGGTTGCTGAGCCGGATGATTTCCAGGATATTTTCTGGAGAGGAGGGTTCGGCTGGAATCCAGGTACGAGTTCGAGGTCTACTAGGAATGTCTTCCTTAGATACGACCTCGAGTTTTGCACCTGGCCAAACCTCTCCTAAACCATCGATGGCCTTGGTGAAGAGATCGAGAGATCTCTGGTCGGAGCAAGCGATGAGCTTGACATGGCCTTGGTGCCAGCCAGCGTCGCTTGTGATAGGAGGTGGTCCTGGGTTCTCCCGCATGATGGCCAAGAAGTTGCTGGAGAGCTTCAACTTGACCAATTGCCACCGTTCCGGTGTAATGGAACCGTCGGTATCGCTTCTATCGATCACCGCGATCACCAATGCGTCCTTTAGGACTTCGTTATAGGACTTCAGAGATCTGCTGTTGGATGTGGAACTGAACTGAATTCTGGGCCTCTTGGAAACCGATACGGTTTCCTCCAACGATCTCTGACGCTTAGAGGAGTCTTTTGACAATTTGTGAGCAATGGAAGCAGTGGGAAATCCATCTTTTAGGATGTTTTTAGCCCACTCAACCTTGCTCTTTATTTCCGCACTTCTCTCCACCTCCGGAATGGATCCGAAGGTTTTGATAATGCGTGAAGCATTTCGGCGTCTTATGTATAGCGCCTTAGATGGAGCTTGCCGATGCGGCTGAGCTCCAGATTCCTCTTTGGAGGGAGGAGTTTTGGTAGCAGCAACAAGTCCGTGGCCTGCCACAAACTTGCTGCTGCTGGGGGCGGGGGAAGTGATAGGACCATGGCTTGCCACAGTCTTAACACTCCCCAAAGGAGTTTTGGTAGCAGCGACAAGTCCGTGGCCTGCCACAAACTTGCTGCTGCTAGGGGCGGACGAAGTGATAGGACCGTGGCTTGCCACAGTCCTAACACTCCCTGAAGGAGTTTTGGTAGCCGCGACAAGTCCGTGGCCTGCCACAAACTTGCTGCTGCTAGGGGTGGAGGAGGTGATAGGACCATGGCCTGCCACAGTCTTAACACTTCCTGAATTCTTTTTATTTGGCTTGTTCCTTTTGCCTTTAGAGGATGGCGCACCATGGCCTGCCACAGTTTTGCCTCCTCTCGGCAATGCAGGAGCCTTGCCGGTAGTCGGTGTAGTCACCGTTCCACCGCCCGGTAATTGAGGAGTACCGGCCTCGGTTTTTGTTTTCAGATTATTGTCCATAATAGTCCCACGAGTAGCGGAGAAAGGGATGTCCATCTGTACAGAGATCCGCCATATACAGATAAGGCTAGCTAATCCGGAGGTCGCCAGGTATCCGGATACTCCGTTTGCGACTGAGCTATTTTTGGAGATACTGGGCCCTCAGCCAGGTTGATCTTCGGCACGGGTCGTATAACACCTTGATCCAGCCCAGGGGAATGATGGAGTGCTTTGGGAGTTGGGGAGGGGGGGGGGAGCATCCTTTGGTTTCAGGACTCGTCTGGAGAATTTCTTCTCGAGAGTCATTGACCCTACTCAGCCTCTACAACTCGACAAGTTCGATGCTCACGGTAGAAGAAAAATCTAACCTTACTGCAACACAAAAGTTTCATTACTTAAAGTCGTTCTTGCGAGATGACGCCGCGAATGTAATCAAGCATATTCCTGTCTCAGACGCGAACTATATCGAGGCCTGGGAAAGGCTAGAAAAACGATACGATCGCGTAAATCTAATTGTTCGGTCTTTTATAGAATTGTTCTTATCTCTGCCTTCGATAGGGGTAGCAAATGTACACACACTTCGAAAAATTGCAAACGGTGCCGACGAAGTAATTCGGGGGTTAAATGCGCTGGACAGAAACGGCCGTGATCCGTGGTTGATTCACCTCTTGCTAACGAAACTCGACTCAGATACAAAGCAAGCTTGGGCAGAAGAGGTAGGTTCCCGGGATGATCGTTCGATAACGGATTTAATTGAATTCCTTGAGCTACGGTGTGACGCACTCGAATCGTGTCAATCCTTAAATCGTACAGTTACATCACGGGGAAAACAATTCAATCCAATTCGAGCTCACCTAGCAAAGTCATCTGACAATCGATCCGCCTGCCCCATGTGCAAAAATGACCATATCGTACCCCAGTGTTCTCGTTTTGTTGCTTTAGACATTGAATCGCGTCGATCATTCGCAAAAAATAATTCACTATGTTTTAATTGCCTTCGAACTGGCCATTCCTCAAATAAGTGTAAGTCCACGTTTCGTTGTCGTGTCTGTAGAGCTCGTCACCACTCGCTAGTCCATCAGGATGACACAAAAGACATTCCCTCGCAATCGTCCTCACCTGTACAACTATCAGCCCTTTCAACTACAACGTCGCCTGATCCGCGTCAGTTTCGCTCAGCAAACTTGCATGATACGTCTGCATCACCATCTCCATTCGTAACCAACCACTCCATTAAGCTTCGCCCTGGAAAGCAAACCGTACTTCCAACCATTTTAGCTAAATGTCGAAACAGCCAAGGGAGATACATTGATGTTCGTGTTTTGCTTGACACGGGATCACAATGTTCGTTCATCACCGAATCGTTTGCCCAACGACTTGGGCTTCCGCGGAAGCACTCTCGTATTCCTATTGTAGGGTTATCATCCAAAGAAGCCGGATATACAAAAGGATGTATGACACTACAGCTTTGTTCTCGCTACAACGGGGAGTCGCTATTCATTGATGCGTTCATTCTTGGGAAGCTGATGTCCGATTTACCTTCGCAGTCATTTGACACATCTTCATGGGAGTATATAAGGAGCTTAGATCTGGCAGATCCACATTTCAATGCGTCCAGTGCGGTCGATGTGCTGTTGGGAGCAGATAAGGTTTGGTCTATTCTGAAAGCGGAACAACTTCATGGACCCCAAGGCTTGCCTATAGCACAGAAAACATCATTCGGATGGGTGGTTACCGGAGAGTTAGCCGATACGCAGGTCGGTCGTCGAGAATTAACTTCCTTTCACTCAACTGTTGACCTAGATTTTCTTCTACAACGGTTTTGGGAGATGGAAGAGGTTTCCCCTAACAAGGCCAACAATACATCAAATGATCCAGCTGAAGAATATTTTCAGAAAACATTTAGCCGCTCAGAGGATGGAAAATACGTCGTGTCGCTTCCATTCAAAATCCCCTGCCCTAGGTTCAAGGACACTTTACAATCCGCCACTTCGCGTTTGCATTCGATGGAACGTCGGTTCAAAAATAATCCCCAGTTGCACAATCTTTATTGTTCATTTATGCGAGAATATCAAGACCTTGGTCATATGCAACTTATTCCTCGTGACCGAATTCAAAACCCACTCGGACAATGTTTTTATTTCCCTCATCACGCGGTGTTTAAATTCGACAGTTCAACTACTAAATTACGCGTCGTGTTTGATGGTTCTGTCAAAGATACGAATGGGCAATCGTTAAATAGCCAACTCCTAATCGGCCCCCCAATTCAACGCGATTTAATCGGTGTGTGTTTACGTTTTCGACAGCATCGGTATGTGTTCACCGCCGATATAGTAAAGATGTTTCGCCAAATATGGGTTCGCGATCAAGACATTGACTATCAACGCATTGTATGGCGTCAAAATCCCAACGATGAAATCCAACATTATTTTCTGAGAACCGTGACATATGGTACCGCTTCTGCTCCTTTTTTGTCAGTACGCGTCCTGAAGCAAATTGCAGAAGACTACAAAGCAACATATCCAAACGCCACTCGAATCCTTCTAAATGATGTCTATGTCGACGATGTTATGACGGGAGCAAACTCAGTTGAAACCTTGCTGGGTTTTCAGGCAGAATTAGTCGCGCTGTTGTCCGAAGCGAAACTCCATCTACGGAAATGGAGTTCTAATTGTTGGGCTCTTCTCGCTAAGCAATCACCGGATGATTGTGAATACTCGTTTGTCGACCCTGAACGTTCAGAATCTTTTATAAAGGTGTTAGGTATGTACTGGAATCCAGCTACGGACGTATTTTCGTATCGCATGGCTCCGTTGAATCCGTGTTTCTCTCCAACAAGGCGACAACTTCTCTCCGAGATATCTCGTATTTTTGACCCACTCGGATTCCTGGCTCCCTCGGTTATTCTTTTTAAGCTAATGTTTCAGGAACTCTGGTCATCCGATTTAAAACTTGGTTGGGATGATCCCTTACCATCGGACCTCTCAGACAGATGGATGACTTACCGCAAGCAGCTTCCATTTTTTGAAAAAATTCGGGTTCCGCGAAATGTGTTTCCTTCCGATAAACTTATAGAACTTCACGGCTTCTCGGATGCTTCTTCGTTAGCCTACGCCGCCGTCGTTTACGCTCGCTGCAAAACCAGTTCGGGTAACTTTAAGATTACTATCGTTGCCGCGAAGACTAAGGTAGCTCCGATCAAACCTGTTTCTATCCCGCGTTTGGAGCTTTGTGGTGCGGTTTTGCTCACTCGGTTGTTAAATTTGGTCAAATCGTCGATAAAGGCCAATATCACAAAAACATTTGCTTGGTGCGATTCCGAAATCGTGCTGCATTGGCTTTCGTCACCGCCTCGTCGCTGGACAACATTCGTGGCCAACCGTACTGCCGCCATTCTCGAGACTGTACCGCGATACTCGTGGCACTATGTTAAGTCGGAGTCAAATCCGGCTGATTGTGCTTCGCGCGGAGTTACTCCCTCCAATCTTTCTGAGCATATTTTATGGTGGAGCGGTCCATCTTGGTTGTCACTCTCGGAAGACCATTGGCCCAAATCTAGCTTCTCTTTGAGTGTGGAAACAGCAGCCGTTAAAGGGGAGGAAAAGCATGTTCTAAGGCATGCACTCGTCACGTCGTTTGATGGACATGTCATTCAGAACTTGATCGACAAAATCTCTTCGTGGTATCGTTTGCAAAGGATAGTCGCTTACTGTATTCGGTTTATTTGCAATTGTCGGCAAAACATCTCTAAGCGAGTAACCCAGGGATTGAGATATCCGGAAATCAAAGCTGCTACACTTGTCATCCTTAAATTCGTGCAGCTCAAGTCCTTTGAAGATGATATACATCAACTGAGAACCAACCATCAGCTCACTTCAAAGTCAAGGCTGTTGAGATATGCTGCATTTTTGGACAGCGATGGACTTATTCGCGTAGGGGGACGCATTAAACATGCAGCCGTGGGCTATAGCATTAAACATCCTATCATAGTCCCAAACAATAATAATGTTGCTTCACTCATAGTAACAGATATTCATCAACGCTACTTACATGCTGGAGTATCGGAAACATTTACAATCGTTCGACAGCAGTTTTGGATACTGGGTAGCCGAAACTTGATCCGGAAAATTATTCATCGATGTAAGACGTGTTTTATGCAGCGCAAATGTACGAGTCAACAGATCATGGGCGATCTTCCAGCACAACGTATCCACCCTAGCCGTCCATTTTTGAACACCGGTTGCGGTTATGCTGGTCCACTGACAATCAAATTATCTCGGACTCGTAAGCCCAAGTTGTCAAAGGCATACATTGCGTTATTTGTATGTATGTCGACGAAAGCTATACATCTCGAAGTGGTGAGCGATCTTACCACGGATGCATTCATCGCAGCTTTAAGAAGATTCGTTTCTCGTCGAGGAAAATGTACCAACATCTACAGCGACAATGGTACTAATTTTCAGGGAGCGCGTCGGTGTTTAACTGAGATGCATAAACTAGTTATGAGTCAATCTCATAACGATACCATCGCTTCGACTCTTGCTAAAGATGGAATCACCTGGCATTTCATTCCACCTTCTGCCCCACACTTTGGAGGCCTTTGGGAGGCTATTATAAAGTCAGTAAAGCTACATTTGCGTCGTGTAATAGGGTCTTCTAGTTTAACCTTTGAAGAATTATACACTGTTCTTACCCAGGTTGAAGCTATTCTAAATTCTCGTCCTTTATGTGCAATATCTGACACTGATTTGAACCCATTAACTCCAGCTCATTTTCTTGTAGGTGAACCACTAACAGCCGTTCCTGAGCCTAACTACTTGACTACCACAGCTAATCGACTTTCTCACTGGAATCATCTCCAAAGTATGGTTCAGGGATTTTGGAAGAGATGGCACACCGAATACATCACGACGCTACAGGAGCGAACTAAATGGCAAAAACCAAGTCCAAATTTGAAACCTGGAGATCTGGTGGTGATAAAGGAACCGAACATTCCTCCCACGAAGTGGGTACTGGGTCGAATTCAAGAGGTATCCCCAGGTGCAGACCAACGAGTAAGAGTTGCCACAGTCAAAACAACAGCAGGAACATTCAACCGATCCATAACAAAGCTAGCGCTACTGCCAACGTCCTGAAACTAGTTCCAGGGGGGCCGGGATGTTTGATAATGTTAATACAATAACTACTTATTTACTCGTAAATACTATTTTTGCTTTGTTAATTAATTTAAAAAAAAAGGAAGATACAATTATTTTGGTCAATGTTTCTGTGAGTCACTGCACATAAAATTATCGGACGACCAGTATGCAGTTGCATCCTAGCAACAATTTGCACACGATAAATCGCATGATCATGCAGTAAGAACTTACGATTTGTGCAACAACAAAACGCATAAGTTGTGTGTACACGGTTGTGTGCAAGATGTTGGCTGGTGCATACTCGAAGTCAAACTTCTCGTCCACTTGGATTTCGACAGCAGCAGTGACCACAGCTAAGTAAACTTGTATAAATAATATCGTTTTGTAACCATTCAAATAAATTCGAATATATATTTTGTATCTTGTATCGAACTATATTTTTTTTTTTTTTACATTGTTTTGTGAACATTACTCTACAAGTACTTTTGGTATGATTAATAATGATGATTTAGTAAGCAAGTACGTATTTATAAGTAACTATGTATATGTCTAATGGTGTGGACAAGAATGTGTGTATGTATCAATATATATAAATGCACGCACATATATTTAAAAAAAACAAAGTATTTTTGGTTATCAGTTATGTATTGCAAGATCGTAACTCAACCCAGTACTATAAACAACATTTTTGGTCTTGCAAAACTTTTTGGGTTGCATTCGTGTTAGTGCACGACATTGAGTTACCCACGAGAAAATCATGGTTTTTCTAAATGCGCCTCGGCTTTGAGTGCTTGCTCTTGGGCTTTATTTACAGTCATTCCAAAGCAACTACACAGGACAACGCAAATTTTGAATCTCGATTTTGCGTATCTGATTCATTTCTCCCACCGTACTAATTAAAAAAAAATAAAGGCCTACCTAAAAGAGTTCGCTTATGTGGCTGTCGGAACGAATAACGGATTTTAGGAAAAGTTCATTTTTTTATCACTTTATTGTACAAATTGGCCTGTAATGTATGACCCTATTAGAAAGTGCTATCGATTTTATAAATGGCATCAAATATCAATTCGGTTTTGACATTTGTGAAGCAAACCAAATTACAATTTTAGTGAATAAGCAATGGAACGCTATACACCTGAGGAACGCGAAATAATCGTCCCGATGTCTTTGATGAACAATTCGTCAGTGATTTTAGCGCAACGTGCATTTCGTGACAGTTTTCCTAGCTGTCCGGCTTCCACTGGTTGTTCAGTGCGTCGTTTAGCCCTAGAAGACATCGTACCTCTCTCTCGCCCGAGAATATCGATAGTGTGGCTGATGGTGTTGTAGAGACGCCCGTCTTTGCGGTGCATTTTGGTGAAAGATTGAGAAATGTTTCCTTACAAGGGTAGATAGCCCATCAGCTGATGGGTGTTGACCATGAATCGCATCTAACCTTGGCGCATGCTTTCCTGAATCGCAACAACGAAGTGGACGATTTTGCGTCAAAAATAATCATGAGTGACAACGTCCATTTCCACCTATGTGGATACATGAAAAAGCAGAATTTGCGATTCTGAGGCACTGAAAATCTGTGAGTAAATAATGCACGAAGAGCCATTACATCCACTCAAAATCAGCGCACGGTGTCCTTTTTACGCTGGAGCAGTCAGTGGACCAATATTTTTTTTAAACTGCATCGATCAAGCGGTTACTGTGGATGGTGAGCGCTACAGACCCATGACCAATGAATTTTTCATGCCTCAATTGGATGAATTGGAACTGGGGGACATGTGATTCCGGTAGGAAGGAGCAACGGCGCATACTACACTAGCAATAACTGCAATTCTAAAACAGGGTCATACATAATGATTCATTTTGTACTCAAAAAAAACTTTTGCATCGAATTTGCATTTTCTTACTAACTAAAAAACAATAAAAATACAAAAAAAAATGGTTAAAAGTGAATACTATATGTATGTACATGTCTAATACAAAATATAAACCCCCATCTTTCTCTCATTATATAATGGCTCTGACCCATCAAATCTTGTTCCTCCGAATAGGCACCAATGTTGCCATTAAATCGGTCCAAGTGAGCATGTTACAATATACATATATGCAACCCATCAGTTTAAAGTCTTCAAGCATATTTGAAATCAACTCTTTCTTAACTCTTATGTTTCCGAGAAAACCATGGACCACTACCTTAAGGCTGTCCCATGCTCGTTTTTCATAAGTACTATTGTATATAGAGTAGCTGTATAAATTCATTATTTGTGGTTCGACGAAAATATTAGCTTTTACTTTGGCTTCGGGTGACTTTTTTTGATATTTTAAAGTTTCAGAATCTTGACGAATTCCTTCATAAGGCCAAATTTATATGCAATAGAGGCATCAATATATGTTTTGGCTCGACAATTACGTCACATTTATTCGAAATCGGTTTGCCTTGGCCATGGGTGCTACTGGTAATGCGAATTGTCTGCTCTAATTGCCCATAATCAAAAGCAGGACGAATGTTTGGTATACCCGCCTTGCGTTCCCACTAGAAAGCCAACCATAGTACAATCTATTTTCACTGGCCAGGTGTACGGCATATACATATGACACTTTAACGTCTCAATCACCATTTTAACACTTTCGTGTGAATTCCGCATCACGGAATGAACCAAAGGTATAGATGAAAATTTATTTCCATTTCGAACAGCTTTTGAACATTTTATGGATGTATCTGTCAGAATGAACGCATGGAATTCGGATTTCTTCAAATTAGCCCTTCACATCATTCCATTAGCAAATCCTGATTTCGAATTTTTCTTTGATCAACCGTGAACTTAGAATCTCTGCTTTACTTTTGGACAGGTTCAGGTCTCTAACTAAGTCGTTTAATTCGTTGGAGTTAATGAGGTGTGGTTCGGAGCTTACTGATTTGATCACGAAGTCATCGCTCTCATAGGTGATACTAGTAGTTTAGGATTGAGATAATACGATATCTTTTAGCGCATTATGTTATTTTTGAAGCTACAGTTGCACAAAGTACTTTATATTGCTGCAAGGTGCATTCGCATATTAACTAATGAACCATGAGTGTAAAATATGAAATCTTCCCCCGCAGCTCCTTCTCGATTTTGCTCAATACAACACGTTTCTCTTTATATGCTCATATCATTGGAAATCAACGTTTTTCAAAAATAATCGATGAGTTTAGTTATTTTTCGGTGTAAAGAGTTATAAAATAATCATTGAAATAATAACACCAACAACATGTTTGTTTTGTTGGCCTTTGTTATTAGTGAGAATTGAAAAGGCAAATCCGTCGGTATAATCGGTATTCACTTAATCAAAACATTTTCTCCTTTAGTTGTGTTACTAATTATAATAGCAGTAACAATATTTCGGCCCAGATGTGTACCTAATTTATAAACGTGTACCGTTACATACTCGTAGTCTGAGGGCATCAAGATTTCGCTCACGGAACACAAACCTTTAACCTTAGCATTGGGTTGTACCACATGAAATGTCAGATTTTCGCTCAGTCGGAAATAACAAATTCTCGAGTGAACATCTGTGCCACAACGTTAAATTTTCTTTTTTTTTATAAAATAAAGTGATACGTGTGCTTGACGTGTGAGATTTTTAGGGTTCGTTACAAGTACCATTATCTTTTTTCTAGGAATCATTTACCATGCTGTGGGCAATTCAGAGTCGAACTCTCTTCCTTTACGAATTTAAAATATAACATAATACGCCATTGGCAATGAAAAACATAAATGACGCATTTGAGGATGTAGCGGTAAACGAACGCACTATACGACGTTGGTTTGGAAAGTTCCGTTCGGGAGATTTCAGCCTCGAAAATGAACCCGGAAACGTTAGTTGATGACACAAGGGTGGATGCGGACGCAACGAAATCGGTGCGGGAGATTGCACAAAGCATGGGAGTATCCCGAATGACAATAAGTCGACACCTTACTCTAATAGAAAAGGTAAAGAAACGCGATAAGTGTATATGAATCCCAAAAATTACGGCGCCTGGAAATCTGGCCATCGCTTACATTAAAAAACCAAACTGAACCGTTTTCTCACCGGATACAGTATACGATTATCAAATCGTAAAAGATCTGGGCAGTGTTTGGATGCAGATGAAAAACCAAGACACACCCCCAAGCCCGATCTTCACCCAAAAAAGGTTATGATGACAATTTGGCGGATATCGAAAGGACCATTCTCAAATATTGCGAGGAAATCGATTTGACATGCCAAATTGGCTGAAAAAGCACGATCTGATCCTTTTGCATGGCAATGCTAGACTCCATACCTCACAAGTAACGGGGCAAAAACTGTTGCAATTGGGATTTGAAATTCTTCCGCATCCACCGTACTCTCCGGATATTTCCGCAATCTGGATTCAATTTGCCGGCAGAAGGTCTTCCGGAACCGAGCAGAGTTCATAAAAGCCTTTGAAGATTGCATTGCCTCCAAAAGTCAGCACTTCTACGAAAAAGGAATATTTGACCTTATATCAAGTTGGAAGAATGTCATAGATGCCAACGGATCCTATTTTGATTGAATAAAAATTTACGGAAAAATAACATTGGCTTTTAAATTTTTACTATAAAATCGGTCATTTCATGTGGTAGCACCCAATATATGAGAAGGCACTCCTGTGAATAAACCTTATAGCGTATAAGGTGACTTGTTCAGTGTCAAAGACAATATCAACAGACAATCACCTATTCCATAATATCCCCTTCAATTTGTGACATAATTTTTTCATATATCTGTCCTATGTTTTCGTTACTCGGCGCCAAAATTCCCTCTCACACAACAATTCTCAAGTTCCCATATTATTTAGCAGTTCACGATAAATTTTTGCCCACCAGTTCCGCAGTACTTCGAACAATATTACAGAATTCACGATATAAAATAATCATACCGTTATCACATGTAGCAATACGATCTTCGCCGATTTTCTGAGTAGCATCCACATACTCTCCTGATTCTGTGGTGTCGTTGTGCAGTTGCACTCGCATATTTACCATAAACTTGAAACCTTCAAACATTTATTTATTTCATATGCCGGTGTGCCTTCAGTAATTACCGGGAGAGTCTGTATAAAATCGCCCGCCAAAAATAAGATCATCCCTCCTACGATACCTTGGTTACTTTCAATATTTACCATGGCCCGATTTAGTGCTGCGATTGCCTTTTTCGTCCCAAATAAACAGTTGACATTGCTGCAACATCCGTCAACGATCGCTTTTTCTACTGTGTTACAAATAGGTGTTTCTTCCTGAGGTAATTTCAATGGCAGCTTAAGTGCTGGACGAGTGATTCGACCGACATCGATTTGCTTGGCAGATATTCCAGAATGGGCTACTGCAAACAGCTACTCCTTATTTTGCCGAATTTGGGCTAAAAGCTAATTTAAAAGAAAAGTCTTGTCTTGTCAGTTCTTTCTGGAGAAGCTTAAAAGAACAAACCACTTTCACCACTCTCAATTTGTTGCATAACTGTTCTTCGTTCTGGATTCAAATGTTGAACGTATTTAGTGAGTTTCTGTTGCAATAAAATTGTATCATAAATCATTTCTCATATTATTATAAATCACAATTACGAACTTCCCCAGTTTTAATTGGTATACTCAATAAAAAGTGTGATAAATGTTTTCCATTTATCATTATTACTTGGAGCTTCATTGTAGATAAAATCATTATATGTAGTATTTAGGTCTCGAAATCTGTGCCATGTCAATCTTCTACTTTTTCCAAATTCGCTGGGGACTTAGCTCACAGGTCCCTATAAATATTGTGAAAACAGGATTAAATCGTGTTCAACTACATAAAATGAATAAATAATAATAAATAATAATAAAAATAATAAGCTTTATTTCATCAGAAAATAAAATAAGTATTGTATAAAGTGTTACATTTCAGTAATTAGAGTTATAAATAATTATAAAAATTGGTTTTAACATGGAATAGTTAGGAGCATTCTGCAGCCAGAAGGGCTTACCTTTAATACGAGTATTAAAAAAAAACAAAATAAATTCGGAAAAAGCCAAATTCGAAGGTTTCTTAAAAAAATCTGATTTCATTCTTTCGCTTCTTCTGTTAATACAGGTACAAAGTTAAATACACATTACACAGTTAGATTATAGAACCGTGCTTTACTGATTTTTGGTACCATCACAAAATTTCTGAGTTGTTACCAGTACGTAGGTTATAATTACCATTCAGCCTGGCTGATGTATTCTCGGATTTAAGGACTTTGACGAAGTACAAGTGTATTAGAGGAAGAATTTTCAGATTTCTGAGGAAATCAAAACTTGGAGTTCTGCGATTGACCTCGCAAATAATTACATGCTTTTGTCTTAACAGTAGAGGCTGCATTTTATTAAAATTCGTCCCGCCCCATTACGATAATCCATATCGAAGTTTTGATTTAAATAAAGAATTGTAGACTAGTGTTAGGGCAGCTGGATTGAAGTATAGACTTAGAAGATACATTCGCCTCACAACTCTGTTAAACTGTTAAAATAATATTTAGTAAGTTGTGGTTTGACGCAGCACAAATTTAATGATACTTCGTACTTGGAATAGGTTTACATTCGACTAGGTATATTATCATATTATTATTATTTTTACAATATATTTTTTATTTTTTTATTTTTAAAGTAGCCATCGTGGATCATATTTTTAACAAGAATATCGTGGAGTGTCTTGTAATTGAGGTAGAATAATTTTTTTTTTTAAGGTAGGTTATATCCTTACTCGAGGTTCAAGCTATATTTATACGAAATTTCATCAAAAACGATTCAGCGGTTTATACTTTCGCATTTATAATATTGATAAGTTTAAACTTTTAAATTATTCCAACTTAATGTATGTTATGTAGGTCACAGCTTACGAACAAGTTGTTGTAGCTATAGCTATTATTGAATTAATATCTTCCAACTTTCTCGATGGCACATAGGGTATTCATCCTCAAATATAGTCAAATCTCTACAGAGGAGTAGAAAGGTTTACGAGTAGTTGCTCCAAACTTCTTGACATAATTCAAGTGAGAGAGATGTATGTTTGCCTTAGCTTACGAGTATTCTCAGAGGAAACTATGTAATTTTTTTTCCACATCTGTTTTTGGATACTAGATATCCAGGTGACTTTGAATCGAATCAAATACTAAATTTGAGGCACTCAGAGAGCCACAAATACCAATACAAACAAAAAGATACCAAATTTCTATGCTAGCTCGATCTTTATTTTTATGAGATAATCGCGTTTGGTGGCTGGGCTTATTTTTGGGTCAATGTAAATAAAATAAATAAGCGAATTTAGTATTTCTCGAGTAAGGTAAGTCCATAAGGGTCTTATGAGATTCAATCATGTATCAATGAATTGGGCACTGAGATCGACGCCATCTAATCATTTCTTGCCGGGCTATGGTTGGTATTTATCGCATTATTGGTGAGGTGTAGCTCCAAATACTGGAAGATTAGCCAAAAATTGGGCCGACGGGATTCTTTTACATACACCATTTTTCATAATATAATAAACTTTTCTGATTCAAACTCAATTCCTGTCGTTATTAATTCAAAAAATTTCTATAGATCTTAAAAACTCACCCTTAATCAGTGTTCAACCTAATGGTTGAATGTCTATTTCGCAAAATGGATAGACTAGTTTCAATCTTAATTTTGTTTATTTTTTTGTGATTTGAATTCGAGCTCAAGCTCTAAGTTTATTTTGAATACAATTTTATTCTGTTGTTAAGATGTCATTTTTCTATTGTATTTTCGACGTATTCCGATATCTTGTGCCTAAAGACTTTGTTCCGTTTCTTTTTTGCCCCTTGGTGCGTCCTTCATAGCTTCAGTTCTTACGTTCAAATCAGAGTGAAGTTAGAGAAATAATAACTATGCCATTTCCATCATCCTTCCTTTTAGCCGCAGTGGCTGTATATGCTTCAGAGTGGATTGTTTTGAACAAGCCAGCGAAACTACATTATTATAGGCCTAATGACCTCAACTCAGTTCCATAAAATAAGTACGACACTCTGAGCGTTTCATATTTTATATTATTTTCATATTTCGTAATTCATTATTTCGAGCGATACATTACTGGAACTGTCAAAATTATATGGCTTGTGGTCCCTCAGAAAGGATACCTCTTCGGCTGATCATCGGTACTTCGGATAGGAGAATATTCATACACAGCGTGAAATAACGATGAAGTAAAAGAGTCATATAATGCGCGCACAAGTGAAAACGGATTTCTACGAACTCGGGGTACACAAATAGAGCATAACATCGGAGTTGGTGAAAAGGGCATGTTGGTTAATATACCATTCTATGAAAGAGTAGGATGGATCTGACCGGAATGATATTTGTCAATACATACTTTAGTTCGTCTTCATCTTTACTTCCATTTTGATCACTATATGTATTACTTTATCGATATCGATAGAAAACCCACTTATTTACACTTTATAAATATTTGTAGGACCTATAATAATTTTCATCAATTTTTCTCAGGCTTTGGTCTTAAAGAAGATTCCTTTGGTTGCCTGCAAACGAGTTTTGGTATATGCAGTTATGTGAGAAACTAATTAATTAGAAAAAAAGTCAAAATGGCACTGATGGCATTTTCGGAACTCATTAGGGATTTAAGACGATTCTACTAAACACATTTCATTGTTTAACTGTTTTTTTTTTCACTTTTGAAATAGTGATTGCAAGACAGAACAGCGATGATCTGCTCAGGCCCTCACATAATTATAGCGCTCCGATTTCTGGAAGATTATATACATATACATACATCATGTGAACAGAACTTTTTTGTTATCTAAAATATCGATTGCTGAGTAAGGTAGAATAGCGAAATTTATTGCTCTTCTGTATATATGGATACATTTTGCATCGGTTCTTAAACAAGCGATGTCAGCATACCATAACCCCCATCCTAGCCTCTCTGAAAATCAAAGTACAAGTAATGGGTATCGCCTTGGAGTTTTGCAACGTATTCCACTTCCACTACTTCTGAGATATTTATAAAAAACATTTTTGAGCCGTTGCTTTAGCATTATTGAGAACTTTTTTCTTTTTATATTAAAACGTATATTTTTGAAATTTAATTCGCACAATTTGTTGTTGAAAGTAAAAACGTCTTGGTAATATTTAATATTGCATTTTGGAATAGTGGTTGTAAAAGTAATTTTGAATGTCACACATTCGGAATAGATGCATTTTGAAAATTTCGGTTTTGGAATAGAAAATAAAACAGACAGTTTTGGATAAGGTTTAATTTATTATTATCTTTTTTTTCAATGTGATTTAATACTAGTTAATAAACAAACTTAAATTAAACAAAACAAAGTTAGTTCGTAAATCACTACAATAACAATAACAAAAATAAACAAAACTAGAAACTAGTAGGAATGTTACAAAATTAATTCTAACTTACAAATCAATTACATGAAATTAACAGACAGGATCATTTCTAAGATGTATTTGTAAAATTTAAACGTTTAGTTAGAAAGTTATTAATGTCATTCAGCTTCGCATCGTTTATTTTGATCCCTAATGGTAGTCTTTTCGAAGTCATGGACGAACAATTTTAACGTCTTTTTGTGTTCGATTTAGATTCGCCAATATTCTTGCACACCAATCACTTTTTTTTTACCTCACTTATAGTGAATCTTTGTAGCGCGTTGAATTTGAAATGCCAAGCAGATGGGCGGATTGTGAACTTTAGGACTTCTGGTTTAAAATGCAAAACGGGACATTCATCAGCCGTCAAATTTATTACAGTGCTGTGCTCTTCATAAATGGATAGATACTTCTCAACAGCCACAATTGTTTCTCTTGCCTTACTTTTTTTTCTATTTGTGAAAGCTATTTATTTGGCAAAATCAAATTCATCATTTCCACAAGATGGGATGTCTCATTTGCTAGTCCGAACTCACACATACCTACCATAATCCAATTTTTATTTTGCTTTCCACATCCATCAGCAACGAGACGAATCATGTTTATGCCCTTAAGGTTTGTTTCACAAGCTGGTGAAACATTGCGGACACAACTCCTTTGAAGACTTTGGATATGTTATTTTCAGTCCAATATCATACAAATACATTTTATTGAGTAAGGGATAAGTGAGAACTTTCTACAATAAGGCCAACAATATGCAAATATATCTGCAGACTAAAATATGCTGGCTGATCTAAAACTTTAGGCGGTGTCATATTTTTTTTTGCAATCAAATGGCATTGTCAGCAAATTACTGCTTTCTGCACTCTGAAGGTCGAAAAATGCTTTTCCCCTTACCATATGGATCCTTAATTTAGACATCAATTTAACTTATTAATTCTATTATTATATTTATTCTCCTCCATTTGTTCAATTTTCAAAAATCCTTTAGCTGTAGATAAGTCGATGAAGGAGCTTTAAATCCAAGGATGAAATAGCTGCATTTAAGTAGCTTGAACTAAAATGTTTGATCAAACACCTTCCACATCCTATTAATCTCAAGCTCTGGAGGTAGATTTTTTTTTTTAACACTCAAATGAGTATGAATACACTTATAATGCCTCAGCATGTGTTAAGTTTTTGGAAAATGGGATAGAGAGAGAAAGAAAGATGTTTGGGCTCAGTGGTAATTTTGCTCCACGGGTGGCATCCAACATTTAATGGGGAGACTAGATTATTAGTGTAAATTGACTTTATGTTGTATTTAGGCAACCATTTATCTCACGAGAATTCGGCCACGGCTAGAATTGAACATCGAACAGTCCGAATGGGAAGCCAACACACTACCACTTGAGCCACGGCCACCCACAGTTGTTGTCGTATTGTCGTCTTGCTGTCCGACTACGACGCATCAGTATATTCAAAAATGATTTCTGGAAAATTTTGAAAATCTTTTTAGAATAGTGTAGGTAACAGAAAACTGTTTCCTCGTGCCACCCTTTAAATTTCTGTCAGTTCGTTAAGGCTTTTTAATTTTGCAATAGTTTAAAATAAATACAAACAGTGCAAGTTTTGATATCATTGTGTAAAAGCCATTTGAAAAATATAGTATATACGAGTACATACATAGTCGTACATCGAAAGTTATGAGAATTCGGCATTTACCTATATAACCACTACCTTTATGGCTGCAAGTTGGCGTTATTGGCAATGGTTGTCTCTTGCATCTAGTGAATTTTATTTTAGTTCATTGATCCATATCTTTAGCTAGCTCCCTTTTCCTATTTTTGACATTTACTCTTCTCCCGCGCTGATACACCAGAAGAATGCGCTATGATTTGGTGAACGAAATGAAGCGCACTATTTAAAACCATGTAAAAAAGTCTGACAACTGGTTTTGCCATTTTCCCTCCAAAATTTGGAATACATGCACTTTGATTTTACAAAAGAAAAAATAATAATTTAGTATTGAAATAGGGGCAATTTGATTTTAACTTGGAATAGAGTAGTTTTGATTCCAAAATGTAGTTGGTATACACCGGACTCATACCCTAGCTTAGGTTAGGTTAAACCAGGGGTGTGATGGATATGTCATCACACAAACACTAGGCACCAAAATGGGTCCATCCCGATCCCTGACTCAGACCCTAAATTTCAAATCAAAATATTTCTGGGCTGTTGAACCTCTCAATTACAGTAAAAGAAAACTTTAAACAAGATGAATTCAAATTCACCGCTAACTTACCTTTTTTTTGTTAAGTGGAATACATCACCTTTGACACAATTACGAGCATTTTATCCCCCCATCATAGCGCAGGATCCAGTATTCGAACTGGAGTCGAAATGTGGTATGTATAGATAGCGCATCTTGAAAAACCCCTATTTCCAATATCCTTCTCTCATCTTGAGAAGTTCGGTGGCTGAGGCAAGGATTTTCGAAAACTTATTGGAAAGGTGCTAAAGAGCATAGATCATAGTAAATAGTCTGTGGAAGCGATTCTTCTAATTCCTTCTAACACATGACACAACTGATTGATTCCTGGAGCTGCTACTGGTATTTTTGTAAGATTCATTGAACGAAGCTCGGTCAGATAATCCCTTAAAACTTTGAGATAATTGCAAATGTTATCTCAAAAAGTGAAGCCAAATTACTGAACGCGTTTATTTATTATACCTACTGCATAAGGGAATTATTAGAAACTTGAGCATAATTCTTGTAAATTCAGTTTCGACTCATATTAAATAGATTGTTGTGAAGTGCTAAAGGGATGAGATGTATGTTACAATTTTAATATCAACTCTAATTTGAGTAACAGTACAACTTCCTACTTCTACTACTCTCCTGATAATACGGATTGGAACCGAAACAATTCATGGTATAGGTATCATTCACTACGGTACATTGATTCTGATGATCAAACACGTGCTTTTCGTTTATCGTTTCATCTTTTCATCCATAAACAAAACAAAAAGCAAACATCTCAACAATAATCGTTTCAAACACTTAAAGATACATTTATAAAACATTAGCAAAAACATTTAGAACCAATTTAACCTGTTTCTTTTTTACGAAAATAACAACAAAAAGCAACTTAATTGATTCATAAATTCTTTACAATCAATCCTCCACCTCTTAAGGTCATCATCTTCTTCATCATCAGATCTTTTTTGATCACCAATCTGATTGAACTACACACGGACAAAAGCTGCTTTTTTTTTATAAATCAAATTTTTTTTTACACAAAATTTATTTTCGAAATTCATTTGAAGAAATAAGCATAACAAAAACAACAAACATGTAGTATACATGTACATTCAGATAGCAAAACAACAGAAAAGAAGCAACCATTTAATCTTGTTTGGTTCTAGAATAATGTGAATAAAATGAATTTTTAATTTAATTCGCCAATATAAATGGCGATTAAGAGCACCTAAATGTATCGTTAATTATCAACTTGAATATCATCAATACTTTAAATCACTCTTACGTGTTTGTTTAGGTGACAATAATTTTTTCAAATAATATAAAAAAGAAAAACAACTTATAAAAATATCTGTAACCAAAAGTTCGAGAAAATAAATTTCTCGTATTATATTTTAAATTAGAATGGAGACGAAAATTATGTGAACTGAATTATTTAAAAATATATGGTATATGCAGCTTTTAAGAGAAAGCCAAATTTACAATGTCAGGTTATATGGTTTCCTTTACTAGGAAGTGAATATAAATAATATTTTCTTCAGAATTTATTTCAGAGAAGATTGAAAATGAAATGAAAATGAATGTATTGGATTCTCATTCTAATACTTCGGTCAGCAAAATTCTATTATATTTCACCAGTACTCCGTTTCAGTTGAACCCAAGAATACTTGCCGTGATCAAGCCTTTCCTTTACCTCCTCGTTGTGGTCACTGGGTACCGCATATTCAAATATTTATATACTCGCAGTATGCCAAAAATCAAAGTGCTATCATAGAAGTGTCTATTCTATACTAGCCTATTGAGCTAGCATTCTGCACTATAGAAACGACAATATCTTGTTTTCGAAACTCATATCATGTTCTGATAGAAGGCTCATCAAATTTTAATGACTCTTGGCTACCGTATTTGGACTAGGATTGATTTCGAGACTATAGAGCAAAAAGTGACGATCATCATGTCAGATTCCTCTAATTAGAAAATAATTTCAGATCAGGTGACTCGGCACTGCCGAGTTTCAGATATTAAAAACGGCTAATGTTAAATATATGTATGTATCTGCGTTGTTACTGTGCCGCATGTGGGGTTGGCTAAATTTGCAGATCTTAGAACCATTCTACAGGACAGTCTATTTTAGATCACCATGTTACTAAAATCAAGAGTTTTCTGAAGTTTTCGCATTGAAGTGGTCTAATTATTTTTTTTTGGGCCTCTTCTTTGGACATCGGCTTGAGTTTAAGCTCCCTATTGCTTTTCTAACCGAATTTTAGGGCAATTTTTGCTGAACATAGCAAAAGCAGTTGATTTGCTCAGCCTAAGGTTTCTCTACTATCGGCACGTGGATGTGGGTACTTCTTATCAGATCCTGTTTTATTACACCCGCTAATTTTCCTAACATTTTCATGTCACTCTAATCTTACCTTTTTATTTAATTTTAATTAAGGCTCACAAACAAGGAGCAATTCTGAATTCAGGGCCTTAAAGTTAATTGAATTCTGTAACACCAACACCCTAGGCATAGGGTCACCATATACAAGCGCAGGACCTTCTATAGAAATCAGATAGCTGATTATCAGTGAGATGATAGAATGCAATCGAATTGACGACCACTTCTAAGCTGGTACTTTAAAAGTTATCTCTTGGATGTTCGAAGTAAACTTTGAGCTGGAATTGAAAAAAGCTCTCCATCTTATGGTACCAAGCAATAGTGTTTGGACACTAAAACACTAAAGAGTTGAATAACAACTAAGGTAGATGTGAGCTTCCTCCCATGGCGCAATTGTTATTATTTCTCAGACGTGGACAATAAAATTAACTTTTTACAATCGTTACTTTTGACTTTTGGACCCCTTTAATATGCATGTTCCGCTGCAGACTACTGCAGTTAGTAATAAGAATTGCCCCTTGTTCACGTCTGAGGTTAAAAATGCCATTAGGGTTTGGTGAAATAAGTACTCTAAATGGAAGCAAAATCCCACAACTTTGAATTGTGAAGCTTTGTGTCCCGCTTGCAATAACTCGTCTTTTATTACGCGTAGAACTACAATATAAAAAGACACTTTTTGAATAAACATTTCCATACATCAGCCCTCTAAAAAGCTTTGGAGTAACCTTCGATCAATTGGGATAGTAAAAAGAGACGACTTTGAGAGGATAAAAAATGTGAACGAGCTTAATAATCCTTTTGTCTCCAGGCAAATATCAAGTCCAAATGATCAGCTGTTTATCGATCCGCCAAATGACTTCGAATTTAATGTTGTATTCGTTCTCACAAACTTGATGCAGATGGTGTTAACGGATTACCAGTTCGATTTATAAAAATGGTTTTGCCGCACCTTCTTTTTGTCTGACACATGTAATTAACTTTTGCATTGCTTCTTCAATTTTTCCGGACAGTTAGAAGTTGCCTAAGATCATTACCGTAGACAAGAAACTAAATCCCAATTCGACCACAGACTTTCGCCATATTAGCCATTGGCCATTAACTTATCAAAGGTTTTCGAAAACAAAGTGTGACCAGATAAGAACGATAGGAGAAAAAATTTAAACAAAACAACAACGGTGTGAGATATAAAATTGATTCTGGCTTTATTTTGAAGCTACGTTCATGCCATTATGTGTGGAATAGTACATCATTCACATGATCACTTCGGAGTCGCTGGCAGTGCTTCAAATGGTAGATGCAATTGTCGATTATTCGGTTCAATGTGTGCGGCGTTATTCCGGCAATAGCGTGTCGAATGTTGGTCTCGAGCTCATCCCACGTGGCTGGCTTGTTAGCGTAGACTAAGGAATTGATGTAGCCCCTGCGAAAATAATCGAGTGGTATCAAATGGCATGACCGCAGCGGCTAATTGAAGAACGCTAGCTCTGAGATGACACTGTCACCAATTTTCTCCTTACAACTTCGAGCGTTGCGTTGCTTGCATGGCATGTAGCACCGCCCTGTTAAAACTACAACTTGGATATTTTATATCGATGTTGTCGAGTTGTGACCACAGAAAGTCGGTTAACATAGCTCTATACCTGAGACAATTGACGCTAGCTGTGTCTCGATCCTCATTTTGAAAGAAATAAGCTCCAATGGTGGCGCCATGCCATAAACCGCACCAAACAGTCAATCTTTGTGATACTTGGCCGAACACTTGTAAATTGTGTTCACTCCAATCATGGCAATTTTGCCTGTTGACATAGCCGCTAAGCCACGAATGGGTCCCGTCCAGGGAAGACGATTTTTTGGCCAAAATCCGGATCTCCGGCCAAAATTTCCAACGCCCAATTAGCGCATGGCGTTGTCTATGGTCATCCGGCTTCAGTTTTTACGTTAGCACAATCTCATATGGATGTAGGCCCAAATCCAATCGCAAAATAAGCCGGGTTGACTCTCTGGCGATGCCTAATTCAGCTGATCGGCGTCGAATCGACATTTCTGGGCGGCTATGATTTCTTCTTTTCGCACCAATCTAATACTCCAAAAGAGTATACTCATTCTCAAACTTATCCACGGTCCGACAAATTACCTGCACACTGAAGTCATGATGACGACCGACCTCACGACGAAATTCACGTTGCGTATTTACAACTGAGCCGAAACTTTGATAATACTCGTATTTTTAAGTAATTTCCTCACGTTCGGCAAACGTAAAATGATGCATGATGAAATGGCAAACCTTACTGAATATTTAGACAAGTGGATGCCATTGGTAACTTTGATAGCTGCTGAAACATAATACATACTTGGAAAAACTCTCAATGCTATCTGGTCACCCGTTACCTTGCTTAACATGAATTGTTGCCTACGCTGTAGCCGGATTTTCGAGCCAATACTAATTGCTCTACAGCTCTAGTTAAGATAATTGATGACATAAGGGCGAACTATACTCTGCTTGCTCGATTTTTCGAAAGCGCTTGATAGGGTAGACCGTGACACCTTATGTATGAAACTAAGGATTAGTGTAAAATCGGTGCGTCTCTTATGTGCATACTTACGTGGTCGTAGTCAAAGGGTCATGGCTGCTAACAGAATTTATTCTTCAATATCCTAAATAGCAGGTGTACCTCAGGGTTCGATCCTAGGTCCTATCTCATTTTGTCGGTTCAGTAATGACATCATTATAGTATACTCAAATGCTTCTGCTAACTTTTACGCCGATCATGAACAAATTTACTTACAAAACAATACATAATTTCAATTTGTGGATATTGCGACAAATTTAGGATTTAAAATGAACCGTTCACTTTCAACTGCAGACCATATATACTACACTGCCGGAGGAGTTTATGCCGGACTTCGGAAACTCATTAAAACAATGCTGGTGCCAATTATTGAGTATGGTATAGTAGTTTAACCTACGTTGGACTCTGTGTCAAATAATTAACTATTAGTCGCTTTCCAGGGTATGGTCGGTTACGTTCATGGATTTCCCAGGTATGATCATATCTCGGACTACCAAAATATGTAGTATTCTTGGTTGGACGCTCCAACTCTTTTAGAGTAAAGGGTGCTGTGTATTTCTACACACCAAATCTCCCATGTATCTTTTTAATAAGCTTCAATTTGTGCTGTCACCCAGAACACTTAATCTCGCAACACCTCATTTCAATTATGTAAACACTCCTCGGGAAACAATAAATTTAAAAGTGCAGTCAGGGAACACTTTCAAAATCATAGCTATTATAGTTAAACCATAATCTTCTCGTTTTTCTTTCTTCACCTTACTATTGTATATCCATTCGCCTTTCCTAATTCTAATTATATTTTTCCTTTTCTTTCTCTTTTTTTCCCCTTTTTCTATTTATATTTAAAATTGTTAACATTTACATTAATAACCTAGGATTACGCATGAATTATTATACACTTACCCATACTAATTGTTATAGTGCTATAAAAGACTAAGTCTTACTTGCATGTTTGCTAAAACAAATATTTAAATTGAAATAAAATAAATAAAAATAAAACATCACGGGGAATCAATGCTATGTAGTTAGCGTAGACAACTTGAAGTTATAGCATTGCAACCACACCTGCAGAGATAGAAATTAGCATGCGACATGAGAATCAAGTACAGGATCGTCCAAGAACTAACAGGTGACCTCAGTTTAAGACAACACCTGGTTAAGAATTTGGACAGATTTTTACCCATCTCTAAGAGACCAGTTAAGGAATTGGAGTGAGTAATTTTCCGTTGTTTTGAACAGTATTTAGGTCGAAAGAAAACATGGAGACAAAGTCTTTTATTGACTTAAAGGCATTAAGAAAAATTTGGTGCTTACCTTGAGAGCCAGTACAAATCGGTTAACCAGCTTTCAACGAGCTCTAACTCCGGACTTGAGGTGTTGTGGAATATTGATCTTGTCACTGATCTGCAGCGACTCATAGAAACTTTTACTGGAATATTAGCGCGGGCGATCTTCTCACAGGAGTGAGGTTCTTCCTGTCAGATCAATGACCAAATCAAAGAATGGATGGTAGCACCCCAGGCGAAGGTTGTGGATTATTACGGGATTCCGCAAAAACTAGTCCAGTTTTGTCATATAATGCTGGAAAAGAGATCGTATAGAAGGGACTCAAACACTTTTATTCGAGATAGCTATGAAACGCCATATGGTGTGATATCTTCAACTTACAATAGTACTAAACCGGTTGGTGCATTGGACGAAAGGTACTATTTCCAACAAGTCTAACCATATCTGGGCCTTTTTAATGACATTAACATTCGTTGACGTTGACGTATTGCAGAGGCGTTAACCGTGATTTTGAGAACAGACAAAAAGTGTCTAAATGTCAATAAAAACTACGGCCAATACATGCAACGAATTACTGGGATGCGAGGACTCTGAACCGATCAGGTGTCGGTAAATGTTCTGTGCGGTTCAACTATTAATCGATGTCAGCAAGGATCCTTCTTTCAGTACTTCCCTAAACATTTCTCATAATTCTACATCACCAGCATCACGTGTTGATGACCAGGGACGATGTTGTCTGGAGGCCATCAGCAATGTTGCTTCTGATGTGGTTTAGGATACCAACACGAACAAGAAACCCTTTTTTGTGATTGATAAGGATCAGCCTGAGAGGAGAGTAGTTGCTGTAACAATCCTGCAGACAAGCCCGTAGCCAAATATCTCCGAAAGAAAGTGATGCTGACCACGGAAATATACATAGAAGTAGAGAAGGATCGGTGCTATGATTTTCAAGGAACTACGTTAAATGGAGAGGGCGATGAACACTCTGCTTGACTACCAGCATTTCTACAGCTGGAGGATGTAGTCTAACTAGGAACATGCACCAGCTTATTCATCAAATCTGGCCGGAGGAATGCATAACTGACAAAAAAAATCTCAGCCTTACCTGTCCGATCCTGAAGAGAGGAGATGATTCGCGCTAGTTAATGGGGCATAAACTTCCTAAACATAAGATCATTCCTCGTTTACATTTGCTTATTAACAACATTTCAAAATAAATCGTTTTTAGACCTGTTAGCTGCACACGCATAATAGTGTACTTTTCAGTGGTATGTATGTACATTGAAGGAGATTGGGCAAAGTGATTCAATGAAAAACTTGACTGACTTAAAAGTGATGGATCTGGATAGAAGGTTTCGCATAGGCACTAGTGCTTCAAGCTGAATGATTCTCGTTTCCACCACGGTAGTACCACGGCGAAAATGAAGACCTTACCTAAAGTAGAGCACACAGCTTGAAGAAAATGCCAACCAAATAGTCATTAGTAACTGCAAGCAGCAGGTTACGGATCGAGGGATGAAGTGGCGGTCTGTCAGCTACCATTCAAAATAAGGAAGCTATATCACATAGGTTACGTATACTTTATTACATTTTTCGTCATAAACTATCGTAGGAGGCAAACGAATGATATAAAATTTCATAATCCTAAACCCTCATAACTCTAGTGGTATGAAAAATTATTTCAGTAAAGTATTTTAGTTAAAATTAAGTCCACTGAATCATTCAACTTTAACCTACATTTTTATGCGATGTTATTGTCTAGGGATACGTATTGGTTACTTTTCATGTTAGAATAATTCATTGAAATATTTTAAAATACAGAAGTGCAATAATCTCACATACTTATTTACTTAATTCAATTAATAAGCCTCTCCAGTTAGCCTGGTTGTTAGCTAACTGCCACCAGTTGCGCACTCTAAGTTAATTAAGGTCTCTTTCTATACTACTTGAGCGTGCCACCCAAGATGAGGTCCGTTGTGCCTCCGGGTTAGTTTCGAAGATTCTGCTGGCCGGAGTATTTGTGTCCATTCCATCTCACGTGACTGATAAGTACGAGTAGTTTTCTGCCTAGGTCGATGTCGCTGTAGAAACCCCGTCAACGCAAATATTTTTTGAAAGTTTTTCAACCGAATATTTTTCTCTAGAAACAATTGAGAATACCTTTATCCGCTTTCGATAGAATCCATGTTTTAGCGCCATATATGTAATAGGCCTGGGATGATCAAGTCTTCTAAGTTTTTCGGGATAGTTCCGTACTACTCAATTGCCTTCTTAGCCTTAAGCAACAGCGATTGTCAAGAGTGATTCTGCGTTTTATTTCTGCTAAGGGATTGTTGTCAGAATTTATAGCAGAGCCGAGGTAGACAGATTCCCTTACTACTTCGAAATTATTGCTGTGGAATAATTCCCAATTTGTTGATGTTATGTGTCCCTTCTAGTTGACAGCGTATACTTGGTTTTGCCCTGATTTTGGAAGAGACGTCTCGATAAATGATGTTATATGTGGTCTTAAAATCGATAAAAAGATCAATAAGACTTATTGAGACTGAAAGCGCACTGATGGGGGCCAATCAGGTGGTTAACGAAGGGTTTCAGACGTTCACACAACGTGGCAGATATAATATTGTATGCGATGTTGAGAAGACTTACATCTCTATATTTGAGCAGTTAAGGGGGTCTCCTTTTTTTTGATTAATTTGATATAGTTTTTCTTTTTTTTTTTTTCCCTTTAATTCTTGAGAATCAATATATGGAGTCAGTCGCTGTCTGAATCGGCCCATAATGTTTAGGTGCCGACTTATAATAATAACAAATGTATTGGAGTGCTTTGAGACTATAAACTTATAATCATATACTCTATATCACTTTGATATTCTACTTATAGGCTAAAGTTTATTTTCTTTACTATCTTCCACTCTCACAACTCTTATCGAGTTTTTGACTCTTCACATGTGTAACTGCCCACACCAAATTTTCCACTGTGTCTACATCGTACACCTGAAAATGAAAGTTGTTATCTCCACACTATCTGCATATCAACCACAAATAGCTTACATACATAGAATGTAGACTTTGTTAAACCTGTTGAAAGCATAGCATAAATTTTCCTCTCTATCTAGGTAACAACTGTTAAACCCACAATCACAGCTACAACAAAAAATTCAAATTAAATCAAAAAAAAAAGAGGAAATCACAATCTAACGTCGAGAACATTAAAAATAAAAAATTATTTATGAATATTTTTAATGTTGTTTATGAGCACCTTATCTGAGAGCTGATTAATATTTTATTGCTTCGCATTAACCTTAAATGTCCACCAGAGATACTCATTAAATTCAATTTGAAAGAAATAAACTATAGGCAAACTACCACTGCTGGAGCAACATACATGCGAATATACTCTATACAATTATGTCTGTACTTACGTTTTTTTAAAACAGCTTATCAACTGTCAACAGTTGTTCAAAGGTTTTTCCACTACGAACATCTACATTTACGACTGTGGCTAGGGCCTGTAGTTTATTTTTGGAAGCAACTGTCCACCATGAGTGATTGCCAGCAGTAAATTGTCATTAATAATGATGATCTGGTATTATAATCATCTTATTGATGCAATTTTTCTTAAGTAATTACTCATAAGTGTAATTAAAAATGAATGATAATTCATGACTTTAGGAGGGTTCGTCCTTATGAGGAAAGTCAGACACTGATTGGAGATTGACATTCAAAATTTATCACAAGAATTTTTACATGAGCATAGCATTGAACTGATGTCTGATTGTTTGATTTTCTTAAGAAAGAACATACGCAGTTGCCGTACTTTATTTGCCTACTTAAGAAAACGTTTACTTTTCAACTAACGAAGGCCCGATAGAGCTTAGATCGCCTCCCTGTATTTATACTTAAAAAGTCTGGTTCAACTTTTTATCTTTTTGCAAAAGAGTAAAATTACTAATTAAGCTTTCACTCTGAAGTTCCACACTATAACCTGGCTATCTCGAGACGATCGACCAACATTGCCAACCAAGTTTAAATTATATCGTGTCATGTCCACCTGTTAGGGAATGCAGATAACAACAATGTCATCACTTCATTTAGAGAGCCGTTTTAAAGATATTAACCACAATTGAAGAAGAGGCGCGATTAATGAATACTCTAGCACTTCAATATCTATACCAAGATGTGAACTTGGTCTAAAAAAAAATCCAAATAAAGCCCAGTTACTACAGCTTAGATATATCGAGTGAATGGACAACAATGATGCATCTAATATGACCTTCGAGTCAATGTGGCGATGGAGTTTGGTCTTCCCTGGTATTTTCTTTTATTGATTTAGAGATGCAGTTGAAGCGACCAGGGTGTCCCGAAAAAGGCTTTTCGTGAGCCGTTTAGTTAACAATTAAAGTGCTAAGATGCTTGGTAAATTATGCAGTGCAACATAACCATATTACTATATTTGACAATTTTAACTTCTGTCCGTAGGTGTATCTCAAAGTTCTTAAGTAAAGCAGATAACATAAGCCTTTTTCTGACTTTGATGGGACAGTAAGATTTCGCAATAATAATTCTACTTGGGTTGATATGGCTTTGTAGTGCTGGTTCCTATCTATTATAGTTAACAATAAATTTATGAGGAGCATCGATTAGAGACCTCTGGCTGTGAGTATCTTTACGTATCATATACATATCTATCAGAGATCCTTAATTCGGCAATATTGCCGACTGAACTTTGCTCGCGGTATTAAGGAGACTAGTGCCTGTGGTTCGGGTATACGGCATTAGATTCAGGAAATAGGCCGAACTTTTAACCGACTAAATTTCGAAGATGACCTGACGTATATTACTAAGCAGAACACTTCCTGTTGATTTTAATAGGTTGACTCATCCCACTGTCAGCCTTGTTAATTTTTAGTTTAGATGTTCACTTCATGGTGATTGGTGGTTTTCACATTTGAGTTTTGGAATTCACTGTCGTTTTGGTAAAAGTTCCCTATGAAGTTATACACATTTTTGATTGAATTGTGAGGCTTTGGAATGGTAGTTTCGATCTTAGATAAAACGTAGGAGCATCACTTCTTCTTCCCCTTGCAGATTAATCCCCTCAATAGGCAGACGGCTCTGTCTTTGCACTTATAGTATTCGTCTTCATCAAACCTTTCATACCCCGGTTGTAACCCAAAAGTAGAACAAGTCCTTTTAATATTATCGCATGGACACTGTTGTAGTGGGCCATGTTTCGAATGTGAAATATATTGTTGACAGATCTAATGACAGTCAAGTTTCCCATGAACTTATAAGAAGGGATTCTACAAACTACTTCATTTTTAATCACCATGACAGTGAAACCGAACTGACGAACTTAAGTAAGGAAATGTGGATCCGCTGTGTAAAGAGACAACAACAAAAAGACAGTATTATTCTCCGGACCTGAAAACAACTTAAAAATGAGTTGTTATGAATATGACCCCGGACTTATTTTAAATTTCCCACCCAGATAAGTACACCGTACTTTTCCTCTACATTCGTCGGATCAATATATCATATCAGCTAATTTGTGGTACACTGACCATAGTTAGAGAGCCCGACAAGGCCAATTCGAGCGAAGTGAGTACTTTCTATAGGAACTTGAGCTGGACGTTATGTTTTGTCGATAAAGACTTGGATGCCGCAGCCTCCAAGGTTACAACACTATTTTATTTGTAAATATGGCCGCTCATGCCTCATCGGATGAAGAGTAGCAAAGCAAAAGAAAACTCGTAGTGCAACTAGAAAGCAAAAAATTCATCACGGTTTAAAAACTGTTTTTAGCTCTAACAAGATCAATACAACCAAAAAAAAGCTCAAGCGAATCAAAAACGAATGGAACGCATTTTCTAATCCTGGGCACTCTGAGGCAAAAAGATATGATACTAGAATGTTCGTCAAAAATATTAGAAAATCCACTTCATGGTCTATCTCAACGCTCTTTTATAATAACATTCCAGCTGTCAACCTTTTGGACAGGCACCTCTGCTTCTTGCATTCTTCGCAGTCAGGACAACGCTTCCAAATTGTGTCATGACTATGACTACATTTAAGCGCATCGAACTTTCAATGAGACCAGTCCAAGTAGCAAGAGTACCTAGAGGTCTTAGTACTACATATACGCCAGCCCAGATGGTATATCTCATTTTTTCCGAAGACGTATTCTTTTTCTTCACTTTGGCTAAACCAATACGTATGCTTTTTCATCAATCCCATCTTTCAGGACTCTTTCTAATTAAATGGAAAACAATATATCTTCTCTCTCCTTCTAAAGACCCATTGCACTCACGGCCCTTATATCCAAGGCCATGAAAACGCTGATAAATCATCAGTTAATGAAATATCCTTAAATGCAAAAGGTTCCTTGATGATCTGATAGCACATTTCACCAATCCGACTTAAGCAAAATAACTACACTTGATGTTGCAAAAGGTTTCAAGACCACAAAATGCGGCAGTGCCCAGTTCTATCTATGACGCACTTTTTATTTTCATTAGTGGTATCCTGTCTGTAATTTTTAATCTAGGTATGTAGTATAATTTGCTTTCATTGTCAGAATAGATCTTAAACAAGGCGATGGGCTGGCAACTGATTTTTTCAACACCGTTCTTGAAATAATTGTGCGAAACTCCAAGCCAACTCCAGCGGCACCTTATTTCAAAAGGCTGTCCAGTTGCTCGCATACGAGTATATAGACGACATTGAGATAATGGGAAGAACACACCGAGCTGCCACTAATTCGTTTGCGAAGTCGTAAAAATGGCTAGGTCACTTTAAGCGCATAGATACTAGCGTCCCAGCTCTGCAACTTTTCGACTCTAACCCAAAGGGACTGCGTAGTAGAGGGCGACCTCATTAGGCGGCCCACACAAGTGGAAGGGAAATTCAGAAAACTTCGTCTGTGCAACTGGAGGCAGCTTGTTTTTTTTTATAATCAGCGAGCGCTCAAAGGGTTTTTGTACCCTTAAAATGTTCGTACACAGAGCGGGCGAATGAAATTTAGGGAGGAAGAAAAGACAGGTACCGATGTACAATGTTTTCAAATGTTTGCAAGTTATAACGAATAGGAAATTCAGAGGTTGGCAGGGCATTCCATAAGCGAATTGTATGGCTTAGGAAAGAAACACGATATTTTAGAGTACGTCCGAAAATGGACTTGAGGGTATACTGATGAGTATTCATAGCGAGATGGGTGTTACGGTCGAAAGTTTGAATGGGCGGAATGCTATTGGCAATGGAGCACTGGTGGTGGAAATAGCGATAAAACAAAGTGAGACAGGAGACATTACGTCGGTGTTCGAGTGTGTAAATTGATTGACTGATATTAGTATCACCAATGTGTTTTATCGCACGGTTTTGAATCCTATCTAGGAGGTGCAGAGATATTTTAAGAGCACTTGACCAAATGTGGGCATTGTACTCCAGTTTTGGGCGGATGAATGCTTCATATATTGTAGCCAGATCAGAGGGGGTAAAATATTTCTTACATCGCTTGAGGAAACCTAGAAATTTCGCAGCATTTTTGGCGACATCGAATATGTGGTCATTCCAACGTGAGTTGTCACTGATACACATACCGAGAATGGAAAGTTTATCGGTTTCGACGATGCAAGTGCCATTCACTGGATAATGACTGGGTATTTGAATTTCGCTTTAATGTCAGCAGCCAGCATTGTGTTTTAGAAGCATTAAATTCCACTCGGTTGATAGTTCCCCAATTGGTTAAGCTGTTGATATCAGAATTGAATGAGCTGAGCATACGCTACCGTTCCTGTTCTACTTCGGCAGTAGCAGGGGCGTGAGTTCGGAAACGAATATGAAAAGCAGAGAGTACTGTCGTCAGCAAAGGAATATATTGGATCAGAAGTAGCAGACAAGAGATCATTAATGAAAATTAAAAAGAGTGTCGGAGATAGAACGGTGCCCTGTTGCACACCAACATTTATTTTGTGAATATCAGACTTGAAACCGTCCCAGGCAACTTGAATTGAACGTTCCGAAAGGTAATTTCTAATCCATTGAAGAAGAGAGTCATCGATCCCAAAAGCACGCATTTTCGACAAAAGAACCTGATGCCAAACTTTGTCAAATGCCTTAGAAATATCAAGTGCAACTATCTTGCTTTCGCCAGATTGATGTACGGTTTGGTTCCACTTTTCGGTGAGACATGCCACCAAATCACCAGTGGACCTGTTGCTACGAAAACCATATTGCCGGTCATTGAGAAGTTTTCGTGTTTCGAGGTATTTCATGAGCTGAGGGTTTATCAGCGTTTCCATGACCTTGGAAAGAAGGGACGTAAGTGTAATGGGTCTGTAGGAGGAGAGAGAAGAAGATTCGCCTTTTTTTAGGGACGGGCTGGACAAATGCTGTTTTCCATTTGCTCGGAAAGAGTCGAGATATACCATCTGGACTAGCGGATTTATGCATGTTGAGATCTTTAAGTACTCTTGCTACTACACGAGTGTGAAAGTGGATTCGTCCCGTTGTAGATTCGACGCACTCTAATGTAGGCGGGGACAAATCACAATCTGGGAGTGTTGAGCTAGCCGCAAAGTGTGCAGCAAGCAGATTGGCCTTGTCCAAAGAGTTGACAGCTGGAATGTCATTGTAAATGAGCGTTGGGATGGAGGATGACGCAGAATTTCTAATGTTTTTGACGAATGACCAAAAATTGTTGCTGCCTTCGGGACATTGCTGTATTTTTTGCCTCAGTTTTTGGTCGTATTGGAATTTCACACGCTCGACAAAGACGTTGCAGTCATTTCTGGCTTGTTTAAACTCTTTTCGGTTCTCCTCTGTCGGGTTGGTCTTGTAGGACCGAAAAAACAATTCTCTAACCCTGACAGCCTCTTTAAAGCTCGAATCGTACCATGCCTTTTCTTTTGGTTTGATACTCTTCATCCGATGAGGTATAAAGCATCTCATTCAAAAGAGAATAGTTTCTGTGATCATGTCAGCAGCGGCATCCACTTCGTTTTCAGGGAAACATAACGACCAGTTAAAATTCTTAAAGAAGCTGGCAAAAGATCGCGATACTTTGTAAGTCATGTTAGTTAGAGGTCCTGGTCAAGTTCGGACTGCCATCTAACTAAGTAAGCATTTTCCTCTGCTAACAATAGTACTCTCTACTTCCATATTCTTTTCAGGACTTATGTTTCTATTGTTCGGCTGTAGGTTGCGCAACAATCAATTGAGTAGAATTTAATAGTTCTGAAACTCAATACTATCTGCTGTCGTTATACATTGTTAGGCATTATCGAAACTGATTAACTTTTCACTCTCGGGATGTAAGGCAAAGACAAACTGCTATATAATGACCACATATTCGATGCCACTAAAAATATTGCGAAATGCTTAGGATTATTCTTTACCAAGAATACTTTACTCCATCTAATCAAGCCTCAATATATACCAAATGTATGTCATTTACTCACACGAAATTGAAGTATAATCTCCACATCTGATAAGTTGTTCCTAAAACGTAGCTGTACTTTCTAATTATGTTCCGAAAGGTGGATAAAACTCATTAGAGAAACCAATATTATTCGATAATGGAAGACTTCCAAGAACAATGTAATCACACTTGTCTCTCCTCGTTCTATTGACATTTTCACCACTAGTGCTCCAATGTAATTGCCCGTAATGTCCCCTACCATCAAAATTTCAACCAATTTTCGCGGTATGAATGCTCATTCATTTTCTGAAATGCTATGATTTTTTCATGCTGCGCGCAAGCCGCTCATAGGCCAATCGATAAGCCCAGCATTTTTTTTCCTACTCATTATAACTTGCAGGCATTTAAAACCAATACAGGTGGGTACCTCTTTTTCATATTTCAGGGTGCATTGATTATATAGATAAAAAGAGATTCGAATAGAATCAGAAGATACTTTCTCTTACGAGCTGACTACATGGTCTTGTTTATGCATCTGTTCCTTTAAGTTAGGTTATAGATGCCGTAATATAACTATGTTATAGCGCACTAATATTCTTTAAAAATATAATTCCATATTGCACATTATTAATAATCCATGATTAGGTTCATTGTCAGACTTTATGTATGCTCATTCCCATATCCTTTTCTTTGGCTTCCATTGTTCCTATGTGCATTTATCGATATTTACATTTCGCGTATACAATTCTATACATTTAACAAAGCCCTTTTCACGTAAGACATGGCGTGGATGTAGATTAAATTTGAATCCAAAGCAAACTTTCAATTTCTCCATAGCCAAACTTTCTTGTAACAAACTTTTCCTTTGCTACTTCTATCCCTTGACGCCCTCTCATAATTTAAAAAAACAAAATTTCATAAATGCGAGTATCTGAAAATTACGAGTTCGGGTATGTTCAATCTTTTTTTCTTTTTCTTAAAAAAAAGTTATAAACTTTCCTAGCCCTCTGTGCTCCTCCCGTATTAAGGAAAGCTTTACTTCGCGTAAATTATTGGTCAGCAAAGTTCTCCAATTAACCACATCCTTCGAGAGCAACATCCTACTGTCTCTCGGCCGCATGACTCAGAAGATAAATTCCCAAATTTACGTCCTTAATTCTGAATTATAATCGGCCAACCGTTCGACTAAGACGACTACGACAACAACCAACGGTTAGGTGTTGAATAAAAAGCATTTTCTTTTTTCATTCAGTTGTTGTTGGAATCCTTTTTTGTTACTGAAAAAACCACCCCCTAATTTATAATTTTTATCGCTTTACGGACATTTGGCGAAAAGGGCAAAGCGATACGATTTTTATATAAATTTTGTTCTTCCTTTATACGAAAATAAACTTTTAAAATTCTTTTCTTTTTTCCATTTTTGTTTTGTTTTCTTTTGGTTCTTTTGGTTGTTGTATCTTCCGCCGTTGTTCCGCCACCCAGCGATGAGGAAAAGACAATACGAACACATACATGACAGGGGGGAATGAAGTGGTAGAACTGAAGAGATACACCAGCCCATAATTTAGATATACGCCAAACTGATGCTGTAAAGTAGTATAGTAAAAGACTGAAGGACCAACCGATTAGGGTGGAGGAGGGCGATTTTTCTGCCGGGATAAGGCTGGAGTGAGCGAAAAGTCGCTGCAGTGAGATGCGGTTTGTATGGCGGTCAAGTGGGCTGTTTTTATGGCTCGGTTTCATTGTGCCTGATGCTAGAGAGACAGACAGTTGAAATCCTCTTAAAAAATTGTTAAAGTGACTACACAATTTGTCCCGCGCCCCAAGTTGCCTTACTGTCATGGTGACGGTCGTGATTGCGGTGGCTCTTCTGATGGTGCTCTCGTGTGGTACTCTAGATGTAGATATTTTTTTTTTTAGTTCTTGTTCGAAAATGGAACACACAATGTTGTGTTAGCCATCTGTTTTAGAGCCGAAATCGGGTTGACTGCGCTCTTAAAATTCACATTTTGTGGTCTCGTTTTAGAGCATCATGAAATGGTTGTCGGTCCACAAAAATGACTCAAGGAATTGTACTTGAAAATGTTCAAAATTTGTATTTTTTTTTTTTATTTCCAATGAGGGCGCGGTTATCTGTTTACAGATTGAGTAGAGTTATTTTTTAATTGAATTTGATATATGAATTCGGGAAATAATCGTCGGGTTGAGTTGAGACGAGTCACTTGAAGTGTTTCCTTTAATTGAAAGGGGAAAAGGTTTCAAATCGTCGAAGTGTTTTATAAACCAATTATCAATGGGGTATGTGGTGCACTTGTGGAAATGAGGCCACAGTGACGGTTCATAATTGACATGGTTCCTAGTTTCCAATCTACTAATAAGTTAAAGTACTGGTGGAATTTATTTTCTAATAAAAGTTATGCCAGTGCGTTAGGTGGATAGAAAGCCAGTTTAGTAACTCCTTCAATACATGACTTTCTACTTATGAGAAAGAGCATTCAATAAAGAGTAAAACGGTTTATTGGTAGTAGAGTGACTAAGATCGATGACATACATCTAATACAACGAAAATTTTCAACTTCACATGAATTGAGTGCAATAAGTACCGCATCGCGTAATTTAATAATGAGATGCATATCGGCATCGTATAGGGAGAACTAAATGCTAAGTTACTAGGTTACTTTAGGTTAAAGACAGGTATATGGTTTGGATCATCATACAACACTAGACACCAAGAAAGGAACATCGCCAACACTGGAGAACCGTTTGGAATGAGAAAAAATTGTACCTTCGATATACTCGTATATCGATATTCCTGCAGACTCTTGGGCATACTCAGTGTATGGCTTTACATTTTCTATAGTCTATTTCTTCTTAACCTTCACAAAAAATATCACATTTTTCTAAAATTTACATACGCCTTTATGATATCTGTACATGCCTTCACAATCGCATCCACTATTCCCTCTTTTGCTTGCCATTTATCGCAGAATCAGCCATTGTTCATTTCTGATAGCCTGGTATTTCTGGCATGTTTCCTTGGGAAGCAGTGTGCAAGTAGGCTCCCCGGTTTGGGAAATTCTTTGGATCGCATCTGATTAATGAAAAATAGCCACAGTGCCTCAGATACCCTACGGTCATTTGAATTTGATACTCTTCCTTCGGCCTCCTTTCGATTCTATGTATTTTAATATAGTAGTACCCTTAATCATGCTTAGGTCCAAAATCTCACTTCACCTCAGGGTTCCCAACCTCCTCTTCACGCTATCGTATTTTTTCCTCATTTGCCTCTACTTGCCCAATGTCGCGACCAATGTGCGGCTGCTCAATATCAGAACTGATGTTAGTAGACTTGCCCTGAACGAAGCTAGACTATCGATGTAGATGGCGGTATTCCTATCAATCTTATTCGCATGATCATTTACAATTGGAAGAGACTGCTTCTATCAGGAAGTCGCATAGACACTTTCAGGTCAGATGGTGAAAGAATCCGTACTCTATTCTGGCTCTAACTGTGTAGATAGCTACTTCGTTTGGCCTTGTTATTACATATCTTTACTATAAATTCTCTTCCGAAATTATACATCGTACAGAACGTCATGCGCCGCCTATAATCTGAGATAAGCGAATCGCATGCCAATAAATCTGCTAAAATTGTACAGCAACTTCGAAAATAACCCAAATTGATGAACCATAGCATATTGCTCCTAGGTAATTAGTTGATGTCAGTCTTACCACCACGACATATAACCAGGGAAATATTCCGGTCCAAATCTCTTCCGATGATATCTTGGAGTTAGGTGAGTGTTTTATGATCTTTAGTTTCCTTAGAATTACTCCATGATGTTCGAAAGTTAAAATTCTTCTTCATCTAACTGGGGTTTGTTGAACTGAAGTATCTTTATCTTCCTGGTAAAAAGGAGTGCGTATGTAGTTCCATTTTTAAAAATATTTTAAATTATGGAATGGTGAAGGAGATCAGATTTGAGACGAGAAGTGCTCAGGTTAACATCAAAAAGGGGGGGAGGTTTGAGCTGACCTTAGGGAGCATGCAGGTGATTGGTTCGTTGGAGTCATAAGAGGTGCGATAAGTTGGAATATAGAAGAGACGAGAACAGCGTAAACTACGAGGGTTAGTGTTGAAGGCAATAGAATTGTAAAGGGAACCGCAATCTACAGAAACAGAGAGCAGTCAATGAATGAAGAGAATGTCGGCTACATCTCTGCATTTTTCAAGGGTATTCAGGTTAATAAGTTTGAGGCGATTACGATAGGGAGGTAAGATAAAGGGGTCATCTCAGAGTAATCCTCGAAGGGCATATCGAGGGAAACGACGTTGAATGTTCTCGATTCGGGATATATGAACTCACCATATTTAGCTGGCATATTCGAGATGGGGCCGGACAAGGGTAATGTAAAGCGACTTTGTCCCATAAGGGTTGCAAAATTCTTTAGACCATCGTTTGATAAAACAGAGCGATGAATTGGCTTTAAGGATTATCTCATCAATATGTGAACGGAAGTTTAACTCTCTATCGTATAATATTCCAAGGTAGCGAAGGGACTGAACCTGGGGCACAGGTTGGCCATGCAAAAAATAAAGTCGAGGAAGAGATTGATTGGACTGACGGAACAAAGTCATAGATTGACTTTTGGAGACATTAAGCTCAAAGCAATTTTTTATACACCAAGTGGAAAACTTATCGAGGGCTTCTTGAAGGAGAATAGAGTCTTGGGTTGAAGAAATAGTCTTGGAGAACTTAGTGTCGTCGGCGTAAAGGAATAGAGAGCAGTGTTTAATAATCCTGAAAAATAGGGGACTTAGATAGCTGCCTTGTAGGGCACCAGAAGTACCTAAAAACGTGGTTGAGAAGACTGACCTAAAGCTTACGCTATAATAACGGTTCTCCACATAGGAAGATATCTATTTTAACAATATGGGGTCAAAACCGTGGGAAGGCAATTTAAAAAGGATCAATTGAAGGCCTTAGCAAGATCTGTAGCTGAAAATGCAAAGGATACCATTTCAACTAAGTTTGTAGTAGTTGATCTACCTTTCAGAAATCCATGATGACTGGGGGATATAAGTGATTCGCACTGATAGCATAGAAATTCATACAAAAAACTTTCGAACATTTTAGGAATGTGAGAAAGCTTAGCAATGGGACGGTAGTTAGTTACTTTATTCTTTGATCCCTTTTTGTGGACCGGGGTTATGAAAAAGATGTTCCATACTTGGGGGAATTTGCCTTGTGTGAAGAACAGATGAAATAGGGAGGAAAATGGGTGCGAAAGATTACAGGCTACTTTTTCAGAAATATTGCTGGGAGCCCGTCTGGGCCGGGTAAAAATTCATCATTAAGATTTTGTAAATTTTCTTCGATAAGGGTATGATCAAAAGATTGAGAGAGAGAGGGCCCAATGCAGAAATTGGAAAGGTACTTGAAATATATGAACGAAGAAGTTGTCTGGAAATGATTGTTTAAAAACGATTGCAAACTAGTTGGCAATTATATGTGGGTCAGCCGATGATGTATTTCTGGTTTGTCTTGGGTCCACAACTCTTCACCACGTTTTTAATTTCATTTAAAGCAAGGCGAACGACATTACTTGGTCTTGGTACTATCACAGTACTTGGGTATTCTCCATATATTATGTTAACTAGATCATTCGCCTAAATTGTGGCACTAACTCTATCGAACGAAGATAATATGAATAACGAGAACTCACAGAAGTGGTGATATATTAAAAACCCAAACTGTAATGCCCCATTTAGACTTGAATGCTATGACAGACATCTACAACTAAGGACTAAGACAACAAAAACTTAAGTATCATGCTTCAGATCAAAATTAGTCGAGTTTGGTGTGATGGTCTAATGGAAAACCATATCCGTCTAATCTAGTGATCGTAGTCATAGTCGTAGAGTACGTGGCTTTTTGTAGACCGCTGGAAATGGATCGAGGAGCAAAGGGATCAAAGAAGTTGAATCGAGCTAAAGCTGGCGTAGGAATTATTGATTTTACAGCAACATACGGACATGAAATGAAGAAAATAAAGAGCGATACATCAGCCGCTAAGCATAATATCGTCAAAAGATTGCAGAAAAAATTGAATTCATCAAAGAATTCTCGAGCACTCGTTATCACCTACTGTAAGCTTTAAATGGTTCTTTGCTTATTTCGGAAAGGAAAAGTATTTCTCTCCAGTTCTAAATCATTTTTAACCAGTAAAATGCTATCAAAACAAAATAAGTAATCTGACACAAGAACTGTTCCAACCAATGAATACGGCATCTACAAGAAATTTAAAACTTATTGGTCTTGCATCAAGAAAACGTACAGAATTGTTACATCCACAGGAAAACAGATGGTCATTACCTTGAAAGCACTCTAGAGAAAGCATGTCTCTTCGCTGGATTCATCTTGTCTTGACTACATCAACATTTAAAAAAAAATTGTACGATTGTATGAATATTTGAAGTTTATTTAGATTAGGGTATCCCAGACAAACTTGTTTCCGTTGCTATTACTAGGGCAATCAACGACAGGTCAAACTATGATTTTCAGCATAGGAAAGATTTAGCGAAGGAAGTCGAAATCCAAAGTGCGATGAGGCAAAGGTGTTCTATTTCACCGAAAATATTATTATTAGTATTTTATCAACTGAAACTGGAAGAATTTGAAGTTCTGTAATATTTGAAATCAAAGATATGGACAATCAAGTCCATACTGGTTACGTTTGGTAGTCTTTTCTTAGAATAACAAACCTCCATTAAATACCAGAAGACAAATAGAAAGAAGCAAATAGCATCTGGTTGCAAATTAATAGTGTCAACAGAGAACAAATTAGTTTAACAAGCCGCTAAATCAATTAGAGTGTTTGCATTAGCTTAGAGGTTATAATTTGACATCATAGTCCGAGTACGGAATTAAGAGTAGATTAGTCGTGTGCAGCGAAAAGGTGACCCCTCTATAGATTTACATACCCACCAAGGGAATCCAGCTATCAAGGACATGTGAAAGGTATCCCAAAATTCACGCAAGATTCGAATTTGGCGCCATTTGTGCGGTAAATTGTTTTCAAAAAAAAAAACACAGCGTGGCAGCTGACAGTCCAGGGTTATTAAAAATGAAGCGCTATACGAAACGCGTTGTTGAGCAATATTAATTAAAAAAATTAAGGTTTGACAGCTACAGTTCGCTATTTTCGCCAAAATAGTAATTTACTTCATCAACTATGAAGAGATTGATTAATAAACTAAGGGATACTGAATCAATTAATGATGTTAGGCACTCTGGCCGCCATTCAAAAGCCATTCAATACAAAACATCGAAGCAGTTCGTAAGAATATTGCTGAGAGTGAGAGTTCAGGAACAACAACTCAGCATCGTTGACAATACACAGCGAAGAAAGTTCGTTGAACAGATTATGGAACAACAGCAAGTGGATGCTAATTTTTCAAATATTGATGAAGCTAATTTTCATCAAAATTGTCGAATTTGGGATTCAGAAAATTCATCCACAATGTGTCACTGTTTGGTGAGGATTGTGGGCTAGAGGCATCATCATTCTCCTTTGAAAATGTGGCTGATCAGGCATGATAACCCAGTTTTTTGCGCCTAATTTGCAAGTTATGGATGTGGACGATATGTGGTTTCAGCAAGATGGTACCACATGCCATATAGCCCAGAAACAATTCAATTACTGTACGGGTCATTTTCTGATCGTGTAATTTCCCATTTTGGCGACCAAAATTGGACGTCCAGATCATGCGATTTAATGCCGTTGGACTTTCTTCCTTGGGGTTTTCTGAAGTCTAAGGTTGATGTCAACAAGCCCACGACCACCCAAGTCTCTAACGAACAAATTGCCGCATTTACACAAAACTGTCATTGAAAATTGCGACAAAAGTGTGCGTATGTGCCAGCAAAACTGTGGAGTCCATTTACCAGATATGTTATTCCATACATGACCCTATATTGTATCCTTTATAAATCAATAAATAATTTACAATTTTTAATTAAAGCCAGCGTTTTCTATCAGAATTACAGCCAACTGAGATATATGTAAAGGATGAATGACAGTTGACAAATACTAAATAAAGATGTCCAGAATTAAAGCCTATGTAAGGAAATGCACACGAAATTGTGAAAGACCTAATAAAAACATAATTAAAAATATGATCTCCTTACCCCCGAGAGTCTTTATAAAAGTGCCGATGAGACATTTTTTCTAACATTACAATAATTCTAATTCCCGGACAACCCCATAAGTGGTTCAACTTTGTAAGGTTTAAAAGTTATGTTTCCTTTCTTTTACCGATTTATCTGATTAATGACAAATTTTCGAAAATGGCATACTTTTCCGCGCTGGCCTTTTAATTGGTCTCAGATCCCGGACCAACCTCTGTAAGTACAGTTCTCTCGATAGTTCTGATGTGCTTGGCACCAAACAATTCTTTTGAGTGATTCCAAGGAAATATCACAGCCAATTCATTTTGAAATGTAATTTATGTTAGGTTCTCTGAGGAAAATTAAGCCTTTGGCCCCGCTGTGTTTTATCCTTTATAAACGACTTATATCTTGTGTGATACATTTTTACCTATTCGAATCGAGAGTCTTTTTAAAGCAAAAGTGGAGATGAAAAGTCAGACCTGCTTTTGTGTTACTCAGTATTCTACTTTTCCTCCTACGGTACAAATGGTTTTTCGAAACAGAATCAGTATCAACGGAGAGATGTTTCCCATACCTCCGACCTTATTAGGTAATTATCCGGATTGATTTGTACCAGAGGCTATATTTATGAAACATATTATAATACTCCTTATTTTTACCCTTCTCTTTTAGGCATCTGTTGCCCTAGGTTCTGATGATGGTCGTTGCTATTAGTACAGATCTGGTAATTTTTGAGGATCTACCATTTTAATATTTTAAATACTTCTTGTCAACTATCACATCATATCATATTTGCTTTTGTCTGATCCTGGTCTGTATTAAGTTATCAGGCTATATTAGTATACCCACTGTTTTAATATCCGTTTTTATTTATAGATAAAATGGATTACGGACAGTAAATGAAGTTAGGTTACATGAGATTACTGCGGACTAGGACTATTTCTAAGACACCTATTACTCGTATGTGTCTATGATATTTTACTACAGTTCTACCTTTAAATGAAGACATTCAAGAGAATGAGTAGTATGTAATGTCTATTAGAATTTGAGTCGCCTTATTTCACGATTTCTGTTGACTCTGTTAATTAAACTCTCCTCTATCAATACTTCATCCTTAATGTAATCAATATGCTGAAGCCGTTGGATTATTATACTCTGGCAGAAGTAGCTCATGCTTGTGCCGTGCGTAGTTTAAAGTTAGTGAGAGTTTACCTGTTGTTCTAAAGCTAAAAAGCGGGTTCACTCGTATGTACCCATATTAACCATATACCATATACCAACTCCGCTTAAGAGTTCGTAGAATTCATCTGTGAGTTGGTGAATAAATTTAATTTATTTTGATAGAAATGTTATTAGCGGAATGTGTCAGTTGTTGGCGAGATATATTTAAAAATTCTCTAGAGCGAATCAACGCTAGCCTGGAAAATAGTATTTAGAAACACTGTTTTCTGTCCGCTGAGCACATAGCAAGCATAAATTTACTTAGTTGACATCGCTATGTTACTGTTGTACTTTACACCAGACGCTAATGATGCGTAATAATTTTCCAACTGTTGCAGTTTCAACCGGTAACCTTAATGATGGTATCTTGTATGAAATTATGTTTGGTTATATGATGATATTGGCAAAAGGTGCAATACTGGACACACATTGGTCTCATGTGCCCCAATCCCGTTAGTCTTAGAAAACATTAAATTGCGATTCACATCGCCTAAACGTCCCGACAGAAATTAGTGTATTTTGTAGATCCCCATTTGAAAACTATGTCATGGTAAAAAAAGATTTACACCTTTTATAAAATTTATGTTCCGGGATTCTCTAAATATAGGTCCATATACATTATTCTCTTAGCGGCCTAAACTTCTGAAATATTTGTTTAGATTGCAATTCACTGGAAAAATGTTTTCCAATTGCTCAAATGTATGGGTCGATATCTTAAGGAGTATTGCTGCTATTTGCATTCGAGTTTATCTGTGTTTTCTTTGTATTTTAGTCCTAGTCCTAGTACTATGATGGTTCCATAAGTTTTTATAAATTGTTTTTTGTTACGAATTTCCAAGCCTGACATACAAATTATTTAGTGTAGTTACTTATCTAATCAGAGCAAGGTCAAGACGAAAAAGTTATGTTCAATTACTTAGTTATTCCACGAACTGATACATTTTTCGTTCCCTGGCTTTTTGCTCCATAATTTCAAGAATCTATTTGTATATCCAATTGTAAGGTGAAACGAAACGAAAGTCCTCCTCTGCATGTAAAGTCATTCTATATACTTGTACTTCTGTTGATGGTCATTAGCCTCAGGAAAGCAAGTTCCTATCTACATTTAACTTCCGCGGCTTAGATGCTTAGTTGTTTCTGCTAACATGGCTGAGCTTCATTGAAAAGGTAATATCGTAATACCACCAACCACTTATTTGTGTATATAAGCTCTTTTTATAGTTAGCCATTCACTATATATTTTACAGTTTTCATTCCGCCTGATAATTATTGTTGATAAATCTATAGAGTAGCTCACATAAAATAATTCTGTACGGTATCCATCCAAATTTACGGAACATTTTTGTCGTCTCCATTTGGCAGGCTTGTATTATTTTTGAGGTATCTACTTTACATGTACTCAGTGATACGTGGTAGCTATAACGAAGAAGCCGGGCATCTTTTGCAAATTTAATTTATTCCCGTCAGCTGATAATTCATACGTCTGAAGATAGGGCTTCTATTAGATCGAAAGAAAGAAATTTGCGATAATGTAATACTGTTTGATGAGATAGGTACTGATCTTTTAATTCGAATTCGGGTAGTGTAACATGGCAGTCAAAATTATTTGAATAGGTTTTCAGAATCACGTGCTTTTTAATTTTTGCATCAAAAACGAAGACCCCATGCAAAATCTAATATGTATATTGTACCCACCCAGTACCGTGCTCATAAGAATCTACAATTGTTATGCATGAGCGACATTTCATTTCAAATCCGCCCCGAAGGCATTTCTAGAAAATAGATTCCGATACACGATTTCCTTGGCACTAATTCCAGGTGAACACATTCCAACTGATTTATCTACATTTCTAGACCTTTACATATTTATCTGTAATGGCTCGTGAATGCTTTTTTAAATGCAATTTGCACTGTCCATCACCATTTGCAAGTCATCGGCAACCCTTCAACATCATGCATATGCATGATATTTTATTTCTCTGTCTACTGCCTGGCTAAGCAACACCAGAATAATGCACACCTAATCATATTTACTCGGTATTTATTCAAACTAACCGGCTTAACTACTTAAAAGGCACTTTCTTCTCATAATCCAACAAATTAATCTAAAAAAACGAATACCTGTTCTATACTGTTCTACTCTGTTCTGTTCACTGTTTAAATGAATGTCAAAATTTAAAATTAAAATCACTACGTTAGCCATTCCACTCCACTGTGTATCTATCTTCATTCATTGGATAGTGTGCCGCTTTATTCACATTTACAAAAGATACGCCATCATTGAAAAGAAATACAATTCATCCGATTGCCATAGTTGGTAGTCCGTAGTTCGTACCCCATAGTGTGGGGCATTAAATTAACGAATTAGAGATATGGAGTATCTACAAGGTGCATACTTGTATCTACACCTTGCATACTCTATACCTTGTAGCCGTAGTTACGGATCCATTGACCGTACATATACACACGAAATCACACACTACGCAAGGTATTGAATTTTCGATGCCATATTGAATTCTTGAGCATAGGAAAAACTGAAAAATTTCAAAGCCATAAGGAAAAGCCATCTTCCATCGAGAAGAGACCAAAAGAAAAGGCACGAACCGAACAAAAAAAAAAAAAAACAAAACGAGAAGAGGAACCCAACAACGCAAAACCCAATGAAAAAAGTCGGGTGAAGAGGGAGCACACAAAACTAATTTACATAAACCGAATCGATAAGGTAATGGGTATTATGCTCCTTTTTGTTGTAATGCACGTGCGTGTATTGGAAATTGACTTTGATTTCATTATGTATTCAGCGAAAGGAGCGAAAATCAACATCAATAGATGTTGTATAGATGGCGTATCTCGAAAGGATACAATTGAATTACCAACTATACTCGAACGGATCCGTTCCGTATACACAAAATGCTCTTTAGGAAATGACTTTTCCCTATCTAAATGCTGTTGAGTTTATCCATTTTAAAATTTGTGGTTTTCTGCATATAAAGGAATTTATATTTGTATGCACTTAGTTTTAGAGAACATGATTTCATAATTTTATTGACGGATGGGTGATCCCGATGACTTAAGTTCACAATGATGTTTTTTGAATTTCGACTGGATCTTTAAATTAATTTTGATGACACTGATGGCAATTTAATAAAAACAAATTGCAAATGCTTTCTCACATTATAGACTTATTTGAAAAGATAAAAATGAAGTCCAGAAGGAAGAAGAATGACTTAAAAAATAGCTAACAAACATATTTTCAAATCAACTCTAGACTACGTTCATCGTCTCCTGATAACGAACCCTAGACCTGTTATTGTAGTTTTATGAAGCTGATATCTCCGGCAAAAGTGTTGGAAAAGAAAGCCTTCTCACATTTTTCCCACTGCAGTTGAAGTTATAATAAAATTTCCTACTAGAATCTATTTAAAAATATCTATTCAATACCTATGTACTCGAATAGTAGCTAATACTTTTAACATTGCTCCATCTGTTTAATTGCTAAGAGATACGGCAGATATAGTCTAAAGCTATTTAGCATTTAATACAGCTCTTGCTTTGCTTTTTTTTCATTCAGCGCGTCTGTGACTTGGTAGAGAAATTCAGTTTAGAGCGCTGAGATAATTATTGGAAGGCATTGAAGCAGTTTTGAGCCCATCGAATGAGATCCCTGTGCCTTAAGGGATACTTGACTAGCAACTATGCTGAATATAATATGATTGATGTTGGTAACTACACCTGAAAGATAGTTAGGTTCGTACCCATAATCCAGAGTGCCCACCCCATCTTTAGTGTTCAACAGGGTACCATAAATATCCCAGTTTACAGGATTACTCATTGGCCTTTCAAGCATCTATCTAACACAACAGTTGAGTCATATGGATCAGACTTAGGATCATACTCGGTATTGTGGAGAGATTCCTACATTGCAGAAATTGCAACTGTTTTGATCTTACAGGACTTCGACCAATGAGCTGAGAACTTTTTAAACAGCTATAATACAAATTAGGTGTAATATTAAGGCTTGTGACCTTTGTGTCTCAATTTATAACAAAAGATGGTGCGGTTTTTAGAAGCCTGGAAAAAGAATGTTGAGTTCGCTTGCTCAAAAACTTTTTAAACATAGAACGTAGTAAAGTTTGTATACGTGATTTTTAACAAACCATCAACAGAGTATGAGTAGTACTCGTATATACATACACTTGGATTGGAATATTTGCTTCATACGTGTTTTAATTTATTTAGCGTATTTAAGGAAACTTGTACTTGCATATCCCTAGAATATATACAACATAATCATTCTAAATAATTGTAAACTAACATTTAGTATTCACAGTAACAATAAATATAAGATAAATAAATCTATTATAAATCAGAACATCTAGGTTTTGTAGGTATCCCCATGGTGGGATCGTACGCCGCAATCTGCTACAATGTGGCGGATAGTCTGTCGTTGGGCTTCGCAATCGTAAGCGAGAGAATGAACACTTTCCCAGCGGGACAGCGAATATGAGCATCTTCCGTGGTTGTTTTGGATTCTGTTGAGTGTCGAGCAGAAATTGGGCGGTTGGTCAAACCCTAAGGGTCGGCATGATGGGTTCAGCTTGTGTTGATGCTGTCCATTCTGCTAACCAAGTAGTACCCACATTAAAAGCATCATACGCAAGGTCTTCGGCGATGTTTACAGTTGGGTACCGAGACTTTAGTCTCTGCTGCCGTGATACAAGCGTGGCAGTGTCGGCGTGGATGGATAGTTCAATATTTGTCAGTCTTTAATAGTGTGCTTAAACAGCGTAGAAGAGTTGCGCGACTGTTGCACAAAACAGGAAGCCATCATGTCGGCGTTGATATTATAGTTCCGGAAATGAGTCTTATGATGTTTTTGATCTAGGTATCCACTCTGGGCACTATTCAGCCTCACGGGAACGCAGTATTCCGCTGTTGAGCATACGAGTGCAAGTGCGGCAGTATGAAGCGTCGATACACTTGAAACCCAGGTTGATTTTGGATTTTGAATTTTCCAGATACATTTATTAGGTTTTCTTACGGTTCTACGGCTACGCCTGGGTTGGTGAAGTGCTGGACGCTTAATCTATAATTCGCCAGTTGGCTGGTTTTAGACAGACTTCTGTTTTAGACATGCTTGGGAACAGTCTCCATTATCTGAAATATGCATTGAGTTGCTTACGGTTCTTTCTGTGTTCGCTATGTCCTTATCTTGAGCAGCGATTGCCAAGTTGTCCGCATATGCAAATTTCCGAGCGATGATAAAGCCCTGGGGCAAACCGTTTTTAAGCTTTCTCACTTTTCTTTTGTTTTCACTGATGAAGTCTTGGAACAAGCGGTTTGAGAGCAGGTTATTGATAAAACGCGATGTCTTCAGGCACAGGATTACTGTCAGTAGTTTATAGCTAATCTCATCTTTCCAAACTTTGTCAAATCCTGGGGTCGACAAAAGCAATGGATGTTTTAAGCCTGTCCTCAAATCCTATGACGTCAATGATAGTACCTTCTCCTTACAATCACTATCCCTAAGAAATCTGGCTTGCCTATAGGTACAAGCTCGTTGATGGTAGGGCTTATCTGATTAAAGTATGCTGCTGTAGAATTCGGCTAGCCATCGCCTTGTATTTTTTTCATCGTGTGCGAGAAACTAGATGCCACTAATGTCGCCCTCGTTGCCGTTTTCATTGCCAAAAGGTGTACGATGGTAACTTCTTCTGGTGTAAAACTGCCCGAGAACTGTAACGATTGTGGGGTATTGGTCTCGAGGTTTCTCAGAGCTCGTTTTATGGTGACTATATGGTCCTAGTCCACGGAGACACGAGTTGGTGGTGGTGGCCCCATGCTTTCCTGCTAGAGCGGGTGAAGTTGAGGATGTTGATCGTTGGCACCCATTTCTCTTTGCCGTTCCCAAATCTATCGTAGTTTTGAGTCAGCGGGGGAATAAAACTTAAACATGAGTTGAGCTCGTGAGAGAAGTAATTCCAATTGGCCTTGATGAAGTTCCAACGTGGCCTTTGTACGGAAGCGTTTGGAGGAATCTGGATTGCGACACCGATTAGGACTGGGCGGTGTCGACTATGCTGGAAATCAGGCACAACTGTTCCGGAAGCAGGCGGGGGTTGGTGTACCGCTTCACAGGTCCAGGTAGTATCCTCTTCGCCATCTCTGAGATTGAAATGTCGCTCTGTACTTTGCGTCGAAAATTAGGTGTCGTCGTTCTTTGCGTACCTCTACTTGTTATGGTGGCTGTTGAGATAGCCAATGAAGGCTGTGAGTTGATCCGGAACTTCAATGCAAATGCCTCCGATTCGGATCGTTATTGTAAAGATGTTTTTGCTGCAGTCTGCATTCATCAGTTTTGGGTCCACTATGCTGTTTCTGAAGTAGGTTGCTGATTGGTGGAAGGTTGCCCCCATAGTAGCCGGGAAAACTCCTGCAGTCTTTTGAGCATCGTCTGATGCAGTATGTGTCCCTTGGATCACGGCTACGTTGATGTTGTTAGTCAGTAATAGTTGAGTTAAGTAGTCTCTTCTGGATTTGCTGATATATTCGATGTTAAGTTAACATATTCCAACAGAAGGCCAGTTAGCGCTGAAGTCGTGTTGTCCATGGTGAAAATGGAAATATTAACGTTACCGTTGTTTTGTTTGTTATTGTTTAATTTGTATTATAGTATTCACCAGGAGAGTTACCTTCTTGTCTGTCTTCCGTATATGATATATCATTTGTCGTTATACCGTCTCGTCGTGGTATCATTACACCCCACATATGTGTTATATCAGTCGCCTGCAAAAGATTATTCGTTAGTAAGCAGTAGCTGACCCGTTAAAAGTATGCAACAACCTTTCTTAAAAACTTGGCTGAATACAGTTCGATCAACTCTCTTAATGACTGTAAAAATATATTTACTTTCAAGTCTCTAAATGATTAAATATCAGTGTGTCTTTATCAGTGGCTCCGATAGATTTTATAGAAATGACGAGAGTTTCAGATCGATTCTCATAATCACCTTTTGGTTTTAAAGTGGCATTCAATGAGGTGTACAAAAGAGAGTTATTCAATGAGATATCGACCCTAATTTTTCATATGAACTTGGAAGCAGTTTCACTACGCCTGAGTAACGTCAGAGTTACATATATTTTGAGGGATTCAGCTGCCACAGGTGATATTAAGGCACGATGGTGATCCCTGAGCTTTAACGTGGGCCTATTTGCTCTGGTTTATCTTTCAGCCTTCATTTTGCATATTGCTATCCAAACTTAATTTTAATCAGGTGGACGCAACTCCAGTCGATCGTTATTCATGTTAATTGATTCTCTCTGCCTGACAGTAGAATATCAGCCATCATCATCACCGACAGCAATTCGAATATAGCATTCCGATCATGACACTAGCAAAGATTCTGTTCGGACGTTCTGTCCTTAGCATATTTTTTTAAATTACATCCAGTCTTCTTTGATTTCAGAATTTGTAAGCGTTTTGTTTAGGTATTCGCAGAAAAAATTCATGGCAAAGTCGTTTGTCCCAGCTGTGGGGTTATGAGAGTACACAAGACTTATTTCTTGATGCGAAATGTAATGAAGAATTCGTAAACATGGCTGCCTGTTTTCTTTGGAGATTAATCAGCATCTGAACAGACACTGCCTCCCCACATTTGACTCACAGTTACATTTTTTTCTCCGGTATATTCCACCGTTTTTCAACGGCCTAAGTCCTCCGCTAATCTAATCCGCGACCTATGTGCATAACTGAATATAATTGTGCTTATTTCTAATCCTAGGTTGATCCATAGTTATTTCATCAGCATCCAGTTTGTAGTTTAATTATAAATTTTAAAAGAAATCTATGATTGCATCTGACAATTTCTTCTACGGGTTTATCGCTATGCTTGAGCAACATATACCATCACTAAAAGTTTATCGGGCAAAGCTCTATCAAGTTGTAGAAAATCTGTTTAAGGCCTAATTTAGGAATGTCACTAGCTCTGTTTTATCTGCCCTAAGCCGATGCCCAAAGTGTGATGAAGGCACTACTTGATTCTTAGATAGAACCTTAAGTGCTTGCACCAACACACGGTGTTCAATCTCTTCTTTTGCGTGCTTCATAACAATGTACATGCAGAGTTGTACTTCACTTCATGTGCGCTAAACTGCATTTTGAATGTGAGCCAACATACATACCAACACAGAAGATGCTGTGAGACTGCAGTTCAAAATCTGGTGACCAGAACTGAATTGAGACTCGAAAAGGAGAAGTAGAGATAGGCTTTTCATCGAAATTGAGGGCGCATTCGACAAAGCAGCCTTTGGCACGTATGTACACTGCGTAGACAAACTGTGGATGTACCAGTCATCAGTCATTTATTGAAATTAGTTTACAAGAGTTTACTTAGACTGCCTGGGAGCTAGCATGCCTAGCTCTGCTGTTCTTCCCTTGGAGACAATTTTAGTCGGGACACACGGAATGCTGATGGAAGTGAACTATAGTATATAGTTGGATGGAGCGAAGTGTCTCCATCTGAAGTGAAAGATAAGGTGGCCGTGAAATCTTCTTGCACTCCTTCACTTGTTGAAGTTGTAACCTAAAATATTAAATTTCTTGGCACTGCCAATGAGCAAGTCGTTATATAATACCTTTTTAGGCAAACTAACAACCGCGTTAACTCACAGACATCCAAAGATACTCGTACTAATCCATTTTTTCTTTAAATGTTCTCCTTCCAAATTTTGTGATAATTTGTTAGATGAATAAATATATTCTAACTAAATCCCCAATTGAACCAAAGTCTTAAACTTACAAACAGGAAATGTAACAAAGTATTGATCCCACATCCGTTTTGTTTAAAATTCCAATTCCCATTTAAGTGTGGTGGCGAAATTTTTGCAAAATACATTTATTCATAAATCTGTATCCACCCCTCCCTAATCAAAATGCTAATTTTCGACCTTTTTCAATAGAGATTGCAGGGTATCTCTTCACAATTATGATACCGTCAGTGTCTGTCGCAAGAATCTTATAAGGACAGCTACATTGGCTTAGCTACATTCTATAGTATGTATACAACACAATGTTGCATAACAAATAACAACCCCACCACCAGTATTCCTCATAATCATTAAAATTTTTATAGCCATGCAATTGTTATTTAATATTTATCGAGTACGCTAGATAGTTGTAAGACGGCCTACAAATTCCCCATCCCTCCCGTAAGTCTGTCTGGCTTAAACCAATCGCTTTCATGCGAGGCCAAATAACCAGCCAGGCATGAATGGAAAAGTGTGCGTCGACAAACCTGCGTGATAGAGTGTACTTCAACTATTAAATCAATTCCATTGTGATATTTTTATCATTACAGTGGCTTCTCTACACACTTTCTTCAATGGTTCGTCTTTACTTCTGTAGTCTCTGGAGTCTTTAGCCAGAACTTCTTGGGACTATTGGGAAGGCGAACGAATGAAAAGTGCGCAAAGTGTGTTTGAATAAAATTGTGTGTGCTGTGATAAATGATCGTAAATCTGAGATATAAGGAAAGCGATGACAGTTCCTATATTCGTCTTGTGCCACTCTAGAGAAGCTAGAAAAGTTTTATGTAGCTGCCCCGGGGTACAGGATGAAGAACAGCAAAACAGTTTATTACCTCAAAGCACTTAATCCCATTGGCTGTTGGTGCACAATCTACTCGTACTGTGGGAAGTGTGAAGTGTGGAATAGGATACAAAGTGAATACAAATATCAAATGATGAATGTGTAATCGTCATAAAGCACAGCAAGTATAAAAACCAAGCGGAAATCATAGTAGACGGGACGTGGTGCATTCTAATTGTAATTCATCGAATCGATACGAAAGCAGCAGCAATAGCAAACATTCGATAAGATTGATAGATTCTCACTCAAAGATGTTATCGCAATGTGATTTGTGGAGAGCAGAATCAATAATGTCCGATTGTTTATTAGATGTTCGAATTACTCTTTTACGAATATAATTCCAATGTTGACAGACACTCAATATGGGGTTATAGCACGGAATCGAATACTAATTAAGGTCATGGGTTTTTATTTCTTTTCCGAGAAAACCATGTTTACGTGATGGATGCATGAGAATTTGTGTCCTATATTTTCCACAGTCTGTTTTAAAAAAATTTATATCTACTCTATGTGTTCTTTCGTTGTAAATTATTTTTTAACTGTAATACTAATGATGAACTTTTTTTTTTTAATTTCAGGATACGAACGGACAACGTAAGTTAACGTATGAAACACGTCTTAAATGTTGTCACAAATTTGCTTCATGAAAGAATAAATGTCAAAGACGTTTTCGGATGCAGCTTGTAACACAAAAATAGGGGAAAACTAGCTATTCGATTTGCATTGATTTGTCGCCTCTGGATGAAGTGGGTGGAAATACTTTGAATGACTTAAATCACAGAAACCGTGGATTCTCCGTTTTGTTTATCTCGTTCACGATTTTTGCATTTCGAATTATATCGCTCTTGGCACCTTTCTTATTTTATCCTAAAAACTGAGAACGCCTGATTTTTCGACCGAATTTATGCACATACAAATACCAACATTGTTGAGGTTGTTCTCGTATCGTGTAATTAAAAACTATTAATTTGATCTTTTTCTAAGCTACTATGATATTCTCGCTCTTTAACACATAGTTAAAATGTGGATTTTCCATCGAATGCAACGACATGCATACGCCCTTCAGATAGTAAGATTCACTAATTAGGTCTAGGATCGTGAAACTATTTTAAAAAACAATCTATGTCATTCGTTTATATTAAAACAGTTAATAGTTCCTTCGTCATCACTGTGGAATGTATTTTTACCTCCAAAAATATTTTACTGTCGAGCTGAATGATATTTTGCTGAATCCACCTACGATTCATCTATCGAATTACGTTTGATAGCCTGTTTTGATAATCCAAAAAGTTGGGGGACTTACTTAGCCAATATCCAGTTTCTGGAAAGCCTGTTTTAAAAGACTATACCTCTACATATATATAATTTGAGCCAATGCCAATAAGTTTGTTTATGGCTTCAAAAGTCACGTAATCAGAATCGATTAGACATGCGCGGAACCTGCGACGCTCTTTTTGGACTAGCGGTAAAAAGTTCATTGAACTGATTTTCATAGATATATGTATCTAAAAGATAACTGTAGTAGTTTAGGAAAAGATCAATAGGGACCCTGCAGCATTGTCAATTCTAACAAGTTGATAATGTTGTTGATAATGAATCTCGAGAAGGAATAAAAGGCAAGACTTCTTTACAAGAGGGACGCAATCACTAAAGATAATTACGGGTCTAGGTTACTCTGTGCAATCATAGTTGGACTATATTTTTGCAACGCGAGACTAAACTCATTATAATGCAGAATTGCAAAAGTTCAGCAATGTGCACCTACTGGGACAGAGTTTAGCGATCGAGGATTTAGTTTTCTAAGAGTCTTATATAAAACGCAGATTTACGACAAAAAACGCAGCTAGCTGAAGTGGTAGTCACCTATTTGCTCAGGAAGATATATCACATGCTTTTCCGAGGATTTGTATTTTGACTTTTTGGAGCAATGTGTGACGTGTGGGAATTTTCATTTCATTTTCATTTCATTTATTTCATTCAAATGGTTTGTACATTAAGATATTATCTTTTTTAGTACATAGTATTTTAATTTTAGATGTATGATTTTATTACAAATTTAAAACTAATATACGAGTATATAAACATTATGGATGAATAGGAAGAAGGGGATAGGTTTAGTTTTATTGTGTGGAGAAATATAGGAGTATTGCACTTTCAAAATTGCAGGGATTTGATATTGATTTTAGATGTGAAGGCAAGGAGTTCCACAGACTTACTGTGTGAATGAAAAATAAGCGCGAAGAGCTAAAAAAATTGCAGCGGTAGGGTATAAGGTTCGTTGTTCTTGAAGAGCGAGTGAAATTAAGCCTGCTATACAAATAAGACGGACTTTGATTATTAATAATTTTGTGTAGGAATATACAGTTTCTAGCATTGATATACTGTTCCAAATTACAATCAAGTAAATACCTAGAGTATTCGGAAATATGCTCATATCTACGAATGCCATAAGTGTAACGCACCGCATCATTAAAAGCTATTTCTAATTTACGCTGAGATAATGAGTCAAGACTAATTAAATTAATTAAAATTAACGTTATTACCAGATTTCGTCGTGTTTCAATCGGAGTGAAATATGTGCTAAGCCACAACTTACGAAGGCATCCGTAGATACGACCAATGACCACGTTGATGTGATTGTGACCAGATAGATTTCGAGTTATAGTATAGCCAAGACTAGTGATTGATTCTACGACTTTGATTTTACTATTATTAAGATATAAGTCAGGTAGGAGATTAAAATTTAATTTTTTCTTGGATATTGGAATTACTTGAGATTTTGCCGGATTTAGTAGTAACCCATTTGACACTGACCAAGAATATATACGAGTACGTTTTAAGTCATCGTTAATGAGAAAAGCGAGTTCATTAAGGTTGGAGTACGGTTTCGCTAGGTGTAGTTGAACGTCATCTGCATACAGGTGTACTGAAGAATGTCTGCACACTAATGGCAGGTCATTTATGAACAGGCAGAAGAGAATCGGTCCCAATATTGAACCCTGTGGCACACCTTGTTTGATTTCCACTAGCGAAGAACTACGTTCACCCGAGACTACCCTTTGCGACCTACCGGAAAGAAAACTACTCAGCAATTTCACTGCCCTTTCACTAAACCCAAAATTGTTCTTTAGCTTCCAACACAGAATTTTATGATTTACTTTATCGAAGGCCTTTGAGAAATCCAGCAGACAAAGAAATGAAACATGACCCCTGTCAAAATCTTGTCTTATTTCTTCAAGTAAATTGACCATGGCTGTAGAACAGCTGTGGTTAGCCCTAAAACCTGACTGCTGAGCACTCAACAACTTATTGAGAGACAAGTGCTTCGTAATTTGTTTTGCTATTATTTTCTCGAAAGCCTTGGACAGGCAGGGTAGAATGCTAATCGGTCTAAAATCGGCAGGAGATGCTGGATAGGTTTTCTTTGCGATGGGCAAAACTCTCGCAATTTTCCAGGACTGAGGAAACGTTGATGTTGTTGTGCACCAGTTGATTACATGTGTGAGATGAGGTACAATTTGCGGTAAGATAAGTCTAATAAAGCGTACTGGTACGCCATCTTCACCTATGGAGTCAGATTTGATAGCTGTTACGGATTGGATAATTTCGTCTTCAGTGACTACTACAAAATCTTCCAGTCTTGGCAGCGAGCGCACTACTTCCTCAGTCTGACTAAAATCAAATTCATTTATACTGGAATCATCTCCCAGAAATGCATGATTTAGTTCATCGGGATCAAGAACACATTTAGAGTTGTTGCTACTACTAGATATACCAATTTTACGCAAATTACTCCAAAGTTTCTTTGCAGGGAGGGATATATTTAGTTTAGAGGCGAAATAGTTTTTCTTTGAGTTACGTACAGCTAAGGTGGCGTAATTACATGCCGCTTTGTACGAAGACCAGTTATCGTTAGATGGTCTATGCTACCACTTACTATATAAATTGTTTCTTCTCTTAATAGAGCAAACCATTTCAGACGTAAACCATGGGCATGCTCTATTTTGTATTTTGACCGTTTTAGTTGGTACACATTGATAGAACAATTGTGCTAAAATAGCTTGAAACAATTTTACTTTTTCGTTCGGATCAGCCATTAAGCAGCATTGCTCCCATGGGGCTGAAAAAGTAGCAATTTGAAGGGCATTTAAATCAATGGAATTGAAATCTTTAAACGTGAAGGAATCTGGGATAACTGTCTTAGACAAGTTCACATCATAGGTACAGAAAAGAAGATCATGGTCAGAAACATCAAACGATAGTTGGTCGAACAGTAGAACAAGCGACGGATTAGAAACAATAACTAAATCTAGAAGACTGGGTAAACAATTATCAGCAAAACGTGTAGGGTAAGTAGTATTTACTATTTCCATCCCGACTGAAGAGACTAAATCCTTCATTTGGAAAGTAAGTGAGTCATTCTTTATTAAATTGGTGTTGAAGTCACCGCAGATGATTATATGCTGATAGAGTGCACAGTATTCAGAGATTACTGAAAAGAAGGGCACAGGGGAGCAGTGTCTATTGTTACTGTACGCACATGCAGCCAAACATTTGGTATTGCAGTCGCGTATTTCAATTAAAATATATTCGATTCCATTGCCACTAGATTTAGTGATAATTTCACATTTCAGATCCGATTTGCAATAAATCACTACCCCGCCACCCGTTGTATCAGTAAATCTATCATTCCTAAAAATTTGAAAATTTGGTATCTTATAGCAAAAATCAGGTACGTTCGGCTTAAACCACCGACGATGTTGAGTTACTTGAAAGATAGGCCAGGATTTTTACCTATTCAAAAATTGATCAAGCTACAAATAAAAGTCATAACACTATAAGAACTGATAAGGGCGCATAAGTGATAAACTGTTGTATGAGGTCTGCATTGTCTCTAGTCAATGCGCAAATAAAAATTTATGCATTTCTGAAGTGGTTTCATACCATACCTTCCCTGTGATGTCAACAAAAGTGTGAAAAACTTATTGCCAAATAGCTTAGTATATACATACATACATATTTATGAAAACTAGGTGTGGAGTAAAAAGTCCTACAACACCAGATGTGTTGGCACACGAGCAACGAACTTCAGCGAAAGCCAAAAGCCGCAGTGAGTAAAATATGAAACCCCGGGCCAGGTTAACTAAAATGAAAATGCAATGTGAAGAACTTAAAAAAGAGCTAAATAGAAGGCGACACTTTGAAGGACACTTCTCATAGGCAAATATTACCTATGACACGGACGAAGAAGAAGACTTAATTCGTGATACTGACTGGATCTTGCAGGAACGACAAGGCAAGAAACAGAAACTCAGTTCCTTTCGTTACTCGAAGGTAAATGAAGGGAAACAAACATGAACGAAAACAAAAAAAAAATATTCGTTCTGAAGAAAACCGTCGCCGCCGAAAATCGACTTGCTAAAGACATTGTTGCAATCCGATTACACTGTCATAACGCACAACAACAACACTTGGAAAGTCAATGTCAAAAACGCTGACAGCTATTTTAGTCTTATCAGCTAAGTACGCAGAAAATTCAATACTACATTTAACAGGTGGTTCGAAAAGCCCCGAGACTGAGACATAGATGGCGACTCTAACAACATATTCATACGATCTTTAGTCAATATCAACCTTACGATATGTGCCAAAATTTGATGACATGGAAAAGAAAATAAGTTTCGCAAAATACTGCAATTTGATGGGAACAAATACCGTGAAAACTCAAGAATGGCTTGAAAAGTGAAAGAAACAATTTGTCGTTTGTTTGCTGAATTCAAACGCCGTCGTACAGACACAAATGATGCTGGACGCTCTGGGCGCCCAAATGAGGCATTGCTGACATCGTAAAGGTATCAGTAGCCCCTGTACATCATATTTTACACGAGTATTTGGGTGCGCGAAAGCTCTGTTTGAAGTGGGTACAGCGCTTGAACCGAAAACGAGTTTATGGTTCAGAGCGCTGTTTGGGGCTAACGTATTTAAGTGAAATAAAAATATTTTTATTTTAATTTTTTTTTTGTTCCCCGACACTCCCATTTATATGGTGACCAGATAAGAACGATAGGAAAAACAATTTAAACAAAACATCAACAGTGTGAGATATAAAATTGATTTTGGCTTTATTTTGAAGCCACCATCAATGAGTGCACACGCACAAGTGCACTTGTGAAATTTGCTCCTCGCGTAGAGAAACAAAAAAAAAACGTGACAAAAAAAATAACAGCCTCCGAGTGTAGTGAAAATAACATCCACAGCGCAGACATCCCAACCTCCCTGCCCAACGGCACACTGTTGCTTGTGAGTGAGTGTATATAACAGATGTGCTTAGCATAGTCGGTGTTTATGTTTGACTTTTTTTATAATGACTCGGGAATTTAGAGTGAATATAGCCAATATTCGCGGACTTAAAAGTAACCACTTTTCTGGTACGTCCACGTCTGTAAATACAGACCAGCTCTTTTGGCTCATAATGAAAAACAGATAGATCCCCGTCCACATCTATCAGATCACTCTGATATGAAGCTATCTGGGTACAAATTAGTGGCATTATTCCTCTCTCACCGTGGTCTCACCATTTACGTGCGTAGTGATGTCGCTTACCAAACTCCACCACAATGTAATCCCTGTTCCAGTCCGGAATTCAATTTCATGTGGTTAAAATTCCATCTCCGTACGTAAATTGTCCACTATTGCTTTATTTACAGAAGCCCCAATCTGAACAGCAACTCGACCTTTAACAAGTTTGATGCGTTGTGTGATTCCATACAAAGGATTGTAACTCTGTATTCTCTTACTGAAATCGTCATTACGGGCGATATCACCATACACAATTCTGGGTGGCTTTGACGTTCTGAACAGACAACACCCGAAGGACGGTAAATGAGCCCACACGAATACCAGACGTTGATAGTCATATAGCCAACACTCTGGACTTATTTCTAACATCTCAGCGTGGCAAATACAAGATCATTGTACTATCCCCTCTAGCCTCGTCGAGCCACCGTACCATATCAGCTAATTTCTCGTACACCAACCACACAGTTAGAGAAAAATTCCTAAAAGAACCGTATGGCAATACGAGAAAGCCAATTGGAGAGGACTTAACAGCTTGATTTTCTTTCGCCCGCGCTGTACTCGTATGCAAGGATATAAAGGGTACTTAAATCCCTTGAGCGCGCGAAAATTACAAAAAAAAACAAAGCTACCATGAACGTAGCATTATGTGTAGAATAGCACATCACCCAAATGGTCTCCTTGGTTTCTCTAGCAGTGCTTCAAGCGGTCGATTTTATCTCTACGCTGCTAGGAATTTTGTAACCGGGATCTTGTTTCCCGTAAGGATTACTAGACGCTTATAGGGATTCTGTGCTTCGTGTTTATCAGATCTATGGCATAGTAATATAGCGAAGTAGTTCGGTTAGTTAGTTAGTTTATTAGACTATTTATTTCATAATAAAAATGTATTCTTAACAATTTTAGATACTTAGTCTATATGGCTTGGCTTATGGCTGTCTGCCAGATTGACAATTTAGTTACTTTTAACTTTTTTTTTATAATACAAATAATTTGACCAATTTAATGTATTATTTTTAGAAATTTTCCTCTATGATGCATTTTCTATAGCGCAGCGCGTTTATTGCGTAGTTATATAATCTATCCCAGCCTCGGTCACCGTTTAAGATGTTCGTCAGTTCATTAATATTGAGTACCTGTGCTCCAAAGGATCTACAGCGGAATTCTCTGAGGATGGGGCATATTGCAACGAAGTGGGATACATCCTCTCGTTCTTTGAGGTTGCAGAGGTTACACAAAAGTGGTAGCTCTGGGCGGTTTAAATTTATCAGTTGACCTCTTACCTTGAAGATAATGCTTATCTTGTCCGTTCTGTAACTCGTCAGAAAGTAGGTTTTATTCTGCAAATTATAATTCAATTTGTTATAATATAGTATGTCCTGTAATGCGATGACTGGGCTTCATTTACAGATTATTGGTAAATTCTGTGGCCTGTTTTCTCCAGTAATGTGTGGAACTTATATTTTAGCGGGTCTAGCTGTTCATCTGGCGTAACAAGCAGATTGAGATTCTAGATTTTCCCAGCCTTGAACGCATTTTCCTCCGTTAAGCAGCATTTGGGTGAGCACTATCTTCGGTACCTTTCTTCCTTCATCTCCATGACTCTAACCATATAGTTAAGGTGGAGTTTAAGGGTATCCATAAATAGCGGTGCTAATCCAGTCTCAAGGCGAAGCATGTAGTTAGGGGAGCTACTTGGCGACCTAAAAACTCGCCTGATGAAATAGCGAAGAAGGCTTCAAATGAACGGTATCCCCATACTTGGGCAGCGTAAAACAGGATAGATACTGCAGTAGCATGGAATATTTTCCGTTTCGAGCCATGGCTAATGCTTTTATTGTTGGTACAACAATTCCAAACAGAACAAATTGCTTCTGCTAGCTTGCTTTCCAGGTGCTTGTTTATACGAGTATTTAGATTAAGCGTAATCATAAAACCAAGGTATTTATGTTATACTCCCTCACAATTTCAATCTGTTCTTCTTGAAACTTCCACTTTTCTCTGCGAGAGTAACGGCCTCCGCCGTCCCTGAATATCATCATCTTTGACTTCAATAAGTTTACCGACAGGTTCCAGGTTTTACAATATTCGTCCAGTCTATTGGTCATTAGCTGCATTGCGTTCACCGAATCTGCGAGAAAAACGATGTTGTCTGCAAACATAAGAGCTGGTATTGTGGTTTGACTTATCTCGATCCCACCTTTTACATGGTCTGTTATGTCATTTATATATAAAATGAATAACAGTGTACTCAACACGCATCCTTGCTTCACCGCCATTTCCGTATTAAATTCCTCTGATAGATGATTTCCACCCCAGACGTATGCTACGTTGGCTTTGTACATAGCTCTCAATACTTTGACGAGTTGCTGTAGTCCCCTTTCTTATGCAAAGGAACAATTTTTGAATTTTGAAAACATTCTGGAACATCTGCAGTTTCGAATATTCGGTTGAACTCCTTGGTAAGCACTGAAAGGAATTCTGGTGTCCAATTTTTATAAAATTCAAATTTAATACGGTCGCTTCATGAGGCCTTGTTCTTCTTGGAGTTCTCGATAAATATAGCGAAGTATTTGCTTTACTTAATATCATCCATGCCCTTCGCAGGATGATCGTATTTAGCTTTGATCACCTATAAACGGTTATGTGGGTTCGGCATCAGTTAAATTCCAGCTAAAGACACCAATAAGTGGATTAATTTTAAAAAATCAATCTTGCACCATTTCGTTCTATTCTCTCATGCTAACCCATCTCACGTTCAAGGGACGTGTTGCTGGGTAGTCACATTCCTACCGACTTTTGTCAGCCATCATGAATTGTAGGAGGCAACAAAATGGATTATAGATAACTTCCATTGAGTTTTTGTTTTTCTTGCTCAACCATTAAATTTTAGTTATTTAATTACGTTATATTGCCATTAAAGGCGCGTCCTACCCATTACTTTCTTCCGCTGTGGTAACACAGTTCTAAATAATTCCTCATTTTTAACTCAATGCTATGCAGAAGACACTGTAATAATAACTAGGGGCAAAGAATAATCCGGCAAAAAATTAAATGACTGGTGTCGTACAGAGGGACGGAATGTTAGCCCATCCAAAATCATTATCTTTCTGTTCGTTAGAAGACGACACGTAATGATGAATAAATCGATTTTTCAAAATAAAAACAACTGAAATTAATTCAATAGACTTGGGCGTGGAATAAGGCTAATAAGCCTCTGCATTCTTAGATTTACAAAAGGAGCAAAACCTAGTCTGCTTAGGTATTATACCGACAAATGCGTTGGATGTAGTTTTCTGCCGCTGCAAAAAACATCGAACTACATATACAGGTGGGCCTCGCTTAACACGCAGTTCTTATAGGTTCGCTTTTTGCGACATTTTTTCGTTTAACATGGTTCAAAGCCTCGTTTTACACGGTTTCTGAAACAATTTTTTTTCTCGATAATTTGTTTCAATTATGCACATGCGCATACGCGTAGAGCATACAAGTGTTGTTAATATGTATATACATACATACACGTTATGCCTTATGCATGGTGATTGTGATTTGCAATCGTGTTAAAGGTTTGTTTTTAGAAATTTGGTTAATTTTTAAGCGTTTGTTTAAAAATTGGTTTTCTAGATTTTGAATATGTCGGCAAAGAAAGATAAACAACCGCTTAAGAGGAATGTTATTTCTTTCGAAGCAAAGATACAAATTTTGGATCGTTTATAAAATGCTGAAAATGTTACTGCAATTGCAAAAAGCTTAAAATAAAGTGAAGCTTCAGTACGCACCATTAAGAAAAATTAATTGGCAATAAGGAAAGCACTAGCTAAAGGTTCCTCAACATTCCTGAAACATTCCAGTCGACTGCGCTGATCAATAATGGAAGAAATGGAAAAAGCACTAAACATTTGGATTGAATATAACTGTCAAAAACAAATTCCTTTGAGCAAACAACTTATCAAAGAAAAAGCAGTCAGAATTTATGGGCATCTAAACAAAATTGGAGAACCTTCTGTAAGCGCAGGCTTTACGGCAAGTAATGGCTGGTTTGAACTCTTAAAAAAAAGATTTACTATTCACAATCTAAAAATACAAGGAGAGTCAGCATCGGCTGATGTTGAAGCTGCTAAAACATACCCACAAGAACAGAACTTTTATTTCAAAAGAAGAAAAAAACTGCACCTGGATATAAGGTATCCAAAGACCGAAAAATTTGGCTCATCCTAACATCGAAGTCATGTTCTTACCACCTAATACCACTTCACTGCTGCAGCCAATGAATCAAGGTATAATTTATACGTTCAAGACCTACAACATCAGGACTTCTTTGCGGTTGGTTTTAAATCGAACAGAGTCTAACTCTATGGATGTTGCAAAAGCATGGAAACAATTTTCTATTATGGACTGCATCCAAACATTAAATGGATATTGGAAACGACTTTGGCCGGCAGCAGTCGAAAAAGAATAAGAGATCGAATCGCGAGAAGCTGAATTTGCTGAGATCTTAACGCTTGTGCATTCAATCGAAGGCGAAGGATTTGAAGACATGTTAACCGAAGATATTCATGGTTTATTGCAGGACACGAAGTTAGAAGAAACGGACTCAATTAACATGATTACACAAAACTCTTACCAACAGGATGCCAGTAGCAGCGATACAAAAAGTGAATTTGACGAGATAACAGTGAGGGACTTAGCATATTGAATAGGTCTCGCATTAAGCTTGGAGCTGTTTTTTTTAAATGCAGATCCTTTAATTAAAAAGCGACTGGAATTTAAAAGGGGGTTACCATTATGCATGTCACCTTATAAGGAAACGTACAAAAAGCTTTGTACCAATCAAGCGGTAATAACAGATTTTTTTCAAAAAAAAGAACAACATTCATGAAACTCACATACGGCCTCGTATGGAGAACTTAATGTTGTTAACTTTGTAAGACTTTTTTTGGTTTGTTTTTTGTAATCTTTTGTGTGATTTACATATTGCACAAATAGCTACTATGTTTTTGTTTATTTTCTTATGTATGAACTAATGAAAGTTTGAAATAAAAATAATCTAAAAATTAAAAAAAAATATATTTTTGGTTTTTTTTTTTTGAGATTATGGAACGTAACTCCTCTTTTGCACTGGTTTCTTGATTTTGTTTAACACGATATTTTTCAGGAACGTTACCCCTGTGTTAAGTAAGGTCTACCTCTATACATATACACATAGAGATCCTCAAAAAATGCAAGATATTATTCTCACATCAAATCAATCTTTTAAGAGCACGAGTTTTCGGTTACGATCACAAACTTTCTGTTCCACTAGGACGTTTCACATCCACAATATCTTCTAAGCACAGACTTATGCTACCAAGCTCTGTACCAGAATTTGTGAGATAGCTGATCAGCCCCCTAAATTTATCAAGTCCTTTACCTTTAAATCTAAATTTCATTTTGTGACCTACCTACAACCAGATAAAAATTAAGCTAAAACAAAAAGAACGACAAGAATTGCTCTCTAATTGCAACGTACAAACAAGCTGAAGACATTGGAAGACGTTTGAGAATATCCCAAAAATTTAACAAAACAAATTCTAAGAATGGATAAAAATAAGGCTAAGATCTTAACTGGGTTCTTAACTGGTTAGTTCTTAATCATTCTCTCATTTACATCTCAACAATATGTCGCTTATATTAGCGGACATACGCAGATCCTGCCTTGAAGACAGCAAAACAGCTCAAAAGGAGGACTGAAAATCCCTTGACAGCGTCTGCTTCAGGCTTAAGCACTTCCATAAGAGCTACCTCAGAAAAAGGCACAAAAAGGGCTTTGAGGTCGAAGTGTTTTTGGATTTTTAGGATGGCCATGCCATACCATGGCCTTCTGGAGCCAACTCATTTTACTTATCAAGAACCAAATACTGTTTCCCCGTAGTGCATGTGCCACCCATTGGGTATTTAATTCGTATTCCATTTTCTGTCGGAACAGAGCACTTGTATAAAGGATTAGTCCATTGTGCTCCTTGTATGCTTCTTTTACAGAAATTTCTAAGCCCTTCGTAGAAAAATTAAAAAGCATTTAAGTGATAGCGCCGACCATCTGCAGACTGATAAGAGCGTTAGGCCGATCACTCACTACCTCTGTGAGTGCTACAAGGTATCAATCGTCGCAGAAATTTGTATCACTTAAGCTCAGCTAACTTAGATAATTATCAAAAGCGTATTGCTCTGTCACAACACCAGTAAACAATCTGTATTTTTTCCTACGGAGGCACAGCAGAAACGCCGCTGTCCTTTTGGTGACGTCGGAAAGTCTGGCAGCAACCCAAAGCTATGCTATGAAACCCAACTGTCAATAGAAGCCCTAACCAAGAACACAGGCAGCCCTAACGCATGTCCGCATCCTAAAAAAATGTCCTCTAAGCCTTGCCTAGAAAGGTCTTCCGCGATTTCATTTCTCGTATTCCATTTTGACCTCTGAATCCAGCGTTATGACTGCGTTCACCCAAGCCTTGCATTCTCGAACTAATTTAGAAGTCGTGACAGTCAAAAGATATTCTACTACGCTCTACTCATCCAAACTCCATTGCGTGTTGTACGTAAAGGCGATTCTTTTTGAACGAAATATGGCTTCGAGAATGCAGCCCATGATGTGAATATCAAGGAGAGTGAGATTTATTAGTTCGTCTAGAGCAGAGCAGCCGAGACAGACAATCCCTTGGAACCTGGTAAAAGCTGCAGTGACCTATTTTCGTGGAAGTTCATCACGAAGTTCGCAATCAACATCTACTTCGATTTACCCAATTAATATTCGTAATCTTAAATACTAGACAAAAATGCCTAAATCTAGTTCAACAACGATAATTACTTAGTCTAGTTAGCTGGCTCTTACCGAACGCCAATAATATTAGAAATATTGCCTTTTTCATATTTTTTTTTTAATTTCAATCTACCTATGCACACATTGCCTTTTCCCTCGAATGATATATCACCATATCACTCGCGCTTACGGGTGCTTACAATTCGTCAACATGAAAAACTAAAGCGAATGAGTTACATTTGTAACACAACGACCTAGGAGATCATATTGAATCCCTCCTCTTCCCTATCCCACCAGAACTCAGTAAACTATTCTAAGGTATCGATCATAGCCCTTCTTGCAATTGCGGAGCTAAAGCTTTAGGACCCCAAAGCATTGACGTCGTACTTTTCGCAGATGAGCCATTTTCCCTGGTATATTTCCGCAATACCATCCTTTCTTTGCTCTTAACCTAATTGGTATGGAAACGTCTGTGTGGCCTTTGTATGACCTACAATGATAATAGGATAAATCACCGCGCCCTGATTTAAGCTATATTTTACATCAAAGACTTCACTCGAAGTACGTTGCCACATTTAACAACTAACTTATTTTTTATAAGCTACCTGTAAATCATAATAACGCGTATTCCAAAATTCACGAATGATTTAAATTTTGCTCTATTTTTGCGGTAAAGGGTTGCCAATGAAAAAAAAAAATACAGCATGACAGCTGAAATTGGAGCGATACACGAAAGAATAATGCGTTTTTATTGTTGAGCAATATTTTAAAAAATGCATCTTTCATATGAAATATGGTCAGGATAGTAATTTAACTTCAACTGTGAAGAGATTAAACCAAAAATCCAGGAAGACTGGATCAATTAGTGATCTGGCCGTCCTTCAACAAGTGATTTAAAGTCGTTTAACACACAACATTGAAGCTGTTCGTGAGAATCTGCACTCTTAGGTCCAGTAACATTAAAGTGGTCAAGAATTGGACTTTTCCAGAAAATCTCTACAGCGTATTCTCCTGAAAAATTTGCATCTTCATGACTCCTGAGCTGACAACGCACAGCGAAGACATTTCTTTGAATGGATTATGGGACAATAACAAGTGGATACTGATTTTTCAAACAAAATCATCTTCATCGATGGGGCCCATTTTCATCTTTATGGCTTTGTTAATCCTCAAAATTGTCTAATTTGGGGTTCAGAAACAAACGCGTTCACAACGTGTCACTCTTTGGTCCGGATTTTGGGCTGGATGTATCGACGGAAATGCGAACAGTTTATAATGGTGCTCGGTATCGTCCATTTTGTTGTTGGCATTCATTGCAAGATATGGATGTGCACGACATGTAGTTTCAACAAGATGGTGGCACATGCCATACAAGAAATAATTCGGTTACTGCATGAGCTATTTCCTGGTCATCTAATTTCCCCTTTTGGTGACCAGAATTGGCCACCCAGATGATGCGATTTAACGTCGTTGGACTTTTTTCTTTGCGGCTTTTTAAAGTCTAGGATTTATGCTTAGAAGCCCATGAACACCCACTCACAGAAGGAGTGGAGCACAAGTGTGCGTATGCATCAGCAAAGCCGTGGGGGCCACTTACCTGATAGCTACTCCATACATATTTCACTGTATATCAATAAAAAAGTTAATATTTTCAATTAAAACCTTTGTTTTCTATCAAATTTACTTCTTGCGCCAATTTTGGCACACCCTATAGCAGAGGCTTTGGAATGTTGACACTGGTCAATTTGTAGAAAAGCCGCTCTCATCAGACGGTGTCGAAGATCGTCTCAAATCCGCCCAGTTAGGCACCCGTACATGGATTGTTCCTCTAATCTATTGACTGTTGGATTAAACAGTGTCATGCTTTGCCCTAAAACCAAGCTGATTGTTCGGATTAATATTTTGTAATCGTCAGAAAAACTCTATTGACTATCCTCTCCAATAGCTTGCTAATTATCGAAAGTAATATAATTACCCGAAAATTATCAGGGTTTGTCACAAGTTTACGGGTATTCCTTTTCAAAGCGCATTCTTAAATATCATGGTAAAAACATCCATTTCTTCCAAGGGAAGACATCTCAATACGACGTTTGGGATTCCGTCTATTCCTGGCGATAGACAGCAGCCGCAATCTTGGCCTTATTTTTTTCGAAAAAGTACTGAATCGTATTTTCTACCCCAGTTACATACTATGCCATCAAGTGTTGCAAATTGTGATTACTTGCATTCAAAACATCAAGGGTAGCGAATTGCGATCCAATTCCTTAAACTGCATTAGAAATAAGTCTCACGGCTACATTTTTAGGGATATTTCTAGTATCAACCAATTCCTGTGGAGGATTGGCCAAAAAAAATGTTTAGTGTGCAATGTGTGTGTGGTATCGATCGTTGATATTGTATATTCCATTGATATTCTTGTTGCCAACCCGTAATATTATGACTTCTTTCATTTCTTGAAGAGGTCCTTAAATAATAATATCTATCTTGTTATATGGAGCATAAACCCATGAAGTGATGTTGAAGTTAAGCAAATAGAGATTCAAGTATTTATCTGTAGAGCATAATTTATAGTTCCTCTTAAGTAAGTCAAAAATTTTTGAAAAATAATGCTCCTAAGAGGCCTATAAGGGTAGCTTCCTATCTTAGGAAATCTTCTTCAGAATTAGCTTAAAGACCTTTGAACTTCAAGCAGAGTAATGTGAGTTTGTTAATTTTTGAGATCTTTAAATGGGAAAATACTCTAGCTTCCTAAGTCATTTCCAAGACAGTTTGAATAATCGATGACTTCTATGTTATACTCCAGAAAGTCCTTATATTTTCAATCGTCCAAAATGACATTTTCATTAGCCCCATTCACACTGAATGACTTTTTATTTACGTGGGATTTTTGATACTCATTCATATTGCGAACATTCGTTATGGCCACCACATTTTCTCAAGTTCCATAAATGCTTGTCAACATGAGCTCAGCTATCACTAGACAAGCAATTCGACATGCATTCCAATCGCAAATCTAAATTAATGCAAAAGAAATCGAATTCGAATTTTATATCTCTCGCCAAGCAGTAAACTCAAAGCAAACTCTACTGACCGAATAATAAAAATTCTCAGCCACAACGGCACGATAACATTTCATCATAGGTCAGTGCTTTTAATTGGCTAAAATTCCATGCTTAATTAGATGTCTGAAGTTTATGCTTATTAAAATGACTATACGAACCCATAAAAATTAGTCTCTCTCTGACATTTAAATAAAAATAGAAAAACACATTTTTTTTTTAAATTTAATAACAAAAATAAGTAAAAGATGTATTCTTGAACTTGAGATCAATATTAAACGATATCTATTTTTTTAGATTTTTTTTTTACATTTTTTTGATTTTATAATAGTAATCTCCTCAGCCCTATCGAACGGTCTATTTTCGTTCACAAACATTTTTTTCTTAGAAGCGAAGAGCAACGTAAATCACGTTTCATGCCGCTAAAAAAAAAATTGAGAATTATGAATTTGAAATAAAAAAAAATAATAAAACCACAGTATGCAAACAATAAATTAACAAGTCAATCCCCTCCGACTAACTTTACGTAGTTTGTGAAACCTCTGCCAAAAGTATGGGGATACTACTCTCTAAAGAGCGATTGTACGACAGTTTATGTGGTCGTTGTGGCAGGGGGTCGAAGAGGAACCAAGGATTTGCATAGATAATGCCAGTGGGCGGCGTGACAGACAAAAATAAAAATTATTTAAATCTTCTTAATCTGTTTTTTTGTGTTCTCATTAATGAACTAACACATAATATAAATCAATGGTGCCGGGTGGTTTTCCTTAGAAAAACAAAGGCAAAACAGGTATCTCATGAGAAAATTTAAAAAAAAAACTCTCACCCCAGAATTTGTATAAGAGGAAATTTGAAAAAAAACGAGGACATATATGTACGTTACAAAGTATTTAAAGTTCCTTGTTAATTGAAGAGTAAATAAGTGGACAGGGGAAGGATTTAAAAGGTGATAGTGTCCTATACTTCATGGGCATGTACGAACATCAATGATTTTCTAAAAATAAAGGAACATACTTCTCAAGGTAACAGACACTTGATTACATAACTCATCCACCGACTGAATAGCAGGTACATCAGTAAATCCTTTCGCCAAAAAGAAAATACAACAAAGTCACTTAAAAAAAATGTCACCAAGGACATGCAGAACTCTCGTATATCCTCAATATCCTCGATTGTCACCTCACAGCTTATCCTGTCAAACGTATTGCTAAAATAACGAAAAAATAAAATGCCAACTTTGTGTGATGCAATTGTTACGTCAGGACGTGAAGCAGTAAAAAGTCAAACCCGTGAAAGCAATAAAAAAGGATTTTAATGACAAGATGTTTTTTTGCAAGGTGTCCTTGATTTAAAACGCAACTCTGCAAATGGGTTTCCTGTATCTCTGCCTCGTTGTCATCGGTTTATTTTGTGTTTTGTTTTTATTTTTTTATGATTCCATTCCACGACTGTGTAATAATATTAATTGCTTTACGGTTACTTAAACTCCTTTAAAAAAAGAAAAAGAATGTAAGAAAATTCCGCTTGAGGGAAATGTTCATACCTGTTCCGTTCCTGTCATTATTTTGTAAAGGTAGACAACAACAGGTTCCTCTTGATGAACTTAATGATTTTTCTAACCCGCTCTTCGTAAGTCGCTATGGTACCTTTGACTTCAAGGTCCTCTACGTCATATAGAACATTGACAAACTGGCAAACTGACTTTACTGTCTAACCTAACAGTGGTGTACAAATGTGACTCAACTGTTTTTGATTTCTCTTCAACGGGTGACTGTGAAACTTTAAGTAACAAAAAATCATTCATAATTCATTTAATCGTGTATCGTAAACGATTTTTATTATCAATAAAATGACACTTAAATTATCGTAAAGAAATAATTACGGGTTAAAATGGTATACCGGGGCGGGAAGAAACCCTCATCCATAGTCTCAGACATTGCTGGTGTTGCGTTTATTCCAAACCTAATGCGGGTGTAATGACAAAATATGAATACATATGTATACGTATATTTTAGTCTCTTGATTGTGGTATCTTTTTCTTTTATTCGATTTTAGTTGTTATTTTTGTTTATGCCATATATTGTGCAATAGAATTTTAACTATGTGACGAAGTAATGTTCTCATAACGACACCTGTTATACTCGTAAATATAACGGGGACTTTAGTAAAATTTTAAAGATTCTTACATGAGAATTACTAATGGAAAAGGTTGTTGACCTAATCCTTTTAATTTTAAGTTCCTTTACTACTGTATATAATTGCACGTTTTGTTTTGAGAATTAAACCTAACATGAGATGATTATAAACAAATTAATCGGTTCTTTATTTGTTGATCATTTCATCTAAAAGTAAACTAACATACTAACAGATGTTAAAAATCGTTACTTAATTACAATATTTACAAATTTCAAAGTTTACCTATATATTATTAAGAACTAAGTAGCACCTTGATTAAAAAGTTCCCAGGGGACACCACCGTGTGGCGCTCTTATTATTCCGATTTGTGTGCTGTTTTTTTTGTTAAGTTGCTAAATCTGCTGTTGATATTCTTTCTAAATCTTAGCATCATAGCTTGACATTTGCAAAAGTTACGTAGTTTAGAGTACATCTATTTCTGTGTGTGTTGGCGATTTTTTACAATTTTAGAAATGGATTTAAATTTGCCACAATGAGCTTGTATTCAATTTTGCGTCGATTTAATGGTGCGCGAACGTTGGAAATGTTGGAAAAGTGTTTCGGTAACGATTCTCTACCAGTGGCATGAGCGGTTCAAAAGTGGTCGTGAGTCAATCGAAGATGATGAACACAGTGGCACACCATCAACATCGAAAACGGACAGCGACGAAAACATTGATGAAGCAAAAGAAATGTTGGTCAATACCCGAAAATTAACCATCAGAGAGATAGCGGAGGACTTCAACTTTGCCTATGGATCCGTCCAAGACATTTTGGTTAACGATTTGGGTTTCCGTCGTGTAGCAGCAAAGGAACTGTGTTGACGTCGCAGAAAAGATGATTTGCGAGGCTGAATCCGATCCCACATTCATCAAAAGGATCACTTGAGACGAGACATGGGTTTATGAGTACGACACGCAATCCAGACATCAGGCAAGTGAATGGCGTTCACCAAATGAGCCGAGACCAAAAAAACCGCACCGTCTTCAGTCAAAAAATAAGGCGATGCTCACGGTTTTCATGAATTACAACAGTGTAGTGCATCATGAATTTTTGACGGAAGGCCAGACAGTAAACAAGGAGTATTATATGGGCGTTATGAGATGTTTGCGTGAAGCAATTCGCCGAAAGAGACCAGAATTGTGGGCAGAAAACTCGTGGATTTTGCACCATGATAACGCACCGCCGCACAGTGCCATCATTATTCGTAATTTTTTGACGAAAAATGCAACAAATACCATCCAACAGCCACCGAATTCATCTGATTTGGCTCCCTGTGACTTCTTTCTGTTCAATCGAGTTAAAAAACCACTACGGGGACGGGGAATGCGCTTCAGCAGCCGAGAGGAACTAATAGAAAAATCGCATATCGAAAACCGAATATAAAAAATGTTTCGAAGATTGGATCAAGCGCTGGCATAAGGGTGTTGCAGTCGATGGAGATTACTTTAAAGGGGACAATATAGGTTTAGGTGAATAAACTTGTATCTTTAATTTTCTGAATAAATTCCGGAAAATGTTTGATCAAGGTGGTATGTACACTAATTGATTTCAAACTGTTCTCTAGAGAGTGATATATTCATGTAAAGTATTAAGGAGTACGCTGTCGTAACTTCAGAGATTTAATTCAGTGTGTTAAACATCTTACATTGTAATTAAAAGAAAAGCCCCATATTATTTTTTTTTAATCGATTTTGATCGTTCTTACGGCGCGGCGGTCGAAATGAATACAGGATTCCAATTCACATCTCCTTAGTTCATGTCAGAGCGAACAACGATTAATGCTGCGACATAAGGCTTTAGAAGGGCAAGTGTATCCTTTGAATTGTTTTAATAAAGACAACCAATGGAGAAAAGTTAAGATTACTCTCAAACATTATATTGTACCAAAATCTTTGATTTCTTACACGCCGTTTCACGAAATCGAATGAAATGAGGAATTAAGTTCTATGGAAGACAAACATCTAGTAAAAGAAACAACGTTACACTTTCTTATATTTAATATAAAATCGCACCAAGCAATGATATCGATTAGATCAAATTGGACAGATTAGTTCATTCAACATGGAGAGAAATTTCAAGTCATCTGCATATAAAAGATATTGGTTTTCAACTCTTATTAATACAAATTGATAAAAGGTAGGGGGTCTAAATGACTTCCTTGGGGTACACAGAAATAATATTTTATTGTATTTAAACATTTATTCCGATTTTAATCTATTGTGTACAACAACCGACAAAATATGAAATCTAAGAAAGATTTCCAAGTGAAACCCAAAGAATTATAGCTTCCCGAAAAAAAGATGAATAACCGATTGAGTTAAAGACTTTCTTAAACTCGGTATAAATTGCATTTTCCTGACCTTAATTTTTTATCTCTTGAGGAGACCTGACCTTAATTTTTTATCTCGTGATAGGTTTCAATATAGTTTTGCCAAAATATTTCTAGAAATGGACTACAAAAAACAGTTTCCATACATTTGGCTTCCTCGAAAAGAGACCGAATTACTATTTGCAATTTCCAAACTGCAATATGTAAGAATTATTGCATGAATACCATCAGTACTACTACAAAAGATTGGCTGTAGGGCTATATAGATTGAAGGGCATGTTGGACTTCTTCATAGCTGAGTTGAAGAAAACCAACATTGATACAATTATAGGTGTAGTGTCTGCTTACAGCTTTATCCTGTTTTTTCGGCTGCAGATTCCCTCGGATTTAACACGTTTTTGTCTCGAATTTTACTTTCGTAAATTTGTATTTTGATTGGATTAATAGGAGTAATAAAGAGTTTCTTTTTGCATAAAGCAAATAAATCTTAAACACTTTACTGGCGACGAGGATGGGATTAGCTTACCGGAGCAACTTTTCATTTGTTTAACAATTTTCTTCAACTGCGCAAAATCACATGGATAAATCAGAAACGCGACAAAGGGAGAAAATACAGGTTCTAAATATTCATCAAATAATACACGAACAATGGCTTCTTTTAGATCCATAGAACCATTTGACATTGCAACCCCAGCCGCATGGAATTCATACAAAAGGCGTTTTGAAATGTTGCTGTTAGCTAATGAAATTGAAGATGGGAAGAAACAAAAAGCTACGTTTCTCACCGTTTGCTTGGCACAATGTTTCGACTTAGTTGAGTCTCTTATCTCGCCGAAACAAATAGAATGTGTAGAGTATGCGACAATACTTAAGCACTTGACAAAACACTTCACAATCGCTTAATTTTTTAAATTCTTCAAGACGGATCAACAACCTTCAGCATCAGTGACTGAATATATTGCCGAGCTTCGTCACTTAATTGTAGACTGCAACTTTAGTGGAGAAGTAGTAGATGGAATGCAACAGCCACACATGTTCACTCCATCAAGATCAGAATAACGAAACAATATTTCCGAAATGCAGAAAATTGCTAACCCGACACACCGCAAAAATTATTCAACTGCTATGGCTGTGGTAACAAGCTCCTGAGGCGGTTTGTCCTTTTTCGTTCTGCAACAGTGCGACAGGTGTGGTTGCATAGGCCATATTAAACGCGTCTGTCACTCCAAGCCAAATGTAAATTGTTCATACAGTGGTAAGAACACTATGCGACAGCAAGTAAATGTCATCCATCCTCCGCAACAAAATGCAAAGAAAATACTCGTAGCTACAACAACAATCAATGGAGTCCAATGCGAAATCGAAGTTGACACGGGCTCCAACTACACATTGATGTCAGAGACGAACGCAAAGAAAATTTGGGATAGCAATATGCCAAAGGTCATGGATCCAGGTTTGCATCTGTTTGATTATGGAAATAATCATATTCCCATTGTAGGTTTGACATACTTCGACGTCGTCTACAACAAAAATATAATTAGGAACCGGGACAGCGAACAAACATTCTTGGTTGTAATTGGTTCGACCAGTTGAGCATTGTGGTACAGGGCATCCCCCACATTCGCTCTCCAATCGACAACTTGAAACGTTATTTTCTGACGAACTCGTGACCTATAAGGGAGAAAACATTACATTAACTCTTGACCCAGCAATATTCCAATCAAGCTTCCAGCAAGAAAAGTCTCCTATGCGCAACGCCAGTCTATCGAAGAGGAGCTAGAGAAGCATGTCAAACAGGGAATTTTAGAGCCGGCTGAATACAGCGAGTGGCTGACGCCTATAGCATCTGTGACAAAAGCTGATGGATCTGTGCGAATTTGTGGCGACTAACGATGTGCTGTAAACAAAGCACTTACGTCACATTGTTTTCAGACACCATTGATAACCGACATACTTGCTTCGATTCCAAGAGGAGAAAAATTCTCAAAAATATATCTGGTCCAGGCGTATCAGCAGATGGCTGTGGATGACGAAGCCGCAAAAATTCTAACGTTAATAACTCACAACGGCGCATATCGCATAAAGCTGCTGTTATTTGGTATCTCGACAGCATCAGGCATTTTTCTAAAACGTATTGAAGATCTTTTACGAGGAATAGTTCGCGTCGCGGTATATTTTGACGACATCTTCACCATTGGAAAAAACTCTTCGCATCTAACAGAAATTCTAGAAGAAATATTTCGACGGATAAGCAACGTTGGGCTTCGATTAGGAAGGGACAAGTGCACATTCGATCTACAATCAATAACGTTCCTCGGATACACTATGTCAAGGAATAGGTCCATCATCATGCCATCAGAAAAACTCCCAAACCAACGGACAAAAAACAATTGCAGGTTTTCCTGGGGCTGATTAATTTTTACCACGGATTGCTTAAAAATAAAACAACAATCGCCGAACCGCTGCATAGGTTGCTTGACCAGAAAGCGACGTGGAAGTGGGAAAGTAAAGATGCGAAGGCTTTTAAAGGACTTAAAGAGCTGCTTCAAGGAGAGAATATCTTGATCAACTATGATGAAAACTGGCCGCTGTCATTACTTGTCCATACGGAATAGATGTGGTTTTAACGCATGGCTTAACAGGGGGAGGGGAGCTGCCAATCTCATTTTATTCGCTTACTCTGACATCGACAGAAAGAAATTATGCGTAAATCGAAAAGGAGACGCTAGCTATTATTGTTATAGAACATTCGCAATCATCACAGATCATAAGCCATTGATTGGTTTGTTTAATTCTGACAAACCCACACCAGTTATCCTGTCACCAAAGATGCTTCGTTGGAGTGTGTTCCTGAACGGATATAGCTTCAGGATAATTCATAGGCCTGGTGTTAAAAATGGCAATGCCGATGCGCTAAGTCAATTATCATTTGATAATTTGTTTGGACCCTGGACGTGAAGAATTTAAACCATTTCCCCTCACAGAGATCACGGTAAACAAGGGTTGTTTGTTACTGGCTAATCGAATTATCATTCCAGAGAAAGCGGATAAGGACATCCTGAAAGTACTCCATTCTGGTTATCCGGGAGTGGTGAAAATGAAGAACATACCCAGGAGTTTTATATGGTTGACAAGGATAGATGCGGACATCGAGGCCGTCGTGAGACAATGCTACACTTGCCAGGAATCACGCCCAAGAAATCCGCAAACAGTAATTCATCCATGGGAAGTGTCGTCGAGGCCTTGGTCATACCGCTATATAGATTTCGCTAGCCCGTTTCAGGGAAAAGCGTTCTTTGTTGTAGTAGATTCATTTTCTAAATGGTTGAAAGTAAAGCTGGTGTCTACTACGAGTACACAGTGTGAAGTTAGCAGTCCTCGATCTATATTTGCGACGCATGGACTTCCAGATTACCTTGTATCTGGACAATGGATCAGAAGAGTTCAACAATTTCTGCAAGCGTAACCTAATTTCTCACATTTTAATTGCACCTACATCCGGCTAACAACCCAATGCGTTCATCGACATTTGGATCAGCTTCGGATAAGAGAGAAACACTGCTCAAAATATGCAAGGTAGAGCAAACGAGATATCGCCAAGTTTGGCCGATGAAGCAAGTGGACAAAAGATACAAACGGAGCCACTAGAGGCAACAGCAAGCAACTTCTCCATCAGTGCGGGGCTCAGAAAGGCTTCGGGACAGGAACCTTAGTGCTAATTAAGAGGGGAGGAAGACAGCTTAAAGCTGTCAGTGAAATGTCACGAGGTTTTAGTATCCTGTTTTTTCGCCTGCAGATTCCCTCGGATTTAACACGTTTTTGTCTCGAATTTTACTTTCGTGAATTTGTATTTTGATTAAATTAATTGGAGCAATAACGAGTTTCTTTTTGTATAAAAAAAATCTTAAACACTTTAATAAGTATCAATGTAATTTCTAGTATTTCTAGAAGAACAAACATTAGAACAGGCGGACTTAAAAAATTACCAAAAAAAGTTTAAGACTGATTCGGAATACCAATAGATTTGCGTCTTGAGTTGATACGTATATGCCAAAATGATTTACTATCCTGCTTTATGGTGCGTTCGATGGATATAATGTGAATATACTGTTTTTCCATTAGAAAATTAAATCACTTACTTCTACAAAGCATTTTGTCTTCGAGGAAGAACTTTACAAATTTCTTTTGTTTTATACCCACATATTATACATATTTATGTATGAACATATTTTATACTTCTGAAAGTGTTTTCCTTCGAGGGGAGGCTCTCACAATGACACAAAGAAATTATTCTTTTACTTATTATTAAAAATTGAATAATTTCAAAGAACTCCATTCGCCACCATTCAGGAAGTGCGATAGGATGGGCAGGACATGAGGAGGATGAAAAACTTTTATATTTGTATACTAAACAAAAGAGAGAGTGCTTATCCGAAGTATGACGTTAAACTTGTACTAGGTGATTTTAACGCCAGGATAGGAAAGGAAGACATCTTTGAGAGCACAGCATAGCCTACACGAAACTGAGCCTAGCAACAGACTTTGGCTTACTGACTTTGCAGCCTGACGAAATATCACCATAGAAAATACACGGTTTCCTCATCTCAATACACACAACTAAATATGGTAGTCTCCGGATCATCAGATGCTTAATCATATTGATCATTCTGGACGTCAGAACGTGCTATAAGGTACGCCGCAACTGTTGCGATGGAATCCACCCGACCACCACCAAGAAATGTCTGGTTTGATGAAGAATGCCGACAAGGACATGCAGCTAAGCAAGAAGCCAACAAAGTGGCGCTGCAACGAAAGACGAGAGCCGCATGGCTTCTTCGGAAGAAGAAAGAAGCACGAGAAGCACGAGAAGCACGAGAAGCACGCGATCAAAGATGGTACAGAAGCCCGTAGAGAAGAAGAAAGAAACCTTGTAGTAGATTCGCAGTCGATGCTGAAAATATAGAATAACTTTTTATGCAGACTATACCATATAGTGGCGAAAAAACCCAATATTCCATGGACCATTCAACTTAGACTATGATAGCCACAACTTTCGTCCACCTGCCCAAAACCAGACAAGAAAAGCAATATCTAAACTGAAATCCAACAAATCAGCTGGACCTCACGGGCCACGGCTTAGCGGCCGATGTATTCAAAACTACTGGAAATAATTTGTGGAGGGCATGCTCCAACTCATTGCTCAGATCTGGTCAGAAAAGTGTATGCCTGTTCAATCCAATCTCAGCACCGTTTGCCCGATCCACAAAAAAACAAAAAAAAGGTGACCCCGTCAACTACGCCAACTATAGAGGTATAAATCTCCTCAGCATCGGATGCAAGACCTTATCTGCCATATTGTGTGAATGTCTGAAACCCTTCGTCAACAACCTGATTGGCCGCTCTCAATGCGGTTTTAGACCAGAAAAGTCCACAATCAACCAAATCTTCACACTCCGGCAGATTCTGGAGAAACTCAAGAAGTCCAAATCAATGCCCAGCAGCTGTCCATCGATTTTAAGGCCGCATATGACTGCATTTATAGAGAAGAGCTATACAGAGCCATATCTAATTTTGGCATCCCTGCCAAACTCGTCCGTCTGTGCAGAATGACAAGTTAGAACGCCCACTGCTCTGTCAAGGTGACGCATGACAGTGACTTTCTAAACATCATACTTGAAATAATTGGAGGACCTCATAAGCGCACACTGGAGGTACAATCTTTTGATAGTCTGTGCAACTTCTGACATGACCTCGACATAATTGGGAGAATTCAGCGGGATGTCATATGTATTGTAGTATTGAAACGGAAGCTGCCAAAATGGGTTTAGTGATAAATGAGGGCAAAGCGAATTTACTAGTATATGCTGTCAACAAGAAGCGACATACAATATCGACGAATTGGGCAGAACGTCGCAATCGACAGTTATAATTTTGACTTTACCTACCTTGGCTCTGCTATAAATTCTGTCAACAACACCTCAGCAGAAATAAAACGAAGAATCACTCTTACTAATCGCTGCTTCTTTAGGCGAAGAAGGCAATGGAGTAGTAGGGCCCTATACCGAAAAACTAAGCAGACTCTTGATTATCCCAGTCGTTTCGAGACAAAAACCTTTGAAATCAGTCGCCTGAGATGGCTAGGACTTGTAGAGCATATGCAGACCAATACTCCATCCTGGCAGGTTCTTCGAATCTAAGCCGGAGGGAAAACTCAGTAGAGGAAGACCTCACTTTTGGTGACGTGCACAAGTAGAAGTGGACCTTAACCAACTGGGTGTGCGCAACTGTTACCTAAAGACCGGACTAACTGGAGCGGCTTTTTAGTTAAAGCAAGTTCACCCCGAACTTTGTTCTAGATGAACACTTGATTCTTCTTCTCTACTATATGTGTCACATTCTCAAAGTCGACTTATGTAAATCTTTAGTACGAGGGCGGGTCAATAAGTCCCGTTGTTGAATTTCTGACCTCTTTACTGAAACAGCAACACTGCTCCTGTCAACAGGCATCTGTCAGTTGACTCCTGTCAAAATTTAAACTTGCTGCGTCAATTAGTTTGTGTTTGACAGCTATTTTTATCAGACAACTCACTAATTTGAGGAGAAAATGGAAAAAAGTGAATTTCGTGTGCTTATTAAGCATTATTTCTTGCGAAAAAAAACCATTACCGAGACCAAGGCTAAGCTTGATAAATACTATGGGGACTCTGCACCATCGATTTCAATGGTAAAAAAGTGGTTTACTGAATTTCGTTGTGGCCGTACAAGCACTGAAGATGCCGAACGTCCTGGACGCCCGGTTGAGGTCTCTACACCCGAAACAATCGAAAAAATTCACGATATGGTGTTGGCCGACCGAAGATTGAAAGTGCGAGAGATTGTGGAAGCCGTAGGGATCTCGCATGGCTCAGTGGTTTCAATTTTGAATGATCACTTGGGCATGAGAAAGCTTTCCGCAAGATGGGTGCCGCGTTTGCTCACAGTCGACCACAAACGCAATCGTGTACCAACTTCACAGGAAGGTTTGGCGTTGTTTAATCGCAATATGGAGGAGTTTTTGCGCCGTTTTGTAACCGTGGACGAAACATGGATCCATCACAACACACCAGAGAACAAACAACAGTCAAAACAGTGGGTTTCTAAGGGTGAATCGGCGCCAAAGAAGGCCAAGGTGGGTTTGTCAGCCAATAAAGTTATGGCGACTGTTTTTTGGGATGCACGCGGGATAATCCACATTGACTACCTTCAAAAGGGAAGAACAATCAATGGGGAATATTATGCCAACTTATTGGACCGATTCAATGACGATTTGAAAAAAAAAACGACCTCATTTGGCCAAGAAAAAAGTTCTTTTCCACCAAGACAATGCAAGGGTGCACACATGTGCAGTTGCCATGGCAAAAATCCATGAATTGGGCTATGAATTGCTCCCTCATCCACCCTATTCTCCAGATTTGGCTCCGAGCGACTACTTCTTGTTCCCAAACCTGAAGAAATGGCTTGGTGGAAAAAGATTTGACTCCAATGATGAAGTCATCTCGCAAACAAAGGCCTATTTTGAGGACCTCGACAAATCATTTTTTTTGGAAGGGATAAAAAAATTGGAGAAGCGTTGGACAAAGTGTATAGAGCTCAAGAGAGACTACGTTGAAAAATAAAATTATTTTTTTATCAAAAAATCGGTGTTTTAATCCAAATAATCACGGACTTATTGATCCGCCCTCGTATAACACGCATTAAAATTTCAATATTTTGATGCCAACCAGTACTTGGCCTTCTGTTTGTGTGGCAGTCTAATGCAAGAAAACCAGAACTCAAGTGCGAAAATTTAATTACGACTCAGGGTTTTTGGTGTCTTACTAATCGACATTGTGGAATGGACATAGTACGAGCGTTTGCAGCAGCGTTTGAAAAGTTCTTACGGCCTTTTAACCATTTTCACAATAGTTTGAAATACTCGGCCTATCTGTCTAGGAAAATGACCCTGAAGCTGCTCTAGTACTTCGTACGAGTATGTCCTGGTCAGTAACACCATTGCTGAGATTTTTCACAAGCAAAGTAGTATGTGTCATGACTCTCCAAAATGTTTGCTGTGAAGATGACGACTAAGCATACAATAACGACTGTCCATATTACGAGAGCATCAAGTTGAGTACTGTTGCTGAAATCGCATTACAATTTAAATGATTTTTCAATTTTCTCAAAAAGACTGAGGGAGAAAATTTGAATGAAAATAAAAAAAAACAATAAACCGCCATTATTATTTGTCTGATGCAAATGCCACAGCAGTTCGTGCAGTTGAGTAGATCTTTCTTCTTGTGAGTCGGAGAAATTATACTGAATTCATATGTTTTGAACCCAATCTCAGAAATCCTCTTTGGATATATTGTATGTATATTTCTCCCTAGTAGTTAAGTCCTAGGGTTAATGGAAATGAAAGTTTTTGCCATTTTTTGATTGAACTGAATCGTATGTCCATTTAACAGCGAACTATTGTGATAATATTTCCAGTCCCATTTCTGCCCTCATCATTTTTATTTCCGGACATTATAGCTGTGATAGCATCTCCAGAAGTCTCTGATCACGCGTCTCTAGTGTTTTTTTATACCCAGTTGTATGTCTCTTTGTGCATTGACAAGCTAGGTTATTTCATTGAAGTGTGTAGTGTTTTGTAGTGTTGGTTAGTTAAAAGCAAAGAAGTCGGTTGCCATGTTTCTTGAAAATTGTTGATATCTATCTATTCCCGCAGATACGATAGATATCTTTTGATATGCGATAGTTCTCCTCAAGTTCCAGCTTTTTGTTTTTGGTTTTGTCAGTTAAGATACTTGTATTCATACTACGGCTGATACATTTAAGATCGAGGTCAATATTTATCGCTTGGAGACATCCAGGATAATGGAGAGGGTAGGTAGGTAGGTAAGAGTGGCTGTTGGATAAAACCAACCCACTTAAGCCTAATGGCCCATTGTGATGCCACGTGGATCTATGATCTATCTTTTACAGATGGAACCAGTTTGAGCTTCTGACGAAGCGAAGGAGACTGTTTACGTCTGTATTTTTTAGATCGTTTAGGTCGTTGTAGAAGAAGGCTCCTAAGTGAAGTTTTCTTCTCTGGGAGAGAGCTGGACATGTACAGAGTAGGTGGAGGATTGTCTCCTCCTCCTCCTCGTCCATGCAGCTTCTGCAGAAATCATTTGTAAAGGCGCCAAGCCTTCTTGCGTGCTTGCCTATAAGGCAGTGTCCAGTGATGACACCTATGATGGCGCTGAGATGTTCCTTATTTAGAAGGATCAGACACTTAGAGCGATACAGATCCAGTTTTGGCCAGATTTGTTTGGTCGCTAGACATGTTGGTCCAAAAGTCCACCTAAGGTCTGTTCTTTTATTGGCATACAGCTTCAATATTAGTTTGCACGCAACGATTGGGATACCTATGATACCCCTTTCCGGTAGAATAGGTAAAGTGATTCCAATTTTGGCGAGTTTATCGGCTCTACAATTCCCTGGAACATCTCTGTGGCCCGATACCCAACAGGGGTGAAGGTTGAACTGCTCTGCCATCTCCATAAGAGATGATCGGCAGTCAAGGGCGGTTTTAAAATTTAGTGAGACTGAGTCCAGGGATTTGATAGTGGCCTGACTATCCGAAAAGATGCGGATATCCTTTGCAGATATCACGTTTTTCTTTAGCCAGGACAGAGCTTCTTTAATAGCTAAAATTTCCACCTGGAACACGCTGCAGTGATTTGGAAGACGGAAAGAGAGGCTTAGATTTAGCATGTCTGAGAAAACATCGCCACCAACCCCGCTATTGGTTTAGATCCATCTGTGTAGAGATGGATTGACTTGTGCTCCATGAAAGCATCTTCCTCCCAGAAGGATCTAGAGGGGAAACTTACATGGAAGTTTTTGTCAAACCAAAGTTCAGGTGTGGTGTAATCGATGTTCTCTGTGGGGATTCCTAATGTATTAAGAATATTGGTGTGGCCAAATGGATTATTTGTCCACTGTTTAGTCGCTTTAAGGCGTATAGCTGCAGTCGCAGCTATTTGCCTGCTGAAAATATCGAGGGGTGTTAGATGAAGCAAAATGTCTAATGCCGCAGACCGCAATGCTCCGCTTATGCATAGACATGCTGTCCACTGGACTCTGCTTAGTTTAATGCAGTTAACCGCACTTTCTAAAGCCGTCCACCAGACTACCATCCCGTAAGTGAGTATCGGTTTTATGACCGAGATGTATAGCTAGTGCGTTATCCGAGGTTGAAAGCCCCATTTATTTGCAATGGCTTTTTTGCAAGAGAATAAAGCTATTGTAGCTTTATTGCCTCTTTCTTGAATGTTAGGTTTCCAGTTTAGTTTTCTGTCAAAAATGAGACCCAGATATTTTACTGTATCGGAAAACACTAAACTGGTACCGTTTACTGAAGGAGGGTCTATAGTTGGAATTTTATATTTCTTGGAGAAGAGGACAAGATCAGTTTTATGGGGGTTTATTCCCAATCCACAGCGATCTGCCCAACGGATTTATCTATTGAGATTTAGTTGAAGGAGTTCTTTAATGGTATTAAGACGCTTACCTGAGACGGCAATAGCAACGTCGTCTGCATAGGCAATCACCCTGCTACCTCCCGCTTCCAGGTATATCAGCAGTTCATTTACTACTAAGTTCCAGATAAGGGGTGAGAGGACACCGTCTTGCGGCGTACCTCTGCTGACACATCTTTTGGCAGAAGTCTCATCCAGTTTGGAGTTGATTATCCTGCTCAAGTTCAAGTTCCCCAAGTGAGTCGTCTACCTGCAGAGTTGACAGCGCAGTCGTGATTGCGGATGTATTGACGTTGTTGAAGGCACCCTTCATGTCCAGGAAAGCAACCATTGTGTACTCTTTATATTGTAGGGATCGTTCGATGTGGCTAGTCAATGAATGCAGAGCCGTTTCCACCGACTTTCCTTTACAGTAGGCATGTTGAGCCGTTGACAGAAGTCTAGGGTAAATAACTAGGATTACTCCATAAGGAGATTTGCTGCTGATGCTGACGATATTTCGTGTCATACACTGAGATGTTCGTTTACAAACACTTTGATGAGTAGTTGAAGCAGTTTTTTTTATTTTACGAAAAATTTTTTAAATCTCTTTTTTAAAAATAATATGGGGCTTTCTGAGAGATGGTAACTTTTGTCCATTAATAAAACTCTTTCTTCTTACAAAAATAATCTCCAAATAGACTCCGTATTGAGCTAATATCTTTTCCAATCTCTGTATGTACTCATAGAGCATTCAATTTCAAATACCAATTAATGAAAACTCTCACATTCCAAAATTGAGATAATTTGCCATGCATTTATGTAACTTTTTCTTTAAAACTAGAGGTTCCACCAAGTCGGAAAACAGGATTCACTGAATGACGCACTTTAATTTTAAAAATAAATAAAGGAGGGACTTTACAATGTCGCGGTTTGGCCACTTTTTGTGCATCTTGATCCTCATTTTCTGGAGAAACTTGCTTCTATTTATCAGTTCCCACAGTTGCGATTGGTCAATTATATATGCAGTCAAAAATTTCTAATAATAAATAATAAAAATTATTGTGGGGAGAAAAAAAATCTTGCTTAAAGAGCAAACACCACGAATTAACACAAACCTGCCCCGAACTGCCCCAGAATATTGAACAATGCCGTAAGAAACGACTTAAATCGCAATAGTTTCGTTTAGGTAAACGTTAATTGAGAGGTGTGTCGCAATTCATAATTTCCACTTAGATATGTTGCATAGATTTGAGACAGAATATAAAACACCGGTTTTTTTTTTGTTGGATTTTCTAAAGATAATACCCACTGTTTGAGATATTCAGCCAAAACCAAATACTGCAGCTGTTCAAAGTGAATCGAAAGAGTTACTGCCTCTACGCAATAGCCATTTTCGACCAAGGTCAGTGCTCGTATATCATTTTTTATGATTTGCTGTTGGTGGATTGCAGGCGCTGGTCGTTTTGAAAATATTTTTACGAACAAACAAAAATCCTTTCCCTTGAAAAAGAACCCTTTTGTCGTGTCATCGCCATTGTATATTGCTTAACATACAAACTCTATGTGTGCGTAAATAATTTTGTTTTCCATCCAAACCCACAGGACCGACATAAATTCTCCTCAAAAAAAAAATAAAAAGATAAAAAGAAACACACGAAGAAAAGAGAATGTGGACCATGATAAAGCCTCTAGTGTGGCCATAAAAAAAAAGTTGACAATAGATCTGACACACTCTTCTTCGCCGCACCGCGCGAAATATCCCATCATTTGCACGCATATGCGGTGTTTTCGATTTTACCTCCTTCGTTCGGTTGTAAAAAAAGAACAAATTCAAAACACTAGAAAACCAACAACAGCAAAAAAAAACACTGAAAGGACGTCAACCAATATAACCCTTTTGGACATGCCGCTGCTTCGTGTGTATGTTTTTTAATGACGTTCATGTGTAGATACACTAAATCCAGATGAATCTTTTGACATTTTCTTCTGAAACATGCCTCGAAGAACAATCACGCGCTCTGGCAGAGAATTGGTTGCATTTCGAATTACAACTAACAGAAGCTAATTCCAGTTGTCCTGGTTAGTTTTCCCAGCAAAAGGCCATAGCACACGCAAAAGATTTTTATTATTTATGGCTTCGAATGAATCCCAAGACGGACCGGACCCACTAGCCTCACAACAGAGTATATGTATCTGTGTAAAGTATTTTTAATCATATTTGGTAAAACAAGTTTAGGACAGCGAAAGAAGGTGTAATTAAATCATTTAAGCTATTGTACTGGTATTAGATACCAAGGTGCCAGCACTTTGGCACGTTTAAAATTGTTCAGTTCCAGCTCCGGCTCAAGGCCTAAACTGAGGGCTAAGCCAGACGGTGTTGTGCATACAGATCATTCATTTTCCTTTATGGCAATAAAATTTACTTTTAATGAGAACTTAAGAGCGATAAGCTAGCAAAGTTTATTGCCCAGTGATAGCAAGTGTCGTCGATGTCACGGAAAGTCTATTGCGGTCGACATCGACAATCGATATCGTTGAAGTATGCCCATGTACACAAAGACAACACCTATACCTACGATTGCCAATGGCTAGATGTATCTGTTGGATGGAAATACACCATTATATTAATAGTTTGTTTTAGGTTGTTGTTGTTATCTGATGGAATATTGCCCCTGCATGGTGACAGTTCGATGGAATTAAAAATTATTTAAGACACGAATACGTTTATTAATTTTTTTTTTCTTCAAAATTATTCATTTCCTTAATAGAATTACGTTGATTGAATTTGGTTGTAAAAGAAATTAGCTTAAGTGCATCCAAAGTTATGTCAGACATTTTTGTGGCATTTTCGCACGGGGTCATAGCTATAGCGGCGGCCATATTGAAACACAATGGCGGCAGTGAATAATGGTATTTTGAAAGGGGGAGTTGTCGGCAATTTATTTTATTTCCTTTTTCACACACTTCTTTATGAAATTTCGCTTATTTCAGAAATGTTTTTCTAAAATTTGTCAACTGAGTAAATTAGGTCTCGATGTTTCGAGTATCTAACACACCTGAATGATGACTGAGTTCAAAGACAGACGGCTCATCAGTAGATTTATATACTTACTTAGACGTCGTTAAGGTTCGTAGTGGAACTGGGCCGCAATCAGTAACTTTCTCCAGTTAGCGCTATGAAGATAAGATCACTTCAACCGGCAAGTATACTTCAACATATAAGTTACAATGTGAGCCGATAGTTCTAGTGATGAAACAAATTTTTTACAATAGATTATAAGCGACCTGTTAAGTTAAGGAAATGTTTTTCTGATCTACACATCAACGCCTCAGCTCACTCAGCGAATTATCAAATCCGTCTAGGTGGAATGAGACTAAAGAGATAGATCTAATCTTGGGAGGTAAGCTCAATTGGAAAAGTTCTAAAACTCTCACAAATTAAAAGCAAAACACCAACAACATTTTTAATAAAAATAGTTACATGAATACTTGAATTCAACTCCATCGCATAACTTGGATACGCCAAATAATTAACTACCTAAGAGATATATCGTTAAGCCTTACCTTAATTCAATGTGAGTATCATTTGCTCAGTTTACATTACTTTCACTGGTTTCAATCTATAACGACAATACAGTCGGTATACGCTCCTAACACAATATCAAAAAAAGTCTTTAAAAGAAATATAACTCCAATCCAAAAATGCAAGTCTAACATACGCACACGTCAGGGCTAACGAAGCTGAAAACCGTATTAAACAGGGTTTTTACAATCCTTTGGACGGAGCACCAGAGAGCGAATGGTATTTCAGTTTTAAACTCTAGAACTGATGTGAAGCACGCTCTCCAAACGACAACCAATAACATAACATACGAGTATTAGTACAATGTTTACAATACTTTGTAGCTAAACGAAAGTAGGTGAGAAAGTGAAAATCTTGCTTTGCCTTTGAAAAGGATGGTCATATCGAAAATGTAAATTTTTCAGTTTTCTACTGTTGGACGTGGTTGGAACACAGACTCTCCGACTTAGTAAACGACGTAATTAAACATTTCACCACGCAATCACAACTGTCACAGATATTAATAGACTTTAAAAAAGTAAAGCTTCTGACCCGGGCGGATGAAGAGCTACTCCAAGCAAAAATTTGCTACAAAAGGGCCCTGAGAAAAATCTGCAATTGATTAAATGAGCATAAAACCATGGTTAGTAGGTGGATTTTTTAGAAGCTGGCAAAGTATGTACGTGCTATAGTGTGAGTGTTTACACTTCATTTTTGAACCACAGTTATCGTTAAATATGAGTGAGGTTTTCGATTGAGCACCAATCGACCTCAAAACCGCATATGATATAGGGTGACCAGATAAGAACGATCGGAAAAAAATCCTCCTTTCCCATTTCGAAAGAAAGAATGTCCGATGACGCCACCATGCCATGGCCGAACACTTGTGGATTATGTTCGCTCCAATAACGGCAATTTTGTTTGCTGACTTACCCGCTGAGCCAAAAATAGGCATCATCCGAGAAGACGTTTTTTTTTTTTGCCAAAATCCGGATCTCCGGCCCAATTAGCGAACTCACATCGTTGTATATGCGTCGTCCGGCCTCAATTCTTGCGTCAGCACAAACTCATACGGATGTTGGCTCAAATCCAACCGCAAACTAAGTCGGGTTGACTCTCTGGCAGCGCCCAATTGAGCTGATCAATGCCAAATCGACATTTCTGCGTCTTCGACATTTCTGGCCGCTACGGCGGCTATGTTTTCTTTATTTCGCACCAATCTCTATCTGGTTGGGGCTTAAGATACAAAAGTTGAGTACACTCTTTTGGATCTTGAGCCCCAACTTTACCACGGTGCGACGAATTGTCTCCACTCTGAAGCCATGATGAGGACCGAACTCACGACGAAATTCACGTTGCGTATTTACAACTGAGCCGAAACGTCGATAATATTTTTTAATAATTTCCGTACGTTCGGCAAGTTTAAAAGGATGCATGATTAATTGGAAAACTTTACTGAATATCTTGACGGCTGAGTTTATTGGTAACTTTGACAGCTACTGAAACATAACAATTGGAAAAACTATCATTGCTATCTTGTCACCCTTTAGTATTTATCATTCAGTGTCATTCAGATGTTATAAAACATTTTTTAGTTATGCCGTGTAGAGTTCCAAGAACTCGGGTTTTGTTTTATCTGAATTCTTCAATTCTGTGTAGGAATATATGGTACATAGGACAGTTTGAAGCAGAAAAGGACTGTATTCCACAGGTCTGCATCATAGCTCACATCAATGCAGGAGGAAATAAGGGCGAGCCGAAAAGCGGTTGCCCATCGCTTGGGACAGAAGGTCAGTGCCTATGGCTATAAATTTATAGTTGTTGTAAAACATTTTAATATTAGCAATCTCCATTGTGGTGATAGATGGCTGGTTGGATCCGAAGAATTTTAATTAATCTAATTTTGGTTTAATACAACCGTAATCTAACTTAAAAACTAACTTGGGAGCTAGGAACCAAGTGGGAGTCGTGGAGGCTATCTCGTTTGAGACTAGGAGTGCTCACATTGAAATCAAGAACGCAGATGTTTGGATTGACGTTTCGGAGCATATGGGAGATTGATTCTTTGGAGACATAAGTGTAGTGGACCGGTAGATAGAAGAGACGAGGAAAACGTAGATTACGTGGGTTAGTGTTGAAGGAAATAGAGTTGAAAAAAGATGCGCAGTCAACGGAACCTGAGAGCAGTCGATGAATGGAAAGAATGTCAGCAATATTCCTACGTTTTTCTAACGAATTCATATTGATAAGTTTGAGGCAGTCCTGATAGGGAGGTAAAATTAAAGGATCAGTCGAGGGCAGGCCACGGAAAGCAAATCGGAGGTATTCAACCCTGGATTCGGTAAACATGAACCCGGTGAAAGGGGGACCAAGCTTGACTGGCATTCTCAAGCAGCTAGTTATGTAAGGGTTGGGAAATTCCTTTGACCGCCATTTAATAAGGCTTTAAGGATCATCTAATCGATATTCGTTGAGTTGGCATATTTTCCAAGGTCTTGAAAAGATCGAACCAGGAGAACTGGTTGGTCATAGAGAAAATAAAGTCGGGGAGGAGACGGGTTGGATTTACGGGAGAAAGGTATAGATTGGCATTTGGCGATATTAAGCTCTAAGCAGATTTTGAGGCACCAGATTGAAAATCGATTCAGGTTTTCTTGAAGAGGAATGGAGTCATTGAGAGAAGAAATAGTTTAAAAAAATTTATGTTGTCAGCGGGAGATGGAGGAGTGTTTAATGACCCACTCAGGATTGTTTATAGCAACAATAAAGAGAATGGGACGAAAATGACTGTCTTGTGGAATCCCAGAAGTGCCCAGGATAGGAACGGATACAGCAGATCTGAACCGAACGCGATAATATCGGTTTGCCAGGCAAGAAGAAATCTATTTTAATAAAAGAGGTTCAAAGCCGAAGGCAAACAATTTAAAGGCAATCAATTAATGAGATATCTTATCTAACGCTTTAGAGAAATCGGTTGCGATAATATCGATTTCTTTGCCATTTCCTAAGACTGCAAGAACAAAAGACATGCATTCAGCTAGGAAAATGGTAGTTGATCTGCCTTTTAAAAAACCCTGTTGTATGGCAGAAATAACAGACTTGCATTTAAAGCGTAAAGCTTTAAGTATAAAATGCTTTCAAAGAGTTCGGGTATATTCATCTTCGATTCCTTTTTATGTACCGGGATTATCAAAAAAAGTCCTCCAAATTTGAGGAAATTTTTTCTGTGTAAGGGATAGACGAAATAGGTACGAAAGGATTTGGAAGAGAATTAACAAAAAAAAAAGCCGGGCTGACCATCTGGGCGGAATAGAAATGCATTTTTAAGTTTTAGGATCTTTTCTTCAATAATAACAGGATCGAAATTTTGAGTGAGAAGGGGACCAACGGAGAAATTTGGTAAGTAATTCAAGCAAGAGGGATCTGGTGTGAAGGAGTTGTTGGCAAATGATTGTATTGAAAAATGTAGCAAACAAGTTGGCGATGGTTGAAGAATTGCTTGAACGTTTGATTTCGAAAGAAAAGGAAAAGGATAACTGTCAGTCTTACTTTTGCGATTGACGAATTAAAAAAAAGACTTGTGGTCATTCATAAGATTGTTTAGTGCCCTATTTAGGTAACGTTAATAGAGGGAGGGGTAGGGTTCGATGATATGTACCTAGATAGTTTGTACAGTCGGAAGAAGAACGTGTACAAAGGAATACCTCTCATAACGTGTTTCTTTTGTTTCGGAGCGGAGTCTACGATTATACCAAGGAAGTGTAGAAGTGAAGTTGAAGAAAATGGCACATTAGATAGATTGGTAAACTCGAAAGAACCGCTGCTTGGATAGGTGTTGATTTTACGGAAATTAGGTTTGTGAAAATTGTAAGTGGAACGAATTTGGGGTGGTAACTGGAGGGGAGGGTTTTGAAAAATGAAAGAAGAAGTGGAGGATGAAGGTCATCAATAGTTGAAAGAGCTAGGGGACAACACGATACTGAAGAGTTGATGGCATCAGTTATGAAGATAAGGTCTAATTGCCTCCCCATATATTTTAGTTGAAAACGGCACTGACTTGGCATAGACTAGAATCTGTTAACCGATCTAGGAAAAGACATTCCTTAGTAGAAATGGAACCAGAAGCGATGAAAAAAGGATATGTCTTCAGATGGAGGCCGTTACAGCTGAGGTAGATTAAGATCGCCGAAGATGATATCATCAAGCGAATTTGATAAGTCAATCAAATTGTCAATTGCACTAATAGCAGATTGGCAGAATTTGGTAGGTTGGGCCAGAAGAATATAACAACACAACATCTACGAGTAAGTGTAAGTAAGTCGAGCTTAGTAGAAGTGGGAACGACATAGCAGTTAATGCTATTGTGAATGGCCAGTAGGTCACGTGGACAAAGACAGTAAATCAAAGGAGGTATGCGATCATTATCCCGAAAAACGTTAAACGATATAGGGCATAACTCCTGTTCTTTTTTATTTTAGTTTCAGTTAGAGCGTAGTTATCAAATGGGAGAGCATGTAGTTTTCGAATGCAGTCCTCTTACGCTTTGGTAATACAAGGTGAGTGGAAGGCTTTTGCGTGACTTCTTAGGTTCGGAAAAATTTATTGCGGTCAAGTCGATTCCGCTGCAGGTGTGAGACTATTTGAGAGTGAATAAAGTGGCAAAGAGCGGTAAGATCGTCTGAAAATTTTTGGGGAGACGTATTGAAAATTTCGTGATACTTTATATAAAGTTTTCTGAGACTGATAACATCAGTTGGGAAGCCTTCCTCCTGGATGGAAGTCAAGACGCTTGTTTTTCTTTTACCCTAGTAGCACACCGAGCCGGGTTTATCGTGCAGATAATAAAGTTCTAGCGAACTGTTGCCGTTTCGATTTTGCCTATCCCAATAAAATTCCTTAATAACTTAAAGCCGAATATGACAGTCTACATAACCCGAAAAGTGCAAAGTGGCATACATATAAACTCTATGAGCTATGATAAAATATGAATGTACATCAAAAAAATTATGGATGCGAAAATTATTATACAGAGTTTGCATAAGCTAGTCCACATTGAACAGATGTATGCTACTTAATGTTCCAATCGGATCCTTAATGTGCGATTCGACATACGCTTGGTGCAGCAGAAAGTATCGTATGGCCATGTGGAGAAGACTTATACCTTTATACGATAGTTGACGCAGTTTATAAAGTCTTTTTTTAAGGATCGTGCAAAAAATGCAAAAAATGCTATGACTCATTCCATACATCCGAAGCACATTCATTTGACAAGATTTTGCTCCCAACTAAGTCTTCCCCAGCTCCAATAACTTTGTTAAACTTACATTTAGGTATGACGGATAAAACAAATTATTAGTTTTCATACTTAAAATCGAATGGTTCATTCTGAAAGTAAAATTTTAATCATCAGTGCCGTTATATAGTCTGGATAAATGTCCTCCAACTGCTCTTTTAGTAGTATGCTACTTTGATCTCGTTGCAGGCTTCGGCTCTGGTTTTACAATCTCCACTGTTTACCTTTGGTGAAATGTCCGGATTCCTTCCTGAAATAGTATCTCCCTATTTCTTTGACCACGCGCTTCTCATGTTCCTTGTTTTCTGCTTTTGAGAAGTCATTTTTCACCCATTTCTTCCGTGTGTGGAACCCCTAAGCAGGTCTGGATCTTCCACGCATACCTACTTCATAAGCTTCCTGTTCTTTTTGAGCTGTATGTGCTTACCGGCACTCTTTATTGTAGTTTCAGAGAGACACTCAGAACATCAGAAATAGATTTTCTTATGTCTTTTTGGCAGCGCTACTACTAAAAGTTAACGGTCACTCGATCGACAACGGCCCAGGTGATATCTTGTAATTCTAAACGCCTAATATTATTCGTAGGTTACCGGTTGTACGTTTAGCCCAAACACGTTTAGTGATTACGTATTTATCCTTTGTGGGTGCATTGAAGTTTATTAGGTTGGTTTTGGGGAATGTAGCATCGACACGAATTATCATAAGTGCTCGTCCTCAAGCCGAAAACTCAAGATATCTTGTCTTAGCTTTTCTCCAATAAAAAACCCAAATCCAAATAAATGTTACTTTTATTGACAGTAATAATCGCCGGTGTATACACATGTCACAGTTTTGTTTTCCCAACCTTTTCCATCGCATTTCGTAGATGACGATTATATCTGCCTTGCAGCATGCAGATCCGAAGTTCGTTGCTTTTGTTTCATTTACATGGGCAATAGGGTGTTTATCCATCCTTATCAAAGGCTTTTAGTGACTTTCGCAGTATTCAATAGTGTGGTTACGCCAATGTACGAGTACCACATGCATATTCAAGGCGCTTTCGGAGAACCTTTTAAAGTATCTGACACTCTGACACGTTGATAGTCAACGCGATAGAGTATTACAGTGTTGCTACAATATTTTTTCCTTGCTTAACACTCATGCATTTGGGTTGTGAAAATCAAATTCCGTTAAACCTGACCAGTATCAATTTGCGAGCAAGTGGAAATACGATAACCGCAATTGATGTGTTGTTATTTATAGCAGCAGGCATCGCCAACTGGATGCCGGCCAGTACCTGATCCAATTGTACGGCACTTAACCATTAAGTTACCCGCTTTAGTAGTAAAAAGTCAGTTTGGGCCTTTAAGTCTGCTTTGCCTCATCGCGGAAAAGTTTGTTTTAGTTGTTTTAGTAGAAGAACCAGACCAAAACATTTCGCTTTTTTCGCATTTTCACATGGCCCAACACAATGAACGCAATGTGTGTTCTTTGTGTATCCCTAAAGCTATTAGTTTATAGGTATGTACGTACACATATGTACTCGTATATGTGTGTACATATACATATATATATATCACCAATTATAAACTAGCAACTAGCTGATGGGGCAAAAAAATCGAGTAAATACTCGCGGAACAGCAGTTCAATTAATTCACTTAAAATGAGCCCATTTTAATCTGCCTAAATGCATTAAATGCGCGCTAAATGCCGTGCTCCCATAAAAACTTCAGTACCTACTCAATCCCATCAGTTTAGAAAATTACGTCGGTATCTATTAACAGTGTCCATTTTTCGAATGAGTAATAATAGCCATATTTAGTGGCATTGGAAACCAACTCATACAACACTCATAGATACACATACCCAGCCGCTTCGATTAAATTTGCATTTTTTCCAGACAATTCCCACAAACAACGATCCACCAAGGGATCGTTTATCTCCTTATGTTTTTTTTTTTTCAAAACCAGTTCCCCATCTCCCTAGGAACAGATTCCATAAATTGGACACTCTCAAATAACCACTGGTCCCTAAAATCGCCACTAATCACTTTTTGACAGCAGGTAAAAGCCATTTTCAGAACCCATAACTCAAAAGATAAGGATGCAAGATATTCATGAGACTCTTCACTCTTAAACACAAATATGGTAAAAGGTGTTATGCCACAAAATGGACTATCATCATTGGCGGCCATCATCCATGTCCGTTATGATGTGGATAATGCTTCCAACGTCAATAACAACCTACAACTAGGACAACACCGAAAAGCAACACAACAATGATGATAATTGGATTATGCCTAGCCTACCTAAGATGAGAAATTTCCTTTTTTCTGTTTTTTTTTTTCCTTTTTTAGTGGGGTGAGAACGGAGAACCCTTGCGTAATAACTACATCCCAGCTCAGAAACAGAATGCTTCATCATCCCCTAAACGGATATTGTACCATTTCATAGTGTCATTCCCATTCATACAGACACCCCATTCGGATGAGTCAAATAGTGTCATCTTGAGACCCTTGATTGCTATTATTGCCTCGTTGAATCACTGTCTGCAATGGTAACACAGCTAGGGGTTAGATTTTGTTAAAAGACTATCGGAGTTTGTCAAATCGCAGAGATTGTTACCAATGACTAGAAATTGCATCAGGTACCACTGGAACGACAACACCGTGCATATAGGATCAACAAGCGATTGAGCTTGGTGAGTGGTATGAAGGCGCGAAATAAAATCATTTTACCTGTAGATAAATATGCGACTAAATGTTTACGCTTGATTGGACATAAATTCACTTAAAGGCAAACACCTTGCCGGTTAATGGTGAAGTAGGTATATCCGACGACTTGTGACAAGCTGAACAAGTTCTTCTGACTTTTTTCTTACGAAAGCCTTCGTCTGCCTCTCTAGTTTTAGCAAAATACCGTTTATCGTGGTTAATTTATGTCAGAGTTTGCTCTCTGTTGGTCTGATATCGATTGCAAATTTATTGCCATGGAAAGCGATTTTATAACGCTGAGCGGGGTTTCGGTCTGAAATTCGTATGTCGTTCGGTGGATTATATTTATTACCGACGACATTTTATCGAGTCGGATAATCAAAATGGTTTCTTTATCTACTTACGGATACGAGCTTCGGTGGTGACAAATTGCTGTCTGGTTTGGTGGAGACAGGTCTCCACCTTGTGTGTGACAAAGGTGCTCGCTAATGCGTTGAATGTTTCGCTGTGCTACCGATAGATGGTATTATTTATATTTTTGCTTAAGTGAAAATTACACATATGAATTTATACCCTTTTTTGATTAAACTTGCAATTAAGAGTGTAACAAATCATAAAAGCTTGCAGCTGAAATCCGGACTATGATGTTTCACGATGGATAACCATGTTAGTTTAACAAGAACTGGTTTTCGGGCTTCTTGCATGATACCAATACCAATGAAGCTCTTTTTCCGCCGAAAGGATCCAACTCGAAGGTAATCTTGGGAAAAATTGATCATGCAATTTTCAAGAACCGTAATATTTTGAAGTCATTGCATCCAACTTACGAGTATATGGAGGCAATTACAGGATATCTTTTAACATCTATCGACAGTGCCCTTGGACAAATTTGCATAAATTCATATAGATTCCGAATTCCGTACCACATGAACTCCTATGTAAATTTATGTGACAATATATGACACAAATTGTTCACAACACGTTGTAAGTCCTCAAATTCATCCCAAAGATCTTTCTTTTTAACTACTTTCCGCCAAGTCTGCTTTACGCCGGTGTTACAGATCAACTTTCTTCACTAGAAATCTTTCTAGATAGAAATCGTAGAGTATTTGTGGTGGTTAATTTTTACGGTACAACTGAAAATCGCATTCGATTTTGGCACCAAATCATTGTACAGAATGCAGCTTTTGCCCTTTCGATTTTACTGCCCATATTGGTTTCGATATTGCCGAAACGATATTTTTCAGCACAAGTTTCGCTCCAAAGCGTCAATCGTTGCTTTTTTATCGTAATAAGCTAGTGACTTAACGTAGCCCCAGAGTAAATAAAATGACGCCAAATAGCACGATCTTGAGGGCCAGTTGATGGGTCAATTTATTGAAATGACTCTATTACCAAATCGTGTTTTCAATAAATCGATGTTTTCGTTGGCAGTATGAGGTGGAGTACCATCATGTTGGAACCGTAGTTCTTTCACATTGAACACATAATCGTTGTCTATTGATAGTAACTTGTTCTCCGGCCTCATTTTTGAAAATATTAGGACTGGCGAAGAATTCATATTTCTGCATGAAATGGCATCTGGTGAACTTTTTGATGACTGTCCTCACTACAAATATGACAATTCTGCTTGTTTAACATAAGTAACAGTGTAGCCAGAAATTAGCCTCATCGCTGACAAAAAAATGGGTCAACTTCCAGTCGATTTAAAGCTCAATCACTGAACACCCGATGCAATAAATAGTCGTCCGACCTGGATTTACTTCTTTTACCAATTATATCTCATACGCCTTGAGACTAAGACCTTTACTCAGAGTTTTCCAGAGAGTGGATGGACAAAGGCCAAGTTGTTTCGAACGACAACGAAAGCTTCTACAGCTGCGATATTTCCTTCCAAACGCACTAGTTGGCGTATGAGTATCTAGAATCGTGAGTTTGCTGTGAATATTTTTAGTAATTCTACAAATATTATATTCGGATGGCCGATGATATCTACGGTAAATTTCACGAAGTGCTCTATAAGTTTCGCGAACAGAGCTGAAATTTTAGAAATAATTTCAACAATTTGAAATCGTTGTTGTAGCGCCAATCTTTCCACGATGAAATGGGGGACTATACTTCAAATAAGTAAAGCTTGGCAGCTCAATGTGGCAGCTGATTTGACATTTAATCCCTATTGGAAAGCCTGACACTGCGAAAAAAAAACACATTTATATGTTTCAGGTAAGACGATATTTTTCATTGGATTTCTTTGCTTCTATCCTACAGTGCAGCGCGATTAATATTTATGAACAGCAAAAGGAGCAACAAGAACTACATCCTTATCATATGCAGCATACGATTTTATGGAGGTCTACATTTTACATCTTCACAACCAGATATTTTAGCAGTCGAGAGTATTTTTCCTGTACATGGCTGTATCTATGAACTATACATTTACTTTATGGAAAGCCTTCTTGTAGTCAAAATGAGGAGGTAAAGTCGAGACCTCTCATGTTTATAGGTCTGTTTTGGATGACCATGCCCAGGAGTATTATTATTATTATATTTTGCCTAAAACCCCTAAAATACATATATATCCCACCAGTTTCCACAGATTGGAAGAAATGCTAATATTCCCATATTCCCAACATTCAATAGTTCTAGCTTCGGTTTTGGCGCAGGCTGAGTAATTTTCTCATCGATGCCATACTCTGCCCTGCAACTTTCTTGATGTTAGGAAGATCAAAGCATATTTGGGAATTTGCTGTTTCGCCAACTTGAGTTGACGGATAGTGATTTTGCCACAAAGTATTTTCTTCGCCATTTTAATGGATTCTCAACCAATATCGGTCAAAAAGTGTTTAAGGTTTTCGTGGGAATTTATTTGGAACTGCATTTCAAAATAGGCTATTGGTTCTCGGAAAAAACTTTCTCGTGTCAGGTAAGGTATTAATATTTTTATTTAAATATGACAGCTAAAAACAGCCTAGAGTGTAGTGCAGAAAAAATTATTTTCTTCTTATCCTTCGGCTTTGTGCAACAGTCATATAATCAATGGTAACATTCATATCGCCATTCAATTTATTTTATTCTGACGCAAATAATGTTCATGTGAGCACTATTCATGACTCTTATCAAGGTTGGAATACTTATTTCACTTGTACTTTGTATCTTCTACTATATATTTCGTGGCTGATTAAAAGTTATCCCTATCCTTAGCCAATTATCTTCAATTTACGTCCTGAACGAAAAACTTAAAATCTATTTCACTTGTAACGTTCCACTAAAAACTATGTTTTCCCTTCCGGCATGCGAGTTCTGCGATTCAGTTCGACATCCGTTTAGTAACATACTACTCAGATGGATCATACGCTTTTTATCCGGTCAATAGATAAATTTTTCTCTCAAAGCCGACAAGTAAACGGTGTTCGACGTTACTGGAGATCTGGCCTCCAAATTATATCATAAGCATCAACGTTTTATACGTCCCCAGTTTGGTACGTCTATATCGTGCTCTTGATTTCAAGGATTTAAGTTTTGGATTGTGTAAATATCATATCAAATGGCAAGTTATTATAATATTGATTTCTAAATAACAATACATAACAACAAAAAACTACACTAAGAACAATGTTCACCTTTATGGGATAAAGGTTAATAAGGTTAACTTTGACCTGACGATCTTTGCTAACATGGACATTTATTAGGTAAGATAGCACGACATGATCATGAAACCTAATATACCATTTCAAAATCTAACTATTTTGTTCCTCTAAAATGTTTCTATTTTTCAGTAAAAATGACAATTTCTTGCAGATCTTGCAGGTTTCTAGAAACCTGATCGATCTCATCAGTGTTGGTGAGTACTTTTAGCGCTTCTTATATGCGTTACCTAACGCCTAAATTTCAGTTCCTCATGGAGGTTACTTCTAGCTGCAAATTGAATATGTTCCATGATAGCCTGACCTTTGCTATATCTCTGGCCAGTGGTCAATCAACATTGATCTGGAAAGTTTTTGTGGAAATCCAAATTTTAAATACATAGACTCGTAATACATCAGCTAGTATACCATCGCTTCCTGTGCTTCTGGGGTTCCAATGGCGTTTAATAGTTGATTAGATTGTAGAAAGAATGTACTTTTTCAGATTGTTGCGTGAGATGTGAATCTTTCTTTTTCTAATTGATGCACATTTAATGCTTTCTGACCATCCAATTCTCCGATTTCGTTGCGTTAATATTAGCATTTCATTCCAATAGAGCATACTCGCATTGACTACTCCCTCGCAAAGAATTTACGTCTTACAGCCCTGCTGTCATGATATCCAGATACTTATATGAAATGGTGTTCACCTTGTTATTAGATACTGCAATATCGACTAATTGGATCAGTCTTTCTGTCTTAATGCCACATGATTGACAGGAGCGTTGTTAAGAACGCTTACATGACACATAAAATGCATTTTAGATTTAAAACAGTTCTAATAAAAAATTCAGTTCCATCATTCATGACCAAATATACCTACATATACCTGGCGTTCCTCTTCTTCAATAAAATTAGACTGTTTATTGCTAGTAGGATCCTCTGTTTCATACGCACTATCCCAAATTCTTAAATAAATTGTTTACTTTTGTCGAAAAATAAAATAAAATTAAATCCCTCCCACCAAAAAAAAAAAAAAACATGTGCTTAGCCCCATACCAAATGAAAATCAAAAATCTAACAAAATCCCACCCAAAAAAAACATAGATACACCACAAGATTTCATCAAATATTACTCACAGATAAGGAAACAAACATGTCCCTCATTCATATACATAATTTAGTGGTAACTTTCCAACCTTTAGAGCTCCCACACTTGATACCCTAAAACACATTGCTCAGCAGTCACGTAAAAACACAATTACGTTCCGGAAAATACCATCCAGCCTTTGTTTGATAGGTGTCAAATATATTACACAAAATTTTGTGTGTGAAAACATATAGAAGTACTCGTATCCCTATCCGCAAAGGCACCATGGTCACAACCCGTTCGACAGTAAGAGGATGCCAAAACGACCCTCGACCGTCCAACTACGACTACGAGTAACCAACCGAATACCATTTTGAATTTTAATTGAATCTGCTTAGAGGCGACCTGTTGTATATTTTCATTGGTCAGTCCTGGCCCGAACTCCGTAACACTGGAGCACTCTCCGACAGACCATAAATCACCACATGATAAGATGCATGGCAAATAGTTTACACAGTACACTGTACGACTTTGAAGATCCCACAAATTTCACTTCCATTGAAAAAGTGATTTGAACCCAATCCAAGCGGAAATTGCTGTGCAAGCTAAATGCAGGCTACTCCAAGCGATCTCTAGGGGGCTGAGGAGAGAGAGAAGAGAGTGGAGAAAACGAAAGCCTAAGTGGCGAAAATCGATAAATCTAGGAAAATTGTTTTAATGTTTAAAAATAAGTCTTGATGTCGACGGTGCGTCCATGCCCACATGGCATTCGATTTGTAATTCCAACCATAGTCGTAGCTATTCACTTGGTACATGTTCCGCTGTATCCGCAATATCTGTACTTGGAAGTAGACAAAGCATAAATGTTTGGTGTTTAGAATTCGTATCTACAAATACCTAGAGCCTATCTAAGAGCAAGTGGAAGCAAAATACTCCCTACAGATACACCAATAGAACAAAGTAATCAGCATGAGCACACAAGGCAATTTCATACGTTCGAACATTCGAACGTGCCGAGCACATGCGTCGCATTTCTTCCTGGTCTTTCTCCTCTTACTCTGGCCATCCCGTAGGATGATTTGACTTAAAATGTTCTCGTCTTACAAAACGCCATGCACGTACTACACAGTCAGCTATACCAGCCAGCAAATTGTATACAAGAGTGTATTTTTCAAGATTGTAAACATGAACATGAATATGAGTACAAATTCGAATCTAAATCCGAATGCGAGTACATGTGTGCAAAATAAGACTTTTGGACCACCGACTACCCTTAGAGTTATTGTGTATCCACGATCTGCAAGGGAGAAGAGGAAAAAATCCATCCTCGCCTATATTTAAACTCCACTCTAATTGTTTGTTTCGGCGCTATTTAATGCGATCGTTAAATGGTCAGAGAAGCAATTAGGTTCTCAGTTGAGTTATTTGTTGCAGAATTGGAGGGTACGCGATCTCTGCGCCTGTTTGACTATCGAATCTAAGTCGATCGGAGTAGAATGTCAGAAGGGGTTCTTTGAATTTCGTTTCTTTGAAATTGGCGCACACAGTCATTTAGTGCGCCGGCCACTCAATTACCGATGGTGGTATATTTTGAAACAGTTGCAATTAAATTTTAATTATAAATTTGTGCTCTGATTAGTCATTGTGAAGAAACGAAATTTGGGGCGTGCTTTTTTTTTGGCATTCGGGCTGCCATAAAAAACACTCTATGTTGTGGCCGAGAATAGTTAGGCATACAACAAATATGGCGATATTTCAATTGTGGGAGCAGTGGCCCATAAATATTTTTTGTTGTCATAAATCTCGAATAACCACAAAAGTCATGAGCGATCATTGTTTTTTGTAAATCGCACTCAGCGAGTCATTGTATCTGAAATAGCTAATTTGCTAATTAACTCATGGCACGAAGTAAAAACAATTTTTTTACTGTCCACTCATGATGAATTAGATGAATTCTAGATGAGATCACCAACTTTAACATTTAATATTCTGTTGAATAGTTTCAAAAAATTTGTAGTGATACATTATTAACAGCATACATCCATTTAAGTGTTATAACTTGCCTCCAGCAAAACTCTATTCGCTGTACCTTCCATCTTTATTAGTTACATATAATCTCTGTTTCGTCGGAGATTCATTCGTGACAGGTGTCCTTGGTTTGATGACGTAGGTTGATAATGGTACATTTTGTGAGAGTATCGTGCACATTTTACTTTCCCATTCTTTTTACTCTGGAATTTTGCAATGTTCCGCTTCTAGAGCCAATCTAACATTTTCGATTTACTTAATTGCAAGTCAATCCGTCATTCCAAATATTATCTATTTGCCCTGTACTCAGCGTGCCATGAATGTAGTCAAAGCCTAATCGTTCAGTAGTCTCATCTTGAGTAACAAAGTCTCTGGAATCTTTGTCGGACCCTGGAGAAAAAATGTGGCCTTGAGGATACAGTTAAATTTATGTATAAATACAAGGTGGAGCGGGAGTCGTTTTTTTCTCTTCCACAGATATTTAACTTGGTCGGAAAAATATATTGTATGTAATGTTGCCACTTTTTAGCAATTATTGAGTTATGCTAGTCAGGTTTCTCATTTTTGTAGACAACAAAAAAAACAAAAAGAAAAAAACGATTTTTCCTTAGTGCTACGACTGAATATAATACTTCTAGCGTTGCCTTAACTTTAAACTTTGCACATAAGGTAGCATGGAGAATGATATTTCAATGACAATGCCTTTTCATCGTTTCCCATAAATGTGGCTTCAGAACAGGTAAATAGGGCAGACTTATATTCCTGGAGGTGATTCAAGAAATAATGAAGTAAGACTCACCACATCTTAATTATTATCGCTAAAAATTAGCAATTTATTTTGGTTTCTCTGGTTTAGAGAGAATGAGCCTTGTTGTTCCGATTGAACTCTAATCTTTTTAAGGAAGGAGTTGAAGGTCTTCGCAAGTCTTTGCTCACCTGCCTTCTCTGTGTCTACGGCTTCATTGAATGGGTCTGTCCACAGAAGGCCATTCAGTCAAATGTGTATTCATTGATTGCTTCCTCACAATTTCGTCCCTGGTCTTTTGCGCCAAGCTAGAAAAGAAAAGAAAACAAATATTGTAGTAATTTTTTTCTGATTTAATGACTAGGTTTCCCTATTCGTACCTTTGATGCAACAAAGTGATACTTCGAAGTCTACTTAAAGATGTTGTGAAGCTTCAAATAAGTTCGGGTATGGTAAAATAAACTCTAGCCGTCTATTTTTTTATTGCAATACATAACTTTATCAAGCAAAAGATAAATAAATAAGTGTGACGGTAAAGTACAGCTCCAGTTTTCTATATGTCACTTAGAATGCCTTGTAGTTTTTTGAAAAATGAGCCCCGCGCCTCAAGCGAAGTTAATCTCGACCAACAGCTACATGAAGGCCGCAAGAATTCAGGTTCTGTCAGGATTTAGTTCACTCTAGCTTCCTTAACAAACAAGGGGTTTACTAACTTACTTACATAGATGACTGCTCAACCTAAAAAACTTCCTTGTTAGTGCGGCCATTGGCTGATCATTTCCGGTTGCGGGCTCCACTTGCTCGCGCCACTTCAGGCGGTGACTTACTCTAGTCTATTCTCCCTCTGGGTAGGTATCGAAGACTCTTCATATCAGAGCATTACTTATCATTTGCTATACATATGCATGCCATCTCGGCTGACTGATGCGTACTTTTCTGACTAAATTGATTCCACTTCTGGAGCTCGCTGTTATATCACCTCCTCCAAAACTTGTGAATCTTAACAAGATCCGCTTTCGCTAATGACTATGTGATGACTAGAGTCAAGTATGATTTCTCCTTTGCGTTTCTTAATAAGGCTTTATTACTCAATTGCTTTCTGCCATAGAATGAGAGATTGGCAAGTGCAATCCTTCATATCATTTCTGATTTATTATTATTGCTTGTTGTGCAGCTATGGTAAACAAAATCCTTGACTACCTTAAAGTTATAGTTATCTATATGTCCACCACCTCTTGTGATAATACTTGGTTCCTTGCCTCAATCAATTTCCGTTTTTTTTTTTAAATAATAAACGGTGACCAGATGAAAACGATAGGAAAAAAAATTTGAAGAAAACAATAACTGTTTCTGGTTTTGTTTTGAGCTACGTTCATGCCATTATGTATGGAATAGGACATCATTTAAATATCCGCTTCGGCTTCGCTGGAAGTGCTTCAAAGTAGTGGGTCCAATTTTTAATAACTCGGTTGAATATGTGCGACGTTATTCCGGTAATAGCGTGTCGAATGATAACCTCGAGCTCGTCCAAAGTGGTTGGCTTGTTAACGTAGATTAAGGACTTGATGTAGCCTTAGAGAAAATAATCGAGTGGGATCAAATCGCATGGTCGCGGTGGCCAATTGATGAACGCTCGCAGTGAGATGACAGAGTCGCTAAATTTCTCCTTCAGAACTTCGACCGTTGCGCCGTTTGTATGGCATGTAGCGCAGTCTTGTTCGTATATCAGATATATCGATACTATCGAGCTCTGGCTACAGAAAGTCGGTTAACATCGATATATGGCGGTAACGGTGTCTCCTTCCTCATTTCGAAAGAAATAAGGTCCGATGATGCCGCCATCCCATAAACCGTACCAAACAGTCCATCTTTGTAGATGCATTGATGCTTAGCCGAACACTTATGGATTGTGTTCGCTCCAATAATGGCAATTTTGCTTGTTGACATAGCCGCTGAGCCAAAAATGAACGTCGTCCATGAAAATGATTTTTTTGCCAAAATTCGGATCTCCGGCCAACATTTCCACAGCCCAATTAGCGAACTTACGGCATAGTCTATTGTCATCAGGATTCAATTCTTCCGTCAGCACAATCTTATAGGGACCTACGCCCAAATCCAAACATAAAATAAGCCGGATTGTCTGTCTGGCGATGCCCAATTTAGCTGATCGGCGCTGAATCGAAATTTCTGGGTATTTTTCGAAACTGCTCGCTGCGGTGGTTATGTTTGTTTCATTTCGCAACAATCTTTATCTGGTTGGTGGCTTAAAATCCAAAAGAGTGTACTCACGCTCAAACTTTTCCACCGTGTTAAGAATTGCCTGCGCCCTGAAGCCATGATTACTACAGACCTCACAACGAAATTCACATTGCGTATTTACAACTGAGCCGGAACTTTTTAATAATTTCCGCACATTCGGCAAGCATCATTTACAATCCCTCTTCTTCATCGGAAAAGGAGTACACGCTAGTTACGTCAAAGTTGAAAAAAGCTTCGATCTTTCCTCCTATCATTCTCCAATTATCCTTTCATTGTGCGAATCCTTGGTTAAGAAACAAAGACAACCCAGATTATCCAACAAAAAAACTCACTGGGAAGATTTCCGAATAGAGGTGGTCGAAAATACTGAGTTAAAAGTACCGCTCAGAACGTCGTATCAACTTGAAAAAGAAGTTGAACGGTTTGTTGAAGTCATACTGCAAGCGGCCTGGAATAACACTTCACGCGGATCGAACAAAATTGCCAGTATCGGCATAAGATATCCGCCAGAAATCAGGGAAATGATAAGAAAGAAACGAAGAGCGTTGAAGAAGTGGCATGAAACTCGGGCTCAACAAGATAAAACGTCCTTTGGTAGGCTCTGCAACTTCTTGAAAAAATCGATCAAGGACTTCAATTACCAAGCTATTAATAACTACCCAGATACCAATTACTCCATATGGACAGCCATTAAAGGTCTTCGAAAGCCCCAAATACACGTGGCGCCAATAAGAAGAAACTAGGATGACTGGGCGAAATAAGAGAAAGAAAAAGCTAACGTTTTCGCCGACCATCTTGCAGAAACGTTCAAACCATTCGAGGGGGGAATGCTTCCAGAGAATATCAATATGCTAGACGTGACGAACAACCTTCCAATAGAAAAGGCCACACTTAGGGAACTTAGACAAATTATAGACATGCTTAGGCCCAATAAAACCGTCGGATAGGACTTAATTACGGGAGAGATACTTAAAGCGCTACCGAAAAAAGGTTTACTAAAGCTGCCCTATCTTATAAATGCCACCATAAGATTAGAGTATGTACCGCATCAGTGGAAAGTTGCGGAAGTTATTATGGTTCCGAAACCGGGTAAACCGCTGACTGAAGTCAAGTTATACAGACCAATATCGCTCCTCCCGATTATATCGAAGGTCTTTGAGCGAATCTTACTTAATCGTATTAAGGCTATCATCAATTTGGCTTTAGAAGCCAACGGTCTACTGTTGACCAAGTACATCGAGTAACCGATGTAATTAAATGTGAGTTAGTTAGTCTGTTCAAGCGTATTCCTTGACGTTTCGCAAGCTTTTGATAAGGTATGGCACGAGGGCCTGAAATATAAACTTCGACAAGTCCTACCCGAGCAATTGTCACATATTTTAAGTTCATACCTAGATGACCGACTCTACCGTGTCAGACACGGAAACGAATATTCCAATTGTAAGACAATAATGGAGGAGGTGCCGCAAAGAAGTGTACTTGGCCCTCTGCTATATTTGCTTTTTACTCGCGACACACCGCAAACGGACGATACTGTGCTAGCCACATTTGCTGATGACACTGCATTTTTGGCAACAGCTAAAACCGTCGAAGAAGCAACTGTTAAGTTGCAATGTGTCCTTACATGCGTCCTTACATTGGACAAAAACTTGGCGAATCGCGCTCAATGAAAACAAGTCTGTCGATGTGAACTTCACTCTCAAGAAAATTGACAATTGACAATTGTGTTTATCAACGCAGTACAAATTCCTTACGCGAACGAGGCCGAATATCTTGGTATGACACTCGATGCTAAACTTAAATTAACTTAACGCTAAACACGTTAAGAAAAAACGTAAAGAGCTTGAGATTAAGTATAGAGACATGTACTGGCTTCTTGGAAAATATTCCAAGCACAGTTTAGAAAACAAATTGCTGCTATACAAGCAAGTGCTAAACCGGTCTGGACATATAGTATACAGCTTAGGGGTTGTACCAAAATTAGTAACGTTGACGTATAGACATTCCAAAACAAAGTCCTTCAAGGATTTGTTATTGCACCGTGGTACATTAGAAACGATGATATCCACAGAGACCGAGGAGTCGAAAACGTTCAGAACGAAATTAAAATGTTTGCGCGAAAGCACAAAACTCGACTACAAGGACATACGAATATTTCTATTCAACAGATCCTTGACGAGTCAAATTTACTGCGCCGTTTGAATAGGAATAAGCCTCTCGGTCTAGCGCAGTGATCAGCAGGGCTTAATTTTTAAAGTACGTAGGAATTTTCAATGGAAACTCGCCTGCAAAATATCTTATTAAAGCAAAATAAAACGCGAAAGAAGAACTGCTTGTTGAGTGTGAGCTCAGTCGTAGTCTGTATAAGGAAGGTGTTTTTTAGTGCGTAAGAATCTCACACTACTATAAGCACCGAAGCTTATAGTGTCTATCACGATTTCTCACCTGCCCACGAAAAAAAAAAAAAAAACCGGCAAGCGTAAACCGATGCGTGATGAAATGGCAAATTTTACTGAATATTTTGACAGCAGGATGTCATTGGTAGCTTTGACAGCTGCTGAAACATAACAATTGGAAAAACTATTGTATAATTGCTGTCTGATCACCCGTTGGCACACATCTGTGATAGGTTGCTGCATTCTGCCAATGACATGGCAATATCGTATGCAAATTGTTGCACAGACTAACATATTAGAAAATTTTCGCAAGCATGGCAGCGCACCGCCGTGTCTATTTTTTTTTTTTTTTATATATCAAAGATCTCTGAAGGATTATCTTCGACTTTATCGAAGCAGCAAACGCCCTCCACCATCATTCCGCAAAACCCGATGAGTTGGAATACCTATACTAAGCTTGGCTTTATATAACATAGTTCGTCTATTCCAAATGCTGTCATATGCGACCTTGGAAGAGCTGACTGGGTTTCTTGTTCTTCCTTTAGGATCAGGCGTAATGGAAATTGTTGCATCAGCAACTCTTTTGTATTACACAATATTGCAAAACAATGGTAACTCTGTTTAATTACCAACTAATGACATTTCAATTGCCGTGGAAATAAGCACAAACCGCATGGTAATTTTTTCTTGGTGGTTAACCTCACATTTCGATCTGTGCGTTCAACTAAAGAGGTTTATTTTTTGTCTACGACGAAAAAGTTGGGAAAGATTAACCAAGTGAAGCATCAAAAATACAATACAAACCAGCTGTTTCCAAAATTCAGATATGTTTGTATGTATTCTTTGTAGATAAAATAAATCTACGTTACATATTAATGAAAAATTTCTATTACAAAAATCGAGTTCGAATACATAGTATAAAGGCAATTCCGTAAACGTAATACTTTAACCTCAATTTATTTCATCTTCATATGCTCGATTAGATTTAAGTTACATCAACGAAGAAACCGCCTTTTCAATAAGTCGAACAATATCATATCTACGTAAATGATCTGTAGATAATCTAAACCACGAAAGTCTGTTTAATTAAAATTTCAATCTTCTGCTCTTACGGTACTGACTACGCAAATGTAATTAAATAAAAATACCTTCCTTCACCGCATTGGATTGAGACGAAATTCCTTTCAGAACATATTACTCGTACATCTGGTTCCTGGTGGTTCTGATAGTGGTTCTCTGATGGTTCTTTCTGCTGCCTTGTGCTACTGGTTTTGCTGTGTCGGACCCCCTTCGGTACGAGTAGTTATGCCATATCCAAGCAAATCCACAACGGTCTGTGAAAAACATTTAATGGGCAATTTATTGCGAAAAATCCTCACGTACACAACAGAGTTAGACCTCTTCTCTATCCTTGGAGTATCCTCTGGCCTTCCAACTTGTGTTCTACCTTTTTAATAAAATTAATTTTATTTGCCAAGGCATCACTGTTTTTATGTGTGCGTGTGTGCGTGCTCTTCACATCAATTGTCCTTGTTTATGCCTTGTTATGCATTTAAGGCTGTGCCTTGGTCATTCTTATATCTACCCCCGTACTTGGTAGAAGATTTCGTGTATGACCATCGCAATTCCGATTCTCATTGTTTGCCCAAAAACGTAACGAACGAATCAACGTTGAATTGCTTCCTTGAATACCCTAGAATACCCTTTCGTGGGCGTGGGGCTTTACTACAGTACCCGAGACAACAATAATGGCGTACATACGTACAATACACGAGTACGTGTGTGCAGTTATGACAATGGGGGGTAGTTACCCTTTACATACCCTAAACTCCATAGTCCGTGTCCATGCCTTATACACATAACGCTCATCTCGGTATATTGCGATTTTTAATGAACCAGAATCAATTATATTAGCAAGGGTTTCCCTAGGTCCTATTTATGTGCGCACAGCATACCCAAGTATCTATGTTCCTTTCACCATAACCACCACCCCCACGTAGATGTGGTATGTACCCCATCATTTAAGTGTTTTTAGTTGAAGCGATGAGCACATATACTTGGCACTTTGTATGGGTGTTTCCTTCGGCTAAAACTAAACGAAGGCATGGGCAAGAGTACCAAGAGCTCTATCCATGCGAAGAGCAAAACAAGGGTACCCAGCCGGATCGTAAAGATGTCTGGCAAGTTGAAAGTCGTACACTTTTGTGTAAGTGAACACCTCTTTAGGCGGCCGGCGCGCAATACCCACCTTTTGGTATTCAGTTCGTTGGAGATTATACCAGAATCTGACGTTCTGCATCAGTTTGTTACTGCTTTTTGTGTTTCTGGTAGTATCGGTATCTTTAGATAGTCGTATCTGGAAGTTTTATGAAAATAGTTTCAACACTGGTATGTGTGTGGTTGTCATTAACCACACAACAGGATTTGTATATGCTGTGGCTCTTCCTGGTGGAACAAGAGAGATTTCCTTTGTTACTTTGCATGGATTCTATGTTATCCGTATCTGTTCCAGCATTTTCGAGGAAGACGTAGTTTTTGCTTATAATTTTTGTTTCGAGGAGACTAGGGAGCCCTTTTGTTTCCTCTGATATGGACTGAGTAAGGGACTGGTTTTGTCAATGAAGCGCTAACGAGATTGCAAAAGTTTTAAATACCCAAGACGAACTGAACTGAATGCAATGAACGTAAAGTTGCTGGTTAATGTTCCGACTTTTTTCATTTTGTTTGAGAAGGATAACGGGAATTACAATGGAACACATACACATATATGTATAGGTATATACAACGACTTGTAATCTTTTTCCCCAAATTTTAATTCAGAGTCAGCGAATTCTACTGCTTCAATCGTAGAATGGACAACAGAAAACGAGTCAATTAACAGCTATTGCCATAGTAAGTCTGTTACATCGGCAGCCAAAGTGAACTATCCTTGAATTGGAGTTCAGAGAACATCAATTTAAAAATTCTACTGACATGCACTTTAGTCTAATAATGGCAAATATGTATACAGAGTGAACCTGAACCAAGAACATCAAGCATCTACATTTAGCCCGACCTTTACTCAGTCCCTCCCGAATTGGCCGAAATGGCTATGTACTTGTACGGACTACGGAAAGTAAGAATTTCGTCTACTTTTCGAGCTGTCTGCTCTGAATTTTCCCTGGTTGAACCAAATATCTAACATTCACCGGCTAAACAAATGGACCTGTTCACTTCACCTTTGTTGAACTTTCCCTTTTAAAATGGTATCAAAGAAACTACGAAGTTTTTTTAACTTGAACTGACCCGGGATTTTTCGATAATGTGAAAGTTGGATGCCTAGTAAGTAATTTCCATCAGAGTCATCAGGACTCTTATAACTCTGCGGTATTGCGTGATACACAGCTCATTTAATAGCTTAGCCTGATTCGTCAGCAAACCAAGGAATATGAGGCAGAAATTTGTTGAAATCTATGGTGTTAGTTGGTTTGTCTAGACTGGCCTTGCTTGAAAGGTCACAATATATGCAGTGCGAACGTCACGCTTTCTCACAGTAATGCATCATTAGGCCTATTCACTTTGTTAAACCATTCTTGAACAAAATACCACCACGTTCCTTGTCCTTATCGAAATATCAACTAAAGTGCTTTCTCTATCCAAAACAATGTAGAATATACCATATTCCCGTAAAGATATCGTTAACTCAAGATTTCTGAGCTGATTCTATTAGAACTTGGTGCAGTTTTAAACAGTTGCATCTTTCAGTTTCAATCTCGCTCTCGCTTATTGTATGTAATAATTTATTTAATTTATTAATTGTGCTTACCCAACCAAGAACCTCCGGTTCTTATTTTTTCTTATTGCTTTTCCACCAGCAATTTTATTTCTTATGTTTTTGATCAACAGTACAACTAACCCACTCTACACTGAATATGTCTAAATACTGCGGTAACCTCAATTGTGCAATTAGCGACGAAACGAATGCTGAACTGGTTATTTGCAGCGGCCGCTGTGTCGGTTTGAGGAAAAGATCGATAGTTCATCTCAAAAACTATAGAAAAAAAAAAAAATAAAAAAAAAAATAAAAAAAAAATAAAAAAAAAAAAAAAAAAAAAAAAAAAAAAAAAAAAAAAAAGAAAAAGACGTTCGCCCCGAAAATCAAATATGTTTAAAAAAAAATGAGAACCAGTTTTCGAAGATTGACGACATCACCAAAAGTGTTGAAGATCTCTATAGAACCATCGATCAATCTACCAACATCTATAAATTCATATTTAAACTGGCACATTTCACAGAACTTGCGTAGCCTACTGCCAATTTCAACATTGATGATGTGAAAAGTGCTATTAACTCTAGTGTAAAATCGGTTCTTAAGCCGTACATCTCTTCCTTCACTGAATCCTCTTCATGGATATCGATATATATTTTCAAGGTTCATCAAATATTAGACCCAATTTCATCTAACATTATGTGCAAAGTAAATGATGTGAGCAATGACGTCGCAGCATCTCATTTACTACTCGGTGATATCAGATCGACGTTTAACAAAATTGATGAACTCCCCGTACAACTACAACGTACTCTGCTAGCTAAAATGTTTTACAATGCTTTAATCATTCCATAAGAGACTCCTTTACCACCACCGGTCTCTTTATCACCAACACCATTATCCGAATTTGTTACACGAGATTCTGAACCAACAATGCCTCGATTTGGTACTTACTGGACTTCTTCGGAATGGAACAAGCGACATAATAAACTAGATACCAGCAACAAACTCGACTGTGTCACATTTACTATCGAAAGTGCATCAAATTACATCGACACAAACTGGCTTGAAGGGTAAATTTAAAATCCCTATTTCCAATCAAACAAAAAATCATCTCAGTTTTTTTGCAATCCCTCCACAGAAGTCATTTAACTTTGCGAATTAAGCTAAGAAAAATAAACCAGAAGTGAACTGAAGACCAACACAAGCCAAATGTTAATCTGAGCCTGGTATTAAACTTAAAAATAATCCTAGTGAGCTGTATATTTCCGCTAACCCTAATTCCAATCACAATCCTGAGCGCAATAAACAATCCTCGACTTTTCATTGTAACTTTAACTGGAGTTTTAAGGTGGAAGCATTTCCCTCGTTTTCTCCACAGAACCGATTCTTCACCCCTCTATCCCCTATTCAACTTATAATGTCCAACAACGAAATCTAGTCTTCCTAATATATTTTAGTCTTACTCCTAACTCCTTCCCTACTAAAAGCCAAACCGTTGCCAAATTGTCTTCAAGTTCCATCGCTTTATCAGAATTTTCTCCGTTCCCTTCTCAATCCCTCCCTGTGGTCATCGGTTGACGATCTCAACACATCTATTGCCTCCAAAACTTCTTAGACCCTATGCTTCCCCCACTGTAAAGCTTACTAAGCAACTAGCCGATATTAGTGACGGCAGCCGGTATGCCCTCTCACGCTTAAGAGACCGCAAAATTTACCAAAATGTTCGCCTCCAATATGTGTTAACGCTTTGCAGTATTGAACTACAGAGTTGGTTCAGATTTACTGGAATCCAGTAATTTGTCATCACATTGTATGTATGTTAGAACTCACAGCGATGATATCTGCTAATTGGCTACGACTACATATATTTAATAACCTCCAGGATTTGTTTTTCCTACTCACTTACTCACTTAAATGCCACTATAGTCCAGGGTAGATCTGCGCTTCATCCAATAAATCCATTAAGTTCGCCCGATTTTTGGTTCATTGTTGCTTTAAGTTGTAAGTCCACTAAGTGCCACCTCGGATTTTCTCTATTGTCACAGTCACTGTGCGTAGGAACTAAAAATTGTTCAGGATTGAGTTGACCACCAATTTTCATTCGCTCTGTAAGGCAGTTGATGCCCATGCATTTTTCTAGCATGGTCGCTGTATAGGCCTTAGAGTTTGCTATTATGCTTTTGCTTCTAAACGTAAACGACACCAAATATTACTGGTCGCTTCAAAACGAGCAAGCACATTGAACAGGAGTGTGGTGATGAAGATTTTATTTCTTTATAAAGCCTTATTACTCAATTGCCCCGTAAGACAAAAAAGAAAAATCTAAGAAAGTTGTAACTCTTCGATCGATTTTGGACGAGTCCTTATTATCGAAACTACAATAGAAGCGGAGACGAGGTACACCAAATCTCTAACTACCTCAAAGCAATAGCTGCCCGTTGTGACGATCTATTCGTTTCATAGATGCTTTTTTGGTTGTTAAGATGTTCTTGATATTGCTCTCATTTTTGTTGCGAGCGCACTTGCGACGGGTTGCTGTGTTCTGCTAACAACATCAATGTTATCAGCATATGCAAGCAGTTGCACAGACTTTTGGAACTGTACATTCGATATTGGCTTATAGTTTTTTCAAGTACGATATCTCATGCATTTTAGTCAGCCCTTTTTGACCATGAGGATTCTCGGTAAGAGTGATTCCGGACTTCACAGTGTTTTCCACCTTCCGCACAATCTGATGAATTTGGCAGGAATGCCCAAATTAGACATGGCTCTGTATAGCTCATTTTGCTGTGGATGTTTTTACGTGTGGACTTAAAATCAATAAACAGCTAGTGAGTATAGATCTACGTAGACTCATAGGGCTTCTTCTACGATCTGCGTAGTATGAATTTTTGATCAATTTTAGACTTAACCGACTGAAAACCACACTGATAAAGGCCAATTAGATCTTGTAGATCGAGTAAACGATGCTGATGTTCCATTTGTCAGGCATACTTTCCTCCGACCAAATTTTGGAAATAGGGTGATGAATGCTCTTTACCAAGCCATCTCCCGCTTCAGTGAAAAGCTCGGCGGTCGCCTTGTTATATTCAGTTTGACTGTCAACCTGTGCGGACGTGTTTTCTCTTGTATACTGAATTCTGTTACTTTTCCGCTTTCCTTCAAAGCCCCGTAAACTGCCGAATCAGTAAATTTCAGTATATTTCCCGTCTCTGTTCGTCGACCTAGTTTCACCTGTGTACCCCAAAAAAAAAAAAAAAAAAAAAAAAAAAAAAAAAAAAAAATAACCCTAACAAAAATTAATAAGTGTTCGTAGCCCAAATAAAATAAACAATGGAAAAGTGCTGTGCTAATGTTTTGTGCTCAATTGTTGACCCCAACGCGGAATGGGTAGCCTGCAATGGTCTCTGCGGAAAATCATTCCATGCCATATGCATCGGACTTACCCGGAGATCCATTACCTACCTCAAGGAGTATTGCAGTCTCTTCAATTTTTACTGCGACGAGTGCAAAGAGATCACGTTATGCTGGCAATTAAATGCAATAACGAGTCTATCAATGCGATGCTAACCGAGAACAATCATATTAGCAGAACTATTCTCGACAGAATAGAGAAGATTGAAGACTCAGTAAACTGCATTGACAGTAATGTGGAAGCTTACAAGTCCACAGGAAGAATGATAGAAAAGCGACTGACAGCGATCCACAATCTGTCCAAAAATCAATCTCATCACGACAACGAGAGCGAAGTGATCAAATATCACTTGGATGGATTAAAAGCATTCCTCAAAACAAATTTTGCCAACTTCCTTAAATCCAACGTACTTACACACATAAACGACTCTATCAATCTTCTCCGTACTGATCTCAACTTGCTTTTTCAATCCTCCTCCAAAACAATACATCGAACCCCGCATCCATCAGACTCTACGCTCGATGATCTAACCCTAAAAATAATAGACGTCAGCGAGGAACTCATAGCAACTCGGTTGACCGTTACCGAAATCGGTAAAGATATGAGATTGGCTTCCCACAAAATCGATGGAATCCCCGATCAAATTCCATTCCAAGCCAGTTCCCCGTACAATGTCTCAATTCATAATGAATCAGTAGACACGGAGTCATTTTCTTCCTCCCGCCGCCCTAACAACGGAAACCGAAACCGCGCTGCCTATCCCGCCCGCCCCCGCCCCACGCAAACTGCTTAAACAAATCGGAAATTCATGGACCTCCTCCGAATGGAAAAGCCGACTCGAAAAGTTGAAAGAGGGAAACCATACAGCATTCTACGTTGAAGGGGCTCCTCAACACGCTGATGTTTATTGGGTGCGGAATTTCTTTCACCGAAACTATGCCATCACCATTAGCGAATGCGAGATGATTTCCCCTGCTGACTCCAATAGTTTCTGCAGCTTCAAGATAAACATCCCAACCAAATATTCATGGTTGTTCCCTACTTCCCCTGGTAAGGCCACTAAACCTGGGAAGATAAGTATCACCAAATGCTCTGAGGAACGAGAAAACCCACGTGTCGACGACAACCAAAATTTTAGAAATAAACGTATCGATAAGCTTAAAAAAAGGCCGCTCCCAAACCTCCTTCCAACTAAAAAGCACGCTAACAAAAAACGAAGATCTAATCCCGATCCCAACTGGAGCTTCAAAACGAACTTGTTCCCCAATTTTAGTCCCCCCTCCTCACTTATCCGACACAAAGCCCTTACACACCAATCCTCTAATCCGCTAATTCCCAATGTTCCACCCAAGCCCCCGCGCCAACGCGTCTCTTTCCACTTAACCCCAACCACCCATATTATCCCTTCTCAATCTTCTACGCCACCGATCCCAGCTAACAACTCATTTCCTAACTTCGACCTACAAACTGGAACTAAGTACCCTAATTTTATTAACTCCCATACCCTAAACCCAACATCTCATCCGGCGCCCAACTCCATATCCAACCACGAATCTCCATCTCCCTCCTCCACTGCCCCTATTCTTGATCCTCTTTTTCCCCCCACAGTTAAACTAACCCAGCAAACCAATGGAACTACAGAAAGTCGCTATGCACTCTCTAGGCTTAGAGAGAGAAAGATATATAAAAACATTCGTCTCTTTCTCGCCTATCTACACGACAAATCGGACTCGGTCTGCTACGAAGGGAAGACCAAAACCAGCGTCATGGTATCCATCCAGCAGGAAGGCCTCCCTACCGACCCTATCAGTCTCTGGAACCTTTATGTCAGGTACCACGAGATTTTTAGCATGTCCCCTCAGAAAGTAGCAGACGACCTTGCTGCATTCGGCCACTACGTTCACTCTAAACGAGTCTCACACCTACAGCGAAGTCGAGCTGACCGCGATAAATTTTTTCGTCCATAACGTGCCTTCCTCGTCAGCACTTAAACCATCCCGCCATACATCTCCACCCCACAATTTTACTACCGGAATGTAAGAGGTCTTCGCTCTAAAACCAATGCTGTCCTACGATTACGTCAATCGCATTCTCTTCCCTTTGATATTTACGCCTTGACTGAAACCAATTTGATTCCCGACATAAAGAACCAGGAATTGTTCCCCGCTACTTTTAATGTTTTTCGCGACGACGATCCTACCCGCCCACTTGATGATTCCCCCTGTCGAGGCGTCCTACTGGCGATCCACAACAGCCTTAACTCTTCTCCCATTACCATCTCTTCATCCTCTAAAGTCGACTTTGTCGCTATAAAAATATCACTCCCCTTCAACTCCCTTTACGTTTTATGTTGCTACATCCAGCCAGCTCAACCTACCGAATCTTATCAACTCGTTGTCGATGCGATCGACTATTTAATTGACCTGTCTGACTCTACTGACGATATCTTTGTTTTCGGCGACTTTAATCTTCCTCAGCTACAGTGGATTCCATCAGACGATCAATCGTTCTTCATCGCTTCAAATGCCAACTCAGCTAAGGAATGTCTCTTCTTAGATCGCTTAACAGACTCAAGTCTATGCCAAGTCAGTGGTGTATCCAACTATATGGGCAGGCAATTGGACCTTATTTTCACAACAGATTCAATTAACTCCTCAGTCTCACTTTGTCCCTTATCTCTCTCTACAATCGACAACTACCACCCCCCCCCCCCCCTTCTACTTTCATTTTTTCATAACTCTTCTTTCCAGTCCACTCCTCCCACAACTCTGTCATCCTACGACTTTCATAAAGCAAACTTTCACAAAATCAGTGACTATCTTAGCAGATCCCCCTTTAACTTTCACAACCTAAGCGTAAATGATGCCTTATCCATTTTTTATAAAGAAATATTTAATTCTTTCAGCATTTACGTTCCGTTTTCCCGCCTTAAAACATCATCTACTAGTCCTCCCTGGTATAATCGCAAGCTTCGTTCCTTACGAAACAAGAGAAACAAGTTATTCTCTGTTTTCCTGCGTACCAGATCCTTGTCCGACTATTCCAAATATCTTGGTGCTTATCTTCATTTCACCGAACTTTACGATTCCCTTTACCAGCGTTACCTTAACAATGCGCAAGTCAACCTTATAAATGACCCTAAGTCCTTTTATCAATTTCTTAACTACAAAAGAAAGTCCGATGGTTACCCTCCTTCCCTCTCTTTCAACAACAAGTCATCAACTGATCCACTCACCATTGCCAACCTATTTGCCAGCTTCTTTAAATAATCCTTCACCAACGACTCCTTTGTACCAGATCCATCCTATTTTCGTTACCTACTGAACTTCACCAACGGCCCACTTCTCTCTCACATCTTGGACCCCTCCTATATCGAATATAAATTACACCAACTCAATGACGAATTTACACCCGGTCCAGATGGCATCCCTGCCATATTTCTTAAAAAATGTTCTTCGTCTCTTTCCCTTGCCCTTTCTGATCTCTTTCGTCTATCCCTTTCACAAGGAGAATTTCCTCAGGTTTGGAAAACCTCCTTTATAACCCCAATCCACAAAAAGGGATCAAAGAACGAAATAACAAACTGTCGTCCAATCGCTAAACTCTCCCATATACCCAAACTCCTCGAAAATATTTTGTATGAAGCTCTAAGTTTCCAATGCAAATCACTTACTTCCCCTAGACAACATGGCTTCCTAAAGGGTAGGTCAACCACCACAAATCTCGTTGAATTCGTATCCTTTGCAATCTCTGCCCTAGAGAACGGCAACGAAGTCGATGTAGTTGCAACCGATTTTAGCAAAGCCTTCGATAAAATCTCTCATCGATTAATACTCTTGAAATTGTCTGCCCTCGGCTTTGAACCCATACTGTTAAAATGGATATCCTCTTACCTCGAAAACCGTTTTTACAGTGTTCGTTTTAGGTCAGCCCACTCCGCTCAATTTTTGGCCACCTCTGGAGTTCCTCAAGGTAGCCATCTCGGTCCCCTTCTCTTTATACTCGTATTAACCATAAATGATCTCGATAGGATCATCAAATACTCGTCCGTCTCCCTTTACGCCGACGATACCAAATTTTTCAAAACCATTTCCTCTCCCCATGACTCCTTTCTTCTTCAACAAGACCTTGATAGTTTTTCGATCTGGTGCCTCAAAAATTGTTTGGAACTTAATATCACCAAATGCCAATCCATCACCTTTTCACATAAGCGGCTCAAATCTCCTCCCCGATTCTACCTTCTCCACAACCAACCTATCTCCTCCGTTGAATCTCTTCGCGACCTCAGCATTTTGTGTGATAGGGAGCTCAACTTCCGTTTGCATATGGATGGGATAATCCTTAAAGCCAACTCTGCACTAGGTTTTGTAAAATGATGGTCCAAAGAATTCACCAACCCATACGTGACCAGGTCCCTCTATATTACCTTTGTTCGTCCCCTCCTAGAGTACGCCAGTCAAGTATGGTCCCCATATCATCGCGTTCATATCTCGAGAATCGAAAGTATCCAGCGCCGTTTTCTTCGATTCGCTCTTCGAGGTTTGCCCTGGGATGATTCTTTTACTCTGCCCCCCTATCAAAACCGTCTCAACCTTATTAACCTAAACACCCTTGAGGAACGCAGAGATGCAGCCGACTTTCTTTTCATTCATCGACTTCTTTCAGGTCAGGTTGAATGCACGTCCCTTCACAATTCTATTTTTCTCAACACTAACCCTCGTAATCTACGTACCCTTCGTCTCTTCTATCTCCCAACCCACCACACCACCTATGGCGCGAACGAACCAATCTCCCGTATGCTACGAAAAATTAATTCAAACCCTAGCGTCTTTGACTTCCACCGCACCACTTCCTACCTCAAATCGGTTCTCCTTCACCACAATAACCAACCTTAGTTTTAAGTTTTAGTTTAAGTTTAATTTTAAGTTATAGCTTGTATTAAGCCGAATAAATGGGGGCTTTCGCCCCCACCAAAATTAAATTAAATTTAGTTTGACTACATTTTAGTCCGATGAACATAAATTTTGGCGTTCAAAGGGCTTTTTGGTCGGGCCGTGGTGAATGGCTTAACCTCCACGAATTTGAGCTCATCGCACTCCTTATCTTAAGGCAGTGCAAGAAGCTCATTCGGATCAATTGGGTTGCCTTGGCGTAATATCCATGATCTCAAAACGAAGAACGGCCTTATCTCAACAGCATTGTTTCCTTTTCCAGCCGCACTAAAGGATGGTTTTAATTCAGCTCTTGTATATGTCTGAGTACATACAGCAGTCATTTAAGCCCTATAGGGAGGAACAAGTCCCTTCGGTGTGAGGTGGGTAAAGTTGACCAATCGGCCTTAAGATTCTTAAATACTTTCCGCAACATGAAAAGCGCACCAGCATTTGGTACTTTGTACTAATATTAATCCGTTTACCGAAGAAACAGACATATGTATATGTCAACCTTTACGGTTCCTGTAGAGGCATACAAAATGCACACACATAACCGCCATTCAGGTTATATTTATTTATTGGGGCATACTTTGAGATTTTTCAAATCCGTGGTGTATGCCCCTAACTAGGTCATTTTTCGCAGTTCAGCGCTGTTTAGCTAGTAACCGTCATCCTTAGATTGATTTTAGTTTGATTATTGTCACTATTTCTTCATAAAGATTAGTTGGACCATCGTCTACTTAACATAAGAAATGTGAGCGATGCTCTCGAACTCTTAGGAACTCATAAGCCTTGTATTCTAAAGACTCCGCTTAGCCGTTTTTTAAGTCCTGAGCCATCATAGGTGGAATTCTTTCATCAAGCGTTTTCATAGAGCCGTTGCCAGACTCGAAGTAAATGTCTTTCAGCTAATTAACGCAAAAAATATATTTTTTTCGTATTTATATGTACATATATGAGTAAATTTTGTTCTGTATACGCTCAGATGCATCGATCGTATACAGAATAAAATTTAAGATAGGTGTGATACTCAATGTAGTCTAACCTGACTTGAAAGTAGTTTAAGACACATGTACACCCTCTTGTGTGTAAATAGAGTTGACTTTGCTGCTACATTCATATTTTGGTGTGAATTACATAAACCAATTGACAATTTCAATCCAAGTCCAACGCAACTAAGCTAACACGAAGATTTGAGTTGAAATTTCAACCAACCCGTGCATAATCGTTATAATATGTAGTCAATGAACAGAGTTGCAGATACGAATGTGTTCAGATCAGTAAGAGGATTGTTCCCAGTCTTCGAGTGGTATCCAGAGTATGTAATACTCATATGCAGACAAGTTACGAGTATATTCCGACACACCATATGTATGTATCTTTTTTTTATAATTGGCGCGCGTACAAGGGATTTTGTGTACCCTTAAGATGTTTGCACTTAGCGGTGGCGAGGGACAGAGGGAGAGAGATATCGATATGCGTTGGTTTTAAATGTTTGCAAGTTATAGTGACTAGGAAATAAAGAGCTCGGCAGGGCATTCCATAAGCGAGTTGTACGGCTTAGGAAAGAATCACGATATTTCAGAGTACGTCCGAAAGTCGGCTTGAGGGTATACTGATGAGAATTCATAACGAGACGGGTGTTATGGTTAAAAGTTAGAAGGGGTGGAATGCTACCGGTAATTTCTGTAGAGCACTGGTGGTGAAAATGGCGATACAACAAGGTGAGACAGGAGACATTATATCGGTGTTCGAGGGTGTCAATTGCCTGAGTGATATTGTCACCACCTATGAGTTTTATCGCACGGTTTTGGATCCTATCTAGTAAGTGTAAAGAGGTCTTAGAAGCACCTGACCAGACTTGAGCATTGTACTCTAATTTTGGGCGGGTAAACGCCTTATATATTGAGCCCAGATCAGAGGGTGTGAAATATTTCTTAGTTTTGGCGACAACGTACGTTGTCGTTGACACACATGCCAAGATTGGAAAATTTTTCGGTTTCGGCGTTGCGAGTGCCATTCATGGATAACAGCTGGGTGTTTAAATTTCGCTTTAACGACAGCAGACAGCATTGTGTTTTGGAAGCATTAAATTCCACTCTGCTGATAGTTCCCCCATTGGTTATGCTGCTAATATCAGAATTTAATGAGCTCAACATACGCTGCTGTTCCCGTTCTACAACCGAAGAGCAGGAACGTGAGTTCGGAAACTAGTATGAAAAGCAGAGACTACTGTCGTCAGCAAAGTAATATATTGGATTAGGAGTAGCAGACAAGAGATCGTTGATGAAAATTAAAACGAACGTCGGAGACAGAATGGAGCCCTGGGGCACACCAGCATTTATTTTGTGAACATCAGACTTGAAACCATCCAAGACAACTTGAATTGAACGTTCCGAAAAGTAATTTCTGATCCATTAAAGAAGAGAGCCATCGACAAAAGATCCTAATGCCAAAGTCTGTCAAATGCTTTCGAAATATCAGGTTCAACTATCTTACTTTCGCCAGATTGGTGTAGACTTTGGCTCCACTTTTCGGTGAGACATGCCATCAAATCACCAATGGACCTGTTGTTACGTAAACCATACTACCGGTCATTAAGTAGTTTTCGTGTTTCGAGATATTTCATGAGCTGACGGTTTATCAGCGTTTCCACGACCTTGGAAAGAAGGAACGGGTCAGTAGGAAGAGAGAGAATAAGATTCACCTTTTTTAAGGACGGGCTGGAGAAATGCTGTTTTCCATCTGCTAGTAAGGAGCACTACAGAGTAGGATTGATAAAAAAGCTTACGCAGTGGTTTTACCATCGTGAAAGAACATCTTCAAAAGAAGGGAAGATATGCCATCTGGACCTGCGGACTTGTGGATGTTAAGATCTTTGAGTACTGTTGCTACTATACGAGTGCGAAAGTGGATTCGTCCCATTGAAGATTCAGATAAAGCACAAACTGGAAGTGTTGAGCTGGCCGCAAAGTGTGCAGCAAGCAGATTGGCTTTGTCGAAAGAGCTGACAGCTGTAATGTCATTGTAAATAAGCGTTGGGATGGAGGAAGAGGCAGAACTCTTACTACCTTTGGGACATTGTAGTATTTTTTGCCTCAATTTTTGGTTGTATTGAAATTTCACGCGCTTGAGAAAGACGTTGCAGTCATTTCTGGCTCGTTTGAACTTTTTTTGGTTTTAATCTGTCGGGTTGGTCTTATAGGACAAAAAACATTTCTCTAACACTGACAGCCACTTTACAGCTCGATTCGTATCATGCCTTTCCTTTTGGTCTAATACTCTGAATCCGATGAGGGATAAAGGATCTCATTCCAAGGAGAATAGTGTCAGTGATCATATCAACAGCGGCATCCGCGTCGTTATTGAGGAAACATAAAGAACAGTTAAAATTCCTCAAGAAGCTGTTAAGTCCGTCAAATTGGTTTTCTCGTATTGCCATATGGTTCTTTTGGGAAGGATGAAGTGAATAAAGCCATATCTAAGCCTAAGCCCAATAAAGCTGCTGTACCTACTGGACGGCCTAACTGCCAGTAGGCAGTTTTCATGTAAAATATGGTGGGATGAAAGTATGCCCGATGAATGGAACCTCACTATTGTTTGTCCAATCCTTAAGAAAGGAGACCTTCTGAACTGAGAACATATCGACCTTCTTAAAATAGCCTACAAAATCCTATCTGCTGTGATGTGTGAATGCCTGAAGCCGTTCCTCAACAACTTGGTTGATACATATCAGTGTGGCTTTAGATCACGAAAGTTCACCATTGGCCAAATATTCACACTACTGCAGATCTTGGGAAAAAATTTATAAACTCCAAATCGATTAACACCACCTACTTATCGATTCTAAGACCGCATATGACAGTATCTATAGATATGATCTATAGAGAGCAATACCTAGTTTTGGTATCCCCGCCAAACTCGTTCATTTGTGCAGAATGACGATGGAGAATGCACGCTGCTCTATCAAGATTTTAAATAGTCGTCTAGACCTGGTTTCGAAACCAATTGGGGCTTAAACTGAGACATTGGTTTGCCGAACAACATCTAGTGATAAGTTCTAATGTTCTTCGACTTATTTCCATTGCACCAATTTGAAGCAAACCCTGAGTGTCAAAAATACAAATTGTCTACTCGTATGTCTGGTTTTTCCTCTTCCACTTACTGTAGTAGTTTATGTTGCAGTGATAAATGTTTTTTTAATAGAGTGCTTCGACCATTTTAAATACTTGCGGCTAACCCTTGATTCCAAAATGATATCGATACATAACGGAAATGTTTCCGATGCACACTTAGACATTTTTTTATCTGCGTAATGTATGCTCAAGACGTAGACATTTCAAAATCATTTATTACGGAATTTTTGATTCTAAGCCTCAGTATGGCTTTGCTTGTTGGGGCGGCGGTACTACAACAATATACGACCCATTCTTATCTTGCAGGAATTTATTTTAGGAAAAATTTGGGGAAAACATCGTAACCACGACCTAAAAATGTTTCCCGTTCATCACTTGTATTATTTTAAGGTGTTGAAAACGTTCTTCATGAAGTCTGGTAATCGTAAATTTCTTTTAATTTCAAACTATAATTTACGTGGAAACTCCCCAAACTTGTTATCTGTACCCAGCTTCCGTACTACTTCGTATTGAAATTTTTTCTCAGTTTTAACTGAGCGGTTGTTTAATAAATTGCCTCAGTCGGTTAATCAAAACCTTGGCTCTCAAGGCGATGCGGTATCATGCGATTTCTTTAACATCATTCTTGAAAGAATAGTGCAAAACACACGCGCCTAAAGAAGAGGCACAATCTTTCAATGGCTCGTCCGATTACGCGCATACGCCGATGATATTGACATAATCGCAAGAAAGCAGCGTGATATTAGTGCCGCTTTCGCGTGTATTGACACGGAAGCAGCGAAGATGAATTTAACGGTCAACGAAGGGAAGACCATGTATGCGCTGTCAATCAAAAAGGACACCTAGCACCGACGTCGCGGCAGAATGTCACTTTCGACAGATATAACTTTGGGGTAGTTGAGGATTTTATCTGCCTAGGTTCCGCTATCAATTCAGACAACGACACCAGCGTTGAGATCAAACGAAGAATAACTCTTGCAATACTGCTGCTTCTTTGGACTAAGAAAGCAATTGAGGGGCAAAACCCTCTCTCGAACAACAAAAGTGACCCTATATAGGACCCTAACAATCCCAGTTCATGGCATTGACTTCATCGAAAATGGATGAGGGTGCTCTTGGCTGTTTTGATAGGAAAATTATTTGGGTAATTTTCAATGCCGTCACCATAGACAGTGAGTGGAGGAGGAGTAACAACGACGAAGTATAAGGGCTGTACGGCGATATCGGAAGAGTGAAGGTCCAATGACTGAGATAGCTGGGTCATGTAGATCGGATGGGTACCAACACTATGGCCCCACTCAGGTTGCGGATCCAAGTAGAAGGATACCTAAACAAAATTAGCGTGCAAACTAGAGGCAACCAGCTATAGATCGAGCTGGCTGGAAACTCTTCTTGGTTGAGGCCCAGGCCCACCCTGGGCTGTAGTGCCACCTTAAATGAGGAAGTAAGCGCGATTAAACATATTTTGATAATGACTCTTAGGTGACAATATGACCTTAAATTAATGGTGAGCTGACCTCCGACGAGTGCACACGAGACATACTGCATACTGCACTCGTACTCTCGATGTGGGTTTGTTCAAAAAAAAAACAAACAAAACAACAAATAATAAAAATAAAAAACACTGCACATTCCAACCACCCGCGAGAGTGAAAAATTACAAAAAAACTTACAAAGAAACAATTAGTGGCGTGGTCCGGTGAATCGGAAGAAAAAAAAAAATACTTAAACAAAATCATAGTGCACTCCCACATCTCCTGCCCCTGGTCGGAGTGCTATTGTTTGCACTCGGCCATTGCCGTTACTGTATAACTGTGTTATGCAGCAGAGGCAGTGACTGAGTACATGTAACAACTGGTGAATAGCAGGTTGCGAGTGCGAATTCTGTTGGTGCACTGTTTCATTTTGTTATAAGAGTATAACACATGCAACAATCTGATTCGATAAACCAACGTCAAAATTTTCACGCTGCAGCCTTGCTTAGTATCGTCGGTATTTGTGTCTTTTGTGTTTATTAATTTGTAATGATTCGGGAATTTAGAGTGGACGTAGCAAATATACGAGGGATAAAAAGGAATCATTTTTCTGCGTACGTGCACGTCTACAAATTTAGACCAGCTGTTTTGGCACTTAGTGAAACACAGGTAGATCCGCACCCACACCTCTTAGATCACACTGATCTGAAGCAACCTGGCTACAGCCTAGTGCCACTATTCTTTTCCCATCGGTCTCGCCATTTACGTGGGTAGTGATGTAGCTTACCAAATTCCACCACAAATATAGTCCCTGTTCCAATCCGGAATTCAATTTCATGTGGTTAAAATGCCATTTAAAGAAGCCCCAAACTAGACAGCAATTCCACTTTTAACGAGTTTGATGCCCTGTCTGACTCCTTACAAAGAATTTTTTCCCGTTATCCTCATACTGAAGTCGTTATTACGGGCAATTCAATATACACAATTCTGGTTGGCTTCGACATTCTGGACAGACAACACCCGAGGGATGGTGTGTTAAGATCTTCGCTGCGCAAAATAATTTGACACAGCTTGTAAATGAGCCCACACGAAAACCAGGTGTTGATAGTCATACCGCTAACACCCAGGACTTGTTTTAATTTCTCACCCGAATAGGTACTCCGTTGATGTGCTCTCCCCTCTAAGCTAGTCGGACCATTGTGTCATATCAGCTAATTTCTCGTACACCGACCACACAGTTAAAGAAAAGATTCCTAAAAGAACCGTATGAAATACTGGATCGGTCTTAACAGCTTCTTTACGAATTTTAATTGATCGTTATGTTTCCTTGATTACGGCGTGGATGCTGCTGCTGATATGGTCACTGGCACATTCTCCTTGGAATGGCATGGTACTCGAGCTGAACTCGAACTGCAAAGAAGCTGTCAGGGTTAGAGAAATGTTTATTTGGTCCTATAAGACCAACCCGACAGAGGAAAACCAAAAAAAGTTCAAACGAGCCAGGAATGACCGAAACGTCTTTCTCAAGCGCGTGAAATTTCAATACGACTAAAATTCGAGGCAAAAAATACTACAATGTCCCAAATGTACTAACAATTTTTGGTCGTTCGTCAAAAATATTAAAAATTCTGCCTGATCCTCCATCCCAACGCTCATTTACAATTTCAGCTGTCAGCTCGTTGAAGAAAGCCAATCTGCTTTCTGCACACTTTGCGGCAAACTCAATGCCTCCAGATTGTGCTTTGTCTCCACCTAGACTTAAATGCGTCAAATCTTCATTGGGACGAATCCATTTTTGCACTCGTGGAGTTCTTAAAGATCTTAACATTTACATATCCGCTGGTCCAGATGGTATATCTCTCTTACTTCTAAAGAGGTGTTCTTCCAAGCTCTAGGACTTTTTCCGAGAAGATGGAAAACAACATTTGTGCAGGCCGTCCATAAAAAAGGCGAATTTTCTTCCTTCTCCTACTGCAGACTCATTGCACTTACTTCTCTTCTTTGCAAGGCCATGGAAACGCTGATAAATCCTCAGCTCATGAAACATCTCGAAACACGAAAACTTCTCAATGACCGGCAATACGGCAGGTGCAAGCGATGTATGAAATATTTCACCCCTTCTGATCTGGTCTCAATATATAAGGCATTCATCTGCCCCAAAATTGGAGTAGAGAGTTTTCAAAACCGCGCGATTAACACCCTCGAACACTGTTATATTGTCTCCTGTCTCACTTTTTTTATCACTGTTTCCACCACCATTGCTCCATAGAAATCGCCAGTAGTATTCCGTACCTTCAAACTCTCGGATATACTCTGAAATATCGTCATTCGTTCCTAATCCATACAACCCCCTTATGGAATGCCCGGGAGAACTCTCTATTTCCCATTCATTATAACTTGCAAACATTTGAGACCAATGTACATCGGCCCGGGCTGTGTACAAACCTTTTACGGGTACATTTTAATTCCTTTAGCGCGCGGTGATTATTAGCAAAGAATACAAAAAAAAACCGATAGAATCTCGCTTAAACTCTTAAGTGGGCCTATGCCGCCGGCACAAAGTATTGAAGACCATTAACAACATTTCCAAGAAGCTACTGTCCATTTCAATGGAGCAATGGCGGTGGAAATAGCGATAGATCAAAGTGAGACAGGAGGCATTACGTCGGTGTTCGAGGGTGTCAATTGACTGACTGATATTAGATATTAGAGATTGTAGCCGTCCGACGTCAGGCCTGTTTTTGCGATGTTCGGGATATCCGCAACCGTATCATGGATACAAGAAGGTAATGGCCGATACGATGTTGGCCCCCTTATCCATATTAAAATGCGGGAACCACGTGTTAGCTACGGCAATATTTTGTCCTGCCGATTAGCCTGTATCTGTTATCGGAGGTGGTGTTGTGCAGGCTATTCTTTCCGATAGTACTATCAGGGATGCCCCCTCTTCCTAGTTTTGAATTAAAATCGCCGAGGACAATTTTAATGTCATAGCTGGGCACTGCTCGTTGGTTTTTCTCAAGAGCTCGTCGTAGAAGCATCTTTGCTGTCGTCGTCTTTCTCCTGCACGCAGATATGGCTAATGTTGGCAAATTTAGCCTTAACAGGTATTGCTACGATGCGTTCATTAACATGCCGGAAATTCAACACTTCTTTCCCAAGCTCTAACAACAAATCCAAATCCAAATGGGCTATGCTTTTGCTATCGATAACATTTGCCATCGATAAGTGTTGCAGTTTTTGTCCGGCCCATTCCATCGGATTTCTTGGATGGCGGTAACATATGTTTTGCAGCAGTCCAAGGCATCTGCTACTTGTTCTATTAAGATACCTAGCATTCCACGTACAGATCCGAAGTTCGTTGTCCTTATTTCGTTTGCTGGGTTGCCAACAGTAGATAGAGTCGGTTAAACCGAAGCCTGTAACCCGTTCGGCGATGTGACCGCTATCGTTGGTCCATTAAGAGATCATCAGCCACCATCCCTTTCCAAGACCCTGACTGAGTCTTTTAAATCCTTATCGGCCTGAGCTCCAAATATGTCGGAGTAGCTTCTCCTACAGTACCAATTAAAATCATTTGTCACTCAACTTGGTTCTAAGCACCTATTCCTACATAAAAACAGATCTTTTTGAAACAACGAAAACAACAAAGTTCTGTTTATCTCCCCATTGCCCAAATTGGTCATTGCCATGACAAATCTGGTGAAATCACATTAAGCCCATCACGGCAGTATGTTGACATATTCACCAGCGTCACCCACTTGAGAATGTCATCACCGGCGTGTCATTGCCATTGTGTAGTTGTTTTTGGCCTGAGACTTCCCTGTGTTTCCTCCTTCTAAATAAAGAATTCCAAAAATATGTGGTACACACACAATAACAGCGATTGTCGTTGTCATTTTTATTATGCTCTCATCTACGAGTATCAGACGTACGCTCTGATGTCTTATTTTTTGGAGGCAATTGCACCTAGGCACACGAAATAATTTTAAACTACCCCCACCCACCCCACTGTGGGGCCTGTGTTCCATTTTACGGTCTCACTACACACCCGTGTATCCCAACCAACACTCCCCAATACAGTGGAGTGTTGTACGACAGCCAGGAGGGTGGTGTACTTTTATGCGCAAATATTTACTAATTACCTCAGGTTTTTATGGTGACCATAAACACCGCATCATCAAGATAATAACTCATACAGCAATCAGGAACAATCATTTTGCGTGCATCCTTTGTCGGAACACGGAAAATAAACAGTAAACAACACAACAAACATGTTCAGGAGCGGTAGGAGGAGATGTAAAGGAATACAAATACGAGGAACAACAACAGGAGCTCCTTTGCTGTCCATCAAGCGCTCACACGGCACATAACAATAAATTTAATCTGCTGTTGACGAATTTCATTGATGGCCTGTGTAGATGGATGATAATTATGATCGTGATGAGGTGATGGGCATTGAGAAGTACATTTTATGCTTTTTTTTTGCATCCAGTATTTAGAGTGTGCTGTCCTCTTTTCGAAGGGAACACACGTATTGTACTTTTGCATGATGTGGTTGTGCGCATGAATTGCACTTAAAACACTGTTTTATCGACATGCGAATGCGGCATAAATGAGCATCCCTTAACTGCCCATAGATGGCAGTGTCATAATTTTATTTCACCTGTGCAGTAGTGGTAGCGGTCGAATCCTAGTTGCATTCTCTCCTTACAGTGTTAAAGCGAAAATTGCAACCCTGTGAGTGTCAAGGATAAAAAGTGCAGCGTGTGCTATGTTACCAACCTTTTTTGTTTCGACAACAGATGATGGGATGCGTAACCTTCTGTTGGTCTATCTGACTGTCGTTTAGGGTATATTTCGGTAACTCAAGAGTGTACTATTTTTTGTCCTAAAAAGTCCTACATCGGGTAAATTACACTGTCAACCAGATTAGATTGTAGAGGGTTTTAACTGAGTGAGCATGTGTCAGGATATTTAGTGCGGTAGAACACCGCACTTATAACTGGACGACATGCATGTCCACTTCTTAGATCGCTGGTATTTAGGAATTATTTGTCATGAAATCATTGATTAAATTGAAAGAGGCTTACCTTTCCGAGGTTATGCAGATACTCGTAGACATTGGTCAACAAAATTGACCAAATAAGTTGGCTATTTGCAACACGATTGGAAAATTATTTCTCACTACATTTACTCTATTGGACTACAAGCCACTAACAAAAATGTGCACGGATGACAATATCGGCACCGTTGAGACCAGTGTTGAGGGAATTGATTGGTCATCGAACACCAAACGTGGCCTGTATCCATCGACTATGTAAAAAATTTTGCGTAATGATTTTGGTTTACACGCTTACAAGATTTAATTGCTGCAAGAATGGAAGCCAACCGATCATCGCTTGCGCCGTGACTTCACTAGTTGGACGCTTGAACAGTTGGAAGTCGATCCACTTTTTTCCGCCAAATTTTGTGCAGTGACAAGGCGTCTGTCTCAGTGGCTTTGTTTAAAAGCAAAACTATCGAATTTAGAGCAAACAAAATCTGGAGGTGGGCCATCAGCTATCGGGTCTTCAAAAATTAAGAAAAGCTTCTGGTGCAGAGCCAATAGTGCGTGAACATGTTCAGCAGGACATTTAGTTTCAACATGATGGTGCCGCATGACATTTGGAGGAAGTGTTCGATTACAACCTTATCTCCAGAAATGGGGGACCTATGGCATGTGCTCTAAGATGATGTGATTTGACACCAAAAGACTGTTTTATGTGGAGGTATTTTAAATCGTTAGTCTATGCAGGCAAGTACAATGATTTCAGCCTTGGAAGCCATCATCGAGCACACCATTCGTGAATACAGCTCCACTAGAAAATTGGATCGTGACACAATCGTAGTTGCCATATTCCCGAAATCGTTTTTCGTCATTAATGCCATACAATTATCTATCGAATAAAAAAAACCTTGACTTGTTTGTTCAACTTGTATTGCATTTATTTTATGTATAAGTATTTCAAATCTTACCGCTATTAAGAAAACACCCTTAAGTTATATGATTATGGGCTGAATGACACTCATATTTTCATACCCATGGTTTAAGATCTTAAGTATACATCTTGGAATCAAGTTGAGTTAGAAAAGGGTCATAGTCCTTCTTATCGTTAGAACCATAAGAAACTTCATCCCTTTTGGTTTTCTAGGGAGAATAGTGTATGCCTACTTTACATTTAGTGCAGCAAGTTGATTAACCTGACACTGTCACTTTGGTTAAATTTCTTTACCTTACTTTATGTAGTGCAATGATACAATCCATGAAGAACGATCTTGCGCTACTATGCTCCAGTTGCATACAGCAAGTTATTATAGCTGCGGTCCCTTCCTACTAGAGCACACCACATAAGGAGAGGTCTTCCTCTATTGCTTTGCCCTTCTGTAATGAATTCGATGATACTCCTTGCCGGTGGTTTTCATTCGCTCCAAATATCCGAGCCATTATAACCGATAAGTTCTCTAGGTGATACGATCTATGTCGCTGCATAGCCAATATAGTTCGTTACTATATCTTTTGATCTGAATTGCATTTATGTTGACGAAATGGAAAATCAATCCAATAACTTTTCGGTCGTACCAACCTAAAGCACTTTCGTCTGCGTTAAATAAAGTTCATGCTTCCGCGCCATAAAGTAAGACTGGTCTTACAGAGCTCTTTCTTGTTTGTTGATAGAAGGGACGTATTTCAAAAGCTAATGCTCCGGCGTGATACGGTAGGACAGAGACAACAGTGCTTACAGCGTTGTTGGTTGAAGGGACTAATTTTTAAGATACGAGTACCTTCTTATTCCAAAGAATGGCAAGAGCTTTGCTTAATTTCTGCGGTAGTTTTGTTGTTTCAATTTTCAGCGAAGCTCAGGTAGAACAAGTCTTTAACTACCTCAAATTTATAGATTACATTGTGGCTTCTACCCGTTAGTTTTGGGTGTCCTTTCTTTCCGGCTAAACTTTGTTTTATTCCCATTTTACATTCAATGAAGCCCATCTTTGATGATTTCGCTTCGTCATCTTATCGAGAACATTTTTTGACATCAAATGCTTTAGCGGTGTCATCCCGTCTATTATGGAGCAGCTGGCGTTCTCCATTGTTATTGTTACCCTGGCTATTATTGCACAATCACGTGGTATAGGAGTAGTCACAAATTTGTCTGAAAGGCCAACTGCCTGAGACAAAAATGCATTGCATTGCTTAATGGATAAATAGATGGTAACGCAGTGCAAAAATATGTATTCCTGATCTGTTGGCGGTGTCTATCTAAGATATTATAGACTTCCAGGTTCCTCAAACTCAGGATTCGAATTTGGATTCGGATCCTCATGGGTGTTATTGTTGTTGATGCAAAATGTATGTATCAGAATGCAATCCATGTATAGCCTTTTGGGCATCTCGGTACAAATTAAAGAGCTCCCGGTTATGGATTTTCGCAAACAAGACCTTATTTGCGACAAATTATGTTTCTATCGGAAGACTCCAAGCTTGTCTTTTTTTTTTTGTTACCACAAATTAAGCAAGCAGAATCAAAGTTTTGTGGGGCATCTGTTCAGCTTTTTGAGTTACGAGCTTATAGTTGAACAGCCTTTTTGTTTTACGCTTAAAGCGGCTAAGAGAGTGGGATTTGTTGATGCCTCTTTAATGTATAACACCACAGGAATGATTTTTCGTGTTTCAAGCCCTGTCTTGCTACTTAATTTTCTCTTTTCACTCTTAGAAACGGCAGTTGATCAGTGGCGTTCACGCTGATGCTAGTGTTCGATTTAGACCTTAGGTATGTTAATTCTATTACCACCTCGAAGTTATAGTTATCAGTTGTCATTTTTGATGACAGTATATATTTTGTATTGCATTTATTGAACGTCAGTCACATTCTTGCCGCACTCAGAAATGTTTCACTGACAGCCCACCGATTTCCACCGATTATGTAAACGCCTGCTGCATATGATGCCTCTGTAGTCCTCTTGTGAGTTGCGCATAATGTTACAGAACCCTCATAGCACAATGCTAAAGAAGCCTCGTGATAACCCAGTGCTTTGTCTTAAGCCTTTTTTGACAAGCGAAGGTAGGGTGATGTTTCTTTCGACTTTGGTAACCCAATGCGAGTTCTTTACTGAATGCATTGATCTTAAAACTAGAATTATCTCTGTACATATTTCTTATTTTCAATAAAATTTTGTATTATTGCATTTTCATCGAGCATAATCTGCAGAATTGCTTTTCTACTAGAATGGTCGTACCTGCAGTCTTTCGTTCGGGCTTTGTTACATTTTACATTTATGTGGGCATTTACATTTTGGTAAAATTTCTGAACCTTTTTCAACAGCAGCGTCTCTCAATTGCCCCGATTTCGCGTTTTTGAAACGAGAAGTTAATGTCTTCCTCTGCTAGTACGTTTCAACACTAATTCTTGCCACGTCTATTTATGCAGTATTGCATGTCGAATTTCTCTTTGATTGCAAGTCTCGACTTTCAATGTCGGAACATGGGTTCTCGCTTTTGGCCGACTTGTAAAACCGTTCTATCTCCTTCCCCAATGACATTCAAGGATTAAGTCCTGATACGGATTATTACCACTCGCTCGCTTAAATGTATACATATGTCTAAGCCACACGATTTTATCCTTCAGCCAGTTTCTAATCAACAGTTTGTATCTCAATGTGCAAATGGAATCGCCGTAGTAGGTATCGCATTTTTTTTTTGTCTTTCTGTGCCTTTGTGTTTTAGGCTAATGTTGCTTTAATTATTGCGCCAGACTTTTAGATTTAAGTTTGCCAGAGCTGGAATTTACTTAAAAAACAAATATGTCATCGAATTGCCCGGAAAAAGCCGAATTAGTAATGCAAAGAGTATCTACACAGCTTGAGATGTCACACAATTCATAGGCAATGTGACATTAAGAAGACGTATACACACACTATTGTTTGGACAAATATTAAAATGATTCGTTGCTTAATAATATAGGAAACCCTGATTCGTTGTATTTCTTCTGAGGATTATGATTCGATGTCCCGACATTTAGGAAAACCTTCAAATTTTCCGCACAAGAAGCTACGGCAGCAGTGCGCCTAAGTAGTTCTAATGGGAAAAAAATCACCGTTTGCATCTACATACTTGCGAATATATGCATTCGTGTGCATTAGAAATTGAAAACCCATGAACCAATATGTTCATAATACATTTAGGCAGGAGGTGGATGAAGAAGCAAACCAAGGCTATATAATAATGGATACAAGAGCTGAAGCAGCACTCCCTTCAGTGTATACCTATATTACTACCCATTCCACTCCGTTGTCCCGTATTTACGCTTACATACAATTTTGTACATTTTATAGACGGCATCATCATTCTCCAATGGGCCGCCCGCCGCCCGCCGCCCGCCGCCACCACGCGTACTTCTGGAAGAAATTGCAGAGATGTATGTTAAGTGCCGACGAAACACTGCCGGGACGGGGGTAGTATATTCCCTCAAACCTAGTGAAAAGCCTCCAACATAACGTAGCAACTTACCGTGGTCGACGGTAGGTTGAGGAGCTGAAGGGATGGATGAGTGAAGGATAAATGCGGCGCGCTTATATGAAAAGCAGCAAAGAAAAATTCCAATAATAAAAGATCTCTCGTATTAAGAAGATTCTCATGCGGTCGTAAACATTTTTACGATCTTTTAATGGGCTTTTTGTAGCAAGCGAGTAGTGGCAGCAGCAGTGGCAGCACCACACCAATTCAGCCGTCAGCATTAAGAGGAACGTATTTAGTTGTATTGGTGGTGGTGCTGGTAGTGACTCCTTTCTGCAGTGCGTATCCATAGTGCTAAAGCTGATGTTGATGCTTATACTCGTACTGATGCGGAGAGTTGACTTCAATCGATTCAGGTTCTCTGGCCTATCTACTTTTCGAGTTTTATATGTAAAAATATATGTATTTCTTTTTTGGGACTTATTTTGGATTTGCAGAGACATAATTTTGATTTTTTTTTCTCGACGTTTTATTTCGAGTGGATATTTGAGTGATTTATTGGATTTTTTTAGGTTGCTGTGGTTGAGTGGGAAGTTTCTGGTGCGGTTTGTGTACTATTTTTCCTTTTCCTTTTTCGTTGGGAGAAGATCCTTTTTGTGCAAATTGGAATGGGATAATTAGTCATGCTTATAAGAACTAGATTTTAAAATGGAAAACGGCATGTGGTACATGAGCATATGAGACTATTTAGCAAAGACAAATTACAAGTAAACAAGTTAACACCGATCTTATGTTGGTATGTAGGGATGAGTTTTGTGTAACTATTTAAGTTGGAAACTAATGAAAATTTATTTTCATATCTTGGGCCAGACTCCAAAATATGGAATTGCTCTGTGCCGAATTAAAAAAGCAACTAGATGCCAAGAAGAGCTAGTCCGCGAAACGGACTGGATACTTAAAAAAAAGTCAGGTAAGAACCGCAAAGCCACTTCCCCGCCTGATATCGAACAAACAAAGAAGCAAGCCAGCTTTAACACTGCTGAGGTTGATAAGGCAACAAAGCAAGCTCAAACAAAGACCGCCGCCGCCAATAAACGTTTTTGGAATCTCGGACTACTACAAGTTACACATAATCCTGTAATCACTGTGCTCAACTGATTATAAAGTAAGATCTCGTAATAATGATACATGGACTATTAATGTCCTTAATCCAGATAACTACCGTTCGCTTTCGCAAAAATTAAATGCCGAGAAGATTCAATGGCATACGTACGAAAATAAAACGGAAAGACCCATACGCGTTGTAGCTAGAGGATTGCATCCCTCTTGCCTTAAAGAAAATATCGTAAATGACCTTAAAAATAAAGACTTTAAGATAATCGGCGCAGTTAATATACTTGCGCAAGACTCGGTCTTCCCCTCTTTAGGCTAACTTTCGACAAAACCGAAAGCCTAGAAAGAATTTATGCCATAAATTCAATTTTGGGACTTGTTGTCAAAATTGAACCTCCGCGGAAAAACTCTAGGCTGATTCCACAATGTACACGTTGCCAGGGATTCAGCCATACTCAGGCCTACTGCCAGAAGAAACCTCGCTGTGTAAAATGCGCTGGCAAACATCTGACTCGAGAGTACAATGCCGCGAAAAAGTCCCCAGCGATATGCATTAACTCCAAGGGAAAATATCTAGCTAATTATCGAAGCTGCGAAGTTGCGAAGGAGTTGCAAAAACTACGAGATCAATCAAAAACGAAGCCTTTGAAAAACGCAGGGACAGATAGAATGAGAAATAACAACAGCGGTCCTACTCCAAAGCCTTTAAAGAAGGTAATGGTGACAAACGGTAAAATCACCAATAACAACAACGTCAAAAATAACAATGCGCAAGTGGAAAGTGGAAAAACTTACGCGCAAATAGCGGCGCGAGTAAATATGACTAACTGTACACCACCGGATCCTGCCTCAAATGTGTTTTCAGTAGTTCTCGAGAGACTAGAAGAACAGACTAAAATAAATAAGATAATAGTCGAACGGCTTCTTAAGTTCGAAGCCAATTTCTGCAACTAATTATGACAAAGAAGCTCAATATACTTGCGTGGAATACCAATGGGCTACAGAAAAGGCTTGATGAACTAAGTATTTTCATGCAGGAAAAAGTAATTGACATATGTTTAATTTCTGAAACTCACCTGACGACAGAATCGCGCGTGGAACTAAAAGGTTACCGCGACTACCACTCCCATCATCCATCGGGAAACGCAAGAGGCGGGTCATCCCTATTCATAAAAGACTGCATTGAACATACTCTGGAAGCAATAATTGAACTTGACAAATTTCAAATGATCGTGGTGCGCGCTAAAAATAAAAATTACTGTTTTAATATATCCTCAATCTATTGCCAATCGCGCTGCAAAATAAAAAAAACACGAATTTATTGACCTATTCAACTCTCTTGGACCAATCTTCATTATTGGTGGCGACTTTAACGCGAAGCACGCCTTTTGGGGCTCAAGATGTATCTCTCAAAAAGGCAAAACTCTTTACAGGGCTAGTATGGAATGTGGTTGCTATTTTTACTTAACAGGCAAGCCGACATACTGGCCCTCGGATGTCGCCAAAACACCCGATCTAATAGACTTCTTTATCGGAAAAGGAGTAAATGCTAGTTACGTCAAAGTTGAAGAGGGCTTCGATCTTTCCTCCGATCATTCTCCAGTTATCCTCTCACAGTGCGAATTCTTGGTTAAGAAACAAAGACCATCCAGATTAACTAACTGCAAAACTCACTGGGAAGATTTCCGAATAGACATTGTAGACAATACTGAGTTGAAAGTAGCACTTAGAACGCCGTATCAACTTGAAAAAGAAGTTGAACGTTTTGTTGAAGTAATACAGCAAGCGGCCTGGAAGAACACTCCCTGCGAATCGAACAAAGTTCCCAAAGTCGGCATAAGATACCCACCGGAAATCAGAGAAATGATAAGGAAGAAACGAAGAGCGCGGAAAAAGTGGCATGAAACCCGGGCACCACAAGATAAAACGTCCTTTAATAGGCTCTGCAACTTGTTGAAAAAATCGATCAAGGACTTCAATAATCAAGGTATTAATAACTACCTTGAAAGACTCACAGCGACAAAGGATACCAACTACTCCATATGGAGAGCCGTTAAAAGTGTTCGAAAGCCCCAAATACACGTGGCGCCAATAAGAAGAAACCAGGATGGCTGGGCGAAAGAAGATAAGGGAAAAGCTGATGTTTTCGCCGAACATCTTGCAGAAACGTTCAAACCATTCGATATGGGATTGGTTCCAGAGAATATCAATATGCTAAACGTGACGAAGAACCTTCCAGTAGAAAAGGCTACACTTAGGCAACTTAGACAAGTTATAGACATTCTTAAGTCCAATAAAGCCCCGGGATATGACTTAATAACGGGAGAGATACTTAAAGCGTTGCCGAAAAAAGGTTTGCTAAAGCTGCTCAATCTTATAAATGCCAGCACTAGATTAGAGCATGTACCGCACCAGTGGAAAGTAGCCGAAGTTATTATGGTTCCGAAACCCGGTAAACCGCTGATTGAAGTCAAGTCATATAGACCAATATCGCTTCTCCCGATTACATCGAAGGTCTTAGAGCGAATCCTTCTTAATCGTCTAAAACTAATTACCGACACAAATTCCCTCTTGCCTGATCATCAATTTGGCTTTAGAAGTCAACACTCTACAGTTGACCAAGTGCATCGAATAACCGATGTAATTGAACGAGCAATCAAGTGTAAGTTAGTCTGTTCAAGCGCATTCCTTGACGTTTCGCAAGCCTTTGATAAGGTATGGCACGAAGGCCTAAAATATAAACTTCGACAAGTCCTACCCCAGCAATTGTCTTATATTTTAGGTTCATACCTGGAAGACCGACTCTTCCGTGTGAGACACGAAAACGAATATTCCACTTTTAAGACAATAAAGGCGGGGGTGCCGCAAGGAGGTGTACTTGGCCCTCTGCTATATTTACTTTTTACCCGCGATATACCGCAAACGGACGACACTGTCCTATCCACATTTGCTGATGACACTGCCATTTTGGCAACGGCTAAAACAGTCGAAGAAGCAACTGCCAAGTTGCAACGTGCCCTTACACGGATTAACAATTGAACAAAGACTTGGCGAATCGCGCTTAATGAAAACAAGTCTGTCCACGTGAACTTCACTCTCAAGAAAATTGAGAATCCACCGGTGTTTATCAACGTAGTACGAATTCCTTACGCGAACGAGGCCAAATATCTCGGTATGACGCTCGACGCTGAGCTAAAATGGAGAGCACACGTCAAGAAAAAACGTGAAGAGCTTGAAATCAAATATAGAGATATTTACTGGCTTATTGGAAAGTATTTCACGCTTAGCTTAGAGAACAAACTGCTGTTATACAAGCAAGTGCTGAAACCGAGCTGGACATATGGTGTACAACTTTGGGGTTGTACTAAAAATAGTAGCATTAATGTATTACAGACATTCCAAAACAAAGTTCTTCGAGGTATTGTTAATGCGCCGTGGTACATTAGAAACGATGATATCCACAGAGATTTAGGAGTCGAAAACGTTCAGAACGTAATTAAAATGTTTGCGCGAAAACATAATAATCGATTATAAGGTCATACGAATATTTCCGTTCAACAGATCCTCGACGAGACAAATTTATTGCGCCGTCTGAAAAGGACTAAGCCTCTCGATCTAGCGCGGTGATTAGCAGCGCGTAATGCGTAATTTTTCTAAAGTACACAGGAATTTTCAATGGAAAATCTCCTGCAGGATATCTTATAAAAACAAAATAAAATGCGATAGAAGAACTGCTTGTTGAGTGTGAACTCAGTCGTGGTTTGCATAAGGGAGGTGTTTTTTAGTGAGTAAGAATCTCACACTACTATAGGCTCCGGGCCTATGGTGTCTATGAAGATTTCTCACCTTCCCACGAAAAAAAAAAAAAAATATCTTGGGTCAATTTGAGCGACAAATTTGTTATGCGAAAATTGATAAGCGTTTTCCATGAGAGTTTTTATCTTCAAGCCACTCGTGCCAAATTTTATCAGTACATTAACATTAACTAAATGGTTAATAAAGTAGACTAGAGCCCAAAAGAACGAATATTGATATAGGACAATAAGGACTTCTGTAGATATCATCTTGCTGTTTCAAAAGAGGGTTCTCATCGCGTTAGAAGTGCTCTAGCACGGTTCTAATTTCAATTCTCTGTAACACATGACAACACCTCACTTTCTTTATATCCTTTTTTGACATTAATTGTCTCTACGATTTTCTTATCGATCTTTTTGAAGTACCAGGCGTTCTCCATTGCCATCCTGTACAGACTAAATGTGGGTCTTTATAGCTCAATTCGTTAAATGCTTTCTTATGCGACCTTACCAGAAATCTTCAGGTAGTCGGACTTACCAGACCTAAAACCACACTCACATTATTGATATTGTAGTAGATATGTTCACACAGCGCGGCAGATAGATTCTCGTATGACATGTGCAGCTTAGAATATTTTTCTTCTTTTGGCTGAACCATGTATATAAGATGCATTTATATGTGCACCACCCGACCATTCGCGAGAGCCGAAGTATCTTCTTTCTTCTTTGCCCTTGGAGTTCGGGGTAGCCAATTGTTATCAAACCAGGAGTCTGGTTTTTGTGTCCAGGCTACCCCTAATATATTAGATCCGAAGTTTCTGATGGCTTATTGATAATACCGTCACTGTTTCTCGAGAGGTTATGAGTTTGTTGAAATTGTGGCTCTTCGATGTTGACTTTCCGCACACTATTCCTTCAATATTTCGAAGTCCGGTATACCCGCATTCGCACATTAGATACGTTTGTCTAACAATTTCGACATCCAATGTATTGGAATTTTGCTTAGCATCCATCCCAATTTAATCAATCTGGCTTACGTTTTTTGATCAGGATTCTAGCAGTCCTCTCTCCAAGATTAACGTCTAAAAATTCATCTCCGAAACTTTCATTTTGAATGATAGACATTTTTTCTCAAATTTTTTTTTTTACGTTGTCTCCTTGGAACTCTACACACTTCTCCCAGCAATGCTCCCATCTCTCTAACCCGTCCAAATAGTACTTGGCGTTTTTCTCTGCAAAATAATTGTTCACGAAGGTGATTGCCTCCTCATTTTGCGAAAATCTCTGTCCCCCGAGCGCAGTTTTTAGTTTTTAGATGGGGAAACAAAAAGAAGTCGCTTGGGGCTAGATCTGGTGAATAAGGCGGATGGTCAAGCAGTTCAAACCGTAATTCATGGATTTTCCCCATGGCAACCGCTGAGGTGTGAGACGGCGCGTTGTCTTGGTGGAACAGGATTTTCATTTTCTGCAAATGTGGCCATTTTTCCGCAATTTCTACCTTCAGCTTGGCAAGTAATGATGCGAAGTATGCTCCTGTAACAGTTTTTCCTTTTTGAAGATAATCGATTAAGATAACTCCTTTACTATCCCAAAAAAAACAGTCGCCATCACTTACCATATTTGTTTCGGGTGTACAGTGGTGTATCCAAGTTTCATCTACAGTAATTAATCGGCGCCAAAACTCGGATTTACTGCGCCTAAACTGCGCCAACAGAGCGTTTGAAATGTTCATTCGAACACGTTTTTGTTTATCAGTGACCGTTTTACCGAGCAGAAGTCCATGGTAGTATATATTAATTACCTAGAACGATAGTAACGCGTGCGTACTAGTGAAAGGCTTCAGCTTCTTCTAAAATCTTACCAGCAATCGCTGTTCTTCTTTATTGGTTCATTCAAACAAATTACCTAAGAAGCCCGATATTTGTTGCTACTTTCAATTTTATGTGGTCTTGTTACGAGTAGGTAGAAATCAGATTCTGCCCTTAATTTCTAATTAGATAAATATTCTTATCAACATTGTCATTGCCATCATCAATGAATAGTCCACTTACAAGTGTAATTGTGGTACCACTAACGCCAACATGTTAAATAATTAGACGGATATAAGTTACTTGATTTTCTGGTAGGATCAGGAATAAGAATAGTTTCTTCTTCTTGGGTGGCGCTACAGTTGGGGATGAACCTCGTCCTCAACTAACAAGCTTCTCTAGCTAGTCTGGTCCTTAGCTAGGAATAAGCATAATACAAGAATAGCACTCTTGCATTCCATCCTTCCACGGCGGAACACAACAGCAGTAGCTAAGAGTTGAACAATACTGAGTTTAGGTAACTTAGCTCTGAAAATAAGTTCGGTCTATTGAGTAACAGATCGGGTAAAACTATTCCAACTCGATCAATCCTACAAGGAGCAGGTGTGCCATCTTCCAATTCCAAAGCTATGCTGTAACTTTTAATTCTTTCTAAAATTTGCTTCAATACGAGTACTTAGATTTTGTGGCATTTCCTCCCTCCGGAAATTATGGAAAATATTGGAGTTGTTGCATCCAATTTTAAAACTCTTTAAAGGCACGGATGATTTATTATATTCCTGTCTACCCACAGCATTAACCATTCCTGATTAGATATCATCCTCACTCGTAGATTTTCCGCGCTTCGTGAAGCAATTGCAATAGCTTTCTAAAATTTAGCAAAGAATTAGTATCACTAATAACCCGTTGGATTTCCTCTGAGGGTAGTATGCTTTTATTGACTGAAGAAGCTAAACAAAAAAAACTTAGGTGAGTCATTGAAACCGTACATAACTGTAGAAATACAAAAACTAAGTACCAGATCATAAGAAAGGATATTCCCGCGGTCTTGAACAGCGTAACAGAGAAGGTTTGCCTTAAAATCAAGATTACTTGTCCGACTTCTGAATCTAAAGAATTCGCATCACCTCCTCTAGTAAGAATGAAATAATTCAATCGAATGTAAAGCGTAAACCAAACAGGATAATAGAATTGGAGCTCACTGTTTGAAATGGAAGGAAAATCACGCAGTAAGTGCAGAGCTACTGGTTACATTAGTTGAGCAGAATTTTTTCTGAAAAAGGAAACAAAGGAATGTTTGGCAATCTTCTGAAGGAATGCAATTTAATAAAGTTTGCTGACTGGAGAGGTATTTCTCAAACTCATTATACCTTATAACTAGAATTTACTCCTGAAATTGAATTATCCTAATGTTAGTCTGGTTATGTAAGGTCATGCGAGCTATATTTGTGATCCCGATCCAGAATTTTTTTTTTCCTTTTCTCATTTCATATAATCTTATACAAGTTGTTATAACAATCCATTAAACATAAATTGAGAGAATAGTTAGTGACATTAATATTTATACAAGTAAATAGAGGAAATGCCACTTCAAGTAAAATAATGATATAGTGGGGTGGTTGTAGTTCAATAATTCAAAAAATGCAAAAATCAGCATAACAATTTAGCAGATTATTTAAAAGAATAACAAAAATGGATAAAGACAAAAAAAAATCAAACTACATCAGCTTATAAAGCGCAACAAGATTTCAGATTCATTGCGATCGTAACGAAAAAGCCACAATTTTACTTTTTTTATAAACTCGGAAAGTGGTCCAATGGTTCGTATTTGTACAGGTAGACTATTAAATAATTTACAAGAAGTGATCAAGTAAAAGTTTCTCATTCTTGAAGTACGAAAAGAGGGAATACAGACTACGTTTTCAGAGTTGCTTCGTAGGTGATAAACATCTGAAATAGGGCTTTGTAAATGTCCAGCTCTCTTAAAAAATATTTTGAGTACTTTGAAGAAATACAGGTGCTTTACGGGTAATATTTCTAGTTTCCTGAATAATTCCATTGAATGAACCAGACGGCTCATTTTACATATTATTCGTTTTACATATTTTTCTAATTGCTTTTTTTTTGAATAATAATCAACTGCTGAAGTTTAGTAAAATATGCTCCACCCCATGAACTTATGCCATACTGCATGCAATCTGGATTGGGAAAGCCCCAGATAAATTGTCTTTATTGTTTTGATAGAACAGTAATTCTTTAGGCGGTAAAAAATACGTAAGGATGATAAGCAATATGATTTTAAGATTGAAATGTGGTCGTACCAACTCAAATTTTGGTTGATAATTACACCTAAGTATTTGTAATGTTTAACAATCCCTATGTTAAAGCAGTTTACATCACAGCTCATTTGATCACTAAATTGAATACCAGAGATTTGTTCAGCACAGATGCAAATTAAGTTGTGTCTACGACAAGTGGCTGCATGGAACCACATTTGGTGGTTCTTTTACTGATAAACTGAAGAACATTAACATCGTTTTATTGCTTATCACTTGCTTGTGTATTGCAAACCAGAGTCGGAGCAAATGTACATCGTGATTAATCTCCGCAACTAGGTTTAGATTGCTTGCTGCGCTATAGGTAAAAGCAAAATCATCCGCAAAGGCTGTGACATTACCACTAAACGGAAGAGCAAATATAGAATTAACATAAATTAAAAACAGAATGGGACCAAGGACAGATCCTTGGGGTACACCTATATTTACTTTTTTAGTACTACTTAAAGTACCTCCAATTTTTACTTTCTGGGGTCTGTTTTTTCGATATGATGCAAACCAATCTAGGATAAATCCCCGAAAACCCGCACAATACAATTTATCCGAAGAATACTGTGGTCAACCATGTCGAAAGCATTTGCAATGTCAACGAAGAGTCCGGTACAGTATTTTTTGCTATCAAGACCTTTGTAGAGGAAAGTACAATAGTCGAGTAGAGCATTTTCTGTGAAGAAACCTTCTCTGAAGCCAAATTGCTTTTCACTGAAGAAATTATTTTTGTTGAAATATTTCACGATTCTGCTTTTTACAGCTTTCTCAAATATCTTCGATATTGGGAAAATAACAAAATTGGTCGATAATTGATCTTTTCTTTTCTGCAGCCCTTTTTATTAAGAGGGATTATATTAGCGTATTTTAAAGGATCAGGGAAATGTCCTGAAAATACGCTAAAATTGAAAATGTAACAAGGATGCCAACATTATTGAGTGCTATTTTCTTCAAAACGATGTTAGATATTCCATCATAACCACAGGAATTTGAGTTCTTTAGTGAATTTATTGTCTTTAACAATTCGAGACCTGATATAGGTTCATAGAAGAAACTATTCCTTAGAGGAGTGCTATTAAAACCTGATGTACAGCAACGACTGCAGAGTTTTTTGGGGTCATAAGAGTTATACAATTCTCCCCATGAAGAAAAATAATCATTAAACTCGTTTGCCACAGTAGCAGGGTCTGCAATAATGGTATCAGCCTTCCTAATCGTAATTAGTTTATTTCGATCGACAATAATGCGATTGATCATAACATTTACAGCCTCCTATTCTTTTTTCAAATTTCCTGGTGCTTCATTTATCCTGCATTGAAGGATAAATGTCACGACAGGTTCTAATTTCTTTATTTAATCGTCGGCACACGCGATTATAACAATTTTTTAAATTTTGATCAAGAGGGTGTTTCGAACATTTGGTACGTAGCTTATGCTTGGTCTTAATTTGTTTTAAGAGGGAGTTACTCATCCAAGGTTTAAGTTTAAAATTATTATTTTATTTTATTATAATTCTATAGAAAAGCTATGTGTTTTTTAAGAATTTTCAGAAATACCATATTTCATACGCCTGGGTGGCATTTGTAGCATGGTAAACTCCATCCCAGTATTCACCCAACAGATTGGCATTGAGTTGAGGGTAGTTGATTTTAACAGACTTATTAAGCGAATATGTGAAGGCAGTTTATTAAATAAATTAAAGGAAACTATAGAGTAGAAATTTTTATGTAGTGTAGTGCGAAAAGTGGGAATGTTAAAAAAGTTCATTGAATTGCTTCACGAATTGTGGTTTTCAGAAATACGACTTTGGAAGTAGCCTCCTCTTATAAAAAAAAAAATATTTTTAAAACTTTGTAAAAGTACAAATATTTTAGAGGTAGAATTCTCAGCATTCTAAACATAGGCTGTGAATGGACAAAACGATTTGATCTATGAATACTTCTTAATGCAGACTTTTGTAATGCGAGTAGCTGCTGAAGCTTTGTTTGATACGCACCACCCCAGCAACTGATTCCATACTGCAGTTTCGATTGGAATAGAGCAAAATACACTGTTTTTATATTCTTATCATTAGGAAAGTTTCTGAGACGATATAAACATCGAACTGTATAATGCAGGTATTGCTTTAAAGCTAGGATATGATTAGTCCAGCTCATATTTTGATTAATAATAATACCTAGATATTTATACTCTTCAACAGATTCAACTTTGAAGCAATGACTGTTGCAGGGATTTTCAGCATTGAGAAGTGCACTTGTTGATACTTTGAGTCTGCCACAGTTTTTTGAATGGAAGATAAAGTTACAATCTTGAAATATGTATATCGCGACAGAGACTGAAGTGCATAACTTTAGATTTTAGGCTAACAGCAAACCACATTCTTAAAAGATATAGATCGTAATTTATGTCAGCAGAGAGATTAAGGAGACTAGGTGTGCTATAAGCGATGCCAAGATCATCCGCAAAAGCTATGAGATTTCCTTTAAAAGTTTAACTAAATAAGGAATGTAAATTAGGAATAATATTGGGCCCAAAACTGAACCTTGAGGCACACCAAGATTAATGCTTGATGGGCTGCTGTATGTATTATCTATCTTGATCTGTTGGGGTCAATCTTTTAGATAAGACTCAAACCAGTCATAAACAAACCCTCGAAAACCAATGCAGTGGAGTCTATGAAGCAGGATACGATGGTTGACCATGTCAAAAGCTATGGTTATATCCGCGAAGAGTCCAGCACAACTTTTTTTTATCATCCAAAGCTTTATAAATAAAGGAACAAAATTCTAAGACAGCATCTTCTGTTGACAGACCTTCCCTTAATCCATATTGTGCTTTACTAAAAATATTTATTTTTTTTTAGATACGCCAGCTCTCTGTTTTTCATTGCTTTTTCAAAGACTTTTGAAATTGAAATTGAAATGGGCCTATAATTATATTTGCCACTTTTATTACTATTTTTTGAATAGAGGTAGCACATGTTCAGAAAAAATTCCACTGAAAACACTTTGGCTAAAAATATAAGCTAGTACCTCAACAATATTAAGTGCAATGTTTTTGAGTGCACGATTTGATATACCGTCATGGCCATATGCATTAGAGTTATTTAAGAAGTTGATAAGTTTGTAAACTTCTAAGACAGTAAATTCTTCAAAGAGAAAGCTTGTTCTATGAACACTGTCGTTGACTAGGTTAGGTTTAGTACAATGACTACAGTACGAAGAGTCAATATTAGTAAAAGACACCATAAAAATTGTAGAGAAATGTCTACTGAATGGATCATCAGCGGTGATGCCATCATTGCACAGTAGAATGGACCTAGTCATGCTTGAATTAATATTATTTATAATACCCTTTATAGTTTGCCATTCTCTTCGAGGGTTACCAAGTGCACTTTGAACTTTACTTTGAAAAAAATTAAAATGGGCCATCCTTATACAAAGATATATCTGTTTGCTCAGCTCCTTAGAACGACTGTTTAGAGGCATATTAAGTGAATGTTTTAAGCATTTTACCTTTAATTTATTCTTAAGTTTTATTTTCTTGAATAATGGACCATTAATCCAGGGCTTCAGACTTTGTTTGGTTTTACTGTCCGTTATCGTGTATGACTTTCACATAGTTTTGAAGAAAAGCTAAGAAAGTATCGTAGACCTCTGAGACATTATCCTGCATATAAACTTCCTCCCAGATTTCAGAGCGTAGTTCAATATTTAATATTTCAAAATTGGTTTTTGTTATTTTAGAGGAAGGAAACGCTTTTGATTTTTTTCTAATTAAATGATTTTTAAATAGATGCCTGTCATGCAATGATCAGAAAAACTAAGGTTCTGGTATTATACCAGAACATTGATTTATTGAAAGTTTCGAGAAGCGAAAAAAACATGATCCAGACAAGTAGATGAGCAAGTCCAGGTTACTGTATCTACCAGAAAGAAAAGACTATTTTCTGCTAACATTGAGATATATGTACATATGTATACAACCTTGATCAAAAAGTTCCCGCACTACACCACGGTGTGGCGCTCCCATTGTTCCGATTTGAGTTCTGTTTTTTTTGTTAAATCTATTGTTGATATTCCCTCTAAATCTTAGTGTCATAGCTTGACATTTGCAAAAGTTACGTAGCCAAGAGCACATCTATCTCTGTGTGTGTTGGCGATTTTTTACAATTTTAGAAATGGATTTAAATTTGCAACAACGAACTTGTAATTAGTTTTGCGTGAAAAACGGATTTAATGTGCGCGAACGTTGGAAATGTTGGAAAAGTGTTTTGGCAACGATTCTCTAAAGAAAACGGTCATTTACCAGTGGCACGAGCGGTTCGAAAGTGGTCGTGAGTCAATCGAAGATGATGAACGCAGTGTCAGACCATCGACATCGAAAACCGTTTTCGTTCATCTCGTTGATGAAGTACGAGTAAAAGAAATGTTGGTCAATAACAGCAAATTAACCATCAGAGAAATAGCGGAGGATTTGAGCATTGCCTATGGATCCGTCCAAGACATTTTGGTTAATGATTTGGGCTTCCGTCGTGTAGCAGCATAGTTGATGCCAAAAGACCTCAATTTTATGCAAAAAAGAGACCGTGTTGACGTCGCAAAAGAGATGATTTTCGAGGCTGAATCCGATCCCACATTCATCAAAAGGATCATTACTGGAGACGAGACGTGGGTTTCTGAGTACGACACGCAATCCAGAGATCGGGCAAGTGAATGGCGTTCATCAAATGAGACGAGACCAAAAATACCAAAAATAAGGCAATGCTCAAGGTTTTCGTGGATTACAACTGTGTAGTGCATCAGGAATTTTTGTCAGAAGGCCAAACTGTAAACAAAGAGTACTCGTTTTATTTGGGCATTATGAGACGTTTGCGTGAAGCAATTTGCCGAAAGAGACCAGAATTGTGGGCAGAAAACACGTGGATTTTGCACCATGATAACGCACCGTCGCACAGTGCCATCATTATTCGCAATTTTTTGACGAAAAATACAACAAATACCATCCAACAGCCACCGAATTCACCTGATTTGGCTCCCTGTGACTTGTTCCTGTTCAATCGAGTTAAAAAACCACTACGGGGGACGCGTTTCAGTTTCAGCAGCCGAGAGGAAGTAATGGAAAAATCGCAGGAAGCACTGATGGACATACCGAAAACCGAATAATAAGTGTTGCAGTCGATGGAGATTACTTTGAAGGGGACAATATAGATTTAGATGAATAAACTTGTATGCTTAATTTTCTGAATAAATTTTTGATCAAGGTGGTATGCCTATTTAATATCTAGAGGATATTGAAATCACCCAAGAACACTACATTAGACGAACGTTCGTTTTTTAAAGATATTGAGAATTCTGCCAAAAACAATTGAACTTCAAAAAAATGCAATCGGTACATACAAATAAATTTAAAATCTTCACCACAGAGTTTGCTGGACACTTCAATTACATCCGCACTATTAAAATTAAGACATTTTACATTGCAATCACCACAATCAAAATAATCACTAATAAAAACTCCAACTTCACCTGACGCATATGTTTTATTACTCTTTAAATATAAATTATAGCCCGGTATGTTAAAATCATCTTTTTCGCAATTGTAAATCCATATTTCACTTAAGAAAATTAGGTCGGGTAAAAAAACAAAGGCTTCAAGGTTACACACTAACAAATCAAAGTTTTGTCGTAAGCTGCGTAAGTTTTGGTATACAACTAATCCTTAACGGAAGTACAGAAAACATCATTATTAACATCTGTTATATTTTAGGATTGATATAAGTAATATTATTATTTATATTCCAAAAATGAAATTAGTTTTCAAATGTTAAAAGATCATCAAAAGAGTTAATAACAACAGCCCTACCTTTCTCAACTTTCCTCATAAGTATTCTTGAGTTTTGGAAAGCTCTCATCCATCATTATAATCGTTGGCAGACATTAGGTTCCGGTAGTTTTATTACTCTGATCAGTACGCTGCGAGGATGCGTTTTAATGCAAGCGCATTCAACTGGGTTCAAGCGCCGTCCGGTTGAAAAATGCAATAGATTGAGTAAATTCAATGATGCTATGATTGTGTTACACCATCTGTTATATGAAATATAGCTATGAAATCGGCTTATGTAACAAAGTCATGTGTAATGTTGTTCAAACCAAAACTTTGGCAACTATAAAAGACCTGAATTAAATTGAAGTAAATCGCCAGAAAGGGATCTATGTACAAGGCCACAGGATCTACCAAATGTGACTAGATCATAAAGTTAAAATAAACACTGTTAATCGAAATTGTTTTGATATTTATCTCTTCTCATGTCGTTTAATTAATAATTCCACACTTTTTTCTTTTATTAAACTAAACACTCGCGTATTTTATGGAAAGTGCAAACGAATGCTTGTCCCAATTTATCCTGCCAATAATTTATTACCTTTCGTCAGCAAATTCCCTCCTTCACCCTGCAGCAATTACTTCCAAATCAAAATGCACAGAAAAAATGGGATGAAAAACATCATTCCTCCATTTCATTCATCTAAAAGTTTTTATTTGCAATAAAAATTTAATAAACCTGTAAAGTGTTTCCATTTCACCTTCGGACCGGAAGAACAGGTAATCGATAACCGGCACTCTCTCTCTCTGATGGTGGATGCAATGAAAAAAAAAAAAAAAAAGAAATCAAAAATGTGTGCCACGCATAAGATATAAAAAAAAACGTAGAAACAAAATAATACATATAGGGTACATTATATTTTGAAATTTTACGATCGTTCTTTGGTAGAGGTCGCAGTTTTCGCTCTTTGACACATCCTGCTAAAACAATAAAAAAAAAGGAATTGTATACTAAAATTTTAAGTATAACTCACGGAAGTTTCCGTCGTGTCCTGCCTGGTGAAAGTTATTATTTTATAAAAGTTCAGGTGGGTGGACGACTATTTTGGTCATTATTAATATGGTCTTTCATCGTACCTACCATAAAAAATGCCTTACATATCAAATTTTGTTTGAATATGTATTTAAAAAGTATATTTGGAGGAAACCGTAATCAACTCTTTCTGAGGCGTCGTTTCTGGCAGGACAATACATTCGTATTATTGTTGTTTCTCTTGTTCAACACTCGCGTTAATAATTTGGAAGTCAAACACGATTGGGCGTTATCCGTACTCGGTGGCTATCACGGGGAGCAAAAATAACCACAATTGATGTGTATACACCAATACAGGCATACCATAATCGTTCAATACTCACCCAAAACAATTGATCAAATATTATCACTACGGAAAATTCTAGATAAAACCCAATAACTTCATAACGATACTCACCAAACTTTTTCGATCTCGAGGCTACCGGTAAGAGCATCTACAGCGACAAGCTAATCACGTCTAGGTTTCGCATCCCTGTCGAACTCGTCAAAGCGTCCAGAATGACGATGGAGGATGCTTACTATTCCGTAAAGGCAGAAAGCAATCTCAACGTTACCATTGATGTTAAAAAGGGTTTATACACCTTGAATGACCCGAACTGCAACCAATTTCAGACTGCTATAATTTCCAAACCGTTCATGATAGTGAGCTCAAATTTTGACACGTAACAGATAATTTTATTATTTACAAGCGATTTGCATCTCAGTTGTGTTGAAAAAGTTTTATCCGCGATGGAATTCAAACGTGATGGTGTGATTGCTTTATATTTGGCTGGAAAACCACAAGTAGCTATCGTTAGAGCCCTCCAGCACCTAAACGTGAATAAATCATTTGTGTCTCGAACCATAGCTCATTACCGTGATACTGGCAGCGTTGCAAAACGCCATGGAGGTGGTCATAAAAAAACAACAACATAGACAGAAATGGTTCGGAAAGTGAAGGCTCGAATTAAGCGAAATCCGTGTCGAAGTGGAAGAAAAATGGCTCGTGAGCTCAACATATCGTTGGAACGGATGCAACACATACTGAAAAATGAGCTTGGGCTCAAGCCATTGATGTTCCAAAAAGCAAACGATCTTACACCGCAACAGAAAAAAGTTAGAGTCGAAAGAGCGAAGGAGTTGCTACGCTTGCACAAATGTGGTGAGTTGCCGAATTTGGTTTTTTCCGATGTTTACGTGGCAGAGAAGTCCTTCGAAAATTTACACTTTCGGATAGCCACCAGAAAGCAGGCAGCACCGATGGTGATGGTTTGGGCCGCCATCACCGCCGATGGTCGCTCTCCGCTCGTATTTTTGGACCGTGGCTGTGGCGTCAAAATTAATGCGATCGTATACCGTGAAACTGTCTTAGAGGCAGTATTAAAGCCTTGGGAAAACAATCATTTCGGTCAGAGACCGTGGACATTTCAACAAGACTCGGCACCGTCTCACAAAGCGCGCGTCAACCAAGATTGGTCAAAAAACAATGTTCCACACTTCATTTCTTCGACGCAATGGATTGCAAATTCTCCGGATGCAAATCCGTTGGATTTCTCTGTCTGGGGTATTTTGAAGGCGAAGGTTGGCACTAAGAAATACCAAAGTTTGGACCACCTCAAACAAGCACTTCGCCGGGAATGGGCCAAAATACCGCAGAGCCACTTGCGTGCAGCGTGCGATGCTTTCTCCGGCCGTCTCAAAGGTGGACACATTGAAAACTACTGATACAATTTGAAAATTGATGTATTTTCCAACATATTTTTCTTCGACACAATAAAATTTATCAAAAAATAAAAAAAATATATTGTAGCATTTTAAAAAGTTGGAATTCGAGTCATTCACCCTATACATAGTTTATACAAGATTACACTGTTATGTGACTCACAAGCCATCATTACAGGCACAATTTTCCATAAGTCTGTGCAACATGTATGACATTGATGTCATTGGGAAAAGGCTGATTACTGGCTGGTACTTTTGGAAATATTGAAACTAAAGCAGCAATTAAGGGTTTAGCTGTGAACGATAGCCGAACCAGGTAAGTACTATCAATGAATCAGTCAGAGTGCCTAGGAAGAAATTTAGTAATAAGACTTTGCCACAAGGTAGACATATAGAGCGCATGAATGTTAAGTCTCTGGTTCTAACTTGCAGGGACAGCGCAGTAGAGGAAAACGTGGTTTTAGGTTGCACGCACGAAAAAAATGGGGCCTCAGCCACCTCCAATACCACGCATACTACAGAAATTTTTTATACCCACGAACCAAAATTTTTGTCATTTACGAGCACACTATAAGCTGTACATAGATGTCATGAGTCGTTCTATTTATGCTGTGAACGTTGTTAGAACTCGATGTTGTGAGCAATTGCAAGCAATTAGTTCTTCAAACGGTTAACAGTTATTGAAATGGCCATATTTTTGAGTTCCCATTTAACATCATTGAATAATGCCAAGTACTTGGGTGTTATTTTAGATTCCAAATCGAGGCTTAAACATCGTTAGACCATTTCAGTTCCTTGAAGCTCCAACATATAAAATATTTTGCTGGATACCATATATCCGAGCATAATTGGACCTAACTTTAATGCGATGTAGATCTAAAGGAAAATTCATTCAAAAATCTCTCGTCGAATTGTCTTATCGATTGTTTGAGCAATACTGAGATGTATCTTTATATATAAAAAAAGACAAGACTGTAGAATGTGTAGTAATCCGGAACACTTAGTGTGGTTTGATGCCTTTATTATGAAAAAAACCTTCGTTTAGGCAGATAGTAGATACATATGTTTATGATGGACGGCTCTTCGAGAAAAAAAAAACAGTTGCACAGTTTGGAACAATCTTTTTGTATTATCTGATTTTTGCCAGATATTTTATGCAACAATAAATGAAGCACACTTTTAACTGACAACTGAAGTGACGCTTTATATATTTACTAAGTTAACCATACTGCTATTAGAATATGTTCAGCAAAGGTGATTATAAATGCCTCATGCATGAAGGAATTGACAAGCTCAACTGGATTTTTTCAATGTTTTTCTTGGGTTTTTTTTTCTGTCAGAAAAGAGCACTCAGATAAAGAACTAATTCATTGCACAAATGGACAAAGTAGCTACTAAATGTCTCTCAAAACAGAGAGGTGATTTTTAGTGCAACACGTACTGGAGCTTTGATGAAATATGAAATCGGCTTTCCTTCTGTCCAGGACTGATTTCTATCAGAAACTTAGCCAGGAAAGGAAACGGATATAGAATGTAGCACTGGTGTCTTTCTGGAGGACGACAATGTTGGATTTCACCCCTCGTTTGTAAGACTCTCGCCTGTCTTCCAAGCGGAGATATACACAATTCTGATGGCAACGAACAATATTGTAAAAAATCTGTGCGACGGAGAAGCATTTACATCTGTAGCGACAGCCATGACATTCACTGAGTCTTTTCTGAGTCCTAGGTCATAATGGGATCGAGAGAAATAAAGTCGCTGATGAACTCGTTAGGTAAAGCAGGGGAAATTTTTAGGACCCAAACCTACGTTTGTTCTGCCTGCTTACTCGGTTAGGGCTGCCATCAATCGTTGGGTTTCATATGAGAATAATTTCGGATGGCTTGTCTCTCCAGGTTGCGGGCAGAGGTCAGGGGCTTTCCTGCTGTCCCTGTCCCAGTAATTTTAGAAACATCAAGAGTCACGTAAAATAATTCTTTTCGCCTTAGCTGGTAGTGAGGACGATGGAAAAAATTATTTCTATATCTGCACTTATGTCTAGGTGTCTAGTACATTTATCTGTGCAAACAGCCCAATTTTCTATAAGATAGAAGCCGAAAGTACTAATGATAAAAGGAATTAGTGCTACATATTTAATGAATAACATATATAAATCGATGGAACAATAGTCCGTTGTAGTCGTTTCAATCACCGTTCATCTTGTCATTTTATGCACTAAAAATATTTTTTGTCGACTCTAAATGACCAGTTACTGAAAGAAACTTTCGAAGGCACATAGTGCGACTTTTGAATTGCAATTGGCTACCAATATCACAAATTCTTCATAAGAATTGTTCCACGCCGACAACGTAAAAGCTAGAACTGCAATTACAGTGACTTTCTTAAACCGATTAAATTTGTCTACGATTTGCTCAAGACAAGGATGAAGAAACTGATAGCTAGAACACATGCTGTAGCAGTGGAAGCGTTGTATCAGAACAGAGAAGAATTACCCTCCAAGCCGTTAAACAGCTGACAAGAATAAGAAGAACAGCCACATCGAATCACGGAGATTGGGAAACCGATGTTTCCCTTTGTTCTCTGAGAGGATTCCAAGTATAGTATATTAAAAATATTAGCGCGTGCAAATAATTTATTTGTCCACGTTGTAGTTGCTTTAAGGCGAATAGCTGCATTAGCAGCCACTTGCCTGGTGAAAATATCGAGTGGTGTCAAGTGAAACAGAATATCCAATAACGCGGAGGGAGTAGTACATTAGGCTCTGCTTATGCGCAGACATGCATAACGGCCGTCCACCAGACAACCACCCCGCAGGTGAGTATCGATCCTATAACCGAGACGTAGAGCCAGTGGATAATACGAGGTTGAAGGCCCCATTTCTTCCCAATGGCGTTTCTGCAAGAGAAAACAGCTACTGTAGCTTTTAGTTTTCTGTCCAGATATTCCGCAGTATCGGAAAAGTCTAAGCTGGCACCGTTGATTGAAGAAGGGTCAATGATTGGAATTTCATACTTCCTGGAAAAGAGGACAAGATTCCAATAATGGGGGCTTCCTCCCAATCCCTAACGATCTGGTATTGAGATGCTTTCCTGTGATGGATATTGAAGCGTGTAGATGATATTATGGATGACAGACAAGCACTCTGCTTCTGGGTATATCAACAGTTCATTGACCACTAAGTTCCTGAGAAGAAGTGAGAGGACACCGCCTTGTGGCCTACCTCTGCTGACGCATCTTTTAGAAGCAGCCACACCCAGTGTGGAGCTGATTATCCTACTTTTTAGCATAAGACTGATCAGCTCCCCAAGTGAATTATCTACCTTCAGAGTTGACAGCGCAGTCGTATTCACATTATTGAAGGCGCCTTCTATCTCCAGAAACACGACCATTGTGTACTCTCTGTAATATGGGGATCGTTCAATGTGGCTGTTCAGTAAATATAGAGGCGTTTTCACCGATTTTCCTTTACAGTAAGCATGTTGAGCCGTAGACAAAAGTCATGGATCAATTCTAGATCATATATGGATGTTAATTAGTCGTTCTACAGTTTTCGGAAGGAACGAAGATAGACTCATAGGTCTGAGGTCCTTTGGAACAACATGAGAATATTTTTTTCCAACTTTGAGAATGAAAACTATATCAACTTCTCTCCATGACAAGGTATTGTGAATCGTTCTTACCCTACTCCTCATGATATTCGCTAGCTTTAGCTGGAGGTCCTTTGTAGTTTGGTAGTTATTATGCCGTCCGGCTTAGCAGACTTGTATGGTTTGAAGCTATATAGCACCTCGAGTAGCTTATCCCTTATAATCACACGAATTTATAATCACGTGCATTTTAGTCGCGGAAGCAGTAGTCTAAAGATGTTACTGGCCGTGAATAGGGAGCTACTTGGAGAGTAGGTGTCCATTGACAAGATTGACAAGTGATTCATCACTTGAGGTCGTCCAAGAGCCATCTATTTATTTCAAACAGCTCTAGGTATTGTAGGATTTGTAGAGAGCATTTTTCTTAAGTTAGTCTTTTTAGGATTCCTGCTGCTCCAACAGTCGAAAGGATTTTTAGTTGATTTTGTTTTATTAAAATAATAATCATCTGGCCTGGCAGTGATATTGCTTTCGTGCAACAATTGTACGTAAATGGGACGATTTCAACGTGGAGGCCGTTATCCTCTACTTGCTTCGGCAATAAATATCTTTACCAAATGATACCACATTTCATCATAAATTTCAAAAATAATCTGAGCGACCCCTGAATGTATCATCAGTTGCTCAGTAACCGCAATGGATCCTATTGTAGATTTTTTCTCTGCGCCACACAATGGCTCACTTTGATATTTTTGTGTATAAAAATCATAACTCATAAACTATGTAATACCGTGACAGTTTTTTTGTCTGCTTAAAGCAAATTCCCAGGGATATGAAACTAGTGAATTCTGAGAAAAATACTTCACAAGGTGTTTCAGAATCTTCTGCTGAAATAGGACTTTCCCACCACAGTGGATAAACATAATATTTAAATTTATTCAAAAGTCCATGACTGTAGTGACAACACGGTATGTAAAAGCTAATACGAGCAAAACAGTTTATTGATTTAACGTAAACGAACCATTTTTGAAATGTTTTTTTAGGCGTACATAATAAAATATTTCAACGATTTATTTCAAGTCCAACAGTTTAGGGAAAAGTAAACGGACCAAATTTTTGTCAACATCTGGGGTAATGTCTAATAAACTTGTCATTTCATTAGAGTATTGTGCCTTGAGATCTATTTCGGTGGGTCCGATAAGGCTGCAAGCATATTGAAAGAATCTTCATTCTGAGCTTTACCTGATAACGATTGATACTCGATTATAATTTAAGTTGTTTTTCTGGATATTCTATTGATTTTTTGACATACTCTCCCAACTTGACAGTGTTAACCTTTTCCCTGCAATTCAAAACATTAAGTATAACCCATCTCTTGTAAGCCCAGTTATACGAGCGGTTGGCTCTGATTCTCGAAAAAATCTCCTCGAAGTATTCCGTAGTTATGTTCGTCATTATTTGATTCATTTTAAGGATTGAACTTTTTTTTGTGTTTTTTTTTGCATATGGTGCATGACCACATTGACATTGAATCTGTTATTTCATTCAGAACTTTTTTGTCAATCATAGTTGAAAGGACTCTCTGACTCTCAATAAGGCTATGGCCGCTTCCTGCCCTCTTATTCAACCAAGAGGCAAGAAAAAGCCACACTGGTGGACATCGGCACTAGGACTGCTCAGAAACACATGCAGAAAACTTTTCAACGCAGCAAAAAGCACAAGAAAAGTGACCGACTGGGACTCATATAAAGAATCCCTCAAATTATACAAAAAAGAACTGAGGAAGGCAAAGCGACAATCCTGGAGGTCATTCTGTGACAAAATTACAGAAACCTCTGAGGCTTCGCGGCTAAGAAAAATCCTCTCCACAAATCCTATGATGCCCAGCTGTTTGAAAAAAACCGATGGCTCTTGGACAACCTCAAGTGATGAATCACTCAACCTGCTTCTGGACACCCACTTTCCAGGTAGCTCCCAACTCGCGGCCAGTAGCAGCCCAAACAAGCCTACTGCAACCGTGACCAAAATTCATAGTCTGATTACGAGAGACAAACTGCTCTGGGCGCTACATAGCTTCAAACCATACAAGTCTGCTGGTCCGGACGGTATTATACCTGCCGAGCTACAGAGATCCTCAGATATTATTCTACCAGTGTTGGAAAATATTATGAGGAGCTGTGTAGAACTTATCCACATTCCACTGTTATGGAGAGAAGTTAATGTAGTATTCATTCCCAAAGCTGGAAAATGTTCTCATGTGGTCCCAAAGGACCTCAGACCCATAAGTCTATCGTCATTCCTTCTGAAAACTTTAGAACGACTGATTGATATCCATATTCGAGCTAAAGTTGATCCAAGACTTCTGTCTACGGCTCAACATGCCTACTGTAAAGGAAAGTCGGTGGAAACGGCTTTGCACTCTCTGACTAGCCACATCGAACGATCCCTACAATATAAGGAGTACACAATGGTTGCTTTCCTGGACATAGAGGGCGCCTTTAACAACGTCAACACATCCGCAATCACGACTGCGTTGTCAACTCTGCAGGTAGACGACTCACTTGGGGAGCTGATTAATCTAATGCTAACAAGCAGGATAATCAACTCCAAACTGGGTGAGACTTCTGCTAAAAGATATGTCAGTAGGGGTACGCCGCAAGGCGGTGTCCTCTCCCCCCTTCTTTGGAACTTAGTGGTTAACGAACTACTGATATACCTGGAAGAGGGTGGTAGCAGAGTGATTGCCTATGCGGATGACGTTGCCATAGCCGTCTCAGGAAAACATTTAAATACCATTAAAGAACTCCTCCAAGTAAATCTTAACAGATTAACCTGCTGGGCAGATCGCTGTGGATTGGGAATAAACCCCCATAAAACTGATCTTGTCCTCTTTTCTAGGAAATATAAAATTCCAATCATAGACCCTCCTTCAATAAACGGTACCAGTTTAGCTTTCTCCGATACAGCAAAATATCTGGGTCTCATTTTTGACAGGAAACTAAACTGGAAACCTAACATTCAAGAAAGAGTCAATAAAGCTACAATAGCTTTATTCTCCTGCAAGAAAGCCATTGGGAACAAATGGGGCCTTCAACCTCGCATAACCCACTGGCTATACATCTCGGTCATAAGACCGATACTCACTTACGGGGTGGTTGTCTGGTGGACGGCCTTGGAAAATGCAGTCAACTGCATTAAATTAAGCAGAGTCCAAAGAACAGCATGTCTATGCACAAGCGGAGCCTTGCGGTCTACCCCCTCTGCGGCATTAGATATTCTGCTTCACTTGACACCCCTCGACATTTTTAGCAAGCAAGTAGCTGCGACTGCAGCTATTCGCCTTAAAGCGACTAAACAGTGGACAAATAATTCATTTGGCCACGCCAACATTCTTAATACATTAGGAATCCTCACAGAGAACACCGATTACACCATACCTGAACTTTGGTTTGACAAAAACTTCCATGTAAGCTTCCCCTCTAGATCATTCTGGGAGGAGGATGCTTTCATGGAGGACAAGTCAATCCATCTCTACACAGATGGATCTAAAACCGACAGCGGAGTTGGCGGCGGTGTTTTCTCAGATAAGCTTAACCTAAGCCTCTCTTTCCGCCTTCCAAATCACTGTAGCGTGTTCCAGGCGGAAATTTTGGCGATTAAAGAAGCTCTGTCCTGGCTGAAGAAAAACGTGATATCTGCAAAGGATATCCGCATATTTTCGGATAGTCAGGCCGCCATCAAGTCCCTGGACTCGGTCTCATTGTGTTCTAAAACTGCCCTTGAATGCCGATCATCTCTCATGGAGATGGCAGAGCAGTTCAACATTCACCTCTGTTGGGTGCCGGGCCACAGAGACATTCCAGGGAACTGCAGAGCCGATGAACTCGCCAAAATTGGAACCACTCTACCTATCCTACCAGACAAAGGTAGTATAGGTATACCAATCGCTACGTGCAAACTAACACTAAAGCTAGATGCCAATAAAAGAACGGACCTTAGGTGGACTGCTGGACAAACATGTCTAGCGACAAAACAGATCTGGCCAAAGCTGGATCTGAGTCGATCTAAGTGTCTGATCCTCTTAGAAAGGAAACATCTCAGCGCCATAATAGGTGTCATTACCGGACACTGCCTCATAGGCAAGCACGCAAGAAGGCTTGGCGCTTTTACTAACGATTTTTGTAGAAGCTGCATGGACGAGGAAGAGGAGGAGACAATCCCCCACCTACTCTGCACATGCCCAGCTCTCTCTCAGAGAAGGAAGCTTCACCTAGGAGCTTTCTTCTACAACGACCTAAACGATCTAGAAAAAATAGACGTTAACAGTCTCCTACGCTTTATTAAAAGCTCAAACTGGTTCCAGTAGTAAGAAGATCATAGGTCCACGTGGCATCACAATGGGCCAATAGGCCTAAGTGGGTTGGTATTTCCAACAGCCACTCTTACCTAACCTAACCTAACCTAGTTGAAAGGAAGTCGTGGTTGATAACTATCCCTCTTTCGTCATTAATTTTATATACAGTAGGTTGAAGATTTGCAATTTGACTTTTCATGTCGTAGGATGTACTTTTTATGAGTTCTCCAGTTTCCTTTGTATATTGGAACACTATGGGTGGCCAAAAATGAACTGATAATGGAAGAGGGACGGTTAGGCCTTAGTGGAACAACTGAAGCCATAAACATGTTTGCATCTGCTTCACCATCTGGTGCGTTTATTTTTTGCTTGTAGGCACCTTGCTCATATTATCCATTACAGCCCCACTTACTTTGTAATGTAAGAACTCTTGAAAATGCAATTAATTCCCCGTCATTTTTGCTTACTTGCAGTATGATTCGTCATGTCTTGGAATTTCACTCTAGCTGATATTTACGTGACTTTGTAATTTCCTGGAACTGCCTCTTTTTTGGCAACTGCTACAATTCTGTAGGATGGATTAACATCTAGGTTGGGTTTTCTCAGGGAACTTCTCCAAATCTGATATTTTCCTTTTGACAGACCTAATTTCATAATTAAAGCCAATGCATTACAATATAATAATACTTGATAGGATCCTTTTGTAGAATAGAAATGTTTTCTTTTATTCTTTTGTCTCATAGTGGAGACTGCCTTAGTTACATCTTTCATCTTTTCATGATCCTTATTATACTTTGTTGCTAAGGAATTAGGAAGATAGTCAGTGGTTATGTTTTCGGTAGGATTTATTAGTTTTGTATTTTTGGTTACTGATATCCTCCGCCTTTCTCTTAATGACTTTTATGTACTTGGTAAATCACACGTTATTTTTGTTGTTTCAGTATCGACATGGCAAAAATTTTCTTACCATTCCATGTTCTTTTTGAAATTCTTTCTCGATCTATAGGCTGCGACTCAACAAATTGATGATAATTTTTTTCCAATTTCGGACACCTTTCCGCTTAACAAATTTTCATCGGACAGTTCGTAATAATTTTTTACGTCACAAATCAAATCATTTTTATTCGAGACGTTGACAAAAATGTCTAATAAACTGTAGTTTGAAATGTTCATTTTTCTTATACCTCGTTATAAGAAAAATTAAAATTTGGGTTTGAGTTTATAATTTTGCACAGCGCTGTACTTCTCCAATGAAAGAGAGAGACAAAAAAAAATTAAATTTGGCAAATGAGTTTTTAAGAATATATGTATCTACAAATATATTGGAATTAATTCCATGTTGAGTTTAAGTCGAACCCTTTCGGACTTCAAAAAGTGTGACGGAAATAGTGTTTCAAAAATCATTAAATTAAAAAGTTGTAAAACAAATTATAAAAGAACTGGCTATTATTTTTGTATTTACAAATGAACAGATAAATCTCACAAAACGAAAAGGAAGAAAGCCTTTGCCTAGTTTTTACACTCAAACCGACAAAAATAAATAAGTTTTTAGATGACCTTCAACTGTGACTGGCTCTATAAACAAAATTATCGATCCAAATGAAATAACTTTTCCATTTACTAGAGCTTCAAACATTTGATAATCTAGTGAATTTAGACATGTTGCATCATAGACCCAATCGAAAATTTAACTATGCTATGCCGTTCTGTAATTTATTAATTCAAATCTTTTAATCTACGTATTGTCCCTTGGTTATCCAACTCCCTTTGCCAAGTTCATTGATCTTTTCATAAGCTTAACGCTATCTGCGCCGATTACAAAAGCACATATTTTAGGCAATTCGCAAAAACTTCCTACCTTTCAACTTAATAACTACCGGCAAGACCACTAAGTGCCCCTACGTAACAAAACAATGCGCATTTCTTTCAAATTTATCTGCCAATTAACCAAAGCTGCTTCCATTAAATAATTTTATATTTAAATATAACTCACGATGGAAACATACTCGTACATATTTAAACATTTGTTTTGTGGAACACGATTTGCTCAAAACTAAATGAATTCTCCCTACCTCCGTCGTTATTATGTGCACTCTGCTCGGCCCAGGCGCATGAATTCACTTGATTCGCATAACTGCAGAATATGAATACTAAAATGCCATCGCACATGCAGTCGACCACTCTGACTCAAGGGGATAATTTTTCCATTTCCATTTACAAAAAAAAAAAATAAATAAATAAATTATCCGCCGCCATTTGTTTGTGTGCCATTTAATTTGTTAAAATCCGTCCATTCCCTCAAAAGCGCATTTCAGTCGCTTGCCCCATTTTTATGTTCATATTTCTTCTCAATTAAAACTATTGTAATTTATTTAAAAATAAAAATAAAACAAATTTTGTATTGTATTGTATATTTTACAATTTATTTTCAGATGATGAAGTACTCGTATCTCATGGATAAATCCCAACTGAATTGGTAATTATCAACCAAAGTGACTATGTAAATGAAAGTATTTGTGTTTCTGCCAACAGAATTGTGAATTGGATTGCAAAATTTAGCCAGTGCACCTTCTTATAAGAGTTTGGCCAACTATTAGACACTGCCCACACTGTCAGAATTCCCATTAGATCTAGAGAAACCCGTGAAATTTTGCTTTTACTCGTATTTTAGAAATACCAGGTCGTATAGTGCAGCATAGTATTCGAGTATCCGTATCTATAGAGCAGGTGTGGGTAATAAAATGACAGGGTGCCTGCAAATGATGACCTCTCTAACCTAAGCTGGGTGTGGGTGACATACACTTTTCCCATCAGGAAAGGCTACGAGTAAATTCCAAAGATGAACGAACTCTGACGACAGGGACCGTTTTGTTCTGTCATCGATTATAGGCGTGGATTTAAGTCGAATGGCATTTAATGGATTTGACCAGTTTCACCGTAGACAAGCTGCCATTGCAAATGTGCAAGCGAGATCAGAATATTCGACTCGCATACTCGTAATGCAGTCACAAATTAATTGTCCAACAAACTAAATGAGTGTGTGTGGTATTTCAGTAAGAGTGTGCGTTAGCCACAAATGGCCGAGAGAGCTCTGCCAGCTGAAAAGCTCTTTTTTGGTAAGTCAACTGAAATGGTATTCCATCTCTCCGTATATAGGAAAATGTATTTTAAATTATTTTATCCACACTTAGGGCCACTTAAAAAGTTATAAAACCCATTCACTTGGGAACCGAGATAAAAGAATCTTATCTCGTAAAATCCGATTTATTTTTAGATTATGGAATTTTTAATTATGAGCAGGAACTTTTTTTTTTGTCTTTCACACATATTTGGTGTTGACTCTTTTTTTGGTTTCAGAAGGGGACACGTCAAAAAGTGTTACCAACGTTGTTAAGTTAAGAGTTTTGATCTTAGCGTGGAGAAGATGACTATTTTGCTTCTTAATAAATATGTTTGATTAATTATAGCCATAAACTCATTATTTTCACCGCAAATTTCTGATTTAAATCCTCTTGAAGGCAAAGACTCAAACTCGCTGAGCATTTAATCAATTAAAAGTCATTTTAAAATTGTTTGCTGGTACTTTAAATTGGTTGAAATTTCCTCCTAGTAAGCATGACCCTTATCCCAAGTTCACCTTAACTACAGGCGGCGTAAGTATTTACGGGTAACTAGATCAGAAAAGTTATCAGATGTGTAAGCAGCTATCCTATCGCAATGAATCTGAAGCTTCGCGATCGAAAAACAAGTTCCCTTAAAAGGGTTTTTCATGATCCGTCGTGCAACTAAGAAATATTTTCACAAAGGCGGCAGCCATATAGAATCAATGGTAGATTCCACAATGCCAGTTAGAGAAATGTATATGTATACTGGGTGAACATCTTACAAGTATATGAGCACTGTCCTGGGTACTTTTGCCTTACCGGTGTAGCCGAAAGACCTGAAGTAATGCCAAGCTTCTGAAAAGGGAAAATATATTATTGACGGCAATGGTGATATTATAAAAAAAGTTACCAAGCAGTGGTGGTGGCGTGCTTAACCCTTTGCGGACGACGATTAATTTAACATTTCGTCCCAAGCACTCGTCAATTAAAAACACTATTTTCTTACATAATTACTTGTATTTCATTTATAATTTCAAATTTTGTAGCTATATCGTTTGAAACAATTGCCCGGATGGAGCCCAGGATTCCTTGTACAAGTCTCACCGAAGTAACTGGTTTCTTTCCGTCAGCCAGGAAGGTTGCGCTTAGAACACACTAAGCAACCTCTGGTTTTCCTATAAGATAGTTCAAAAATGAAATGGAACTTCTTATTTAATCGCTGCTCTACATCGCTACTTGATGCCCGACCGGGCTTTGGCTGTGGTGCTGTCAAAATTGCTTGTGATTCATAGGTTTTTCATTAATTTTTCTTGCGCATTTTTTAGAACGCGGAATAAATGTTACGAATTGTTGGTGTTGGAGCAGCGTGAGTTTCCGCGCAGACTTCCCGTTCGTCGGACACTAACTGGGCAAGCACAACGAAGTTTAGCCGCTCGCCTAGAAGAGTATGGGACAACTTGAGATGCTGTCAGGTCTGGCCGGCTCCGGAGCAGCCGTTCTGCTGAGAATATCGCAGCTGTGATTGAAGATGTCGCAAAGAATCCCGTATCGACAAGACGACCGACGTGCCATCCAATTGGACATCAATCGGCGGTCTTTACAGAGTATTTTGGTGAAAGACTGTAAGTTGTTTTCTTACAAAGTGCAGACAGTGCATTAGCTGTTAGCTATTGACCGCCTACGCTCAAGCCTAATCCCCATAGGGGATTTAACCGTTCCAGACTTCTTTTTGTGGGATTTTTTGAAGTCACAATTCTATGTCAACAAGCCTCAGACTCTTGAAGCCCTCAAAGGGAATATACGTGGTCAAGAATGCGAGGACCTATCGCCGGAAGTTCTGGCAAAAGTGATGGAAAATGCCCCAAATCGGGCCCGAATAGTTATCAGTTCTGGCGCCGGACTCTTAGCCGATGTGATTTTTCCCATCTTTCTGGCAATTTGTGGATCCCATGCCAAAAGAACTGCGCCGACGTGGCAGCCAAGAATGAATCAAACCAATTTTTGATATTCTGCTCTGATGTGAACCGTATTTCAGTGAGGGCATTCTGCATGGACCGGAACAAATGGTAGTCAGAAGGGGCAAGGTCTGGGCTATAAGGCGGTTGGGGTAAGACTTCCCATCCACTGTTCCAAATAGTTCTTAACCGGAATAGCAACGTGGGGCCGAGCGTTGTCATGATGGAAAATTATTGCCTCATGTCTGGTCGCATATTCCGGGCATTTTTCGGCCACTGCTCTCTTCAAATGGATTAATTGTGTTCGATTGCGTTGTCCATTGATGGTTTCATCTGTTTTCAGCAGCTCATAATACAGTACCCCCCTCTAATGCTCAAATACAGAGCATTACATGGATATTCGGCTTTGCCGTTAATTTGGCTAGTTGGCCGGGTTTCACATATGATCTTTTGCGCTTGGGGTTGTCGTAGTGGATCCATTTTTCATCACCAGTAACAATCCGATGCAAAAATGACTTCCTTTTGTGGCGTTCCAGCAGCATTTCGGACATGAAAAACCGCCTTTCGACGTCTCTCGGCTTGAGTTCATGTGGAACCCAATTTCCTTGCTTTTGAATATATCCAGCTGCTTTTAAACGCTTTGAAATGGCTGCTTGAGTGACACGGAAAGATTCTGCGAGCTCTTCTTGTGTTTGGCAACAATTTTCATAGAGTAATGCTTCCAGTTCTTCATCTTCAAACTTTTTTGGCTGCCCAGGACGTTCATCGTCTTCCAAGCCAAAGTCACCACTTTTAAATCGTGCAAATCACTTTTGGCACATTCGCTCAGCTAGCGCATGTTCACCATAAACTTCCTCCAAAATACCATGACTTCTGCAGCAGTTTTCTTCATATTAAAGTAATGAAGAAGAGCTCCCCGCAAAAACACTTTTTCAGGCACAAAGTTCGACATATTTGAGTGAAAAAAAATTATTGTTGTTTACGCTTCAAATGAATGACATATACTGAAATGACGTACAATGACAGTAGCTTTCCAACGCATGTTCCAATGGAATAATAACAATGGAATAATACAAGTTACGCCATCTCTTGGCAAACGGAGTTATTAAGCAATAGACTCAATAAATAAATTGACGACAGAGGCTTCCAAACCCCAGAAGAATAGTTTTTACCACCATTTCAATATTTTGCGAATGAAACAATATTGATCTTGGATATCAACACCTCCCATATTATCATTGTAATCGAATGTAACTGCTGGTTTTGTGACAAGTTGTACTTAGCATTGTAATAACTCTTTTATGCCTCCGAGCTAAAATGAGAGTTTTTTACGATATGCTACGGGTTGCCCAATTGATAATTTGGGTTTTTTGATTTTTTGTGAAAGACTTTTCTTGTTTATCCTTATTGGCCCAGTTAGAAAACAGTTCTGTTTCAACACGGTATTGGCATAAAATCCGTCCGTGAATATGTCGTCACCGGAGGCTCCAAGAATTGAGTTTTGGAGATTGTTATATAAACGGAGAACTATCCTGCTCGTAAATTAGATCCGATCTAATAGGACACAACATTGTGATTTGCCCGTAGTAAGGAATAAAACTGTAACAATAACTCGTTCCAGAATCTGCTAGCATATACATTCGAATGCCCTACTTTCTTGGCTTTTTCGGGTTATATGAAAGCAAAGAAATTTTTCCTTTGAATCCGACTTTAGAATCATCAACACTTAGGTTTTCTTCGGGTATGAAATGATCCATAATTTTTTTATTGAGGAATTCAAGATATGTATCAATTTTACGTGTACTTACCCTTATATTTACATTCGTTGTTGGAATAGTTTCCAAATGCAATGACCAACAAATCCGCAGGAATTGATTACGCTAAAATGTGTGGGCAAAAAATTGTATTCTTGAATGAAGTTTCTTAGATCAATAATCGTATATGCTGGTCATTCCAATAAGCCCCATATTTAAATTCGGGATCACCGAAATCAAGCATTGTTGTGCGCGGTAAGTACCTAGATGGTGGACCACATGGGAACTCGGTACACCGCGTGTAGTCGAAAAAAAAAACGCCACATCATTTGAAAAATAAAAAAAAAATATTTAAAATGACACCGAGAAATGCATTATTTCGCGATCAGTGACGTCCTTTCACCCATTCCAAATAGAACGTGATAATAATTCTCCTCACGCTAAGATCTGTTACCGATATTCATTCATTTCTGAAGCAATTTTTGTAATCAAGGGATCTGTAAAAAATTGTTGAAAGAAGTGAATCGGTGAGGAGCAAGTTGAAGGAACAATTGGCCCAACTAAATCAGAATTTTTAATAAACTTTTCAGCCGCTACGGCACCGTTATCGATATATTGCTCATCAATATAGAAACAAGTATGTGTATGTATGATAACAGGTTCTCTTAAGTTGCACAGCCCATCTAGATATACTAGTTACAAGTCGAGCACAGGTCGACATATGGGCGGAAAAGGTAAAGTTCTGCGACTGATATGCAAGACAGTCTGAGTTCAAATCTGCACCAAAACCGAGGAACAGGAAAAGTGATTCTTTTGACGTCACCAAAATTTCTTTCAGGGGACAATGGCACGCTTCGAAAGCGAACTCTTCTGTTTATGAAAAAGTCTCCCGTTGGGAAAAAGTCATGGCGTGGACAGACTGATCCCACACTTAGCTTTTGCGCCATCTTGAGACCAAAAAAACTATTGCGGTACTCATACACAAGTGTAATATGTCATTCAATTCATTAGTAGTTTCCATACATACGAGTATAGTGAAAAACATCTTCCTTTACGTTCAAATTACAAAGTCGTTCTAAGATCCGACTGAAAATTCTACGTTCTTCCTCTTTTATTATTAACCTTTGGAATGTAATACCTCTGATGCTACATATTTCTCCATATATCTGCAGAACTACTGTGCCACCTTTGAAACCATTACACTCTATCTTGGGTCACCAAGTCTCTGAAGCCAAGAATCTGGTAACGTTTGAGTGATCTAATTATATTTCGATTTTACTTTTTGGACAGAATTTCTCAAGGACATTCGCTGAACCAGCCAGTGGATTCCCCAGCCTGAAGCTTATCGAACGTTTTTCTTATTAGATTTCATTTTTTTAAACCTGCTGACATTTGCAACATTTTCTATTCCTTCGCTGTAATTTTTCTTTAACTCTAAATCGTGATGTGTATGGTAAAGCCCGACGAAAGACTTTTATGTATAGCGAATAAACAATAGTAGAATTTTTCTGTTAGTTTTCGTCTCACTTAAGCCACCCCACACTAACTCTTTGCAAAATCATCGCAATTTCAGGGGTAGGTAATGCTTGAGCTTAAATATTGAAATTGTTCACACTGCGGGACGATAACTCTTTCTAACTACAAGTAGATGAATGCAGATATTCGGTTTTAGTTTGACCCGTTTTTCTCTAGTGCCTTTATCTAATTATTAAGAGTTGCATGTGGGGCTTATTACAGCTTATCTCCGGCGAAAAGAAGAGAAGTTGCTCCGGACTTGTTACCTAATGTCTTAAAAAAAAAATAAATCTTACACGACATTAAAAAGTCACAGACTTTGTACCTAGTACTCGCAAATATTTTGATACACAGTTTTTGGCTAATAAAATCAAAACGAATGAATATTTTTCAGAACTTTTTTTTTCTTTTTATTGGATCACTCATAGCTACAAATTGTAGAACCACTTATTCGAAATGGCCAATTTTTGCCTTTCAGCAACGGCGAAGTTGGTCTGGCCAAACATCCGTGGAAATGAAATTTGGAACGTTGTTTAAGCCATGTTTGAGTCGTTTTTGCATTATGAGCTAGAGTCTTGGTGAAAGGTTGACGATTTATGTGCGAATAGTGTTTTGTTGAGGGACTCAGCAGCGTTCTCTAAAATGTCCATTTGATACACTTTCGTCGAGGTTTTTACACTTTAGTCACATCGTAGGCGACTCCCAACCAAACCATAACAGAATCTGGTTGGGGGCCACTTTGAACTCTCGGAACGAGTTCAGACGCATGTCGTGATAACAGAGTATACACTCTATCGTTCTGTTTGTTATCCGGTGAAAATTTTCTCGTCAGTAAAAAAGTCTGTACTGACGAAGCAAGGCTTTCCATTTTGACTTATATTTCTGTTTCCCTGCTTCAGTGCGTAAATGGCCGGAGTATCCCTTGTATGTGCTAAGTCCCAAACCACGTTTTAGGATACGCGATATGCTGTCCTTGTTGATATCCATCTCCCGAGACAGATTTCGATGAATTCGATTCTCCACGGCTCTGATGACTATTCGGTCGGCTATTCCATCTGTATCCTCACGGTACAATACACAAAGTTTTGCCGGATTTTTGCAAGCCAATTACAGCAATATGATTTTCGTTCAAGCCCCATTCCATTATTGTAAATAGGCATACGATCGCCTCTTATCCTTTTATTACATAGAATCGCGAGCCACTTTAATGTCCATCATACAAGAGAAGGTATTTGATCCGGCTCAAGTACATGGCCCGATTTATTCCATTTTTCTGATCGTCTTTAATATATGTACATATATTGGCCATGAATTTTTTTCGATTTCGGTTGATCATCCACTTCTTCTACTGATTTTCATCTGCTTATAGATTTTGTGTGTATATCTTCTAAACCCCTTTACAACGCCTCTGGCAATATCGCCTATACTCTAACTTATCCAACGCAAGACGCATTTTATCCATTTTCCCGTTGATTTTCTCATTCCGAAACTAATTCCTCAGTGACAGTCTTCATATTCGCAGTTTGATTTCCTAACGTATCCGCTTGGATTTTCCTCAATCAGGTTGAAATATTGTGTTACTGAAATTAGTATTTGGGATAAATTGCTTACTCTGTCTGCAAATTTCGTTGTGTTAACATCATTTTAAGCATTTTTAACAGAATTTTTAATGGATGCAGAGCATATTTGGCATATTATATTGTTTTTATTCCGAAAAAACCATAATGGAAGTGAAACCACTAGAGAATATGTATGGAGGGGTTGTTCACAGCGAGTTCAAGTATCGGCGTTGGTTGGCAAAGTTTAGAAATGGCAATTTTGACCTGAATGATGAACCTCGTTCGGGTAGGCCAAAAGAGCTAGGCGATGAGGTCCAAAAGTCCACCGTCAACAGAGAAATCCCACTATTATCGTAAGGGAACTCGCAACTCAAAGTAAGCCATATCGCCATTCATTGATAGCTAACAAATACGGGAAAAGTCTTAAAGTTGTGAAAGTGAGTACCACGCTATCTATCGCAAAATAATCTTCAGCAAAGAACCGAAGTTTACACTGCGCTTCTCTCGCATCACGATCAACGGACGTTTTTGAACCTGATCGATACCGGCGACGAAAAATAGAAATAACTTTACACGTCACCACCGTTGGCTTAATCCAGAAGACAGACTAGCACGATAGCATATCACAGATATGGACTTCATCTGCTCAAGTTATTAATGTCTGTATGGAATAATCTTTTTTGAGGTGCTGACTCGTAATCAGACTATTACTGCAGAAGTCTACTTTCAACAGCTGTGCAGAGAAGAAACGGTCAGGTCTGGTTAATTGAAGGTGTGTTCTGGAATAGAATAGGATAATGCTCGCCTTCTTACAACCAGGACTACCTGGAGATAGTTAAAGAAGTTGAGTTAGGACAAAATGGTGCATCCGCCTTATTCTCCAGATTTAACACCTTTAAATTACCACTTATTCCGATCCCCAAAGCTTCCTTTTTGGAAAAAATATTAGGTTGCCAAAAAGGCTCTTGGGGTATTTTTTTTTTTATCAAAGCCGAAACATTTTTTTAATGACGGCATTAAGAAATTGCCTGAGACCTGTGCAGAAGTACCCAAGTTTCTAATGTATTTGGTGCAAATTAATTAGCATTGAACAGGCATCCAACGATCATAAAAAACGCGTCCAAGTATTTATTTTTCTAGCTTCTGACTGCCTGCTTTGCGGAATGAAGGGCCTAATATTCATGTCCAATTTTCAGTGTTTTCGCTATTAATAGGTCGATAATTCCTGACACTCTTATCTAAGAGTTCAGCTGTTAAGATGATGGCAGGTCCGTCCCGTAATAATATACTTTGTATGCTTCCATTTAAAAGTTTAAGTAGTGGACCCATTGTCGCCGATTGTCTATGACTATATCGACTATCGACATTGCTGGTCATGGAAGTTTGGGCTCTATCAAGGCGTATAAGGACATCCATTTTCTAAACCCACGTATTGGTAAAAATTTTTTTGGCAAAAGTTTACGTTACCCAGAGTTACTTTAAGATCCATATTACCCGTATGTTCTGTTGCAAGGTCAAATCAATGTCTAAAGATCGTTGTTTCACACCGAAAGGCAAACTTTAGTAGTCGTTGCTGGAAATGACTATGTTGAATTACTTTAACGGTATAATCAGCATTTATACATACGTTTTTGTGTTAATTTAGGACATTTCTAATTCAACGTGCGTTATTGGAAGTTGTTGAAAGCGATTTTAGCATTTGCTTTCTATAGTTTTTCAAACCAAAATTCAATTTGTCTAACAAAAACATTTATTAATTGTGGCATGACTCTTAACTAAGAGTTACCGAAAAGTTTGGAGGTTACTACAATACAAACCCGAGGTACTTAAAATCGTAGACAATTCATAAAGTTCGCCACTAAGATAGCGTTTTTCGTTTCTAATTTATTATATAACATATATATGTACTCGTATATATTATTAATGAATTGCAAAGTGAGTGAGTGAGTAATAGTCTCTGACTTTGGAGTATTGACTTTTAAGATACAAAGCTTTTGCTTTTGGAATACCCGTCAAAATCATAAGGTCGTACCATAAATCAAAATTTTTGACCAGGGCATCTCCAATGATAACCTTGGTAAATTGCCTGATAGGTTCCCATTAAACATTGTTAACCAAAGAGGGCTTAGAACGCAACCTAAAGGAATACTGGGCGTCTCATTTCCATACCAAACCGAAGCTGAGGTATTTGAAATAATTTTTTCCGCAATTTAAGGGATTGAGTTGAAAAACCAATTCAACTTAATTAATTTATCAGATATTTATCAGATCGCCTTTAAAATACTAGAATTTCATCCGAATAACCTTCTGAGATTCATATTCTTATCTATGTGGTTCTATAATACCAGTCTCTCTACAGGTTCCAGGAAGACACTCGGAATAGTGTCCCAACTGTTCTAACTGGTGGTGAGAAGTTGTTCCTAATTAATCTTTACCATTTCATATATTCTAACTAAACTTTAGAAATATCACATCGTGGAGCAAGGAAATTCTAAAAACGATTTCAAAACTGTTCTGAGATGGTAAAGTCATAGTTGATACTGAGAATAAAGAAATATTATTTTTCCAGACATTATAATGGCGAAAAAGAATAATAAAATAGATAATAATATACTTTCAGGCAAGTGACCCAAAGCACTTCAAAGCGAAATTCGAGTCGCTCTATTTAAACTGAGATTCAACAAGGCACTGTCGGTTTCCACAAGATCTGTATAAACCAGCTGGCTATGGTCTGCTTGCATGCTTACAAAATCTCATTCCTAAGACTTAATCAAACGAGTGTATGGTTGACGAATGAAATTTCACCACCACTTGCGTGATCCACTAAAAAGAAGGTCCATCAATTGTTCCAGCTACTTCCTCAGCTGTATGGACGCCTTAAACTTTTCAGTCTGTAAATTCGAAGAATTTTTATAGAGGATGCCGAATTTCTATATGTGCTCTTTCTTGAGAGTACGGGTTTCGAATTTCTGAATTCTGCCTTGCCTGATATCAAACCGATTGTTGCCAACTAGATTGTTTGCGAATGGTTTAAAGTGGTTTCGTATATAAAGTAAGATCTTGTGCGCAATCTACAATATTTTTGCAATAGTTAGGAGGTTTCCAGGTTCTTTAGATCAAAAATGCGATGCAAGCTTCGATTCACTAAACATTATTTTTATTACGAAGACTTAGAGCAAATCCGAAATAATTTGAAGAGCTACACAGTATGCCGTTTGAGGCTGTAGATTACTGTTTTTGAGATAGGGCTCATTCTTCCCGTCATAGAAGCATTGACCCCTTCGGCATTCTACGAATATAACTTTTTCATATGCTTAAAAATGACTATAAACCAACTCTAGGAGTTCCTTGCCTGTCTCCGGACTTTGTTTTGATAAAACCTTTCAATTTTACCGAAACAACATAGGTATATATGTGATATATCACATAAATGTGTTTCTTCTTTTCCTTTAAATAAATCTGTGACTTAGTAGGTTTTGTTCACTATTAACTCATATCCTTTTTTCGACTGCAGCTGGGTAACGATATTAATTGGATCACAGACGTGAGTCCAGGAGCATAGAAACTGAGAGTATTGCCTGAAGCAAAATAATATACTGGACCAAAAGAGCAGGCAACAAATCATTAACAAGATTGTCAGAGACAGAACGGAGCCCTAAGTTAAAACACAAAAAGTCAATCAAACAAAACAATAGTCTTTCCAAAATAAATGCGTGGACTAGTCTAGTCTCTCGTACCCACTGTCTCCCATTTACTGCACCTACATTTTGTTTTCTGGCTCGAAAGTAAGAAACGTTGTCATGGATAGGAGATTTCGCTCCGATAGGTTTCCCATTGCCCGCCGAAGGGTTGCTTGCTTTTTCTTCTTTCTTATATTGGCCGAGTTTTGATTTCAAACCCTCTTATATAGTAATCGGCGTACTTAACCACTCTATCACGCTGCCACCAAACTCTTCAAAATCAATTACAATTATATTGCTCTACCTCGATTGATGTATGGAGTTTTGAATATCTATGTACATACCTATTCACCGATCACGGAAAAGTTATATTATTTCGAGATATTTTGACGGACAAATGATTCTATTCTTCTTTTTTGAAAGAATTGGATGCAAAGGAAGCTAACGCAGTGTTTTTCCAAATGTGGAAAACCAGCTCTTGAGAAGAGGATAACCAGCGATCTTGTATGCAATTGTATGCAAGATACTTAAGGAATATTGCTTGATACTGCAAAAGTGCAAAATTGAATTGGTTTCATTGATAATTCGAAGCGCTTCGCAATAAAAATTAGATTGGCCATGTCCAAAGAGCTAACACTCGGAGTGTTATTGCCAATGAGGGTTGGGATCCAGATATAGACCGAATAAATTATATTTTTGAAGACCATTTAATTTCTCACATTTAATCAAGGCGTTACAATCATTTTTTGCTTTTTTAAAATTTAATGTTTTTCTGTGTCAAGTTGGTATTGTAAAGCCGAAGAAATAAGTTCTGCAAGTCTTTCAGCCTTTTTCCATCACTGAAATTATTGGTTTTTACTTTTGATTAATTCATTAATACCATTTTCGAAAGTACAGATGTGCTCATTAGCATGGAGTCAGCAAGTAAATTAGTTCGTGACCACTTTCGCAATATACGGGTGTAAAGTGTTACATTGTTATCAGATATAGAATACAGAAATTTAACATAGCGAACACTTTTTATCCAAAGGTTTTGAAAATATTTCAAAACTAACGCAAGACTAAAGGGCGTTGATCATTATCATATTCTGAATAAGTACTCGTAGTTACATCAGTTGTGTGATCACAATTTTGTTTTTCTCTTTTACCCCCTATGTCATGATTTGTTTTTAACATTCCGACAGTAAATCTCAAAAATCAGGTGACAGGTGGCAAACACACACATAAACTCCAATTGGAATTCTAGCAGGGCATATTCCATTTCCACAACTATCGGCATTTAATATGGGTAGGTAGCTGCTTTATCGTGACTTAAGCACGTTCGCCCAAACATTTTTGAACAAAATTGAAATTAAAGACCTTGCGCCATCATTTTCTAAAACGATCAGCTGACTGCAAATTTTAAAATATAAAAACGCGTACTTTTGAAACCCGAAACTTGGCAACTCTAACCCACCACACTAAAACTCTCCACTACATTAACTTCTCCTCTCAGTGGCACAGCAAAAAAAAACGATATCTGGATCTCTCTCTCAAAGTTTTTCCACTCAAACTCTCTCACGAAATGTGTACGTTCTTACTCCTTCCTTGATATCTCGCCATCTCTTTTCATAGTCGATAAGTCTCCCTTAAAAGCATCACCCAACCAATTTCACTCTCATCCGGTCACATTACCCGAATAATGTTATGATCTCTTTCTGTGCCATAATCGTTCCATTGAATGAGCGACTGAATGGGAAATATGAGTTTTATTGCATGTTGAAACGAAACGAGCAGAGAAGTGCGCCTTCTGTGTCCATATATTTACACGCAAATCGCTATTGCGGGGCAGTTACCCCGTACGCTGACGATGTAGTAGTGTGAAAATGTGACTACCAACGATCTACCCTCTCACTTTGGCGGAATATGCCTTCTCATACCAAGACTTCTTTTAGGTTAAATCACATTCCATCGGTGTAGGGTGTGTGGGCAGAGGTAGGTAGAGTGTATGGTGTACCTGGTGCTAGTGCCATTTAATTTAATGGCCTCTTGCCGCTATGGTGTGTGGAGTGTCGTGTGCGCTTTAACATCATGGTGGTGGGTGGATGGTTAATATGCAATCTTTGCCTCCTCCACCGCTGTCATTTGTTATGTTTTGTGCACTTGTACGGTTACCATCGGTCGATGTCTACACCCCCGGATGCTGCGAACAGGGATGTCATCTAAAATCGAACTGAGAGCTTTTGTATCTAAAGGCGTCTGATGCAAGTGTCGGGCAATTTTTGGTGGCTTCCTTTATGGTGGGCTCATCGCAGCATCACCAGCGTGATCGTTGTACTCGTGGTTCCCTAGTTCCGAGTCCCCTCGAATTGGATTTCTTCTTCCTCTTCCTCTTCCTCTTCCTCTTGATTTCGTCATTATTCCTCTTTTATTTTTTTTATTATTTTATTACGATTGTTATCTTGTGATTATACCTCTAGGCAATAGCGAAACAATTTGGACAATAATTTGCCGCTCTTTCTCTCTGTGGTTCGTAGTTTTGTAAATTTTTTTTTTGTTTTTCCCTTTCTCTTGTTATGTTTGTCGCTTTGACGTTTTGTTTGTCATTCGTTTGCTTTTTGTTTAATGTTCGTAATTTTATTGTTTGTTTTGATTGCTCGACGTGGTGGTGGTAGGGTTTTTTTTTACTTTGCGGTCTACAGTGGCGCTTCAGTTGTTATGATTTTTGGAATTTGTTCGTCTTGTCAAAGTTGATTGTCATCATGTTTGTTTCTAAACGGTTTCCTAACTAACTGATTACTGTCTACACGTCTCGGTCCTATTTTTTATGACCACCTTAGCGCAATTGGATCAGAGTCTGTCTGTCTGTCTGTCATTAGAGTCATTCATGAAATTTCAAGTGTGAAGTAGTGAAGAAGTGAAGTAGTGGAGTAGAAATTAATTCCATTGAGGGACGGGGAATGGGTTTTTATTATTATGACAGCCATATATGGGTTTATGGCGTACCTACTCCCGAACAAGACATTAGATACTCGTTATGAATGAGAGTAACGATCTGCAACAACAGCACTAGCACCAGCGACAACACAACAGAAATAGTTATGAGAACGTATAAATTGAATTATTAGCTAGTAGTGGAAAACGGCGAGGCAGCTCGCTGGGGTGGGAACAATTTTTCACTTTTTTATTTTACAAATTCGTGGTCAACTTGAATGGATTTGTTGATTGTTTTTAGCTGATAGCAGACAACAGCAGAACAACAGCCACACACAGGCCGAGTTTTAATTGGTTACATGAATATTTATTAATTTCCTTTCAATTTCGAAAGAGCCACTATAAAATAGAAGCCATCGTTTCAGATCTTTGGCTGGGCTAATGGGGTCGGTTTGTAGTCATTACGGTTGGCCGTAGTGTTGCACGATCGTAAAATTTTTAGCTCATTAACGAGACATAAACAAAATTATATATAAAATTTTCATTTTCTAGTTTTTATCTCCTTTTTTTTAACGGTATATTTAGCTACATTTTAGTGAAGCGCTTCCGTTTTAGGCTAAGTTTGAGACCATGTGAGCTTTTGAGATACGATACACAGGTATCTAACACAGCATGGGGCCTGCGGTTCATTGATATAGAAATTCATAAGTTTTTCGTAGAGTTAATTTCGATGATATATCATCGAGACGATAGTGATAATTGAATGTTAAGGTTGAAGGTTAAACTCAAATGAGGCAACTATAATACTATATCAGCTGTATATTTATTTATATACTTTCGTGCATCTTTGGTTTTTTGCTAGAACTCATAACTTTTAAGGTTGTGCCGGATACAAGGGTGCATTTAATTGCTGTCGTGTTCCATATTCTTGAACCTGCTGAAATGAAGTGAACGAAGATTTGCATGGTTTAAGGCAGAGAACAGTGGATCATTTAAAAATCTTGTCAAAGTATTGAATTAGAATCAATCAAATCCTCAAGCAAGAGTACGCTTCTCAGGTTGCTTGCTTAGCAATGGAGGTTCGTTTCTAGTTTCAGATTAGTAGCCTAAGAGTCTCTAAGCGAATACTTTATTCACATGTAAATTAACTTTGGAAAATCTTTCAGATATTTTATAAGAACTTGCAAATTCAGGTAAACTTCCTGAATCGGTAACGACAACCACTCGAATTACTTACACTGCTGATTAAGTCGTTATTATTTCAAATGAATTGGCGATGCAAATAAAGATGATTCAAAATTCAATATTTGTTATAACAAATCGTAGAAAATTGGATAGAGCAATAACGTCTTTAACAAGCGATCCCCCAACTGTAAGCCGCATAAGACCAATCACAATAGGTCCCATACTCATGTCGCGACCAATAAAACTGAAATGAGGACACTTTGCATGAGACCTACAAGGGCTATTCACCGTACTATGCTGCAATTGCAACCGAAGTCTATTTTGTGTAATTTGTCAATGAACAACGGTGTATGTAAGATAATGCGTTCCGAAAATACTTCACAGATGCGCGAAATAGAACCCGATAAACGTGAAATATATAGACATTCCAAATAGGTACAATAAAATTGTTAAAGTTGAACGCTTCAACACGCTTGCAATTTTTAGAGACTTCAGGAAGGGCCTAAGCACGGATTTCTCTCGTATATCTCATTTAGCCTTAGTAAATGTTAATAAATAGTAAAGGGTGAGTCAACAGATGGTATGGCTGTTAATTACTGTCACTTACTGTCATACAATCTGTGTATGACAATTTTAGTCATGGAGTCGTTTACCACGCTACAACGCATTTTTGTTATTCAATCTTATTACGAGAATGTGCGATCTGTAAAAGTAACATTTCGTAAAATTCGTGAATTTTTCGGTCAACATATTAGCCCTAGCGAGTCCGGAATTCGTGCAATGGTGAAGTGTTTTGAAGAAACTGGTTCGATATCGGGTCAAATTCCATATCAGTATGCTCGGCCAACATGTACACACCAAAACATCACCACTGTGAGCAAAAGTGTTCAAAACCGTCAATTCGTCGCCAAAGTCAATAATTGGGCCTCAATTATAGCACTTTACGCCGAATTTTAAAAGTTGCTCTTCATTTGCACGCCTATAAAACCCAAACTATACAGCAATTGAAGCCTTTGGTCCATCTACGACGTCACCGATTTGCTAGGAAAATTTGTCATCGAATTTGATCTTTTCCGATGAATCCCATTTTTGGGTAGGTGAATAAACAAAATTGTCATTTCTGGGGACCGGAAAATCCATATGAGATTCACGAAAACACATCCACCTGGATTGGCGGCATCATTGGCCTGCACATTTTCGAAGATAAGGCTGGAGGGACAGTTACAGTGAACGGAGAACGGAGAACGGAGAACGGAGAACGCTACCGCAACATGTTGACCGGCTATTTTTTTCCAAAATTGAGTGAATTGGGTCTGGATGAACTCTGGTTTCAACAGGATGATGGTACCGCCCACACAAGCCATCAATCAATCAATTTATTGTGTACGAAATTTGAAGATCGCATTATTTTGGTTAGAGGAGAAGTTGATTGGCCTCCAAGGTCATGCGATTTGACACCTTCAGACTTCTTCTTATGGAGTTATTTGAAGAGTAAAGTATATGCCAATAACCCAGCGATGATTCCGGATCTCCACAATAACATCAGAACTGAAATTGCGGCCATTGACCCACTTATTCTTCAAAAAGTCATTGATAATTTTGACCTTTGGTTGGTAGCTTGCAACGGAAGCCATGGTGATCGCATGAACGACTGTATATTTCATTCATATTTGTCATAGACCGAACTTTATTAATCAGTAGTATAATATATTGATTGTCTAATAAATGTGTGCTTAATTTAATGAAAACTTCCACACTAGCTCTTGAATCACCCTTTAGACTCAGGGCTGGAACAATTTTGGACTACCAACTTCTCTAAGAAAAACTATCCGTGTCACGTCAAAGACAGTGCAAGAGGAAAAACGACGCTGTAATGAGATACCACAGCAGCTCAACGTGAAGAAGAGCAAGGAGCAAAGTCCGTTCGAAGTTTGTGTAAGCGAACGTAGCAGATTACAGCTGAATTCAAGACTTTGACGCAAGCTCTTCAAAAAGTATTGTGCAGCTTATGCCTTGATGAATCGGTCACTACATCATCAAAAGAAAGGGTCTGATAGTAAATAATAAATAAGTATATGATGTTAATAAACAAGGAATTGGTGCCTCCTGTCACTGTTTACAGCTAGGATTTGAAAAAAAATTTAAGGAATCGGAAGAAATAAGATTTCTCAGACACATAGCATGCAACGAAGCTGAGCCTCAGATGTTTACTGGTTAAGCATCGCGAAGCTACTGAATTCAAAACCGAAAACCATAAAACCAAACCGAACAAAGAGCATTGTCATGCCCCAGAGAAAGGGGTTTTTGAATATTAACCCCAGAACTGAGGACGGATGTCATTAAATAAGTCTATGGTAATCGGTATGGAGAAGCCTTAAAGAGGAATTTTTGTTTGGCAGAGACGCCAATCAGGTCAAAAATCCTCTAAGTAAGTTGGTAGGTAAGTGTGTATCTTCTATCACACTTGTTCTAGGGAGAGTATAGACCAGACAATTAAGCATGTTATTCTAAGTTCGAAATCATTCTTGCTGGGGTGGCACACTGAAATGCAAACAAAGAAACAATTTCGAAAAAAGGGAATATGGTGAATTCATATAGGCAGTAAAATATTTTGAACAAATTTTTCTAGAATCAAGAAACCTTATATTTAATATTATGACTTCGGCTTTCGCGATATAACAGGTGGTTCGAAAAGTCCCGAGGGTAACACAATTTTTTGGAAAAATTTGACTATATTCATCAACTAACCTGCTTCTAGAGTGATACTATCATTTCAATGCTCTCTAATATTTATATGGCTTTCTTATAGAATAATTTGTCCAATACTTCAAAATACGCTTCAGTTTCGGCGGTCACGTCTTCATTGGAGCCATATCTCTTTGCGGCTAACATTTTTTTTTGGCTTGCGAACAGGTAATACGATCGATGTTTAATCCATTGTCACATACCATATGAAAAAAGTTGGTTTAATTTCATTTAAACAGCGATCTGAATCATTAACACGTTGTTGTTTTTGGTCAACTGTGAGCAACCGCGGTACCAACTTCGAATAGAGACTTCACGTATCCAAATACTAGCGCAAGATATGATGTATAGGGTTTATTGATATCTACGATTTCGCTTTACGGTTGTTCCAAATGATTTTGTTAATTTTTGTTTTAACTAACAGCCTCATTGTTGCCCCAAGAGCGTTCAGCATCATTTGTCTCTGTACGACCGCGTTAGAATTCAACAAACTAGCGACAAATGGTTGCTTTCAACGAAACAGATTCTTTATTGCACTTTTCAAGCCATTCTTTAGTTTTATCAACGTACGAAATTGTTTTTTTTTGTTTTTTTGGTTTTGTAAATATGACTACTGATCGAAATGTCATCAAATTTTGACATGTATCGCTTGAAGTATGGATGAGTTATTAAAGTCGCCATCTATGTACCAGCCTCGGGACTTTCCAAACCCCTTGTTATCTACAAAGTAATGAATATTGGAATAATAGTTACCCCACCTTTCGTCCCTTTAACAAATTGGCAACTGCAAAACAAAAAGTGTGTACGCATCTCACTTTTGGTAGCTTATTTTTCATTTAACTAAAGTCGTCTTCCTTTGAGCATGAAATGTGTCGTTCTCTCGTTTTTTTACATGCATCGAATAGTTCGATTTGTTCGCATAAGTGTACCATTGCATTTTCTCAGCACTTAGCTTATGAGATATTAAACGATAGCCGTCAGAGTTTTCCACGTGGTTCTTTGCACGATGCAACAGCATAATGTCTTCAAGATCGACTGTACAATGGTTGTGGTCCGCAATCCTGATCACGCTGATGGACACCGTTTTTCTTCGGAACAAATTTCTTACATTATTGTATTCTTTTTTTTCATTTCATATCCCAAAATTTTTTGTTTATTCACGATTTCGAATTAAAAGCCGGTTTTATGTTTCTTGCCTTAATATCGAGTCAGTCGATTTCAGTCATCCTCGCCCATTTTAAAGGTAGCTTACAGTTGAATTTAGATAGACAGTTTTCTATATCGCGATATATTCTTTATAGAATTGTCATTCTAGTTCGCTTTTAGGTTTTTCGCAAACCCTTTCTATTTTAGTTAGCCTTGCTCGAAGTTCTATATTTTCGCTACTACGGCTTTTGGTTTTCGTATGGACTTCATGCAAGTAGTTGTGTGTGATCCCGGTGATGTAGATCTCGACATTCTTAAACTCTTCCCAAAAGGGGGGTAAAAGGGATAAATGACTCCCCGCGGAATCCAAAGTACCGGCGCCCGCAGAAGGTGGATTTTCCAGTGTGCCTCGTTTGCCATCTGGGGTAATTGTGCCTTTTGTCTGTTCATTGCATATTTTTGCATCCACTACATGTTCCGTGTTCCGTGGGTTGATTTTAGTTGACTCTTACGTGAGGCTTGCCTACCTCGGTGAAGTTTTATCTCTTTTTCTAGCGGTGTCGCAGCTCACTGTATTAAGATGATCACGCATAACTTCAATAACGTATGTAACATACATAAAGACTTTAAGCTTCAATAGCATCTTTAAATCTGTTTATAATAGATACCCGAGCATAGATATTCAAGTAGCTTTTGCTCTTATTATTCATCACTTAAATAATGGTATTCTTTAGAGCCTTATTATTACAGTCTTTTCGTTGGTTTTATGTACAACTACGTTCCGTAAAAAATAATTGAATGGGCTTAGATTTGAAGGTTGCAATGCATTGCAACCGCAACCAATATATCCAGTGAGAACTCAGGTATGCACATACATGTGTATAACAATAATCGCGGCATACAACCTATATTTAAAGGACTATTATTGCTGAATAAATTCAAATTATGTAGAAGCACTTTATAACGTTGAACTTATTTCTACTTGAGACTTACTCGTGTAAGTCATATTCATATTCTTTCAGACCATAGCCATGATCTTAAGATCTAGACAAACTTTATTATAACTGCGTATGTAGGTGATCGATTTTTTTCTAAATTTTCAGTATTGGTTACATTCGCCATTCAAAATATACAAGATGTTCATTTGCAAATGACCGAGTTGAAAGGCCGCATTCAATAGTACGTAATGCCTTACTAAACAAGTCACGTTTCTGTTTGAAATTTCTGTAGTAGATAGACTGTAATATCGCTACTTTGACTTTAAACAAATAGTAGAGTTACCTTACTTTTGGCGGTTTGAAAACTTTGGACGGATTGATTTCTTGCGTTCGTTCAACCTGCGCTTTAAGCTGATGAAACTAACATCGATATTAATGTTGTAATTTATATGGCAGTCAGGGTATCCCAAAGGAGTTGGAACTGTATATCATTAGATCCACAGTATACATTAACTTGCTAAGGTGGTGCTACAGAACAGATTAAGATCATGTTAAAAAAGAAACTGGACAATGAAGTATAAAAGCTTGCTAATTGATTGGAGCTACGATACATTACCTCTATATTAAGTCAATCCCCCGACTTATGCTATTAGGAAGATAGTCAATAGTGACAATATAAAAATGATCAGCTGCTCTAATATTGCAGAGCAAGGGAAGGTATCTGGGGCTTTATGGGTGATATGAAGTCAGAAGAGATCTAGAATAATTCTTAAGTTCCAAAGGCTACTGGTGAAAACATTGTGGGAAATTCTTTGGGAAGTGCTCCATTTTTTCTTCATAATAAATATATCAGGAGGCAAGCACATACATACTCGGACACGCAGAGATACTACACCAACCTACGACGAGTATCAAACGTACATAGATATAGTCCAACGGCATACTATGAAATACCCAGAGAGCTATTTTGGTAAGCCACTTGGATAAAATGGCTTATGTCATCCGTAAATGGATATTAAATCGTTGTAGAATAATAAGAATGTTTTTAACAAATTTCCAAGAGTCCTTTTATTTGCATCAATTATTGCAATGGGCCGTACTTTGGAAATTAGTATTTTAAGAATTTTAAGAAAGGGTGTTTTCTAACTCTGTTCAACCTATCTTGATCTGGTTTAGCAGATTTAATTGTATTTATTTTAGATGCGCGAGTGAACTTAATTACCTCTTGATCATCTATTTTATGGAAATACAATTTAGTTGTGTATGCAGATATCTTAAAGTAAGAGCTGCTACTCAGTGATAGCCATAGAATACTGCATCGCATACTGCAAGAAGAAAGGTGGACAATAAACTTTTTTTCTTCGGTATATAATCTGCTCGCGCTCAAGGAATTTAAGTACCCTTAAGATGCTTGCATATAGCATGATGTATGTCTGCATGTATTTTGGCAGATCAATTACCCGCAAGAAATTACTCAGATGAAATTTTACGTTTCTGATTATTGCGATAAACAGTTAAATCAAGGAAATATGGTAACTTCCCGTAGTTATGCTACATTGTGCAAGTATGTGCAGGCTCTTCTGATTTTTTTTTCTTCAATTTTCTACACAAAAATTAGTTCAGATTCGAAGACGTAACAACTACTTTGTGGCTTTTAACAACCTTAAGAAGATTCTGTCATATTTGGGTAGAATACGTCTACTTTCGTTGTGACCCCATTGAATATAATCTAGTAGGAATAAAATAACCACATGATTGACCAAAAAAAAATGTAAATATTTTATTATTATTGTTTTGTTCTTTTATTTATTTATAAATTTTTTTATATTTATATTTTTTTCACACAATATAATTGGAGTATGAGATAAAATAAATAGATATAAACTTATACATACGTAAATAGGTATACTCATATGCATAAAGTCTACATACAATGTATATGTAAGTGAAAGAAATAATTAAATACTGTTCAGAATTAATTTTAAGTACAATTTAAAAAGTCAACATTTTAACACAAACAATTTAAAAACCTACAAAAGTGAATTTAAATTTTAAGTAAATCATTGTTAAATTTTCTATGTTTCTCTTGATATTTTTGTATAAAAAAAAAATGTGTGTATGTATCTTAAAAATAATGTATGATAATATAAAATTAAAAACTAAAAATGTCACCCAAAATCAATGTAGATACACACTTATGTATGATCATAAGTACGCACAAAAAAATTCAAAAAATCAAAATGTATATGTATCCCTATCTAAATAAAAATAAAAACTCAATTAAAACTCCACTATAATGACACTTCATAACAATTGTGATTAAATCCATTCAAAAAATTACACTCAATGTACAATCGCACTATTTCAGTTATTATTATTACAAATTTAACCAATTCCCTTTTATATGAACATTACAGCTATGATTATAGATACTTTAACCAAGTAGGTAGCAAAAACCAAGCAAAAAAAAAAAACTCAGATGGAAAAAAAAAGAATCCAATGCATCTTTTCCAGCTACCAGCTAAACAAAAACGCTAAACAAGGACAACCATAAATACGATCCATTCACTATCCTACTTCACCCAGGTGTGATAAGTTGTGGGTGCTTGATTTTTACTCTCTGAGAGTAAAATGGAGCGAAAGCTCTTCTCAATAAATGGAAAAAGAAAAAAAAATTCCTACAACAAACCAAGAGCACATGGCTTGAAGATTTCATACAATGCTCGGAGATACAAAAACACAGATACAACAGAAAACAAAAATCTGCTTCTGCATTTCGGTCCGAACGTTTAGAAAATTCTTATACGAACACATCTCATTCCAACATTTTCCTCCGGATTCCACTCAGAATCCAGTTCTATACCCACACATGTTTGTACATATGGAAAGAAAATCAACTACCACTGTGGCATTTCCTTTCACACGAATACTAGTAAATCTTGTAAAACATCACCCGGGGAGCACCCAGCTCTAGTGCCAGTGCCAGTGTGCTCTATACATCAACCCTGTGCTTCAGGAGCGAGCAGGCCAACACACACCTCAAACCCATGTACAAGAGTATCTCTAACTCATTCTTATGGTCTCGAGATACGTTTTTAAATTTTTTTTTTTACATTTAATTTTTTTCTTTGGGGTTGCTCTCTACTCTGTCTGATTCTCTGTATCTTTGTATCTGTTTTATATACACAGAGTCAGAAAACCCAACAAGAAAGTGTAGAAACAACACTAAGAAGAAGAAGCAGAGATGAAGAAAAAAAAGTAAAAAAAAGAAAAAAAAAACAGCACCAAATGCTTTTCGAACAACTCAACAAAAACCGAACAGAGCCCCTTGTACACATTTATATACGTGTCTGTATCTATATGTATTCAACACAAAAATATAGCGTGAAGCGAAATCGCGTAACCATATCATCATAGCTTTTGTATTGTGCCATAAACGAACTACTTCTCATAACGCAAACAGCTTCGGACTTATACGATCGAAAAATTACCTATTACAAAAATTTTTATACTCTTTTCAAAAAAAAAACAAAAAAAAAGTAAAAATTGTTTTTATTATATTTATAGTACCGCCAAAACGGTTCTTTGCTATACTTACTACTATACGATACATTCTCTCTCTGATCGTCGCCGTTGTCGTCTTCTTTTCAGTCTTTTTTTCGTCTTCTAATTTTATTCGATGTATGGCACATTAGTACCTACTTACGCTATTTTGTTGTTTGTTTCATCTATTATACTATCATTATCGTCATTGTCGTCGTCGTAGTCGTTGTGTTGTGTAGTCTCTTCGTCGTACCGTCTCCGTCGTCATCAAAATAATAATAATCATCAAACCGACAGCGGCTAACTTGTGCTTTTTCCAACTCATCTCATTTATGAGAAACTCAATCAAAAATCAGCCAAAGCTACAAATTTAAATTTAAATAAAAAAGTAAACGAAAACAACAAAATTTCTTATAATTTGGCAAAAACAATTTCTTTTTTTCCGGAAAATCATTATGATACATCCGCCCTGTGGTTTTGTGCTATCTTTTTTCGTGTTTACATTTGCTGGTTAACAACTAATTGAAGCATTTTCTTTTAGAGGAAAATAGTAAAAACTGTCCAAAAAATTGTGCTTTTGTGAAGACAGAAAGTTAGAATGATAACAAGTTGTATTTTGTGCGCGGATTAAAAATAAAAAAAAAAAAAAATCGACACAGTTTACTACATGGCTAACTACAACAAAATGACCGTAAAAATTAAATCACCATAAAAAATCATAAAAACGGGCGCCATCCATACACTCTAGATGCATCTAAATGCTTGTTGATATATCACAGATTAACGTAGATACTCGCAGTTACTCGTTGATAGTCGTAAACGTACCGCAGATACTCATAGATACCCATCATTATCGGAGTGTTGTGCTATAAAATTGTGAATGATACCAATTTTGTCATTTTTAAGTGAATCTTTTGCAATAAAATAAAATTAAAAAAAAAAATAAAATAGTAATAAATTCAAATAGATACATACAATATCTAACGATCTCAAAACAAATGAATCTGAGTATCTGTGATGACTGAAGTGTACCGATACAGTGTTTAACACCCCAACAAAAAAAAAAAAGAAAAAAAAAAACATTAAATCCTCTATTCTCTCAACAGAATATTTTTTATTGCCACTAAAACCGAAGTGAACAGTGTGCTCTTGCTATCCACGTGCTATGTGAAGTAGTTAATGAAAGAAAAAGTATCTTTCCTCAAATATATTCCATGTTTCTAATCGGTTTTTGAAAAAAAAAAAAAATAACAAAAAAGAAACATTTGTCAAGTTTATTACATTTTTACAAATCACGCAAATCATCACAACTCAAACACATCATAGGCAGCTGGGGATTTGAAATCTAATGGAATAGATTTATGAATTAATTCAAAATTTCATTTCATATAAAAATTAAAAAAATAAAAATACACAATCTTTCCCACAAAAGAACAAATTGCAAAATAAAATTATTTGTTGCCCAAGATATTTAAAAAAAGGTAAAACATTTTCTTCTACTGTACGTAACGTAACTTTAATCTATTTACTCAGTACTAAAACAAAACTATAGATACTTGTAATTTACACTAGATACTAAACTAAAACAAAGCAAAAAATATATATTTTTTTATATTACAATAGTTCCAACAATAGTTAACTATCTATTCATCCCTTCACTTACAAAAAAAAAAAAAACTAAGAAAAGAATAGAATAAAAATTACGAAATTAATTTTTAACATTTGTAAGAGAATAGAAAAAAAAATTAAAATTCCTTTGTAAGACAGAGCGTAACGTAAATATGTGCAATGTCAAAATTTGTTTTTGATAGTATGCTACCAAAGTATCCACAGTTTCAACCATTTATAAGTTCACATTTAACAAGCCAACAAAATTCATCATCAGCAGCCGCCGCCGCAGCAGCCGTCGCTTCAGCAACAGCAGTAGCCGTCGCCGCAGCCGCACAACAAAATCATCATCAGCAACAATTGCACCATCATCATCAGCAGCAACAGCAGCAATTACAACAGCAACAGCCGCATCAACAGCAGCAATTACAACAACAGCAACAACAGCAATTAAGTTCAAATTCACCTGTATCCTCATCATCGCCGACTACATTTGGACATTCCCCAAGTTCGAGTAGTAATAATACTAGCAGTAGTTATTCGCTAAACGCCGCCGCCGCAGCAGCAGCAGCCGCAGCAGCCGCTGCATTTCAAAATCATAAAGTTATAACAAGTGCCGCAGCAGCCGCTAGCTCCAACGGTCTATCACCATCAGCACATCATCATTTAAGTTCAGCTGCCGACAGTAGTCCTTTGAGAGGAAGTGCTGATTCAAATAATAGCCCCAATTCGTTTGCCATACCAACTAGCAAAATGTATCCATACGTATCGAATCATCCCACAACGCATGGCGGTCTGACTGGTATGCCGGGATTTTCCGGACTTGAAGATAAATCTTGCAGGTAAATTAAAAATATATACAAATCCATATATCATATATTAACCTATATGAGATTTTCTTTAGAAAGTACGAGTAATCCCTCTTTTAACCTCTGGGTTTTGGAAATCTGTTGATAGGAAAATTTTATGTTTCGGGTTTATTTTTCGAAAATTCCGCCGAATAACTATCAAAGTTGGCTGTAAGAGAAGTAGTTGTCATTAAAGAGGGTTAAGCTTGCTCTCAAAGCAGACCAAAGTGCCCTTGGTATCGAATTCTTCCTCTTTTCCATATTTGTCAATATTTTTGTGTCAACTGCAATAGATTCCGGTTTACATCAGTATCCATTTCTTTCAATTTTGTTTTACAAATAAAAGATGGATATATCATGAAAATCTGTGAAAGTAAAATATATCGCCGGATGGTAATTTATTTAAGAAGATCCTTTTATTCGGAATTCATGTTTGCCAAAATTGAAGCGTTAACTACCCGTAAAAATAAATAATTTGTCGATTAAAATCATAGATTTAATGCGAATAGTAAGCAGAATGTTTCAACTCAAACACCGTCGCAAAATTTCAACATTAAAATAGAGCATGTATCCCATGGTCAATAGGAAATCAATGAAACGGTTGGTAAAGTTCTTTTTTCTGGCTTTTTCGACTTTCGATTCTTTCTACTCTTAACTCTGCTTAAGGTGCATTTCCAAAGGAATTTGACAGATTTTATTGTTTATTTAAAAGTTGAATTGAAAATCTAGGTTCATTTTTGATATAAGGAATTGGTACTCCCAAAGCCTAACACAAAAACGATATGCTCTCAGTATGATAAAAATTCTTAAAAATATTAGCAATACTTTTGGAAAGAGATGTGGAAAAACTTTTGAATAGTTGCCTCGCGGGAACTGCTGATGTCTATGTATAATAATCTCGGGAATATCACATAGAAACAATTCAAAATTGTAGAAGCACATACTCGTACATCAAAACCAAACATATTGAATTGTATTATCTAAGAGAATTTGATATTCCACTAAATATTCCAATAAACAACAAGTACCGTAGACTATGTACTATTTTTTAAAAGCCTACGACGAAGATTAGCCGTATATATCATTCATTACAACTTTGCCTATCTACATTTATGTTCAAATTTTGCATCTTTTGTAATTGCCAGCGGCAAGCAATTATATGGTTAGCTAATCTTGGCTACAAGCCATACCACCTATTAGTTTTGCTAAACTCTTGACATTTTCAAAAATTATAGAAAAGTCAGATTTCATTCAAAATAAGATTTTTATTTTGTCTACTTTATTTTGGATATTTCAATGGAAAGGTCAAGAAAAACTTTCGAAGAGACTTTTCTTTATGTCAACCCTCCCTACTCTTTTTTTGCAAATATCCTTAAAGGAATCTCTGAAACACACCTGTACTTTTTTCCTGCATATGAACTAAATCCTAAACCTTCAGTATCTTTAATTTGGAATGAGTTGTCGCGTTCCGATATATGTACGTATATTTGGATCCTAACGGCTAGAAGATTTTTTTTCTCACATAATACCTATAGCGCCTATTTGAGTTAAGTGAAAGGTGGTCAGCGTAATGCTCAGCCGTTGACTACAGCGCTAGAGGTTTGGGTTCAAGTCTAGGCTGCAGGTCGAAAAAAAAAATAATAATAAATAAAAATTTCATATCACCCTTTCGTCAGGTAGGGGTAAAAGCCGAAAAATTTAAAAAATTTAAAGTATATTTCTCATATTTTAATTAATTGTTATATGTCTTCTTCAAACGCTTGCCCCGAGGACTGAAGTTTCAAACATAAAATTGTATTATTGAAATACTGACAAAAGTCTTCGTTATGCAGTAAAGTGAAAAACTTTTAACAAGTCGAAAGGAAACTGTCCCTCAAAAAATTGTCGGCATAACTTTGACCTTTAACATAATGGCTATATAGTTTCGTCAGTTGCGAATTACAAATTACAATTAAGAAGTGTTCTATAAATTGCAGTCAATTAAAAACAAAGAGATTTCTCCACGTCATCGCTATCGAAGAAATCACTTATTTTTCATATTACCATTTTATGACGAAATGCATGTTCAGACACCGAAGTGTTAGCTTAGTTAAATTCAAAGAGAAACTAACAATATTAAAGGATTTTAGTCTATTACATTGCCATTTAGCTAATTCTTTACCATGAATATGACTTTTAATACTTCTGATTGTTAAAACATTATGATACTTGGCAATGCAAAGTAAAACATTGAAGTATTCAATACGATCCAGATGAACCAAGACTAGGAAATCTTTAAATTCAAGACGTTGATTTACTAATGTAATCTGATATTTTCTCAGATATGTCTTATGAAAAACATGAAATTTGAATAAAATAATCTAAAAGTTAGCATTCCGAGCTGTGAACAACAAGCCTCAGTTCTAATATTTACAGTTCGCTTTCAAAGCATTGAAGGCCTTACAAAATTAAAGCTTCATAATTAGTGTTTGGTATGTAACATAGTTCGAAATTATTAGAACATTGAACGGAATTCCATGTAAAATTTCCATATTAACCTTTATATTTAAACATTATTGTTCAGCACTTGTTTAAAAGCATGTCGTTGAAAATGTAGCACAATTTAAAAAAGTCGTCAGCAGTGAAAAATCCGAACGTCGAAAGCGGCATAACTAAAAATCACTGACAGATTAATCACATAACATATTTATAATTTCATTTTATACAGCAATACACTCTAACATTTGGTTGACATATGTTATGTGCTCATGCTTGACTTGCGTTTTCCACAACACCACTACAAATTTTCGAAGTATGTCTGTTTCGTGACAATATTTAAGAATTGGCCTTATTTTAACAGAGAAAAAATAGGAAAAATAAATCTCAACGACATAGAGTTCACTGATATTTCAATTTTAATAGTCACCAGAAGATACAACCATTTAACCTGAACCTAACCCATTTTCCAAAAATCTCAATTAATCAGGCAAATTTTAGCACCCGACTAAAAAAATAAAAACGACAAATCTAAGAAATGATTTTAGGCTCACAATCTTGGCATTCATTCTAACGAAAGCAAGTTTTTTTTTATTGAAGACGGTAAGTCTTTCTAGCCATTGCTATTACCTCTAAATGTTTTCAGGTCAGGATAAAAAAAAATAAGTCAATTTACGCGTATCAGAACTGAGAGGCACAGAATATGTAATCGCCTTTAGCACGGTCCTGTCAATCTATGTTGGTCCAAAATGTTTGGTTATCGAAGCTCTGGCTTTGGTCAATTTTACTTATTTTCTTACATAGAAGCAGATTAACGTTTCTAATTGATTTTAGTATCTAAGAAGATATCACTTTTGAATTCCAATATCAAATGTCTCAGTTTACTTCAAGTATCATACATGCTCAGGATTCACTAAAAATGCATCCTGACTTTGTGTATGTTAACTGAACTCAGTGGAGTAAATTTTTGTCAGATTCAAGTTTGTTATTAAAATATCAGGAATTATTTCTATATAGCGATTACTTCTGTACCAAATTTTAGAAAAAAATCGTTTTAACAAGCAATAAAAGAAATCGTATTGGAGGCCATGCAGCTGACGAATGATTTCTGCAGCGCATGTTGAAAAAGAAATCCAGAAATTACGAGTGTTTTATTTTTCGATTGGCACAGGCACAAAATTCCACAAAAGCTAAGTTTTGTGACTCAAATTTGTAACATCAGTCAAAACAATCCAAAAATATCAAAAATCATATGATGACCGTTTTAATTGGAAACTGCATCTGGTATTGAAATGAAAATTGTATCAGAAATTGCATTTGATTTCCCGCGCCTATATCTCCAACTTAAAACTCTTCGGTTGAAGGTGTGTGTATGCCTTTATGATATACGAGTATGCGCAATCTGGACCCTTAACCAAATAAAGTCCGTTGATGTGAACATATTTCGACATTCGATTAAGGTGTACTCGTATGTGACTTAAGGCAGTAATCCAATGCAAACTGCGTAATCTTCGAAGGCGTATAAAACATCGAATATCCAAAATATGCTTTTGTTCTTTTTCTTAACTTTCACCTGCTTAGATACTTAGTGATTCTGAGAAGGTATTTCAACTTCAGAGTTCCATTTAAAGACCTTTCCGAGAACCAAAATTACAAGTTCACTATAAGTTTTTCGAAAATTTGTTGTTCCTGATTTATTTGAAATTTTCACGACATCCTGTTCGCAATTTCTGCAGATCAATCCAAGATTACAGTTGTCTTCATCTGACATGAACACATCCCGTCGGTGATGATTCCTTCACCCACAATTGCGGTTAAGACTAGGTCTCTGACCAAGTCGAACTTACCACCTTATTCGTAAATCATGGCCACAATTTGTAGGCGCTCGTAACCATTGTTTCAAAGCAAAGTTAAGCCTCCTGCAGTTTTATGAGGCCAACATTTCTTTTGTTTGGAATTTCTTATGCGCGGCTAATGTTTGGTTTCACTAATTTGCATAGTGTATGTGGTGTTTGGTGTGTGCATTCGAATAGAACCAGCAGGTCATCTTGTCACAAATGACCATTCGTTTGTTTGTTAGTCTGTACATTAATTTGTTTATGGTTACAGTTGTTGTATATATAGTGTGCTTGTTGGAAATTTATTTTACTACCATCCTCCTTCTCCAGTCTTTTGTCATGTTAATTATTGTACTCATACCTTTGACCACAACATTGCGCAAAAGTAATTAGCTCTCAATTGGTTGAGAATGGTTTCGGAATGTTAATCGTATGTAGTCTTTTACATATTTATCTGTATAATATATTTGTATATTTAGTATCTGTGTTCATAAAAGTCACTAATGGGTTTCTTTTCTTTTGATTACAGATACACGGACAGTATGATGAATAGCTATCAGTCGATGAGCGTACCTGCTAGCGCATCAAGTTTTGCACAATTCTATCACCAGGCTGCGGCATCGGCTGTTTCAGCAGCATCTGCTGGCGCAATTGGTGTCGATTCATTGGGCAATGCATGTACACAGCCATCATCGGGTGTTGTGCCGACTGCTGGCGCAGGACAAAGTATTGCAGATATACCAAGATATCCGTGGATGACATTGACGGGTAAGTTTCTTCTTTTAAGATACAAAAAAAAGAGAAAATATTTTTTAAATGGAAAATATGTGCATACATCTGAAATATTAAAACAAAAAATGCACATATGTAAGTATGTGCATGCACCCGAAGCATCTGTAATTTTTAGTTTAAAGTTCATAAGTTGAGATTAAATGTGTGCAATATTATTGTATATACGACCCCATGCTGTATACGAACAGGTTACAGAATCCATTCGTGTTTTTTGTATCACCTTATGACAAAAGGATACACAAGTAATTATTTACCGGAGTTATGTAATACTTGGTAGGAGTTTCTTTTTTAAAAATATGGAAAAAAAATGTACAGGTACAATTTTTCGTAGCAAAGTGGTTGTCAGGAAAGTTGAGAAGATATTGTTAAGGAAGTACTTGAAATTTCACGCACTTACATAGTTATGTTTTTTTTTTAGAAAGAACTAAGAATGGATGGAATAGGTTCATCTAGCTGATCTTTGGTGTGGTTTTTTAATTTTTTGGGTTTGAGAACCAGGAAAAATCAAAATACAGAGACTCGGCGTTAGAACGACTAATTGCCAAAAGGACTATCACATCATTGGCGAAAAGACGAGAACTCGTCCCGGAATTGTTAATGTGCTAGTTGTACGACTTTCAAAACAAAGATTGTGTTCAAACTTCGTGTACTACAACTTAATTTCGATTTCCTTTTTATTCCCGCAGTCCATTTAACTTTGGTTCTAACCCCCATCGCGTATCATTCTTGTATACGTCTCGGGTACCTCCTGAATCGCGTCGCATGTTCACTTGTGCTTCCCATAAAGTCGGATTGGATGTCATGGAGTTTAGTAAAGTTGAGTTATCAAATATCTTGACATGTATACGACATTACTTTTGCCAATGCAATTTATCGTGTAGGCTTTATCTTTATACAGTGATACAAGAAAGCTCTCTACCGTCGCTCAGAACTTAATTGCCTTTCACCATCTTATTTCACGAAATTGCGAGTCATTTAAACAACAGATTTGCGATCGTCGCACATTCTTCGAAGGACATATGATCCAGCCCGACTGCACGCTCGTGGTTCTTTCTTCTTACTTCTTGGCGTATTTCGGTTTCCTCAAATCTTGCAATTAAGTATTTTTCTCATCTTTTCCAAATTTCCTTGATCACCCTTTAGCAGATATTTCTTCCCGTCTTCTATATACCACCTAGATCAAAGGTCCCCCTTGTCCCGGGGGACACCACCGTGTGGCGCTCCCATTGTTCCGATTTGAGTTCTGTTTTTTTGTTAAATTGGTAAATCTGTTGTTGATATTCCCTCTAAATCTTAGCATCATAGCTCGACATTTGCAAAAGTTACGTAGCCAAGAGTACTCGTACATCCATCTCTGTGTGTGTTGGCGATTTTTTACAATTTTAGAAATGGATTTAAATTTGCAACAACGAACTTGTGTTAAATTTTCCGTAAAAAACGGATTTAATGGTACGCGAACGTTGGAAATGTTCTAAAAGTGTTTCGGCAACGATTCTCTAAAGAAAACGGTCGTTTACCAGTCGCACGAGCGCGAGCGGTTCAAAAGTTGTCGTGAGTCAATCGAAGATGATGAACGCACTGGCAGACCATCGACATCGAAAATCGACGAAAACATTGATGAAGTACGAGTAAAAGAAATGTTGGTCAATAACAGCAAATTAAGCATCAGAGAGATAGCGGAGGATTTGAACATTGCCTATGGATCCGTCCAAGACATTTTGGTTAATGATTTGGGTTTCGTCGTGTAGCAGCAAAGTTGGAGCCAAAAGAGCTGATTTGTGAGGCTGAATCCGATCCCACATTCATCAAAAGGATCATTACTGGAGACGAGACGTGCGTTTCTCAGTACGATACGCAATCCAAACATCAGGCAAGTGAATGGCGTTCACCAAATGAGCCGACACCAAAAAAACCACGTCGTTTTCAGTTAAAAAAGAAGGCAATGGTCACTGTTTTCATGGATTACAACGGTGTAGTGCATCATGAATTTTTTCCAGAAGGCCAGGCAGTAAACAAAGAGTACTCGTATTATTTGGGTGTTATGAGACGTTTGCGTGAAGCAATTCGCCGAAAGAGATAGGAATTGTGGGCAGAAAACTCGTGGATTTTGCACCATGATAACGCAACGTCGCACAGTAATTTTTTGACGAAAAATGCAACAAATACCATCCAACAGCCACCGAATTAACCTGATTTGGCTCCCTGTGACTTCTTTCTGTTCAATCGAGTTAAAAAACCACTACGGGGAACGCGTTTCAGCAGCCGAGAGGAAGTATCGAAAAAGCATATCGAAAACCGAATATAAAAAATGTTTCGAGGATTGGATCAAGCGCTGGCATAAGTGTGTTGCAGTTGATGGGGATTAGTTTGAAGGTGACAATATATGTAGATTTGGATGAATAAACTTGTATTTTTAAATACAATACGCAATAAATTGCGGGTAATTTTTGATCAAGGTGGTATTTGGGTGATTGAATCTCTTCCATTATTCGGTAATTTTAAAAACATTGGTTCGTTTGCTTGTGAATTGACATTGCACTTCTTTCATTTTCTATAGCATGCTAACAGTTTCTGAAGGTTTCTCTTCTAATTCCCGATACAATGCCTTAAATTGTATTGCATGTACCCTGATTACCGCTTTTTTCGCTTCACCTTTGCAAGGTTCATTGTCTAACTCAAGACTTACCTTTCCAGTTTACTTTCTGCAGCCTTTCATGCTTACTTTTCGTCCCTTACTGTTATTTTCGCCTCATCGTTCCCTCATCCCGTTTCTTTATGCATGTGGAAACGGCCTCTTGAAACACCAACCACTACACCTACAATTTTCGCAGAAGTTGTTTCATATATTCTGTGTACTTTGTTCTTATTCTTGGATAAGGGCTTTTTGGAGTCATCCACGCAATGTGAACTCCCAATCCTGAACTTCTTCTTTACTTAATATGTGTGAGCTTTACTCGACCGATGTCTGTTTTTGTTAGGTTTTCTCTGGTTTCTTTACGAAAAATTCAGCAAATATGGATACTAACTTACTAGTGGTTTATGCAAGATAACTTTTGAATATTTTACACACCGTTTTACTTTATTCCAGTACAGATGGTAACCTGGGTTAATTGTCTAGAGCTGCAATATGTCATTTTATTAAAATTAAATCATCTCCCGCTGAATTTTTCGTTCTGAAACAGTTTCCTTGATGCAGGCATCAGATTCGCACGAAGTTCGATTTGTCGGAGTGTTTGTTTGAACCTGTAAGTATTTCTTCTCTTGATATTCCATTTAAAAACTCAACATAAAGATCGCGTCAAAATATTTATTTTTCTGATAATCTCCCTCCTTCTTGGGGTGCGTAGGCGCTAAAATATTTTAAGCTTCGTGCTGAGTTATCGAGTTTTATTGCCACTAGCCCTTTACTTATTTCTGATTTACCTACGATCTTATTTAAGGGTTCAGCTGTTCAAGCAACTCCGTGCTTATTTTGTTCTGCTCCGTATGTAGTCCAATGTTGGTAATAAAGGGATTGATACGCTTCACTAGTCCTCAAATATACCATAGACCTAAACTAAATATTTACAAATCGCTAGCAATAAAGAAGTTTTTAAATATAAAATTTTCAAGAATGTGTGAATTTAGCAGGTATAGTGTGTCTTATTTGCTGACTCAGAACAACACTGGCAGTTCATGCTCAACACAGTGTTTTACTTGAAGTCCCTGGATTCCAGTACCCTTAGCTAAGCTCAGATCACTGCACGGCTCGTAAAGCTTCCGGCCGTATATTCTCTTCGATATAGGTACCATTCATATCTCAAATTGCTTTTCTCTCAACACAAATATTGATTACCTCGTCCGTAGAACAAATAAATTCTTTACAACAATAAAGCAGGATTGAAAGCATTAGACCTAAATGACGTTTTATAGAGACTTCAGTATTGGACCGAATGGTATGTTTGTGGTTTGGCTGCAGGTGTTTTCTTTTTTCTAGCATTAATTCAAGAAAGGAATTATTCTTACGAGAAATTATACATCATTCATGATTGGATTGATTCTATATTCGGGATACAGATTTTGAGGGATATTAAGGGATATCCAATGGGAGAGAACCTCAAAACATTTGCTTCCACTACTGGTGCTACATACATATGGCGTTCTTTTGTTAACATACTTTTATAAAATAATTTTACCTTGCATAAATCACCAAGAAGTTTGTAAAAGCTGTTATCAATTTGTAAAAACAATAACTCTTTTTACATTCCTTGATATGTGATATAGAAATACAATTTCGGCTTCCTTATCTTGTTCGATTTATATATCAATTTAAACTTTATAGTAGCCTAGAACCTCTGCTTATTATTTAGCTGCTCGAGAATACTTGTTCTAATCTCTTACTCTTAATACCTTTGTCGGAGTCCTAAATGATTTAATTAACTTTTTCTTATGATTATAGGTTTGCCAAGTTTCTCTTCCAAAAGTTCTCCTTAAATTCGTATATATAAGGAATGCACTTTCTAATAAAATTTTTTCAGTGTTTTTGGCTTTGTAATCCCTGTAAATTTGTATCACTGAAGTCATTTGATTTATTTACATATAAATATTAAGAAGGCTCTATATAATTTTCTTCTACTTATATTCCAAGTATATACCCAGTCTGGCCCATTGGTGTGCTGTTGATACAATTTAATCTTTCGGTAGTTTTTAAATTAATTTTTGTTGCTTATAAAAACTTTTTATTTATCTTGAAAGATTTTTATTGCCCAAATCTTTATACTTTTACTTTCGTTTTCTTATTAAGAAGTGAGTATGAGCCAGAAATGACGGGATACTGGCTACGACCTTTTTGCTTATACAATTAACAGACCACTCTATTTCCGATCACTTCATCGTCTAACCGACGAATTACCGTGCTAATTTCCGTGATCCAATTATCTATAATTCAAAATTTGATGTTTTGCAAGTTTCAATTGCTTGTAGCGTTAAATTTTCGACCATCTCCTATGTTTTGCCTTCATTTTAGCTACTATAAGCTCGCTCGAGTACGATATCGGCATTGCTGCTGTATAATGACTTAATGACTGACATCAAATAAAAGGTACTTTTTTGCTAAATCATTTTCCAATGGGGAAACTTTCACGCCTGTCCTCGACAGTTCTTCGACATTTAACTTCTCACCCTGATAAGTACTCCGTTGATGTACTCTCCCCTCTATGACACCATTGTGTCATATCAGCTAATTTCTCGTACACCGACCACACAGTTAGAGAAAATATTCCTAAAAGAACCGTATGGCAATACGAGAAAGCCAATTGGAGCGGACTTAACACCTTCTTTAGGAAATTTAACTGGTTGTTAAGTTTCCTCGATAACGTGGTGTAGTGGTACTAGCTATCGCTTCTCACTCGGAAGGTCAAGGTTCGAATCCTAGCCACAGCAAGTTTTCATTTATGTAATTGGAACTCAGTCAGAAAAATCTGCGTGTGAAGGCATAACACTGACATGTAGATTTGGCTGTTGTAGGGTTTTCAAGCACAAAACAACCGATAAAATTCACAACCTCACATTCCGAGAGAAGAAAAATCTCTCCGTCCTATTCGGACTCCCACCCCTGGGGAGTCAATATCGAAACCAAACACACCTGAGTTTCAAACCACTACACCACAACAATGCTTTACTTTCTCCTCCTTCTATCTTTCCGCCCGCACCCAGGCAACTGTAAAACTGACACTATGCTCTTCGAAATGAGATCCTTTATCCCTCAACGGATGAAGAGTATCAGACCAAAAGAAAAGGCATGGTACAACTCGAGCTGTAAAGAGGCTGTCAGGGTTAGAGAATTGTTTTTTCAGTCCTTCAAGACCGATCCGACAGAGGAAAACCGGAAAAAGTCTAAACGAGCCAGGAATGACTGCAACGTCTTTCTCGAGCGTGTGAAATTTCTACACGACCAAAAGTTGAGGCAAAAAATACTACAATGTCTCGAAGGTAGTAAAAGCTTTTGGTCATTTGTCAAAAACATTAGAAACTCTGCCTCATCCTCCATCCCAACGCTCATTTACAATGACATTCCAGCTGTCAGCTCTTTAAACAAAGCCAATCTGCTTGCTGCGCACTTTGCGGCCAGCACAATACTCCCGGATTGTGCTCTGTCTCCACCTACACTTGAGTGCGTCGAATCTTCAATGGGACGAGACCACTTTCGCACTCGTGTAGTAGCAAGAGTACTTAAAGATCTCAACATACATAAATCCGCTGGTCCAAATGGTATATCTCCCCTTCTTCTGAAGAGGTGTTCTTCCACGCTGGCAAAACCACTGCGTAAGCTTTTTCATCAATCCTAGTCTTTAGTACTCTTTCCGAGAAGATGGAAAACAGAATTGCAAATCTTCTTCTATCTTCTCCTACAGACCCATTGCACTTACGTCCCTTCTTTCTAAGGTCATGGAAACGCTGATAAACCGTCCGTTCATGAAATATCTCGAAACACGAAAACTTCTCAATTACCTGCAATACGGTTTTCGTAGCAACAGGTCCACTGGTGATTTGGTGGCATTTCCCACCGAAAAATGGAAGCAAAGCGTACATCAACCTGGCGAAAGCAAGATAGTTGCACGTGATATTTCTAAGGCATTTGACAGAGTTTGGCATCAGGCTCTTTGTCGGAAATGCGTGCATTTGAGATCGACGACTCTGACTCTCTTCTTCAATGGATTAGAAATTACCTTTCGGAACGGTCAATTCAAGTTGTCTTGGACGGTTTCAAGTCTGATATTCACAAAATAAATGCTGGTGTGCCCGAAGCCTCCGTTCTGTCTCCGACACTCTTTAATTTTCTTCAATGATCTCTTGTCTGCTACTTCTAATCCAATATATTCCTTTGCTAACGACAGTACTCTCTGCTTTTCGTATTCGTTTCCGGACTCACTTTCCATTCTCGATATGTGTGTCAATGACAACTTACGTTAGAATGACCACATATTCGATGTCGCCAAAAATGCTGTGAAATGTCTAGGTTTTCTCAAACGATGTAAGAAATACTTTTCGCCATCTGATCTGGCCTCAGTATATAAGGCATTCATCCGCCTAAAATTGCAGTACAATGCTTACATCTGGTCAGATGCGCCTAAAACATATCTGCATCTGTATAGACCGGATTCAAAACCGTGCGATAAAACTCATAGCTGACACCAATATCACTCAGGCAATGGACACCCTCGAACACCCACGAAATGTCTCGTGTCTCACTTTGTTTTATCGCTATTTCCACCATAAGTGTTCCATAGAAATCGCCAGTAGCATTCCGCTTCTTCAAACCTTTAACCGTAACACATGTCTCGCTTTGAATGCTCATCAGTATACCTTCAAGCCCACTTTCGGACGAACTCTTAAATATCGTGATTCGTTCCTAAGCCGAACAACTCGCTTGTGGTATGCCCTGCCGAGCTCTCTATTTTCTAGTCATTATAACATTCAGGCATATAAAACCAACGTACATCGGTACCTTTCCTTCTTTCCTCCCTAAATTTCCTTCGGCCGCGCTGTGTGCAAACATTTTAAGGGTATCTTCACTCCTTGAGCGCGCGCTGGTTGACAAATCAGCATGATCAGACATATACACGAAAGCTTTCGAGTGATTCAAAGTTATTTTGAATACTGGCCTCGCTAGTCTCCGTGTTGTGGATACATTTAGTACTACATATGTGCACTCTACATACATGTCGAAAAGCCGATGAATTGTGAGCACAGAAGAATTGTAGCAGCTAGGACTGACAATGTGGCGGAAGATCTGGAAATGTGGATTCGGCGTTAATCCCAAAAGTTTTTGTCACTGTCCTTCTAACATACTATGTAGGAATTTTCATAGACCATAACTTATGAAAAGGGTTCGCGGGTTAAGCACTTGAGCTGTTCAAAGTCGACTTTTATATTATCAAGGCTTACTTTTGGATCAATGAGTTTGTAAACAAGCAAATTTTCCATTTCTAAAGTGATCTAAATATAGCAGAGTCTCATGAGGACCAATTACGCCTCCCAAAATTACAAAATGAAGTCGCATAGCGCTATGTGCCATACTGGACACGAAATCATTGATTTGCTGAGGACTCCATTCAACGTCAACATTATATAGTGACATGGATAAGTGAATTAAATATAGAGATCCTGCAATTTCACGCCAATCGACCACATCTTTTATATTTAGGCCTTTCGTTATCATTAATAAAGATTTTTGACTCAAAAAAAATCCTCCAAACTCAGGAAGGCCACTTTTTTTTAGTGCTTACGAGTATGTTTGCACACATCATTACAGCCTAGAAATTGCAGCTGAACCGAAGCGCTGTTTCATCAATGAAAAGATCTTGTATGATGTGCACCAAGCCTGAATCCTGATCGATAAACTTCAACTCCAACTTCGAATACCCCAGTTTGAATTGATGTGCTGATTGTGCACTAATGTTCTGTTTACACTCTTTCACTCACTACGTTGGTCGTCTTTTTATTTTGTCTACAGTAAGAAGAAACCTACGATTTTTGCTTAGCGAGATAGAGAGTTTTCATAGGCAAACGATTTTATTTTTGAAGGTTTGCCATTGCTCACCGAAAGAGTGATAGCGTCAGAAAATAACCCTTTTCTTTTGCTTTTTGGTCTTGGGAGATATTTGAACCGAAATCTTTTTGCATTGTAGTAAACAAACTTAACCACTGTACCACACCACCACCTATCTCATTTTAATTTGTATTCATTTTTCTTTACTTACAATTATCCTGCAACGGTCCTTCCCCATTTTTCTGAACATGTTCACCAGTTTAATTAGGTTGTCGGCTGTTCCGAGCCCACTCTCAAACTTTAATCGCTATTTTATTGTTACAGCTTTCCGTTTCGCTATCGCCTTTATACACCAGTGCAAGAAACCAGATTTTCGTGTTGTCAGAGTTAGTCTTGTGGGTCTTTTATAAATCTTAATGGCTGAGTATTTTTTAGTTTATTTTATTCTTAGAAACATTATAGCGATTGGTTATGTTTTGAAATTTTATTTTTTTGTAGGCTTGTTGAGACGTCTTATAACTTATGTTTTTATCAAAAGTTATAAGACATCTACCAATACTTTTACATTGGCATTCAAAACTTTTAGAAACTCTCGAATCCCAATTTTTTCGTGTCAATTGACCAATACCTAAATTTTCTTCGAACGCATATTTATAGAAAATATTACATTTTCCTAGATCGTTCGCTTTTATTGATATTATCAAAACTTTTACATTCAAACTTAAACTGATATCCACCATCGCCTTGACAATGGCTTGCAAAATAATTAAAGGATTTTTCTCAGAACGGATAACTTTAAATGAAAAAAAAAAAACAGAACGTCTACTCAACGATTCGACACAAAGGCCAAGTTCCATTAAAAGAAATCCTAACAAGTAGAAGTCCTAAAAAAAATTAATAAAACTCTAAATTAAGTTCAACGCCCGACTCAATTTACATCTAACTTAAACTTTTAGCATAAAACAAAACTTTTTCTCCCCGAAAGAAAAAACGGAAAAAATTATTCATCAAAAATAAAATTTTATTCGCAAATTATCAGTCCGCAAAAAAAGATATTTAAAAAACTGATTTCAAGGGAATAGATAAGAATATCTTCTTTCTCTACACCCTATACACCCTCGCTTTAAAAAAAAAAAAAAAAAACTCATGCCACGGAAGAAAAAAACATTCCATTTATGCAGAACAGATAAAATAAAATTTAATTAAATTGCGGGTACATCTTTTGTGTCACATTTATAATAACTTTATGTTATCTGCGGCAATATAAATTATTAAACTTATTACTTTTAGAATTTTTTTACATGTGTACGTACTCGTACATGTATATGTACAATATATTTCTCTTTCGATTTGGTTTCGGTTTTTGTCAGAATGGTATAAATTTTCGTGAGCACGAAACTCTGACATAAATCACCATCATAACTCATAGGCTTTGTCCAATAGTTTTGTGTATCCCAACAGAGAAACATAGTGCATAATATACTCCGTATGTAGCCGCGGTTGTCCTTTGCTTTTTTTTTTAAGTCAGCTGGATACCGAACAATGCATATTAAGTTTCGATAAGTAAGTATCTCCAATTTCTATGTAGATATTCCAGCAAGCATCTGGACTATATATAATACTAGGTCGGGTTTGTTGTATGGTATCCCTGGTATAGAATGGGCACTCCCATAAATTTCAGTTGGCGCACAAGGAAATCAAAGAGCAGCAGCCCCCCGAAAAAAAGTCATAGCATTCGAGTATATCTTTTTGAATAAAGAATAGACTATAATCTTAGATACATTTAATTTTTTTTTTGTATTTTTTGGTATAATTTAAATGCTTATTGGTTGTTAGTCAAAAATGAGTAATTTACCGCAACAAGATTTGAATTGATAATCAGAAAATCCAACTGAATTTTGAGTTCAATGCACATAGGCTTGATGGGTTGGTTGGATACTTGTACTCTCTGATTCAATACACTCGTCTTTAGGTAGTTAGAAATTCGATCGAATGCTACGGATGTATGGGTAAACGATAGATTGATCAAATTATCGTTAAATGTAACAATAACTCGGGAAACTGTTTGTTTAATTGATTTTTATGACGATCGTTAATTTTTTACCGTTTTTTGTGATTTTTTTTTTATTTTTCCGGTATCTTTCGGAAGGCAAATTTCTTTTAATTGGCTCAAGGTCGAGTTATGTATGTAGGTATATAATGGATTTCATCTACACTCTCACGGAAGGCATACGAAATGTGAATTAATAGAGCGTTAGATCGTTAGAGCACCTTTAAAACACCGTATAATAGATACATCTCTAAGCGATGCGGACAATAGATATTCGTATGTATCCATGCATCTAATAAAAGCAACATAATGGCCCATTAACTTTATATTTTTGAATGAATTTTTTATTACCTTCAACGACGCTAAAAAAACGAGGCAGTCTTTCAAGTCAGTTTATAAAGTCAGATACTCGTACTCATAATGATGCATGCTCTCGAATTGCTATTGTCTCTGGTCAGGCTTGATATATTTTGATTCATGGACTCATGTTGGTAACTGCTTTGGTTTTTGTTCACCAGTTTTATCGAAGGAAGGTTCCATTTGATTGGATCGAATCGATCGAGAAAGTGCTGCTAAGATATAAAAATAAAGTTTTCGTTGTGTTAGCAACATATTAATGGGATTTTTGTGGTGAATGGTGAATGCTATTAGTCTAGGAGTTAATTATAATTTTAAAGCTTTTTGGGCAATGTCGTAAATAAACAAAGTGTTTTACGACCAAATCGATGGAAGAAAATTAATTAGTTGTCTTAGATAATAGTAAAGTACCCGGAACTTTGTATCTTGTGGCTTTGTTGGGTAGGCATTTGTTTATGTAGTCATTGTCAAGATGAAACTTTGTAGAGAAGATAATAAATCATTGAACGATTTTCTACTCAGCATTTAGATGTGAAATAGGTAGGCAGAAGCAATTAAAAATAGGCATACGATTAAGAGTTCCTTACCATGACTTCGGGTGTGAACGCTGCACATTTAATAGATATTTCAGAGATTACTCATGAAGTACTGTAGGTCCAATTGACTGTGGTTTTTTCCAGAAATTTCTCAATAAAAACATATTTTTCTTTTTTCTTCTTAGACAGCAGATTATAATAGAAAAAATCCAAACCGCCCTACATACAAATACTCGTATATTAAATTCTCTGATGTAGGGCATAAGGCGCCAATGAGTTTACATATCAACTTGTGTGCAGTACGTATTGTCGGGAATTCAGCTTTTTATAGCTCATCTGAGTAACCTTGATGCATTCTCAGCTGTTACATGCAACTTTCGCTATCAGAGATACGTACGAAACTTTCTTTATGATTGTGTGTGAAGATTCTATGTCATCAAATTTGTTAAGGAGTCTGACAAAGTATTATCATAAAGTAATTGAGCTGAGCGTTATCTAATATTGCAAAGAAATCTTTGGATTTTAAGGGGATTTTGGATAGAAAGTTGCACCCCGCAATAAGTTTGCAAGAAATTTGTTGCATCTTTAGCATGTGCGGCTAAAATGTCAACATAATTTTGTTTGTCACATTCTACATGACCCAGCATTTAGCTCTTTATCTCATGGTATTGTGTACTGGTTGAAGCTGGAATTTAAAATTAGCTAGTTGATTGAACAGACATAAGCACATGTACTGCAAATCGTGTTTTGGGGTTTGTCCGATTTTTGACAATCCAATTCGTTATTCCAGTCGCCTAAGACTGAATTATTTGCCATTGTTTGCTAAAAGGAATCGAATAACGGATATCTGGTATGGTAGTGAATGAACTCAACTATCATCCTTAGCCAAGCCATCACATAATAATAATAATAATAATCACAGCATCAGCAATTATTTTATTCGTAGTCTGCACCACTTGATGAAAATTTCACTGGCTTCTTTCTTCTTAAAAACCTCACTACTTTAGAACGGCATACCGTTTGGCTTATTAAAAAACTGAAATCGAAGGGCTTTCTTGATATTCAAATTAAAAAAAGTATCCTTGTTTTCCAGATTTAGACTATTCTTAACAAAATAGTTATGCTGTCTTCATATAAATTAACTGAATTATTTATTTAATTTTATAAAAACAAACGGCCTCGCTACACTGAGAGGATGTGTTCCCACTAGATCACCGAAATCAATTAGTATTGGGCGTGATAAGTACCTACATAGATGGGGGACCGTACGGGAACTCGGTACGATGCCTCATGGGAATAGTACCCCGGCGTAAAATCACGGACTTTACCAAATTATTTATTATATCCTTTGAAAATAAAATAAAAAAAAATTTTATTAATTGTTTTCAAAATTATCACTGACTTAATTCTAACAATGTTCAACCTTAAATAGACTATGACTGCTTACGTATCATGGGAATCTTTCGAGTACACTGCGTTCTTTTGGTCAAGTCCAATATCAGCAATAGACGTTGTATCAGCATTAAGTGCATGCGATAGGCTCGTGGTAGCTGTGGTATGTGATGATCCGTGGGAACGAATTCATAGATGCACCGAATTGGAATAAAATGTTTTGTTAACTTATATGAGCTGTGAGGTGTTGACTGTTAATTAGTTAAGACATATAAATGGCCTATAGACTAGCTCAAATCCTAATGAAAGAGCAGGATTTTTTCTATTCAATCGTAAATCTGGCTTACTAAAAAAAAACGTACTCATATACCCTTGAATCAATTTGTAACTTTCATTCAAATTTCAAGATTTTAAACTTTATACTCGTATCTAGATTATTTTTTTTGTCACGATGATTATTCTGGGTACCAGTTTTTGAAAGGCTTTTATTATTGATGGACTGAGCATGACTTATTTCGACAGAAAGTTGAGAGGTGATATGATCACCATATATTATATGATCACCTAATTTCCACTATCGGTTTCCATGGTAAAGGTACATTATTTCGTGCTGATCAATGCCATTAATCAGTGCAATAGCCCTAAATCGAATGATTATACCAGAGTGGAGGCCGTATCAATCGATGCATTTTTGTAGTTGTGTGATACATAATGGCATATCTTGGGCCTCATCTATATTGGTCTCATACTAATTGTTACAACTTTATTTCTTGATAAACACTTCTAACATAGCTCTCGGACTTGGGGTTTTAGTTCCCACCCTGACGGCGCTAGCATCGACTAACAAGCCTTTCTCGTTAGCCCGATCCTTAGGTAACTGCCTCTAGGTGTGCAGTCCGAGTTGGTTGAGGTCTTGTTCTACTTGAGCGCGCCACCGAAGATGAAGTTTTTCTCTACTGCATTGTCCCTCCGAGTTAGATTTTAAGACTCTGCGGGCCAAAGCATTGGTGTCCATTTGTTTCACATGTCCTAGCGATCTCATGCGACTCATGAGTAGTTTTCTGATTATGAGAATGTCGCTGGACAGCTCGTATATTTCATTGCTGTATGTCCTCCTCCCAATCCCATCTATTGCTATATCTTTTCCCAAGTCCATCAACGCAAATGAGACCGAATATCTTCATCTGTATATCTTCATCTGTTTTCAGTAGAGTGCGTGCTTCAGTGAAATAAAGTAGAACTGGGATGATCTTATATGGAGTCGCCTTAGTAGTTTAGGACAGAGACTTAGGGACTTACTACTCGATTGCCTTTTTAGCCCACCGAAAAATCAGTTGGTAACAGTGATTCTTTGTTTTATTTCTCCTGAGGTATTGTTTGCAGAATTTATAGCAAAGCCTTACTAGTTATAGCTGTCGACTTTGACATTCTGTCCATATACTTGGTTTTGCCCTCATTTACCGATATCCCCATTTCAGCGGCTTCCGTTTCAATACTAGCAAACGATTACGTCGATATTATCGGCGTAAGCCAGTAGCTGCACAAACTTTTAAAGAATTATGCCTCCAGTGTTCGCTGGTGAGATCCGTACAATTATTTCAAGTATGATATTAAAGAAGTCAGATGATAGCGCGTCACCTTGTCACCTTTTTTGGCATTAAAAATCTCGATTAAGTCATTATCGACTTTGAGGAACGATCTTGGCAAAATGCCAAACCTAGACATGGCTCTATATAAATACGTTTTTGTGCAAACTTGATGATAGTGATTTTTTTTATTATTGTTGCTTTCACAAGAGGAAAATAGTAAAACTTTATGTTAATTACGCATTTTCTGGAGAAATATCACCTCAAAGTAAAAAATTATCATGGGCAATGAAAATGGAACAGGCTTAGAAATTGGATATCTAAAGACTCAAACAAGATATCAACTTCATTTAAACGACGTTACAAAAGCTCGTATTTCTTCTAAAAACAAGAAGTTTCTACCATTAGTACTAACAGAGCAATTTCCGTTAACATGGGTCATGGTAAACCAAAGTAAGCCTTTTCTTAAATCCTCGATAGATCATGTCAACATTGGAGATAGACGCTTACTGTGGAACAATTTTTTTCATAGAATATACCCAGGATTCATTTCCCAAATTATCGTTGACGAATTAGGGGACACCCTGTATAGTTGGGGTAATTGAGAGTGTCCCTTTTTTATGGATCGGGCAAATGAATGTGATTCAATTTACCTGGCATACATCTGAGAAATGAGTTGGTGTAGTCATTTTCAGCAGCTTTGAATACCTCGGCCGGTAGCCCTTAAGGTCCAGCTACTTTGCTGGATTTCAGCTTAGATATTGCTACCCGTACTTCATTTTGGTCAGATGGACGGACGTTTTGGGTATCATCGTCTAAATTAAATGGTCAATTCTGCCTGTCGGCTTCGTCGCCGTTTAATAGTCTGCAAAAAAAAGTTGTTTCGCTATCTCGGCACCAAGTGTGATTCTACTATAAGGTTTCCTTCTTCATCTCTATATGCTTCTGTACGGGTCTTCTTGCCTTGACACGTAAATTATTCCTGGAGTACAACCTCTCAGTGTCTTCGATCGCGCACTTCTCGTGCTCTTTTTCTTCTTCTAGAGAAGCCGATGTTTCCCCCGTCTCTTTTGTTTGTACAGCTCATCCTTCGTTGGATCCTTCTTGTTTAGTTGCATGTGCTTGCCACTTGGTACTTGATGGTGGAATCAATGGAGTTGCTGAGAGATTTCGTGATATGCGTTCAGCGAAGATGATGGTATTTTGCGATTGCAGCTTTTCTACGTAATATCCCTCCACAGCAGCTCCTCTTTGTTTTCCATCTTGCTAGATCCGTATTCATTCCTTGACTGCCTTGACTGGAGCAAGGTAGTGATTCGAGTCAATGTTGGCTGCCCGGAACGTTTGGACGTCCGGAGGAGTACCTTACACATATCACGATGTGATCAATTTGACTTATCGTTTCATGTTCCGGAGACCGCCATGTCTTCCTGTGTATATTGAGATGAGGAAACCGTGTGCTTGCTATAGTGATTTTTCGTTTCACGGGAAAGCCAATCAGCCTATGTCCGTTGTCAGACGTGGGATTGTATAAATTGTGCTTGCCAACTGTCCTACCAAAGATGTCCTTCTTTGCTATCATGGCTTTAATATCGCCTAGTACGATCTTAACTTCACACTTGGAACATTGCTCATATATATATATTGTCGAGAAGCTCGTAGAACATTCTTTGGTGACGTCGTGCTTGCCTTTTGTAGGGACATGGGTGCATATTACGCTTATGTTAGTGAACTTTGGCTTGAAGCGGACTACTATAAAACGCTCCCTTATTTGTCGGAAGCTCAAGACCCCTTGTCTAACTTTGTTGCACTTAGCAAATTCGCATCCGAATAAGGGCTGTATTTTTTTCCTCCTATAGCTTTTTTCCATAGTTTTTCACCCTTTTTATCTCCTGCCCATCTACTTCCTGGATGGCGGTGATATCTGCGTGATAGCAGTCAAGGGTATCTATTAATTTATCGGCTGCACGTGGCATATTTAGGGTCCGAATATTGCACGGGCAGACCCGAAGGTTGTTGTCCTTTAAAAGTTTAGGGTTGTCAACAGTCAATCTATTGTAATCCCTTTCAATTTTAGTCTGCAAGAGTAAGGGTTTAACTATGATGCAAAAATTTACGACTGATTTTCGAAGTAAAGTTTAGAAATAGTATTGCTCAAGCGAACCTGTATTCGTATTGGAATTACTGTGACCACGAAGCACCAGAGATAGAACATTCCAACTACGCGTACGACATTTGATCCCGTTTGCGTTGACGAGCTTTGAAGGAGGATATGTAGCAGTGTACTCTACAATCTGTACGGCGATGTCGATTTGTTTGGAAAAGTACACATAAGTCACCTAAGATCGCTAGGACATGTAGGATATTAAGGGCGGAGGAATCTGAGCTGGTGCTCAAAAATGGAAGGTGATCTTCACCATCTTGGAGTGCGAAACTGGAGGTGGTTGGGCCAATATATGAGTAGCTCTAACAGGAGAGGTTTATTGGATTAGGTTCAGATCTGCTGCAGACTGTAGAATCATATTGTAGTATGCCGCAAATAATTTTCTTAATTAACATGGAAGACTATGAAGGTTACTCAGACCTATTATAAATTTCGAAGACATTTAGAGGTTTATTGGTTGTTGTATAAATTTGCAAGCATTGATATTTGTACCACATGATATTGCATAAGTTATTTTATTTTGTGGAAGAGCTTTGTGGTGGACAGAAATTTTCGAAAACTTATTTAGAGGTGCAATAGCACATGTAGGTAAAATTGGACTAGTACTATATAAAGCAAATATAAGTCGGGTGTAACTATCTGACGGATGGACAGCAGTTATTATTGCTTCCAACTTAATAAATAAAACTATTGTATATAAGAATGTGCGGTTCATTGGACCTTTACTTTCTCATCTGAGGCAAAGTATATAATTAAATCATGTATACTCTAAATTAAGATTAGTTTTATTATAATCAAATACAAATACAATCTAAGTTAGATTTTCACCTGATCGTTTGAGTAGGTGCTTCGGTATGTATTAACAACTTTCAACTCAATATCAGTAAAATTGTTATTTAAGTGACCAACTAATGATTTCGCTATCAACAGGGGCTATCACCCGATGCAGACATCTGAAAAGTGAACCTTGGAATGACTTTTCGTGTCACTTCTTTTTGATTATAAAATCATCATCCATTCAAACATTAGTACTGCACCAAGACTCCTCAGCTGTATAGACATAAATCAAAAGCAACTTATCAAAACACCAAATAAATTCATAAAAAACGCATCAAAACCAATAAAATTATTATTGTCTTCTCATTTCTCTAGTCGACTCAATGCTAACTGCCGTATCTGTCGTATCTATAGCATATGAATACAAGTACTTAACAAAACGCCATACGGTACGAACGCGCCTGACCCAACAAAACTGTTCGAATGTCCAAATGTTCAAATGTTTAACTAATAAAATTGTGTGCATTTTTCTATTTTTATATGGTGATGATGGGTATTAAAGTGCGAATAAATAATTCTAGTTTATGATCGGGGCCCCGTCGTAGCCTTTGCATAATTTCTGCATGTCCATTCCGCCTCTGGTGTATCTGCAATCGTACTCATTCTGGAATTATCATTTTTTTTTTAAATTTGGTTGTGTTTGTTTGCGTGATTTTTTTTAAGTAAAAATGAGCAATGTCTCATGGGAGATAACACCATAGCAATAGATATAGTCAAGTCCACTGTGAATGCTTGCATCATGGGCGTCCATGGTGTGGTTGTCATGCCATTAATTCTGGTGCGGAGGATGCGCATAGACACCAACAAGTCTTGTCGCACTGCAGCGACCATGTACAAAATATGCAATTTAATTTTAATTAAAAAAATTTCCACACAAACGCATACATGGGCATATACACACACATATGTAGATACAGGGACAACACTTAAACAATGTTGACCATTGCAAGGGTGAGAGGGAGATTGACCATTTGGAGAAAAATCCTTCACAATTTATTCGTTCATTTCGAAACACCGTTGCATGATTTTTCGCATTTGCCATTCAAACAAAAAAATAAAAAAAAATTGTGTTGGCAGAAAATTTATGCAATGGCATGCGCATATTACTGGCCATTAATTGAAAATACAGAGAAAAATATTGCATGCAACTATGACACTTATCTGATTGACAGAAGTTAGACATCTTTTCTCTATTTCCTAGTCTGGTTTTTGTTTTTCTAAAACTGAGTCGAGGTTAGATTGTGTTGTATGCTAAATGAATGGAGGGTAATTGTTTGAGGACCTGAATTGAAAGGCGTGCTCTGTATTGTGGTTTTAAGGTCGAACAATTGACCAAGTTCGTTATTGATAAGCAACATATACATATAATGTGTGCTTTGTTTTTTGGATCTCCATATAGAGAAAATAGAAAAGAAAAATAGACTTTTCGGGAAATTTATTTCTTTCTCCTCAGAGAAGTATTCTTTGTTACTTTGTAACTTTATAAGAAGAATAGAATCCAGTTGCATGTGATCAACGGACGTAAACGTGAAAAGCAATTCATACCAACCTTGAATTCTATTTTCAACCTCGTTTATTTACCATAATTGCTATAAAGATAAATCCAAAATCTGTAGGGAATTATTGCAATACGTTTGCTCATTCTCTTTAGTATTCCGATAGTTGTTGGATACTTAAGCGGCCTGTAAACGCGAAAACATGGTACCACTAAAACCCGCAGACGCTGAGACCAATTCACTCCAACATAGATGGTAGACTGTGAAAACTCTCGGTAAATTCTTTCCGAACATCAGCATTTGGAATGTTCGCCATTATTTTGTGTGTTAACAGGACGAAATTCACTGATAGAATGGCTTGCACGCGTAAATGTTGACAGATGAGAGCGCAGCCACTCAAACATAGTATCAGCAACACAAAACTCCGCCCACAAACATCGACAAAAATCAAACCACTTTTGATTTTAGTGAGACCAAATTCTGATGTTGGTGAGACCAAAAAATTGGTACGCGTACCAGCCCGCAGACGATCAACATCAGCTAAAACTTGGTTTGTGTTAAATGTTAACTAGTACCAGGTTTAAGCGTTTACAGGCGCTTTAGGCTACCAAGGAACATGCCCAGACTCGGGCCAATTGTAAAACCATTTGTGGTTGTGTTCTCTTATACCACGATCATCGAAATGGACTTAGCCAATCACACTTTCTTACAAGTGCCATGGATACTATGAAGTATTAAAAATGACACATCATATTGAATAGGTGCGACATTGGTAAAGAGCTTAGTCACCATCTGAACTAGTTTTTCTATAAACTTACATATGTATATGGAGCAGATTCTTTAGAAAACAGTATGGAAGTTAGAAAGTGAAACAGGTTTATGGATGTTAATTGCTTTATCGGGGATTGGGCATTCGTTTTTTCAGCCTCATATGTAGGGGCATTCCACAGTAAAACCATTCCTTCTTATTTAGTTTCAATTTGATTTTCCAAGTTTGTGCAATTTAAATAAATATGACTTGTTTTAAAATTATTCATGCTTTCTGGACACAGCCATAAAGTTTCCATTGAGAACGAAGCCATCGGTGATCGTTTCCATAGGTGTGTTTTAGACTTATTTTTTTTTAAATGGCTTACACAGCATATCAAATAACTATTAGCCTATATGTTTCGTAATTAAAGTCTCACATATACTCTTTGACTATTTCTAAACACTTGTTAGCAAATTGATGCCACTTGTAGTATCCTAACGCCTTTGTTTTTTATACAGTTAATGACAACATGGTTTTGACGAGGTAATCTAAATTGTCAAGACCCCTAACTGAGAGTTCTGTATAAATATTGATGCAATCGGGAGCTTTGCTACCACTTTTCATTCTTGCAATTTATTACATTGTAAGTTCACCTTAAAAGATGACTAGAATTTCTGATTCAATTAAAAATAACCACGGGCTTTACGCGGAATTATGCTGTGACCTTATGGCGATAAAACTTCCAATTTGAAGGAAAAGCATCTATGGAAAGGGCTCTTACTCACTGCGCACAATTTCACAAGGCTAACTACACAGTGTGTGGAAGAGTTAGAAGGTCTAAAAGATGGGAACTATTAGTTTGTCGGTGGTTATTTTCAGCACCCCTGCCGTACTCTATGGCAGGTACTTTAGGTACCTTAAAACAACATTAAAACAAATATTTACGCTAAACCTCCTTTAAAATAAACAACATATTTTGAAGAAGTTGTTTACAATAATTAAAGTCTTACCTTTGAAAGGATGTTGTGCGTATTAAATGGGGATTTGAGTCTGACCAATGGTGCAAATTATGGTGGTTTGTAACCCCATCTCTTGTGAACTGCGCTTCGTCAGTCCACAGAATGTTCTTGAGGAATTGCCCGTCTTCTGCATTTTTGCGCAGTAGTCATTGGCAAAATTCCACTCTTCTTTGCGCATCATCTGGTTGTAAATCCGGTACAGGTGTCAAATGGAAGGGGTGTAATCTATTTCTCTGTAGAGTTCTGTGAATTCTGGTTCTGGGAAGTTCCAACTGCACAGCTAGTCTACGGACGCTGACTGAAGGCTGAAATTCCACAGCACGCAAAATCCCATCCTCAACTTCTGCCATCGCTGCGTCTGAACGTCCTTCTCTTTATTGTTGGTGCAGTTGACCCGGTATCAACGAGGTGCTGATACGTATCAGCGAATAGCCGGATGCACGGTGTTCCACGATTTGGGTATAGTCGTTAGTACTCCAATCTTGCGAACGAAGCGTTTCCATTCCAGAACCCGTATACGAACACTATTTCCGCGAATTCACGTTTTGAATACATTTTGTGGAGATCAATTTATCAATCGGCTGTTCACTTATGGTGCAAAATGTCAATTGTAGATCAGTTGAAGCAATGCCAAATCGAAAAAAAAGATTAACAAAAAATTATTCTGCAACTGCATTGCTCATAGGTACGAGTACGTTAGTTTAATATTTTCACTTAATTTTGGTTGACCGAAAAATGGCTTTTACTACAAAATCTGTTGATCGTACGTAAAAAAGTTTCTGAACATAATTTTTAGGAAGTTTTGCAAGGATAAAAATTTCATAAAATTTCAGAAAATTTATTAAGTAAAAATTTTAAGAAAAATGGATTTTAAATAAAAAAATGGAACAGCAAATTTTCATAATTTTGAGTTTAATGAGCCATAACTTTTTTGTTGCTGCACGGATATACCAATAGCATTTAAAACTTGTATGCACTACTAAATTATCTTTCCAAAATGTCCAAAACTATTTCTGTACCTGTACTAGTTTATAAATTATAGCGTTTAAAGTGGCTACACCTATAAATTAGTGGTCACCCATTTTGATGGGCTGTAACTTGAAATGGAGTGAGAATAGACCTCCCCCTGCGTTACAATTTCTTGTTCGGCGGAACTTCGGGAATATGCCCTTAAAGGATTATACTGCTAAACTAGGACACCCTGTATATAAATGTTGCTTTATGGGTAAAAGGCATTCTTAATTTTTTTTTTAAATGAGTGTTTTTTTCACTGACACTAATCAAGTTTTGTTTACCGAAACTACAAAGACTCTTTTGGTGCGCAAACTTGTATCTTTATTCCAACATAGTGCCAACTTTGGATAATTTTGATCGAACGAATTGATTGATATTGTTCGGAATGACTTCTGCTAGGTGTGTCACTTTCATCAATTATGCCATCGAATACGAGTACATCTAAATCACCTTTGAGTTTTGGGACAACTGTAGGCTTTGTGATAGGTAGTAGCCTTTTAGATGGTACCTCGATCAGTATTAACATTTTAATTAGCCGCTCATCTTTTGGATGGAAATTTAGCGCAATAATCTGAATATATGCCTATATGGTATATTGCGCTTTCTCTCTTACATAGCATAGTACAATCGTCCTGAAGAAAGAGCTTTAAGGATTACCGAAATCGAAAGTTTTACCTACTCTTGATTAGCCCCTAATAAGGGGCTTTTGGTTGATTCTTTCAGAAGTCTGCGGGTTTTTTGTCGCTATTGATCGCTACACAGATAATTTTGGTTGTGTTAAACACATGGTCTATTTCTTAATCCTCAAAACGAAATTCAAGTTAAGAGTCATGTAGTCTTATTTTTGATATTTTGGAAAGCATTAAAGGGCTTTGTTGGAATTGTTTGCTGGATGATTATGAAATTTAGGTCGAGATTTTGATAAATAGACTTCTTTACCAATGATTCCTTTAAACATTATTCCTTTCGTATTGTTAAAAATTGGTCATACCTACAATGTTTGCCTTTACAAGTTGGTAACTATCCATCTCCTCGAAGTTGGTGTATACCTAATTAGAAAAACGTTCACCCGTTATCCTCAAAATATTTGAGATATATGATATTAACTCTATCAACCTTACAATCTCCATTAAATCTGAGCAAAATACACTACAATTAAAATTTATGACCAATTAACTCGAAAAAGTATCTCAACCACATCAGGTTCTACTTGAATTGCTACTTCCATAAATCTTATAATTGATGTTCTAACATGTTTTATGATCTCATCAAAACAATTGCTATCGAATGGCAGTCGTAACTGTACATAAATCCCATTACCTCACTCGAATTGGTACTTTAACCAGAGATTAAACCACCTTTCATTGTGCAAATAATTACTAATCCAATTTAATAGCTCCATAATCCCTCCACATAGGTCAGTCAAAGTCTGATTTTGGGTGTTTTATGGCATTCCAATAAATTTTTGAATTTTGTTTGTAAATTATAATCATTCCCAGGGAGATCACTGGCCCCGATTATACAGCCCCTGCAATGCATCTAAATATTTTGTTTATAGAAAAAAATACCAGAAATAGTTCAACACCAATTTTGATTGTGTTTTATCACAGTTTTTTGTTTGGTTAATTGCCCTTTGATTGGTCAATGATCAATCCAGAGAGGTAATTTGAAAACATTTTCTTTTCCTTTTGGTTTTGAGTTTATTTTCTTTTTTACTTCGAAGAAAAGGAAAAAAGAAAAAAAACCAAAGCAAAATGTTTTGAAAAACGCAAAAAGGGAAGAGAACCAATCTAAACATAATTCTGTGGGGGTAGATCACTGTGATTTGTTATTGCTTTCGTATGTTAGCACCTCGTTAAAGTTGAGGAAAAGAAGCCAAAAAAGAAACAAAAAATCGCCCCCCAAAGGATGTTACGAAATTCTAAAGAGAAAATCAAAATTCCAAATGAAAAACAGATCTTGAATCCAACATACTCGTAAAGTATTGCAAAGCAGATTCTATGTATCATCGGACACGGGTACTTGGGTTTTTTACAATCGCAGATAGTCGTCATATAAACATATGGATAGATGTAGATACAATGTGTACATTTTATGTGTAATGCCTGCTTTTTCCCAATAAATTGTAGAAAACAAATTTTTCTAAAAACCAAAAATAAATGTTTTTCTATAATATTTTCGTCTGTTTCTTTATTTCAGATTGGATGGGTAGCCCTTTCGAACGTGTCGTCTGTGGAGATTTTAATGGTAAGTCACTAATTACATTATTTTCTTAGTTAAAACTTAAGATAAAAAATATGTTTTCAAGAGTTTAGTCCTTGAATTTTCGACAATATGTGTAACCCTCTCATAAATGCTGTCGTAGATTTTTTTGTTCATTGTCTTCTTATTTTTTTTTTATAATCATGTCCTTGAATTTATTACAACGTGCGCTCGTGTGAAAGTATGTATCTAACAATCAATCGGATACCTGACTTAAAAAATCGAAATATCATAGAAGAAATTTCTTTTCTCTAAAAAAAAAATATAGCCGAGGGAGCGTTGTTTATGAGAGATGCTGACATTTTCTATAATCGTAAACCCTTCTCGCTGTGATAGCCTTTTGAATGCAAGTTGAAACAAAAATGCAAGTAGAAAGAATCTCTCAATAAATAGGGAGAGAAAGTAGCATCCCTAATGCGCTGAGAAGAATAATCCTTTGAAATTCCATCTTTTATTGATATCTGTATTTGCCTTTTCTTTGACTTTTGTAGAGAGGAAACAGTTTTCTATTTGACGTTGACCATACTTTTTTTTTTGTCAATTGCTTTAGAGTGAATTTCCCCCTGGCTATGTTTAGACCGACTGCTAATAGTACGTAAATAAATAAACGATTGAATACAAGTTTTGTGGTGGTTGGCGAAAATGGATAAATGAAAAATGATGGAAGAAATCAGGTTTGAGTAAGCACACTTGTCAGAGGATAACTTTTTTATATTTAGAATTTTTGTCAGAGGTCTCCCGCCAGAGGAGTTAATTCAATTTAAATTTCTATGGCTTCAAACCGTCTGCTAGCCATTGTTGATGGTGTTCTTGCAAAAATATTAAAAAAATCTGTTGCAGCTAAATCTGCAAGCCTTTACTTATGATATTCAACTTATAGCGTTTATTCCTCGATGATTGGAAGATTTCATTTTTTGTGTCTATCTTTAAATCTGACTCCAAGAACACTGAAAACTATGGAGGTCTTTGCAAACTTGCCGTCATACCTAAAATTTTTGAATGCATTGTGTAAAATAAAATAGATTTTTAAGGAGCACATATGTATCTGAGTTTCAACATTCTTTTATTTCGGGTCATTCGACAACATCTAATCTAATTAATTGTAATTAAACTGTTGAAAGTGAGGGTCAGGTAGGCTCCGCCTATACGGACTTTAGCAAAGCTTTTTATTCTGCCATACGTTGCTGATAGGGAAGCTTGAAAAAATTGGATTCCATTCACCAATATTGAAGTGGATTTCATCTCTTTTAATCGGTAGTCTGGATAGCTATCATTCAAGATTAATGTCTTGCACTTTAGAAATTCCTCAAGGATGCCGGTTATGGCCCTTAATTGCCATTATTTTTATTGACGATATTATTCAACATCTGATTTTAAAATATTTTCAAAAGTTAAAAGTCTAGATGATTTCATAAAGATTCAGAGGGTCCTTAACAATTTAAAGAATCGGCGCGCTGATAATTTCTTAAAGTTAAACGTTAGAAAGTGCATAGCCAGCTCTTTCACAAGATCTCAAATGCTGCATTCGTTTAATAAATTGTATTAAACACATGCCTCACTATAAGAGTGATCTTGGTGTAATAATCGATGCCAGTCTAAATTTTGCTTATAATGTTGAATACATAGTTCGGAAGAGCTAATTCAATAGTTGGGTTTATTAAAAGAATATGCCAATGTTGTTTGGAATCCAAGCTACTTAACCGGTTCTGATGTAGAGGCGGTTTACGAAATACATTTTTTTTTTATAAAATGTGTTGGCATTTGGAGCCTCCTTCTAAAACTAGGTATAATGACACTCTGTGCAAGAAAGCAGTAACACGACATAATGGTTGTGAGAGACGTCACGTGTTTCCGCATTAGTAGTCCTATTCCGATATCTATTTATGCTTCGGAGACGGTGTTACGGGATTGCCATATCTTTTACCAAATGGGGTATAGAACAAATAGAATGAGCCAATTTCTAGATCTCTGAAATCCTTTAACGTAAAGTTTCATATTTCGAGAGCATGCTTCAAAGGCATTTAATTCAGCCTGCTTGAAAACTAATCTAGTTTAATTTTTTTTATTTGGTATTGATAATATTGCAGGATTTTGCAATATATTATGCAAAATTACAATGGGCCTGATATTTATTGCAAAATATAAAAAAATTTTATCGTCTGTGTGTAACATTACGTGTTCAACTATCTGTAAGGAAAACTTGTTGATGAAATGAATAAATAAAACTAAAAAAACAGCCAGAGTAAATAGGAGGTAAAGACTGGGATAATTTTACAAGATATCCTAAGTGTCTTAAAAATGACGTTGCCAGAGCGGAGGCTTTTTTGTTACCTATCAAGGGGATAAAAGGCATTGATATGTAATTGTCCAAAAGATGAATTACAGACCCTGCATGTTCTTCATTGGAAATAATACCCATCCTTTAATTGCGCAGTTACGACTTTAATTAGTCAGCATATTTTCGTCTATTGATTTGAAGTAGATCTCTCATTCTTCCGTTTGTTTTTTCTAGGCACTATACGTTTATCGCGAAGCTAGCTTTGTTTCCTCAGTTCAGGTTTCGCTGGTTTCGAGAAGTCACGTGTCTCATACTGATGCTCTTTGGATTTTCCAGAAACCGGCTAAGAATTAGTACGTATATTATATGGTATATCAATCTAAAGAGATTCATGGCATTGCGAAACCAATTTTAATATTGACAACGTCACTTCCAGATCGAAGTTGATTTCCTTAAAGTAGTTTATGGTGCTTAAAACTGGTGTAGACAAGTTGTTGTTAGTGAACATTTTTTCTTGAGATAAGCAATCATTTAGATAAATAGAAAATATACCATCAATGGTCTTGTGCATTCATATTATACAGTAAGTCCGTAAGAAATGTCACCAACATGGTTCTTCTCTGAATTCTAGTGTAATATTCAACACGAAAAATGTGATGGAAGATTATGAAATGGTTTAATTCTTGAGCTTTTGTTGCTATAATCTTAGAGTGACTGTTTTTATTCACAGTCAGCTGCAATGAGATTTTCGCACCTTTAATGCTGTCTTTACTGGTATAAATTTACTGAATAAGTCAACGGGAATTAGGTGCGGGAGGACCTTAAGAGTACATCTATTACACAGGTTATTAAACTTCCTCTAGATAAGTAGCATTCAAGAGCATGAACATAGGCCTGACGATGGTCTCTGAATAACTATCTAACAAAGTAGACTTTATCAGATGCTTAAATATTTGAGGACAATTTTCTGTAACTACAATTGTTAACTCATCAGCATAAGCTACAAATTTACGGTCTTCAAAGACCGTACCGAATTTAAACCCAGGCAACAGTTTTAGTATTTTTTCTAATTCCTAAGCTAAAGCAGCGATTGAAATTAATATCGTCAAGACCCATGATTGTAGTTTTGGTTCATTATTGTAACGAACTATAACCGGAAATATTGCTACGGAGAACAGGATTCCTTGTTTCATCCTCGAAAGGTCGTCTCTAGAAATGTAATCTTCCAGCAAGCATGATGAAAATCCTATAGCATGTAATTGTCTATTTTCGAAGTAATGTCATTGTCTGTTAGCCTATCAGAAAAACTAATGAAAGATTGATTAGCGTCAAGTACATATTACCAACAACGTTTGCCTTTCTACACCTAAGGGCAGTATGACCCAGTAAAAGTAGCTTTGGTTAAATCATAATACGTATTCGAACAAAATGTCCATATCTGGTTGGATCTATGCTGTTAGAGAGCCATAAAGTGCCTTTGATTTGCGTTGAAGAAAACTTTCCACTTTCGATTTTGTCTTGTGGGTCGTTTTTTCGTTTGTAGCTTCATGTCCATCTCTTATTGTTACAAAATATTGCCGAGCAATAGACAGAATCGTAAACACAGTATAAACGAGAAAAAAAAAATAAGGCGGGTTTAGCTCCAGTTTTCCAAAGCTGTAAACGAATTTGATATTTGGAGACTAAACAAAAATGCTTCACTTCAATAAACTCTCTTAAATATACTAACCTCTCCATTACATACTCGTATATCAAGAGCTGAATGCGAGCACATTGATTTCTTAGTAAAGTTTGTAGGAAACGTTTTGGGGATGATATGTCACATTTTACAGTGTCCGTAGGGACAAGGGTTTATAATTGCCAATTTTACAAATTCCGTCAAGACACCTTTTAATGAACTGGGTATCCAATTTACATAAAGAGAAGAAGAATAAATTCAAAAAAGCCTCACTGATTTACAGATTTACACATCGAAAAAAAAGTAAGGAATGAATTGATAGTATAGGAGTGTCGATTGTGGGTATCACGGAGACGGCAATATAACTTGTAAAGATATTTTACATTTGTACCCTTAAACTCGTTATACATACGAGTATTTGTAGAAGTAAAATTCTCAAATCATTTGTTGACTCATGGTTTCAAAAGAAGAAAGTAAATCCTTGGCCGTACTTGACTACGGGCAGGAAAGATGGGGTACTATTGGTAGTCAATATTTGACACGGTGCTAAGTAATCAGAAAGGTATGTCATTTTATAAACATGCACATATTTTCTATTCCTAGTATTAAGTGCATTGGTTTTGAAGTATCGATTTCAATTTGATACTTGTGCAGTAAATGTCGTGACAACAAAATTGTAATTTTGAAGTTAAATTTTTATTTAATATTTCTAATTTAACATACGCAGATATATTGACATTTAACAAGTATCAGACTCAATATCAACTGGCGCCAGTTTATGGTGTCAAGCCACAAGAATTTTCCATACACATTCGGCGTCCGAGTCGAGTGCAGTAGTATCATAAAGGATTTTGTTAAACGACAATCGTGATCATATATCACAACCAACTACTGTTAGTTTTAGTATTACCCTACAATGCATGACTACCATTACTGCCATCGGGTGTAGAATTGCAGCTAGCATTACAGTATCGAACGTGACCATACACACTGATCGCGCGCGTATTTCAACTCATGCTCACTTATTCTCATAATTGCATGACCGCACTTTTTACTGCTGACAGAGGACTGATTGTAAGCTCTCTTAAAAAGTCCGCCTCATCCGCAACCGATCTGATGAAACTCGAAATATCTGATCTGAGTCCCTTTGATTATTTAGCTGGAAACGGAGTGTTATTTATTACCCTTCGCATCATGTAACAGTCCACACAAACATTGACCCCCATTAGACAAAGACGGCATTTAATTAAAACGAATGTGTTCGTATCTTCCCCCAGAAAGTTGAAAATGCCAAAGAACAAATCCAAAAACCAGAAAAAAAATCGAAAAGAAAAAAAACTCAAACCGAAAAAAGCCAAAATACGAATATGATTCTCGAAAATGATGTTCGGTGGTGCTTTCTTTTTTTTCTGAGTCAATATCGATTTAGAATAATTGATGGTGGACAGGGTAAGTGTATCTATAGAGTGGATTAGCCTCGAGACCGACGAAACAGACCCGGACCCAGCCATAGACACACACAGAGTATCAATAGAAATGATGAGCTCCGACAATGGGTGTACGTATAGTTTGGTGGCATGAAAGGGTTATTTATGGCGATAAGACGGATTTTAATTTCCGATTTTATTTTTTTTTCCATGCATCGAATTGGATTCAGATTCACCCCTTCGGAAGATGGCGTGTGTGGTATGTGATACGTGCATTGTCACCAAAGCCAGAGATAGACGAAACAGATTTTTGTTTTGAGTTTTTTTTTTTTTCGTTATTTTGGTTTCCAGTTTGTACAAAATTTTATGTGGATTCGATGAAGTTTTGTTGTTGGCCGCAGGACAGACAACAGCACCATAATATAGATAGACACGCCAAAGCCCGACGTCATCCCCTAACCGGATAATGGTGCAGCCATTAAAAACAAACATGGGGTTGAAATGGCTGCCATTTTACGACTGCAGACGAGTATGTCATCCCCTTGCAAATTTGAAAGTGAAATTATGTTTGTTTGGGGTGTGTTGAATTACATTTGTCTACCAACAAAAAAATCACCCCCTTTGGCTACGTGTATCATCGCCGTCGGACCAAATCTAAAGGATTAAATTCAGAAAAACCACCAGAATGGGCATTTCGATTGGATTATTGCCGCCTTGTAGAATATTTTTATCGGGAGGGTGAAATTTCAACTTTAGCTCTTGGCACTTATACGGTGTATTCGAAGTACCCATACATGGCTTAACGTGTGATATTGCTATTTAATTCTTGCTTATTGCATGTTCGTGCAGTTTTAACGCATAGTTTTCGCATTTAGTATTGTTATTAGGTGCATAGTTATTCAGTTGAGATATGTTTGCGTATTTGTACATATGCCATTGTTGCATGCGGCAAATGCTGTTTTAATTGTTAGCTACTGTGATTTTTCGCATTTAATAATTCTAATCACATGCTGTAGGCCATTAAATCTGAGAATTAAATATTACAGCCACGATAAAGGGTACATTAATTATAACCACATTCCAAGCTTTTCCATCTGGCCATTGAACTTTGGACGTTGATACTTAAATGTTGATTAATGTGAATATGTGTTAAATCCAATTTGTTATATTTTAATTGACATAATTAGAACTGGTTATAGTAGAGATACTTAAAAATGAAGGGAACTGAGCGAGTACAGGTCCTAGCTTAAGTATTGTTTTTTTTTTTTGTTTGTGTTGTAAGAGATATTTGAATTAACCCAGAGGCAGTTTGTTAGCTAGTCTCCCTAGTTAACATACCATAAAAAAGGCTTTATAGTAATTGTGCTTTGGCCACTAATCGAGCTGGTAACAGAGTCCCCACATTCTGCTTGAACTTTACTCTGAATAATGTTTAAAGTAGAAAACTTCGCCATTGCATTCCAATCCCTACTCCTATCTGTTCGGTATCGCTTTACTTTTTATGTCCTTCGTCGCTTTACTTTTTATTTTCTAGTTAGACTTTCGAATACCAATTTGTTAGTGGCACATTTCCATAATCTCGGCCAAGCGCTTTTCCTTACCTTCTTCTTTTAGAGAACTTAATGTTTTCTTGGTTTTCTCATATAGTAGGTGAATGGGTCTCGTCCTTCTCAGTAGCGCCTGCTGTTTCGCTGTATGAATTTCCAGGCTAAGCCAATGTAGCTACCCGTTCTGATGATAGCCATACCTCACCGGCAGTGTTACTGCAACTTCTTTATAACATATCATAAATTACAAAATCAGTGTTGACTTCTAATAACATTTTAACATTGTAAACTTTGGAGCCATTGGCGCCTTCTGTTAGGTGTAGGAAATACCATATATGCTACATACAATGACATTTCACTCTGGTGCAAAGTGTATCAATTTGATTCGGTTTTCGGAGTTGGTGTCGAGCTGAAAAACTCCAGCTCTGCCTGCAAAATAGCTCTCATTTTCTTTCCCAACTTAGCATTAAACAATGATAATCTCATTGTTAAATTGGTCACAGTCAAAGTCCCCCTTTTCAGATTTGAGTTCAACCTTCATATAATGTGAAGTACAAATTTGGTCCGAATAGATGATACTTTTGCTCGGTATAGTTTTTGTCATGTTAAATGTCATAGGTCTTACTTTTTACCAATCGTTGGAGATAATAGTGCCGCCATTTGTTAACCTACATGTGATCTGAAGTATATCGAAACATTTTTTATGCAAAATCAACAGCCTTTGTCTTTGTTTCAGTTGTTAGGATCGTAAATGGTTACATTATCCATATTGGAAAGAGTTCGTCTTACCCTAAAGGATAATGCAAATGGTCTCTAGGAAGGTAGCGGCAATGCAGTTGATTCGATGAAACTCCGCTGCCAACATCTCTATTTTCGTGTGGCGATTCCGAAAGGTAATGACTTTTCGAATAAGATGGAACATCTCAAGTTAACCTGTTCCATACGGCGGCGCTGATCAATCTCGACAATTTCTTGCCGTTCAGAGTCTAAATTGAATCTATGCATTGAAGTTCTCACAGCTATAGAAAGTAATCTAAAGGTGTGAGATCACAGGACCATGAAGGCCAGTTCACAGATCTTTTACGCGAAATTCTGCCCTCAGGAAATTTTTCCCACAATAAATTGATGGTATCGCACTCCATGCAGCATACCACCTTGATCAAACATTTTCCGGAATTTAGTCAGAACATTAAAAATACAAGTTTATTCATCTAAATCTATATTGTCCCCTTCAAAGTAATACCCATCGACTGCAACACACTTATGCCAGCGCTTGATCCAATCCTCGAAACATTTTTCATATTCGGTTTTCGGTATGTCCATCAGTGCTTCCTGCGATTTTTCCATTACTTCCTCTCGGCTGCTGAAACGCGTTCCCCGTAGTGGTTTTTTAACTCGATTGAACAGAAAGAAGTCACAGGGAGCCAAATCAGGTTAATTCGGTGGCTGTTGGATGGTATTTGTTGCATTTTTCGTCAAAAAAATGCGAATGATGATGGCACTGTGCGACGGCGCGTTATAATGGTGCAAAATCCACGAGTTTTCTGCCCACAATTCTGGTCTCTTTCGGAGAATTGTTTCACGCAAACGTCTCATAACGCAAAAATTCATGATGCACTACACCGCGACGGTTGTAATCCATGAAAACCGTGAGCATTGCCTTCTTTTTTGACTGAAAACGACGTGGTTTTTTTTGGTGTCGGCTCATTTAGTGAACGCCATTCTCTTGCCCGATGTCTGAATTGCGTGTCGTACTCATAAACGCACGTCTCGTCCCCAGTAATGATCCTTTTGATGAATGTGGGATCGGATTCCGCCTCGCAAATCATCTATTTTGCGACGTCAACACGGTCTCTCTTTTGCATGAAATTGAGGTCTTTTTGGCACCAACTTTGCTGCTACACGACGGAAACCCAAATCATTAACTAAAATGTCTTGGACGGATCCATAGGCAATATTCAAGTCCTCCGCTATCTCTCTGATGGTTAATCTGCGGTTATTGACCAACATTTCTTTTACTCGTACTTCATCAATGTTTTCGTCGGTTTCCGATGTCGATGGTCTGCCACTGCGTTCATCATCTTCGATTGACTCACGACCACTTTTGAACCGCTCGCACTCGTGCCACTGGTAAACGACCATTTTCTTTAGAGAATCGTTGCCTGAACACTTTTCTAACATTTCCAACGTTCGCGCACATTAAATCCGTTTTTTACGCAAAACTTATTACAAGTTCGTTGTGGCAAATTTAAATCCATTTCTAAAATTGTAAAAAATCGCCAAAACACACAGAGATAGATGTACTCTTGGCTACGTAACTTTTTCAAACGTTTAGCTATGATGCTAAGATTTAGAGGGAATAACAACAACAAATTTACCAACTTCATAAAAAAATAGAATTCAAATCGGAACAATGGGTGCGCCACACGGTGGTTATTCCGTGATCAAGGTGGTATATGTCATATCTTTGACCTCAATGTATTTTGCCAATGATGAAATGCACCTGTAACAGTGACTTCGAGACTACAGAAAACGTCTTGGTCCAGATATCTATCATCCTGATTGCGTTAATAAAAAAATCTTATTATTGACTTCAGCCTAGAAGAGAAAACCATAGATTTTCTGAAAGTTAGAAAGATATTTCGAGGTCTTTCAAGAAAAGTATTTTTTTTGTACGACGTGCTTATCTTGGCAGCTTTTCTGAATTATCTGAATTCTAATATTTGGAAATGGCCACTGAGTTACATGGCATTCCTACAGTCGCATTAATCAGACTTGTATTTTGCTTTTGCAGAGGATCTACTACGTATACTGCTACAAAGGATAGATGCGTGAGTGCCATTATTAAGGATCGAAAACTATTCATTTTACCTGAACAAAAGAGGCAGTATGATGACTATTATAAATAATATAAAGTTACTTCACAAACTCTTTACGTACTTGTGCTTAGCTTCGGTTCCAATTTTGATAAGTTTATTGTTGTTGAAATTTTGAAATGATAACAAAGTGATACAGAAGTTGTCAAGTACTCTTGTGCCTAACATATCATCAGTCAGGTGATTGGATACTGGGCTTCTAATTCATACATAAGTCCAACATCAATTTTGTTGTTTTGCCTTAAAACAACCCGATACCACACGACACTTCAAGAACAAAATGAAGTCAATAACCTTTAGAGCGCAATAAGCTAAATTTTAGAGACAATGACAAAGGCAGAGTGTTTAATGTACAAATTCCAACTAAACCCACTGCACACGTGCGGAAAATGACTCATTAACTACATCTTCTCCTCCCAGGTTCATGCACCTTTTACAGCATCCAGTACAATCGTCTCGATTCAAATTTCCTTCGAGCACGTTCATTTTAAAGTAATACGACCAAAGAATTCACGCGGGTTTCTAATTTCACTTCATCACGTTCGCCGAGCAATAAACAACTCATGTCACACTATGCACGTACTCCCACATACCAAGAGCTCACCCCTCATAAGACGATTTTCAACCAGAGCTATGGATGTAGAAAATTGCGAAATTGTTTTCTGGTCTCCTCATTTACCGCATCCTTGCACAAAGTCTAACCAAGCGATTATGGAGTAATTTAACCGCATAATCATAATTGAAATTACAGCATCCGAAGCAGAAGATACAAGTCAGAAGACACAAGACTCAAGTTTAGATTGAGAAGTGGTACAATGTCCATATGCTAGTGCGCATCCCCATAAGCTTCGACACCACCGCATAACTCACTTGATACCGTATAAACCCTATCCCGGTCAAGTGTCATCTATGATGGTGTATATTTATAAACTTTAGCCATAATCATCAACTGGCTTGTAGAGCCAACTATGGCGCATAACTACGGAGCATTAGTGCTAATTGTAAATGCATAGGCATAGCCAGTGGATAATCAATCTTATTGGAGAATTAATTCCGTAGTTTTTTTTTAACAACCAGTTGCTGACAGTACGAAGCAAACAGCCGCTCATAGAGACAAAAATCCGTAATCCGTAATCATAGTGCACAATAGCAACACCATCGATAGCAAAAATAACAACAAAACCAACAACAAAAAGTACGTAATCGTAAATAGATCATAAAACGATCGTAAAAACAAATTTTACGACTCGTGCGGTCACACGAAAAATGATCTCATTTATATTTTATAGTCGTGCATGTAGCCCACCTAACTCTCTATAGTCTAAACACGACAACAACAATGACAACAACAACAAATACAACAACGACTACAACAACTACAAACAGATGACTTTAAATGGCTATGGCTAGAGAGTTATGAGCTATGGCAATAGGCTGCGACGAATGGGGTATTGTGTTTGGGTATCTGTTAGACTACTACACCCGAGAAGGCAGTAGTAGTAGAAGTTGGCGACGATTATACAGAATCAAGACTCTTAGCTGCGTTTTAATTGTTTTTTTTTTTTTTTTTTTTTATTTATTCTATGACTCGACTTCGATAAGGGGGTCTGGGTGTTGTTTTTGAAAATGAATTTCAAATCTGGAATGTGTTAAACGTTGGGGGGTTGATGGAGTAGTTGGTGATAGTTGGAAAGGCGGCGTGATTGATTTGCAACTTTGTTTGAGTATCAGCTAATTAACACGTAAATTGCTTTGTCAGGTGATGGTACGGGGTTAAAGTTATGCAAATCTCTGATTTAACGTCATGCTGAGGAAGCAAAGGAAGGAAGTTTCAGAAATGAGACTGGGGGTGTGAAATCTTGTGACTTGTTATTTCAAAATCTATCTCAGATTCAGTCTACTATCTTATCTGTAAAGAAACAGCGATGATAATGCTTGTCTTTCATGTGTGGAAATTTAGTATTTCCCTTCGATTTGATCTCTTATAATTTCGTACCAGTATTCTGCTAAGTTTGTGAATTATTGGTTGACTTGAAGTAGAAACATATACGATCGCCTTAGGTATTTTGTCAGCAAAGAAACAATGCTTAAAGTCACGGCTTTGTATATTTCTGCCCTGGGTCTCATGTTTGGCGCCATTTTAGCATTTTAAAATGCATTTCGGAAGTATTCAAGTCACTCCTATTGCCATGTATTTCTCCTCCACTTGCCTTAAATTGCAGTTAAATTGATGTATCTCTTAATACAACTTCTCACGCTGTTGGCTTGTCATTGGAGTTCTACTTGGGCTATCTCCTAGATACGTTACGAGGATATATGTGAGCAAAGTTTGCTTTGCAAGACTTTACTGCACAAATATAACAGTATTGATTCGAATTAGAATAATATAACTTATGTAATGCAGAAAATCCTATTCTATCAGAACTAAGATAGCTTCACGAGTGCAAATTTATCTTGGTGAACTCGCCTTTCGCGACCATTTTTTCTAAATGTAGAAAGCTTCACACTTTTTCGGCCGGAAATAATGAGGGACGGGGTTGAAAAACCATAAAATTTCTTTTTCTTCTGTGTGCCCTTCTATCGCACCTATTTAGTTTGTATGTTTCATGCTTTCCATTAGAGATTTGATAGCAAATTTTGGCTTAAAAGTTCGGCACATATTTTCGTCCATATATTCCTGTTGAGCAGATGATGTAACAATATTTCAAATATGTTCATTTGCTGAGTTGATCCTCACCTTAAGACAGCAGCTTGTCATCTAGATTCTCCATTGAATATTGTTATTTCGGGAACTCCGATCATCACAGAATTTCTTAGTTCTAGCTGAAATTTTGAGTCATAAACATTTTATTTAAGTTTTCACTGAAAGTCCTGTGATGTGGCGTTTTTGTCTATTACTAAATATAACATATGTATACATAGATGCGTGCTCGGTCAACAAAATCAATTTTCACAACCTACCAGTGATTTTCTGCCACATGCAGACGTAGTCCCTAATTATTCCTGTAGATCCCGAAGCCTTTCGGTGGAATCTCTGGTCATTTTTTTAAGAAATGTGAGGGGTTTCTATTAACTGGCGGTTGTAATATTAACTACTCTGAGAAGAATAAGAAGATGGTTGCTGTGTACAATTCGATTGTTGGGTGTACACCTTAAACTAAACGAAATATGTACTTTGCTGATATCGACAAGAAGTTGGCTGTTTTTATTTTGATTAGCAAGGCCTGATATCAAGCTTCAAAATCGACCATCGCAGTATCCTGACCAGGGACTAAATTTTTTTTGAATAACATTCCTCACATAAAATTCTTGTTTCCTGTCCTATATCGCACCACTGGAGGATGGTGATTTTTCTTCCAGAAGCAATATTCGGCCCTCAAAAGTTTTCCAACATACGGAGCTTCTAACGTGACCATTGTAACAGACTTGTAAATGCTTTCAGTTTGATTTACAGAAAAGAGTTAGACACAGGCCATATAGCTTTAAATTTTCACTTTTTCTATCTGAACAAATCCAGGGTCTTTATGAACTGACTCTTCTATTTCAAAGCCCTATCGTTGTTGTTAATCAGTAGCCGAAAGATCATCAGCATGTTATCCGTTTATATCTGAAGTAATTGCTTTCGTTCTAAAGAGATGTACTGGCTTTCTCTACTATGGGGGAGGTCCTGTTTTTGAAACTTTTGGTAGTCAAAACAATCACATTTATTGCAGGAGTGCCTAAGATGGTCTTCCGCATTTGGTGCAGGTGATATAAGAGATTTTGCTAGAAATCTTGCGATGGCTGGTCGTGAACATAGTTGTTAGCCATCGGTTAATCAGTTTGGAGATACTGTGAATTCACCAAAAACCTGTTAATCTGATATACATGTGTAATAAGTTCCAACAATTCTAATCGTAGATTGTGCTTATATAAATACAATTTCCTAGAAACAACATACGTCCTCAAATAAAACATTCATACTCTACAAATTTGTTAAAGTCGTCAAAAATTTTGCTTGTGTTTTCTATGTTTAAGGTTTTCTGAAAATAAGTGGTTCAGTTTGTCGACTACTACATCATAGCTCTCCGTTCGATTTCCAAACCATACACTGAAAAAAACAAAACAAATAATTTGTGACACCAAAACTTCATAAAACGATAATTTCTGCCTTCGAAAACGTCTCGTTCTCAAGCATTGTGATTCTGCAAAACGCCGTAGGTCTCTCTGTCTGAGAAACAAAACAAGAGTGGGGAAATGGAAACTACACCATGGTCTTTAGCGGACAATTGTACGAGGAATTCAATTCAATTAATGTTAATATACAGGGTGTCCCCCTAATTTGTTGACGATAATTTGGGAAATAATTCCTGGGCATATCCTATGGAAAAAATCGTTCTACAGTAAGGGTCTATCTCCAATGTTGACATCATTTATCGAGGATTTAAGAAAAGGCTTACTTTGGTGTACCCTGACACATGTTACCGGAAATTGCCCTGTTAGTACTAATGGTAAAAACTTCGTGTAGGACTTTATTTTTAGAAGGCATACCAGCCTTTAAAACGTCGTTTAAACAAAATTTCTAAGCCTGTTCCATTTTCATTGCCCATGCTTCGACTTTGAGGCTACTTTTCTCCAGAAAATGCCTAATTAACACAAAGTTTTACTATTTTTTTTTATGAAAGGAACAATAATAAAAAGAAAATCATCAATGAGTTTGCAGAAGAGCCCACAGATTTTATACTCGTAATACTTGGAAAAACCTGCAGCAGTTAAAATTTATAAAAGAGGGTTTTCTTGCTTTAAGCTCCAAAGGCTATGAATAAAAAATGATTTTGTGTGGTCTTAGGTAGTTTTTATTTTATGTGTATACTAAAACAGTTAAACAGTTATAACAGGTGCTCAAAGTGTCCTCCTTGGTTTTGTATGCATGCTAGAGCCCGTTTTTGGATTCCACTGCGAATGTTTATTGATGCTAATTTCTGCCTCACTTTTGATGACGCTCCGAGAATACGATCTTCCAATTCAATTAAAGTTGCTATTTCAGTTGAATAAACAAGTTCTGTCATTCTTTCCCATACAAAAAAATCCAATACTGTAAGGTCAGGAGATCTTGCGGGCCAGTGAACTGGTCCATTTCTTCCTATCCAACGGCTACCGTACTCTTCATCTAGCCAATTCTTAACCTCACAACCATAGTGGTCTGGAGCACCGTCCTGTTGAAAATATGATGAAGCTAGTTAATCGGTGGAATGTCCTCCAATAGTTCTGGTAAATCTTCCGCAAAAACTCCAGATAGTTTGTAAAATTCAGTCTAGGTGGTAGTTTAAAGTGGCCGATTAACTTGTTTCCAAGTACACCTGCCCACATATTGACGCCGAATTTGTATTTAAATGATTTATGTCTCATTGTATGTGGATTGTCCGCAGCCCACGTATGAAGATTATGAAAATCTGTGACCCCATCTCTTGTAAATTGAGATTCGTCCGTCCAAAAAATTCGGCTAATAAACTGGTTGTCATCCAAACTCCGCTCCAGCAACCAGTTAAAAAACACAAGTCTTTTCCAAATCGTTGGGAAGCAGTTCTTGTACAGGTTCAAGGTGGTATGGATAAAGATTTTCTCCATGCAGTACATTAGAAATTTTATGTCTGGAAACATTGAATTGCAAAGCTAAGCGTCTGATGCTGATTGATGGATCACTTGTAACAGCATCCAGTATTCTTTCATCAGCCGAAATCCTTCTTACTTGTGGAGCTCCCACATTCGGTCGTGTATTCGAAACTGATACCGTTTCTCGAAGCCTTGGATACGTATTTAGAAATACGCTTTAATTAGGAAGTCGTGGGCTAGGATAAAGTTCATAGTATCCTTGTGGCGCACTAGTTGAACTTCCATTGCATAACCCATAAACCTTAATAATGTTTGCGTATTCTTTTTTTGTAAATGCTGACATTTCAAACAGCGTTTCTAAACAACTATAACATTAGCGTAAAAAATTAAACCGATGAATTAATTTTTTTTCCTAATCTTTTTTACCATTTCTGTAAGGTTTATTTCCTAAATAGGCCTTCATACCCTAAACCTAACTCTTCTGAGAACTTTTAAGGTAGTCAAATAAAGAGTACGCTTTGAAACTCTTTAATAATTCTGCAATTTTAAAAAAAATTTTGGAAAATTAGTAATTCGTGGAGAACCACTCTTACTAGTATGTATTGCTAACTGTTGTTAGAAACGTTGGTGAAAAATCATAAATTCCTTTTTTTACCTGTTGCAGATTTTTCCAAGTATCATAAAATATGTGGGTTTTGTGCAAACTCATTGATGATTTTTTGTTTTATTATTGTTACTTTCATAAGAAAATAATAGTAAAACGTTATGTTAATTAGTCATTTTCTGGAGAAAAGTGACCTCAAAATCAAAAATTAGCATGCGCAATGAAAACGGAACAGGCTTAGTAATTGGATATCTGAAGACTCAAACAAGATATCAACTTTATTTAGACGCCATTATAAAGGTTAGTATTTCTTCTAAAAATTAAGTCCTACACGAAGTTTTTGCCACTAGTACTAACAGAGCAATTTCCGTCAGGGTACACCAAAGTAAGCCTTTTCTTAAATCCTCGATAAATGATGTCAACATTTTAGATAGTGAACGATTTTTTTCTTAGAATATGCTCAGGAACGAATTAGGGACACCCTGCATATAATTCTTGGTTTAATTAACAACACATGAGAAACTCGGAGATGAAAAGATTTTTGACAGTTTCCCTTTAAGTACCTTGAAAATGTGGTATTGTAAAAGGTAATCGGTACCTGCGATTTAATATAAAAAATAGGTGAACATATTAAATTCACTGTCACTTTGCAAACAATTTACATCTGAATTAAAAATATTAATATAAGCATACGCTCTGATGAAATGATTTAGGTATTTAGTTTATTATTTGCAATTTTATGGTCAGAAACTCTTCACAAACAGCCTGTTATCAGCGCCTTTAATCCAATGCCAGACCATTCACAAATTTCCATGTGGCTGTAAACAGTGCCTCTGTGCCTTGTCAAATGGAACAGAAGAAGAAGAATAAAAAAATTAAGTTGGTCATAAAAATATGACAGTGATTAAATTTCCGAAATCCATAAAATGTTCTACTTCCTGTAGGTATCCATGTCAGCTTGTCAAGACCACACCTTGTGCACGTAAGTAATTTCAGTGGCCTATCACGAACCTTTTCCTTTCAGCATAACAACTAGTTACATACATAAAACGAGTAACAGTAACGACCTACCAAGGATACCCATTAAATCTGCCACATACGAGCGCACATTCAATGGTTTTATAATCAACAAGATACAAACTCGTACATCTGGGTACACGTCCATCTTCGAATACGAGTATATTTAGCATTTCCAACAACCACTGTCTCACAATTCATATCATGATAAATGTCGTAATATTTATTCCCATTTCTTTTTCATGTTTTGCTGACCATAAAGAAAAGGGTTTCATCCTTAACCAAAGAGACCAATTTGCATATACTCGTATTCGTCTCACCGGATTGAAAATGAAAATCCAAATACCTATGAGTAGATACGATTACTTATACTTCTAAATAGCACCCCTTTGCACCTCTGTATACGAGTAAGTTCGCTAACATTATTAACCTCTAACCGGCAGTTGGTAACCTAATCCGATCTGCTAATACAACTTTCATAATGGCGCTATAAATTCTTACATTACAAAATGTAAAACTGTATGCAATCTGATAAATACGTCCGTCCCGCAGAAAATACGAGTACTTTCCATCTAACATGTTTGGGAAAGGCGCAAAGAGTTATTTATAGATTTGCTCTTGAAACCATCCTATCCTACTCCACCCACTAAGGTGGTAGTAGTGCATAAATAAAAAATATAATCGTTTAGTTTTTCGGGGAAGGAGGTAAGGGACAGGAGTAAGTGTGACCAGTTTCTATTTTTAAATGACATTTTTGGGAATATACTCGTGTTTAAGTCTGTATTCTTTCCGTGAAAACACATTTATTAAGTGCCTTCGACGGATTTCTTCCAATTTCCGGGTATCGTCCATGCCAAAAATATTCCATCTCCCACTCTGGCCACACTTTTGTATAAGAATACTTGAACTATGAGTCTGTTTTGGTTATTTCGTTTTTACTTTTATATTTATTTTCCGTAAAAAAAAAAAATGTAACGTATGCAATCAAATCACCGCACGGGCATAGTATCCATACAAGTATACAACTACGAGTATGGTGGAGAAAGTGAAAGCGAATAGGATATGATGTACGACATTGTATTCGACTACCGCCCTGCAACCCTCTGAAAAGACGGTTGAAGCTGAAACTGATTTTTTTTTTCGAGGGTAATTCGGTTCATGGGAGTACTCGTCTATTTGTATGTAGTCTAGTTTGTTCCCTGCGGATATCTTAACCATGCGAATACAAATGTCTTTAAGGAATGGGATATAAATTTGTGTTTTGACATTTTTATGCGGAGAATTTTGACATAGATATTGGATGGCATATTGAATTCGTTGAATGAGGTACGAGTACGAAAAGGAATTGGAATACGAGAACAAAGTATGAGTATAAAGCCAATGGATAGAGCAATAATCTCGAGGACACTAAAACGTAAATTGAAATTATTGTTGGTATTGTCTGTAATCATGTAGAGGGGGTGGGCCTTATAAAGGACTACATCAGAAGAATACGAAGAATGCAAATGACTGATGAGAAATAGGATGAGGTAACTGAAAAGAATGTTAACCACGTTTATTAGAAGAATCAAAGGAAACACCAGTCCAGCCACAATGTTATCGTGGTAATATGAGAAAAGACGGATTTTAATCCTTCATGGTGCTCTTTAAGCAAGTAAAGACCTTGTTAATAATCTATAACATCAACAATGTACTCCCCCATCGATAGGCGATAATAAGTATCTAAAAGTGAAAATCGGTATCTTAATCCTTGCCGTTTGAACTATAGGTGCCGCTGCACTATTCACCTATGTCCACATAAAAGAATGCAAGAGCTTAAAATGTAATTATGAAGTAGATAATAAATGAATTTACTGAAAGGCGTTTTACGACGTCGTCTAGAGGATCGTCCTTCTTAGGCATGCAATGAAACACATGGTATAAGAATATCCTATGGACTGAATGTTTCTAAACCCTTGCACGGACTATCTTAAAAAATAAACCAAAAATGCCTAGTTTCTATATGATGTCTTAGTTCAGCTGCATAACAAGGATTGGTTTACTGGCATAGAATACTCGTCGCGGTTAAGTGCGGCTGAAATGAATAAAGTTCAGTTATATCAAACAAATGATATCGGTTTCGCCCCAACTCAGCTGTTTACCCAAAACTTGACAAACGTAGCTGGTGATGATTTTTCTTTTTGAACTGAATCTGTTGCTCAAACCTCCTAAGGAATCACAAGTCGATATGCAGCTAATAAAATAACCAGCAGCTTTAGACTTTAAAACCATTGAAGTCCCTCCAGTCCACTAGCATACTTATGTATCTACAATGTCTACATTATTGCCGTTTGCCTGCGTATTTCGCAGCTTTGTTTGGTCTACTACTCAATCGCTTACTAAGCTAGTACTAATTCTGTGTCTTAATTCATACCCTGCTGTCATTATCGCTTCCAACTGCAGAGATAAGAAGACTGTATATATTCTTTTTTGCCCACGTTTATCATCTGACCCATTTTGACCGCTTCCTCTTCAATACTCAAGGTAGCTTTATTGTGGGCTCGATATATTCGGCCATTGAAATCAATATGAGCGCCTTACGCAAGTAATTGTACAGACTTAAAAAAGATCGTGTCTCTCTTGCTGGCCAATGAGTTTCACACGATTCTTGAGAGGACGATGTTAATTATTTTGGAATACAGCACTGGACAGAGCACTTTATATTTATACTGGATCTCAGAGTAATTTTATATTTCTCTTAACAAATTCGCCTCTTTCCTATCAAGGAGGTCTCTCTGCTTAAGACTGGGAGTAGGTATCCAAATTGAACCAGAAAGAAGATCTACTTTCTATTACTGGTTTCAGTTTTTTAGTACTTAGTTGCTTGCCCTCCGCGATTGATTTATCTTTCCATTCTTCTTGAATCAGTTGACTGGAAATTATTATAAAAACTCCCTGAATCTTCGACTATTCCTTTCAAGGGGTCGACCCATCGTTGTTCATAATTAAGTTCGACTTATCAAAGATGAGCCTATTTTTAAATCTGAGTTACCGACGAAGTATCTTTTCTTCGAAGGGGCTTAAAATCAGCTCAGTTTTCTAGCTTATCGCTTAGCATTTGGGTCCATAAACGAAGACTGTTGAAATTTGTGATTTGTAGAGCTAGTTTTTTGTTCGTTTGAAATGAAACATCTGAGCCCAGGTAGTAATGGATGGCTAGGATTATACTCTGGTGAATTTCCATCGAGGTGCCGTTTAAGAAACTTACTTACTTGGACTGTGATAATTTGTGACTAAGCTCTTCGGCTTAGTCCAAAAACTGCGCAGTTATTTGCGTTTGTCAAGGTATATTTTGTTTTATCCCTTTAGGGCTAACGTATTCTGCTTGTTCATCGCTGCGGAAGAGCAATGATATCTATATTGGTCTGATTTTGTACCGTCCGTGTTGATGCCTGCCAGGCGTACTATCTATGAATATAGTTTAAGACCTCATCTGATATATGAATGTATCACTATCGAAGTATCGTTGCTGTTGCTTTGAATCTTAAACCTGTACTCAAAAATCCATGCCATTATTGTAAGTGGTGCAAATGAATGCATTCGCCTGTAAAGTGTTAGTTAGGTTGGCAGTGTTAGAATTTGGACTTATTTATGAATTGAATGCTTCTGATGGGTTTAAGTGGCCATAAATAAGTCCAAATTCTATACCTACCAAGTTTTTTCAGTCTCCCTTTTTTATAAGGGAATGACTATGCTCCTACGTAGTCAGATGAATTTAAAATAGAGGAGTGCTGACTCATGAGCTTCTGTGGAACAATCAGATTTAACGTTAGCAGAGAGCTTAACAAGGGGATATTTAATTATAAGATGAAAAACTCAAGATCTAGTATTTCCATCTACTGAGTTCCATTCAAAGGTTGGCATTAGGATCACTAGCAATCATTTTTCAATCCCTAGTATAAGTCCCCAGTGCTTTTCTAAAAATAAGCTCCATCCCTTTTAGAGCTCTGTAGACTTAATTTTAAAATGAAGTGAAGGCATGTCTGAAAGGTTTCCGGCCGAACAATGATACAAGATATTTTTTCTCAAAATTTTTTTTATTTTTCTACATAGTCTCCTTGTAACTCTACACACTTTTCCTAGCGATTCTCTCATCTCACTCACCCGTCCAAAAAGTACTTGGCGTTTTTCTCTGCCAAATAATTGTTCACGAAGGCTTCATTTGACGAAAATCTCTGTCCTCCGAGCGCAGTTTTTAGATGAGGGATCAAAAAGAAGTCGCCTGGGGCTAAATCTGGTGAGTAAAGGTATCGTAATTCATGGATTTTCGCCATGGCAACCGCTGAGTTGTGAGACGGCGCGGTGTCTTGGTGGAACAGGATTTTCATTTTCTGCAAATGTGGCCATTCAATTTCTGCCTTCACCTTGGCAAGTAATGATGCGTAGTATGCTCCTGTAATGGTTTTTCCTTTTTGAACATAATCGATTAAAATAACTCCTTTACTTTTCAAAAAAACAGTCGCCATCACTTTCCCAGCGAGCCGGCTCGCCCTTTGCAGTCCACTGTTTTGACCGAATTTTTGTTTCGGGCGTATGATGGTGTATCAAAGTTTCATCTACAGCAATTAATGGGTGCCAAAACTCGGATTTATTGCGCCTAAACTGCGCCAACAGAGCGTTGGAAATGTTCATTCGAACACGTTTTTGGTCTAACGTAAGCAAACGCGTCACCCAATGCGCGAACAGCTTTCTCATGCCTAAATCTTGATTTAATATGTAACAAACACGTTCTTTGGATATTTTTATAACCTCTACTATCTCTCTCACTTTAATTCGGCGGTCGTCTAACACCATTTGGTGAACTTTAGCAATGTTATCGTCAATGGTTGCTGTTTTTGGACGTCCCGAACGTTCATCATCTCCCGAGCTCTTACGGCCACGTTTAAATTCAGCTGCCCAAAATTTAACTGTGGTAAATGATGGTGCAGAGTCCCCATATGCAGAGTGCAACTCATTTTTGATTTACGTAGGCGTATTGCCTTTCAAAAACAAGAATTTTATAACAGCTCTATACTCAATTTTTTCCATTTTCACAAAAAACACCCAAATCGACTCACTCAAACGACTGTCAACTAAAAACTGCGGGTCCAAAATGACTGAAACTTCGGTAAGTGACTGTCAGAAGATGCACAACTAGCATTTACCAGCTTTTATTAACGAGTGCCGCTATCTTTACGTTTCGGTCGGAAACTTTTCACAAAACCTTCGTAGATGAACCGCCAGAATGCGCTGCTACTGCAAAAAAGGTTATGGTGCCTTGAAGTCCGTTCATATTTAGGCAGACATGCCAAATTTTAGTGCGATACTGGCTTTAGTTTTGTTTTGACTGCTGATTGTTGTTGACGTGTTTGGCATCATGTTGAGCATGGACAAAAACGATTTTCGTTCTCTCATAAAACATTATTTTTTGAGAGGCAAAACGCCGAAGGAAACAAAAAAAAAGTTGGATAAATATTATGGGGCTAATGCTCCGTCAGATTACACCGTCAAATATTGGTTTCGATAGTTTCGTGGTGGCCGCAAATCTACTACCGATCAAGTCCGCAGCGGCAGGCCCTCCGATCCACGGAGGAGTATTTTGCAGACCTTCCGGAAAATTACTTTTCGGACGGGATCAAGAAGTTGGAAAATCGCTGGAATAAGTATATCAAACTAAAAGGGGACTATATTAAATATAATAAAAAAACATTTAAAAAACAAAAATTTCATTCCCAAGGAAGTTACTTTTCACCCCACCTGGTAGTATCCGAAAAAAAATCAATAAATTATATTCGTCTGCTAGGAATAACAAGTGTTACTCGTATTTTACAATAAATTACAGATGAATGAATTTGCGAATTTGAATTGAAAAGCCACAGATTTGTATACTTGTCCTCCTACAAGTGCAGCATTTAAACTCAGTAGCTTTCTTGTAAAATAAAATAGTCATAGTCACTAAAGCGATCTATCTGATATATTGGACAATAATTTCAACAATGTTTATATTACGAGTACTTTGATGTATTGGGTCTACAAGTAAGTTTCCAGCGTTTTTTTTCCAAAATTTGAAGTTTTATTATGAAAACATAGTTACAATGCTTTATTCAAAGTATCGTCCATCGGAAGCTACAACTTTTCCCCATCTTTCTGGCAATTTATGAATTCCGGACCAAAAAAATTTCTCGTCTTTCGAGCCCAAGAACGTATCGAGCCAATTTTTGATTTCCTCTACTGAGCTGAAGCGTATTCCCGTAAGAGCGTTCTCATGCAACGAAACAAGTGGTAGTCAGATGGTGCCAAGTCTGGACTGTAAGGCGGGTGAGGCAGAATTTCCCATCCACTATTTACCAAATAGTTTTTCACTGAAACCGCAACATGTGGCCGAGCGTTGTCGTGATGAAAAGTGACGGACTCATGCCTGGTCTGATATTCTGGCCGTTTTTCTTTTAATGCCCGCTTCAAACGAATTAGTTGGGTTCGATATAATGGTCCTTTGATAGTTTCACCACTCGGAAGCAGTTCGTAGTATACGACACCTTTTTGATCCCACCATATGCAGAGCATGACCTTATTCACGTGAATGTTTCGTTTCGGCGTCGATTGGCGGGCTCGCCGGGCTTTGTATACGATTTTCTGCGTTTAGGATTATCATAATAAATCCATTTCTCATCACCAGTGACAATACGATGCAAAAATGATTTATTTTTATACCGCTGCAGTAACATTTCGGACATGCAAAATCGCCGTTCGACGTCTCTTGGCTTCAATTCGTACGGCACCCAGTTTCCAACCTTTTGAATGAATCCCAGTGCTTTTAGGCGCAGGGAAACGGCTTGTTGCGTGACGCCCAATGATGCAGCAAGTTCTTGTTGAATCTGACACTTATCCTCATCCAGAAAAGCGTCCAATTCCTCGTCTTCAAAACTTTTCGGCAAACTTTTCCCAACGGCTATCATTTATTAAGCCAACAGTATCCAATAGGAAAGTTTGCATACCAACACTAAATGCTTATAATGGAAAATAACATAGGAAAGCAATAATTCAACTGCCCAATCTTCAGAGACTCCAAAATTGTAAAAGCTACTTTAGAAACGAAAAAAAAATCATCCAACATTTTAGACATACTCGTATAACTCGCCATCTGCGCCTTCAAATGGTTAAAAAAAAAAGCAGTCTCACTGAACCAAAACGGAATAAATGTGCCCTTATCCGTAAAAATGAAGGCATAACAAAAAAATTTAAAAAAAGATGAGAATCAGGAATGGAAACCTTAAGATATCTTAACATCACATACACCTTTTGACTTACAATACATTGTCGAAACGCCATTTAGAAAATTACACCCCAGGGTAACATTTCGCACGCGAGAATTATTTACAACAATTCATTGGATCGAAGAATTCGTATCTTTTATCTTTGATTAGAATGAATTTCTCCCAAGAGATGCTATCTGCAAAGAGGATAAATGCCTGCTGCCTAAAATGAGGGAGTACGTTGTACAAGGTATTGTTAAAATAAGGGGCTCACTACCCAAGCCCAGCAAAAGCGAAAACAATTCGACCTTAAAGCTATTCTAAAGGAGCAAAACTACAACTTGGAGGGCTATGCAAAATGACAAAAATACAAGTAGGCGTAAGCAAGGAGTATCATCGGCAATTAGCATTTCATCCTGCATTTAATGGCAGTTGGTACACAATATACTCGTACACTACCCCCTTGTTTCATTTCATGGCGATTATGGTATAAACAGAAGCACAAGCCTAACACCCCCTGTCACTTTAACTGAAAAAAAAACAAAAGAGGGTGAAGGAAGATTTACAAAATTCCATACAGAACCATGCCGAATGCAATGTATTACCTTGATAAGGGGGCCTGATTAAATTTAAATAAATTTAATAAACATAAATTGTAAGCGACAGCAGCTACAACCAGTGGTGGTGCCGTTGTATGATATGATCCCCAACCCTTGGACGAGGCAAGAATCAGCCTGCCGTTGTTGTCTACCTTAAGCTTTATCTTTCTCATTTCGCCATTAGACGACAAACAACGAAGAGGAATAGGAGCGAGAACACGAACCAAAAAAATAAAAAAAAATAACAAAATAACAAGAAATAACGAGAAATATTCCACTCAAAGAAAGTGGATTAAGGGATGTCGTGCGTCGGAAGGGGTGAGTTTTGTACACAGTTGGTACCATTGGGTTGGGTGGGTAGCACCCAGCTGCCGCTATTGCTTTTGTATGGAAAAAAATAGCTACAACAATTCACCCTCCATTCCATTGTCTATATTGGGCTTTTAATCTTGTGGGTGGTTTATATTTCTTCCAGCGCTTCACACTTGTGGCACGCTGGTAGTAGTGTGATAAGATGGAACCTTATAAACCCTCTTTTTGACTCCCTTCAAAGAGTATTCCCCAAAAAAAAAACTCCAACTGCTATACACACAGAAGCTGAGACTTACCGAGTCAGATACACAAAAAAAAAACAAATTACAAAGGAATAAAAGAAAGTTTAACAAGTACACCAGAAACAGGGGGCGGCCGAGAAGTGAAAGTGCAATAAATTTTGCACAGAATGTGTGGTGGGCTTGGGTAGAGGCCGCCTTTTATGTCATGAACAGAAGTGTCAAGGGTGTCTGCTAATAAGAAAATTATTTTCATTTGTAATCTACAGATTAGTTGTTTCGTTGTTTCGATTCTTTCTGCAAAAATCACCCCTCCTATCAAACCTTCATCCAATGGTCTTGACTTCAAGGGATGCATAAATTCAACGCCTAATTTTATGCGGTCGGTGGTGTTATTGGAACATTAAAACAATTGCCCAACAATATCAACAGGACTTCAGTGTCGGCTTATGGATATCCTCGCAATATTCAAAAGGACACCAAAAATCGATCCGAGATTCATATACTCGTACGATGGGTAGAGTGTGTAAAACTTTTTCTTATCTCTCGCACTTCAAGTACGAATATCTCACTCCCAGTAACCTCTACATTCCCTTCCTGTTGGAAAACATTTCCAAAATGGAGTTATGGTCGTAAAAATCTAGAAAACTAATTTTTACCACGATTTAGGATCATGGAGCACAATTGAGGGAGGATTCCTTTCTTTCTTTCGATTTGTGTCCTCTACTTTTGCTTTTTTTGTGTGTCGGAACGCATATTGAAATTGAACAGTTGAAATTGGGAGCGAAGAAATCAATGGTCCGGGCAGTTGTAGTAAGAGAACAATTGGACCATGTAGAATAGAGATGGGACAAAAAGTAGCAACATTTTCGTTCTTTGTTGTTTGGGCACCAAGGAGGAAGGAGCGAATTGTTTCATCTTTTTTTTCTTACATTTTTGGTGTTTCAATTGCAATTGCCTTGAAAGATGAAGTTCTCGAATGAGCAGATGTCTGGAATGGCGCCAACCAAATGGAGCAATGGAGCAAACAAATTGTAAAGAAACTAATTTTGTTCATTTTTTTACTGGAGCTATTTTTTTCTATTTTATTTTATGACACTGACAGGTAATTTGAGATTGTTTTTGAATGACACTGGAGTATATTTTATGAAATCGCAAGGTTGTACACTATGCTCATGCAGAGAATGATGGGAAGGGGAAGCCAATGTGTCTACTCTCCGAAATTCGAATGGGGTTCCAACATCGGACGTGTGGGATTAATGGATTGAATGATTTGGTTCAAAGGCCACTTACCGCAATTATATCCTTCCACAAAAATGCTCTTGTGCAGAATGGCTTCAGAAAAATAGTTTGATAAAATTTTTTTGGAAGTATACTTTCTCAAACAAAAGTTATCCTGTAGTGAGTTATCTCTGCCAGACTTATCCTACCTGACAGCATTATTTCGATCGTTTCTAGCGATCAGCTACTTTCATTTCTCTAGCACTAGTCGATCAATATATTCAAAATCTATTTCTCAAGTATCGCTGGTGTATAGTGTATACCAAATTATTTTCGTGGTTTATTTTTTGACGCACATATGTACTTTATCGAAAGTGTGGTCTATTCCGCAGTGGCACCAACACGAAGACCTGATTTTCTGATCATGACTTACTAGTAAAGTTATTCTTGGTCTTGTAAAGACCAGACAATTTTTTTAGCATGATCTTGCTCTCTGTTGCGTGGTCCTCCTCTATCGGGTTATCGATCCAATATGGATTCAAAGACATTTCGGGCTAAGCTTTTCTTTGGCTCAACTGAAAACCTTCTGACAAAGTCATTGTCGCTCTATAGCTCACACAATATCTTTTCCCCTAGCACTCTCTGCTTTTCTTTCAGCGAGCAGAGGTTCCTTTAATCTTTCTTAGTAGTTCAATTCTTAAACATCTCTCATCTTTCTCTGCATTGTCGCTCTACAAAATGTATTTACATTTTGACACAATTCTCAACCCACTATAATTCTGGTAGCACGCTAAAGCTCATATGTTATTCTCTCTATCTTCGCATTATTTAGCCAGGATAATTACTCTATGTATTTCTAGGTGAAGCGGTGCAACAGGAAAGCTGCTAAAGAACTATAAGAGCAAAGAACGCGGAAGAAATATTAGTTGGAGAAAAAGTGAACTCAGACTTGAATATGTCGAAGTATCTAAAATTAGGTTACCGGTGGATCGACCCGATACTGTTATATTTCTCAGCTCTAGTTATCAGTATATGCAAAAAGTTGAAGAGCCTTAAAATGGTTTAGAGACCACAAGCACCTTGATAAAGAAAAATTGTTGATAGGTGCAGTTCGCTCACCTTTGATGTTATTGGTCAAATTCATTTACCACATGCACATGTCTGATACACATGAGATTTTTCCTAGGAGGATAGACAGGATCTTCAACCATTTCGAGTACCTGCAATGGCTCAGATAATACTGAAGACTTAAAACCTCTTTAATAGTGGGGTTTGGTTTGGAATGATCTAATATCCCCAGTATTGCTTTCGGCCTAACAGTCTGTTGCTGATGGAACTCAGTTTATGCAGTTCTTCCTTTGATATTACTAATTATTCGAAGGAATTATGTTCTGGAACCTTCTTTTTTTATTAAAATCGTATCCGGGATTAAGGCAACTAGTTTCCTTCAAATCCTTTCAGTCCAATTCACACAATTGGGTGATGTTTTTATTTCATTAATTTTCATTAATTGATTCTCGACTTTAAAGAGCTAAAACTAACATCGGGGTCCCAGAGTTGATTCTCCACCATTATAAGTACATTTCCTCAATTAAATTGGTTGTTCTCAAAACCAGCATCTTCGGCGCAGTTAAAATTAGTTTCTATCGAGGTTTTATTCTTAAGCAGATTGCAGTTTCGTTGTTGAGTGGAAAGCTAAAAATATATGATCTATGGATCTACGATCATCACCATCAATGGTAGACCCAAAGTGAACTTTTTTTACGTCCATAAACACAAATACTCTAATATTATTCTGCAGAATGTTCCGGTTTCATAAAAGTCATTAAATTCAGGTTCAACTTCCCACTGAATTATGTACATTACTTCGTTGCTGTTTGTCTGTTTGTTCAGATCTTTTTCATTCATAAATAAAAGGAATTCTTTCGATTATCTAAAATGCCCACGCTTCCAAACTGTGGCAGAATATCGACATTGTGATTTATGTTGACGAGATCTTGCAGCACTTTCAAGCAACCACAGGATGCATCTTCCTTCCCTCTTTGCTGTCAAATTGTACGATCCCATATTTTTCAAATTCCAATCAATTTATAGCCTCTTGACAAATCTGCATTAAAAATCCAATCAGTTCCGTAAACAAAATGAAAATAATCGAACATCACCTCTCATCCAAGGGGAAACACCATGTTGTATGCCTTAGAACGTGTAGGCAGATAACCATAAATCGACTTTGGAAATTTATTCCACACTCGAAAAAACATTAATCTCGTTTTGATTGTCTGTTAATCTCCTAAAATATCACTTGACATTGTGTTCCCTCATAATCTTTGCCATCGCACACCTTTAGATACACCAATCGTATCCAGTGGGGACAGAAGATAAGGCTCTTTTTCTTCTACACGGATACACACAAAGAAGTAAACCACATAAAGTTTTTGAAATTTATGCGCCAATAAATTGAATTTATTTTAATTGGCTCGAACTCTGGCGAAAATCTAAGAATTATCGTGTGTCTCGTACGTTACGTGGTTGATCTACCTCAGAAAGTCCCGGAATTGTATATTTTCACGATAAATTCCAAAAAATGTTCTTCTTGTGCGCGCTTTTTTTTCGTAGTAAATTTTAAATTGAGATAAACCATAGAAGAGTGCTGAGGGGGCTTCAAAATGAAAAAAAAGTTCGCCTTGGTGTGCAAATCTAATTATGCATTCCAGCGGTGTATGCAGCAGCAGCAGCAGCAGTAGTATCCATAGAACTCCAGCACCAAAAGTCTTTCAGCAAAAACGTCAATGGAATTTTTAAAAAAATTTTCCTATTCACTGCGCACTACACGAAGAAGAATGGAGAAACTAATGAACGGTTGTGTTTTGTAGTCTCAAAACGGCAACGTTCTCACAATGAACTAGGATTCCGAACGTTAGGTGCTAGTTGAGAGGACTGGGGGAGGTGCACGTTGTTCTAAAGGAGTGTTCGTTCGTAGTCGTATCTGATAGATATTTTGTGAATTCTGCGCGCACATGCACGCCATCGGTGGTAGATGAGGCAAATATACAGGCGAAGGTCTTGGGTGTTTTCTAATTTGCGATATCAGCACAAAATCCTTGAAGTCGGTGTTGTTTTTGTAAACTAGAAGACAAAGCACCTCAAAACAAACAAATACTCAACATATGTACGTCTACATACTCCAACCCTTGGAATTGAACCGAAAATGAAAGGAATTTTGAAACTCTTCTATCGTATCGTCATAGTCGTAGTCATAGTCATAGTCGTCGTGGTCGTTTTCTTTGTCAGGATATTGGAATGACGACGAAGGTATTTTGCAGAGCAATTCTAACAAAATGGTTCGTTCGCTCTCGTCTAATGGGTTTAATGGTGTTTTATGACAGCGTTTGTTTCTTCCTAAGCCCTTGGGGGTATATGAATGACTTTTGTCTGGGTGCCATACTCTTGCCGGGTTATACCATCTCATGTGAATAGAGTTTGATGGTTAAGAGTTGTAATAAATTTTAAAGGTGGGTTGTTCCTTATCTATTTTATGCAGATTAATTTCTTCTCATTAATTTAAAGGAGTTTCGTGCGTTGATTTCATATTAGAACATTACCATAGTTTAGCAATTTTTCTTACCAACTAATGTCTGTAAGAAAATCCACCTGAGAAGTCATTAAACAGCGCATATGAGAAAAGCTCTTCTAGAACATTTGTCGTAGAAAGCCGATGCGCACAGATAGATGCCCAACTCGCAACCATAGGAATAATGTCGTTTTACTTGAAAAGTTTCTAGCTGCAGTAGGTCCGGCTGACTTTCCACTATCACTTTTGATAAATGACTTTTTTCTCTCTTTTGTGGCTTTTTAAAACAGGTTGGACACATTTGGTATTTCAAAAACTTTTAGGCAGATGGTCTATTTATACATTCAATTCACATCGAAAAGGCTTGCCACTGAATACTGTTTTTGGTTTTCATATGTACTGTTTGAATCATACGCAGACCTAACTCTTTTATGAGCGCTCTGTGTAAGCAATATAAAAAGGACATTTTCTTTAACTTAAAGCTTTTAATGGAAGCGACTTACGTTTACTAGGTTAAGTCGCGTTAAAATAGCACTCTTTACAGATGCAGAAACACGTGGATGTCATATAATTGATGTGATGATTGATGCGAATATAGTTTTGAAAAATATTTGCATTTTTCAGGCACCTACAGTTCTCCATTTCAACGAAAGCAAATGTCATTGTCATACTAGATGAGTCATAATTTCTTTCTATTCAATCATAACTTAATGCATGTATTTAAAAGGATCGACCATTACTTGTTCTCGATGGCTAGCTTTACCGTGTCGGAGGTACCTATCGTCATATAATCAGAGATGCTCTCTCAGTATCTTTTCTTACATCCTTTCTTTTTCGAAGATTCGTAGCTTTATATGATCAACTTGAATCTTATAATTGGTGGAGCTAAGACTTTAGTGACTGACTGACAGTTAATATACATCAATAAGAGCGAATTTACCGTTTTCCTAATTAAGGAAACAAAGAAAATTTTGGTAAACGTAGCACTTGGGAAAATGCCGATTCCCGCTCCACAACCTATTTTCAACCCACCTCAATGAATCTTTACTGTAGTTATATTTTAACTTTACTAAAATCCTCATTCCTTCAGCTGGAGATAAACGACAAAATCTGAAATCAAAATCACTGAACGGAACCAAGCAGTCTTTAATTGCAGGGATACTAATAGGCCAGATAGGCGGTTTTATTGGTGGCACATGGTGGGATAAAGATTAGCCTCTGAATTTTTCCCAGATACATACCAGTATGTATATCATGTTACCAACTACTGTTTACCAGTCTAACACTTCATACATCGTTATAAGTCTACGTATGACCAATGTATTGTCCCTTTGAATGCAGTCTTTATTTCACGTCCAAAGTTTCCCTGTCCTTGGATATAGCAGTTGGAATTTAGTTTCCTATTTGAGATTATACCCAGCGATTATGTTTTGAAGGTTCGGCATATGATACTCGTATCTTCTACTTTTCGTGTCCAGTGAAATTTTGGTTTTGATATAATATTACTTAGATTGGCACTATTTTGCCCACTTTGGTTACTTTGAGTTAAGAGGAACTTTGCCGATGCTCTGGTGGCTAAGTCATCAGCATGTTTAATAATTGTGTATCGCCCCATTTTGAGATTTTTCAATATTTTATGTAATCAAAGTAGAGGTAACAACACTCAATATATTGGGGGTGCGGAGGGAGTTCTTATTAATGTTTTCGGCCTAACATCGATTTTCACGCTGACAACAGAAAATATTTTCACCACTTTCCTTTTCGGTAGGCAAAAAATACCCAAAGTGATTTTTTTGGTTCTCAAAGATTTCTGTATAGCGCTAATTTCGATAGATTTACTTTTTTGATACTAGAGTTGATAATAGAGTTTCTGAAGAAAGCAGCACAAACTAGTTAGACCGAAGTTTTTTGAAATAAAATGAATTTGTGTGACAACAACCAACACTTTTTTCGCAGAAACGGTAGCCTATCCCATGTAAACAAATATTATTTACCAAGGTAAAAAACGTTTAAGCTCTGATAAGGCTTTACCGATATATGTAGTAAAGTTGAGCCTAATGACAAGAGTTTAGTTCAGATGATTCCGTCTTCTGATGCTTTTAGTAGCCTTCATGCGATTGCGTCTGACAACGAAGCCTACTTTATGACCCAGAATATCTTTTTAGGATATCTTTGTTTTCAGGGTTCAGGAACCATCGAGATTTTTAATAAGGCTGTGCATGTTGAGGGCCATTGCTATAATTTTTCTCAATAACAAGAAATCGTTATTTTCTCTGACGGATTTCTCATTATTTATACATATCCCAAGGTCTTTCTTATTTGATTTGATTTCCTGCTCCTCTGACAAAGTCTAAAGTTAACTTAAGCTAGCTGACAACCTGACTTGGTACTGGTAGTGCATATTTTAGACAGAAATAAATTTGTTGGTCCTATTAAAAAGTGTGTTTTTTACTAGTAGATATTCCAGTGGAGGTAATTTTCAATCTATGCTCTCATTTTTGACAGTTTTTTTAGATTTCTGTCATTCGACAAATCATTATACATGGTCTTATATCAAGAGAACATTTCTTTTCAAATTTGGGCGTCAATACGCAAAACGTAATTTTTTAAGCTAAAGTGAGATCGCAATTCGTCGTTTTGTGGATAGATTCTAAATGACTCGTCAGAAGAAACCGTAGCCGCTGTGAAAGGAATTATGACAAAAAATTCGAAATTGTCATTTCGGCGAAAATTGCAGCAGTTTAACCTTTGAACGTTGGCAATTTATCTTATTTTTATTGAAAAATCATGTCTAGTGACGCAGCTCACTTTCGGCTCAATGGGGTTGGGAACAAATAAAATTTTAATAATACACAATAGGCTCCTGAGACTCAGTTAGATTCACAAAAGCGCACTGTTTGGTGTTCGTATAAAAAGGAAGCTCGCGTTACTGTCAATTGTAATAGTTACCGGGGAATGATGAATTGTTATTTCTTCGAAAATATAGATGACAATGATTTGGATAATATGTGGGTATTCATAAATTAATTACCATTCTGAGGACTCAATTCAATGAAGGCACTATATTGCAAAAGAATAAGTGAAATTGCCGTGCAATTTGATGTCTCTTCATTACTTCCTTGTGAGACTATGCAAAGTCCTAAATTTTTGCTGACAAAACGTAAATTATTCAGCCTTCGGAAAGGAACTCAACGCGTTATTGATAACTTAGAGCCCTAAATGTTTGAAAATGTACGCCAAAATTAGACCGAGAGCATGCCAGAGCAGCCAAGGCTCCACCCAAAAAGTTGGTTCTATTTTGTATAGTTCCCATTCCGCTCCCTAGGATTGCCGGAATCAAATCTTTTTAGAGTTTCGAGACTTCAAGTATAATTTTTATTTGTTAGATTTGAAGAGTTTGCAGGAGAACTTCCATTTAAATAGTCGATAAGAGATTCATCTTTATTGTTAGTATTACTGCTGCCCCTGACATTTAGATGCATATATTAATAGATAGTTGCTGGCAATCTTCTGCGTCCTGAATAATCTTTCGAATATGATCTCATGGTTAATGTTCATTGTCATAAGAGCCCAAGTATAGCGAGCCAACTCAGAACAGGCCCGGCTGTTACAATCCAATTTTTCTCAGTGTTGCAATCGCTGAAATTAACAGATATATCGATTGAAGTTCTCAGTGAAAAAATAGTTGATTGGGGTTGTATTTCTCAGCTACTATTTAGACATGTAGCTGCCGGCACACAGTCATAGGTTTCTTTTATAAGGCCTGGAGTTAATCCTTCATCTTCGACATTTCGACAGTAAGGCGCCTTTTCCTAGCACGCAACAATCTAAGACCCTAAAGACACAACTTACCAGACCAGACTTTTGACTGATCTTGTTAAGAACTGTTAGGAAGAGTGTTTGAATGTGGTTTTTAAAGCCGTTTCCTTTTGGACGTCAGCAACTTTGGTAATTTAACTTTTCCCACTTGAAGCTTAGCCAGGTCCATTCGGGATATCTTTGACAATATTATGTTGCATGGGTACTAGCCTTACAAATGCTATTCAGAGTTTAAACTATACGAGTAGATTGAGTATTTCGTTGTGCTTGGAAGAATACGTAAAATAAGTAAAATTTAGCTCCTGCTTTGATTATACCCATCTATCATCAAAAATCCACTCCACCATTGGTGTTTTGTAATTGCCAACAATTTAAACCTACTCCATAACGAAATTTATTTGTTTATTTTTTCCAAAATATTTTGTTTAGATTAGTGACATTTTATTTGACATTCCTAAACAGAAAACCTTTATGTCATCATTGTTTCACACCCACATATGGTGCGGGAGTAATGTCTTCTTTTAGACAACTTCATAACATTAATGCGTGGGCTTTCAAGTAATCAATGCTAATGAGTTTGAAAAAATTAAAAAGTCTAATCGATAAATTAAATCGAAAATATTCCTTTAAGTTAATTTGACGTCAAGTGATAAGCAAATCAGGTTGGACTTCATTAAGTACACTTAATATGTATCTCATGAGTCAGGTTAAAACTTACAAATTTTTCTTAACAGTTGGTTAAGGTAGTAACACATACAACACAGGTCTTGTCGATAGTAAGATTTCATTCATGAAAATTTAATTAAATTTAACTATTAACTACGAAGTTCTTAATTTGGTCATATTAATTTCAACCAATCAAACCAGAAAATACAAAGTAAGTTTTAGTTGAATACTGCTTGTTTAATACGTAGTCTAAAATTCCAAGTATTGTAGTTAGTTGTGGTCTATTTTTTTTTTGTTATTGTAGAAAACTATCAAAATCACGGACAATCCTTATAGATACGATACTCATATTACTCTCGTATATCATTCCAATTATTCCTACTCGTTGTTGTGTGTAATTTCTTTGACTTTTCTTTTAATTGTTCTTTTTTTTAATTTGTTTACTTATGACGTAGCTAATGGTAGATTTTATTGTTTGTTTCTCGTTTACCTAAGGTTCGTCACTTAGATTATCAGAGATTCAGGCTTTGCAAGAAAAATACGAAAAGGAGGACATTGAGCGACAATTTTTTATGGGCTACAACCATGACCACATATTTTATTCAGGTTTGTCCGTAATAGGAAAACTTAATTTTATTTAACAATTCTGTTTTACAGAAATTGTATATTAAAATTGATTAAAAAAAAAATGCAAACACAAAAAAAGAAATTGTCAAAATGCATGCTTAAAACTATATGGCATTTATTCATAGAAAAATTGAGCACCTGAATGATTGAAATTTCGAAAAAGTGCCTGTTTTATGCTTAAAAACTCAAGAGCTCAACAAAAGTTATTTTTCCTTAATTATTTCAGTTACTCTAGATGTCAACATATGTAAAAATAAAAAAATTATTGAGTATATTTTGAGAAATAAAAGAACATGAAGTCCTCCTTTTTCATAACTTAAATTTTTCGTACTGCTTGTATGTGCATCCATTTGTAAGAATGATTCCATGTGGAAACCCTTAAAAATTTATAACAAATATATAGACATAGAAACGCAATCAATCTGGGAAGTAGCTAGTGTAAGCAAAGACATTTGTTATTGCTTCTACTATAGAAGTATAAGTTAACACCTCTATGCATGCTTATTAAAACACTCGGATCAGTTGAATGTAACTGATCAAGAGGATTATCCACAGCCACTAGCAAAATATCTCTGAAGCAATCCAAAAAGCCAAAAGTAAGGACAACTGAGAATATAGCTTATGTAGCTTGAAGTGTGGCCCAGGTTTATAGATTCCACGTCGATCTTAGGAGTTTTAACATTTTTACGCGCGACTTCTTTCCCAGTCAATTGAAGCATTCAAAACCAACAACCGTAGTGCTATCGATAAAATAGAGCCACAAATGTGCGAAAATGTGATGAAAAATTTTATCAAAAGCGGATGTTATTTGGTTGATTTTGTTTTTCATGAAAACCGTTCTTCCATCGATTTAAATAAAAACTGCATTTTATTTCATAAAGAATAGGCGTTTTCTTGATATATCAAAATAAAGCTTCGTTTTAGAAAATTCTTTAGTTGTAAATTATTGTCCAATGTGAATTTTTCAATATGTGGGGTTTCCTACAGTGGCCGCTACAATCTACTATTTTACACGGACTAATTGAACAGCTCGATTTACTCTGACCAGGTAAACATTAAGAAATTGTATAGGCCTTCGCCCTTAGCATTGCTGGACCATTAAGAATTTTAAAGAAAAATTTCTTAAGACGATATGCCTATCTTATAGGAAAGATCGTGTACTCGATTTTGATTGTAGCTGAAGTACTATCTCAAATGGTTTTACCTTTATCATAGTCAACTATTTACCCAGTCTTTGTCTTCAAAGATAGTTTCAGTTTCCAAAACTGATTTTGGATACTGTCTTCATTTTATTTTTAGATTAAGATTGTACTGAAGATGGGCTTGAAGGTGGGATACATGTATTTTACCTGGATTTTAATAGTCATAAAATTGTATCGGTGTTTATGTATTCTGCTTTATTTTTGACTTTTTGTGATACGACATCTTTATAAAATTATAAAATATTATATGTAGTATAGTATTTATAACTATAAGATATATGCTGTTGTGGTTTTGGTCTTGCCAATGGACTATACCTGCAAATTCAAAAAGCGATACCATACCAGATTCTGCTCTTAGTTTTGCACATTTAAACCCTCTTTGTTCGTATTATAACAATAACTATGCAAGTTATTTTCATTTTCGCCGAAGTGAGTTGTACGAGTACTAGGCCTTATATATGAATTTACTTTCCCCAGGTGGTCCTGATTTTCGTGTTTCATAAGAAATATAAAAGATGAAGGGTACTATAAGATCGGCTCAAATATTTCTTACGACAATTGCAGACTAAAGTATAAAACGACAAGAGGTCAACATTCCAGTCTTATATAAATATAATATTTGTCAAATTAGGGAAGAATAAAACTTCTATAAGAAGTTGATTGGATTTAGCCAATGATTGCAACACATGCCTGTTTGATAGAAACAGAAAGCAGTCTTGATGATCCTATTGCAGTTGTATAAAAAAATGTACATAGTATGTTGTTGTATATAAAGATTGCATCTTTAAATGATGAAATGTTCTTTCCTTTTGTTTGTTCTTAGGAAATCCTTAAACGGGCGATGGGCACTATTTGTTTTAAAACTTTTAAACACCTCAATAAGCAATTTGATTGATTTTTATTTAGGGAGCTTCAGCCTTCTGATAATGTCTAGAGGGCCTTGGCTTTATTCCAGAAAGTGTCCTATTTGAAGCTGAATTTGGAATAAAGTGTGCACCACGGCACGTAAACAAAGCCCACAACAGAGGATACCAAATTTAGACAAATAGTATACTGTTCCTTTAGTTTGCGAACAGAGTCAAACCCTTCTTTCAAAAAATATTTTAGTTGCAGATTCTGTCATCTATGTAGCATTATCTAAGACAATAAGCATTTTGTAAGGAATCATGTGTCTACAGATAGGAAAATAGACTTATAATCGATATGAATGTTGAAAAACTATTGACTAATGAGTCCATTATTTACTAATATAATTTTTTTTTTATTTTATTCATAATAAATCTAAAAAAAAATGTGATTTGAAGGCCAAAAATACCATTGACATGACTGCGAGACTAATTTAAAAAAAAAAATTGAAAACAAAATCTTTTTACGATTTACTAATATCATATAACAAAAGCTAGCAGAAGTTGGTTGATCCTAGATAGAATTCAAGTAGTCCCCACGAATATTCATTACATCTTTAATCCTAAATCCACCAGCAACTACAGAGCTGAAGAAAGATCGTTTTTTTATCTTAGCACATCTGTTAAACTCACGAATATCTGCACTATAATCCCTGTGATTATTCTGAGAGATAACCCTGTTATTAAAAATGATTTATATCGACTGGATTAGTCAAACTAAGAAACCTATTATTAGTGCGAATTCTAAAGCCTAATCCGCCCGATGTGAGGAGGCGAAACCAATTGGATGTTGTGCATAAGAATGGCCTCAACATCGACGAATTGGATGGACATTAGAATTGACAATTATAACCTTTCTGTGGTAAGAGCTGTCTACCTAGTGTACGCCATTATTTCTAAAAATAACGTCCTAATTTAAATAAGAATAATATTTCTGTAGAGAATCTTAATCATCTCCATAACGCTGAAAAATATAATTTTTTTAAAAAATTTGTGCCTTCATCAATTTGTAAATTTAATAATGCTTTCGAAAAATAAATAAAAGTTGAAACAAGTCGCTCCATGGTTCCATTGATTGTATAAAAATATTGAAACAGATTCTATAGTAGAAAATGAAGGGCGAACTTAGAACAGAGAAATTTTAAATGATATCGACGAACGACAATTAGTTTGAGAAATTTAAGGAAAACACTTCAGAACTTGAAACGATAGTGCATAAAACAACAGCGTTTGAATGGTATTTATTTAAAGCATCGTTTGATAAATCATCATGAATTGATTTACCACCTAGATCAAAATGTTCCCGTGTTGTGCTCCCATTGTTCTGATTTGAGTTCAGTTTTTTTTATTAAGTTGGTAAATTCATTGTTGTTATTCCCTCTAAATCTTAGCATCATAGCTTGACATTTGCAAAAGCTACGTAGCCAAGAGTACTCGTACATCTATCCCTGTGTGTGTTAGCGATTTTTCACAATTTTAGAAATGGATTTAAATTTGCAACAACGAACTTGTATTAAATTTTGCGTAAAAAACGGATGCAGTGGTGCGCGAACGTTGAAATTGTTGGAAAAGTGTTTCGGCAAGGATTCTCTAAAGAATCTCGTTTACCAGTCGCACGAGTGCGAGCGGTTCAAAAGTGGTCGTGAGTCAATCGAAGATGATGAACGCAGTGGCAGACCATCGACATCGGAAATCGACGAAAACATTGATGAAGTACGAGTAAAAGAAATGTTGGTCAATAACCGCAGATTAACCATCAGAGAGATAGCGGAGGACTTGAATATTGCCTATGGATCCGTCCAAGACATTTTAGTTAATGATTTGGGTTTCCGTCGTGTAGCAGCAAAGTTGGTGCCAAAAAGACCTCAATTTCATGCAAAAAAGAGACCGTGTTGACATTGCGAGGTTGAATCCGATCCCACATTCATCAAAAGGATTATTACTGGAGTTGAGACGTGGCTTTATGAGTTCGACGCGCAATCCAGACATCAGGCAAGTGAATGGCGTTCACCAAATGAGCCGACACCAAAAAAAACACGTCGTTTACACTCAGAAAAGATGGCAATGCTCACGGTTTTCATGGATTACAACGGTCGCGGTGTAGTGCATCACGAATTTTTGCCAGAATTCCAGATAGTAAACAAAGAGTATTATTTGGGCGTTATGAGACGTTTGCGTCTTTCGGCAATTCGCCGAAAGAGACCAGAATTGTGGGCAGAAAACTCGTGGATTTTGCACCATGATAACGCACCGTCGCACAGTGCCATCATTATTCATAATTTTTTGACGAAAAATGCAATAAATACCATCCAACAGCCACCGAATTCACCTGATTTGGCTCCCTGTGATTTCTTTCGGTTTAATCGAGGTAAAAACAACTACGGGGAACACATTTCAGCAGCCGAGAGGAAGTAATGGCAAAATCGCAGGAAGCACTGATGGACATACCGAAAACCGAATATAAAAAATGTTTCGAGTATTGGATCAAGCGCTGGCATAAGTATGTTGCAGTCGATGGGGACTACTTTGAAGGGGACAATATGGACTTAGATAAATAAACTTGTATTTTTAATTTTCTGGATAAATTCCGGGAGGGATCAAGGTGGTATACCAGAAGAATGCTTTTGTATCTTTTAAAGATGTTTTGAAAATCGTCTTCGATGCGCGAAACGTATAGCAGATTATGTGATTTTTTATGGTGTTGTAATCGAATAACCGATCTCGCTCTTTGTGCTGTAATGGATAGACTTTGAACCGCATATTCTCAAAATGATGCAAGCCAAAGTGATGAACGTACAGAAGAAACTGTGAGTGAAAGTCTAGCGGAAAATCCAGGCTTTTATATGAGGAAAATTTTGCCAAAAAATGTTGTTCTAAACCCGAAAAAGATACAGCTGGTGCGGCAACTTAAGCGACAAGCTTGTAACGTGAATCCGCAGACTGAGCCTTTGAGCAGCTTAAAAGTCGACCTTTATTTTTATTGAAAAATATTGTTTAGTGCCGGAGCTCGTTTTTCGCTCATTGAGCATGTGAATTAGCAAAATCCCCTTTTCTTGAAGTCGAAAAGAGACCCCTGGTGGTATCATCGGGCTTACTTTTTTACAAGTGAGGACAAAGCTCACATTACAGTCAGTTGGCAGTATATCAGGACTGTGATTCTTTATTCAAAAATTTAAACGACACGACAGTGCTCAGCACTATATATGGTTCCAGCAGGATAGCGCTACGTGCCAATTGCCAATGAAAACATTGACTTACTCAGAACTCGATTTAATGACAATAATATATTGTGAAATATGCCAATAGAGAAGGCACCGAGATGGTGCTATTTACACGAATACTCCCTGTGGGGATCTTTGTATACTACTCAAATTTTTGCTCTCAAAAAGTTATATAGCATTGCAAATAACATCCTTGTTGGGACAACGATTGGACGATGTTCTTTCTTTCAGATGGCAGAGTTTCAAAAACAAAATTACCCAGCATGTATGTATACCAAGAAGCCAAACCATAAAAAGTGTTAGAATTCACTAGAAAGCGAAGTTTCTGATCGCTGGAACACGGTGATGTACGTAGTAAATCCAACCTGAATAAAGAAAAGTCAACACTAACCTTTAAATATGGCGGGGATTTTGTCATTTGCATGACTGCTCTGTAAAGATAATAAAATCTACGTCTGGTGACTTGTAAGAAGTGTAAAGACGAAAAGCATACCGTAACAAATAAAGTAAATTGTTGGTGGAATGGTCCGGGGTGGACTAATGCATTGTATCTTACACTCAGTTTGTTGTTTATCTTGTCATTTTAAACTGTGTGAATTCGAGAAACGTCGTAGAACGCTATATGTGGAGAGAATAACGATACCTTCCCAAAAAAAAAAAAACCAAATAAAACCAATACTGCTAATTTCATACATGCAAATACATTACATACATGTAAACACAGAGAACTTTTGCATCCATCCAGCTAAACGCACTATTTTTAAAGAAAAAATTAATTCAAATTGGCAATTCAAATTTAATTAGAAATTTGTTTTGCTTTTTGAATGCATTATACAAACTAAAATCAATACACCACGAGATTCATATTTAAATTTTGTTGTTTCATTTGCATTTTTTAAACTATTAACATTGATGGAAACAACAATATTTAGTACATAGTCTGAAAAGATATGCAAAAGTCAGAAAGACAAACGAATTATATCTGACATGTAAATGTCCCAATTCGAAACGAAAATACGAGTATATATTATAAATTCCATAGCCGAAATATATAAATAATTTCTCACAAATTTCGATTTGTTTAAAATTTAATAATTCAAAAAATACAACATTTTCAACTTTCATTGTTCGATTAAAAATCACATTTCTCTTAAGTGTGTTCGCCCTGATTTATCGGGTAAAAAATTTATATCCATTTGCATAGGAATATCATCAGCCCACGTAAACTGCATAAAAATTGTGTCGCTGATTGAATCGGTTTCTCTCCCGCTGTGCCACAAAAAAGATACAAAATACACCACACAATAAAAGGAGTTCATCTAAAATACGCAATACATTACAAAATTCCTCTATGATAAACTAAATATCTAATCCACTTGAATTTCTGACAAAAACAAAATTAAAAGAAAACAACGAAAATATTCCTTCGACCATCCGGTACAACTGCAAAAGCCCACCTCGAAACAGGAAGGTGAGCGAGTATCTGAAAATGAAAGGCAAAAAAAAAAAAAAAAAACAACAACAGAAAACAGGAAAAAAAAAAATTAAAATATTATTTATGGTATCGTGACTTTATGAACGCATTATTAAAATTTAGAATTGTTTTTATGGTGCGTTATAGCACTTTATAGCATAATCACCATAATTTTTATTATTCAATAAACTTTATTATTATTACAATTAATTGTTATGCCACTTTTTTTTTGCTCTGGCGTTTGTCTGGTAGTGTGTGCCTAAATCTATAGTATATCTATTGTGTGGCGATTGTTTGTTTGGCCGTTTGTCTGGTCGGCTGTCTGGCTGCGTTAGACTATGACCAATAATTTAATTAGTTCATAGAGTTGAAGAAAAAACGAAAATACTTGAATCTTGAATGTTTAGATATGTGCAGATACACAGATATATTCGTATGCTCGTAAACTGATGTCTGGCTTTGTCATATTTATATGAACTTAATTTTTTCCAGTTCGTTCTGTTGACCCAATTAGGCATTCGAAATAGCCGTAAATGTCACTTTTAATAGTTCTTTCATAGACATCTTATAGACAGATACGCAGATAGATATGAATTCAGATATCATTTAGATGGATGATTACGTTTATATCAGTCTAACAATATCGCCGGGTTTATAGCTTTGTCACACTTTTCAATGACATGCAGTGTCTGTGAATGTCTGCATCTGAATTGTTCATCATAAGTGGGTTATAGAACACAGATACGGGGTAGCAGAGTAATAGAAATAGTGATGGCATGGTGAGGGTTTATGGCACGAGCACTAGCTAGAAACACACTATGCTACGTAGAGTAATTATCCGTTGGTTAGATTTATTTTTACTATTGTGTTAAATAGTTAAAAATGCTATAAAAGCGGTTGAACCGAAGAAGAAGATCATCACGTGTATCCAGAAGATACATTTTTATGACCATTAAGTTGATTTATGTTTCGTTAGTTTCGTAGATATTGTACATTGGATATGGTATGGTATGTTCCCTTGGTTTCCTCCTTTTCGATGGGTGTTTTCCCATATCGTAAAGAGAAAGGACACCTTACTTAGGTAGATAGATGTGCACGATGGGTAAGAAATCGAGGAGGAGCCTGCGCACGAAACAAACTCCAAAAGGTCTATCATCGTCTTGCTTACATTGTGTGCTGCCTTCCTGGCTGGCTAACATGCTGTGTGACAAGGAATGGTGCATCCAGCAAAACAAAAAACAAAAAAAAAACAAACAAGTGGCCACCATCTTCGTCAGATACACGCTACCCCAACTGAAAAATCGACAAACCGACAAACAACCGGTCTGCAATAAACGAGCATCTATGATTGCATGCGATGCAATGCGACGGCATGCATTGATTCCCCTTTCAAAACCGACTGCTATGTGCTTGTGTGCGTATAGAACAAGAATGGTTGCCATGGTGACGAAGAGGGAGCCATATTTGATTTTCTAATTTCTACCCTCTCCACTTGATGACTGACTGACTGATTATATCTACATTAGTTAGAGTGAGATAGTGAATATCCCACAATCAATGGATGTATCTAGCAGAGTAGAAGTAAGATACTTTTTTTTTTCTTATTTTACTGATGAAGATTTCTGTTCGAAAATCGATAGATAGTACTGTTGTGAATTGGAGAAGTGAAGAAGAAAACGAGTCAAAAAGGCGACCGCAATAAATTTGTGCTCTCTTGTGTTTAAATTTTCTTTTATGGTGGTTTTTGCGATTTTAATCTGCGATTTGTTGACTCCGATCGGAATTTGATTTGATTAGGCGTTTATACGTTTACGTATGCAAAGCGTTGAATTAGTTCGATAGTAAAGCCAGCTCTATTTACGGATAATTCATATGGATCTGGGAATTGAATTTTCGATTTTGTGGTAGGGTGATTGGAACTTTAGCCGTTCGTCTCTGTTTGAGATATTGACAATCGAAATCAAGCCTTTTCGAAAGCAGCTATTATACAAAGGTATCTTTGCATATCCAGAGACATTATCGGAAAAGCTTGAATATTTCACTTTAATGGCTCTTAAAGTTAGGTTCGCTACAAAATTTCAAACGTACTTGTTCCCAAAGCAAGCTTAAAATGTGATATTTTTTTTATACATATACTAGCGATCTATGTATTATATTTAAGGAGTTTTGTCATTCAATATTAGTTTTGAGAATTAAGAAATTGGGTATCGGAGAAGGAAAAAAAGTGAACAAGTTTTCAAAGTATTGTGAAGGCGACGGAACTTCGTACTTTGAAATGTTAAGGTTCTATGCACTATCAAAACAAGAAATTATTTAATTTTATAATCACTCTGAGCAGGTATAGGTTATTACAATGTAATAACAAAATGAAGTATTTTTTACAGTTCCAACTTTAATAACTTCTTTTGGTATAGTTATGACGCTTATAATCAAAAGGGCGCAATTCTCATTGCTCACATTCATGCGATCCAAAAATGAATTCCAATTCTTTATGAACAGAAAAGAAGTGGAAATAGAAATTGCCGTGTATTATAATTTAGAAGCTAAGATATAGTTTGGAACAAAGTACATATCAATATTTTCGTGAAGAATTTCAAACACTCTTTCCGCAAGATAACATGTTTAATTCTGGCGTTAATTTCGGGAGACGATAAGGACTCCAATAGCGCTATCTCTTTATACAAACCTATCAGCTCATGCCCCTGTAGTTGACGCATTTCGAACAATCTTCCTTTCCACAAATGGGCAAGCAATGCAAAGATTTCATTTAGTAGGCCGCTGATCGAGTTGGTCACAATGCCAGCTTGTTCTTGGTCAAGTCGAGCAACGTTCACTTTTACTAGTTCGTTTTGTTTTCTGTGACTGTGCTGCTAATTTGTTTGGGGAACAGATCCTTGTCATGTTCTTTTTAACCTCCATAATACTACGTCTTCACAGAGCATGTATTGCTGCATACCTCGCCTTTTGCTCCGGATGCTGACGGCATTGGGATTAAAATGCGGGTTTGGGAGACTTTGTCAACAATTCCAGCCATTCAATATCAAATTCCTTTAGAGTACATCTTCAGAATTTTGTAATTTTGAAAAAAATAGTGGTCCGGGTTAATTTCCGATTGAACATCCCCAATGAACAATCTGGTGATTAGTTACAATAATTGATCAGCCGTCCGTGAACCTCTTTAATTGTTGTTAGGATGTGGAAAATGTTCGCTAACTACAATGAAATTTCACTGCGATTCAAACTTAAATGGACCATAAAGTCATCCTTCTGTGCTGTGTTTAACAGCCCTCCTTTCCTTATTTAGCCATTAAATCAACAGCGTATATCTAAGGACAAAACTCAAAGGTTTTAGGGAGAAGCACGTCAAAACATTTTATGAAAACGTCTTCTTCTCCTCTATGGAAGCATAACTGTTTAATATTAATAAATTTAACCTGATGGAGATTGTAATTAAATATTCAATCACACTTTTGAAGCTCAGAACTTCTGTCATTAGTCTTTCCTTGGCGAAAAATAGGCGCTGTCTTTGAAATTCAGAAAACTCTCAGGATAGTAAGTGCCACATTTCTCTTTTTTTTCACCCGATCCCACTACAGCCGTAGCTGCAGTAATGTTTGTTACCGTAGTTACTCGTATATAAATTATGCCGCTTAATCGGCAGCAAGTAGTCTATAAAAGACCGCTACGTGCTATGTACACAACTACTTCGACTGCTCTTGATACGTTCGCTGGATTAAAAGTTGTGCAATCATGTTTGTTTCAAAAGTCATTCATATTTCTAATCATATGGATATGTCGAAAATGGAAAGATGATAAACTTGGTTCGGTTTATCTAACTGATATTATAATACAATATTAAATTCTGTGACTGGTCTATACGTTTTCTTCTTAAATCTTATCATCAAAGTTATAATCAATGAGCCACGTAAACATCGATCAATGTCTTCTTGGTTCCTATTTTATCTTTTATTTATCCTTCACGAGAAGCTTAATGCACTGTATAAGATTTTGTTCATGAGTGGTATTTTAAGAACCGCTCCTTATTGGAATATAGAGCGAAAACTCCCTCCCTTCAATTTACTCGAGCTTGTCCAAGATGTTTTATTTCCCAATGGATGTACTTCCTTTGAAATTGTTAGACTGACAAAACTTTATTTAAGAGTAATAGTATAACATCAATATAGTTTTGTGTTTATTATATAGCCCAACTGCAACAAGGCTTAGAGTGCATATAGCTTTTGCCAATCTATGTGATAAAGCTTCGTATATATGGTACTCCTTTTGAGTGATATAATTTTCGATAGGGATAACTGCTCAACCATCCGCCAATCTGATTTGGTCAAATCATTATGGAGAAACGCAACCCTCGACAACGTTTACAATTGGTGGAAAATCATTTTCAAAATTCGATTTCGGAGCAAATAATCGTCCTTCTTAGCAAGCCGTTCGCAAATAAAAATGCGTTGCAGCAATATCCTTCTATTCATAAATCATTCTTGTCAACCTTTTTTTTTTCAAATGCGGTGAACGCAGTGCCTATGAAAATCCTTACTACTCGTAGATCTTGCTCATCGCAATTTTGACATTGACAAAATGGGTAACATTGATATGGATGAGGTGTGGTTTCAATATTATAGCGCTATGTACCGAATACCAACATAAACAATCGATTTATTGAAATTCGGCGAGGAGCTGATTTCGCAAAATGGGCCTACCCGTTTGATACCGAGATCATCCAAATTGACACAAATTTTGCTTTTGGGGACACCAGAAGACGGGATGTTGAGGCCGGCTAACACGAAAAATCTTGGGCTGGCAATATGAATTTTGTAAAACATAGTGAAGGTGGTCATACGTTGCAAGTCGTATTCAAATATTAAAGGTTTCAATCGAGTTCTGCTGCCCGAGAACTACATTCTTTTTCTGTTTTGGTTTTCGAATCACAAAGTCGTAGAAGTCGTATAGAAATACAGTAATACTAAAAATTAGAAAAATTTCATACTATCATCCGATCGGGTCGCCAACAGTGTTTGCCATCAGTCAACCTTTGTTACTAGAGTAAGACACCAAGCAATCGACTTAATGTTATCCATCAGGTATGCGAAAGGGATTACCAACTGTACAGTACTATCGGAGGTCTCCATGGCAGACCATAGTTACATCGTGTTCAGAATCCGAATCCGTGGAAAACCAACTGGACACGATTTGAAGACGAGCTGCCCAAGTCCAACTGTGCTCTCCCATGACAATACAAAAGCTGGAGAGAGCTTTTCAGAACCGGAACGGCACCCTCACTAAGTGTTTTGTACTGACATGTCCAGCTAGAAAGCAATTCTACAGATCGCCCGTTCCTTGATGGAACGCAGATCTACAACGGCTTCTAAAGAAATCAAAAAACGTCTAAACACGGCACTTAAGACTAATTTGGAGGATGATTGGAATATTTACAGATCGAAGCAAAAAGAATGTAAGAAGCCTCTTATAAAGATCGAAACTGTCGATGAAAGCAGTAGGCTGGTCAAAGTCCTCAAAAGGGGGAAATCAACCATGCTGGAATCACTCAGAAAATCTAATGGCACCTACAGTAAGTCGAAAGCAGGGACTCTTCGTCCCATGCTTGGCGCTCACTTCCCAGGTGACGTAATCAGAACCAGCTCACAATTAGCTCCAATTAACGAAGCTGCTACTGATTTGAATAGCACAACTCGCCGAATATATCTTATCGGTTGTAGTGACGAATGAGGCCATTACACATGCAGTTGCCTCCTTTGATGGCTTCAAGTCGCCTGGCACCGATGGTATATACCCAAGTATGATACCAGCTGCTGGAAACTTCGAACAGAATCTTCACTGTTTGCCTGGCACTGGTATACATACTGAAAACCTTGCGGATAGAGATAGTAGCTTTTATACCGAAAATGGGAAAAGAGGACTACACGCTCGCTAAGAGCTTCAGACCTATAAGTATGACTTTCTTCATGTTGAAGAGCATAGAAGGAATGGTCGAGAACAACTGCTTTGCGAGTACATACTCTGTCTGAGACGCAACATCCTTACAAATGCGGAGGATATTGAGAGAATTCGTTTCAAAATCTGGTAGGCAGAATTGGAAGCGCACCCGACCAGAAGGAATACGGGCTGGGCATTTTCTTCGGCATTGAGGGTGATTTAGGCAAGACAACTTTTGGCGGCGTGTGACATTCGGCCAGATAACACGGAATAGACGAATCACTAGATTCGAAGCTAAAAGCAATGCTGATGAATAGGACACTGATTGCGTATGGTGACTGCGGCCAGTATTTAATGGCTATGGAGCATATTGTTCGGCTAACTGCCCAACGTACTCAATAGTTCTGATGTCTATACACTGCCTGCTAAATCGTGACTAGTGACACTCTTGTCTAAAGCACAGGCACTCCTAGAAATGGACTTTTAGTCAATCCTCCCAGAACTGAAATTCTTCTCTTTTATGAAAAGGAGGAAGCTGATTGGTCGACTCATCATTTGATCCTTAAAGGCATCATTATCCAATTCTCCAATGAAGCGAAGTATTAGGGTATCATCCTGGATAACAAACTAAGGCACTTTCGTCCTTCAGGCAGTGCAAAATAGCTATCAGCAAGACATGGGCCCTGTGACCGATAAGGGTACTTTGGATCTACAGGACTATGATATGGCCAATTGTATCCTATTCGTCGATTGTCTGATGGAAATCCAAAGAACCGTGCGCGCCTGATGCAATGACACCATATCTTCTACTACAGAAAAGAGACGAAATTTATTTTTTCTATGGTCAAGACTGGTTTTGGCCAGAATCTGAGCTTGAAAAGGAATGTAGCCAGTTCTTAATAGATGGCTTTAAAACCGATCTATTATGCTGTACTGGTGTCTTTCTGGAGGACGTTAACATTAGATTTCACTAACCGGTAAGGAAAACTTGTGTCTGTGTGGAGATACACGCAATCGTGATGACCAGAAACCATATTGGGAAGAAGCGGAGTGGTCGAAGTGTTAGCATCTGTAGCGATAGTCAAGTAGCACTTGGAGCAATGTTGAATCCTCTTACGACTTCTAAGCTAGTTCGGGAATGCAAGACTACACTGAATGTAGTCGAAAAGCTAATATGAAATGAAATCGCTAATGAACTTGCTAGGCAAGGCTCAGAGGAGAGCTTTTCAGGACCTGTTCTCTAAGAGGTCAGCGACCTTCCTGATATCCCTCATTAAGAAAGCCTGCAGGCTGCTTACTGGTATAGAGTCACGGGGCACTACACTTTTTCTAAGCACTTATGTGTACTGGGCATAAGCGATACAACAAGCTGCGGTGCTCGCTGTGAAAGTGATGACAATACCGCAGACACTACCTCTGTGAATGTCCGGCTTACACTCACATTAGCTTGCAAATACTTGGGGCTGACGTGCTGGGTGCTGATACTTTACGCACTTTATCATTGAAGCGCTTACTTGTCCTTTTTCCAAAGACTGAAAAATTCCACTAAAAGGAATTTGCAAGGAGTACTTTGTCTGAGTAAAAAAAATAAGAAGTCCTCAACAAATCATTTTCTTTTCTTATTTTAGATAGTGCTGAATCGATGAAATGCCGTTCTTCATTTTCTTCCAATTCTTCACAACTGTACTCAACCTTTACTTTTGCATTTAAGTTTCCTACGATCATCGGAACATCACCTTTTCAAAAACCGGCGGCAGTTACATTTAACAATTTCGTCTTCACTGCCACCCGAAATACGAGTATCTTTGAATTCTAAAATAAGTTTGATTGTTCGGGGCGATTTTAGAATCTGTTACAAAACTAAGAAAGTCCAGAGATTTCTTGAAGTAAACATTTATTGTAGTTAATATTCTGATAATATTTTCTTTCTTAAAACTAAAAATTTTCCTGGAAATTGATGGAATTTCGAGGCTTAAAACCAAATCATCATTTGTTATGTATTGGAATGTAAGTAGACGTACAAATTACACCTAGTTGTCATGTTTTTCTTCCCCTACTTACTGTTGTCTTTACTATTATTTATTTCATCTGCTCTTCATTTCAATATCTATTGCAGTACATTTTAATCTGTAGATTATAAAATAGTAGATATTAACAGCATTTTATAAAACTTTTTGGTTTTCGACTTTGTATTACTTTTATTAATTTTTTTTCATTCTTCTTTCAATGAAATAGTGTTGAAAGATTGAATCCAATTATGGAAAATAATTATCAGCTATTTTTTCTCCCGAACATCTAATGACTGGGAACTTAGGGTAATTATGGCATTTCCTATTCGTTACGACTTGTTTGCTCTTTTGCAAATAATAACTGCTTCACTATCCATTTTATCTAAAAGGTTTGAGATACGGAAATCATGTTAAGTGATTCCTTTTCCGGAATAAAAAAAAACTATTTTTTCTTGGTGGAGGCATAGTATTGTAATCAGACCAATCAATGGCTCACACAAAGATGTAGGATATGTTGTTTAGTACATACCATGGGAGTTTTGCTTTTATTTTATCTTCTTCTCACCAAATTCTGTGTTTTTTTTTATGAAACTGCATTCTAGGTGAACCTTTCTTCTTACTAAGTTAGGTAAATTTCATCCTAGTTTTTCGCGAAATTAAAAAAAATCTTTAAAACCAGTTTTATCTGTTTTTTTTTTCTGCCATCGTTACCAGCTTTCAAACAATTTTCGACTACCAGCTACCAGCACGTTACTTTGGTGTGTCATAAATATTTTTCCAAATTATCCTTTACAGCGGCAATTTGCAAAAAAATACCAGCGTTGTATCTTCTTGCTTTTTTCTCCTGTTTTTTTACTCGATTTTATTTTTTTGTTTTTAAAAGTAAAAACCTTCTACGATTTCACGTTAGCTAGGTGCAATTAAACCATAAAAAACGTAGTGTACTTTACCTTTCGTTCTTTATCTCGGTCAGACTTTTGTACAACCGTCATAAACAACTCTCAGGATAACACTCGTTGAATGTAATTTGGAAAATCTTTGATTTCAAAACACAAACAGTTTGAAGTTGTTTAGAAATTTATTTCCTTTCGTAGTTAGTCCTTGTGCTCAGCTGGCTGTGTTGTTTTGTTTTTTTTGTTTGGTTTGCTAAAAATAAAACAAGACGACGGGTAAAAAGATTTATGACAACTCATCACACACACCGGCAGTAGCGGAGACTTTCACCCTTTTTTTTGGCTAAAAAATAGTGAAAACCTTTTAAAAAAGGACACACTGTTCAAAAGGTGCACTCCAGTCGGCACGGAATGTTTAAGGTAGGAAATGGAAATTTCTACGCTCTCTGTGGTTATGTTGTGTTCAAGTTCTGTATTTTTTGCCTTTTTGTTGGTTATGTCACCAGTTTGGTGTATTGTTTAGCCGGTACCTTCTGCCATGTCCTGGGGTGTATGCGGTGAATGTCCTCGATGAGGAAATTCCATGTTAGGTCGAGGAGTTATCTATGTCTTTGTGTATGTTAGGTAATGTTGTTACCCTTTCACGTAATATCTTTCCTTGGAAAGATGTCGCGTTTTCTCTTTTTTTGTTTCTTTTGACAGGTTTTTGACAAACAGGCGGTAGACAAGAGACATCACTAGAATTACTGAAAGATGACGTGAATTAAGAAAAAGAGAAATTGCCTGTTCTGATAATTTTATGTCGCATGAAATTTTTTATTGTTAGTGGGATGAGAGATTCAGGACTTGAACAGTGCGGGTGCAATACTGTTTCTGACAGAGCTGAGAAGAAATGACGGAAGAGAAAGTTATAGACTCCTGCTCTGAAGAATGCTGCGAAAGGACTCAGATATTTCTGTTATGAAAAAATTAATAAATAAAGAAAATAAAAATAAATTCGTGACTTTAAATCTATTGGATGGGTAAGACATTGAAGTCTTTTTCACTTTCAAGTAGATTAATAATGGTTAATGCGTATTGTTCTATTCGATTACGAAGTGATTGCCCCTCTATCGTCTCTACAATGATCAGATTTGGAGATCGTCATGGATATGATAGTGGCATCGAATGATGGAAAGCGGAATTTCTTTCGTATAGGTATCAATCACTCACCGGAAGAAGGTAATGCTGGATATTATAATACGTTGTAAAAGTATGCGAGTATACGCAGTACTATATGTCATTGACGAATGATTTCGTCGAATGCAATCCAAATTTATTTTGGTACTGCTACAGGTCTGTTTCCACCTTAAAATCAATAATTATCAGGCTTTACTCTATAATCTTGGATAATTTTTTTTGCACTCAGTGTTGCCCAATGCTTATTCCCACTTCAAGAAGAAATTCATTTTGAGGACCCCAATTCTATTGTATTTCTGATGAGATTATCGAATAATTTCCTTTGCAATTGCTATACCGCTTGCACATTAAGTTGAAACATTTATTTAGTTTCTGCACACATTGCTCTCATTTTCATATAAATTACTATAAATATCCTTTGATTCCCCAATACTTACAAAATGTTCGGATGTACGACTCTTAAATAAGCATTTCTGAGATGTTAAGTGCAAATTGTTGGTCACATTTAATACTGTCTGTAGGGCACTAAGAGAATTAGAATTTGTATTTATATTAGTTCTTATAAAAGCTAGGTTAAGGGCGGTTTCTTTAAGTTGAAAATGGATGGATCATTAGCACAGTCTTGTATTTGAATGGTATGCATAGTACTACTCGAGTACACCAATGATATTGACATTGTTGGCACCAACGTTCGGCAAGTCAATGGCCAAAAAAAAACCCCAACTAATCACTCATTCCCATTCCATTGTTTGATCACGAATCGGATGATTGCAAACAATGATGAGAGGGTGTTGAGATCTTTCAAAACCACTTTTTTTTCGGAAGATCGATGTTACAATCTACGGAAGCGAGGTATACTGCGTTATATATACTAGAACCACGATCTGTGTTAATGCAAATATTGACATAATTAAGATTCTAATAAATAAATCTCTCCATTTAGGGTCATATTTGACCAAGTGCATCCAGTTACACACTCAGTGATGATTGAGATTTTTCTACCATCTACCAAAGTAGACAATTTTCCTAACTACTTCAAAGTTTTAGCAGTCTATTGTAATTTCTGCCTGATTTACGAGTATATCTATGTTGTGCGTTGGTTCTGGTAAAGGTAAAGTGTTCTTCCCCGTCATTCTTCACAATCTGGCATGGCTCTATATAGCTCCTCTCTATCAATGTAGTCGTATCCGGTCAGACATACTCGTATTTATGCGTCCAATGAGTTGGTGAGCAACAATTTAGATTTGTTAGTATTTCTTCTGGATCTGTCATGGTGTGAATATTTAGTCAACTGCACACTTTGCGGCCAGCTCAACACTTCCAGATTGTGCTTTGTCTCTGTCTACACTTGAGTGCGTTGAATCTTCAATGGGACAAATCCACTTTCGCACTCGTGTAGTAAAAGGGTTTTTAAAGATCTTAACATTCACATATCCGCTGGTCCACATGGTATATCTCCCTTCCTTCTGAATAGGTGTTTTTCTTCGCTGGCAAAACCACTGCGTAAGCTTTTTCATCAATCCTACTCTTTACGACTCCCTTCTTTCTAAGGTCATGGAAATGCTGATAAATCGTCAGCCCATGAAATATCTCGAAACACGAAAACTTCTTAATAACCGGCAATATGGTTTTGCAGCAACAGGTCCACTGGTGATCTGATGGCATGTCTCACCGAAAAGTAGAACCAAAGCGTAGGTACATTAATCTAGCGAAAGAAAGATAATTGCACTTGATATTTCTAAGGCATTTGACAGAGTTTGGCATCAGGCCCTTTTGTCGAAAATGCGTGCTTTTGGGATCAACGACTCTCTTCTTCAATGGATTAGAAATTACCTTTCGGAACGTTCAATTCAAGTTGTTTTGGACGGTTTCAAGTCTGATATTCACAAAATAAATGCTGGTGTGCCCCAGGGCTCCATTCTGTCTCCGACTCTCGTTTTAATTTTCATCAACGATCTCTTTTGTGCCACTTATAATCCAATATATTCCCTTGCTGACGACAGTACTTTCTGCTTTTCATATTCGTTGCCGGACTCACGTCTCAGCTGTTCGGCTGTAGAATGGGAACGGCATCGTATGTTAAGTTCATTAAATTCTGATATCAACAGCATAACTAATTGGGGAACCACTAACAGAGTAGAATTTAACGCTTCAAAAACACAATGCTGTCTGCTGTCGTCAAAGCGAAATTGAAATACCCAGCCATTATCCATGAATGGTACTTGCATCTTTGAAACCGAAAAACTTTCCATTCTCGGTATGTGAGTCAATAGCAACTTAGCTTGGGATGACCACATATTCGATGTCGCCAAAAATGCTGCGAAATGTCTAGGTTTCCTCAAGCGATGTAAGAAATATTTCACACCCTCTGATCTGGACTCAATATATAAGGCGTTTTTCCCCCCGAAATTGGAGTACAATGCCCACATCTGGTCGGGTGCGTCCAAAATATCTCTGCACCTGCTATTTAGGATCCAAAACCTTGCGATAAAACTCGTAGGTGATACTAATATCACTCAAACAATGGACACCCTCGAATACTGACGTAAGGTTTCGCGTCTCACTCTGTTTTATCGCTATTTCCACCACCAGTGTTCCATAGAAATCGCTAGTAGCATTCCGCCCCTTCAAACATTTAACTGTAACACCCGTCTCGCTATGAATGCTCATCAGTATACCCTCAAGCCCACATTCGGACGTACTCTAAAATATCGTAATTCGTTCCTAAGCCGTACAACTCGCTTATGGAATGCCCTGCCTAGCTTCTTATTTCCTAGTCATTATAACCTTCGAACATTTAAAACCAACGTTCACGGGACCTCTATTTCTATCCTCCCTGAATTTCCTTCGCCCCCGCTGTGTGCAAACATTTTAAGGGTACTTAAATCACTTGAGCGCGTGCAAATTATAAAAAAAAAAAATCTGCAGGACCACTTCTTCCTCTAGGCGGCCCATATTAGTTTTTAGCATTAGAGGAGCTCCACGGCTTGTTGAATGATCTATGTAAAATTGTCTTTTTGTTGCAAATAATAAAATGTTTTGGTGGATTTTAACTCATCATTGCAGATACCTAAGCAAACTATTGCCCATAAAATTTTCAAAATAGCTAAGGCTTAAAACATTGTGTTTTGTTGATCGATTAGTTGTAAAAGGGTTGTAGTGATGTTGCTGTCTAGACATGTTTTATTCTTCTCAACTTCATTGCTTTAAGTAAAAGAGAAAAACCCCTTTAGTCATTTTTATTATTGGCAAAATTTGTTAATCATCGAAAATTTTTCCAAAAACTTGTCAGCAACTTGTCAGTGATTTTAATTTGAAAATGTCGAACGCACGATGAACGTTCGTTTCTCACCCAATATTATGTTTGTACCTCGACTGGATATTAATTTGCATTCAAAATTTTAGTGCAAATCGAACGTTGTATATGTATATGTATTTACGTATGTACGTATGAATGTCTCTTTGTTTCAATCAGCATTTTTTCATAATTTTTTTTTTTCCTTTTTTTTTAGGTCCGAACGGTTGCCCGAGACGTCGAGGTCGACAAACCTACACACGATTCCAAACACTGGAATTGGAAAAGGAATTCCATTTTAATCATTACTTAACGCGGAGGCGACGGATCGAAATCGCACATGCACTCTGCCTAACTGAGCGTCAGATCAAAATATGGTTCCAAAATCGCCGAATGAAATTGAAGAAGGAACTGCGAGCCGTGAAAGAGATCAACGAGCAAGTGAGTTATTTTTATTTAAAAAAAAAAAAATTGAGAAAAAAAATCAAAATTATCCTCTCCCTTATATCCTTACTTCCTCATCCACCATTGATTCACTTTTTTTTATTTATTAATATGTTTTTATTTCTTAATATCTCTGGATGGAATGAAAATATGGTTATGGGATATTTTGAAACAAATAAAGGGGATTAACCGAATTGTGTTTGCAAAGGCATATTCGTACACCAAGTCGAATATCTCTTAAACGCAAGTGAGTGCGTCACACAGATTGATTTAAATTACTTTTAGTTCAGTCGAAAGAAATACTCGCAGGGGCGGGGGAGGTTAAAAACAATTTTCTTGCAAGTCAACCTTAATTAGCCATGGAGTTCTGCAAATGTATAGCTTGGTTGAACAAAGTGTAATTTGATATGTGTCGTATGGTTTTGACGTGACTTAATGAGTTAATTTAAGCCATGCAAGCAGATTGGCGGCTCGTGATTAGCAACAGATGTCTGTATGTGTTGTTTCTTTTGGCTTTTGGCATTTAAATTTATTTTACATTTATAGAGATCGAAATTCATTTAGAATGGTAATTCGACAAACTTTATAATGAATTTTGTTAATAAAATTACTAAGGCCGTATGCTGTTTAGAAACAAGTTACCAGTCAATACTGCATCTCGTGGAAAATAATCTTATTGACTTGAAGTCAAAGCTTCTAAGGTTCAAAATTCCAGCTGAAATTATCGTATATCTCCACATTTGGCTTCTAAGAATATTTTTTTTTAGCCCTGGGATACTCATCATGCGTACTGATATCAAAAATCTTAAAACGATGACTTAAACATATGCATTGCTAGGATAAGAGATTGGCAGGACTTATTTATATTAGTTAGTACTCCAGTGATGCTCTTATAAAAAATCTCATATAGGTACTAGTACTAGTAAATTTTATGCACATATGCAGATGAGATTAACAGTTGAGGCTTCTTTTAAACATCTTTTAATGGATTCGGATATTTTATTTTTTAAGTAGAAGCACCGTTTCAATATTGATAAAAGACAGTCAAAATAGAATTTTGAATTTTTCCATGTGGTGCAACGTATTGTTGTTGGAAATCCCCTGAACAGCGATCGCGAAAAGGCTACCAAATCATACCTTGTTACGAGTTATAAATAACATTCTACTAATGATCTCATCGTTCATAGACTTGAGAATCAACGCTCTTATGATTCCTTTTACCAAAATAATAAGAAGATACCTTAACATAGTTAGAGTTCGCGCTTATCAAAAAAAATAAAAAAAACGAATATTCCCAGGTTTTCAAAGGATAACACTTCTAGCTATTTTCCTGTTATTTCTTCTTTTGTCATTTTATAAACTTCAGTGTAAGTAACTGTTTCAGCACGTATTTGATGTTTTTTTTTTTCATTTCTGTGGACAGTCAATAAAACAAATACAACATTATACATATGTATATAGTGAAATTCGCAGTAAGCAGTGGAGTTATTAGTAATATTAGTAAGTTAATATTAGCGAACATTCGTGGACGTGATAATGTCTTCTGAAATGTACCTGCATGCTCAATTATTTCGATCGGCACCAAAGAGTTGTAGAGACACCTTTGTTATCTATTTTGCCCAGGTCATTTACGATCCCTGCTTATGTCGCTTATCGCAGTGATGATGCATTCGTTTGTCACTTATTATACTTATTCATGAATACTGACTACTCGTAGTCGTCAACAAAATATTATCTTATGCTATGCTGATTCCGGAAATATAGATATTGTCTGCTTTTGCTTTTGGGTAATATCCATCATGATTTCAAAATAACCCAGAAGGTTCTTGAGGGCTGATATCATTTATGCTCAAATATTTCCAAATACTGACATAATAAATCTACTTTTACTCGTACTTTTCGATTGTCAAAATCTGAAATTCACGCGTTCTTATATCACTGATCGGATTTGAAAGTCGAGCTTTTCTTTTATTCGAGATAGAGTATTTGTTTATAGAAAATTATGTTCCTTCTATGTTGCAACAGAACACTCAAACAAAGAACCGTGTACTGGTATATTCCTTTTACTGAATTATTGTAGTGTTCCAAAAAAAAAGTTGAGTTAGTGCTTCAGCTATTAAGTGCTTACATTGTGAAAGAAAGAAAGCGAGGCATATTATATCGAATTGGATGGTCATATCTTTAAGTATTAGATGAGTCAGACCAGTTAATTCCCTGGTTCTCGTAAAGAGAGCAACCTCAGTTTTGAGAGGATCGCTTGAAAGCGCATTTCTAATATACCGATAGTAGATCACGTCTAGCTGCCTGCGCTTTAGAAAAGACAGTTCTTACAATTGATGGAATAAACAGTACAACATATACTTGTGCATAAGCGCCAGAACTAATGAGAGGGTTAAGCAGTGTGTCGACCAACATGCACAACACCAGTGGAAACACGATGCCGCCTAGCAGGCAACCCCTGTATATCGCCGACATCACATATCGGCCGCAGTCAGCATACATAATCAGTTTCCTATTCACCAGCGTTGCTTTTATTCACAAAACTAACGCTAATCGTAACAGCTGATTTTTAACAGTCATGTCACTTTATCTTACTTACTGGTTAACTGTCAAGAGTCTATGGCGCTTCTGGAACCTCTATGGATAAATCTTTTAAACAGCACGGTCCTTTCTGCCATTTCGAGCTCTATTATAAGCACATTGTTGTCTAACGCCTCTAAGACTAAGTTACGTCAATCTAAGCTGATGTTGATGAGTGTAATTTAGATTCAGATCAGGAGTATTGTAGTGACATAATCGACATTAATTTTGGATGCAGAAGCCTTCGTAAAGCTAATATGTTTACCTTGAGAATGAATCCAAATTTTTAAATAATATCAGGAGTATACCCATTTACGTTTGACGTAAAATGGCTTTTACTACAAAATCTGTTGATCGTACGTAAAAAAGTTTCTAAACATAATTTTTAGGAAATTTTCCAAGGATAAAAATTTCAGAAAATTTATTAAGTAAAAATTTTAAGAAAAATGCATTTTAAGTAAAAAAATGGAACAGCAAGTTTTCATAATTTTGAGTTTAACGAGCCATAACTTTTTTGTTGCTGCACAGATGTACCCAAAGCATTTAAGACTTGTCTGTACTACTAAATTATCTTTCCGAAATATTCAAAACTATTTTTGTACCTGTATTAGTTTAGAAATTATAGCGTTCAAAGTGGTTACACCTCCAAATTAGAGGTCACTCAATTTGATGTGCTGTAACTTGAAATCGAGTGAGAATAGACTCCCTGCCATACAATTTCTTGTTCGGCGTAACTTCGGGAATATGCCCTTAAAGGATTACACTGCTAAACTGGCGCACCCTGTATAGTGTACTTAAGAGCCGGGCGTGCACGTTCTTGGTCGAAATTGGTTATATGTTATTTCATATTTGGGTGCTGAGGGAATAACCTCGGTACCACAACCCTTTATCAAATAGAAAATATTTAAAACTTTATTTATGACGATGGTCAAGTAATCTATTACCATATACAACGTGAATGACTCGAACTCCAACTTTTTAAAATGCTATAATTTTTTTAATTTTTTAATAAATTTTATTGTGCTAAAGCAAAAAATGTTGGAAAATACATTTTCAAATTGTATCAGTAGTATTCAATATGTCCACTTTTGGCACGAATAATGGCCTTGAAACGGCGAAGAAAGCATCGCATACTGCATGCAAGTGGCTCTGCGGTATTTTGGCCCATTCCCGGCGAAGTGCTTGTTTGAGGTGGTATTTTTTATTGCCAACCTTCGCCTTCAAAATACCCCAGACAGAGAAATCCAACGGATTTGCATCCGGAGAATTTGCAATCCATTGTGTCGAAGAAATGAAGTGTGGAACATTGTTTTTTAACCAATCTTGGTTGACGCGCGCTTTGTGAGACGGTGCCGAGTCTTGTTGAAATGATTGTTTTCCCAAGGCTTCAATACTGCCTCTACTATAAGACAGTTTCACGGCATACGATCGCATTAATTTTGACGCCACGGTCCAAAAATACGAGCGGAGAGCGACCATCAGCGGTTACGGCTGCCCAAACCATCACCATCGGTGCTGCCTGCTTTCTGGTGGCTCCGAAGGTATAAATTTTCGAAGGACCTCTCTGGAAAGTAAAATCAGTCATTTTGTTTATTGATATATTGCTCGATAACAAATGGCGACTCATCGGAAAAAACCAAATTCGGCAACTCACCAGTTTCGTGCAAACGTAGCAACTCCTTCGCTTTTTCGACTCTAACTTTTTCCTGTTGCGGTGTAAGATCATGTGCTTTTTGGAACTTCAGTGGCTTGAGCCCAAGCTCATTTTTCAGTATGTGTTGCATCCGTTCCAACTATATTGAGCTCACGAGCCATTTTTCTTCCACTTCGACGCGGATTTCGCTCAATTCGAGCCTTCGCTTTCCGAAACATTTCTGTCGATGTTGCTGTTTTTTAATGACCACCTCCATGGCGTTTTGCAACGCTGCCAGTATCACGGTAACGAGGTATGGTTCGAGACACAAATGATTTATTCACGTTGAGGTGCTGGAGGGCTCTAACGATAGTTACTTGTGGTTTTCCAGCCAAATATAAAGCAATCACACAATCACGTTTGAATTCCATCGCGGATAAAACTTTTTCAACACAACTGAGATGCAAATCGTTTGAAGGTCTTGCAAATAATAAAATTATCTGTTACGTTTCAAAATTTGAACGGCTTGGAAATTATAGCAGCCTGAAGTTGGTTGCAGTTCGAGTCATTCAGGGTGTACTTCAAAATAATGAGCATTCCAATGGAATCATTTAGAGATCTTTGTTATATCCATCTTATTACATTAAATTAACTCTTCTTCTGTATGCATTCGTAGCCGGAACTGTAGACGTTACTTTAGATTTTATCCTCCTTCTGAGGAGTAACCTCATAAAGCTAATCAGGGTATCAAAAAATAATAATCGATTTTCGTATATTTAGTCATATTCGGACACGCTCTTGCTGATCCTTGTATTAAATGTATATACATTAAATGTATTATACATTTAATATACATTAAATGTATATAACCTTTTCCAATAATGGAATTTTTCCATTACTTCCTCCCGGTCGCTGAAACGCGTTCCCCGTAGTGGTTTTTTAACTCGATTGAACAGAAAGAAGTCAAGGGTGCCAAATCATGTGAATTCGGTGGCTGTTGGATGGTATTTGTTGCATTTTTCGTCAAAAAATTACGAATAATGATGGCACTGTGCGACGGTGCGTTATCACAGTGCGAAATCCAAAACTTTTCTGCCCACAATTCTGGCCTTTTTCGGCGAATTGCTTCACGCAAACGTCTCATAAATAACACTCTTTGTTTACTGTCTGGCCTTCTGGCCAGATGCACTACACCGTTGTAATCCATGAAAACCATGAGCATTGCCTTCTTTTTTGACTGAAAACGATGTGGGTTTTTTGGTCTCGGCTCATTTGGTGAACGCCATTCACTTGCCTGATGTCTGGACTGCGTGTCGTACTCATAAACCCACGTCTCGTCTCCAGCAATCATCCTTTTGATGAATGTGGGATCGGATTCAGCCTCGCAAATCATCTCTTTTGCGACGTCAACACGATCTCTTTTCTGCATGAAATTGAGGTCTTTTGACAGCAACTTTACTTATACACGACGGAAACAAAAATCATTTACCAAAATGTCGTGGACGGATCCATAGGCAATGTTCAAGTCCTCCGCTATCTCTCTGATGGTTAATTTGCGGTTATTGACCAACATTTCTTTTACTCATACTTAATCAATGTTTTCGTCGGTTTTCGATGTCGATGGTCTGCCACTACGTTCATCATCTTCAATTGACTCACGACCACTTTTGAACCGCTCGTGCCACTGGTAAACGACTGTTTTCTTTAGAGAATCGTTGCCGAAACACTTTTCCAATATTTCCAACGTTCGCGCACTACATAAAATTGTAAAAAATCGCCAAAACACACACAGAGATAGATGTACTCTTTGCTACGTAGCTTTTGCAAATATCAAGCTATGACGCTAAGATGTAGAGGGAATGTCAACAACAGATTTACCAACTTAACAAAAAACAGAACTCAAATCGGAATAATGGGAGCTCCACACGGTGGTTATTCCTTTTTGATCAAGGTGGTATATACATGCGTTAAAAGCATTCTCAAAATTGAAAATTATTATCGGGTACAACATTTTGTTTTGGTTTTTTTGTTGTTTACATTGTTTGGTTGACTTCCTTGCAAAGTCGATTCTCAGTTGTTATTTTAATTCTCAGATCTCGGAGATGTATAGACCAGACGGTAGATTTTTATGGGAGCGATTTTCCGTAAGTCAAATTTAAATCCCTCATTCTCACATTATTTTCATAAAATAGAATGAGGCATTCTTGTTTTTAACAAGAAACTTTAAGATGAAAAGTCCTTTAAACCTGAAAAAAAATTCAAGTCCTTACTTAGCTTCTAATATCTACTTACTTAAGTAGGTTATTATATTTTTAATTGGAATAACATCAGAATGGAAGAAATGTTAATTAGAAGGAGATATGCTTGTGCCATCTATCTTTGCTGGTACCGAGTATCTTTCTTTTGAAACGTTTTCCTCAAGAAATAAAGAGACTTACTTACATTTGCTTCTCAGTTAGCATTGTCAAATCCTAAAAATGCTGCCAAATTTCGGTTACATTGATAACTTGGTGGCTGAACTTATACCGATATAATCACAAAATAACATGAAATAGATGCATCCCTTCCAAATTAAAAAAAATTGTGTCCCAATTCCAAAAATGATTCCATTTTGAGTACAAGTAGATTTATATTATTCAAAATTTCCTTCTCCTTCTTTTTTAGGCACGACGTGATCGTGAAGAACAGGAAAAAATGAAAGCACAAAATGAAATGAAATCCGCCCAACACAATGCCAACAAACCACAAGATCATCAACAGCATTCAATTGTATCGCATAATTCGTCAGGACATCTCCATCATCCTGTTGGCCTGCAGGACACGAAGCTCGGCCTTGGTATGGGTGTAGGTGTTGGTGGGGTTGGTAGTAATTTGGGTATGATGAGTGCACTCGATAAGAGTAATCACGATCTATTAAAAGCAGTTAGTAAAGTGAACACATAAATTAATTAAAATTTAAAAATAATAATAAAAATTAAATAATAATCCACCTAAATTAAAAAGAAATAATAATAAATAAATAAATCTAAATGCAAATGTAAGAAATATTTAGTAGAACGTGACTGCAATAGATCTACAATTAAACACAAACAAATTCACAAAAAAAAAAAACACTCTAAAAAGAAATACAGTAAAACAACAACAGTGTATTAATGTAAAGATTAAATTTAATTTAATGTGTTAAGTAAAACAAAGAAAAAAATATGTAAAATTAGTTTTTGATATAAATTTAAAGAATACGTAAAATAGTATTTAATTTTCTTCGTGGAAAAAAAATTGTATCCATAAAAAGAAACACAAAAAAAAAAACAAAATAATAACTTTTCTTTAAGAAAATTAATTTAAATTGGCGATATTAAATTTAATTTTTTTATATTTTTATTTTTATTATTCTTAATGTATGGATGTAAATATTATAAGATACTTGATTGCCATAATATGATTGTGTTATTATTTTTATGTTTAATGGAAATTTTTTTGTGGAATTATTTTTTCGTAATTTTTGCAGACTAAGTCAGTACGTAAATAAATTAAAAGAAAAAAATAAAAACATTATGTATCTCTAATGTATAGATGTATTATTTAATAACAAAATAAAATTAAAACAACTTCAAATGGAGTTAATTCCTTACAAAAATTATATCCGGTGTGTTGCATACCTACCTAATGTGTAAAACAACGTACAGTGAGTTTAATTGCCAGTGATTGTTATATTTAAAAAAAAAAATTAGTTAAACTGATAACACACAAAAGTTTATAAGCTTACAAAGATGAGTAAAAGCAAACAAAACTAAAACAAACTCATGCAATACATTTTTAATAAGGACACAAAAAAAAAGAAAGAAAAACGAAATAAAATGTCTATTAAAAAAAAATAAATAAAATAAACAACATGAAAGGAAAAAAATATTAAGGGCTTTCTAAGAGTCAAATCAACCCATATACGTATTAGTTTATAAGGCCAAAATATTAATGTAGATAAATATGATATATTTTACTGAGTGAATATTAGTTTCTAAAAAAATAAAAGCGAAAAAATTAATTCTGTAACGAAATGAACTACATCAAAATAAAGAAAATCCTAAAATACGTAGAATATGAAACAATACACACAAAATATACACCATGTTAAAATAAATATTATTATACCTAAATTTAAAAGAAAAAAAAAACAATTAAACTAAAAAAAAGAACATACTATATACAAGAATATATTCAGAAACAAAAACTATACCGCTCATCAATATATATTTTACGAAACACTCATTTTCTTCTGTGGATTTTTTTTGATTTTGCTTCCTTTTAAGATATCATACATAAATTTTTTTTAAATGCATTTTTTTCCATAATAAGCAAAGGTGATATTTTTTTAAAAATATGATTTTTTTTTTAAAACTTTGTTATATAAAAATGAAAATTGTTTCAACTATGTAATTGGTTATGTAAAAAAAACAATTATATTTTTTTTATATATTTTGTATTTTTTATTTAAAGTTTTCTTTTTTATGAATATTTTGCCATCCCCGGGAATTTTGTTATTAAATTTTAGAAGAATTTTTTTTTTAAAGAAAAAAACTGTTTAAAAGTTGTTTTAAATTTTGGTTATATAGTATTTTATTTTTGCATTGTTTCATATAAGCAAATAGAAGTGGTAAAGATTTATAGAAGAAAAAAACAAATTTTATGGTAATGTATAGCGTATTGATGAAGAAGAAACCTGAAATAACCGTTAGTTCAGAGACAATGAAGAGAAGGAAAGAAAAAAATTATGAAATAAAAAAATAATATTTATAATTTCTTATTTCAAAAATAAATGCAAATTTGAGACTTAAAAATACTTATAATTATTTTGTTTTCATTTTTATTTAAATAATTTTGTTAAATCTTGGTTGTTTCTTTCTTGTTCTTTTTTTTCGACAATTGGCTTTGTTTGTGCTTTAGCTTTTCGGTGTTCTCATATCCTTCTTTTGTAATGCTTCCTTAACTTTCATTTGTTCCTTATTTGCTTCTGAAGGAGCTTTTGTCGATAAATCTTTTGCCCGGAAAAAAAAAAACAACAAATATAAGGGAATGCATGAGCATACTTCTAAAATATATCAGTTCTTGTTTATCAAAAAAGAATGAAAAGGGGTGATAAGACATAGATTTAAAAATTTGTCTATCGGAAACTATTGCTGTTATGCTGGTAAGTTCACGACAGTATGTAATGTCTAGCAGCGAGCTCTGAAAAGTAGATGAATAAAAATGTTAGCAAAATTAATAATTTTATATTCAAAAAATTGTTTCCCAATGTCAGGTAAATTTTTAAACACTCACAAATTTTTAATATCTATCTGGAAAACTCTGCATTAATTAAGAGGACTAAGAAACAGTGTAAACCCTTAAAAAAAGCTATGGCACCGATTCTCTTTCTACGAGAACTAAATTTAATAACATTTGCTTTACCTTATGGCTTATATAAAACTTTAGCGAGCTTGGCACTGTCTCTTGGGATATGACCATAGGTCAGTTTGGTTCATGGAAAGAACAGGATGTACTTAAAATAAATAAAACCGAAGACTTCGTGAGTAAAAATAACACAAGACTAAATAATTTTATATTTCTTTGATACATAGCTTTATTCTGTGTTAGACCCAACCCCTCTTGCTGTACAAGGAGCATATCCGAATGTATTTCACTTACTTTATTTCACACCCTAGTTCTGTTAAACGAAAAAGATAAGAGTATCATCATAACCAGGTTCTTACACCTACTCGTAGATATGTAATGTAGGTAGTTTAAATCTACATATTCTAGCTAACTTAATATCAAATTAGATTATCGGCCATTTGTAATTGGTAATATCCACTTAAGAAGACAGGAAGTATATCTATGGTAGTTCTTCTGAATCTTAACAGATTTTATGTAAGAATAAAATAAATGAATTGAACGGTTGAATTTTGAGAGAATCGGTGATCTGAATGTTGTTGTTTCAGTAATGCTTTCACGTGGTCGTGGTCGTGGTCGCATGATAAATATTTTATAAATTAGATCACATGCATGGAACCGCTCTAACTTCTTTTCCTAAGTACGATTAATGATATATTTTTAATTTTTAACAGCTTATTACAAGGCCAGATAAATTTGTTCTGTAATCATATAGGTACTCGTACAGAAATACGAGTAAGTTTCCTCCATTTTTTTATTAAAAATTGGACATTTATAGTGAAAAAACGGTACAATATATTCTACTCAAAGCATTGTCCATCGTTAGTCACAACTTTTTCCCATCTTTGAGGAAGAAATGTTTTGAGGCTGTCCATGAATCGACCCAATTTTTGGTTTCTTTATAAGACGTGCAGCACTGCTGAGATATGCCATGCACCATCCATCGAAACAAGTGATAATCCGGGTAAGACTTCCCAGTTGAGTGTTCGCAAGCAGGTTTTGACCCGTCGCACAATATGTGGCCTGGCATTGTCATACCGGAGAATAATAATGTCGTGTCTGGAGTAGAAATGGGTGCTTAAATGTTCGGCTAAATCAATTATTTTCGGTAGAGGGCGCCAGTGATAGTTTCGTTCGATTTGAGAAACTGATAATAGATTGCGCCAAGCTAATCCCACCAAATTCACAGCATATTGAAGCATGGTCAGGTGATCCCCACGATTCTTGTTCATTGGGTTATCGTAGTGGATCCATTTTTCATCACTAGTGACAGTACGATGCAAAACAACTCTTCTGTTTATACCAGGCAAGCAGCTTTTCACATATCAAAAATCGGCGTTCAATGTTCCTCAGCTTAAGTTCACATGGAATCCAATGAACATGCTTTCTAATAATTTGCCATGCTTCTACGCGATGTAAAATTACTTGCTGTTTCACTTCCAATGCAACTGCAAGCCCTTGATATGAATCTTCATTCAATATTGTTTTCAAATGATCCTCTTCGTACACTTTCGGTCTTCCGCTATGCCCTTTACCTTTGACGTCAAGATCGCTGTCCTTAAACTTCTGAATCTACTCGCGACAACTTTTTTGGCTTAAGACAGCCTCACTATATGCGTCTACAAGCAATCGATGTGTCTCAGTAGCAGTTTTTTTCAAATTAAAGAAATAAATCAAAACTTCGCGCAAAAGACGCTTACTTGGCTCAAAACTCGACATTTGCGCTTAAAAAGAAATATGTATACGATGTTGATACAAAATTGCTAATGTTTTTATGTAGTTTTATTGATAAATGACCAAGCTTATCAGATAACGTTTTACGAGTACATATAACAACTTGAGCCATAACTTACTGGTGCAACCATCTTTTGTTATACGGCGGACACTTATTTGTAGACGGCAATAATATGGTACAACTAATAAAAAAGTGAGTTGGAAGGTTTTTTTAGGACATAAGCCTACCCCATTCAGAAAATTCAAAATATAAGTTTATTCAACTAAATCTATATTGTCCCTTTCAAAGTAATCCCCATCGACTGCAACACACTTATACCAGCGCTTGATCCAATCCTGGAAACATTTTTTATATTCGGTTTTCGGCATGTCCATCAGTGCTTCCTGCGATTTTTCCATTACTTCCCCTCGGCTGCTGAAACGCGTTCCCCGTAGTGGTTTTTTAACTCGATTGAACTGAAACAGCCAAATCAGGTGAATTCGGTGGCTGTTGGATAGTATTTGTTGCATTTTTCGTCAAAAAGTTACGAATAATGATGGCACTGTGCGATGGTGCGTTATCATAGTGCAAAATCCCGAGTTTTCTGCCCACAATTCTGGTCTCTTTCGGTGAATTGCTTCACGCAAACGTCTCATAACGCCCAAATAATACTCTTTGTCTCTACACGTCTCGTCTCCAGCAATCATCCTTTTGATGAATGTGGGATCGGATTCAGCCTCGCAAATCATCTCTTTTGCGACGTCAACACGGTCTCTTTTTTGCATGAAATTGAGGTCTTTTGTCACCATCTTTGCTGCTACACGACGGAAACCCAAATCATTAACCAAAATGTCTTGGGCGGATCCATAGCAATGTTCAAGTCCTCCGCTATCTCTCTGATGGTTAATTTGCGGTTATTGACCAATATTTCTTTTACTCGTACTTCATCAATGTCTTCGTCGGTTTTCGATGTCGATGGTCTGCACCTGCGTTTATCATCTTCGATTGACTCACGACCACTTTTGAACCGCTCGCACTCGTGCAACTGGTAAACGACCGTTTTCTTTAGAGAATCGTTTTCGAAACACTTTTCCAACATTTCCAACGTTCGCGCACCATTAAATCCGTTTTTTACGCAAAATTTAATACAAGTTCGTTGTTGCAAATTTATAAATCCATTTCTAAAATTGTAAAAAATCGCCAAAATACACAGAGATAGATGTACTCTTGGCTACAAAACTTTTGCAAATGTCAAGCTATGATGCTAGGATTTAGAAGGAATATCAAAAACAGATTTACCAACTTAACAAAAAAAACAGAACTCAAATCGGAATAATGGAATCGCCACACGGTGGTGTCCCCCGGAAACATTTTGATCAAGGTGGTATATTATTTTTTTTTGTGTGTATGAGATCTTGAGGTGGAATGTTGAATCATGTAACAGATCTGATCTGTTCGTCTCCTTTTTAATTCGCTTTAGTGTTTCAGCAAAATATTTTCATTTTGGTGTAGTTATGACTGATTCCACACTCTAGATGGTAGCCTGGCCTAAGTCATTTTTCTGCTTGCACCATGTTTTAGTATACAGCTACAACAATATATTCCGTTTATCAAAAATCGAAAATACCTTTATTTCGGTTTCTTAGACGTTTATACAGAAATATAGAGAAAATTTATTTTTAACTCCTCAACTTCTCTTAAAGGTGTCTGATAACAAAAATTACTGGTGAATTTCTGTTTTGTAGACATGGGCTTGATTGATGGGCATTTAAAAAAATTAAGCAAATTAGTTAATAACTTCATTTTCATTTAGAGACAGTTGTAAGCTCGTTCAGTGCGCTAGTAAACCAACCAACCAACAACCAAAACAGTAAATTCGATTCGATAAGCTCTCGGTATCACTATTTACCACTTTAGTAATACCAAATATTCCAGATATAAGTTCACAACTACTATTTTCCAGGGCTGTGGTATTGCATTTTTAGATTTCTGAACAGCTACCTAACTTTTTTGTGGTTACCTTTATTTGAACGGATATACTCGTATGTTAATTATTTCTTTTTAAATTACCAAGCTAATGCGACAGTATAGTCCAGGGCATACGCCTTTTCTACTGTATCGTTTACAAGCTAATCAATTACGCAGTAGAAGATTCTTTGGATCGGAGTTGCGATTTATAATTCGTGTGTTCTTTAAGCAATATCAATAATGTCCAAATATTCTATATGTTTGACATATTTTTTAAAGATGTTATCTCTGACCCGAGAAATTTTTATAATATACGATGCTGAAAAAGTCACATAAGAGTGTTAAGCCTTGTTTCAAACTTTATTGACAATAAAAGTGTTCGTGTAATGTTAACCCATATTATTGGATCTGAACACATTCTCTTCACTCTTCTAAACATTTTTGAAGATTTATCGTATCTTATCTTTTGGTGGATTTTTCCTAGCCTACAGCCATAATTATATAGATCTACTCGTATATTATCAACTTAACGAAGAGAGATAAAAAAATTTATATATTCTAGATAAATTAATGTAAATAATTTCACCAAGTTATTTTGGGTATTTCAAAAATTCGGATTAAATACGAGCATTAAAATCCATCAAATAAATACGAACTTCGTGGTTCTTTTGCTTAACTTATTACGAGATAAGTAAGACTAGAGTGTGGTTATTGTTTTCAGGGAAATGTAAATTTTCTTCAAAGTTTGTTGTATTGATTTCTCGCTTTGATCAGATTAACAAATTCTCCTATTATTTCTGTCCAAAATCTCTCGATGGTAAGGAAAAGGGTAATGAATTGTGAGGCTAAAGAAAATAATGGTTGAAAAATCAAAATTGTCTAACGACAAAATTTTTTTACAGATTTGAAGATCTGCCAATATTTATTTTTAAATACCTACTCGTATGTCCACTATTTTGATGATCTAGTTGATGAACAATTCATAAAGGAAATTCAGGGCTTTTAAAATCAAAAAAGTTTGGCTCTTGCTGTACATTGACTATTTTTTTTTTTTTTTTGTTTTTAAAGGATCTGATCCGCCAGCGGATGATATACAAACAGTTTTCTGACATCCCTTTTGAGTTGTAGGAATTCTTTTGATTTTTTATGAAAGGGTTTGGTGGCTTTTTTAACCTACATGCACTATAAGTGGGGGATATTGTCCTTGCCGTGTTGCATTCTGCATTTTATGATATGAATTGATTCATTATTTCAATTTGAATTTTGGAGCTGTGAACTAACCAAGTGGCTTAAGATTCTTCCAGCTTTCCTATTCCTAGTTTATCTGCACCACTAAACAATTAACAACATCCATAGGCAATGAGTATAGGTATACGAGTACCTTCATTGTTAGATTATTGATATTCCGACATGCCCTATTTATTTCTTCTTCAACATATCTGTAAAATTATGATTTGTTCAATCGAGAGCTTAATACCTTTCTGGCTAAACTTATGCAAAGTTAGAATAGCTCTCCCTTCGATTTCATCCTTACTTACCATGATGTATGGTCAGTTTACCATAGAAAAAATATTCTTTAAGGACTTTAACAAACTTATGTAGGTACTTATGTTTGGGGCACATTATAAGGCAAGATGTTTGATATATTACCATTCTGTTGAAGCTAGTCATGTGTTGTTTTAACTTCTTCAATTAATTCAAATAAAACATTCGTAAAGAATATGATTGATTAATTTTTAGTGTCTCAGCAGGGCTCTCAAATAGGAGTGTCCTTTAAATGCTATCTAGGATATAAGAGAAAAAAAAACAAAGCTTCATTTTGTTTTTAACAATAACCAAATATATAAGAATAATTTTAAAAGTCTCTATTACAAATCTATCTTCTTTTTTCAGGTTAATTTTAAATTATTGAGCTTTTTTCCAAAATCCTATTATTTATTTTAACAAAAAATGATGATGCTTACAATTATGTAGGATTAAAAACAATTTCACTTCATTAAGTCCTCTGTGTATCTTCTTAAATTTGGCAAACATCTATAAAAACTATTTAATAAATCGTTTTTTTTAAAAATATTATATTTCTGCATTCATAATATTTTGCTGCTTTAAGGCTTACCCATATATCAAAACCTGTATCATTAGCAAGGCATTTGCTTTGTCCATTTTATTTAAAAAATATATATACATACATTATATTTTTGTACTCTTTACATATAGGAAAGCAAAACATTCTGCAAAAATATTCTCAAAACATAAAAAAAATAATAAAACTTAAATGTAATAATCAACTCAAATACGTAATTTCAGTAATAATATTATTAACCTGCATATACAAGTATATCAAAAATTATATATATATACAACAATAAATAAATACGTACATATTTTTTCTTCATTCAAATTCTTTTCTTTTTTTTTTATTTGGGAAAAAATCATTAGTAATTGTTTCGATATAATTCTGTGATAAGAACTGGAAGAAAATTTATTTTACAAAATAAAAAAAGTAAAAAAATATTTAAAAAGTCGAAGTTGGTAATAAAATAAAGTGAAAAAAAAAAATAAACAAAAATCCCATCCATATTTCAAGTTCGAAAAAAACTATATAAACAAATTGCACACATACATATTTACATAAATTTAAAAATAAAACGAGAAATTATATATACAAATGTGAAGAGCGGAAATAACAAAATAAAGAAAACTAAAACACTGAGTTAAAGTTCTTGATCATAGGAAACATACATAAATAACCACTTATCTAATAATTGAAACCGAATATTCAAACTGGAAATACGTAATTCTTGAATAATCTATCAAATAAAAAATATAAAAAGAAAACATTAGTTTTAGTGTTAATTAGTAATTAAAAAAACAAAAATACTTTAATGCGGAGATACATTACGTAGATCCCCATATAACTCCTTTTGTTTATTTTAGTCTTTTATTTCGTTTTCTTTTGGCAATATGACAGGAGAAATGTTCATTTGTAAAATGTGTAGTTAAAAAAAAAAAACAAAAACTAAAAATAAAAATAAATAACACTTGATTGTACTTCGTATTGATTAATTAACTAAACTAAGGCTTATTAGTATTAAACAGAAGAAGTATTTATTACTGAATAACTCTAGTATGAGCTATTAATAAACAATTAATTGATTAATTAATATTAAACGAACAATAGTCTTTTAATTATTTGAAGAAAAAAGATAGATCACATTTTCATCTACTTCCTACCCTCAATCATTGGTATGAGGAATTCTTCCGTTCCACATCTGCGATAATTATTTAAAATCAATTCGAAAGCTTGTACAGGGTTTTCCCTCTTTCTATTTTTCTATTTTGCAAAGCCTACTTGTTTGCCGCTTCTCCAAAAATGTGGTGTTATTTTTTGACAGATGGCATGCAAAATCTTTGCCGTTAATAAGAATGTAACGGCAAATGTTTGAGTAATGCATTGGAAGTGTTACAATTTATTACAAAAGCTGTAATTTAAGGAACCGAAATCCTGCTCGTTGGACAAGGACGGGGAATAATGCTTTTGTAGGATATCAGGGCTAGAAAAATGAAAAACAACTCTCCACGGAATTTAACATAAACACTTGGATCATAAATCCTATTAGGTTCAATTAATGGAACACCTTAAGATCATCAACAGCATCATAAATTTGTTAATTTGGTATTGGAAATTCATGAGCATATCCATTTTCAATTCTTTGTTAAAAAGCAGAACTGCTGCATTTGGGGCTTAAAAAAGCCATTAAGTAATGGTTATCGGAAAGCCTCTCTATCGACAACACGTTAATGTTTGATCGTATTCTCCGAAAATGCAATGGATGTAAATATGAATGGATTGCGTTATCGAGTTATGACCTGTGAATTTGTATGATTAGAATTTGAAAGCGCGGTTGTTGGTGATGTTTATTTCCAATAAAACGGCGCTACCTCACAAATGCCGAAAATGTTGGTCTTCTGCGAAAAAAATTTCTTTACCGAGTCATTCTTACAAATAAATAAAAATGATAAAAACTCCACCCTGAAATCATGGGATTAAGTACCGCGCGCCGATGTGATAGAGACTGTCTTTGCCATAGCCACCCAATCAATTGTAGTACCCAAAGCCAACAGATAAATAGCTTATTAATTTCCTGATTAATAGCAAACAGCAGTTATGGGAAAGTTATGATATTAAATGTCGGTTTCGGTTCCATAGAGTGGAACGTGAGTTAATAAAGTATAAGACAGAGTCTTGGTAGTTGTGTGATTAGACTTAAACTTGTTACAATCGGTTGTATTATTACTGTCTGCTTTGGGTGTACCTTCTTTATTCTTTTTCAACTCTTTAGCATATATGTAGATATTATGGTTCCGGGTTTTCAGTTGGTGTGTAAGTTATGCACAATCCCTTCAACCTCCAACCGTTAACCTGTCTAAATGCTTTTGACTTATATACATTAAATTCAACAGCCAGTTTAATACTGATGTTGGTGAAGTTGCCCAATTTCGTTATAAGCAAGACTTGCTGCTCGCGAATAATAGCGGTGGTAACATTCCATGTATTACACTTGCACAATAAGTCAACAGTCATAATTTGATTTACGTTCTGAAAATAATACCCTCTCAGATCTTGAAGAACAAAGCAATTCTGCTGCCTCATCAATTTCGATATCATCATCGGCCGGCTCCATATTTCCCAAATAAAGGATTTTTGTAATTTTGTCCACCAGTATTAAATTATGAAAGGCTCAGACTCTTAAAGATCTTACTGAATCAGGTGAAAAGCTTTTACTCGTCTCCAGATCTCTGTCAATATCCCTGTGCAGCTGGTTTCTGCCCTACTTATCGACATACGAGTATGCATCTCTTTTGTCCAATAGCTAGATCGTGATTGTTTCCATACCCAGAGCGAGGTGGACTCTATGATATCCAGAAACTGGTGCAATAACAGCCGAATTCCATTCCGATGCCGGCTTCATAATTAATTCGGATGCCGAAAAAACATTTTTTGAAGCCACGTCTGATCTTATAAATAAACAAATTTCGAAGTAATACCAAAATAGAAGTTGCTTTTACATTGTTTATGTAGATGATCAAATCTGTACCGATTTGAACTTCTAGAAGTTTTTCTGGGATTCGCAGACGCAGAGTCTGGTTTAAACATTTTCTCATGAATTATAGCAACAATGCTATAATTATATTCATCAGAAATAAGTTGATGAAAACCCTCACTTCAATCATTTTGTGTTTCTAATATTTCTGCTGGAAAACCCTCTCGGGGGTTTGTTGGAATTGAATTTAAATATTCCTATCCGATCTCGATTTTGGTACCTGCTACTATGACTCTCGTACATTGTTTCACCCAGCATTTCTCTATATGAACACGGATTTTTATTAATAATTCCCAAATAATCTTGGTATGAGTATTTTTAGGATGTGCAGCACATTTAATCTTCTACTGTTACTTTATATCTACCGTGCGCCGCTACTGACTTCATCATACTTTTGCTAGTAACTTATTCGCTTTCAATTTGTTGAATGAGATAGAATTTGTTGAGAAACCTTCAAAAATGCGGCGAATTAAGATTTTGTCTTAAAAAATTTTCACTCGCCTTAAATTGTTGTGCTGTTTGAAATAATATATCGGCCCGAGTAAATTTTTTTAAATTTCTGGTGAGAATAATATCATATAGAAAGCACTATGGCCCATTATTTTTACTAATCAACACATGTTCTTGATGGTTTGGTAAGCCATTAAAAAGGTTTATATGGCTTGCATATCCTCTCCGTAGCTTTCAGGCATTCGTAATAATTAGTAGTAGATTAGAGTATTTTTTTTCATTTTGAACATTGATGTCTTATTGTCGAGGAGACTTACCATACATTAACGTCTTAGTAAAGTTAATATTATTCATGGTTATCCTTCATTGTTATTAACCTTCTGTGCACCTTAGGTTGAAAATTTCGGAGAAATTAGAAGAGAACCTTTTGTCAGTGGGTGTAAAACATGTATTATTTGTCTCGTCCTCCTTTATTTTAAATTCAATTCGATATGTCTGTTCTTCAATTACAGGGGACTCTCCAACTATAGCTCTAAATGCATCAAGACATGCGATGAAATTGAAACAGCCTTTGTATCCCTCTAGAATTTAATTTCAAATTGGTTTAAGTGTAAAGGCATTACCAATCATTGATCTGGTTGTGTTTTTCGTGTCAAAGAAATTTCATGCATCCCATATCAACCAAAAACATCACATCACATATTTGTGAATTCAATTCTCTATTGGAATTGGTTGCAAAACTGGAAGACAGCCGGGTGTATACAAACTTAAGCTTAAGTTTTTTTTTTTTTTCTTTTTATAATTTGGGAGGATAGAAAGAGAGGTGCCGGTGAACGATATTTTTAAATGTTTGAAGGTTATAGTGACTAGGAAATAAAGGGCAAGGCAGCGCATTCCGTAAGCGAGTTATGGGGCTTAGGAACGAATCACGATATTTTAGAGTAATTCCGAAAGTGGGCTTGAGCACTGGTAATGGAAATAGCGATGAAAAACACGAGACCTTGCGTTGATGTTCCAGGGTGTCCATTGTTTGAACGCTATTAGTATCACTTATGAGTTTTATTGCAGATGCAGAGATGTTTTGGGAGCACCTGACCAGATGTGGGCATTGTATTCCAATTTCGGGCGGATAAACACCTTATATATAGAGCCCCGATCAGAGGGGGTGAAGTATTTCTTAGATCGCTTGAGGAAACCTAGACATTTCGCAGCATTTTCGACGACACCGAATCTGTGGTCATTCCAACGTAAGTTGTCGTTAACACACATACCGAGAATGGAAAGTTTATCGGTTTCGATTATGCAAAAGTCATTCATGGATAAGGGCTGGGTGTTTAAATTTCTCTTTAACGACAACAGACAGCGTTGCAATTTGGAATCATTAAATTCTACTCTGTTAGTGATTCCCCAATTACCCAATTAGCTATGCAGTTAATATCGGAATTTATGTATTGTGCCTGACATACGCTGTCATTCCCGTTCTACAGCCGAAGAAATCCCTGTTTCGTCCGGATTAATGAATATTAGAAAGAGTGTCGGAGACAGAACAGAGCCCTGGAGCACACCAGTATTTATTTTGTGAATATCAGACTTGAAACCGTCCAAGACTACTTGAATTGAACGTTCCGCAAGGTTATTTCTAATATATTGAAGAAGAGAGTCATCGATGACAAAAGCACGCATTTTCGAGAAAAGAGCCTGATGCCAAACTCTGTCCAATGCCATAGAAATATCAAGTGCAACTATCTTGCTTGCACCAGGTTGATGTACGCTTTAGTTCCACTTTTTGGTGAGACATGCCATCAGATCACCGGTGGACCCGTTGGTTTAGTTTTAGTTAAATGCTAGCTTAAAATTACTTAACAAACTTATACTAACTTACTGGCCCCACACAGGCACTCTAAGCTACTCTAAACTCTTATATATATGTCTTTCGACTTTGTTTACATTTTATTTTTTAATACTTATTTTCTATGCTTAAGGCTAAGAAAAGAATTTAACAAAAAACTTAGCATATGGACATAATTTTTTATTTTTTATAAAAACTTAATATCTAACTTAAAATAAACCTTAGTCTACCTAACCTATATACACAATACACACATACACACATATAGACATTATACACAATACATACATATACCAGTATATACCTTTATATATACTAATATATATATATATTTCTTAAATGCTAACCTAAACCTATGCAAGCTGGCCATCGCTATTCACAGAGCAAATAGATTGGTCAGCTCTGCCTCATTAGTGAGGCTGGTCCGTAATTGACGGAAACGGCGACGAAACCTGTTCTCCATCATTCAACCACCAGAAATGCTGGTGCTGCCGAACGACATCCCTCTTATCGCGATTCCCCACCGCCCTACTGAACCTGAGAAGATCCACACTGCCGTGTGCGACGTCTCTGTTGTAGTTTAGTCGCCTGTCCCCAGCTTTCCGAGCGACATGGTAGATTAACGGGACCGCTGATCTATCCTGGATCAACTCTATTTGATCTAGGTAGAGGAATGCTTCCGGTGGAACGAAGCCATCAGAGCGCACACTCTCGTGGTAAAGGTAATTATGGTAGTAGGCTCCAGATATCAGGTTATTCCTCGAGTTCATTGCTCTGTTGTAAAGGACCTCATTACGATAAAATTTTTTGTACTCCGACTCTGGTGTTCTGTACAAGCGAAGGCAAGCCCTCTCAAACACCCGAATCTTTTCCATTAAACTTTCTCTTACATTGAACCACACGGGACACCCGAATACAAGCATGGGCCTGATTAGGGCCATGTTGCAGATTACCTTTACCCTCTCATCGAGTTGGCTGCTATAAAACAGTCTCTTTGTAAGGGCAAAAGCGCCTTTGGCTCTGGCCAGAGCAGCATCTACATTTTTGTTAAAATACAGAAACTGATCTAGCCAGATCCCAAGGTATCTGACTACATTTCGACAGGCAAGAGGCTGTCCGTGTTGTCCAATGATCGAGAACTTTCGCCAATTTTTTCTGGTATCCCTAGAGGCTCTAGACAACGGCGTCCTAAAGAGAATGGTTTCCGACTTCTGAAAGTCGATTTTCAACTTCCAGTCATCGCAAAATCGTCTTATCTTATCGAAGTCACGCTGCAAGAGAGTATTAATGACCTCGATTTTTGGACCTGTTCTGTACGCTATCAAATCGTCTGCGTACGCAATAGTATGGGGAAGTGAACCTATCAAGTCGCTTGTATAAATGTTGAATAGGATCGGCGAATTGACCGCGCCTTGCTGAAGACCATTTTTAATTTGAAATATTCCATCAGAAGTCACATCGCCATTTTTCACGACGAACTGTCTGTTAGTTAGCATATTATAAAGAATGTACAAGAGTGGTTTACTGATCCCCAGCCTAGTCAACTTATAGAAAAGACCCTCTAACCATACGGAGTCGAAGGCCTTCTCCAAGTCAACAAGGCAGGCACCAGTACATTGGTTTTTGCCTTTATTCCATTGGATATCGGACACCAGTTTAGACGCGGCATGTGAGATATCATGTCCCGCCTTAAAACCGAATTGATTATCCGGAACTATATGTTTGTCCTCAACCCACCTAGACAGAGCTCTATTGATTACTTTTTCAAACACCTTACTGATATTCGGAAGAAGACTTATCGATCGGAGATTCGCCGGATTGGATATATCCTTTCCCTTTTTGGGGATACGTTGAACCACCGCCGTTTTCCAATGCGCTGGATAATGTGCCTTATTCATTGCATTATTAAACAGGGTAGTGTAAATGTCCACCGCTTCTAGAGGAAGATGTCGAAGCACGATGTTCGGAATACCATCGGTCCCCACTGATTTGTTAGCCCTAATTGTGTCAAAGATCTCATGGAGCTCTTCCTTCGAAATGAATGGGGGTAGGTCATCCTCTCTGGTAATGACATTATTTGCCATATTTTCGTCGCTGAACCGGGTGAAACCAGAGCCCTCGGATCGCCAGTTCTCTACTTCATTTCGAATGTGGAGGTCGTGCACCAAGACGCGATTGTCCAGGTCATAATTAGGGCCAATGGTATCAGTGGCCTTATATATTTCCTGGAAAGTCGCCCCTATGACCTCAACCTTCTCCTGTGGATCCTCGATCACAAAGAAGTCGTCATCATCAGCGGCCTCATTTGGATCAATACCTGCTATTGTCAGTAACCGTTCGTTGTCTGTTGTCCGGGCTATTTTAAGACACTGAAGGTCGTTTTAATTTTTTCTCCGAAATAGTTTACTTATTTGCGGGAACATATTCGGGTTGCTGGTGTTTACAGCCCGAACCCTGTTGTTCCAATACAAACTTACAGAAATTCTGTAATTCTCTTTTATTAACGTTTGAATATTTTTAATCGACGCCTTCAGTGTCCTAATCTCCGGGTCTTGTCTGTCAGTAAACTGTCTGTACAAGTTTTTGAGTCTTGACAGAAGTCTACTTTTCTGTCGGTGCAGTGCGTCAATAGTAGGATTGCGGAACAGGTCTTCGTTAGTCGTATGTCGATACCGCGGTATTGTAGCGGCCATAGTTTGTTTAATTGTCTCGTCCATTTGTTTTAGGTAATTGTCGATCTCCTCGTTTGACAAATTCCTATTGGACGGTGGACGGTGGAGCGTGTTCGAGGCGAGTGCTCTTGTCAATGTTGCGGAGAAGCGTGTCCATCGAGTCTTACTGTAGTTGTAAGAATATCTTTGGACAAACTCCTCCAATTCCGCAATTTCGTTGGGAACTGTAATTTCGGCGCTAAAACCGCAATGGTCACTGTCATACACGAATGTGCGCAGACTGTTTAGCGTTTGTAAATTCGTACCTGTCAGTCGTATACGTTCGTCGTACAGCAGTAGATCCAAATAAGATCCGCCTCTTGGAAACGACGGGTTATCCGTCGCTTTAAGACCGAGTCTGTACATGACATCGTGCTGACCCCACCAATCGAGTAGTAGGTTCCCTCTAGTATTTGGCAAATTATTTCCCCAATCTCTGTGTCTAGCGTTGAAGTCCCCGCCGATTATAAAATAATTCTCCCCCGATTCCAGCCTCAGAAGCCGAAAAAGCGTGTCGAGCTCTGTAATGAATAAACTGGATTGTGAAGCCTCAGGCGCATAGACAGAGGCCAAGTACAGCCGCTTTCCACTGCGGAGCGGGATGTAAATGACGACTGCCTCCAACACCCGGAACCTACGCAACGCTCCCTTGTACACTCTGTGAAATTTTATACCTTGTTTAATGAAGATCGCGACACCGCCTCCACGTTTGGATCCGGGCCGGTTTCTCCTTCTAACAATATAATTATTGTACTCCAGTTTGTGCTTATCGGTTAGCTTGGTTTCGCTAGCGAAAAGCACGTCAGGAGTTTGGTCTTGTAGCAATTTAAACATCGCGGCTCTTCGTTCGATCCTAATCAGTGAATTACGAGTAACATTCACCACAAGGACCTTCAAAGTTTGCTCCACCATGTGCGTTCCCATTACGACATGTGTTGCGTTAGGCCCGGCAGCAGCGCGTAGATCTGGTCCACCCGCTTGGACTGTTCTTGCATCTGCTCTTGCAGCTGAGCCATCTGCCCTTGGATTGCGAGCAAGATGGCCAGCATGTTAGGTGCAGCTTCCGTTGTTCTCGGCCTTGGCGCCGGAGAAGCAACAGTCGCTTGCTGTACCGTAGCCCACCTACCTGCTGCCATTTGGGGGTAGGAAATTTGGGACGTGACGGCTGGTGTTTGAAACCTAACAGGTGAACGTTTGACCTCCACCTTCTGTTGCTGAGCCAGTTTTGATTTTTTAATGTCAGCGAACTTAGGACAAGTGCAATGGGTCTGTAAGTGGAGAGAAAGGAAAGAGTCGTATGGAGTAGGATTGATGAAAAAGATTACGCAGTGCCTTTAAAATCGAGGAAGAATACCTATTCAGAAGGAGGGGAGATATACCATCTGGACCAGCGGATTTGTGAATTTTAAGATCTTTAAGAACTATTGCTACTACAGACTGCGAAAATGGATTCGTCACATACAAGATTTGACTCACTCAAGTGTTCGCGGAGCTCAATCTGGAAGTGTTGAGTTGGCCGCAAAATTTTCAGCAAGCAAGCAATTGTCCTTGTCCGAAGAGCTGACAGCTGAAATGTCATTGTCAATAAGCGTTGAGATGGAGGATGAGGCAGAAAGAATTTTTAATATTTTTTTACGAACGACCAAACATTTTTACTACAATTTTACTATTGGAACATTGTTGCATTTTGTCCTCAGTTTTTGGTCGCATTGAAATTTTACAATAACAAGAAAGACGTTGCAGTCATTTCTGGCTCGTTTGAACTTTTGTCGGGTTGGTCTTGAAGGACTCTGACAGCCTCTTTAAAGCTCGTGTCGTACCATGACTTTTCTTCTGGCTTGATACTCTGCATTCGATGAGGGCTAAAGGAACTCATTCCAAAGAGAATAGTGTCCACGGCTTCCACGTCGTTATCGAGGAAACATAACGAAGCTGTTAAGACCGCTCCAATTGATTTTCTCGTATCGCCATACGGTTCTTTTAGGAATCTTTTCTCTAACTGTGTGGTCGGTGTACGAGAAATTAGCTGATATGACACAATAGTCCGACGAGCTTAGAGGGGAGAACACGTCAAGGGTGTACTTATCATGGTGAGAAGTTAAAAACAATTCCAGTGCGTTGGCGGTATGACTAGCAACGTCTGGTATTCGGTGGACTCATTTACAAACTGTGTTAAGCTGTTTTCCGCAGTTAAATCTGCACATTAAAATAATTAAAATGCACTAAAGAAAAATGACTTTAAGTTCGTTCTCTGATGTCACGATAGGTTGAATGCCCTATTCTGTTTCAAGTATAATGTTGGACTTCACTGATTTAAGATACAGAATGGAGCATCGTACTCTACACAGTACAAATGCATTTATCTGTTGTATGACTGATACAATTTATTTAAATGTTGATATAGGTGGATACCATATGATCGTGGAAAGGTATACGTTCCAATAGCGTTTACAAATCTTCAAAATTCGTGGTAAACCCAATCAATCGCCATTAAATGAAAAATAAAATGTTTTGCTCGAATCGAATATTTTAGTCCATGATATTGGCATGCAAGTGAAGGGAGTATTGCGGCTTCATACGAGTGGATAAGTTAATATCGCAACCCATTGATTTCGTGCCATTCTCAAGAACTGCGCCTATCTCAAAAACATATTGTTACGTATTTTGTGAAGGGACTTAAATACCACCTTGATCAAAAAATTCCCGGGGGACACCACCGTGTGGCGCTCCCATTGTTCCGATTTGAGTTCGGTTTTTTTATTATGTTGGTAAATCTGTTGTTGATATCTCCTCTAAATCTTAGCGTTATAACTTGACAATTACAAAAGTTACGTAGCCAAGAGTACATCTATTTCTGTGGGTGTTGACGATTTTTTACAATTTTAGAAATGGATTTAAATTTGCAACAACGACCTTGTATTAAATTTTGCGTAAAAAGCGGATTTAATGGTGCGCGAACGTTGGAAATGTTGGAAAAGTGTTTCGTCAACGATTCTCGTTTACCAGTGGCACGGGCGCGAGTAGTTTAAAAGTGGTCGTGAGTCAATCGAAGATGATGAACGACAGTGGCAGACCATCGACATCGAAAACCGATGAAAATATTGATGAAATAAAAGACATGTTGGTCAATAACGGCAAATTAACCATCAGAGAGATAGCAGAGGACTTGAACATTGACTATGGATCCGTCCACGACTTTCGGTTAATGATTTGGGTTTCCGTCGCGTAGCAGCAAAGATGGTGACAAAAGACCTCAATTTCATGCAAAAAAGAGACCGTGTTGACGTTGCGAGGCTGAATCCGATCCCACATTCATCAAAAGGATCATTACTGGAGACGATAGTTGGCCGTGGGTTTATAAGTACGACACGCAATCCAGACATTAGGCAAGTGAATGGCGGTCACCAAATGAGCCGAGACCAAAAAAACCACGTCGTTTTCAGTCAAAAAAGAAGGCAATGCTCACGGTTTTCATGGATTACAACAGTAATGGAAAAATCGCAGGAAGCACTGATGGGCATACCGAAAACTGAATATAAAAAATGTTTCGAGGATTGGATCAAGCGCTGGCAAAAGTGTGTTGCAGTCGATGGGGATTACTTTGAAAGGTACAATACAGATTTAGATGAATAAACTAGTATTTTTAATTTTCTAAATAAATTCCGGAAAATTGTAGATCAAGGTGGTATATGTATGTCCATATATATATGTATTGATCCAAGAGCCAAAGCCAAATCCATAGTGTACATCGAACTTTAGTGTCGAGACATATTTTTCTTAATAAGCAAAATTTACGCATTTGGTCAAGCTAGTATCCGGACGAGTAGAAACAGCAGCCTTTGCTTACGATAAAACGGTTTGATTGCAATGGCTTTAATGCCGAAGGTATACAGTTGGTTTCAGTCATTCGAGAATATATGGAAACTTAAAGGCCTCGAGGAGATTTGGTTTTAACAGGACGGTGTTACTTATCACATACTCCTAGTGTAACAATGAACTAATTGAAGTGATGGTATTATAGCCTGAAATTGCCATATCAATTGGTCTGCTCGGTCGCACATTTTGACTCTTTTCTTTAAGGCAACCTTAAGTCTCTGGTGTACGCTATCAAGCCAGAAACTTTCGACAGATTGTGAAAAATCGGTCCAGCGTATCCACATATTCAAGCGGTTCTACTGGGAATATTTGAATGATATCATATGTTATCTCATAACAAATAGTATTAATTTGATTTCAATTCGAAATATGTATTTAAAAAATCAAATTTAGGTGCATATAACGAAAAAAATTGTACTTATCTGATTGACATCAATACAAGGTGATTTGATGAAATCGAGTTTTAGAATACAGAGCGCATTCATATTTATTTAACGTAAAAGATCTCACGTGATGCATCCTCTTTAATCTCTCCTAGCGAATTAATGACTGTGAAAAGATTGATATTTTCCAGGAAACTGATTTAGTTATTTGTGTAGGCCAATAAAAATTCCTAACAGAGACTCTTTTAAGCAAACATTTTTTAGATATAAAAAGCTAAATATCGGTGACCTCGTATGCTGTAAGTCTTTTTTTTTCTTCTTTTAAAAAAAAAAAGAACTCAACATTCAAGTGGGTATGAATACACTTATAATACTTCAGCATGTGTGAAGTTTTTTGGAAAATGGGATAGATAGAGAAAGAAAGATGTTTGGGCTCAGTGGTTATATTTCACACCATGGGTGGCATCCAACATTTAATGGGGAGACTAAATTCTTAGTGGAATTTGGCTTGTTTTAGATTTCTAGTCAACTACTCATCGTATTTGGTTTTTGTTAACTGAAAAAATGAATGTCATTCGGGCGAGACTGGGATTCGAACACCGAACCTTCCGATTTGGAAGCCAGTCCACTACCATTTGAGCCACGGCCACCCACTTTGCGTTACTGCAACGCTGCGGACTCCGTTTTTGTTCTGATTTAACACCTTTTCTTCGATGTGGGATATAGAAGCTAGCCTTTTGGCTCAAATTTTAAATCTGAAAAATAAATATTTTGTTTATTGAACCCAGGACAATTTAAAATAGATGCCGGTATTGCGCTACGGGCATCTGAGTGCTAACGCTGAGCCATAAGCATGTATGCAGAATAAATATATGATTGTTGGACTAATTGCCATTACATTTATATGTTCTTACAAAGCCATAAAGTGCACCTAGTCATATAATTCTGTACATGTACTATGACCTTCTCTAACAACCTCAAACGTGCCACAAAAATTTTCATTAAACCCATTCCTGAATACCATCCTATCAGGTAATCCACGGTACTATCCCTCCATACAAATAAACTAGATAAATGTGTCCACAAAAATTAAAATGAACAAATTCCAAGAGACACCAACAAAACTAAACAATACAACAAATTACAATTTACCTTAAGCAAGTCTAATCCATGAACAATTGCTTACTGCGCCAAATCTCCACTTAAGCCTGCCATCAATTCTTGCCAAACTTCCATTTATCAGCTGACAAATGGCACTCCGGGCAATCGAGAAACACCTTGCGTCGAATACATAATGCCAATGTAGATCCTAATTTTATACATAATAACATTATGTAATATATCAGCAAATATTTGAGGGGAGGACTGACTCCAACCCTGCAAGGCTTTCCTTCTATCGGATAGAACTGGTGGGCTGAAACATGGAAACAAAAAAAAAAAAACAACGAACAGAAGAAAAAAAATTAAGAAGCGGCAGCAAGAACTACAAATATCGACAGGAGCTGGAGTAGAATCAAGAGTAGGAGAAGGATGTACAAGTATAATGGACAAATGCTACGTCAGTATGCAGACATGCCAGCATGGTATTCGTATAGCATCTAGAGAAGGATACACAAAGATACACGCTGCTCTATAGGTGTACCTGGTGTTGGTGTAGTGAATAAATTAGTCTCATGGGTATAATTTTATTAAATCAACTAAAATTTGCAACGTTAGCTTCTTGGATTCGTTTTTAGGTTTTTTTTTGTTCTTTCATTTCTTTGGTTGATGGGTAGAGGACGAAGGAAGTAAGATTACATCCAAACTCCTCTGACATTTGCACCCATCATCCCTTTGCGAAAACGAACCAGATGAAGGAAAACGAAAAAAAAAACAACCAAAGGACAAATGCTGAGTGCGAAACTCAGGGGTTGGAATAGTTAAATTTGGACTTAACGGAGCAGAATATAAATTAAAGTTAAATAATAGAAAAAAATTTGTACCAAACCGTAGAGAAAACAGGAGCTGTGAACTTTTAACAGTGAAGGCTGTCTCTTAAAGAGGTGACAAAGTTTGAATTTACAAATGATCAATTAAGAGGGAAGATTAGTAGCAAACTATTCTGAAAAGCCATTTAATAACTTTTATTGATGTTTGTAGTGGTATTTTTAATCAGACCATCTATTCCATAGAATGCTGAAATTATTATTAGTATTCATGTCCCTAAAGAGCGCAATCGAGGATTTCTTGAAAGTGTGGCTCAGGTAGTTCAAGACTTTACATTTTAGTGAAAAAGTCTGGCTACTTGCGTACTACTCTTTTCAAAAGTGAAAATTATTGTTTGTAAGATAAGAGTAAAAACTATTAAGCGGGTTCGCGACCAGCGTGACCATGTCATTGATCTCTATCTGAGCTACAGCGTCATTCCATCTGCATTGAGTTATTCCGACAGACTCATATCTTGTATTATATTGCATCCACGAAAGCTTTCTCTCTAAATAAAAGCCTCAGACTTCCTTGTTGCTCGATTTTATGAATACCGTTAAACCCTACCACATCTACAACTTGATACAGTTTATAAAATTCACAACTTATAGAGGTTGTACGAGGTGTTTTCAAAAAGTAACGGAAAATTTTATATTTCGAGAATTGTATGTTAATAGTCAGATTTGCGCAATTTTTCGTAGTTATTTTGGTAAAAAAAGTCTTAAATGAATCTGTACACTGGTAGTCATATTGGGTGATTATTCAGTCGTCAGTTGTGAAGAAGGTTCCGTGCGTTTGCTTGCGATTGTCGATTTTTGGTTTGTTGGAAAAACGGATCAGAGAATTTTCATGGCATATTGAACAATGAGTTCTTGCCAAAATATCAAACGATCAATAAGGAGTACTACCTACAAGTTCAACGCCATTTGCGGGAAGCAATCCGAAGAAAATACCAGGATTTGTGGCGCAATAATTTATGCTTTTTGCACCACGATGATGCATCTACACACACTTCACTACTTGTTCGTGAATTTGTGGCGAAAAACAATACTGTAATGATGCCCCAACCTCCACATTCGCCTGGACTCTTTCCCCTTTCCAAAAAGATGAGATTAAAAGCGCATCGCTAAGTGAACTAAATGATATCCCAAAAATTGAGTTCCAGAAGTGTGTCGGGGACTGGAAGAAGTATTGGCATAATATGTAAAGGGGACTACATTGCTGTAGATGAATAAATTAAATTGTTTTCAAAAAATGGCAATTACTTTTACTTTTTGAATACACCTCGTATATTATTTTTGCATTTCTTGAATAAAACTACAACAGCTTCCTAGAATGTAACAGAGAAATACGCAGTCTTGATGGCAACGGACTGTATTGGGGTGAATTATAGGAGGGACAACAGTCGGCATCTGTAGAGATACCAGGCAGAAATTCTTTAGCGAACTGTGAAGCACTGCATTGCACACAAACTTTACTATTCATTTGTCCAACAACCACATCCTGGTGATTCCTGTAGTCATAGTCTTTGTCGTAATTGAATTCTTTCAACTTTAAATCGCTTCTTTCTTTTGCTCGATTCAATCGTAAGCGATTGGCATTAAGCCATTCGATACGTTTTTGGGGCGCTTCCACTGTTTGGAATCAGATGTTCTATTACGTTCTTATTAAAGGTGAGGATTACGGACAGAGCTTCATGTCGCGGTTTTGTTAAAGACCCGTTTTTTTAGAATTATATGATTTTCTTCCGATTGATGTTTTTTTTTTTGATGGCATATTGAAACCAAATTGAATCATTATTATTTGCTTGTAAGATTATTTGGAGGAGCCTGCGTGGCGACTGATCGGCAAACTTCTGAGTATCTTATAACTTAGTATGATCCGGCAACGCAACAATTAAGTTCAAAGTGCTTTCCTTACCCCCCAGTGGTGGTCTCCGGTAACTGCATGAGTAAGCCCTTACTCAGGCAAGCTAAAATAGGAAGAGCATGCCCGGCCATCAGGATTATACTGGCCTACGCCGTCATACGGCTCACAATCCTGTACACCGACAAAAGTCTTCGTACGACCCACCATTTTTGGCACCTAACGGGTTCAAAAGCATTATGAAAAAATCGAATGATGCACTTTTGTTTCAAATCTCTTTTTAAATAAATAAATAAATGAATTTAACAAAAACTTAACAAGTGATTCACAAAAAACGAAAAATAAACAATGACAAAAGTCTACAAGCAGCATATTAACATAAACATCTTTAATCCATTAGGGAAAACTATTGTAAATGATAAATTTAATATTTTTTAGGTCCACTATGTGCATCTAGAACTACCTGCAAGCGTCTGGGCATTGAAGCAACTAAATTATTTAATTCATTACCTGTTATGGCTTGCCACTTTTCTTAGAGTTTCTGTTTTAGCATTGGGGCACTACTTATGGCATATCTTCTTATCTTGGGTTCCAGAATCTCCCATAGTTAGTTAAAAAACTAGTTAACTAACTAATAAGAAGCACTAACGAGTAATTATAATTTGCGAGAAAACCAAAAATTATTTTCGTCTCATCCACCCAAATGAAACCGTTGTTTTCAATGTAAAATGAACCCAACTTTTCCTTGTTGATTTCACTTCTGGCTGACAGTAACTACATTCACGAAACGAACGAAAAAGCGTTTTCATATCTTTTAGTGCAAACGAACAAAAAACGGAAAATTTTCCAAGGCTTTATTATACATTCTGCCAACAGAAATAAAACAAACAATGACTCTTGCCAATCTCCGTTTCTTTATACTACGAAGGCTATTGAGTAATATGGCCCTATCCCGAAAAACTAAGGAGACTCTCTATATGACATTGACCATCGCAGTCCTATTTCATGGCGCAGAAACATGGACCCTATCGAAAGCGGATGAAGATATCCTCATTCCTTTCGAAAGAAAGAACGTACTCGGTCCCATTTGCGTTGACGGGGTTTGGAGGAGACGATTTAACAATAAACTACACGAGCTTACTGTGACATCGATCTAGTCAGAAAAATGCGCATCAGTCGTTTGAGATGGCTACAACATGTAGAGACATGCTCCGGCCCACAGTGTTCGAATCTATCACGCTGGGACAACGCAGTAGAGGAAGAACTGACCTTAGGTGGCGCGCACACGTAGAAGGGGACCTCAGCCAACTTGGAGTGCGAAACTGGATAGGAAGTTAGCTTAAAACCGGACTAACTGGGGAATCTTGTCAGTTGAGGCTCAGGTTCACCCCGTAATGTAGCGCTACCTAAGTAAGTATGTGAGCAAGATTGTTTGGTTTTAATTGACAGCGAAATTCTGCCGTTTATTTACCGTTCAGATAGTCTGCCATTGTTCAATTTGCTGGTTCTGTGCCGTTCTTTTAGTGGCCTACTGCCAGTTTTTCCTTTCGACGAACTTGGTATCCAAACACTTTTTGAGCGAATCGCAGATGCTGCCGGAATTTCGCTGTTCCGTAGATAGATTGCCTATTTCATTACTTCTTTATTTACATTTTTTTTGTGTATAAGTTGTACGCACTTACGGGGTTTGACTACCCTTAAACTGCTTGCACACAGCGGCGGGCTAAAGAAAATCAGGGAGGAAAGAAAGAGAGGTACCGATGAATGTTGGTTTTAAATATTTGAAGGTTATAATGACTTGGAAATAGAGAGCTAGGCAGGGCATTCCATAAGCGAATTGTAGGGCTTAAGAACGAATAACGATATTTTAGAATAAGTCTGAAAGTGGCTTGAAGGTGTACAGATGAGCATTCATAGCGAGACGGGTGTTACGGTTAAACGTTTGAAGGTGCGGAATGCTACTGACATTAACTTACTATGGATACCTCTTCTGACACAATTTATTTTCAGGAATGTGCTCGAACTTGCTTTCTACTGGTCAGATCTAGAATTCCAACAGCGTTAAAACTTCTACGGACTGCGCAAATCATTTTGTAAAAAAACGCACGTAAATCGGTCCAGTAGTTTTTTAGTCCATACGAAACAGGCAGATATGCATACATTTTTATATAAATGGAAAATGAACCTAGTTAGAGTAATTAGAAGCGCTAGAGGCAACCGCTGTGTGTGCTGAAAACAATGTTTTTGGTTACTTAATACACATTTGGATTGTGTGGTGATTTATAAAAGTTCTCGACTAGTAAAGAGTCTATTGCTTCTGAGAAATTATGTCGAAATCCGCAAAATCACTTTTTCGGAATTTATGAAGATAGTTTTGTTTTATATCTAGAGAGAGCCTATAGCCCCAAGCTCCAGTGTGAGAAGATATTGTCCTTGGCCGGCTTAAGGATACATGATGGCGGTAAGAGAATTCCACTTCTTGCTACGGATTATTACAGAATGAGTCAATTGACCCTACCAAGTGCCTCCATGCGCACCTACACATAAGGCAATCTAATTAATAAAATTTATCTACTCCCATCGATATCATTAGATCACGTTCGAATTTCATTATACACACCCAATCGTTTAATTAAATTTCATTAATGCCAGGAAATAAGCACCGAAGGGAAAACAGAAAAATATAAAAGGAGAAAACACAATGCGGACCAAACGGATTATTTTTATTGAAAAGGCTTGCTGAAGATATCCTCGTTTGGGTAGCTTTTCATTGCCCTGATATTCTTTATTGAGAGCTACTTCAGCTTTCCTGGCACGTACCTAAGGCTCATCCGTTCATGCATACACATATAACCGATTCGTTCGTCCTTTTTTTTATTAGAAAAGTTTACATAATCCAGTGGCAGGGGGAGAGGCAGAGAGAGCGGCAGAGAGAGCGGCAGAGCAGAGGCAGAATCAAGGCAGAATCCAGCGGGTTAGCATCTTCTCTCAATAATATTTATCTTTATGTCCTGTATTGCATTGCTAACCTTTCCCCAAAGCAAAGCGAAGAAATGCCCAAAATCCAGCCCAAGATGATGGGAATTCAGTTTTTGCGGCAAAGAGTTTGAAAGAGGCTTCTATGATATGATAAAAGATGCTGAGGAGATCGGTGGGTCGCCAAAGTTTGGTCGAAGGATTTTTAATATTAGAACGAATGACAGGACGCTATTGCCCCATTTATGATGATAAATGCGTCAAAGCAGGACAACGTGCGCGTGTAAAGATACAAGTAGCGGTATCTAGTGATGGCAAGGACAGGAAGGGTGTTCTGTGAAGTTGTGCACAGGTTGTGCACATTTATATGCTCATATATTCTATATAATAACATTATTCCGCAGAGATCTATTCCAGCTACAAATGCATACACAGCGTTTGCATTTTTAAGGTATTGACTGGGTAAAGTTCACCCCATGTATGAGTATGAGTACACAGGCGTTCGCAAATAGGGGATGACATCTGCTGTTGTCTATATTTTTGGGTGGATACGAGTACAATACAATTGGCTTTGCATAGAGAAATAAGTTGAAATGGAGGAACTTTTGCCGATTCGATGGGGTGCTTTATGCAAAATATATGAAAATTATGTTTCAATTATGTAGGCATCATTTGAGGAAGGGTGTTGAAGAAACATATGCTGCATTCACAGTCAAAATTAACTTTTTTTCTTTCTATTTCGAATTGATAGAAAATGGCTACTGGGTTCAAGAAAGTAGGAAATATGAAAGTAACTCATGAAAGTAATGGCATTGAAGTGAGAGTGAAAAAATATGAAACCATAGAGACAGTGAAACTCTTATGAGTTGTCATACACCTCAGGATCATATTTTACACATTTGTAGGCCGATTAGAAAGTAGCAACGTAGACACGGATATGCCATAAATTTGATTTTCAATTTGACTACTGGGTACCTTTCTTTTGCAACGAGAAATCCTAGCTAAATGCATTCCTACTCTGAGGTGATTCCTGGAATTATCCTAAGTTAGTGACATAAAAGGTATAAGTTTAGATTTTTGATTGCTTTATCGTGGTTATCAACCCTAACACGTAAGAGAAAACGAAAGAAAAATCTCGGACATCAACATATTGATTAAAAAGCAACGATATGGCGCATGATATAATGAAAATGGAAATTCAACAAAACGGTCTTTATAGGAACACTGCATTAAAGAAGAAGTATGTAGGTACCTACTCTTGACCAGAACCTACGGTTTGCCTAGAAAACTGCTGTGTCAAAAACGGCTTTGTCGAAATAGAATTAGATTACCTCATGATAGGAAGGTCACAATGCAACCTAGTTTTCCGCGGTCGCAACAAGAACAACAAAGCGACAACTGACTTCGGTATCCAGAAAAAAATAATCCGATTGTGTTCAAAACAGCTCAAAAACATCGAGCCATCACAATCTTTAAGCTATTAAAAACATCAAACAAACCGACCCCAACACGAATGAAGAATCGACGAGTAGATTTCTATTGTAGGAAATACCTACATGAGTTATTACGAGTACCGCATAAAGATTCGAGCAAATGAATCCTACTATATATTGAAATGCCCTGGATGTCCAGATCTAATCTATTCGTCACCTTCTCAAGCAACCCAATATGGAATGAAATCACAGATCTGTTTTTTACCGGCTAAAACTCATCGCGCAGACAGGATCTTCTCGTTCGAGTTTTCAAGCAAAATCTAATTAGAAGAAGAAGAATCTTATTTTTTACGTAAACTGATGCTGGATATATTCAATTGATTGGCAGAAAACAGGCCTGACGCGCGCTTTTTTTTTTAATTTGGTTAAAGCAAAAAATCATACCAACACAAATTGACAGCATGATTTTTGCTGAGATTCGGAACGGAGACTTAGATCCCTTTTCTTTTTTTTTTGAAAAATATGGTTCATGGGGCATGTTAGATTCACCTTGCATCAAGGATGAAAAGTGTCCAGAGCGATATCCACGTAAGCAATCAATGGAACTCAAATTGGAGGTGATGGGTATTCTCCGTAACAGGCGAAGAAACCCCGATGATAATGAATGCACAACCACTAACAAAATGCGAAATGTAGAGGTTTATAATAACAACAGATGGATCCTACACCACTCACCGCTTCCTTCAAAAATGTTTGATGCTCACAATAACGTTGAGGACTGCAATTCTTTGAAGTCGATCAAATGCGTTGGCCAATATGTCAACAAGGGCAGTAGCATGGCAGTATTCGGACTAGCAAATCGAGGCGATGAAATCAAACAATTTTGAATGGGATGCTACATCAGCAGTAACGAAGCAGTATGGCGGATGTTCGCATTCAATATTCATGAACGCTATCCAACTCTTCAACATCAGACCATTCACTTAGAAAATAGTCAGCAAGTTTACTTTACCGAAAAATGAGAAATATGAAAATTCCAAAAATAGAGCAGAGTAACCGATGAACTCAACACTCACCTCCATTTTTCAATCGTGTGCATTCGATGAGTTTTCTATAACGTTGGTGTGTCTCGAAGTGCCCAATACTACACTTGGAGCACATCGAAGAAGAAGTTCGTGAGAAGAAAGCGGCATGCAAGTGTTCCAGAATATGCTGCTGTATGTTCGCCGGATGCGTTGGAACTTGTAATTTTTTCGATTGTTATTGCATACAATTAAAGGTCTTACATCATTCATTGCTTTGAAATCTGTCGATGGGGGAAACATTGTTCTTAAAACATTTAGGGAATTTCGGGCTGTGTGGGTTGTAGCCCCATCCTGTTGGAACCAAACATGCCCTAATCCCCCTTCCTCAACAACTACTTCCAACCGGGGCTGCTTCAGGAGCGATAGCTGCAAGTACTTCCTCACAAAGATTTTGAGGGTTGGCGTAGTCTGCTGGGTTCAATTCTTGAACAATCATTATTTTGAAGGGATGAAAATTCAAATCAAAATGCAGAGTCCTCCTCAAACTGTGGTCTGAAACCCCCAATGCAATAGCGTGCCTTCGAGCAGAACGTCTTGACGATTGCTCGAGTGCTGCTCTCACTAGCTCCACATTTACTGGTGTTCTGATGAATCTTCGTCGGCCATGTGTATCTATTCTTAGTATGCTACCAGTTTCCTCCAACTGCCGAATCCAGGTCCGAATTCTGTTCGCAGTAGGAACAGTATTAAAGCGTCGCCGAAAAGCTCTTTGCGTCGCAATCACAGATCGGTTGTTTTCATAAAACGCACGCACGTCAAAGCCACGATGTACTCCGGTCCAAACCATGTTTGCTACTAAATGGGGATGCCGACAGAACAAAAGGAGACCTAGTGCAGCTGCCTACCCACATCCACATACATTGAGCAGTTTGGAGGGGCAGGTGTTCGGACGACCTGCCCCTCCAAACTGCTCAATTGGTTCTGCCGCACCCTGTATATATAATGAATTCCGGCAAGTGCGAAACGCTGTTTCGAATCTGGGTGTAGTAATATTGAATTAAATGAACTCAATAGAAAGTTTACCAACAGTGCACCTCGAACTAATAGGCAGATTGACTTTTCCTTTTTTCATGGGCTCCAACCAGAGCTAGGAGCACCGCAATCTTTTTCCTTTCAGTGTGTTGATGAGACGACTGTAGGTAATGCTATTCTCTCTGTCAAATCCAATGCCGCAGGCTTGGATGATATTCACCCGAAATTTATTAAAATCTTGTTGCCAGTTCTCTCCAAACACATTAAAAATTTGTTTAATACAATTATAATGACGGGAATTATTCCTGATGAATGGATGCAAGCAAAAATCATACCTGTTCCAAAATCACGCTCGCAAAATAATTCAAAGTATAGGCCAATAGCTATCCTACCTTTCCTTTGTAAGGTGTTTGAGAAAATTGTAAGCAAACAAATGAAGATCTTCCTCGATCTAAATAATCTACAAACCCAACATCAATCTGGTTTTAAAACAAAGCACAACTGCACAACTGCGTTATTAAAAGTAACTGACTACATCCGTTCTGCCATTAATAGAGACATGATGTCACTTCTAGTTTTTCTGGACTTCTCAAAAGCATTTGATTCCGCAAACCATGACATTTTTTTATACAAATTAAAGAATCAATTTGCTTTTGATGATAAAGCGTGTTAACTGTAACATCATACCTCATAAATCGCAACCAAACTGTATTTCATTGTGATCGAATATCATCGAGCTTACCGGTATCATCTGGGGTGCCTCAAGGATCTGCCCTTGGTCCTCTTTGGTTCACGATGTTCATAAATGATATACATATATAAAAGGATAATCTACTGCGATTATCATATCTATGCGGATGATGTGCAGTTAAACAAAAAAATACCCACATCTGCAGTGCCTTCTAGTGTCGAAAACCTTAACACAGACCTCGATTTCATATTTTTTTATCACAAAAAAACTGTCTTAGACCTAATCCTTCAAAGGCTAAGACACTGTTGACTGGTTATTAATAATGATGTTGTTATTAATAATGATGTCATTGAGTCTGTTACTAAAATTAAAAATTTGGCAGTTTATATTAACAAACAACTCAACTGGACTGATCCATAAACTTCGTTGTCTCAAAAATATATGACGTTCTAAGGGGATTGAGCTGTCCTGAGGAATCTAAATGTCGCATTTAACAGCTGTGCTAGGTACATATTTAAATTGAAAAGATATGATCACATATCCGCCTTTACTAAGCAAATAGCTTAGTGTTCACTGGATACAATTCTAAAATATCGAACTGTCCTTGCACTGCATAGAATTATTTACTCTGGAATACCGAATTACTTGTTCACAAAAATTAAGTTTGTGCACTCTCAGAGAACCCTTAATCTAATACCTCCTAGGTATACATTTTTAAATAGCAGTCGTCAGTTTTTCGTTAGTTATTAGGATTAAGATAATTTTTGTAAATGAGTGTGCAAAACAAATTTTAACTGCGCAATGCAATAAGCTGTTTAAATCTAAATGTGCGCAGAGATGCTTAATTTAATAAATACAAATACAAATGCAAATACAAATAAAATACAAATACATTTCCGAATAAAAAGCCTTCCGAAGAGAGGCGCTCTGATCCTTCTTGCAGCTGGTGTTTGCCAAACTGTGCCCGTTATACCTCTATCAACTCCCGCTGATAAGTTGAACGTATCCTTGAAAACATCATATCTATGGAACGGAGTACAAAAATTCACGCTCTCAAGAAATATGCGTTTGCGTGTGCTGCAAGATGCATCTACCCAAATATTTTCAAAACTGCTTTTGGACAGCGGAAACGCAAAATTGCAATTAATAGCATAATAAATCGGATTTCATTTCTGTCCAATTTTTGTCAAATACAAACGAATATTCTAGCTGTTGTGGACAAGGTATTTCCAAATTTAACAAGCAATTTCTAAAAAATCCAGATTGGCTGTGCGAGCGTGCAATCTACGCCTTCTGAAATGATGATATCAACGAACTAAACGAATAAATCCAATTGAATCTCGACGGCGATCCAGTCAAATTCACATCAATCGGCATAGTAATGGAAAGAGAGCAAGCAGTCAATTATACAACCGAATTTCTAAATTCGATGGAGCCCCCTAGAATGCCACCATATATACATATATTGACATTGAAAGTTATATCAGTGGTGATGCTCTGTCGAAACTTAAACGCGACAACGCTGTGCAATGGAATCAGGCTTACAATGAAAAATTGAATAGCTTATCTGCTAGCATTAAGAAATTTAATTTCACAGTTGGCATTAAATACATGTGCTTTTTTTTCTTGGGCATAGCAATGCTCGCCGTTTCCCGCTATTAAAACATGAAGCCACAGTTTAGTCGAATAAGGATTCTTTGTAAACGTGGAAGGCAAAGTTGGTTGACTGTGAGTTTGGGGAAATTAACATATCATCAGATCACTTAAGATAGCTCTCATGAGAGCTGCCATCCTAAATTACTACACGGCTGCTTGACGTGCTTGACAATGATATTCGTTTTTCTAAATATGGTTTGTCGATCTTCTTTTACCAAGTCAGTTTATCTCATTCATTAGAAATGCTGTCCGAAATATAGAGTCGTAAGCTGTTTTACCCGATAATTTTCAGAAGCCATTAATAGACCTTAATGCATTGAGCCCGCAGATCTATATTTCCTTCCCTCATGGCGCTTTGACTGCAAAGGGTGAAACACTCATTAGGATTGCATAGAGAATCACATAGTCGATTACAGGTTACAGCTCAATTCTGCTGTCACATTCAACTTCAACTTTGGAGAATAAGTCACGATCGATTTTAAAATAAAATTGAGTCACCAGTCGACTATGTTGTACGAGTATATCATGAATTCTGATATTTTACTTATTGTACCACGATGACTTAGTTCGGCTCATTCGATACGTGAGAATTAGAAATTGTGTAAAAATTTCGTTTTGATGTTCCTTAGTATTGTTGGACATCTCTATAACAATCTTGTAGGCAGCCTTTCACAGGTCGATCCAATCCAGAGGCCTTTGAAACACTGCTTTTCCACTTCTCTGAATGGCATTTTTGAAGGAATAATATGACCTTTCGTTTGGTTAATTTCTTAGAGGAGTGAACTTGCCGTCTAGTTGTTAGGCGTTTTATCCCTAATGAACATATTTCGTACATTTGATATGGTGATCCTTGCTTAGTTCCAGTCCACTTTGACTTGCATCTGGCACGATGATACCATTATTTTGTTAAGCTTCTCCATAATATGCTCTACAGATTCAGTCCTGAGATGATATAATCCAATAACTATCTTCTACCATAGCACAGTGAATTTTGATTGTGCCGTAGCCTCAGATATTTATCCTTGGTAATCATTACGTTTAAATTTTCACTTAGTGACTTTGGGGTAGACATAGGTATAGGTTGACGGAAGCGATGTCTGTCAGTGTAACGTGTACGGGGGTGTTTTATTTTTGGGTGTTAACCAGGTTTTTGTAAACTACAGCGAATATTTCAAGAAGACTGCACCATTTACCACCTGAAAATACTTTAGCCACAATTGGACATCAGCTAAGTTTATCCAGAATATTTTAAGACTCGACTTGTGCTAAGAGGGCGAGTAACAATGTTGCATTAACATGCTGCTTGCTCCTTTTTTTAAGGCAGTTTTAAATTGCTCTTACCCGGGAAATTGGGAAATTAGTGTCGAACTTGATCCTTATGCAGACACTGAATTTTTAGGCTTTATACAGGTAAAATCTTCAGGTTCTCCCAAAAACTTTGACTTTTTTTTAACAAAACCCCTGTAGATAACATTTAAACCTATAAGAAGGATATTATGTACGAACCTAATCTGCAATATGCTTCACAAACTTCAGGGTAAGTCATGGACAGATATTGTTGTTATATATTTATATGTAGGTATTTGTATGCTTAGAACAGCGTTATTTCTCCCTCAATGGTTCTGAATTAAACCGATATCAATATCTTTTTTCATTCGAAAAACTAGAATATTCACTCCAGATTCTCTTACTGTCCCATATGTGGGACACCTGCATTTTGATTTTTTTTTAAATTAATTCAATTATATGAATTTAATATCTGATGTTTATTCAATTCTTTTGAATATGTTGCCAAGTTACGAACAATAAAAAGTGGCAATATTTCGCGGGTTATTTTCGCATTTAGTGTTCACGAAGTGAACTGGTGAAACAATGTCATCAAGAAGGTAATTTTGACATAGATTTAACAAAAATGTTAAAAATAGTATTTGGACAATTCAATGTTAAAATATCATGTTTTTTATAGACTTTATAAGATTTATGAAAATCTTCATGGGTTTTGCAAAATGAAAGTTTTCTTATTGGCGTCACATATATGGGACAGTAGAAGATTAGAGTTCATGTCTGCTTTGTTTTGTAGAAACATAAATTTGGATGAAATCCTAGCTGTATTGGAAGAAGAAGAACCGAATTCATCACCGGCCACAATGACCTTGCTACCGCCAAATAATGCATGTGGAGAATTGACGGATGAAAATTCATGAGAAAAAAATGAAGTGGGTATATCCAACTTACCACGCAGTCAACTACTTGCTGGTCCTGAAGTTGCATATGATGATGGTTTTGATTTTGACGACGACATTCTATTATCTGCCATGGTTCCCAAGAAAAGAAAAATGGATCCAAAAAAGAAACTAACTTGGACGGAAAAATATTTGCATGGTGCTACAGGTGAAGCTATATTTAGTAGTGTGTTCAATAATCAAGCCCCAATAGAGATATTTGAATAATTTTTCGATGATGCATTCTACAAAATGGCAAGATGTCTTGCCAATAACTACGTCATGTAAAAGAACATACATTTAAATGTTTCATTACATGAAATTAAGTCTTTCTTTCAGAATACTCTTGCTAAGTGGATATAACGTGTTTCCTCAAAAAAGTATGTATGGTGAAGCCACAAGAGATGCAATCTAAACCAAAGTGATAAGTTCAGCAAAAGTCGGCCATTATTCGACTACTCGCATAAAAAAATTTTGAGAATTTGATCCAGAGGAAGAAGAGTATTGCATTGATGAATTCATGGTTCCATATTACGGCCGCCACTCCGCGAAGCAATTCATTCGGTGCAAACCTATTCGGTGGGGATATAAAATGTGGGTTGGAGCAGCAGCGTCCGAGTATGCCTTATGACTTAATCGGTACCAAGGCGCAGATACAAGCCAAAATTACAAAGACATGGGCCTTGGTGCGCGAGTGGTGCTGAATTATTGCGATGTGTAGTAGAGTCTTACCATGTCTACTTCCACAATTTTTTTACATCGCTGGATCTCCTGTCAGAGTTGAAAGAAAGAGACATCAACAGGTAAAAAGAGATTGTAACACGTAATCAGTTGTTATCCACATTTTTTTCCAGGAACAATACGGAGCAACCGAATAAAAAACTGTCCCCTTGAAGATGACAAAGTGCTGAAGTAAAAACAAAGGGGATCATATGATTATTCGGTTTGCGAAGAAAAAGCAATTTTGATTTGTAAATGGAACTGCAACAATTTGGTTACCATGGCCTCAAACTCAGAAAGTGTTCAGGCAATGAAATCGTATCTTCTCGATGTAACTTTCAATAATTGTTGGCAGTTACAAAAGCAAAGTTTCGGTAATATGCGTCTACTTCCCTTTCGACGAAGAATTGCTCTATCGTTACTAGTGTCTAATCGCCAGACTAAGAAAAGAGGTCCTTGACGTCCATCTGTGTTGGGAAATTCGACCACATAGATCATTACGTGGTAGAGCAAGAAAACCGAAAGCGCTGCAGGTTATGCCATCTAAGGTCACCAACTCGATGCGAGAAATGCAAAAAAAAAATGTACTTTCAACCCCTAGTGTCCCTTATGAGGGACACCCCATGGTTCGAAAACCAAAGATCCAGTTTTTTTTTCTTATTTTTTTCTTATATTTGATAGATATATCGACTGCATCAATTAAAAAAAAAATGTTCAGGAAATCTGTCGCTACAATGATACTACCGTATGAATTTATGGCAGCAACTAGCACTGTATGCCATAGAACTGTATTGGTAATATGCAGTTTTAGTTTTCGCGACATTTTATTGATAGATATGGGCTTTCGCTTAAACAAAAGGGTTGGACGAAGCTATACGAGTATAGCAGAAGAAATCTTTGAAAACTGATTCTTACATTTTGGTTTCTAATAGGTTTGATTCTGTTAAAATTGGTTGAAGTCCTTTTTCACTCAGTTTATATACTGTGCGTTTCTATGCACTTTCAAACGCCTAATACCGTGGCTTCCATGCCCCTTGCCATTATATTATATTATCACTGTATCACAGAGCAGTCAATGCAGAAGGGATAAAACTCGGGCGAGTTGTCACCTACATTTTTGAGTGACGAATCTTTTGTATCATAGAAAAATGCTGGGGCATCAGTATCTTAAAGAAATATTTATTTCCGTTGTTTGTTTTAATGCCTGGATGGCCTCCTTCTTTCTTAAAGCAACAAATTCCATTGACTGCATAGTTCAATCAATTCAATTCAATAAACTAATTTCGACGCTTTTGACCAACTTTTTGGTGCGTTGTATCCATTTTTATTGATATGGTATATGGACAAGTACTTTAGTTGGCCTAATTAATAGTTAAACATTCCTGGCATTTCTGGCATTCTTCTGTTCTTATTCCTGAATTTCGCAAGATTATTGAAAAGAAAGCATAACAACACTTCAGCATTATTTATGAAAAAACACATTTCTAAAAAAAACTCTACACATGCGATAAGATACATTTGCACTCTATTTTGTTAGAACATTAGAGATCTACACATGTGGATGAGGCACTAGGAGTATCTTCAAGTCTCTTTAGGTAGAGTTTGTTTACATAAACCAATACCAAACCCGATATAACCATAAACGGTGACACCATCCACCAAGCTTATAGTAAAGCGCCTGCGTCTGGTTGGATGGCATAAGAAATTTAACCCACAGGCACCCAACAACCTGGGCTCAAGTCTCAGAAACATTCTCAAAAGTTAGTAAGAAAGGTCTCTACGGAAAGTAGAAACGAGTAAGTTAGAACCGGTCCGCTGCATTCATAACTCTGATATCAAAGCCTCCTAAAGAGATACAATTATAATAATATATGTATATTGGAATAATTTTAAAGGAACTATTAAAGCCATCTATTCAAAAAAAACAAAAAAAAACTTCAGTAACTAAATTATATATTACTGAAAGGGCGCTGCGCATCGATCGCGACATAAAAATTTTGGTTGAAAACTAATTTATGCGAAGATTTTCAAATATTTTTATGTAATGGGCAAGTATTTTGCAATGCCAATCATTGAAATTTATTTCCAAAATCGAAGCTCTGTTCATGAAACATAGAGAACACTTCGTGAAATCATCGGCCATCTGAGGGTGTTTTTTTATCGAATTATTGAAAAATTTCGCACTCAGACTACGCAATATGGTATATCAACAGGAACGAGAACAGCGTATTTGGAATGAAATATCGCGGTTGTGAAAGCTTCTGTTGAAGAGGACCCCAGTTTATCGATTCGTCATCTTTCGCAGCAACAAAGGCTTATGAGATCAAGTTGGTGCAAGAGCTAAGGCCGCGTAATCATTTATGTATATTGCATCGGGTGTTCAGTGATTGGGGTTTAATTCAACTGCAAGTTTACCCAGCTTTTTACCTCTAATTTTGGTCAGTGATGAGGCTCTCTTCCAGTTAAACAAGCAGAATTGCTATATTTGGAGCGATGATAATCCTCAAGAAGTTCACCAGATGCCATTGACTCTAGGAAAATATACCGTATGCTGCGAATTACACGCTGGTGGAATCAGCGGTCCTTATTTCTTCAAAAATTTGGCCGGAGCATAAGTTACAGTAAATAGACACCGGTACAATGCTATAATCGAAGATTATTAATTTGTTCCCAAATTTGTGTGAGGTCAATATAGAAAAACTATGGTTGGAACAGGATGGTGTTCCATCTCATACTACTAAGGAAAACATCGCTTTTTTAAAAACACGATTCAGAAATACAGTCATTTCAAAAATGAACCAGTCAACTGGCCGCCAAGATCGTGCAACATGACGTAATTTGGATTTTTTTCGGTAGGGGGGAAATCAGCAGTTTATGTCGGTTACAAATCTAACCTAACTTAGCGCTAACAAATAGTTGTTGCAGAAAACAATTCATGAAATATCTCGAAACACGAAAACTTCTTAATGACCGGCAGTACGGTTTTGGTAGCAACAGGTCCACTGGTGATCTGACGGCATGTCTCACCGAAATGTGGAACTAAAGCGTACATCAATCTGGCGAAAGCAAGATACATAGTTGCACTTGATATTTCTAAGGCATTTGACAGAGATGCCAACATCAGGCTCTTTTGTCGAAAATGCGTGCTTGTGGGATCCACGACTCTCTTCTTCAATGGATTAGAAATTACTTTTCGGAAGGTTCAATGCAAATTGTCTTGGATGGTTTCAAGTCTGATATTTACAAAATAAATGCTGGTGTGCCCCAGGGCTCCGTTCTGTCTCCAACACTCTTTTTAGTTTTCATTAACGATCTCTTGTCTGCTACTTCTAATCCAATATATACCTTTGCTGACGACAGTAGTCTCTGCTTTTCATACTAGTTTCCGGATTCACGTCCTTGCTCTTCGGCTGTAGAACGGGAACGGCACCGTATGTTGAGCTCATTAAATTCCGATATTAACAGAATTACCAATTTGGGAACTATCAACAAAGTGGAATTTAATGCTTCCAAAACATAATGCTGTCTGCTGTCGTAAAAGCGAAATTTAAACACCCAGCTATTATCCATAAATGGCACTCGCATCGCCGAAACCGTTCAACTTTCCATTCTCCGTATGTGTGTCAATGACAACTTACGTTGAATGACCGCATAATCGGTGTCTTCAAAAATGCTGCGAAATGTCTAGGTTTCCTCAAGCTATTTAAGAAATACTTCACCCCCTCTGATCAGGCCGTAATATATAAGGCGTTTATCCGCCCGAAATTGGAGTAAGGACTGAAACGAATAAAATTTGGAAACTTCAAAGTTAAAAAAAAAAAATATTTTCATAATTCATGTAAATTTTTTTTATTTGCTTTAAAACTCTGTTTTTATTAAATTCATTCACAATTACAAAAAATAAAAAAAAAATTTGGGTTCGCATGCTTTCCTCAACTTCTTTCGAATGTCCTTCATAAGGTTGGTGACAGTTACATCCGTGATCTTTTTGGACGCACTTTTCCATTTAGCACAAAAATCTTTTATGTCCTTTGCACACTGCTCACTTTTTCTCAATTTAGCTTTGACCAAAGCCCAATACCTTTCAATGGGATGGCATTGTGGAACATTGGGTGGATTCATGTCTTTTGGGACAAAGTCGACATTTTTAGCAACAACAAAGCTCAACGCCGCATGAGCTGAAGCTAAATCTGGCCAAAATAATGTTGAACCCTCACGTTTGTTTAAGAAAGGAAACAACCGTTTTTTTAGGCACTCGTTAAGGTACACGATGGTAATAAACGATGAGCTTCTGTGCCCACATTGGCAAATGGCCTGCCAAACGAAATATTTTGACCCGAATTTTTTCATCCCAATCGATGTTGTTAATTGCGGAAGAATCGCAGCTTCAAACGAGTTGTAAAACTGCGCACCTGGAAGAGAAGTACGAGGGGCGTTCAACATATTCTCGATATCGGGGTGAAGCTGTGGTTGTATATATAAATTGATATATTTATCAAGTAATACTATTATTTTAGTGCATTCATGTAAAATTTCATATAAATGTGATTATTAATTCGCGTTTTATCTCTAGTTAAACAGAATCATAACGGCAACTGAGACGATGATGGTGAAAATTGAGCATCGCGCTGTAATTAAATGTCTCACTAAGCAAGGAAAAAGTCAAAAAACTATTCATGAAGAGATGGTGGCTGTTTACCAGGGTTCCGCACCTTCATTATCAACTGTGCAAAAGTGGTCAAGTGAGTTCAAGAGAGGCAGAGAGAGCATTGAAGACGACCCCCGCTCCGGCGCCCCGGCTACTGCTTGTACGGGAGAAAGCATCAAAGAAGTCGAAAAACTTGTTCTTGAGGATGCCCGAATAAAGGTGAAAATGATGGCAGAGATCACCAAGCTTTCAATTGGTACCATTCACACCATTCTTCATGACCATCTTAACCTTTCAAAGGTCAGTGCAAGGTGGGTGCCACGAATGCTCACAGCGCCTCAGAAAAAAGTGAGAATCGCATGCTGTAGAGAGCTTTTGGAGATGTGTAGTGAGAACGCGGACGGTGTTATGGATCGAATTGTTACTGGGGACGAAACATGGGTCCACCACTATGACCCTGAAAGCAAACAAGAGTCCATGCAGTGGCATAAAAAAGGAACAGACCCCCCGAAGAAGTTCAAAGTCACTCCGTCTGCCGGGAAGCTCATGGCCACAGTTTTTTGGGACTCAAAGGGAATCTTGCTCATTGAGTACAAAAAAAAGGCGAAACCATCAACGCCACATCCTACGCTTCCACTTTGCATAATTTGCGGGAGGAAATTAAAAAGAAAAGACGGGGTAAACTCGCAGCGGGTGTGTTGCTTCTTCATGACAACGCTCCTGTTCACACGGCGCGAGTTTCCAAGGCTGCTGCGCGAGATTGTGGTTTCGAAGAAATCCAACACCCACCCTATAGTCCAGACCTTGCCCCTAGTGATTATTTCCTGTTTCCGGATTTGAAAAAATGTCTTCGTGGAAAAAGATTTTCGGATGATGAAGAACTCAAGTCGGTATTTTGCAGAGAAAGAGGAAATTTATTTTTTTGAGGGTTTAAAAAAGCTTATCTCAAGATGTAACAAATGCATTGATGTTAGGGGAGATTATATTGAAAAATAAAAACAATTTAAATTGAATTCGCATTTTCCTTCATATCGATACCGAGAATATCGGTAAAGTCGGCTTTGAAATAAGTTTCGTCATCCAAAACCAAGCACGTTTTCTTGTTGCCGATCAACTCGTATAGCTTTCGGGCTCGTGTTTTTATGACTTTTTTTTTGTTCTTCAGTAACTTTTGGAATTTTTTGTTTTTTTTCGTGTTTTTAGACCGTTACGTTTTTTAGATCTTTGTACCATTGTTTGGTTGGTATTACATTTCCGAGTAACATCTCTGGATGACGTAGTCCGGTTTTTTACAATGGTACCCACTATTTTCCTGTCCAAATTTGTGTCATGTGCTCCACTTTTCTGTTTTCGCTTAACTGTCAAAGTCTCCAAATATCGTGTAATAACAGAATCCACTGTACTGCGTGCTATGTTTAAATTTTTTGCCATGAAATGGTTTGGACGCGAAGTATTTTCGAGCCAATTGTCGATGATCTTTTTACGGCGTTCCTTTTGACTCATATTTTATAAATATTTTAAACCGCACCGAACTAAAATCAATAACAAACTGAAAATAAAGAATATACAGGCTAATTTGGGTACAATTTTTACGCATTGGAAGTGTAGCCCGTATTAAAATTTACAGATTTTATTCTTTTCAGTGCTTACAATTTCCACATCTGGTGGGGTGCGCCCAAAATATCTCTGCACCTGCTAGATTGGATTCAAAACCGTGCGATGAAACTCATAGGTTATACTGATATCACTCAAATAATGGACACCCCCTAACACCGACGTAATGTCTAGTGTATCACTCTGTTTTATCGCTATTTCCACCACCAGTGCTCCATAGTAGAATTTCGCCCTTTCAAACCTTTAACCGTAACACCCGCCTCGCTGTGAATGCTCATCAGTATACAATCTTTCAAGCGCGGATGTACTCTAAAATATCATGATTCGTTCCTAAACCGTACAACTCGCTTATGGAATGCCTTGCCTAGCTCTTTATTTCCTAGTCATTATAACCTTCAAACATTTAAAACCAACTTTCACCGGTGCCGCTCTTTCTATCCTCCCTGATTTTTCTTTGCCCGCGCTGTGAGAAAGCTTTTTAAGGGTACTTAAATCCCTTGAGCGCGCGCAAATTATAAAAACAAAAAAAAAAATATCCTAGTTCAGTAGTTTAGACTTATAACAAAGCATTTATCCATTGCATAGAATCGCTGACGTAAGTGATAAATCTAATAAAATTCGTATGTGGAAACAGGAATGTTAGTATTATAGCTTTACGAATAACTTTAACTTTTACAGAATTGCTCGGATTACTCGCAGAATATTCAAAATTTAGCATTATAAATAAGCTCCTCTTAAAAAGGATGTGTTTTTTGAATGGGAGGTATAATTATTAAACACAACAATTTACAAATAGTATGACATTTGTGTTCACTATATTTTTGCAAATCATCATGCCTCAATAGCGCTTGGATGCGAGAATTTACAAAATTCAGTTTTGTTAAAAGCTCAGACCTGTATAAGGTCCAGTTGATGTTGGAATTTCAGCTACAAGACCATAGAATACGTCCTTCATTGGCGGAAAAAATGAACTGTAAAGTGTAGATTCTGGTGCCCTCATCAATCTTTATATGCTATTGCCTTATATGAATAAACCAGTACCTATTATTGACTTGAAAGTCTACATTGTGATTGTTGTGACCCGAAAATTGATCAAAAAATGGACTGACGGACCGGAAAACCCATAGGAGATTCACGAAAAACCAATGCGACCCAAAAAATTCATTGTAGGATGCAGATTATGGGTTGGCGGCATCATTGACTCGTTCTTTTTTGAATATGAGGCTGGAGAGACGGTTAGAATGAATAGGGAACGCTACCGCAATATGGGAGTATTTAATATGTTTCCAGTTAATAATGTTAATCCAACTCATTTCTCCGCAAGTTGTAGCAAGCTTTTAATTTTATTTTTTGTTAGTGATGTGAATCTCACATATATTGTTCAATGAACAGCTCGCAGCACCTGCCTTTTCAAGACACGACCTGATATACCTGATTTTGATTTTGATCTTCAATGCACAGACATATCGTGCACCTATCGAGCCTATAAAAGAATTTACTGCACTCTTTCCGAGTAAAATGTTCGAAGTGCTGATTTGCATTCATGACATCTTTAAATGATCAAATAGCATCATAACGAACAATCTCAATACACTTAACCAAAACTTTGTCATGTTCAAAATATCGTCCAAACAATTCGGTTGTCGGCAAAACCGCAGCTACAATATATAAATGAACTTATAAATGTTATTGAAGATATAAGGAGAGCTTTAGATATGGGGAAAGTCACTGTATTAGTACTTTTGGACTTTTCAAAAGCCTCTGACACAGAATATCACGGTAATTTGTGTGAAAAGCTCTCAAGGCTTTATAATTTTTCGTACGCGTTCGTTAAGTTACTATCTTCCTACTCGTGCAATAGAAATCAGGTTGCGGTGGTTAATGATTGTATTTCAAATTCCTTCCCATATTCAGAGGTGTTCCACAGGAATCGATTCTGGGTCCACTTTTGTTCTCATTGTACATAAATGAACTTCCTTCGACAATAACATAGTCGTTGTCCGTTGTACCCAGACTATGTCCAACTGTATAAAATCTGGTCACCTTAATCTCATCGAAGAATGTGTAGATAAATATAATGGAGACTTAAAGAAACCTCACAGTGGTAAGTTAAAAACAGGCTCTTCTTAAATCCCCTTAAGCCAAAATGCTTTATTGACAATGCGTACAGTGTACTTCGAACCTTGTGGGTCACACAACATTATACGCCCTTAAAACAATGATTAATGTAGCTAAAAAACTTATTGTCGCAATCTTAATATACGGAAGTGTTCGAAAATTGTAATTACTCTAACAGAAGAAAACCCAATGTTGTATAAAATAACGGCACATGATATATCTATGGACAGACAAACTCTCAGTTTAGCTTTCGACAACTTCATGCGATATCGTACATTAATAATGCTCTTCAACATCATGCAAACACATCGACCTAGATGTCTTCTTGATAAATTAAAAATGTCCTTATCAATGAGATCGCGACACCTTATGTATACGAGATATTCTTACCGTACATCTGAACGCCAGTTCTTTATCAATGCTATCGGATTGTGGAACTCCTTACTAACTCATTTTAGAATTTAGGGATGAACGATGTTTCCAGAGAGAATTGAGAACTCACCTGTCTGTCTATAATATCAAAATATTGGCTTATGCTTTAAACGTTTGTCTTTATTTTTATTTTATTATTTTTTTATATACATATACGAGTATAAGAATGGATTAAAAAAATCATTATCTCAAATGTATGTATGTAAATCCGAATATTAATATAACTTGTTTCTAAATTTATCAATTGATAAATCATTTTTATTAAAATAAATTAGTTGTAATTTATGTTATGCTTACAGGAATACATCAAATTCCTAAGCTTACACTGTCTTATATGACTGCAATCATTTCATTGATATTATTAATAAATATATTAATTAATAAATGAATAAATTAAAGTGATATATTGCATTTCAGTTCCCACGATATTGAAAAGCTTGAATTTAAAACTTTGTGGGAAATTTTGGTGGATTGTCATATACGATGTTATCACTAGAAAGAACTTTAGTGGAGTCATCGTTTACATATATAACACGCGTTCAAATAGCAGAAAAAGCTGGGTTTTTCATTGGAAAAAACATCTGCCAAACATCTTATTTCTGGATGAATTAGAAAACTCAACAGTGTTTTCAATAAACCCAATCATTAAGTTGAATAAGTCTGTTGACAAATTTTATATTTATATAGGTCCTCCGATCTATTATGTCCGTGAGGTTCCCCTTGCAGGACATAAGGCCTCCACTACTCTTACGCGCTATAGTGTACGTTTTCTGGAGATCTCAGCTATTTCCAATTCTTCCCCAGTTGTGCTGGGCGTATCTAAAATCCACTGCCATGTACGTCTTCGTATGATAGAGTCAATGGGTTCCTGACCTGTTTTCGCATGAAGTTCATCATTAGAGATACGGTTGGGACAGAAAATCCTCAAGATGCTTCGCAGCCATCTATTTACGAACATTTGCAGCTTTCTTGTGGCAGCAGGTGTGACTTTCCATGTGCTACACCCATTAAGAAACACGTATTCAACATTGGAGCAGAACAATCGCAGCTTAGGCTTTAGGCTGATAGAGTTGTTCCTCAAATATTTTGGACAGCATTGCGAAGGCGGCCTTTACTTTCCCGATTCGGCTGATTATATCTGGTTCAGTACCACCATCAAAAAAGACGATACTCCCAAGGTATTGAAAATTCTCTACCATCTCTACTGGTTGTCCAAAAAATGAGGAAGTTCCTTTTTGTTTTTGCCGTATTGATCTTTAGCCCAACGTTTTCAGCTTCTCTTTCCATCCTTGTTGTAATTTGATGGAGATCCATGATCCTATGAGAGAGTAAGCATACGTTCGTCCGCGTAGTCCTGATGTATGAGATGTGATTGCAGAGTCCACTGAATTCCTCCATTTCCAGTCGACAAAGCTGCATGTAGTGCATCACTTATCAAGAAGAACAGTATTGGTGACAGTACATCACACTCCTCTGGCAACCTTCCCTTATACAGAGTGTGATATTTGGATCCATCATATGTAGCCTTGATAATAGCAATCAATTTATGTGGGATGCACCTCCTGAGCAAAACAAGCCAGATAAGTTCTCTATTGACACTGTCGAACGCTTTTTCGAAGTCGATGAACAGCAGGTGTAGTGGTGATCGACATTCAATGCAAGGTGTTGATGTGGTCCACACAAGAAGATCCAGTGCGGAATCCTGCTTGTTCGGTGTCGAGTGTGTTTTCGAGGTGGTCTTTTATTCGCTCAAGGACGATTTTTGCTCTAACCTTGGCTACTCTGGCAGCGCTCATAAATTCCCCTTCAGTTTTCGCACTGGGTAAATCGCTTTGCTGTTCTTCAGTGCTTTGATTGCGGTAAAGATTTCTTTTCTACTGGGGGATACAGTGCGTATTCGAGAAGTGTTCCTTCCACCTTTTGAGCTGGTCCTCATCCGAAACTAGCAGAGATCTGTCTGTGTCTTTTACCAGGTGTTGTTTAGAGCTTTGGGCACCTGTGAGTTCTTTGGTAATTCTGTAGACTGTCCTATTGTCATAACTACTAGCGGGCTCTTCTACTTCTGCAGCCAATGCGTTGATATAGTTACGCTTGTCACGTCGCAAGCTACGGTCAACTTCTCTTATCTTCATGCGATACGAAGACTCTAGCTCGTTTCTTCCTTGCGACCGAGCGACTATACTTCAGCACCGGATATGAAGACATTTTTCGAAGCACACCAATGGTTTTCGATGGAGGTGGGTTCCGTGTTACTGATTATTCTCAACCCTAGTAAAAAGTGGTCCCCTAGCTGTTGGCGGACACGGGATCTTTTACTCTATCGGGTGTTTTCTTGGGATCTCCAAACTGCAGCTGTACGTAGTCTTACGGTAGCAACCATCAAATGGTGGTCCAGGGCCATTCCTGTCCCTGAACCAATTCTCTTACGAACGTCCTGGAAACGGCTTCGAAATCGCGAAGTGATCAATTTGGTTGGAACTTGCTTGTCGACACCCAACTGATTTTGTGGTACGTCTTGTGTTGTTATGCTTTAGTTATTGCATAGTTAAGCAACACTTTTCGATTCAGGGCGTAGCGCTGAAGTAAAATACGTCTTACTACTTATTCTTCAGAAAACCTTGACTCACTACTTTTTGTTTTTTTTTTTATTTGCACAAAAAGTTTTCATTTACAACGTTTTACCGGCAAAGCAGAGTGCTTATCTGCAGGCGGTTGGATTCAAGTAGATAAAGTTTGATTCAATGAAATGATTTTTTTAATTGTTTCTTTCTTTTTTCTAAAATTTGGAATGACTTTCAAAATCGGTGGGAGCGAATTTATGTTACTAATTTAAAGACAATACAACGTAATTCTCTGTCTCCATACGAGTTGTAAGCTGCCGGAACTTCTAGTGACCCTTGTGCTCGTCTTCTGGTGTTTTGTGTGTGACTGATGGGTTGTATAAACCTTTTGTCGTCCATGTAGCTTAGAAGTGTTGTCATCTGGAAGATTGCCTTGACGTCTACAACTTCAAAACTTGAGTTAATAGGTCTAATTAATTTAACAAGACGATGTTGTGAACTAGATATTTTCTCTAGGTGCGACTTTACTGCGTTTTCCCAGGTCAGAATCCCGTATGTAATGCGAGACTCTGCCAACGGGCAGTACACTTGCTTTTGTATCTCAATATGTGAGTAACGCTTAGGATACACCATTGCAAAGAAAGCGCTCTTAAGTTGAAGACGCAGGACGTTGATGTGCTCATGTCACAGAAAATGTTCGTCGATGGTAACACCAAGTTATTTAATAGTTTTAACTACCTCAATTGTGTTACTGCTTCTCAGTACTGGACACCTACCATCGCGATGAAAGATTTCAATATTTTCTGTTGGCTTTTTTGTTTGCATTTATGAACAGACCGTTATCATGACACCATTCAGATACAGCGTTGAATTCGTCTTGCAATATCTGCACGGCTAAGTGTAAATCTTTGTTTTTTACCATGATTGCAATGTCATCAGCATAGACATAAGCAATAGCTTTTTTAAATGCTCTTAGTAGGTCGTTCGTGAATAGAATGAATAAAATGGGTCCCAATTTGGAACCTTGTGGCACACCTTATTTACTTGTTCTTTTTTTGCTTAATGTGTCAGATACCTTGACTTGGATTACTCTTTCAGTTAGATAGCTTTTGAGCCAGTTTGCCAGCACTCCTCTCAGTCCTAATTTCTTGACACTTTCCACCAGCTATTCATGTTTCAGGGAAGTAGTAAATCTCCTTTATCGTTTTCGCTGGTCTGCCTTATGGAAGAAAAGAAACTATCATAAAACCAGGTCAATAAGGCATGACCATTCTGCATTTGCATGTGTACATTTAGCACATACTCATTGTTGGTCCTCTGTAAGATACATGTACATATATTACAGCTTTTAAGAAGAAGTTTAACACAACAATTTTGTATGTTGTTTTTATATTAAGAGAGTTAAAACGTTAAAAAAAATTTCTCCATAAATCCTAAATAACATTCGTGTACCTATTCTGGATTACATTCTATCTAAGACATAACATCCCACTTTTGTTACTCCTAGATATGGATACAACATTTCACGATGCACGATATATTCGTCAGATTGACTGTAAAAAAGGAAAAATATGGAAAAAAATATAAATTCTCTTAACCTTAACAATATTTTATAAGCACATGTTATATGAACGTATGTATTTGTACACAACGGAATATCATAAGCAACGCCGGCCATAATGTTTTTGTTTTCGACAACACCACGCCGAGTTTTTTTTTAACATTCAACATGAACCTGATTTAAAATTCCATCAATAAATTTTCCCGAAAAGAGGAGAGTTGCACTTTTTTTCACCCTCCTTACCGGCTTCGGGTTAGATATACGAGTACTCGTAGGTTGGTTGGTTGAGTCGAGCGTAATACTGTATGCGATAACGAATCACCCCTTACGTGAGTTTGGGTAATTCTCACACCACCCCAAACGGATCTCACCCCTAAATGAGAATTTAAATTTTACAAATACTTTTTGTCTGGCGATTTTTATTTTTTATTTTGGTTATTTTTGCCAGAAAACAACGGGGTTTGTGATTTTGTTTTTGGTATTTTTTTATTTTTAATTGAAGGTCCAATTTTACGGTCCAGCTAATGCCACCATTAATTTTTTTTGTTTTTGTTTTTGTGCAACTAGAAGCAGGACGATAGGTAATGCTTGTGACTGTCCTGGATCATCCCTCTTGCTATGGAAATTAGAAACTCGTGGTCATGTACGAGTATAAAAGTACAGTTTTGTTGTATTGTTGTAAGTTGTACCATGTAACATTCTGTGGCGCATTAATTTCGCTATGGGGCACATTAAGCTAGCACATAACACACACAAACTCTGAGATAGATGAAATTTAAATATACATGCATGTTTGTGCATTTTTTGGATGTCAATTAACTAAATGTAACAGCGTAACGATTCCAACAACCCCTAACCATAACTCTGTATCTGATAATCTTTTGTTTTGCATTCCAAGCTGACGGCAGTCGGTAGCAATGGCGGTGAAGGTAGCGGAAATGATGGTGGTATCCGTAGTAGCGAAGCCATAATTTTCGTTTGTGTCTAAGCTATTTACAAGGCGGCAGCCTTTCTTGCTTCATTTTTAGCTCCCCTCGTAAAAGTCAAGCTCATAATTTAAGCAAAGTAATTGCCTCTTGGACGATGTAATTTAAATTGTTTGCAGTGCGTTTCCGTATCCTGGCCAAAATTTCGATTTAACTTTGGCCGAATGCCATCGCTACAACTAGGATTAACTTTTAAATTGAGGATTGCTGTTTCGGTTGAACTTTTGCCATCAGCGAACATAAATATCTGACCTTCGATGTTATCTGCTGCGGTATTGGTAGCGCTACATATTTCTATCTTCTTGACAGTAAACACAACGGAAACTGTGTGCTTCCAGTTCAGTTTTTTTGTTTTTTTTTTTCTTGTCGGTACACAGTGTCTCTGTTTTTGGATGTCTTGTTGATGTTGTTGTTTTTGGTTTTTAGTTTTTTTTTCTTTTTAATAATTTCAAATCAAACCGAGACAGTTATGGGCCCAAAGTCGATAGCCAGATGACAGTTTTATGGGTGTTTACAGTAATAAATGTAATTTAGAAATTGTTACGAGTATCTTGAAAGTCAGAGAAGCGACAGAAGACTAAAAAGACAGAAGAAACAGCCACATACAACACAAGATGGAATCGAGCGACGTGAAGTGAAGTGAAGAATAAATGCTTCGCCTTTTGGCTATTTTGCTTGCCTTTAGTACGAATACGTACATGTTGTCGCATATCAAAAGTGTCATCCTTTCTCATTTCATTTTTATGAGCTGTGTCAATACGGTTCACAAAAAGACAGGAGGGGTAAAAATCGGAGGTAGTAAGTGAAAGGCGAAATGTTTGGTTACCCATAGGGCTTCTGTTTATCACTTATAATCGCCATAAGGACACAAGGATATGGCTTACCAGATCTGGGAGAAAGTCAAGACGATGTGGATGATGATGACGACAACGACGACATTGATGACATCTGTTAAAGTGGCTTTCTATTGTGTTGAGTAAGGGATATAAGATGTTGTGCCGATGATATCTTGTGAAGAAAAAATAGCAATATGGCAATTTTCCTTCATCTTTTCTATTCGTCGTTTTTTTTTTTTTTTAATTTCATAATGTTGGTAAATTGATGGAGGTAATATTTTTACAGGGTACAGGTATAATATGAAATTTATGATGGCAGCGTCATGTGTTTGAAAAATGTTGTCACAATACTTCCAATTGTTTCTTGCTCTCCGAGAGAAATGATGTCCTTAGCATCGCAAAAATTTGATAGACTGTAGAAGAGGTGATCCAACGAATACGTAGAGTTGAGGATTTTTATACGAAAACCTACTTATATGTTTGTAATTTGAAAGCAATGAAAGCATTGATTTTAAACAAAACCTTTTTCGAAATTAATATGTTGAAACCGGGCATGTAAAAGAGGTAGTTTAGCCGACCGTTTATAAGAAACACAAAATTTATGCCACAAATAGATCTCATTTTCTTCTTTGTATTACCTACCAACGCAATAGTTATATTGATCCAGCGTCATTACACTATTCAAGTAAAAGTTGAAAAACTTATAAATACCATGCAGAGGTATAACGATAGAAATACAACAGAAAGAACTTGATCTCCTGCTGGCAGAGGATGTTGTACTGAGCCAGGAGAACAGAAAAAAAATAAAACTTTGGGAAATGAAAGAAGACACTGCTTAGTGATTTACTAACGAGTATTAGTTGTCTTATAAAAGCCACAGTAACATATAAGGTTCTACTCACCAGCACTGATTGAACTTCAGAAGCTTTTCTATCGTATATCATCCTGGTTTCAAGATGGATGCAATTTTTTCGTTTCATCAAAGCCTAAACAAGATCAATGAATTTAAAGTAAGTAAGCGGTTTTTGGCAAACATTTTTTTTCTATATGTCATATAAGTATGCCTAACGTACCTAAGGAAAAAAGAGATTTCGAGCATATCAAGGCTAACGTGCCATTTAACATCTTCTTCATTGCTTTACTTAGCGCCTTGCTATTCATTTGCCTTCTTAGACAATGAAACAGGGGTCGCTAAAAGCGATTCTTTACTTGATTTCTGTCCTTGTTTCATTATGTTCCCACCACAAAATTATAGCTGTCCATTAATATATTCAGCCTAGGATACCGCTTTTGGCTGTCTGCTACTGATAAAAATTTTTTGTTTGACAAGGTTGCTGAAATGTATACATAGCTCTGTTTAGATTAATTCTATAAATGCTTTTATATGTTAAGCAGACTTGCTCATTGATAGAAGGTGGTGGGTACCGATTTGAATATTTCGTCGATGGCGTCTTCACCAATAAAGTCTAAAGCCGTTCTGATATAACCCTGTCAAGTTGTTAGTAATCGGTTTAGATCTTCAAATATTATACGAGGGTTGTCTGAAAAATTTCCGACCGCAAGGTAAAGATAGCGGCACTTGTCAATAAAAGCTAGTGAATGCTAGTTGTGCATCTTTTGGCAGTTAATTACCGAAGTTTCAGTCGTTTGAGTAAGTCGATGCGAGTGTTTTTTGTGAAAATGGAAATAATTGAGTATCGAGCTGTTATTAAATTCTTGTTTTTGAAAGGCAATACGCCTACGCAAATCAAAAATGAGTTGGACTCTGTGTATGGGGACTCTGCACCATCATTTACCATAATTTTGGGCAGCTGAATTTAAACGTGGCCGTAAGAGCTTGGTAGATGATGAACGTTCGGGACGTCCAAAAACTGCAACCACTGACGATAACATTGCTAAAGTTCACCAAACAGTGTTAGACGACCACCGAATTATAGTGAGAGAGATAGTAGAGGTTATGAAAATGCCCAAAGAACTTGTTTGTTACTTATTAAATCAAGATTTAGGCATGAGAAAGCTGTCCGCGCATTGGGTGCCGCGTTTGCTTACACGTTTTTGGTCTAATGAACATTTCCAACGCTCTGTTGGCGCAGTTTAGGCGCAATAAATCTGAGTTTTGACGCTGATTAATTGCTGTAAATGAAACTTGGATACACCATTATACGTCCGAAACAAAAATTCAGTCAAAAAAGTGGACAGCAAAGGGCGAGCCGACTCCAAAAACAGCAAAAACTGTTTTTTCGACTGGGAAAGTGATGGCGACTGTTTTTTGGGATTTGGGAGTTATCTCAATCGATTATCTTCAAAACGGAAAAACGGCCACATTTGCAGAAAAAGAAAATCCTGTTTCACCAAGACAACGCGTCGTCTAACACCTCAGCGGTTGCTATGGGGAAAATCCATGAATTACGATTTGAACTGCTTGACCATCCGCCTTATTCACCAGATCTAACCCCAAGTGACTTCTTTTTGTTCCCTCATCTAAAAACTGCGCTCGGAGGACAGAGATTTTCGTCAAATAAGGAGGCAATCACCTTCGTGAACAATTATTTTGCAGAGAAAAACGCCAAGTACTATTTGGACGGTTAGAGAGATGGGAGCATCGCTGGGAGAAGTGTGTAGAATTACAAAAAGACTATGTAGAAAAATAAAAAAAATTTGAGAAAAAATGTCTTGCACCATTGTTCGGTCGGAAACTTTTCAGACAACCCTCGTAGAAGCAAGGATTTCGCGATCTTTAGAAGGAACATTTAGAATGATTATACCTTTGTATAGTTGGTGCAGTTTTATTAATCATTCTTCTTCTCGATACTTTGGAAATGTCGTCATCCATTTAAGTTTAGCATTAATAAGCCGTCGGTTCCGACGACGAAAGATTCTTCACAGACAGATGCTCAGGCGATCTCCATCGTTAAACCTACTCACAGTGCTTAGTCATCACCGTTTTTGCTTATTCGTATATTGGCTTCTAAAAGAAGTGGCCCAAACTAATGTTGGCCCTGCGGAATATGAGGAATACTGGATGCATGACATTCGTTTTTCACAATGATATATGTAAATCTTTACTTTAATAAAGTGAGCGCTATGTGGTCCTCTGGATCCTGAAGATCCTTCCAATCACTTGTAAAATCAGTCAGCCTATCTTCACGTCCGGCGCTGCTAATGGTCTTAGTTCTTAACTAAGATTGCATTAAGATCACCGTGCATGCACGGCGGCGTGCGGTCCCCAAATATACATAAAAGCGTCTGCGCATATAAAAGGCTAGTGTTGGCGAATTTAGTCCTGATGTCCCTTCTCGGAACGGGTATTGGAAAACAGGCATGTTGACATTGATTTTTGCAAAAATAAGAGTCAATTTCCACATTGGCCGTTACATTAATAAGAAAAATCGCTGCATTTGAGGCAATGGAAATCCATGAGTGACTCAGGAAATGCCAATACACTCAAAACGAGCAACGAGTTTGGTGTAGTTTATAGACCGGAGGTGTCATAATGTCGTATTTTCTGAAAATGGCACCGGAAAAGCCATTACGGTCAATGGAGCACACTACTGAGACATGATAAACAATTTTTTATAGCCGAAGCTGGAGGATACGGATACGGACGACCCCTGTTTTCAACAGGATGGTTATTTCGCTTTTCGGAGGCACTCATTAGCCGCCAAGCACTTGCGACTTAACACCATTAGACTTTTTTCTTTGGGGCTTTTAACATAGCAAGGACGTCGCCGAGATAGGGCTCCAATTATGTGAAAGAGTGATTGGAAATTTCAAGAAAGGAATGATGCTCTGCAAGCAAAGCCGAGGCGGTCATTGTAGCCCATAAATAATCCCACTGTGTCTACTTTATGAAGCAGTAAAGGTTTCAGAGATATCTTAACAATAGTTCGATTGATTCAAAAAACAAATCCTACACTTCTTGTTGAAATACCCTTTATTATATTTAAGGATCATGGTATTCATGTCAAATGTCAAATGCCTCCACTAAGTGTTTAGGAGCACATATTCTGCTCATATTCTTAATATTCTGTGTATAAACCTGAACGGTGTATGAGGTGAAAGAAGTGAAAGAAGTCATTTCACAGGATACTTTTCTCTTTATTTTATTACTTAGGTTTTCTTGCATATGACTTCCAGCTCTTAGAGCGATTGCCCATTTGCCCATTTACAGTTACAACTAAAGATAGACATGGTCGATCTAATGGAAAGGTTCTTATCCTCAGTACTAGTTAGTTTAGACATGATTGGAGCTCACTCCTTCTTAGTTCACTAAAATATATACAACACATATATCCAAGGGACACTGGATATACATATACAAACAGAAACATCAATCTACGCAGCCGAATGTAGATGATAGTTTAAACCTGTAGTAAACGTTTACGTTAGTAAGAAAATGGAGATGCTTGCAAATAATAATAAGATTGACCCCGGACCCTAGCCCTAGCATAGATCATTCTAACAGTATGCGTATGCGTATTATAACTATGGTACTGCTAGGTACAATTTCAAAACGTTTTATTTTTCAGTTTGCGCGTTTTCCGTATCGACATACGTATGCTTGGTTATGAATAAGTCATCGATCTTGTCACTTTGTTTCCGAAGGAGGCTTCATTTATTTGGCATATTTAACGAAAAATGAACATTTATCCAAAAACGAGTTCAGGAAAGTTTCCTGTAAGCGCGTTCAGTTTTTTTAAGGTATTTACCAGCATTATTGTTTCTGAAAATTATAATAAATATCTTTCATCTAAAATCCAACTAGGAATTTATCCAAATCTTCTTCAGAAAAAGATGTCAGTTCGCTGAAACTCGTAAGTCATAACTCATACTTCTACTACATATTTATTTAAAGTAATGTGGAAAGCAATAATCAGCTCCTTTCTGAAATATAAGTAATTCTTATTGAATGCTCACTTTCTTTAGTTCAGGATAAATACACAAATCTTCATAACTTAGAGAAATGATTAGTTGCCGTCCCTTCGAAGATTTGAAATAAGTTTGAATATTTCTATTTCATACTTTGAATTACCACTTTGCAACTAAGTTATTCTGTAAGTATCTCATTAAAAAATGTCCCCCACTTAGCTAGTAGCAGATGTAACACAAAAATCACATATCCACTTCCCTATGGCCACCGTGTTATACAAACCATGGAGAAATAGATTCCTTACTCTAGGAACTCGTTCCAGCCGCTTAATTGAAAAATTTAAAAGCTCATTCTGGATGTTCCCAAGTAGTAACATAACGATAAGCTATCAAATAAAAAGTGATTATAATATCTCTGTTAATTTTCCTTTTGAAGTCTTGCCACTATACCCGAGCTCAGCACTTCATCCGACGATACACTTGATGTAATCTCTTGCCAAGAGTACCTATCATCCAACAGCATAGGCCGACGACCAACAGCAACAACAACGAAATTGAATCCTTTTCCTTTAACTTATTCACTTTTCCAATGTTTATAAACGAACAAATCCAATGGCTAAAAAAACGAAGTAAGGAAAAAAAATGGAAATTAAAAAGATGCACCGCCTAACATAAATAAAAGTTTCTTCCATCTTGTTCCTTATATTCGTTCGGAAGATAAAACACAGAAAGCCCATTAAATGTGTGGATATGGGTACCTTGAAAATCAACAAACCAAACAACAAAATTTATAAAAAAAAAATAAATAAATTGAAACCGAACTGAAAGGTAAAAAACAGACTCACGAGGAATTCGATTTTTTTCTTTTGGGAAAGGAGGTGCATTGAAATCTAGAGGCATACGAATATGTAAGGCTAAGGCCCTGCGAAAGGTTTTTTTTCATTTTTTTTTTTTAATTTTTTTTGTGTATCTTCTTTGCTTCCCAGCCTTCGAACCATTGTTTAAGGTAACCCAAGAAGATAGCAAGTCGTTCCTATAGCCATGTTCTTCGCAGCCTCTTTTCGTTATTTATATTGAAGATTAATATTCATGTGATTACGAAAGTATCTACAAGTATATACTGGAAAAATACACCCGTAGACATACATTGGCTTTGGTTTCGGTTTTCAGCTTACCTGGAGGACAATATATCTTTTTTGTGTGACAGTGGGACTTTGGATAAGAGTAGTAGTAGGACATGTATACATTTCCGATGAACAACAGGATCTCATCTCATCTCATCTCATGCAATGGAGTTGAAGAATTTACTCTTACTTTGGTTCGACTCTTTTTCGTTGGCACCTTACCACTCAATAGCTCTGCCAGTGTGGCCAGACAATTTTTCGTCTATTAAACGAATTTTATATACTCGATTTCTGGTAGATGGTCTGGTTTAACACATTTGAAAAAATTTGAATGAATAAAGAATAGTTGAGACTACCGACTACTTGAAGAAATAATTCTAGTCATCGGTACACTAGTGGCATTGCTGTTTTTAAAATGTGGCTGAACTTTTATGTACAATGAAATTATTACAATACTCGAAATTACAAATCAAGATTTAGCAAAGAGAATAGTGAGGTATTGAATGCAGGAAACATGACACTCTCATGTGCAGCATGTAAAGGGCGATTGTTTTGCTGTTTGGTTTTTCAGTTTTCTGTTTCTGACAGCTCACGCGTGATTCAAGACATGTGTCAAAGTCAAATATGCGCAGTTAGCATTGTCATTTCATCACGGAACGATTTACATCGTTCTCTGTGAAAAATGTGTGTCGCGCACTTCGACCATTTTACGATCGTCATAATCGATCAACAGAGCAAGCAATTTAAACCATAATGACAAAATTTCGCAGCAATTTCACGCTATTCATAGCCATCTACCCGTATGCGCAGAGTGCATACAGACGAAAATATTTCTGCTGTATCCGCCAGAGTGTTAATGAAGACCGTAATTTGTCCATTTGTCGCTGTTCGCAGCAATTGGGATTGTGTTACTCTACAAAGTGGAAGATTTTACGCGAGGATCTTGGTCTAAAACCTTACAAAATACAGCTCGTGCAAGAATTGAAGCCGAACGACCTGACGCGGCGTCGAATTTTCGGTGAGTGGGCCTTAGAAAAGCTGGATCCGCTTTTTTATCGAAAAATTGCCTTCAGCGATGAAGCTCATTTCTGGTTGAATGAGTACGCTAATAAACAAAACTGCCGTAATTGGTCCGATGAGCAACCTCAGGCAATAAAAAAATTGCCAATGCACCTGGAAAAATGCACTGTTTGGTACGGTTCATGGTCCGGCGGAATCATTTGCCCGTATTTTTTCAAAGATGACCGTGAGAACAACGTTATCGTCAATAGCGCCCGCTATCGTTCAATGATTTCGAGTTTTTTTTGCCCAAAATGCACGAGCTGAAACTGGTCGACATGGCGAATCGATATACCTATTGAGAAATGACTTCTGTGAGCTGTTTATTTCTCATTTTGGACCGGTGGTGAATTGGCCGGCTAGATCGTCGGATTTGACGCCTTTAGACTATTTTTTATGGGGATACGTAAAGTCATTCGTCTACTTCGATAAACTAGCATCAATTGCAGCCTTGTAAGACAAAATTACACGTGTTATATGCTCGAAAAAGTTATTCATAATTGGACTCTCCGTATCGACCACTTAGAACGTAGTCTAAAAAGTAAATGGCAAGCATTGATTAATCAACTTAAATACAAATTGTATACATTTTGGCAATGTATACTTGTGTTGTGTTGTGTGGCTTGTGTTTTCTTTTTGACAATTAAAAACCAAACGCTTAAAAAATCACCCAATATATGGTATAAAAGCTGAGATAGGAACTACTGCCTTGCAAAATCTAGACAAGAGTAGATAGTGAAACATTACAATTTACGATTTCAACTTTTTTCGATATGTCGTACTAAATACGTTTATTCCCTTTGGCTACAAGATCATGTATGACGAAAAGGACAACACAACTTTTTGTGCCATTCAGTCGTGATTTTGATAATTTGATGAAAAGCGTAATATGGCGTTTACCTATGTTAAACAGGAATTAAATAGAGAGGTAGCAGATTTGCGTTGGTGGAATGTTTTACTTTAACCTTATTCTGAAAGAAACGATAGCTAAACGATTTCTCAGCTGTCTTCTTAACACAAGAGTAGCATTAATAAGATTCCGTGAGACACATTAATTCTTAGATACGGAGTCTTATCAAAGATGGCAAATAAAACAAAATTATTTTTTACCCGTAGATTCCAGAAAGGTTATTGTAGAAACCATAAAGTTCTTAATACCATACCAAAATAAAATGATAGTACTAAGAAATCATAACAAGTCAATACCACAAAAAATGGTATTCCTAAAATTTTTTCGGTTTGTCAAATTACTCGTACACAAAAGGAATTTTGAAATGATTTTATGTTGAAGCTGTTTACATACACTTTGTAAATTTATCTGGGGCTATTTAAATTTTCTTGATAAGACACTCTATTCTGGGTCGGTCCTGGAACTCAACAAATAACTCTCTCCATCTAATTCTTATGAAGTTTGACGACGCTATGTTGTTTAATTTTTATTCGGCAGCAATCAATTGTGAAGGCTCTCAACGAATTTTTAAATATGGAAAAAATTGGTCATCGTTATGTGGTACAATACTTTCATTCGAAAATCCTTAACCCAACCAACATCAAATCGGAACTGCGTGAACTAGCAGGTATGGTAGGTATTTCAAAAAGCTCTGTACATCGCATGATGACTGAACGCTTGAAAAATAAAAACAAGAAAAAACGGCAGCATTTAGCGAAGAAAAAAGTTTTCTTTCATCAAGACAATGCACCAGTTCACTCATCCGTCATCGCGATGGCCATAATCAATGAGTTCGAATAGCTTCCTCATGGGCCCTATTCGTCAGATTTAGCCCCCTCGGATTTTTTCCTATTTCCGAATATGAAAATATGGCTCGGTGGTAAAAAATTCGCCAACAGTAAAGAGATGGAGTCTGTGGTTGATGGCTATTTTCAGAAGCGCGACGATTCTCACTATAAACAGGGTGTCGAGGTTATTGAACATCTCTGGAAAAAGTGTATTCAACTAAAAGGACAGTACGTAGAGAAATAAACATATTTATTGTCAATTTTTTGTGTTTTCTTTGATAGGTCGGCTACATCTGGGACTGTCCTCGTATATGGCTGGTAGAGTTAATTGTTCTCCTTTTTCTTTCAATCTTCCTTTGGACCGAATATCATACTGAGCAGCCGATTGCATTTCAATTTTCAGTTGATAGCGCAGATTAAGAAAGTCTTTTCTGTCTCAAACTTTTAAGCTTATGTGTGCCCTATTGAAACTCGAAATTTCAAAATTTGTACAAACTTTTGTAAGATTTTTTTGATGATATAAGTTTATATTGGTTTGGCGAAAAACAAATTTTTTATGCAAAGAATAAACTTTAATAAATCATTTATTTTCCAGTTTGTTCAATGGCCTTCTGCCATCATTCTATCAATTTCATTATTCTGTGCTCATAGAATTTCTGGTCCATATTACCACAAAACTGGCTCAAGTGCACTTTTAGGTCATCATCATTAGTGAATATTTTTACTATTAAATATGAAATGAAAATCAAGGTCGGGGCTATGTGGTGGGCTGGATAGCTTTCCACGAGTTACCAAAGGTGTGTGGGCTCTAGGGTTGTCATAGTGCCACACGATTTACTTACGACTTGCCAATTCTGGCCGGTTTTCTTTGATTGCTTACTCCAGTTTCGTTAGCTGTTGACAGCAAACATCTGAATTTATCGTTTAGTTCCTTGAAAGCAGTCCAAAATATACGACGTTTTATAATTCCACCAAATTGAACTTTGATTTGGTCGTCATCAACTTCTGAGGATTCTGCTAGGCGTAAACTTCGCATTACTTTTTGTGTGCCTCAGCAGAGTTCCGGAAAAAAAGCTAAATATGCAGAAAATGTTCGTTTTTGAACTTCATGTCAAAACTGATACTGATACTGTGTAAGCAAAATTAATCCCGCTTTGCTTCTGCAGTAAGCTAAAAGTGACAGCTAACAAATTAAAAAAACAAAAAATACATTGATACCCAACGCAATCTATGTGTAAAAAGCGAAATTACTTTCTTGCCAATACAGTAATAAAAGTGAGAATTATGGAGAAGTGGGTACCCTTTATTATTGTACTGCACAAATGTAAGTGTTTGGAAGCGATTCCAAAACCAGATATGGCTTCTTAACTCATCTTCAAATAGATGAAGAAGTATAGCAAATTGATTTCAGATTAGTTGATTTCTCTCAGATCTGCAGTAAGAGAAGCCAATAATTTTTAATCTTCCGTTTTTCTCCCCTGCGGTATTATATGAGTAGGTATGTACGCCCTCAGGTTTACTGATGACTGTTAAATCTATCACATTAGTCTGTTTTTGACGGCTTGCTGACATTTATATCACTGGTCTTCTTTGCCTGATAGTGGCAGCATGGGACTTCTTGTTTTTCTACAGTGCTAATTCAGTGCCTTATGCTTATTCACCTCGGGTACGATAAAATAGCGGTCGAATCACACTTCGGGCCCCGTAACTTTATGACGCTCAGAATACTGGTGCTGTGCTTATCATTAATTACTGTATGATCAATCTGGTTCTAGCCTGGATCAGAATCGTTAAGACTTTGTTGTCAAACTGTGCTACCAAATATGTCTTTCTCTTAACTTAGCCTCAAAGTATCAAGTAGCATATTTAGGACATTGTATGTCTGTTGTAGGGAAATCTTTTAAAATCAATCCTTGTCAAAGTCGTTCTTCTTCTGTATGGAGGCAGAAGCACATTGGCGAAGGATTTACATCAAGTCTCACTCTGGTGATACATCTGCATTAGGCTAGTCCGTGGTTGTTGTCTTCGTATTAAGAGTCGATTTTTACATATTTAGTTTTTAATCGATAATTTTTCCAAATCATTCTATCAAAGTTTTTGGTTGACGGTTACAGCTATCATTGTTAGGTTTCATGTGATCTTTTCAAGATCCGTACATCCGACGTGCTCATATCGAAGTCTTCTCTGAAGATGAACATGGAAAGGCTTACCCGACAGCTCGAGCTCTAATATGTAGAATCAGATTTTTAAAAGATTATTGCACAAATCCATTTTTCATACCATTACTGAGGTGAGCACTAATTGTTGGTTTATTGAAAGTTCTTCATTTTCAATTCAGTTTTAATATCCTGTCTAGACGACAAAGAATTGTCGATATACCTGAGTCATTCTAACATCTAAATATGCCGCAGTAAGCCAATGAGCTTGCCGACTAATTGACCTCTAACGTTGCGATTTAACTTTGCGGTATTTATCCAACTTTAACATTAAAACTCATCCGGCTGTAATCACACAGATCAAGGTGGTCAATTACGTTATATTCCGTGGCAATCCAACTCTTTTCAACCGGCTACGATGGAGTTAAGGACCTACTATAGGTACATAGATCCCAGGGAAATTAATTTTAAATATCCGATAGGAGAATACATATATGTACTGTAGTAAAACTGAACTGAACAACAGAATAGATTCTTGCAGATACTCAACATCAATTTCAGTAATACCACAAGCCTTCTAGATGGATTTAACTTGGATAATAATACATTTGTTGGTCTTTTTGTGTCAAGCAAATGTGACTATGTAGAAATGGCTCGTATCTAAGTATATAATTTCCGACTACAAAGGCGTACTGATCCACCAATTATATTTTAATACAATCATGTGTGCCGAATCTACGTTTACAATATTAAGATGCATTTAAAGGTATCGTGAATCTCTTTTAACTGAAATGGCAACTTATATAGGGAACCCAAATCTGTAATTCTAAGAGTTTCATTCGAAAGGACTGCTGTGGATCCTATTTTGTACAGGTGTCATATGAAATAGCTTTTGTGTGACAAACTAAAGACATGCTGTTGGAATACGAACAATAGTTACTGACGATCGTTTTACAAAGAACGTGATATCAATATTTTATTTGAATAAACAAAAACAGATTTTCAAAATTGATTCATAAAATCCATTGCGGTCACATTGATTCGTACACTTTCGTAAATGAGTATCTAAGAATTTGTCTCCGTATCAAGCCATGATATATGTACAATGTACATACATGTATCTTCAAACCAGAATATATGCAAGCATCTAATATCTATCTACCACCGACCGCCCTGGGAACGAACCGTGCGATGTCCAGGGAAATTTATAGTACGTTTCTTGTTTTGGGTCTTTAGTCATGGTGATGTGGTTTTGTGATACACCTTTTTTAGCTAAAGTACTTTGAGCATGTGGTAACTCAAGCGGGCTCTTTGGTTCCATGAAATCTAAAATCTGAGCTTGAAGTCGATGATTGGATTTGACGCAGATACGAATCATATAGTCATACTTATATCGGGCATGGATACTTGTGTCTGTAGCTTTCCATAGAGGTTAATTTGCAGCTTGGTTATTTTTTGTGGCTTGTGTTCTTAATTTGCTGTGTCTACTGAAATGCATAAATTTTTATTTAAGCTTAATTGGCTTCACGTGCAATGTGGTCTTCTGTTGGGCTAAGCAGGGAAAACATTTTTGCTTTACTCCTGGCGAACCACAGCGAGTGGGATATATTCATGTATATACTTAAGTTTTAATTAAGAGTTATTCTGAGTCTGGTGGGTATTTTTTTTTTTTTTGCACTGGCATGCATTTATTTAAAACAATGGAGGGGAGATTAACAGGACTTGATACTTCTAAACCTACCAAGTAGTTAGTAACCATAAATCCTTAATTTTGTTATGCTTACACAGCTACAACTGCTACCGGATAATCATAAATGGAAAGGGGAGTATTTACATATATAATTACTTTCGTATTTACATTTCAATGAAGTGACTTTATAAACGGTACTTTGTAGGCCAATTACCAACTGCAATTGATTGCTTCATTGATGCGAATTTTAAGATATTTATCCCAAGAATTAAGTGCTAAGTAGTGTTTAGTGTGCACAACGTCAACAGTTATTATAAAAGCGTGCCATTTGAATCCATTTATGGCATTCTAAAAAAGCCTATATTGGATTTTCTGCTTTATGGAATTAACATAATACAATTTATTTTTATGTGCTTTAACCACATAAAAATGCAAAGCGTACCTACTTTCAGATATTAATGATAATTTCTGAAGGTAGTGGGTGTGTACATACGACAAATCCGAATACGAATAAAGGTGTCTGCCATGCTAAAAATTGTACAGAATAAGCTTCTCGGTTACCAACAAATTTTTTTATATGATGTTCTCGATAAAAAATAGATTCCTTTTGCCGTAATTGCAGTATTTTTGTTGTCCTAAAGAAAACATTCCTCTATTTTGGTTCTATTAAAAGAGAGCAGTCAGACTAGTCCTTTAAATTATTTATGAATCTATACAAAGAACAAGAAAGCCGGCTAACAAGTTCATTGGCGATTTCACTTCCCGTCATCTCATGGTGATATGAGACCCAAAAAGATAATGTGAACTCATCCTTCCGATAACAATCAGTGATGCTCTGTACTCTGAACTAAATAGCATAGAAGTGGTGAAAGAGTTCTGCAAGGTCTTAAAAACAGCTGGCTGCCGATGAGGGCACAAATATTTCAAGCCTTTTGCCTGTTTCCCACAATATGTGATAGTTGCTTATGAAAGACAGAGGGGCTAAAGAAGATTGTCCTATTCCACGAGGACACCACTGTGTTTGATTTTGGAGCCAAATATGCAAATTGGAACGAGTCCCTTTCTTGGTTTGGATTCTAGTCAAACTTTTAATAGTTCCTATGTTCCAACAAATAATTCACCAAAGGATTAAGTGTGTCCTATTACAGCACGTAGGATCACGTGGCAAGTCTCATATTTCCTGGAAAATGCCCTAACAATGCAAGAGTCCTCGTACTGCGAAAATACTTATGACTCACTTTTTATATTCACTACAGTGAATGTAGTCCACAAAACCAGCATTAAAAATGCTTTATTCAAGAAAACTTCAATTCGATAAAAGTTCACAATGCGTATTCTATCTTGTCGGCGGTATATTCAAGTCTATCTAATAGATTTTGAAAAAGGCTCGTATAAGGCCTTTTACATTGACACGCATATTACGTTTGACGCAGTATTAATTCAGAGCACTGGAATGTCATTATATGTAAGCCAAGCTGACGGTCAGAAACTTTTGCAAGCTAGTAGTCATCTTCAAAGAAAGAACCAAAAAATCATTAAGAGCATTCTACACATGGCAAAGAACTTTTGGTAAACATTGTGGACTAAGACTATGTACAATACACTGGATGTAGATGACCGTAGTTAGACCTATTCTAATCCATGGTGCACTGATATGGTAGAAAGCTGCGGAAAAGACTAGTTATCACAAAACACTCACACACTCACAAAAATTAGCGTGTGTTCAGTAACAAGAGCGTTAAAGTCTACTCCTCAAGCAGCATGAACAATAATGCTCAACCTCCTTCGTATGACGATTTCCTTAAATACCCGGCTTATCAAAGCTCGACCACACTAAAAGAATCAGACCTATGGACGCACCGCAGTTTAGGTCACGCGTCTATAATACAGGAGTATGGTTCGTACTGACGAAGTGTAGTGGACCACGTACCAAGCGTGCATTTTGATAGGAATTTCTCCACATCATTTCCTAGTAGACACGAAAACTGCCACAAAAAATAAAAAAAACTCCACCTCTACATGGACGGCTTCAAAATGGAGAAAAGTGCTGAAGCTGGAGTGCTACAGATCCACGACTCCATCAAGATTCCGGACGAATGTAGTATTTACAAGGCAGAAATATTTGGAATTAGTAAAGTTACACAGGCTCTATTACCCATGAGACTTGATCCCACAAAGATCTCTATCCTTGCGGACAGTCAAAGTTTTGTCATGTGAAACCACAAAATCGATAGAGGTATAAAAATGTCGTCAAACTCTAAGTGAAGTCCGCGAGTCCAAACGAGTGTATATCTTCTGGGTACTCGGGCATGAAAAAGTGGAATGGAGTGCTTCTGCATAGGGGTAACACACACAATGACATAAATATACCAATTAAAACCCTGGAACGCAAAATGAAACTTATAGCCGTATAATGAACCAAGAAAGCATAGATCTGCAGGAGTGATTGTGTCATCTCACGCTCCCTTTGGCCAAACCAAGATAGCGGGAGAACACGTACCTTCCTCGGACTCAATAAAGAAAACTGCCTCATTGGCAGAATGGCCAGCAGAATAGGGCATATTCTCAAGATTATTGCAGAACCTGTAGGAACCAAGATGAAATAGAGACTATCACACGCTTGCAGGGCGACAGCCCTAACCTCCAACTATAACTGTTTCTACAGATTCTCAATATGACAGTTGAGAGTAAATTTGTGGTTAGATTGTTTTGCCATTTTACGATGAATGGATTAACGCCAGAACAACACGTGCAAATTGTGCAAATTTATTTTGAAAAAGATGGTTCGGTTCGGCAAACTTATCGTGCGCTACGTCCATTTTACGCACGACATAATCGTACATCTGAGCAAGTTATTCGGAACACGACGAATCGTTTTCGCATCACGTATACTCTAGTGGATAATATGCATCCCCAAAAACGACAAACAGTAGGAGCAGAAGAAGTTATTGCCGTTGTGGTGCGCCGTGTTGAGGAGAATCCGAATTAGTCGATTCGCCATCGTGCACAGCAATTGGAGCTATGCCCATCCACTTTGTGGAAGATTTTACGAAAATATCTTGGTTTAAGAGCTTACAAGGTCCAACTTGTGCAAGAGTTGAAACCGCGTGACCATTATACTAGTCGTAGGTTCGGTGAATGGGCCGAAAACATGATGCAGCTTGATCCTCACTTTCAACGCAAGTTTTGTTCTCTCTCCGATGAAGCCCATTTTTGGTTAAAGGGATACGTAAACAAGCAAAATTGCCAAATTTGGAGTGGAAAGAGCCCAGAAGCCTTTATCGAGACGCCCTTACAACCAATAAAACTCACTGTTTGGGCTGGTGGAATCATGGGCCCATATTTTTTTAAGGCCGATGCCGATGCAGAATGTTACCGTCAATGGAGAGCGCTATAGAAATATGATTTCTGACTTATTCGTTCGTCAGTTGAATAGCATTAATGTGACAGAGCTTTGGTGTCAACAAGATAGCGCAATATGCCACACGCCGCGCGACACCATCAATTTATTGCGGGAAACATTTGCTGAGCGCATAATTTCGCGTAATGGACCTATGAACTGGCTTCCATGATCCTGTGATCTCACACCTTTAGATTATTTTCTTTGGGTGTATGTGAAGTCACTAGTGTATGCCGATAAACCAGAAACATTGGACGATTTGGAAGACAACATTCGCTGTGTTATTGCTGACATACAGCCCCAGTTGCTTGATAAAGTTGTCCAAAATTGGACTTCAAGATTGCGCTTCATTCAAGATAGTCGTGTAATGGCATAAAATTATATATTAAATGAAGCTAACGTCATAGACATTTACATTAGCTTGAAGTATTTTATTGGGTATATAACTCAGTTCGTGTGGTTTTTTTTCAAAATTTGAACGTTTATTTAAGAAAAGCATGTACAGTCGTATTATTCAAACTATTGCCCATCTGAAGCTATGACTTTTTCCCATCTTTCTAGCAATTTGAATCAAGCCAATTTTTGATATTCTGCTCTGATGTGAACCGTATTTCAGTGAGGGCGTTCTGCATCGACCGGATCAAATGGTAGTCAGAAGGGGCAAGGTCTGGGCCATAAGGCGGGTGGGGTAAGACTTCCCATCCACTGTTTTCCAAATAGTTCTTAACCGGAATAGCAACGTGGGGCCGAGCGTTGTCATGATGGAAAATTATTGCTTCGTGTCTGGTCGCATATTCCGGGCGTTTTTCGGCCACTGCTCTCTTCAAACGGATTAATTGTGTTTGGTAGCGTTGTCCATTGATGTTTTCACCCGGTTTTAGCAGCTCATAATACAGTACACCCATCTAATCCCACCAAACACAGAGCATTACCTTCGCGCCATGGATATTCGGCTTTGCCGTCGATTTGGCTGGTTGGCCGGGTTTCACATATGAATTTTTGCGCTTGGGGTTGTCGTAATGGATCCATTTTTCATCACCAGTAACAATCCGATGCAAAAATGACTTCCTTTTGGGCGTTCCAGCAGAGTTTCGGACATGCAAAACCGCCTTTCGACTTCTCTCGGCTTGAGTTCATGTGGAACCCAATTTCCTTGCTTTTGTATATATCCAGCTGCTTTTAAATGTTTTGAAATGGCTGCTTGAGTGACACCCAAAGATTCTGCGAGATCTTCTTGTGTTTGGCAACAATCTTCATAGAGTAATGCTTCCAGTTCTTCATCTTCAAATTTTTTTGGCTGCCCAGGACGTTCATCGCCTTCCAAGCCAAAATCACCACTTTTAAATCGTGCAAACCACTTTTGGCACGTTCGCTCAGCTAGCGCATGTTCACCATAAACTTCCACCAAAATACGATGACTTTCTGCAGCAGTTTTCTTCATATTAAAGTAATGAAGAAGAACTCCCCGCAAAAACACTTTTTCAGGCACAAAGTTCGACATATTTGAGTGAAAAAAAATTATTGTTGTTTACGCTTCAAATGAATGACATATACTGCAATGACGTACAACGACAGTAGCTTCCCAACGTATATTCCAATGGAATAACAACAATGGAATAATACAAGTTACGCCATCTCTTAGCAAACCGCACAAATTAAGTTATAGACCCAATATTTCATATTGAATTTGTATAGCTCTAAAAAGAAACACCCTTTACTATGTGTCCTAGTGGTAGATGGGCCAGTTCATCTACCACTTTTACCTCCAGTTTGTTTTTGTGGCGTTTGACAACATCCAACAACTCACCTTTCACCATGTTTTCCTCCTTTTGATTTCTGGTGCAAGGTGAAGGAGCTTTGTTTTTCTTTTCATGAATTATACGAGTACATAACGTAATTTGATCAGTTATTTAGTGATTAAAGTCGAAAAGTGTTCGAAAAGTTTCGTGCAAATATAGGCACACAGTGTGCACACATTCTGCTAGAACTTGGCTCCTAATCCGCTAATCTTTTCGCTCTAGTCACACAAACAAACATTACAACTGATCTTGATTAAGGCAATAAATTAGCATTCATATTATTTAAAATACTCTCTTGAAATGGCAGTAACCACTCATAATCAAAGATAATAGGCAATTAAAAAAACTACTACGCCAGACGGTGACTTAACTTAGAATTCATCCATTCACAATTTTTGATGAATGAAAACAAGAACGCCTTTTTTCATTAGATAACCGTGTCGTAACTACAATACTTACCTATAAAACATGATAAAAGTGTTCTCGTTAACAGAACTTTAATATTTTAAAACTACTTAAAAATTATGTAATAAATCTACTTTTATTAGCCCTGGACCAAGAGCTAGTAATACAGCTAGAATTTGGTTTCGAGTCTAATTACTAAACTCTCAACATATGAATGTTTGTTTAGTTTTAAGCATCTTATTGCACAGGCGGCGCAACGTTTCCCCTGGCTGGGAACTTGGGCGAGATTAAAGCCAAAGCCAAGTTCGCATTGAAGAACAGAACGATGATCTTTGATCGTTTCAACTCGATTGTATTCAATTTGATTTCATTCGTTTATTCTCTATAAATGGTACAAGTTATGAATATATATGAAATAAAAGGAATGGCACTTACTATTTTTTAGCGAACTCGTGGCGTCGACTTGGGCTTCAAACAAAGGAATGACCAGAAAATGGCTGACTCAATCAACTAGGCTGCCCTCTTTCTCTTTTTTACGCGGTTCTTTTGCGCGCGCGTTTGGACATTTAACTGAACACATTCAGCTTAAGTGTGCTCTATTCGTATAGATCTCTTTAAAGGTATGTTCGTTTTAAAGCCCAAACTGTCAACACTGATACAATATGGAAACTGTAAGAGTATTTAAACATTTTATAATTTATTACACATCCACTTACCCTTGTATCTTAAATGTATCTTAAGTCAATCATATGTACCTAGGCTTTAGGGCGTCCCAACGTTATAATACCGTACACACAAAATTCGTGTTTGTTTATTAATATACTCGTGTATATAATAATTTCTACAATATACCATGCCTTTTAAAATTATATAAAAAAAAAATAACACTAATAAACGTGTGGAACTTTCACATATGATAACACCTGACGCTCTTTTCGATTATTTAAAGCTCGCAACAGCTTTTAAAAACAACTAAAACCGAAAGAGATTCTGAAAATAACAGCGAAAAAACAATAGAGTATTGTTAATATTAATATTGGTAACTCTGGTGCTGTTAGAAAATCCAGAGGATATCAATGGCGGATACACATTCAATTGATCACCGGCTTCGGAAAAATTGGTCACATTGGGGTTGTATCGGGTTGTTAAAGGAATTATAAAAACAATTTCAATGTATACCAAGCCTTAGATGGCCGTGGCTCAAGTAGTAATGTATTGGCTTCCAAATCGGAAGGTTGGGGATTCAATAGCAGCCGCGCCCAGTAGACATTCTTTTTTTCTGGCGACTAAAATATCGTGAGATGCATGGTTTCCTGAAATATAACAACAAGTCAATTTACACTAATAATTTAGTCTCCCCATAAAATAACCACTGAGCCCAAACATCTTTCATTCTATCCAATTTTCCATAAAACTTAACACGTGCTCAGGCATTTTAAGAGTAGTAATACCCTCCCGTTAAGTTCTTTAAAAAAAAAAAAGGCGCTTCAGTGGCAATTTGTGCTCGAAGGAAAGCTCTCCCATAATTTTTGTACTGCGGATTTTTGTTGAACAAGGTATAGTAGTCATCATATCATAACAGCTCAAACCCAAACAATTAATCATGAAGTGTCTTCAAAGATAAATATGTTTCTGTTGTCGGCAAATAATGTCATCACCAACGAAAGGGTATTACCACCGTTCATTTCGAAGGAAGAGCTCCAAACGATCTTCATATCACTCAGCAGTAAAAAGTCAGTGGGAACCGATGAAATACCGAACATTGTGCTTCGATATCTCCCACTAGAAGCGGTGGACATTTATACCACCCTGTTTAATAATGCAATGAATAATGCCCATTATCCAGCGCATTGGAAAATTGCGGTGGTACATCCCATTCCCAAAAGGGATAAAGATACTTCCAATCCGGCGAATCTCCGCTCGATCAGTCTTCTTCCAAACATCAGTAAGGTTTTCGAGAAGGTAATCAATAGAGCCCTGACTAAGTGGGTTGAGGACAAAAATATAGTTCCGGATAATCAATTCGGTTTCAAGGCGGGGCATGATATCATTCATGCTGCGTTTAAACTGGTTTCTGATATCCAATGGAACAAAGGCAAGAAACAGTGCACTGGTGCCTGCCTGATTGACTTGGAAAAAGCCTTCGATACCGTATGGTTAGAGGGACTTTTCTTCAAGTTGGACAGGTGGGGCATTAGTAAACCACTGCTGTATATTCTTTTTGATATGCTCTCCAGTAGACAGTTCATCGTGAAGAATGGCGATGTGAGTTCTGCTGGAACATTTAACATTGAAAACGGTCTGCAACAGGGTGCGGTAAATTCGCCGGTCCTATTCAACATTTACACAAGTGATCTGATAGGTTCACTTCACCATGCCATAGCGTACGCAGACGACTTAATCGCGTACAGATCGGGTCCAAAGATTGAGGTCAATAATACACTTTTGCAACGTGACTTCGACAAAATTAAACAATATTGCGATGACTGGAAGTTGAAAATCAACGTCAGATCAAAATCAGATACCTTGGGATCTGGCTAGATCAATATCTATATTTTAACAAACATATAGATGTTGCTCTGGCCAGAGCCAGAGGTGCTTTTGCCCTTACAAGGAGACTGTTTTACAACAGCCAACTCGATGCGAGGGTGAAGGTGATCTGCTACATGGCCCTTATCTGGCCTATGCTTGTGTTTGGATGTCCCGTGTGGTTCAACGAGAGAGCAAGTTTATTGGAAAAGATTCGGGTGTTTGAGAGGGCTTGCCTTAGGGCTTGTCTTCGCTTATACAGAACACCAGAGTCCGAATACATACTCGTAAAATTCTATCCTAATGAGGTCCTATACAATAGGGCGAACCTAATAAGAGTGGACAATTTTGTTATTAAGTTGATTCGAAAGCACATTGCAAGAGCAATGACCTCGTCAAACAACCTGATTTCCGGGGCTTACTACCTCAATTATATGTATCATGAGAAAGTTCGCTTTGACGGTTTTGTCCCTCCAGAAGCGTTCCTCTACCCAGATAGCAAAGGTCTGATCCAGGACAGATTGGTTGTGCCGCTAATTTTCCACGTTGCTCGAACAGCTGCAGACAGGCGACTCAACTGCGACAGAGACGTCGCACACGGTAGTGCGGAGCGTTTCCGGTTCCGGCGGTAGGGAGTCGCGATATGAGGGATGTTGCTCAGCAGCACCAGCAATTTTGGTGGCTTGTTGAAGGAGAGGATGCGTCGTCGTCGTATTCCTCTAGCAATAGGTAGCTTCATGTGAAGCAAAGTCGGTCAGTCTAATTTGTTTTTTTTTTTGCTTGTTGTTTTTTTAGCCATGGCCGGCTTACATAATTTTAGGTAGGATTAAGTTAGATTTAAGTAAAAAAGAAAAAATATAAAAACAAAAAAAAAAAAAATAAACTAAAAAATTTAAAAAAAAAGAGTATATATTTGTGCATATATTCATATATTAAGTATATATATATTATGTATATATATATATATTTGTATGCGGATGTTATGTATTAGATGTAAGTAAGTTAAGTAGATTAAGATTTATTCTTAGGTAGTTTGTAAGTGTTAGTTTTAAGTTTTATAATAAAGTAAAAAAAAAAGTCAGGTTGCTAAGTTTTTGTTAAAAAATGTTTTCTTAGTTTTAATAATGAATAGAGATAGTATAAACATGTAACGTAAGATTCGTCGAAAGACATAGTTTAAGTGTTAGGTTTAACTTAGAGTGCCCGCATAGGGCCAGTAAGCTAGAATAAGATAATTTTAAGTTAATTAAGCTAATTTTTAAGCTTTTTTTGTCTAGCATATAAGAATTAATTAATGAATGAAAATAAAAATGCATATAAACTGAAAAACTGAACTGATGTTTCTGTTGTCACCACTAAATAATGCAGCAATATTCATTCTTTCAGAGGAGAACACGTAGACAATCAGGTCTCTTTGCTGTAATATGGTAGAATACTTGTGAATAATTTCCCTAACCGTGTATATTGGGAAACTGACTACAATCAGAAATTTCGTAGGTGCTAAGGATGCGCCCGAGGTACTCGTATGTGTGCATCAAAATTAATCCCGAGACAGGCATAAAAGATGCCAGAATCACATATGTACCATACTCAATGATAATTAAGCAGCATTTAAGGCACTGTGCTCTTGTTGCATGAATTCAAAAATTCTAGCAAACCCTTCCAGTGCCTAACTACCGCTGTAACATTTATTAAAAAAGACGAACTAAGAAAACAAATTACCATATCAACAAAAGTTTCGAAATACAAGTAATATCGTCAATTACAGCAGAATTGATATAAGAAATCTTATCAACTTCCTCCCCGGGCACTACGGTCTTAGAAACATCTCCATTAGGGTATGACAGATCATCGAGCATACATATACCAGGCGAAAATCTCTATTATAGGGTCCATACACTACGAAAAAAGGTCGCTACAGCCATATACAGGATGTCCCCAAACTCAACGTCAAGCGGGAACCGGGTGATAGGCTGGATCAAACCCGTGCTGGGAAAAATAAGGAAAAAACTCCATCTCGCTTGATTAAGTAATAATAGTGATATTTAGAAAAATAATGAAAGTCGATACCTTAGGCCAAATTTTTAGGTTCTGGGGTCACAAATTTTCAAATGTTACGGTGTTTTTTTTTTTCACGTTCACTAACCATTCTATTGATCGCAATCGCAAATCCAAAAATAAATGCTGTAAGTTTCGTAAGAAAAATTAAGTTTGACTGAGTCACAGTTCAAAAAAATTTTAAAATTTTATTTTAAAAATCCATCCATTCCATAAAGATTTCAAAGTGGTTATTGTAACTTATACTATCTTACAATAACTTATTGGCCCCGTGAGGGCTCGCTAAGTTAAATCTTATATTTGATCTATGATATTTCTTTCGACATGTCTGTAACATAATTCGTTAAAAAAGTCCGAGGAAAATAACAACGCGTAATCTTTAAAGTTTATTGCAATACAAATCGTTAATGGCTACAACGGAGTATTAATTTGTACAGTTTATATAGAGCTAAGCTAACAGTTTTTAAGTTTTGTATGTATAGGTCTGGCGTTAAGTATATAATGTAGATTTAAGAGTTTAAGTAAATTTATAGGGTATTACAAATGAATTTCAAGTAGGTTTTTTTATTAAAGAAAAAGAAAAAGAAACAAAAGAATAATGATCAAATTTTTAACATCCTCCGGGCCGGCATATGTGGAAGCTTCAAGGGGAGAAAGCAACTGTATAGCTCGTCTCAATCGCTTTCCATCAGCAAACTTCAATTCACATGCTCGAATTCTGTTGCCTCGTCCGGGATAACATGTTTCTACCATCGCTAACCGCCAATGAATTTTGGGTAGAACTGGATCATACACCATAACGACATCCCAGGCTTAACACTCGTCGACAGAACTTGATGAGAATGATGTGCAGACCTTAAAAGATGCAAATATTCGGTTTTCTATCCCCTCCACAAAACAGAAATGTAACTTTTCCTGGTCTTGCAACTTGTTCGAAGATTCTTCTCTGTGATTTCTGTTGAGTTTTCACTGATCGCAATTGACATATGACTGATGAGAAAGCTATTGGGAGTAATTGGGGTCAAATCTAATAGGTCATTGCTAATGTATGTCAGCGGCCGAGAGTTAATTACTCGTTCATTACCATGGTGCTCGCTCAACACTAAAATGCCCGTCAATGCTGTGATTTGTCAAGAATCCTTCAAATGATTCACACTCTAGAACGTTTCCAATATTCTTTAGTTCACCAGCTGCCTTCTTAAAAGTTTTAGCATTGTCAGAAAAGAAAGCCTAAGGTATCCCTCTTCTTAAAAGAAAACGCCTAATAGCTAGCAGGCAGCTTTCAGAAGTCAATCTTGAGACTAGTTCTAGATATACAGCTCTTATAACAGCACAGGTGAAAATCATCAGGTATACTTTCCTTCTTTCAGAATTGTCCGTCGTATAGAAGGGCCCTGCAAAATCCGCACTAATTGTCTCAAATGGCTTAGCAGCTATCATGCGTTGTCTTGGCAGAGGTGCAAACGGAAGTGAGCAAGATTTGCCCCGTAGCCGTTGGCACACACGGCAGGACTTGATGACTTTCTTTATAATTTGCCGACCACTGGGTAACCAAAATTTTTCTCTCAGCCATGCTAATACCGTGTTGACACTACTGTGCATAGCCAGTTCATGTGTATTAGAAATTATTAACTTCGTGATATATGCATCTTTGGGAAGCAAAATCGGATTGACAATATCTTTAGGCTCGTTAAGTTGCTGTAACCGGTTACCATTGCGCAGCAGGCCGTCTTCATCCAATAAAGGATTAAGCGTTAGCAGGGTCGAGGAACGTGAAATCGGCTTACCCTGTTGCAAAGAAACAATTTTATTATTAAAATAAATATTTTGAAAGTACCTTAGCCAATATTGCTCCGCCTTTTTTAAATCAGCTGCCTTCGTCACTGAAGCCTTCTTCGAGAAAAAGACTGAAACAGCTTCAATTACACATGCCGTTATGCGTAGAAGACTCCTCCAACTGCTAACATCACTATATGAAAGTAAGGGCTCACGCGCGTTATCTTGATTTGTAATAGTAGAATCCACAAATGCCGATAGCAGCGTTGCGGACGTATCAGAAGATTCTACGGGTAAATGACGCCATTCCTCCTTTAGACAGTTAGGACCTTTGAGCCAATACCTTGAAGAACAAAATTTACTGATCGATATCCCTCTCGTTAGAAGATCGGCAGGATTCTGGAGAGTGATTGTAGAGTCCGTCCACAGAAAATACTTGTTGAACGGCATCTTTATTTTGTTAAAATAAGCACAGAGGCGAGATGCTATGAGGGCCGCGGTCAATTCAAGCTTTGGTAAAGTGAGGTCATTACTCTTGTCCTTTTTCAATGGCGCTACTCGAGATTTAGCGCACAAAAATTGAATGTCTACAACTTCACTTCCTTCAATACGAACATAAGCTACGGCTCCAAAGCTTTCATGCTAGCATCTGCGAATATATGGACTTCATTCGAAATGGATTCCTTTGAGAATCCCAACCATCTGGGAACACGAAGCTCATTCTATCCAAGTCTTTAATGCAGGCAGACCATTCCCGTGCTAATTTTGAACCTAAGGGGATGTCCCAATCCAGCTTCATCCTCCACAAATCTTGAAACAAAATCTTCATGCGGATGACGATCGGTCCGAGAAAACCTAAGGGATCATATATACGAGCTATTACCTTAAGTACATTGCGCTTCGTGGCTACGCTGATCAAGTCACTTTCTTTGATGTTTAATGACAGCTCGTCAGTGAAGATGTTCCATCTGACTCCCAAAACTGTTTGTTCGCTTTCATAGTGGATTCCTGATGAAAACGCTTTGCTTGACACACATCGACAAGACTAGTTACCACGTCGTCAACATAAAATGACTGGCGAAGTATAGATCAAGTTTCCGGATATTGATGCTCTTCGAAAGACAAATGTAGCTGAATAGTGGCTGACAAGAGAAACGGACTGCATGTTACGCCAAAAGTGACTCGATTCATTATTCTAAATTCCTTCAAAGATGGTATCAACGTTACGGACTTTATCGGCTCTGAGTACCAGAAGAATCGATGACTGTCACGATCATGCTCCGCCAATAAAATTGGTAAAAAGGCTTTCTCAATGTCAGCCACTAGTCCTATTTTTCCCTATCCGAAACTTGAGAAGTTCCTCCAATATATCAGGCAATAGATTTGAGCCTGTCCATAAGCATTCATTTAACGATGGTTTTCCTTCTTCATGAGAAGAAGCATCAAAACCTATGCGTACCTTCGTCGTCGACTTGTCAGGACGATACACTGGTCGATGTGGCATATAGTATGTCTTTGCCGGCGAGCAATCTGTAGCTGGTTCTGCGAACCCCGAATGAATGAAATCCCTCATCAGTTTGTCGTATTCAAAAAGCTGCGTTGGTTGTCTTGTTAGCCTTCGATGTAAAGATCTAAGTCGTGCAATCGCCACTGAACGGTTGTCATCTAAAGAAAAGTTATTACTCCTCCACGGTAACGACGGTAACGATGATTCATACTTAGCAGTTGTTTTTCGGATGCACTCACCTTGTAAATTTTTAGTATGAGGAGATTTTTCCAACTCGTCGTCTTTAATCCCTATGCTTTCAAGATTCCACATATTTTCTAAAACTGACAAACTGCAAAGTGATGATGAGCTTTTGGAAGGACGGTGGGGGGATGAATCAGAGGGACCTTGTATTGTCCATCCAAATATAGTTTCCACAGCGGTTAAGCCAGATGATAATCGTTTACACTTTCCCGAAGCTACTTGCCAGTAAAAATCAGCGCCTATGAGCACGCTCAATCCTTCTTTCTGCTCGCGATCGCAAAAATTTGTGTCGGCCAAACGTAACTTCTTTGTCTGTATACCACAACTGTCGTCATCAGAAACATGGTAATACATCCATGCAAGTTTCTGGACCAGCACAACAATTTCGAGTGACTGGTCAGAGAACTGACTTCTAAGTCTTCACTAGGCGAAAAACTTCACTGCTTTGTAAATTTCCTTGTCCAAAGGGAATAATATTAAGTTTCGTTACACCAACAACTGACAAGTTTAGAGTACTTACAATTGATTCTCGAATGTACGATCTTTGGCTACCACCATCGAGTACTATACGGACAAAAAAGTGATTGTTCTTGTGCGGTGCAAACAAAAAAACTCTCGTCGTTAGCAAAAATATTATTGAAGTAATTGATTTAAATCCGTTAGGTAAAAGCAAGCTAGTGGTTTTTTGATCACTTCTGACAGTAGATAATTTGTTTTCCGTTGAGCTACTCGAACTAACTTCTTTACTGCAAATGACTGTGGCGTGCTTTCCTTTACATAGTTTGCACTCCAGCCCGTTAACCTTGCAATTTTTTGACATATGTACTCTCTTTGTGCATCGATAACACCCTCCGTCCCGCTTTAGCAGTTGTTTTTTCTCTCCTATGCTTATTTGCAGTCTTTGGTGTTATGGTTGCTTGCTTTGCAAAAAAAAGCATTGAGAACCGTAAGATGGAGTAAATAAACCAGCAGCAGTTGATGGTTGTGTATGTTTGGCAGACTTATATACATGCATCTTCCCAGCTGGTGCAACTGCAGCTCGTTCGATTGACTCCACTTCTTGACGCAAGAACCGTAATATATTTTTGACTTCTTTGTCACCGTCAAATAAAAAAGTAGATCCAGTTTCAGATGATCTCTCGCTACATTTTTCATCCTCCTCCTACTTACGTTCCTCACTTTGTATAAAAATTTCTTTCTTTATTTTATGGTAATCTATGCGTAACTCACCCGGCATGCATTTTAAAAGGATTGTTTTAAGCATTATATAATAGTGAGATGAAGGCACTCCAAGGGCGGTAAGGGAGCGGCTCGAAGCAATGACCGTATTGTACAGATGACGTAATCCTACAGCATCTGCTTTTTGATGAACTTTCGGTAAAGACATCAATTTTTGCATGTTTTTGTCAATTAGCTTTTCTTTATCTCCAAATTCTTCTTGTAGAAGCGATATTATTGCGCCATCATAACAAGAATCGGAAGGGGTAAAACCTGCAATTGCTTTTAACGCACTGTCTGACAACACTGACCGGAGATAGTTGAATTTATCAGAGCCTGTGAGGGAACTATTGTCATGGATGGTCGTACGAAAGTTTTCCCAAAAAGGAATCCACTCCTGATAATCAGCAGAAAATCTTTTAAGCGGCAATCTGGGCAACTTAATGCGGGCGATACTTTTGCTATTAGGCATGGTAGATGTATTTATTTCAGGTGAATTAAGTGGGGCAAGTCGAGATCGAATTTTTGCTAAGCGTGATTGTAGTCGAGCAATAGCTCCGATAGCTACTCGTACATCTTCATATTCTGCGATTTTTCCTCTTTTTTGTCTTCTAAACCCTTCAAACGTATATCCGAGTCTATAGTACGTAAATTTTCGTTCGCGGTCGACAAACGTTGTAAATAAACCATAAGATCTTCTTCGACAGTTTCCAGAGTGGAAATATCTTCAGTTATGCTGCATTCCGCCGTTTTTAAATATTCAGTCGATTCTTTTACTATTTTCGTAACTTGACTACGGAATCCGGCACGCGCAAATAGATCCATTTTCGTTAGGAAGAATTTTGTATACAATATCACAATTATACGTCCCGGGTTTCGGCACCAAAATGTAAAATAATTCGTTAAAAAAGTCCGAGGAAAATAACAACGCGTAATCTTTAATGTTTAGTGCAATACAAATCGTTAATGACTACAATGAAATATTAATTTGTACAGTTTATATAGAGCTAAGCTAACAGTTTTTAAGTTTTATATGTATAAGTCTGGCGTTAAGTATATAATGTAGATTTAAGAGTTTAAGCAAATAAGTAAAGTAAATTTATAGGGTATTACAAATGAATTTCAAGTAGGTTTTTTATTAAAGAAAAAGAAAAAGAAACAAAAGAATAATGATTTAATTTTTAACAATATCTTGCAGATTAATACTAGATTACTCTAATTCTATCTATATTATGTAAGCCTCACCCTCAAAGGGCTACCTAGGGCTTGCTCCGCACTGCGGTGTTGAGTCACCTATCCGCAGCTGTTTGAGGGACGTGGACCAGATTTTTTATTGAGGTAGATGAACGCTTCTATAGGAATAAAGCCCTCAGAGTGTACTCCCTCATAATACTCGTATAATTGGGGTAGTAAGCCGCGGAAGTCAAGTTCTTCGACGAGGTCATTGCTATTGCAATGTGCCTTCGAAATAACTTAATGACGTCACTCTTATTAGATTTGCCCTATTGTAGAAGACCTCCTTAGGATGGAATTTTACATACTCAGACTCCGGTGTAAGTCGATAGTCGATTTTCGACTTCCAAAAGTTAATCTTCAACTTCCAGTCATCGGAAAATCCGCTTAGTTTTATCGAAGGCACGTTTCATACGAAGAGCGTATTAATGACTCCGATTTTAGGAGCTGATCTGCCGTCTGCGTACGCTATGGCATGAGTGAAGTCAGCTCACAAGATCGCTTATATAGATGTTGAACAGGATCAGCGACCTAACCCCACCTTGTTGCAGACCGTTTTTATTCCAATTGTGTCGAAGAGCATTTGGAGCCCTTCCTTCGAAATCAATGGAGGAGCTCCCTCTCGTTGGAGATGGCTTTATTTCCTATATTTTCATGGAACTCGGTTCATATTATTTCGAAGGTAGAAATTGTGCCCAAGGACTTGATTTTTCAAGTCATAGTTTGGGGTCAATTTCCTCATTCGCCTTGTGTACTTCCTGGAAAGTCAATCCAATAGCCTCTACCTTCACCTGCAAATTTTCGGTCAGAAAGAAGTTTTCATCATCATCGGACTCATTTGGGTCTATGCCTGCTGCTAAAAGTATGTGTTCATTGTTCGTTGTTCGGGCGATTCTAAGACACTGAAGGTCGTTTCGATAACTCCTCCGAAATATTTTAGTTATTTGCGTAGACATATTTGGGTTGCTGGTATTTGCAGATGGAATTTTATTATACCTATACAGACTAACGGAATTTCTGTAATTTTCTTTTATTAATATTTGGAAATTTTTAGTTGAAAACTTTAGTGTCCTCACCACCGAGTTGTGTCTGTCAGTAAATTGTCTGTATAAAGTTTTAAGTCTTGACGGAAGTCTACTTTTATGTTGGTGTAGTGCGTCAAAGGTTGCGTTGCGGAAGATAACTTCATTTTCGGTGTGTTGATACCGAGGTATTATTTTGTCCATTGTGGGTTCAAGTGTCTCATGCATCAGTTTTAGATACCTGTCAGTCTCATCGTTTGACAGATTTCTGTTTGAGGGTGGGTAGAGCGAATTCGAGGAGAGTTCTCTTGTCGACTTTCTAGAGTGGTGTGTCCAACGCGCCCTACTATAATTTTGGAAATATCGTTGAACAAAATCTTTCAATTCTGCAGCTCCGTTGAAAATGATTATTTTGATACTAAGATCGCACTGTCATACACGAAGATTAGGTTAGGTTAAACAGGGGTATGGTAGATATGTCATCATACAAACACCAGCCACCTAAACCCGTCCATCACGATCCCTGTGGAACCAATGGAATTTGTCTTCAAATGGCAAAACCTAAACAATCGCCCTGGTGATACACCAAATTTCCGTGCAAAAGCCAAGAAGGCCTTTGAAGTTCGTGCCGTCTATTTCCTCTAGGTTTTCGAAAAAGTATTTCCCTAAAAATTTTCTTCGACTACACGATATTGCCTCGCATTCACACAGTGTGTGTGTTATGTCCTCAACAGCTTGCTGGTCACCGCAGAATCTGCAAACATCCGTAACTGACAATTTGAATCTCTTTGCGTGTTGCCGCAGGAGACGTTATCCTATTATTATTCCCATTACTGTCCTAAGCTCATTCCTGTTTAATTTTCTTAACTTCCTCGACCTTCTGCCGTCAAAAAGCGGTTAGAGAGCCTTGGATATCCTGTATCCTTCAAGACATGAACACCTTAGGTTGACAGTCTTTGTGATTTTTTCCACGGTAGTATCCCCAACTATGGAAAGGAGTGGTTTGATGTTGACAACCTCACTATTATCGAGTAGGCCCCCTTTTCTTGCAAACTCATCCGCTTGTTAACTTCATTTAATACCGCTGTATCCTGACACCCAGCACAGTCTAACCCGGTTCTGACTGCACAGTGCCTTGAGCACTGTGCGACAGCCCCTGACTGTATCAAAGTTGACATTTGTTAATTCCATTGCCTTGAGTTCAGCCTGGCTATCGATATAGATAGTGATATCTCTTTCGGATATCGATCTCATCTGCATTACCTCTGCCGCCCTAAAAGTGCGTACCCGAAAGTGCGTACACGAAAGTGCGTAGACAATTTGTAGTAAGTTGGATCGTGCCTGTCACTTTTATTTGAGTGTTGAATAGCAGGAATTCTATCTATCCGTAGCCTTTACTTGGATTCGGTACATCACCCTGCGCCGACCCCACCAGTTGAATACTAGGTTCCATCTAGTATTTGATGTATTGTTTCCCCAATCTCTATGTTTGGCGTTGAAATCTCCGCCTATTATAAAAGAATTCTCCCCCAATTCCAGCATTATGAATCGAAAAAGTGGCTCGAGTATCAGAGCACTGCTACCACACCGGTGAACTTGGCCTTATAAGGCACAAGTCCAGAGGTGAATTAAAGAAAACGCACTTTATATTCCTCAGGGAAAACCTTAAACGCATATACATAGTTACTTAAGAAGTCCGTGAACATCTCCATCAAGCTCGATACTTCCCTTCCAATTCAGAATTGATGCTTGAGGTTGCTTCTCACGTGGCACTTGGCACTTCCTCAAAAAAAAATTCCAAGAATTAGCATCGCAACATAGAAAAGGTACCATGCTACTGACATTACAATATTCAATTCATATACCTGACTTCATTCGGTGATGTCGGTAGCACGATACTGGGTAGCTAAAAATGAATATATGCAGTAAGTCCTACTGCTATCCCTCCAATTGACGCGTCCTGGGATTTTTTTCTGAAATTGCAAAGCCTTAAGAGGACAAAAGGCCATTATAATATAGAAGAAATATTAGTTGATCTGTGGCTCAGTGAAACAGAAGGGACTGTCTCCAAAACTCCATTTTCCTGCAATTAGAGCGGAAGTTCATGCGGTACAACCCGATATCATAGCCGAAGGCAAATTTAGATATTGGGAAGGCGACATAAACCTCTCCGAAAACGGCAAACGCTTGCTGATCTACTCTGGGAAACCAATGTACGTCACTCGTTAATATGCGCTAGGACTCTTATTGACCCCTTGGGTTAAAGACGGCATTATGACCTATTCCTCTAATGGTGAAAGGATATTGACGGCGAGGTTCAAGAGTAAGGTCGGGAACATAATCATTATGTTATCTGTAACACTTCGCGAATGAGAACAACAATGACGATTACCATAGCATACCGAGCACAGCCAGTTGCCAAACGAAGTCATCATGATATCGTGATGGGATATTTAAACGCGAAGGTAACCAACATGTGATGGAACCACACGGCTTCGAAGAGATAAGAAAGGACCACTGTGAAACATTTGTTAACATTTGCAATCAGTCACTGGAGGCACACTGTCTAGCGTCAAGGACAAGATCACCATTTACCATTAGTTTTAAGAATTGCATCCAAGGCGCCCATAATGAACGTGGAGCTGTAATCGAAATTGAGAGGGAAAATCATCTAATGGCAGCTACTATGTATCTTTCTACTGAATTTTTTTAAAAGCCGCCGATCTGACTTACTAGGGATACCCACATTTAACACCGACATCCTCCGGGATCCCCAAGTGCGCTAATAGATAAGAGGCCACCTTGCCAAGAACGGAGAAATCAGCAGCTTTGATTCTAAGAGCATCGACGACCACTGGAAGGATGTGGAAAATGTTTCTTATGTCTAAGCAGCTACCATTGTCGACAGAAGGGGAAAATTCGAAGCAGATGCGTGACAGCAGATGGACCGATGAATGAATTGAACTCAAAACAGTGATCGCATTGGTCTTAGCACCAGAACGCCTCCAACAAAAACTCCAATATCACATGAAGGCGGAGGAGAATAGTGTGTACAAGACAAGACAAACAACGCCCTAGTCAACAAGGTTGAAAAATTTACAAATAGGTACGAACGTGGAACCGTATATAGCGTAACTATATATAGAACTAGCTGATAGTAAAAGTAAAAACATGTGACAGAAATCTTCTGATTTGGAATGAATAGGTGGTCAGATGATGGAGCATTTAGGTAACTGAAATATGAAATCAATCAGGCGACCCTTCCACGGCAACAATTATCGGTAATCACGCCTCCTGTCAAGTCCCGTCACATCATATCATAAGCATATTGACTATGCTGATGACATTTAACTGCTCTCTTACCGGATATTGGGAATGCACCAGGTGGTGCACAAAGATGAAGAAAGTACGGCTTAAAATTAATGCGACTAAAATGAATACTCTAAGCGCTTCAATTTCTTAGCATAACACCAGAGCTGCTCACCTAACATTGCTGTCAAGAAAATAAGCTTTCTATAGCTAGGAAGTATGGTTTTAAAATATGCTGGTACCAAACTGGGCGTACACAGCAGAATTTCCCGAGCAAGAGACGCCTTCGGTATGCTATATTTCATCTGGAAGTATGCTATCTTACAGCTGACCCTTACAAAATAGCAATCCGCGAGTTGTGCTATGTTGGGTGAAGCCTCGGCGGCAGTCGAAAATTAAATTTGGTAGAGGAATAGAACATTTTTATTCAGTATACGTTTGCGCCTTAAAAACAGTTGTGTGTTGTGGTGAATGTGGTGAAATTCATTTACCATTCAGCTTCCGAGGATACGAGTATGCGGATAAACCACCAACTATTAACGACTTAGAAGCCGATATTGTGACTGTTATTCGCGATGTACGATTTACTCGAAAAACTGGTCAAAAAGTAAACTGACTTACTAACTTATCTTTGAAAAATATAGTCGAATTGGTAATATATCAACATTTTTATCCAAACCTTATATGCCAAACATTTTTAATTTATCAAGAGAACTAAATAGTTTTACCGTCAATACATAGATCTTTTTAAAGCAGATGATAAAATGGATTTTAAATCCATACTTACCCCATGGTAAAGATGAAATATTACCTAAAAAACCAAATACTTCGTTATGTAATTTTCTACAAATATTTACTTTGTTAATCCGCCTGATACTAAATTTTTGAATATTCAGATATTGTAAATAGGACAAAAGTTGAAATAAAATAAGATTTGGCATACATTTGTTTTTTTTTCAGAAAAAACCCTGTTCGTATCTTAATTCGTTTTCTCATTTTTCGATATTGTCGTCACACTTTTCATTTTCGTTACATATTAACCGAATCTGCTGGAAAAATCAAAGAAAACCGGCATTTTTCCTCAACTCACTAATGGAAACTTTCACTAATTAGAATTCGGTCTTACCCCCAGTGCATATTTGATAAATCTTTCCCAACATCATGAGGTACGAACAAAAGCAATTATCTCTTAGATTAATGTGGTATTTTCTAAGTTTTCATAAAGTGCCATAAAATCTTGTAATTATCCATCGACCGACCGTAGAGATGTCTCTATTTGGAAAGCCTCTGCATGCAGATAATCAAGTTAATTAACTTTTTCTGACAACTTTTTTTTAAGAGACAATCTCAAATATACATGATTTACTAACACACCTCCTTCTAACATTAACAGTCCTAACTTCCCTACCTCTACCCGTTCCTACAAATCGTCAAAATCCGGGCCAAACCCACCCCCCCCCCCCCCCCCTCCCTCTAACTAAAAGTTGGCTGCACTTGTTTACACTGGTGGAACGGGAAGAGTACAGAAGAAGGCAAAAAAAAAAAAAAACAGCGCGCAGCCTTTGTGCCAAGCGCCAATTTATGCATTTTCATTAAGCACACACAGAATTATACTGTTGGCATATTTATTGGTCGTAAAAATTAACCCAAAGGCTTTTAGATACTCAGATACTTAGATATACTGAGTGACTTAAGCGTTAGAAAGAAGGCAAAACGAAATACAAATAAAAGCAAATAACGAAGCATGCACATAGTCGTACTCATTGTCGTAACTCCCTTCGTAACTAATAACTGCGTGCGACAAATTTCCCCACAATCCAAATATCGATTAGGTATCGAGGGCTAAGTTTTGTTTCCTCTTGACTTGGCCCATAAAGTGTCACGCTTAAGATTTATGGCGCAATTATGGGAACCAAATTAAACAGACGCATAGACCATAATTCAGCTGAGACCGACCACCGATTCATCGATACGTTGATTCGTCGATTTATCCAAACGTCCCACGCCCAATTTCAATTACAACTCTGTGGGTCAGAGATAATGTATCTTCTCATAGACACGTCTTTGAACCGAGAATGGAGTATCGGTGATAACGGGCATGACGTATCCGCCATCGGGTATCGGGCATCGGGTATTTTAAGACCAAGAAAGGAGCACGCATTCAGCATTTTTACGTTAATGCAAATTTTTATTGCAAATTCCCTCAATAAAACCATAATAAAGTCCATCAGCAATTCAATTCGATTCAATGTATCTGCACTCTGTAGGTACAAATATTGTACAAGCGGAAACCTGAATTGAAGGCAACACAGTACGGTAGATACGGATTTTATTTAAGTATGGTTACCTGTTTTAGATACTCAAACACATCCATATACCTTGAGCAGTGTGACCAGAGAAGTTCTTGAAAAATTGCTTTCAAAATAGGTATGACTTACATATGTCTGTAGAAACATAACTATGTATTAACGAAGTGAAAGTTAAGCAACAATATTTTGGTGTGGAAATCGATACATTAAAAAGGGGAGAAGCCATTTCAAAACCGAAACCTTTCTTTTCATTTTGATAACTTCGCACAGGGTCATGAATGCATAACAAATTTTCACCGAGCCTAGCAGTGACAAATTATAAAAATAAAATAGTCTGTAAGCGACAAATAGACTGAGAAAACCTTCGCTCGCGTGGATACTTAAAGTACCCGATTTCTTTGAATAACTTCAAAAATATTTTGCTTTATGAAATTGAGTTTCGAATCAAGTGAGCATATATGTAAACTCTGCTATTAATTTGCCCAAGAATAAGACTAAAGCTAAACTCTTCTATTCTATAACTGTCTATCTGATGTTTACCAAATGGTTGAAACTTCTTCAAATGGTCGGAAAACAGAGACCATTATAGATGAGTTTACATGAAGTCAATATTTTTATGCGGCCATCGCCAGACTTTAATACCCTGTCAAGTTTTTTTGGTTAACCGGGGGAAGAGAGATGGAATTCGTCTAAAAGTTATCAGATTTTTGTATAGCGTAAATCTTTAGTGAGTTTTCTTTGATGTGTATATCAACATTGAGTGAGCTTCCAACTACAATATTTCGACAGAAAAACTATTTGGAAGGTAAGTCACTGCAAAGTTTTTTGTACTGATTTTCGGAGTTGGCAAAAAGAATTGGCCTCCTGGAGCACACAAGCTTAAAAACTAATCTCTAAGGGCTACACTAACGTCCAGCAGTATCATAAATCTATACGCCCTAAGTCCAATAAAACTTTATAATATAGGAAGTCATAAGAGTATAAGCACTTAAGAGCAGTTCCCCATTTTACCTTAAGTAGGTCACAAGTTTGCATCTGAATTATGACTAATGAGATTTTCATCTTCTTGTGGCTGATAGATAGACCTTGATAGAGTAGCGAGAAATTTCCATAGTCATCCTTTACAAGCTGACGAGTTTGGCATGCATGTCAAAACTAGACATGGGGTGTTTCATAACGCGTCCCTATCCACGCTGTTGTATGCGGCTTTGAGTGTCGATCTGAAAATCCCAAGATTTGCCGTAGTGTGAATATTTGATCGATGGTGAACTTTCCTGTTCGTGAATGGTTTCGGATGCTCACGAACAGACAAGATTTTAAAAGCGCTTTATTCCCATATAGACGATCGTGATTCGTGCCCTCAAAAGAGTTTCCTTTCATGCGGATTGGACAAACAATGCTGTTATTCCATGCTTAGGGCACGCTTTCCTCAGACCATATCTTATGGATTAGCTGCTGCATATACCCAAACAGATCATTTCCATCTAGTTTAAATAGCGCGGCAGTCAGCGGCTTTATTGGACTTTAGCATTGTTGAAATGCTACCTTAACTTCCTCTAAGATAGGCAGGGTAAATGATTCATCCGAACTGACGACGGTATTTTGATTATAGAGTCGCTATAGGGTCTTTAAAAGTGGTCTTTTCATATCCTTAACATCGACTGCGAATCTACTACTAGTTGTCCATGTTCAACTGTGTAAGCTGCCGTTCTGGCTTTGTAGGCTTTGAACATCATTCCTGCAGTAATACCTCTTCATTTCCTCGATTGCGAGTTTCTCGTACTCTTTCCTTTTCTTTCCGTGAAGCCTGCGCTTTTCCCTTCTTTTCTGTTCGTAGAGCTCAAAAGCAGATCTCGTCCTTCGATGCAGCGCTGCTTTATTGTTTTTTTTTTTTGTTTAGCTGTATGTACCTGTTTACATTCATCATCAAACCAGAGGTTTCCTTGTGACGGCGCTTCGAAACCAATCACATTCGAAGCAGCATTGACAACATTCCCATAGGTGTTCTTTAGTTAGTGTCTAAGTCAGGAAGTCTTGAGTTTCGATACGTGAGCGAATAAATTCTTGCAAACTGCATAAAAGCTAAATGCATCCACGTTAGGTTAATATGCGCTAACGCAACCACAGACAATATAAAGGATGCTGCCAAAAAATGTTTCTACGAGCTCCTGGACAAAACCTATTAGCATTGCCCTAGTATATACGATGTTCAAATAATTATAGGAATAGCGACTTTAACCATCTTGAAGTGTTTAACTAGAGGCAGATAGCCAAAGACCGCGGTAACTGGAGAAGTAGTACCATCGAAGGAAGTAAGTTATTATATTCATTTTCCCAGTTTTAAAATTGGTTCTTTATTTTGAGAATTATGCTGTTTCGTTAATGGAATTATAGACAAAAAAATAGGAAATGGCTAATTAGAAGAACAAATTATTAGGAGGTATTTAATGTACATAGAACTGTTACTGTTCTGCCTTATCTGCCCTAAGCTAGGGTCGTCAGCCAATGTAAAGTCAAATTGCACTTTTACGGAAAGAACAAATATTTAACTAGCTCTAGAAAAAATTTTTGTTTTGTATTTACAGAACAGTCCATCTGACGTCAAGAACAAATTTGGTCAAGAAGTAAACCGCTATGTTAGTTTTAACAATTTTTTTGCAAAATTAATTTCTTTTCATATATCATACCTAGTTTATTTTTAACTTAGGTAATATTGTACATCAAGCCTAATGTTTTTGGAATCCTACTCAAAAGTAAAATAGTAAATAACCATACAGAGTTTAGTCTAAAAATTACGGTGAATGATTGTAGCCGAATTTATTAGATAACTTTTGAGCTGGTGCGTTAGCAAACTCTAACTAACAATCACTCTTCATCGGGATGCTCTTCATTAATGATCTACGTACTATAAAGTTTGAAAATCAGCTGTCCAATATATTTTAATTGCTGACAATGGTATAAAATTCACATCAACTTGTTATCAAACCAACAAACAAATCTAATCAAGGTACGATACTAAATTCCTTCCATAAACAAAAGTAGTTTAATTTTTTTCGACTGACAATAATAAAGAGGATCACAACCATAACTTTGTCAAAACTTTGCCAAACCAATTAAATACTTAATTGGTAATGACATCTCTAAAGCTAGTAACTTTAGTGACGTTTTTCACCCGACTTCATGAGTGCTGAATATTAATCTAAGGATTCGTTTTCCTCCTTGTGCTATTCTGATCTTACTCTAGATTAGCACTTTTTTTTTTGTTCCAGGACAGTTTGTTAACAAATTCCAGAAGCAAGAGTCTGATTTGTTATGAGCGAGGTACACTAAAGGTTATGTTTTGGGTCATTGAAGATCTTTTGATAACTATTTTGATTGATGATAACGAACTAAGGTAGTCCTACATTCCAGGACGAACCTCCACTCCAGTCAACAGGGAGCTGTTTTCATTTATTGTGATTCGAACGTATGGTAGGTTAAGGTACTCTGTGCCACCTAAGGCAAAGTTTTCACTTACTTACTCTGGGTTGGAGGTGTTCTTTTGTTCAACATCTCCTAAGGCAATGAACTCTAGTCTTTCTTATAAGGATAATAATTAGACATATTATTGGATCTTTTCTTCAACTTCATTTGAACCCATATCATTCGAGAAATTTTTTTTCTCGAATTAACAAATGGGATTTTCATCCGTTCTCGCCCCAAACAGTGGGATTGAACTGATATGTGCTTTCTTCATTACTCCTAAGAGGAAGAAATGGGTGATTTTTTTTTGGAGTGTTGAACTTTTCAATAGCTGTCACATTTAGCTTCATTTATTTTGAGCACAATTTGCCATTTTATCATGAAAAGACTGATGTCACAACAGCAATTTAATAGGGCCAGGTGAACCTCGGACGACTTTATTGAGTTTAGTAAAAACTTATAAGTAAAACTAAAACTAAATGTAATGTACGTAGACGATAAGGGTCGGGAGAGGTGATTGAGAGTGTTTTTTTGGAAATTCTACTAGCTTCATGTAGCATTCGAGACAATGATTCGTTAAAACCATGTGCGGTTCGGTGATTATTTGGATGAAAAAGAGGAATACACGTTAAATTGCTGGGTTTGGTATTTAAAAAAATCTGATACAACATTGTAAAACAGTCGATGGAGCCGGTAAAGATTTGGTGTATAAAAAGAATATTGGCGGATTCGAAACGTTTTTCAAGTAATAGTAGACCCATCAATTTGAATCAGTCATTATAGGGTGGAAGGATGTAGTGATCAGCCCATGGGAGCTTGGGCAAAGCGAATCGTAGCAATCTGCGTTGGACAGCTTGGATACGTAGAATATTAGTTTCCATAGTAATGGAACCATACCTGGGTAGCATATTCGAAAAGTGGCCTAACAAAGGTGATGTACAGGGATTTTGCGACATACTATAAAGGTCAGAGAGCTCTTTGGACCACCGTTTAACCAAGCCAAGCGTGGAGTTAGCTCTGCCAATTATGGAATCAATGTGGGTGCGGAAATTGAGTTCAGTATCATAGATAACGCCCAAGTCCTGCATTGAAGTGACTGAAGCTACAGCTTGGGTTGATATGTTGTAAGTTCGGTTAGGAGGTGTTTAACGCTTCCGGTAGTATGAGATGGCTTGGCATTTTCTTATGATGAGCTAAAGGAAGTTTTTGTGGCAATATATTGAGAACTTGTTGAGATAGCCTTGTAGAGGTTGAGAGTCAGAAAATTTGGAAATTTGTTTGTAGATTTTCATAACATCGGCATACACAGATATGTGTGGGTTCTTTATAATATTTACAACATCATTAATAGTCAAAATGGAAATTAATGGGCCAATGTGACTACCTTGCGTAATACCCGAAGTGGCTTAAATTGGTACAGACAAACGAAACGACTAGGTAATAGCGTTCTTCCAAATAGGACTTGAATCAAGAAATCATTCCCGAGTCAAAACCAAGTGCATTTCGTTTGAAAAGAATTAAGTAACTTATGTGTTATAGTCAGGGGTAATCACATCCCCTTTTCCCTTTATAGGGCAGGTTATTTATAGTTGATCTGTCTTTAAGAAATCCATGTTGGTTCGGGGCAACGATACATCTGCAATGAAAGAACATTGCATTTTAAATTATGCTCTCAATGGTATTGGGAATGCAGGATAACGGTAGTTGGTAATACCCTGTTTGAGTCCTTTTTTTATGAATAGGAATTATATGAGCGCTTTTCCCTGGGAGACCGAAAGTCAGAAGATGCTGAAGATCAAAGCTATGTTCGCGAAATTTACGGTAGATATCATCGGCCATCTGAACGTGATATTTATGGAATTATTGAGAAATTTCACATCCAAATCATGCTATTGGCTATACACACACCAACAAGAATGAAGCAGTGTGTTTGAAAGAAATTATCGCGGCTGTGGTTGTTTGTGTCGAAGAGGACCCGTATAAGTAGGTCTTATAAGATCCAATCAGTGCAAGAGCTAAAGCCGTGTGAAAATTTATTGCGTCGGATATTGAGGGCTTTTGGACTTTAAATCAATTGAAAGTTGACCCAGTTTTTTTACCGAAAAATTTCAAAAATATTCAGTAATGGAGCTCAATCTTAGATAAACGGCTACGTAAGCAAGTAGAATTGCCATACTTGGACCCAGAACAATAATCAAGAAGTCCGCTAGATGTAATTGCCGTAAAACCAGCAACGATTGACGCTTTGGAGCAAAAAATGCGTTCTAGTAATACGTGATATACGCCCCCATGTTTGAAAAGGTGGTCAAAGATTGGACGTTTAGAAAGCGTTTAGCCCGAGGCTGCCCTGGTAGATACATATGTATATGCCCGAAACTATTTTCAAATATCAAATGGCATGAAATAGTCTTTTGATTGAATTTAATAAGTCGCCATCAGATTAATTTCCTTTCTTAACCTCTAAAAATAAAACCCTTAAATTTTTCAGATCCCTTCCTATTCTAAAGATATCTGTTTGCTCTTAACAAATTTGCCGTTATATGTGTTTGCATCGGAGCTCAAGTACAAAAAAATAAATCCTTACCCCCTTAAAGTTGTTTGTTGTTGTTGTTGTTTTACCATCGCTTACTACTAAACCCATCTTTCCCGCTTCTGTTTTAACAGTCCCCGAAGCACCATTGAGAGATGGCTAATTTCTTCCAATGATATCAATGTTATCCGCGTACTTGAAGAGTTGTGGAAATATTATGCCTGTGAATTCCAAACAATCCTTTCGAGTAGATACTTCTTAGAAGCAACTAATCAACCACATCTATTCTCCCTTATATCTTGAGTAGCTTTATTCACATTGCTTTTTGACCAGGAATGTCTAGTAGATGTTCTTTTATAATTGCTCGGCACACCGAAATTAAAATATAAAAAAATTAAAAAACAATATCCAAGCTGTTTGGTAAGATGACATATTAGGCAATCATCTTATCTGATACAAGTCTTACAGGAGATTTTTTTTAGGACCCGAACTTATATTAGGTCTGCCTGCGTCCTCGGTGAGGGTTTCCATTCACAGTTGGGATTCATATGAGCACAACTGAAGATGGCATGACTCTCCAGGTTGCCGGCAGCGGAACGAATGCTTCCCAATGCCTCGATGGGGCACCACACTTTTGCTAAGCACTGAAATGTGCTGGACATAACTGGTAAAATATCCTGCGATGCTGGCTGTGAAAGTTATTATTAGAGCATAACCTCTGTGGATGTCTGGCTTACTCTTGCATCAGGCTGCTGTTACTTGGCGTTGACATGGTGGGTGCTGGTACTGTAGGCACTTTATCACTGAAACGCTTACTCGTCTTTCATCGACAGACTGAAGAGTCCCATTAAAATTAACTTACAACGAGTACAATGGACTAGTTCTTAATCGTAATATAGCTCGCCGTCATATGCTGCTTCAAAATCGATTAACAGGATGTGGTCTTTATTTATTTGAAGTTTCCCCGGGCTTTAATGATGTATAACACTTTCCACACCTTTGGTCCTTGTTGTATTCAATTAACGTCCGTCTAATTGCTGAATGGTGATCAATTTTGCTATTCTCTCAAGCGCTTTCTTCCTCCTTTTTTTATCTATTTCTTGGAAGCTGATGTTTATTCCTTCTTCTTTACTTAAAAAAATTTAGAGCACATCTCGTTCTTCTTTTCATCTCCATCTTGTAAACCTCTTGATGTACTAATAAAGGTACCATCTCTGATATTATGACGACGTTATGTCGTCATCTGCGCCTGAGGTTTGTATCATATGACATCCTGAGAAGTTTTGAGAAATTAGCCCAAGAAATGATCTAGCAGTCTTTTTCATTTGCAATTGTTCAATGACAATTTTCTCACATTATTTCTTCCGTGCAAGTTATCTATTGTGCATTCGCAGGGCCCCCGCCCAATTACCAGGGCTTCGCCCATCAATGAAGTTGTCTAATAAAAAGCGGAGGCAGAGCATATTACTGGTCTTATCGTAAACATCTTCAAATGACGCCACCGAAGGTTGCTACGATTTGATCAGTTACAAGTTGCCGGTCATAGGTCTTGTTGGCGGCAAGACCACCGGTAGTGCCTACCAGGACTTAAATCACGGTACCACAGGAGTCAGGAGCCCCCCGGATTTTGGTCCGGGCTTGACTTGTTGAGGTAGGCTCCCTTGTGGGAGCGTCATGGTGGCTGTGGTTTAAACCCATATTGTTGGGTTGATTTGTTGATTTGACCCATTGTAGAGTTGCAAATAATTACAGGGTGCTGTGACCCTAAGAGCAGTAAGAGGTTTTAGGTCGGCTTCGACCCATATCAAGGGTGGAACTTGTGCCTCCATCACAGTTTCGAATTTGGTATCAAAGAATTGACAAAGAGTGATGGCAAGGTGTATCCTTACTCCCATGGATACATGAGCATCCCGTAAACATAAGTCTACATGACCGGTGGTTTACGTTAAAAACCAGAGACTATGTACATTCGCATCTTGGCAAGAATAAAAAAGTTGAGTGAGTTGATAATAGCTCCTCCGAGTGTTCTGAGATTCAGATTGCTGGAGTTGTTATTATAGTGGTAATTTTTAATTTTGAAAAGTTGACTGTCAGATTTCTGTATGAATGCTAAGCTATGAGGAATGTGTTCTTCCTATATATATTGACATTTCGTCCCACCGCACACACGATTAGCGATTTCGAGTCTGTTTTGGGGGTGGTTCCTTGCAATTAATGTTCTCCAACAGTAAAAAGTGCACCAAAAATAGTAGTCCTCTAAAAAATTCGGTTTAAAATACTTTGTGTCTGAAACTCAGAAAAGAAGTTTTTGGCGAGGTTGTCTTCCTGCTCTGTGGGTTATGAACACATGTTAACTTATATTGCATGTCCAGATACGACGTTTTCTTCGAATTAGCTTTTTTTTATTATTTGTTTTATTAAAGCTTTGGAATATTATTTCCCAACATAGATAATTTTCTTGAAGCAAACAAAAAAATATTTGTTAACCTGCATCACACAGGAGAAGGAATCTGCAAAAAAGGTTTGCAAGCATGCTGTAGCTTCGCTTAAACTCAGAAAGAAACAAAGTTAGGGGAAGGTGTTCAGAATCGGAATGACCTGAGAAACAACTCCTGAAGATGGTCCGTTAACAAATCACTGAAGACTATTTGAAGGAAGACTTAAGTCTTTATGGATTGCAGCAAAAAGAAGATTTCGGAGAGTGCCCGTCTTTTTCGAAGAAATCAAACGTTCTCAAAAGGGGCAACTTAGTCAGATTGGTAATACTCAGAAAATAAGATGGGGCTTACACTGAGTCGAATTCTATCTGATGTTTGGAACGCACTTCCCAAGTAGCTCAACTGTAGGCATAAGTGGGTGGTATCTGTTATCGATTGTGGTGGGCCACATAAGGCCATCAAACACGCTGTTCCTTCCGTTCATGGTTTCAAGAGACTACACTTCAAAATCTGGTGGGCAGAATGGAACGAGTATTCGACAAGATGTGTATGCGATTAGAGCATTAGAAATAGGGTTTCAGTGAATCTTTTCGAAACTGAGGTAGTTATGCACATGAGAAGATGGGACTGGTCTCGCTCATCTAGTGCCTGAAAGGAATCACAATCTATTTATCTTATGAAGCAAACTATTTGTATATTATTTTGATTAACGAACTTCTATGGATTAAACATGTCAGCACAAATGCCTCTATGGTGCTCTCGGCTGTCTGGCAGTAAAAAACCACTTTCGGCAAGACATCAGGTATGTCATATTTGAATTTACTTGAATATGGTAAGATCACTTATATCCTAATTTATAACCTATTCATTGGTTGATTTGTGGAACAAACAAGCTTCCAGAAAAGTGCGTCACTGCTGTTTTCACCAGACTCCAAAAGAGGTTTGTCTTGGTTGCACAAGGGCTTTCTCTAGTATGACGGGCTCTTCTCTAGATATAATGATGAATCTGCCTCTCGTTGGTTTTCACATCATGGTATGCACTCCCAAACCTATCGTCCGTTTAAAAAGAAATAGTTTGCAGTCCAAATAGAGATTTACGTAATTCTGATGGCACTGATCTATATTACGAAGAATCGCTCGCATCAGGCCTTAGGTACTGCTGAAGCATCTGCTCATGTTTCTATGAAAGACCTAGAAATTCCAGCAAAGGGAACATGGTGTGAATATAATCGACTAGTACTTTGTCTGAGTGCTCTATTCCGATAAAACAACATTACCAAGCTACAAATCTATAGATTAATTAATTAATTCAAAAATTCGCTAGTTTTTCTTTAGCATGGGCCCCAATAGTGATTTCTTACCAAAAAAGTACTCATTAAGTGGGTCTTTCGTCAAATTTGGAAACACGGATTCTAAACTTAAATTCCACATGAGTTCATAGTAGCCATGCGTTTATGCTTACTTTGGATGGAAGAGCATTCTTTTTTTTCATCTGCCCCCTTTTTTTACTTTGACAAATATCCTCTGAAAAAGGTCATCACTTTTATGCCAACGCAGGGAATCTGTTTCGATTCAGGATCATAATACGAGTAATCAGCACGGTAAAACTTAGTCTTACTTAGGCTTATAGGTTCGGGGTATTTTTTATTCTGTCCATCGTACTATTTGTGGGTTCCTTTTAATGAAACATTTCAGTCTTTCGAAGAGTGTGCTCCGCGGTGTTGTCATCAATTTCACAGCAAGCGTCGCAGAATGTTGTATCACTTATGCTGTCTTTCCTGTTGAGGGACAGCACGAAGGCCGCTGACTTCCAAGAAACGGGAAGCATTCTTTTGGGGACTTATGTGAAACTCGACTGTCAACGTAGGTTCGGGTCCTGAAAAACTCTCCCCCGTGATCCAATTGTAACCTGGGACCCAGACAAGTCTCAGTAAAGTCTTGCATTCTTGAACTAGCTTGAAAGTCGTAAGAGGGCTCAGGAAGGCTCGAAGCCCAGCTTGGCTGTCGCACCCTCCACCTGTTCTTCACAATATACTTCGTTGCCATCAAGAATGCGTATATCTCCGCTTGGAAGACAGGCGCAAGTTTTCCGGGCTCTTCTCTAGAAGTGGAATCTAACGTTGCCGTGCTCCAGAAAAACACAAGCGCCACATCCTATATTGGTTTTTGAGCCGTCCGTGATGTCCCGACTGCATTCCGTTCCTGGCTCAGATTCTGGCTGAAAACAGTCCTGGGCACAAGGAAAGTCGATTTCGTACTTTTCCGCAACAGGAGTTCTGATGTCATTGCATCGGACGGCATGTCCTTAAGACCAGAGTCATAGGATACCCGACGAGCACCGTCTTCCAGTGCATGTTGCACCAAAGCCATCTTCCGTCTAGATGGCTTTGCGTCTAAAGTGGAGCTAGGCCTGTTAGGGAAAGCCACATGCAGGCGAGACAGACCGCGAGAGTTTATTCCACCAGATAACCGACGCATAGGATATAATTGGGCTTATTGTAGCCATGTACATCCAGAGGACCCTTTTCGGTGACAGGCCCTGTCTTGTCGATAGCTCTTTTGCACTGCTAGAAGGCCGACAGCGCGTTACAGTCTTTCGACGTATCATGTTTGGTCCATGGAAGTTTGTTCTCCAAGATGACACTTAAATACTTAGCGTCTTTGGAGAATTGGATGAGATGATGAGTCAGACCAGACACCTTTCTTCTTCTCGTAAAGAGAACAACATCAGAACATGACTGAAAGCTTATTATTAGTGCACCAATCATCGACCACGTCTAGAGCTGCTTGCACTTTGAACCTAATATTCGCTAGGCACGATCTTATAGACAGCACAGCTACATCATCGGTGTATGCTTGTTCACGGACGTTAGAAGTTGTGAGCGCGTTGCGCAGTGGGTCGACCAATATGCACCATAGCCATGGAGAAAGGACGCCGCCTTTCGGGGAACGCCTGTTTACTCCCGCCACCATATATTTGCCACAGTCGGCATCCGCGATCAACGTCCTATTCACCAGCATTGCCTTTATCTACAAAACAAGTGATTCGTCCACGCCATGTTGTCTGGCCGAGTTACACACGCCGTTAAAAGTTGTGTTGTCGAAAGCACACTCAACATCGATGAAAATGCCCAAGGCGTATTCCTTCTTGTTGAGTCCGCCTTCAATTCCGCCTACCAGATTTTGAAACGAACTCTCGCAAGACCTTCCGCGTTGATAAACATATTGCATCCCATACAGAGGATGCATTCGCAAAGCAGCTTTGCGCACATGGATCTCGAACATTCTCTAGATACTTTTCAACAAGAAGGAAGTCAGACTGATAGGTCTGAAGCTCTTGGCGAGCGTGTAGCCCTCTTTTGGGATTTTTGCTATAAAGGCTACTCAGTCAGCCAGGTTTCGGATATGTATGCCAGTGCCAGGCTGGCAGTGAAGAATCTCCTCGGTGTTACCAGCAGCTGATCTACACCTTTTTATAACATAAGTGTGTATACATATTCCATTGGTGCCAGGCGACTTGAAGCCATCAAAAGAAGCAACGGTATGTTTAATGGCCTCATCTTTCACCACAACCGATGAGATATACCAGCGTGTTGTGTTATTCAGATCACCAGCAGCTTCGTTAATAGTAGTTGGTTGTAAGCTGCATCCGATGTGGTTACCTGGGAAGTGAGCCTCAAGCATAAGACGGAGAGTCTCTGCTTTCTACTCAGTATAGGTACCATCCGATTTTCTGAGTGGCTCCAGCCTGGATGATCTTCCCCTTTTGAGGAAGACTTTGAAAAGCCTACTGGTTTCACCGACAGTTTCGATTTGTTAGCAAAAATCTTTGTAAGAGGCTCTGTTCGAAATCGGAATTCGTTTTGCTTCGATCTGTAACGATCGAAAATTAGTATTCAGTGACCTGTTAGAAGTTTTCTGTTTTTTTTACGATGACACTGCAGATCTGCAATCTACCAAGAAACGCTCGATCGTACATAATTCTCGACTTCAATACAATTATTAGTTCGGGGATGTGAAACCCAAGTTTTACGTCATATCTACTGATGACATTCCAAATTAAACCAACAGTAGTCAGATACTTCAGTTGAAATACGTCAAACACTAATCCACATTATTCAGATATTTGTGTGATTCTTAAGTGTGTAAAAAAAAAATCGTTTTCGTCTGCCTTTTTTTCTTCTTTTAGTGAAAACCTCTGCTTCTATTGCACCGCAAATAAGACTTCTCCGTTATATCGACTCATATATAATCTCCACGACATGGTCACACGGATAAAGATACTTTTTTATCCGTATATTTTTATGACATACCTACTCACATTTCTTATCTTGTTATTGTGGGAAGTTCGTTCTCTTTCTCACCTGGATGCTGAAGTTGGATGCAAAAAACCTGCAGAACCAGAAACAATTCTGCCTCTCGACGACTATCGATCCATTCAACCATGGTAAATACATCACCTGTGTTGTTGTTGTACCTACCACTCAATGGTGGTTAGTTGTGTGAAAGAGATAAAATGAAATCGAAGTAATGGCCGCATTATATGGATAACTTGGTTGGCATAACGATTCAAGGACGTATGCAATGTTTGTCCCGCTTCCTCTAACATGGAGACTCAAAAGTAAAACATTTGGAGACTTTCTACCATGTTGGATTTGCTTGAAAATCACCAGAATTGTCTCATTGCCAGAGGTAATAGATTCCAAAAGGAGAACCAGACAGACTAGACAAGAAGGCAATTGTAAATTGTAGATACATTGTATCTGAGAGCCACAACTACAGATGAAGTTATTTAGATGCTCGTACTCGTACTCGTACCCATATCAAATCATTCGCTCTAAAGGCGATTGTGCAAAGAACGGTTTTGTGCGCTAAATTATTTATTTAAATAAGTTGACAGTTGGCGTTTGTCGGGGAGTCAGAATTGGTTTTGATGTCAGTGGGAGAAATTGAAATTCATATCTTGATGAGAGTTTTGATGTCGATTTTATGGTTTTTACTGAACTGTTGACAGGTTCATTCACAACATTTTTATTCACTAAAAACACTGGACAGTCTATCAACGATGCGTTTGACTTTGCTTTTGAATTGTTGTAGTTTTATCGACTGCTTTCGATTTTCGCTCTCGGTTATGGGAAGAGTTTGTCTTGGATTTCATATATTCGTGTACACATATTCTTTCGATATAATACCTGTTTTGGCTGAGATATGAATCACTTAACTTGGTGAAAAGGAGTACGAATCACGTATAAACACAAATATATTTATATATGACACAGTTACAGAGGTTTTATATGAAAATGTCAAACTCCGACAAAGAGAATCAAAGTAATGACTCAGAATTTTGCTTAATAAAAGTAGATACATGAGAATTTTTATGACTTCATACAGGAAGTACAGACGGATATTTTGGCATAAATTTTGGCTTTTTTTCAGATATCGATTTAGTAAATTGAGACGTGATTGCAGAAACTCAATTAAAGGTTGAAGTAAAGATTTTCTTTTTTCTTTTATATCACCTAAGAAAGTCATATACTACAATATACGTGTATTTATGTATCTACCTTTATTGAAGGTAAATGCGTACAGATATTGGAAAGGGAAATTCGAGTACAACAATTCCTTTACCGTCGGATATTCATAGACTAATTGTAATTTAATGTCAGACATCGGTTTTAATAGGACATAATTAAAGCCCACTACTGCATTAAATTATTTTTAATATTGATTTCAATCTCTGAATTTAACCTGCAGATGCGCAGTAATTAAGTAGGTACGTTAGTATAGTTTCAGCAGGCTTACAATGAAGTCAGTCGAACTTTAATTACGGCAATATCTCTAATAAGGATACAAATCTCCGCTGATTTTTTGATATGGAAACGATTGTAGTTCAAATTCTTTAGCTGAATCATCAAGTGAGATTCAGAATCCACCTGGATATGACTTAGCATGAACAAAGCTATGATCCGATCCTCCAGCCAATTAAAGACCTATTAGGATCCTTCCATGCCCATGAAAGGTTCTTCAAAAACTCCTATCAAATTAGATAACAACAGTCTGGTTTCAGAGCTTGTTATAGCTGTTCTACGGCTATGGTAACCCTGCTCGAAGAAATCAGAACTGGATTTTATTCTGGAAATCTAACGCTTCTCCGCTTTCAAGAACATTTGATAAAGTAAATTATAATGTTTTGTGTTGGAAACTTAAGAACTTTTTTGCATTTAGTGAATGGGCAGTCAAACTAACTGGCAGTTCCCTATCTGAAAGGTTTCAAAAGGTAGTTGGTGGTGATTATCGCTCAGTTCTTAAGCTCCTAAATCAAGGTGTACTACGGGGGTCCTATTGTGTGCTGCATATTTATTAATTAATTCCCATCAATATGCATACATAGCTCATGGATCGAAACGTCTCTCTAGACTTAATGAGCTGGAATTGTTTTTAAATAAGGACCTACAAATAAAATTCATAGGTGGTCAGTAACAAACGGATTATTACTTAGCACTATTAAATCGGAAATACTAGTAGTTGCGATCTCCAATTGCCAGGTTTTCGGCTTGCAGATAGGAAACTATGCTCCGGCGAGGTTGTAACTAGCCTTGGCGGCAAGTTGGGGATTTATTTCAGGAGTTTTTGGGGATTTATTTCAAATTTCAAATTAGGGGGTTATTTAATGATGAAATAAGTCCGCAAATTCAACTATGAAAGAAAACTTATTTCACTCTTGTATAGGACTTATTTCATACCTTTTTGGGGACTTATTTCATTTTCTATTTTTGGACTAATTTCACAGTGAAATTCGTCCCTAATTTTAGGAGGTTATTTCATTTTCCATTTGGGGGGTTATTTCCTGAAGCCGTCTTGGCTACGCTATAAATGGCCAGTTATCCCCGTAGAACCATGCCAATAAAATAGTTTGATGTACGAGGTGTGTTCCGAAAATAAAAGGAATTTTTAAATATCGCGGGCTTGGAGAGCCCGATTGTCATTTTTTTTATTATGTTGGTATAAATTCATCTGAAGTATGATAAGATTTTCAATTGTATTCGTCGTTTACTTTGTCTGTGGCAGCCGATTTTTGTTATTAATCGCCGGATCATAGAAATTGTATGAAATTTTGCGTAAAAAATTAAATAAAGTGTAACAAATTGTGTGAAATGTTAACAAAGACCTATGTTGAGTCTACTATGAGTAAAACAAGAGTTTACGAGTGGTATAAGCATTTCAAAGTTGGCCGTGAAGACGTTGAAGATGACGAACGCCCCGGATGCCCCAGCACATCAGCTAACGATGAAAATGTGGAAAAAGTGAAAAAAATGGTCATGAACGATCGCCGAATCACAATCTGAGAAGTCGCTGATGATGTTGGCAAATCGATTGGCGCATGCCATGAAATTTTTTCGAATGTTTTGGGTATGAAACGCGTGGCAGAAAAATCTGTTCCAAAATTGTTGAACTTTGAACAAAAACAGCGTCGAATGGAGGTTGATTAGGTGGCACTAAATAAAGTCAACGTGTTTGCAGAATTACTGAAACGTGTTATAACAGGTGACGAAATATGGGCTTACGGTTTACGTTCCAAGCATTCTTGCTCGCCAAGACCGCAAAAAGCCAAGATCGCTGAAAGACCTAAAGGCTATAAAGGATTGGAAGAAGCGCTGGCACAAGCGCATAATATCTAATAGGGACTATTTTGAAGGCCGCAACATTAATGTAGACGAATAAATAAATATTTTTTTCAAAAAATTTAAATTCCCGTTATTTTCTGAACGCACCTTATAAATACGGGTAATGCATGCGTATCTGCATATTATACCCCACTGGAAACACATCGTAAGCTTGTTGTAGCCTTCGTTCTGCAGCTTTAAACATATTCAGATTTAGCCTACACTTCACTTGATCATGTTTCGCATAGAAAACTTCAGGCTGCATTCAGTGATGAGGTCCGCAGCAATCATGGCTTGCGTAGATACGACCATATTTCCTTTTAGACTCATAGGTTACTTCGTTACTCCCTGAAAGAGTTTTTAGATCTAAGGAATTATATGTTCTTACATAGAATTATTTATAAGCAATATCCGTCACATCTGTTTCAAAAATTATCTTTTATGGGGTCTACTAGAACTTGTTCCTTGCCGTAATAGGTATCTAAATTCCCCTCGTTTATTTTTTGTCCACGCTGTACCTCTATGGAATACGATGCCTCAACGAATCCGCGTTGTGTCTAATACAATACTTCACACTTCAGAAACGCAATGCTATTATATTTCTGGTCTTCTTTCCATACTTTAATCACAATCTGTCTAAACATTTAACGCCCTTACTATGTTCAAAATCAATTGTGTTTTGAATTATATACATATATATCTTTATCTTATGATTATGTTAAACCAATCCAAGTACCAATAAGATGTAATCTTAATGTACGTACCAATAAACAAATTAAATGAAAATGAAATGATTCTAAGCTAAACTAGAGGAAATAGCCTATTAGAAGACGGCCTGATTAATTTTTTTGAAGCGAATTAAACCTCTTTGTACTAACCGCAGGAAGAATTATAAATGCCTTCAAAGTACTTACTAAAAACAGGGGAAAGCAAACATTGGTTTTGAATGTTTAAAGATTGTAATGGTAAGGAAATAAAGAGTGCGGCAAGATATTCAATAAGCGAGTTGTGTGGTTTAGGAAAGAATCGCAACATTTCAGAGTATCTTCGAAGTTGCCGAGGCCAAACTAATGAGCAATATTAGCGAGACGAATGTTACTATTAAAGGTTTGATGGGCCGCCACGTGCTACTGGCAATTTCATCTGAGCCCTGGTAAAAAAAAATTTTTAGAACAAAGTAAGGCAGGATATATTTTATCGGTGTTCTGCGACATAGAATGTGTGGTCTTCCATCGTAGGTTTTCGTTGACACACTTAGCGAGAACGGACATTCTTTCGATTTTGACGAATGAGTGCCATACAAGGATAATAATTAGGTGCTTTAATTTCACATTAACGACGGCAGACACCAAAGTGTTTTGAAAACATTGTATTCCACTAAGTCAGTGGATCCAAAATTATTAATATTGTTTGGGAATTTAATGAGTTTAAGACAGCCCGGCGTGCTCGCTCTACGGTTGAGGAGCAGGAACGCAAGTCCGGGAATGAATAGGAAAAGTACAGAGTACTCTCGTCAGCAAAGAAATATTATATATTGGATGAGAAGTAGCGGACAAGACATCATTTATGAAAATAAGACGAGTGTCGAGGACACAATGAAGCCCCGTCCAAAACAGTTTGAATTGACGTCTCGAAAGATTATTTCTAATCAATTAAAGAAGAGATTTATCTATCCTCATAATTTTTCGTCAGATAAGTATAGAATTTGGTTCCGCTTTTCGGTAAGATATCCCACCAAATCACCAATTGCTAGGAAAACCGTACTGCCGATCATTAGGAAGTTTTGAGTTCTCAAGATATTTCATGAGCTGACGGCTAATCAGCATCTCCATGATCTTGAAAAGGGGGGACAAGTGTAATGGTTATGTTGTCTGTTGTTTCCTATCCACTCAGAAAGAATTCTAAGGAGTGGAATTGAAGAAACGCTTGAGTAAACGTTTTGCCACATAGAAGAACACCTCTTCCGATGAGGGCGAGTAATACTATCATTTAATATTCGATGCGTGTAGGCATAATCTGGAAACGTTGAGGTGACTGTAAAGTGGAAAGCAAGCAAATAAGTCTTGTCCAAGAGCTGATAGCTATAATGCCGTTAAAAATGAGCTTTGGGGTTGAGGAAAATGCAGAATTTCTTACATATGTTATTAATGAGCTACTAACAATTGCCACTACCTCTGGGAGTTTATAGCATTTTTTTGCAGTGTTTTTCATATCAGGACTTCATATGTCAAAGCAAAGGAAGGCGTTGCAGTTATTCCTGACTCGTCTAAACTATTTTCGATTATCCTTTCTCAAGTTGGTTTTGAAAGACAGAAAAAGAATATTCTCTAACCCTGAAATGCTCATTACAGTTCGACCTATACTACGCCTTTTCTGCTGGTTTTCTACTCTTCATCCGACGAGTGATAAAGCATCTAATTCCAAGGACAATAATGTTTCGTTTTTGAGGAAAGACATCAAGGAAATGTCTCTAGCTCAAATTTGGTGTTTCGTATGGCCATACAGTTCATTTATGGAACGAGAAATTAGCTGATTTGACGCAGTGGTCCTACCAGCCTAAAGGAGTTAACACCTCAACGGCTTATTTATCAGCGTGAGAAGTTAAAAACAATCAATGTCAGATATTTGCGCGGATTCAACTATGAGCTAGGTTAAGTTGTCATATCATCACTAGATAAAAACAAGGCACTTCACTTACTCTGACTTAGCCATTGTACTATGTATAGATGTATAGACAAAGACTTATATAAAAGGCTTGAAACTATTATAAACAAGGTTTTTTAAGGTCCAGAAACAGTAAATGGTCTGATGAAGAAATAAGTATGGCTGAATGTGCAGAAAACATTGGGTAACGTCGTATAGATAAGTCAAATTATGAATTGAAATGTTGAATGCCACTTCTTCTATAGATAGCTCTACAGCCCGGAGTGGACCTGACCAATAAATATTAACCATTTGCATAGTTTTTAAGCAACTACCTCCTACACACTCCAAGATGGATGAAACCCCTTTCGCTTGTAAGAGGCACCTAAGACAAGATTCGAATCGAAGCTATTGGGCCGAAGCTTTAATATTCATTCACTCTACATATCCTAGCCATCTCAGACGAGTGATGAACACTTTTGGGACCACCTCGAAGTTGCTGTATGGCTCGTAGAATTCGTTATTATATCTGCTCCTTAAAGGCTCAGCAAAATTCCATCCAAGAAATTTGCGTTAAGAACAAGAAAGGATATCCTTGTCAATACTTTTGCACTATAGAGTAGAACTGAAATGATGAGGATCGTATAAAATGTCTTATGAACGCCTCTTTACAATGTCTTCGCATCCCTTCGTTTAATTTCTGATGAGATGTCACTATCAGAGCTAATAGTAGCAGCGAGATGGATAACTGCACCAGTGGTAGCTCGCTGCGTGATATGAATGTCTTAAGTATATGCTTGCGTGATACTTGCACAGAACTTTTGGAAAATTGTGGCTATGGTGCTGGGTTTTCGAGATTCCCACAATTTTTTCTATTGTAGCAATATGTTAAGAATTCACATGAAAGTGTATTACCTCCGGGTGATATTGGTTCCCAACTTGAGCTAGCATTCTCCATTGTCATTTTACACGATCTGATAGGCTTTTGTAGAGATGTGAAAGTTAGATATGGCTCTGTATAGCTCGCGCCCATATGCAGCCCTGAGGTCGACTCTGGCAGGTTAAATTAAATAGCCTTCAAACAACTATAGTGGTTAAGAGATATTGAGACTATTGATTACATTTGCAAAGAAACAGCTTAAACGAAATGGTAAACTACAGAAACTTTAATGTATTAAACGTGAGCATCTACTCGTAAGTTCTATTTAAATAAATAGTGTAGTGTAGCTTTGTTTGGAAGGTTGCAAATTTTGCTATATGGTATATTTTGTTAAATAATGTCGTAGTATAACGGATATGAAAATTATGCGCACAGCTTGTAACCTCTTCAGAGACGTTGTGCTTCCGGCTGTAAGCAATTGGACGGTTGGACTTTAGGGGAGAACATTATCAGCATTTCGATTGCGAATAGGGTTAATCACGTATAGAGCAGAGGCGACTGGGGTAACATTTCAAAGACGGCTAAGACAGATCTCTGGACATAAAAAAAATTTTACGCTGAGGAGCTGTATAACCCCCGATATTCAACTCTCAGTGAATTTAACTGACAACATGCAAATATAGACGAGTTTTGTTTTTTTAGAGGGTAGAATAACCAGAAGATGGCTAAAATTCAAATAAGTTTTCCTCAGAAGAGGGACTAACTTAATTGATTCTTTATTAATCTGAAGATTACTATTTTCCATCACAATCCCCAGAGTTAGAAATAGTGTGTGGTAGTTTCATTAATAAGTCGCTACTTAGCCAAGACTTTTACTATCACACTGCTTGCAGTTGTGTTTTTAAATTTCTGAACAAACGTTTCACTTTCGTTTTTGTGTAAAGTTGTTGTTAAAAGATTTTTTCGATGAAATCAGGGGAATATCCTTTGATACAGCACTCCTTGTATATCGATGACAGAAGTCTCTCTTTGTGTCTTGGATTAATGTTAGCTGTGCCTATGTAGTATTCATGCCTCATCATTTAAAACTGTGTCCACATTTTGGTACAACTCATTTAACTTCTCCATTCGCTATCTTTGTAGACTGGGTATTCGAAAAAATATTTTTTTTGTCGAGGAAACCAAATTTTTACTCCATATTTATTCTTATCAGTGCCGTAAAATAATACGAAAATATTAATCTCCGTGGTAACAGTTCGAACATATTTTTTACGCCACGGAAAATCAAGTATTGTCAATTCGATGTCGATTTCAACAGTTTGACTTTTGTCCTTTAAATAGCGAAGTATCCAATGAGAGGTGTTATTTTGAATTTTACATCATTGTTGAACTGTCGATACTCAACTATCACTGGTATGACTTTTGATAAGGTTATTAAATCTTGATTAATATGTACTCCCACGAGGTGGCGAAAAAGTGAAAATTCACTACGAAATTCGGTGAGAATATCGCGGAAATGTTTCGTGAAGTTCATACTGTTTTTGGTCAATGTCAAGCGCCATCTCGCACGGCTATAGTGAATTTAAGCGATAAACTTGAACGTCTCGGACAAAACGGTGATATGAAGATTCCAACTCGTGCTCTTCAGGCAAGATCAGTAAGTGAGAGTGTGATTAAAAGCGGAATTGGGCCTATTCGCAACCACTTTGCACTGCATTTTTAATAAAGAATTTAACCTACTTCTAAGGTCCAGTTGACATTTGAAGGATTGAAGCCAGCAGCCATGCTCAACGCCGTATTTTCGCTGATTGGCTACTGGAATTGAATTGACAAGATCACGATTTTTTACACAGAATTATTCTAAGTGATGAGGTTCAAACCCAATAGAAGTAGTGGAACAACCTCTCCATCTACAATGAGTGCCAATTTGGGTCGGTTTTAGGGCAATGAGATCGTCACATTGGGACATATTTTTTTCGAAAATGATGCTAGTGCGACCGTTTCAGTGAATGGCTTGCGTTACCGAACGATGATGACTGACTGTTTTTTACTTGAAATTGATAGTATAGACGTAGACGACGTTTATTTTTACCAGAACGGCGCTACACGCCAAACAGCTGGTGATACAATGTCTCTACCGTGTACCGAATTTTCTGGATGTGTGAATTCTGTAAATGAAGACTTCAATTGATCGAGATCGCGCGATTTAATACCATTATACTTCTACCACCAGTGATTTATGCACTAAAAGAAAATATCAGGGCTGTTATTCACGAAATACAGTTGCAATTATAGCAAAACGTAATGAAAAATTTCATCAAAAGAATGACAATTTGTAGCCAGATGCCAGGCAGACATTTAGCAGATGTATTTCATTATTAATCTCAGAGTTTTTAATTTAAAAAAAAATAAAAATATTACCAGTTTTCGTAAAAATGATGCATTTTCCTTTTAATTTAAAATTACACCTCTTGTTGAATGACCCTATGTGTCGAACATTTTCTGGAAAGACTCTTATTTTCTATCGTAACTTATACGGGTGTAAGAATCAGCTGGTGCAAGTCATGGCACAATAATTAAAAAGGGGGTTCTTTAGGAGCTTGAAGATCGGAGTTCTTCAGTCGCGGCTTACTTTTGTCTTAATCGGTTTGTCAGCAAGTAAAATTGAGGCCTCTGATGTCAGGCAAATCCAGAGGATAGTGGTGGGATAAAATTACAAACACAAAAGTGCACCGTTTGATGTGGTTTGTTCTCTGACAACGTGCGTGAGGCCCGATTCCACGTAACAGTTAAAAGCTCAGCTTGCCGGATAGTGATCATTCTTTGAAAACATTTATGACACTGACTTAGTGCCATATTGTAGATGCTTTTTGTTTGGCTATGTAAAGTCTTTTGAAGCCAACATTCAATGCGTTATTTGTGGAAAAGAGCTCAAATGCTCTTAAGAGCCATCCAAAATTTGACCGATAAGATAATTCGACAAATCACTATGTCTGAAACATAATGTCTTGAACTGTTTTTTCTCCATTCTTTGATTCAAACTCTATTCCTGTTATTCTTTAAAGAGGAGTTCTATAGTTCTTAAAAAAAACATCGTTTTGATGGGGCTGATTTCATAGTGGTGCTTGTCTATGAGTGTGATGCAAAGGGTTCACATAACATAGAATGCTGAATGAGTTATTGCAGGATCTTTTTGCTTGAGTAAATACAGAGCTGATGTCCAAGTTGTTGGTAATCCAATTATCCGCCCATATTTAAGTGATTTGGGGATTAGAGAATTCTTAAGCCTTACCTCCAGCTATTAACAGTTTTGCTACTAGTCCGTAAGGCCAGTGACTTTGTTATTTTGTTTTGTTTTTTTTTTTTTGATTTTTAAGCTCATCTCGGAAATAGACTGCTTTAATGCTGAATGTATCTAGGTTTTCTTCATGCTACCTTCTTTAGCTCATATCCATGAAGGAGCTGCTGGAAATGCCTTTTAGATGGATCTATGATTTCGGGGGTTATTGGTAGCTGTGTGAAGATTGTTGAGTACTAACCCCACTGTTCATTTCGACTTATTTTTAAGTTTTTAGTATTTTGAGAATCTGCCCATCTAAAATATTTTAGTTGACAGTCGTTTGAGTGAGTTGATGTGAGTGTTTTTTGTGAAAATGAAAAAAATTAAGTACCGAGCTGTTATTAAATTCTTGTTTTTGAAAGGCAATACGCCTATGCAAATCAAAAATGAGTTGGACTCTGTGTATAAGAACTCTAAGAGCTTGGGAGATGATGAACGTTCGGGACGTCCAAAAACTGCAACCACTGACGATAACATTGCTAAAGTTCACCAAATGGTGTTGGACGACCACCGAATTAAAGTGAGAGAGATAGTAGAGGTTATGAAAATGTCCAAACAACGTGTTTGTTACATATTATGTCAAGATTTGAGCATGAGAAAGCTGTCCGCGAGTTGGGTGCCGCGTTTGCTTACGTTAGACCAAAAACGTGTTCGAATGAACATTTCCAACGCTCTGTTCGCGCAGTTTAGGCTCAATAAATCTGAGTTTTGGCGCCCATTAATTACTGTAGATGAAACTTGGATACACTTGGCTATACGTCCGAAACAAAACCTCGGTCAAAACAGTGGACAGCAAAGGGCGAGCCGGCTCCAAAAAAAGCAAAAACTGTTTTTTCGGCTGGGAAAGTGATGGCGACTGTTTTTTGCCAAGGTGAAGGCAGAAATTGCGGAAAAACGGTAACATTTGCAGAAAAAGAAAATCTTGTTTCACCAAGACAAAGCGCCGCCTCACACATCAGCGGTTGCCATGGCGAAAATCCATGAATTACGGTTTGAACTGCTTGAGCCCCAAGCGACTCCTTTTTGTTCCCTCATCTAAACACTGGGCTCGGAGGACAGAGATTTTCGTCAAATGAGGAGGCAATCACCTCCGTGAACAATTATTTTGCAGAGAAAAACGCCAAGTACTATTTGGATGGGCTAGAGATATGGGAGCATTGCTGGGAGAAATGTGTAGAGTTACAAGGGGACTATGTAGAAAAATAAAAAAAAATTTAAGAAAAAATGTCTTGTATCATTGTTCGGTCGGAAACTTTCCGTACAATATGTTGTATGTAAATATACTCGTATGTAGTCGGTTTGAGTTGCAGAGAGGTTGAGCGGAAAATGGTTAGGACAGATTTAAGTAAGATAGGAAGGAAAGCAGGGATAATATATGTATTGTGAGAAGTATTAGTTAAGGGGTAATAGATGAAAAGTAAAGAAGAATAGCACTTTTAAAATTTTGGAAATTAGAGATTGTTTCAATTCACGCGGGTAATGAGTTCCATAGTCTTATTCGAAATAGATAATATTCGTAGTTCTAGTAGAACGAGAAATTTAAGTTTTGTGTACAGATATGTCGGACATTGGTTGTAAATGATTTTGTGATGAAAAATACAGTTTCTTGCATTGATGTAATCTTGCAGAGCACATCCAAGTAGCTCTCGAGAGATGTGGTCGCTTCTACGAAGGCTATAAACATATCGCATCCCATCATTGAAGGCAACTTGCAGTTTACGTTGAGTAGACGATCTCAGCGTATGTAATGAGAGGTAGTACTAAGCTTATTATCAGCTTGCATCAAGTTTCAATCGGTGTAAAATAAGCAGAGGCATCCATAGATTCGTCCAACGACAATGTTTATGTGATTGTAACTTGATAGGCTACAGTTTATGACAAAGCCTAGACTAGTGACGGATTCAACCAATCTGATTTTATTATTAATAAGCCATGTATCCGGTAAAAGATTAAGTTTGAAATTGGATTTCATCGATTTCATGGAGCGGCATTGCTGCGTGAAGTTGAACTTCATCTGCATATAAGTGAGCTGATGTATGTTTACAAACGTGTGGAAGATCATTTATAAAAATGCAAAATAAGATTTGTCCCAACATTGATCCCTGTGGTATGCCTTGTGTGATTTTTTTTAATTTAGAATGATTATCATGAGTGATGACCCTTTGCTACCTTCCAAAGAGAAAGCCTTTTATCAGTTTAACTGCTCTGCCACTAAGCCCGAATAAGTTTTCGAGTTTCCAAATCAGAATTTCATGGTTTACCGTATCAAAAGCTTTTGAAAAATCTAATAATCATGCCTTATTTCCTCAAGTAAGTTAACCATAGCCGAGAAACAACTGCGGTTGGCGCTAAAGTCAGACTGTTGAGAACTTAGCAATTTATGACGTAAAATATATTTTAGAACTGTTTTGATATTATCTTTTCAAAAAACTTAGACAAACAAGGTAGGGTGCTAATCGACCTGAAATCAGCGGGGGAGGTTGGGTTTGATTTTTTGGAAATTGGTAAGGCTGCGATTTTCCAGGAATCCGGAAAAGCCGTGGTTATAATGCACCAGTTGATAACTTCGGTAATGTAGGTAATGATTATTGGCAAAATAAGTTTGACAAAGCGTATTGGCAGACCGTCTTCTCCTATGGTGTCAGGCTTAATGGCGGCTATAGACTCTGCAACTTCATTTTCGGTGACCACTTTGAGATCCTCCAGTCTGCCATTAAGATGTGCTGAGTTTACTGATTGGTTGTTTTTTTTTTTTTTTTTTTAAAAGAACTTAACACTCAAGAGGGTATTACTACTCTTAAAATGCCGGAGCACGTTTTTTTTTTTTTTTTTTTCCCGGCGAGGGCAGGTGAAAATCTTCCATCAGACACTATGAGGATCAGAAGCGCGTGCTCATAGTAGTGTGAGATTCTTACTCACTAAAAACACCTCCCTTCATTGTTGATTTTAATACCGCAACTAAGTAGAACTTATCAAGCAGTTTTTATTTCATAAGTTAGTCACGATTGGTAGGACACTTTCCAATGGAAGACCCTACATATTCCGCTTTCTTAATGCGGTTTCAATTTATCGCGCAAGGTCCAACGGTTTAGTTCGTTGAAGACGGCGTAGTATGTTTCGTTCGTCCAAGACTTCTAGGACTGTATTGTTGATATGGCCGCTTAACCGGACTTTATGTTTTCGTGCGCAGTTCCTGACTTCATCTTCCACGAAAGGAACTCCGAGGTCTCGATGCAGGTCATTATTTCTTATAAACCATGGGGCACGCACAAATTGTCGTAGCACTTTATTTTCAAAAGTTTGTATTATATTTACATTTGATTTCTTAGTACAACCCCAGAGTTGTATACCATAGGTCCACACCGGCTTTAGCACTTGCTTATAAAGAAGCAGCTTGTTTTCTAAGCTTAGCTTGGAATATTTACCAAGTAGCCAGTACATTTCTCTGTATTTGGCCTCTAGTTCTTTTCGTTTCTTTCTAACATGCGTTTTCCATTTAAGCTTCGCGTCAAGTGTCATTCCCAAATACTTAGCCTCGTTTGCAAAGGGGATACACACCGAGTTTATAGAAATGGGCAAGTGATTTATCTTTCTGTAGGTGAAGTCAACATGTACAGATTTTGTCTCATTAAGGGTAATTCGCCAGATCTTTGTCCACTCGTAGACTTTATTTAAAGCAGTCTGAAGTTTCGCCGTTGAGTCTTCTATTGATTCTCCAACCGCTAAGATAGCGGTGTCGTCAGCAAAAGTAGCGAGAACAGTATCCTCGACGTGTGGTATATCTCTTGTATATAAAAGGTACAAAAGTGGGCCCAGTACGCTTCCCTGCGGTACTCCGGCTAGGATATCTTTAAATTTCGAAACATCATTTCCGTATCGAACGCGAAAAATTCTATTTTCAAAATAGCTTGTCAATATATTATAAAGCTTTAATGGCAAAATTCGTCGCAGTTTGAACTTCAAACCTTCATGCCATACTTTGTCAAAAGCTTGTGAGACGTCAAGAAATACGCTCGAACAAATCTTTTTTTCTTCCAGGGATCTTTCAATTACATCAGTAATTCTATGCACCTGATCAATTGTTGAATGCTTAGTCCGAAATCCAAATTGATGGCTGGGAATAAGATTTTGGTTTTCGATAATTGGGAGAAGACGTTTTAGCAAAATCCTCTCAAAGATTTTCGACAGGATCGGTAGGAGAGAAATGGGTCTGTATGATTTTTTATCGTTTGGAGGTTTTCCTGGTTTTAGTACCATAATGACTTCTGCAACTTTCCACTGGCTTGGCACGTATTCAAGCCTCAGAGCCGCGTTAATAATGTGTAAGAGCTTTATAAGTGCTTTTTGAGGTAGCATTTTCAGAACTTCTCCGGTAATAAGGTCATACCCCGGAGCCTTCTTTGGTTTTAATTTCCTTATTACAGTTTTGATTTCAGCAAGAGTTGCATTTGTCATTACAAAATTACTATATGCTATTTCTAAAGAACTGGTGCCGGGTGCCAGTGTCGGGCCGTCGGAGGGCTTGAAAATTTCTTCAAGATAGTCGGCAAAAACCTCCGCTTTTTCCTTATCCCCCTTAGCCCATTCGTTATTGCCGACCTTGATTGGTGGCGCGGGGATTTTGGGCCTTTTTAAGCATTTTAAAGCTTTCCAAAGCGAGTAATTTGTTCCTTTTCCTGCCGTCAGGTTTTGAACATATGTATTTACTTCGGAATTTCTGTAACTTTTAAGAGTCTCCTTGAGCAGATTACAGAGCCTGTTTAAGCGTGTTTTGTCCTGCGGCGCTCGAGTTGTTTGCCATCTTTTGCGAGCTTTTCTTTTTTCTCTTATCATATCTTTTACCTCAGGCGGGTAGTTTAAGTTACGTTTAGCCGTGTTTTTTCGTTGACAAGGTGTATTGTTCCACGCAGCACATTGGACTATTTCAACGAAAGAATCCACTTCGATTTCGAGTTCAAGTGCTGCTTTAAGTGAAACGTCTAGTTCTAGGTTATTATTAATCTCATTTCTGAATCCTTCCCAATTAGTATTTCGTCCAGTTAGTCTTAATGGTCCTTGTTTTTTAATAAACGTGTCGTTCATTGTCAGTATGACTGGAGAATGATCGGAGCTTTCATCAACGTTTATATCCGAGTTACGAATTCCTTTAACAACGAAGAAATCGACAAGATCGGGTATTTTCGTTGTGTCTGTTGGCCAATAAGTCGGCTTGCCCGTTGAATAGAAGTCACAATTGTGTTCCATACATGCTTTATAGAGTATTTTACCCTTTTGGGAGACACATCTTGATCCCCAAAAAGTGTGTTTGGCATTGAAATCACCGCCAATCATAAAAGCCGATCCAAGAGAATTGAATATATTTTTAAATATATGTTCTGAAGGCGTAAATCGTGGAGGACAGTAGATGGCTGAAATAGTAAAGGAGTTCCGTACCAATTTTACGCGCACCGCAATTAGTTGTACAGACTCGAGCTCTACTTTTATATCTTCGTTGTGCTCAAGAGACTCTTTAATGTATACAGAGGATCCGCCTCTCGCGTTTCCCGAAGGGTGATACGCGTAGTAATCTTTAAAACCTCTAATTTTTGCAGATGACCCATTTTTCAAGTGGGTTTCGGAAACCAAACAAACGTCAATGTCGTTTTTCCTTAGGAATAACTCAAGTTCATAAAGTTTTTCTAAGATTCCGTTTGCATTCCAGGTGAGTACGTTTAATTTTTCCCTTTTCATTTTTTAGGCGAAGGACGTTTTTTATTGAACCTATTTTCAAACTTCTTTAGCTTATCTAAAATAAGTTCATTGATTTTGTTTTGCTGCTCAAGCTGCGCGAGAATAACGGAAAATACTTGGGAAGCAGGATCTCCGGAATCTTTTGCCTTTAGCTTGGTAGCTTCAGCGTATGTAAGTTTTTCCGATGCTTTCTTTTCAACACTGGAATCAGTCACTTTCGCCTTGGCGTTTTTAACGATATTTTGAGCAGATCCCGATGTTTTTTCTTTAGTTTTGGGATTCTCTTTTTGTGGCTTAAACAACTTGTCACGTCTGTTTTGCAACTCCTTTGCTACTTCACAGCCACGGAAATTTGCTACGTGTTTACCCCTGCAGTTGACACAAGTCGGAGGGGTTTGTTTGCTTACGTTGCATTCTTTGGACAGGTGTTTACCTACGCATTTTACGCACCGAGGCTCTTTTTGGCAGTAAGCTTGCGTATGGTTAAATTCCTGGCATCGCTTACACTGCGGGATCAGTTTCGAGTTTTTGCGTCGAGGCTCAATTTTAACAATAATGTTGAGGATTGACTTAATATCGTATATTTTTTGGGTATGTTCAGTGTTCTCAAAGGTTAGCATAAAGAGGGGAAGGCTACGTTTAACTGTCATATCCTTTCCTTCAATTTTTTGTTTCTCTCGCTTTTCGATGTTGACGACATCAATGATTTTAAAACCCTTGTTTTTTAAATCACTTACGATATCTTCTTTTGGGCAAGACGGATGCAGTCCTCTGGCGACGACACGAATAGGTCTTTCGCACTTGTTCTCGTATGTGAACCATTGGATTTTTTCGACGCTTAACTTGCGAGAAAGAATGCGATAGTTGTCAGCGTCCTTAACGTTGACTTTCCATACATTATTATTGCGCGATGTTACTATATAGTCCGATCTCGGCAGGGTCATCAATATGTTTTGGAGTTTCTTGTAATCTGAAACTCCAGTGACATTGATTGGCGGGGGTGTTCGTTGTTTTTCCGCTTTGATTTTTTCAGGACTCATGTTATTGTTGACATTTTTCTTCGATTCATCTCCCTTTGCTTCACGTTGAGAGACGATTTTGGGAGAAGACGCAGCTTTACGCTTTTTTCCGGGACGTTTTTGCAAGATCCAGTCGGTTTCTCGACCTAGCTCTTCTTCATCTGTTTCGTAGATATTTTTAACAGATTCAATAGACATAACGTCGCTGTTTGACTTTTCCTTGGTTTTCAGTTTTTCCAGTTCTTTTTTAAGATCTTCGCATGTCGCTTCCATTTTGGTTAGCCTAGTACGAAGTTCGGTATTTTCGTCTTTCAGGCTATTTATTTTCGCTGAGGTCCATTCTTCGCAAGACGACGTTTTTGGTGTCGTTGGACTTCTTTTGTTATCTTCTTGTTTTGGAGATCTAGGTGGTGGAGATCTCGAAACCCGTGAACTTTTTCCGAACGGGTTGATAAGATGCAATAATTGGCTCGCCCCAGAATCCATCGAGCCGACCTCCGTAGAGGGTGGATTTTCAGGCATAGCTGGTCTGCCACCTAGGGTAATAATTCCTTTTGTTTTACTCATTGCATGATTAGTATACACTTCGCGCTCGGTATACGGAGGGTGCATTTTAGTCGCCTCTTACGACAGGCATGCATACCTCGGGTATATTCTAACCCCTACCCGAAGGGGTAGGGAGCACGTGTTAAGTTTTTCAGAAAATTGGATAGAGAGAGAGAGAAAGATTTTTGGGCTCAGTGGTTATTTCGCTCCATGGGTGGCATCCAACATTTAATGGGGAGACTAAATTACAAGTGTAAATTGGACTTGATGTTATATTTAGGCAACCATTTATCTCACAAGATTTTAGTTGCCTGAAAAAAAGTCTTTCGGTCACGGCTGGAATTGAACCCCGAACCGTCCGATTGGGAAGCCAACTCACTACCACTTGAGCCACGAAAACACTTGAACAAGAATCACTCCCGAGAAAAAAATTATTTAATTCATCAGGATCTAGACAACATTTTGAACTATTATTTTGCGAAGGTTGCTCCAGAGTTTTTTCAAGGTAGGGAAGAGTTGAGTTTTGAAGCATAGTAATGTTTTTTAGGCGTGCGCAGGATCGAAGTTGCGAGGTTTCGCGCCGTCTTATACGCATCCCAGTTAAAATCAGTAGGACGGTGTCTCCATTTGCTATATAGTTTGTTGCGTTTCTTAATAGCAAGCACCACATCAGACGTGAACCATGGCCAGATTCAGTTTTAAATTTGGGTCTGCCTTCAACCGATATTGTTCCCACGGAGCTGATGGCGTTAACATACGAAGCGCATTTAAATCTATAGAACTGAAATCCTTAAACGTAAAATACTCAGAGACATCCGACTTAGATAAGTTGATATTGTAAGTACAGAGCAGGAGATCGTGGTCAGAAACAAAATCAAACGATAGTTGATCAGAGAAGAACAAACGATGGATTAGAGACAATAAATAGGTCTAGAAGACAGGGTAAGCAATCAAGAGCAAAACGTGTTGGGTAGGAAGTATTTACTATATTTAGTCCTACAGATGAAAAAGAGTCCTTCATACGAAAAGCGAGAGAATCGTTTTTTATAAGGTCTGCATTGAAATCGCCACAGACAATAATATGTTGATAGAGTGCTGTGATTTCAGATAAAGCAAAAAGAAAATGGAGAATGGGAGCAGGTTCGATAATTACTGTAAGCACATGACACTATACATTTCGTGTTTGAGTCGCGTATTTCAAAAATAATATATTCGATTCCATTTCCACTAGACCTTGTGACAGCATCACATTTAAGGGTTGTTTTGCTATAAATTTCTACTCCACCGCCTGTAGTTTCGGTAACTCTATCATTTCTAAAGGTCTCATAATTCGGAATTTTATAGAACACATCACTAACGAGTGGCTTGAACCAAGTTTCGCTTACACAGATGACATCAACATTAGAGTTAAAAAATGATTGTTAAGACTTCGTGCATTTAAGTAACAAACATTACCGTTTCGAGATTACATTACATAGTCATATTATACGTCGATTTTTCGTACACATTGTATGGACTATTTGAAAAACTAGCAATATTAATTTTTTTTTTTTATTATTATTATTTATTTTATTATTCAATGCAATTCATTATTAGGTACAGATTAATAGAAATTACATATAGAGAAGGAATTATATTATAATTTAAGTCCATTAATATTATGTATATAAATTAGTTATCTATAAGAATGTGTTTATCTTTATTTTTAATTATCATTATTCTTAATCTACTATCTTTATTAGATCTTTTACATCATTGAAATCAAAATTAAAAAGCCATTTTTTTACCTTTCGAGAAAACGACAGAGCATTGGTACTACAGTGTATAGCCAGCGGTAGTAAGTTAAAAATTCTTGGTCCAACCGAAGTATAAAAATTTAGAAAGTGATGGGTATTATGTGGTGGAACAAACGCCAGGAATCTTGCTTTGCTTCGAAGCCCATGGGATTACGATTTAACCAATATCCAATATTACTATAGGTAACATATTTTAAGCACTTTGTATAAGTAAAAATGTTTGAGAGGAAGTATTAAAGAGTTGCAAAAAAGCAAAAAAACTGTGTTCTAGACGTTTTTTTCTAGATTTGGATTTTGTTGCTATATGTTCCTACCCAACAAGCTAGACCATATTGGACCATTGATTGTACTAAGCCGTAATAAATTGTTTCTAAGAGTTTACGAAAGCAAAACAGTCTTAGATGAAACATTATGCTGGCATTTTCTAAGTAAGGAGGTATGTGCACTCCAATTTAATTTTTCATCAAACTCGAGTCCTAGATACTTAAATGTAGGTACCCTCTCAATTACAAAACATTTCGATGAGCAGCTAAAATCGGAATTAAATGTTTTTTTTCGCACTAGTTTTGCCACAAGTATTGGAACTAACCAGCACACGTTTACAATTTGTACTGTGATAGGTTATTTTAGAGAGTTGCGTAATATTTGATGATAGACTAAAAACCATAATTTTGGTTTTATCACTTATGACTAGCTTATGAGTACTGAACCAATGTCCAAGTTCCTCTGCGCAAATAAATTCAAGGTGGAAGCATTAGAATACGAACAAGCTATATCATCTGCAAACCCAGTTTGTAGCCCTTTCAATTGTTGATTAAAGATTGAATTGATATAGATTAAAAATATAACTGGACCTAACACCGGGCCCTGTGCAACACCTATATCAATATTCAGGCTATTACTCAATTTACATTTTAACTTAACTACTTGTTTCCTGTTATTAAGGTACTAAGAAAATCAATTGAGCATAAAACCAGCGTTTTCTAGTTTTGTTAGTAGTAAATTATGGTCCACAGTATCAAATGCCTTGGTTATATGTATCTATAAAAAGTACAGCAGTATTCTTTTTTTATTAAGGCTTATTATAATTACAAAATTTTAAGAGTGCATCCTCGATTGATCAGCCAGTTCTAAACCCATATTGATTTGGACTAAAAAATGAGTAGTGCTCTAAAAAAGATATGATTCTTCTTTTAAACACTTTCTTAAAAATTTTCAAAAGAACGGGAAGAAGAGAGATAGGCCTGTAATTATTTAAATTGTTTCTTTCCCCCTTTTTTAAAGATAGGTACCACCTCAGCAACTTTTAAGCAGTCTGGAAAAATACCACAGTAAATACTTTTATTATAAATACGAGTACTATATGTGCTAACACATCAACTATAAAGAATGAGATTCACTTAATAAGATCAATCGAAAAAATGCAATTCATCGGCGAACAGGATTTTTTTTAATAACTTAATGGTTCTATACTATTCAATTGATCTTATCGGATCAAAAGCAAAAGTGTGCACTTGGAAGTTTTCTCCGCTGAAGCAGCATAAGTATCAGCTATCAACAGATGAATCAAATCCTGCATCAGAAAGTGTATTTGAGGCCACACTTGTAAAGAAAATATTGAACGCATCAGCCATCTCAACGATGACCCTGTCATTATAATTTAGGCAGATTGTGTTATTCAGAGATACTTTTTTGTTGAGCAGATCGTTCACAATTGTCCATTCTTTTTTAATATTGTAAATTTCAATGTAATTGAAATTTGTTGATATACGAGTGTTGTTGGAAAAGTTTCCGACCGAACAATGATACAAGACATTTTTTCTTAATTTTTTTTTTATTTTTCTACATAGTCTCCTTGTAACTCTACACATTTCTCCCAGCGATGCTTCCATCTCTCTAACCCGTCCAAATAGTACTTGGCGTTTTTCTCTGCAAAATAATTGTTCACGGAGGTGATTGCCTCCTCATTTGACGAAAATCTCTGTCTTCCGAACGCAGTTTTTATATGAGGGAACAAAAAGAAGTCACTTGGGGCTAGATCTGGTGAATAAGGCGGATGGTTAAGCAGTTCAACCCGTAATTCGTGGATTTTCGCCATGGCAACCGCTGAGGTGTGAGACGGCGGGTTGTCTTGGTGAAACAGGATTTTCTTTTTCTGCAAATGTGGCCGTTTTTCCGCAATTTCTGCCTTCAGCTTGTCAAGTAATGATGCGTAGTATGCTCCTGTAATGGTTTTTCCTTTTTGAAGATAATCGATTAAGATAACTCCTTTACTATCCCAATAAACAGTCGCCATCACTTTACCAGCCGAAAAAACAGTTTTTACTTTTTTTGGAGCCGGCTCGCCCTTTGCAGTCTTTGCAGCATAATGGTGTATACAAGTTTCATCTACAGTAATTAATCGGCGCCAAAACTCGGATTTATTGAGCCTAAACTGCGCCAACAGAGCGTTGGAAATGTTCATTCGAACACGTTTTTGGTCTAACGTAAGCAAACGCGGCACCCAACGCGCGGACACGTTCATTGGAGATTTTCATAACCTCTGCTATCTCTCTCAGTTTAATTCGGCGGTCGTCTAACACCATTTGGTGAACTTTAGCAATGTTATCGTCCGTGGTTGCATTTTTGGACGTCCCGAACGTTCATCATTTCCCAAGCTCTTACGACCACGTTTAAATTCAGCTAATCAAAATTTCACAGTGGTAAATGATGGTGCAGAGTCCCCATACACAGAGTCCAACTCATTTTTGATTTGCGTAGGCGAATTGCCTTTCAAAAACAAAAATTTAATAACAGCTCGATGCTCAATTTTTTCCATTTTCATAAAAAACACTCACATCGACTCACTCAAACGACTGTCAACTAAAAACTGCACGTCCAAAATGACTGAAACTTCGGTAAGTAACTGTCAAAAGATGCACAACTAGCATTAACTAGCTTTTATTGACGAGTGCCGCTATCTTTACGTAATTTTCTTTAAAAGTGTAAACATCAGCAATAACTTCTCTGTTGATTTTTTCATAGAGATTACGAAGATGAGTATTATTGGGATGTTTTTTGCATTTGATACCTAATATAGCGATATTCATTATTAACATATGTAAAGTATAAACAGACAAAAAGTGCAATTAAGCTTATAAGGAATCGGGAAAAAAGAGAAGGAAGGGAAGATAAAAGAGGTTATGACAACAATAGGACAATTTTTATTTTTTTTTTTATAAGCTTACAATAAGTCTAATACGATGATCATTTGTGGCCCTTACACGATCAAAAGCAATGTCATTACTGCAAAATATTGACATTAATAATGATCGTGTGTGGTCGATAGTATTGTCATTACTTGGAATGATGGAATGATGGAATGATGGACGGTATTGACTAAAATGCGGAATTTCTGACTTCGAGCCATCATTACCTTCAGTATTGTCCTTGGTAATGACCGTGTTTACATCAATACTTCATTACTTATTTCGATTTATGCAGCCGATGCAGCAACGCGGAATCGTTTAGTTTAATTAATGTTGAAGATAGTGAAGTGCTGCGTTCCTTCATAGAAGCTTATGAAGCCCATCCAGAATTGTGGAACAAGTAATGGCAATATAATTGATTTTGTAAGGTTCAAAAGTAATGAATTTAATTTGTCTGTAATGACAATAATGGTAATGACATTACTATTGATCGTGTAAGGGCCGCAGTTGATGCGTCGCAGCAGTAGTATGTAAATCGGCAAAGCTTTCAATCAGAAAGCCTTTTCCACTCACTGACTTTTTAACACAAAAAGATCCATTTTTTGTGTAGGCAGCAAATACTTGTTTCTTTCTCCTAAGCACGAGAGCAATGTTTAATAGATGACGTGTTTGTCTTGAGAGACTCTCATTAACATAAAAGGTGTTGTTTGGGTCAATGCCGAGACCACGGATACGTAGTTCAGAGTAGCATTTTGTTTGCGGTGGTGTACTAGTAATGTCAGTAAGGCATTTCTCTCCTGAGCGTTGCTGAATTTCATGATGGTGGGAGATGTTGTAGTAGCGGTGTTATTGCTGTCGTTTTTCCGTTTATTGATATGCAAAATACTTGTTAAGAGAAGCAGGTTGTAGTCAATGGTTTGACAGAGTCGATTGAACAAATTGTTTAAGTTCTCATTTGGGAGTGCAGGTATTCCAAAGAGCACAGCATCGCATGGTATTTCCTTTTTTTCCAGAGCATAGAGTCGTTGTCGAAGAGTTCCAATTTCTGCATTATGTAGTTGTGTTGTGGTGTTTGTTTCCTCTTCTAGCCAACAGATATGCTTGGAACAAAGTTTATACAGTGTTGTTTATGGAACTAAACCCGTAGAATGTTAAATACCTACTGTCAGTCTTGATACTTTGCGATAAATTTAGAGTTAGTTAATCGGTTCTATGCACTTTATTATCTCTTTTTTACTGGAGCAGAATGGAACACGTCTATTCGCGCTGACTGTCCATATTTTACTTGAATTGTCTTAGAGTTTCTATATAATTTATCTAGACCACTCTCAAACTTTTTGTTACCCCTATCTCCAGATCTATTTCTGTAGACTAAGATTTTAAGCTAGTACTGAACGCTGCCCCTTAGTCAATAGAGTAGGTACATTGTAATGCGTCCCAAAATCATTATATTCCATTTTTGCTTATTTAATTTAATTATGTTTGAAATAGAATGCCCTAGGCATATTGGTAAACCAGGGACCACAAAGGTATCCTCTTCCAAAGAAGCAAAATTCAGAGACAATTGTTAAATTCCTTTGAAAATATTCTCCCTAATACCCAATAACATCCCTTTGCACCGTTGAAAAGTCGCTTCTAATTTCAAATATTTACACATATCGAACCTCAAACACAATTCCAAGAGTCATTACCGGTGTGAAATAAGGAAATCCTCACGCGTATTTACTATAACCCGTGTGCGAAGATTCGTGTTATTAGATTTCTTGGCATCCCATTTCTGGCATATCACTGACACCTTTCTGAAGCCTGTTTACCATATAGATACAGATACCGAGAAAAGAATACTCGATTTCATTAGCACCTGTACTGTCTTGGATATTTTTAGCATCACCCAGAGATTTACATGGGATACTCTCGTTCGACACGATATGTTATAAGCGCCATTGCTGGAAAGGATCAAGGAAGCACTATCTTCCTCTTCTTTGTGTTCTACGTCTTGTTCCGTTTTTTTTTTTTTTTAATTGTACAGTTATAGAAATAGTACATAAATAAACAGGTATTCAATCGATATCGCAAGTTGAGTTGTCTCCTACAAATATGCGAGTACTCGTATCTACCCAAACTGTTTGGCTTTGGTTACACTCGTATGTAGGTATTTTCGGATTCTTGGATATTGGATTGTATTTCCCTCTACCCATCCTTACATGCCCTGCCATCGTTAGTCAATTGGTACCTTTTCGTCTTTTGATTTAGGGATAAGAGTTTATTTCACTTGCACACGCTACATTTATTTCAGATTATTTATTGTTTAGGTCTTTTTTCGATATAGGGGTTTCTTTTTCAATTCGACACAATTGTGATGATGTTGGTGACAGAGGGTCTTGGGCTTGGCAGCGGAGGGTGGGTGGTGGGGGGTTGGGAGAATTGTTTATTAGTTATAATTTCCATTGACACATTCTAGTCGTATTGATGTGCTCCTTCTAACGAGGTGTTTAAATTACGAAATGTGCCATTGTGCCGGGTCTTAAAGGCTTTTGCCTCTATTTAACGTCAATTTGAATGGAGAAGTTAAGCACTAACGACTGAGTTTATATGTTTGTAATAAAATATAGTTAAGTGCTACCAATGGGTGTGTTAAAAGGGGCAATGGTTTTATTTACTTTTATGTAACTAGAATTACGTTGACTAGTTTGGATAAGCTGAGAGGAGTTTTCTTGAGTGTAGGAAATTGTTAGTTGCGTCTTTGATGAAGATATTAAGAGTGAAACAAAGCGAGTAGTATCGGAATTTTTGCAAAGACGAACTCTTAGTATGTCATTATGGACCTTAAGTTAAATAAATTTACGATAGTTTGAATAGTTAATAATAATGGGGTTTTGAATCTGAAATTCGAAATACGGAGAGAATTGAATTCGAAGCTTTTCATAGACAGTTGGCCTTACACAGAAGACCTGTTATTGAAATAGAGACATTAAACTCAGCCCACTATCGATTGTCACTACTGCCGTAGTACTTTAGACTCACTTATAGGTATGTTCATAATTACAACTTGTTCGCTTAAAATGTGCCGAAAAGCCTTTCTTTCTTTCTAGGTCGCAATTTGACATTTGGTCGTTAACTCCTATCATATATAGACATTTCACTTATAAGAGATTCAGCTAGTGCAGGAACTAAATCACCGCTTGCGACGCACAGTGTGACGAATCGCTGATTTAGCGGAATTAAATTATTAGCGCCCACAAATAAATGTTTTTGTTCAGGTTTTTTTTTTTTAATTGAAATTGTTCGCAGAATAGAATATAACAAATTTTTTTAACATTTGACTACAAATTTCAAGACAAAACAATACATAAAAAATAGCTTATTTTAATTTTCTTAATTATTTGGTACATCTAAAAGTTGCAAGACTTCATGTACCATGAAACTTTTCTTCCTTCTCGGAAAGCATCTTAGACTTGATATTTTTCTAGTAAACAGTTCCCTAAACCTTCTATTTTCCTTGTTTCTTGCCTCTTTCGCTTCTTCTGAAAGTTGTCCGATTGGAAGTATACAAGTAGAAATTATTTGTTTTCCATGAAACAAGACTTTATGCACACTTACTGGCATAAAATACCAGGCATAATCTTTAAGATATAGTTCCCTTGTTTCCTTTGCATACTTCTCAAAGGCATCTGCATCTATTGGGAACCCAGACCCAAGAGCTTCTAAGATGATATGAAACTTTTTGATAATTTCTTTATCTATCCCCGTAATTTGGGCAGTCTTTTCCTCATCTCTAAAAAATCTTCTAGCCGTGTGTCCGTCATTAGTATTGCCAGACTGTGGAGTTGGCATATCTACCAATTACCCTGTTTCTCTTCTAAATTTTTCTTGGATTAGTTTTTTTCTGGCTTTGACTTTTTCTTTACTGCCTTGGTCTCTTACCTGCCACACCTTGACATCTAATCTATACGCTATGTGAAGGATGAATCGTATTCATGAGTGAATGGGGCTTAATCCAAAGGACATTGCTTGTTGATTCACATGCCTAGTTGAAAGATTAGTTAAATTGTTCATTTCGGAGGGTTTGGCACCGCAAATGTAACGCGTTTGTGATGAAGATGTTGTAGATGATAAAGCAGTACAAATTTTTCCGTCAATCATAGTTAACAAAAATACCAGTTCAATTATGATATGCAAACTGTCAATGTTAAATTCTATAGGAAGTAGGGTTTTAATTTGATCTTGAATTGGTTCTACCTGTGACTTGATCAGTTCTGTAGTTTCCTTAGTAAAATTTAATTTTATTGGTCGACAATATCGGGTTGATGATGGGGCAGGGCTTTGCCAAAGCACTTGCTTAATTTCATCCTTAAAGAAATACATCTGGATGGGAACCATTGAGATACAAAAAACATTTTCATCCGAATTATCACCAGCAGAAAATTCTTGTTTGTATGATTTCTGTTGATCACCATCACAGTCCCATTTTATTACCAAGGATAGTTCTTTTAAGTCAGAAACGGAACTTAAAACGTCTTTTTGAGCTAAACATAAACGTTCAACGCTGTAATTTACGAGTACTAAACTTTGCAATCCACTTTCTGCAGAAGTTTCGCTCACAGTTTTATCATTTGGGTAGCATTTCGTCTTAGCTTCTTTAATTTTGTAGTATGAAGGTAATAAATTGGGAATTTTGTTGTTAATTTTTAGCGTAGTATTTCGTACTGTTGAGTTGAAAGCTGAATGTCCGTCATTAATGCTAGTGCATCAGATGCAGTTATTGGTAAAAATCCAGGAGCAGGTGTTTTTAAGCGTTTTCCTCACAATAGAACCTTAATAACAAAATTTAACCTACAAAAATATTAAAAAAAAAAACAAAACAATCAAACCTCGGTTCGGAGAAGTTTCAGATAATTTTTCTACTGCAATAGCAGTAGTTCTTTTTCCGTCTTGTCTAAGCCTTTTTTCATGGGCCATTGCGATTTCTTCAGCGTTAAAAGAATCTAAAATGGTTTTAACTTCTCTCTTCTTGCTTTTCTCACAGCACTCATCAAAGCTTTTTCTCGGTCTTCCTACTGTAGATGAAAAAGCTATTTCATCTAAGATATGTTGTAGTAATGTTAGATTTTCATTTAGCCACAGAGAATTTGAATTTTCGAAGCGCTCTCTATGCCGACCACTTTTGGCCCATTTCTCGTCAAATCTTAAACATAAAATTTTTAATGTTAATTTGATTGACTTTGTTGTAGCCTCAGAATATAGTATATGGCCAAAGCAACCCATAACAAAAGCAAAAACAGCATCTAAGGGATAAATTTTGACTTTAGAAATCCAAAGTTCAAAAATTTGCTTTTTCGTGATTTCGATGGACATCCTAAAAAACGAAAAATTTAGTATGAGTGTCGCACCTGTGCGCAAGAAGTTGAAACACATTTTAGCAGTGCATATGCAAGGCTTTAGAACAAATATGGTCTCCAACTTATACAACACTAAACAACTATACTTTTTGTCTAATGAATACAAAAAACACATATTTTATGTGTAAATCTCTAATCATTCAAGAAAAAACAACAAAAATCTATAAAATGTGCGCGAACCAATTAAAAACGATATAAACACTTGCTTTTCAAATTGACCTTCTTATAAAAAAAATTATACACAATTTGAAGTTTGAGAAGATTTTTTTTTTGTTGCACTAAGCTAAAACAAAAAAAAAATTGCACAGTCATTACGTAGGAGGTTTACTCTTTGAGAGAAACCGGTTTTTGTTTAATTTTGTGAATGTCATTTTCTTAATTAAATCAAGGTATACCAGCTATTCGTCACACTGTGCGACGGGAGTTCGCGGACTGGGCTCTTGAATCTTTATCGAGGAGACACAATTGAAATTGCAGTTTCGGAGTGAAGCAAATCCAGAGAGTCTCATGAGACTCAATTGCACTGTTTGGTGGAATTTTTAAGTTGGTGGCACCACTAGTCCTTATATTTTGCAAAAATGAGAGCATACCTCTCCACACAGTTATAAGTAACGTCACCGGACAAAAGCAAGTGATTATTTCTTCAAAAATTTAGACGACATTGATCAGGACGATATGTGGTTCCAGCAGGATGGTACAAAGCTTACAGTTCGTATTAGTCTTCAGTGCATGTGTCAATACAATTTTATAAGTATGACTTTGAAAGTGTTTATAAGCTGTAAAGGTCCGCCTTTACATGGAGTTAATTTAGAAATACGGGCTAAGCAAGACCAATTCTTAAATCTTTTGTGTTTTTCTTTATTGAAAAAATTACTGAGCGCTGTCATTTGAAAATATGTTTATCATTTAATAAGTATTTTTTCACAGGTTTTTTTTTTTTTACTTTGGCAACACAGCCAATTTGACAGCTGACAGCTGACAGCTGGTTTCGTTTGCCATTTCACCATGAATAGACTAGCGTCGGATTAGCGCTTGAAAATTCTTCAAAATGTATATCGAAAATCGGTTCAGACGCGAATACGTAATCACAAATCACCACGTGTAAATTCATGACAACCACGAACGACCACAAAGCAAAACCCTACTTCACTCCTGGGAGTATCTAACAGTAGTGAATTTATTAATTTTTTTCTTCTTAAATCCAGTATGCTTAAACAACAACAACGATCTTACAATGAAACCTTACATTAGCAGATTGATATAAAAGAACAGAAAGTAAGTACGGATACATAACACGATGCTATAGCAGAATTATGGCGTGGCGGAATCCTGTGGTTATGATGCGTGGGCGTTCGGTGTTGATAATGCCAGAGAGAACATAACGCATGCATACTCTATTTGATAATACGCATCCGCCGACACGCTGTATAGTGGACACCGAAGAAGCTATAACTGATGTTAAGCGAGTATTCAAGGGGACCAAATTGAGCCGATTCACCATCGTGCACAGCATTGGAACTCTGTAATCTACTTTATGGAAAGATATTAACGAGCTTACAATTACAAATCCTTATTCAGTTCAGTCTCCGATCAAACGTTTAGATTGTATTAATCAGTTGGCAGAACATAAAGTTGTTTCATCCATTTACGTCACAGATAGGAGATCCCTTGCTTGTGTTAACACATTGGCTGCCATGGCTATCATATATGATAGCCAGTGATGTTTCCCAGGGTGCCATGGCTATCAAATATGATAGCCGCCTATAATTTAATTTAAGGCTCTGGCTTTCAGAAATGATAGCCATTACGTACAAATTCGGTATGGGGCAAAGTTGCTTGGCACCTTACGATAATATAAACGTTTTTGGTTTGAGCAAGTAAGGAAAACTTACTGAATTAGGACCAAAATTGTTAGACCATTATTAGATAGTTATAAAGAAAAACTATATGTAATGTTATAATATAACTCATTTCATAAACTTTATTTCAAATAGAATTATAAATAAACAATTTCACAAAATTTACGAAGCCTAGCTCCAACTAAAAGTATATTTCATAAAAACAAGGAACAATTCTTTTGATACATATATATGTATATATAATATAAAGTATTGAAGAAAAAAGAAAAATAAAAAGACAATTCATTTCAATTCTTATAAAGAAAAAAAAACCTATTTCACTTTAGCTTCAACTAAAAGTATAATTCATAAAAGCAACAAATTTTGGGTTTAATGTTTGGTATTGAAGCAAACCCGACACATTCGAGGCTGATCAGGACAACTATCACAGTACGTGGATACCTGCTTAGCTTCTTCGCGGGCTGCTTCACGTCCTTTGGATTTTGTTATGTTTTTGTAGCAAACACTACATTTTCTTCTAATTTTTTTTCCATCAGAAGATATACGCTCTATGAGATGGTGCGTTGCTGAACGGGGTGTTTCAACTCTACGAACGGGGCTGTGGGTGTTTCAAGCAGTGGGTGGATTTGCACTTGTCGACGATTGATTTTCTGCTAAATTTACAGATGGATTTCGACGTCTTAAGGGTTGCATTTCAGGGGCATGTTTAGTAGAATTAGACAGCATTCTTACATCACGGGTGTCTTTCCATTTAAAAATTACAATTCCATTTTCATCTTCCCGAGATATAATTTCACCTCTGGCCAATTTAGCGAGGAGGACATCTTTTGGTATATTTTTTTTGTTTGCCCTTAGTGTTCCAACAACATGGGTCTTATTTTGCAGCAATTCCTCTGCTAACTCGTAGCTCATATAAAAATTGTCTATATATAAGCATCTACCTTCATTGAGTAGGTCTTGTGAAAGCTCCATGCAAACGTTTCTAGCAAGTCCAACCTCGCGTTCCCCTGTTGCAGACTTTTCAGCATATATTTTCATAGCCCAAGTGTAACCATCTGTTGAGCAAAGCTTGAAAAGTTTGAATCCATAACGATGCGTCTTATTTGAGATATATTGTCGGAAAATAAGTCGGCTTCTCCATGGCACGAGAGTTTCGTCGAAAACAAAGTCTCCTGCGGGGTAAAATGTCTTTTGAAAATTGTTTTGTACAACTTCTATCAGACCATTGATTTTCCTCAATCGGTCGGACTTATTTGTTGTCTCGTTGTTGCTAAAGTGCAAATATGAGAGCAAAGATTGAAACCTGTTCCGGGGCATAATTGCACGTGGAATTTTGCAATCATAGATCCCACCCGTTTCCCAATAATTTTCAATGCGATCAAGGGGAACAAGTCCCATGTACATAATCAATCCAAGAAATTTTTTTATTTCTTCCGGCTTTGTTTCAATCCATTTATTCAGTCGGCTGTATCTTGATCTTGAGCGAATACTTATGTCTTGTTCCGCATATCGATTGGTTTCTTTTGATATCTACTACTTCTTCATCAGCTAGTTTGGAATAAATATCAAGAGACGTGCTCTCAGGCGAAATTTGTACCTGCAAACCAAATCTGCCCACAAATCCAAAATGTTTGTGTATTCCCCTATACTCCGACCAGTTAGGAATCGCCAAATCCTTTTCCGATCGAATCTCCCGTAATCTCTTAAAAGGTTCTATGCTCCCATCATCAAGTATCGGAGACCAATGGCAACATTGCCAAAAAGCCACCACAGATGCCGCCTCTGATGTGCTGAGTTTCACACAGCCACCACAACGAAACCTCTTGTTTGACAACGAGTGGCGGCAAGCGTATGCAGCTAACACATTTCAGGATGCCTTTAGGCCAGGAAAGTAAACCATCGACCAAATATTCACACTACGGCAGATCTTGGGAAAAACCCATCGATTTTAAGACTGCGCTTCTATGGCATCTATATAGACGAGCTATACATAGCAATGTCTAGTTTTGGCATCACTGCCAAGCTCGTTCGCTTGTGCAGGATGACGATGGAGAGTGCACCTTGTAAAGAAAGAGGTAAAGAACTCACTGGCACTTTTGATGTCAAAAGAAGACAAGGCGATGGGCTGACATTCCATTTCTTTAACAATATTCTTGGAAGAATAGTGCAAAACTCACACTGCAACACAAGAGGAACAATCTTTTAAAATTCTGTCCAATTACTCACATACGCCAACGATATTGGTGGTGCTTCGCGAGTATTGGAACTGATGGGTTTAACGATCAACGAGGGACAGACCAAGTACATAAATGCTGTCAACCAGAAAGGACACACAAAACCGACAGAACATCACTCTCGGCAGATATAACTTTGGGATAGTTAAGAACTTTGTTTACCTAGACTTCGCTATCAATTCAAACAACGACATCAGCGCTGAAATCAAAAGAGGAATAACGATTGGCAGGCGCTGCTTCTTTGGCTAAGAAGGCAATTGACTAGTAAAGCCATCTCTCGAGCTATAAAAGTGACCCTATATAAGACCTTAATAATCCCAGTCCTAGCTATGGCGCAGAGGCATAGACTATATGAGGGTGCTCTTGGCTGTTTTGAGAGGAAAATTCTCCGGGGGATTTTCGGCACCGTCGGCATAGACCGTGAGCGCAGATGGAAATATAACAACGAACTGTACAGCTCCATCGACTTAGCCAGAAGAGTGATAGTCTCCGATACAAATGGCTGGGTCACGTAGAACGTGTAGACACTAATGCTCCGATCCGAAAAGTTTTTGAATCCAGGTGGAACGGGGCCTGGACCATTGTGCGAAACTGAAGGAAGCTAGCTAAAGATTGAGCTGGCTGGATACGATCTGTTTTTATCTAAAGCTCAAGGTCGCTTCGCAGTAGTAGGGTTTCACCTATCCGGGTAATTAGCCCTACGAACAACCCCAATCTTGAAGATCAGGTCGTTTTTCCAGATGAATGTAACCCGTTGCTGTTGACCTATTATGGGTCATACATGACCATCTCAGTGCTCTGAATAGGCCTGACAAATCCGTATTGACCTTAGCCCCAAATACTTTAGAATGGCTCTTTCATAGAATCTGCCGTGCTGTTTCTTCACGCTATCATGAATGTAATAACGCAAATTACAAGCGTTCGTCCTCCTTCTAAGGTAATTTGTGACGGGACATTATAGTGTTTGTTATTTTCTCCTGCTCTATAATCGCGCTTGTAAAATTGGCAGGCTGTGTTGGGTTTGGAGAGGCCTGTACTCGGAATTCAAAATCTCCAAAAACCTAGTTGACAAGCTTAATTAAAAGATGGTTCCAGCAACACTAAAATCGTGGAATTCTCATGAACTGCTAACCAAGTTTGGGGCTGTTGTTGAGATGGAGTCGTAGTTTGAGTGCAGAGTTATCAACTTCAGAGTTATCGATGTTTACGAAAGTTCTTCACAAAAGAATTAAAACTCTATTCGCTCGGTCATTCTTGTAGACTAGATTCTGGCCCACTAAACCTAACCTCGGCAAAGAATCATCGTTCTGGTTTAACCTCACGGAACCACCGTTAGGCATAACTTCGTGGGGTAGGGAAGCAGCTTTGTCCAAGTAGTCATTTTGTTGTCCTATTATTGACTTGTTCGACCGAAGATTACCGGTATGTCTGCTTGTGGCTGCATTTGTTTTGTGGATGTGAGTATGTAGATATAACCGGAAGCACCAATATATCATTACCAGTTGTGCTATGTAGTAATTAACTTAACCATATTTGCGGTTTATCCAAGCCAGCACAAAGCGAAAAGTCCATCGGCCACTGTTTTAAACTAGTGTATCACTATGCCGGACCCACCTCTCTTGCCTATCCGTTATATACCTTCTCTGCAGCTCTTCTGCAAGTATATTAATTGGAAGCGTTCCTGCGATAACGCACACCGCCTCGTCCGAAATTGTACGGACTGCGCTGATCACTCTGACTACACAAAGCCTATTCACTGTTTTGATTCCGGGTGTTTGATTTCACTTTCATAGCTTCGGCCCAGATTCTCTATCCATAAAGCAGAAAGGTCTCCTGCTATACCTGGGTCCTGCTGTATCCGGCACTCACCCGCAAAGATTTGCAACTCACATATTCCATGTGTTTCTTAAAAGACACTCTTGAGTCAATCATGATACCAAGATATTTTATTGCTGGTTTGGATGTTATTTCATGGTCACCTACTGTGAGCATAATGGTTTCTTTTCGTTTTTTACTTGTAATTAATACCGCATCCGTTTTGTGTTTAGCTAGTGTGAGACCAGATGATGCCAGCCACCGACGTACAATTGACATTATTTCGTTGCTTATTTGGACAACTTTTTCTAAATGTTTTGCTGTTACGACGAGAGCGATATCGTCCGCAAACCTCACGATTTTAGCTTCTCATGGTAGATCAAGACGAGGAATGCCATCGTACATTATCGGTGCCAGGACCGATTCTTGGGGTACTCCTCCTGTGACCGTCTACTCCATGAAACCACCGTGTGTATGGTATAATAACACTCTCTGTGGGAAGTAGTTTTTCACAATGTTTCGGATGTAAATTGATACTCTCATGTTTCGTAGCGCTTCTAGAATATGTACCCAACTCGCGGTGCTGAAAGCGTTCTTGACGTTCAGTGTTATGCACAGTATAGTTTTGTGCCTCTTCTCCATCGTCGTCATTCTATGGCCATTTCTGCTGTATCAACAACCCCTTTAATGACATCAATTGTTGAGTGTGCCTTTCAGAAACCGTACGCTCCAATACTTTCCCAGCCGTATCCAGCATACATAGTGGACGGCAGGCTGATGTGTCCCCTGAGTGTTTGCCTCCCTTTGGTAGCAAGCGTTATAAATGTCCACAAATATGTCCATTCTGGTTTTGACCGCAGCTTTAACGGCTATATTTGATATGCCATGTTGCAAGCGTCAAGTATCTCTTCGGCTGTTACTCTAGGAATTTGTCGTTCTGCTGTAGATAGCCCCCCCTCCAATGAATTTCTTCTTTGTCTTGGGAAAAGGCCTTTCACTATTTTCCTCAGTACATCTGCGTAGGTTGGAGGTGGAGCTCGGAAGGTTTTTAATTTATTGATTACCACTTGGTAGGTCCTCACCCAAGGGTTTTCATTGCACAATTCGTTGAAACTGCTGCGCAAGCTGGTGTTTGTTGCGACTTTAAGTTCTCTTCGGTCTAATTGATACCGATGCTGGAAATCAGTACAATTGCTTCTTTGACAGCTGCGCTGATACAGTCTTCTTGCGCGGTGGCATTCAGCTCGTAGCTGCGCGATTTCTTCATTCCACCAACAAACTGGTTGACAATGTGAACTAGTCGTCCATCTTGCCATACATGCATCGGACGCCCTTGAGATGTGGGCGGTTAATTGAACAGACTTATCGTTGACTGAGCCAGTCGTCGTTACATGCGCTTGCATATGAATTAAAGACTATTCATCAAATGTGCGGGTCTTCCATCCTTTTTTATTGAGCGTTCCACATATCCTTTGTTCGTCTTCGTTCATCAATTGGCTCGAATACTATTGCCTGGTAGTCACTATGAGTATAGAGAGTGCTGACTTTCCACATTGTTCTACTCGCAAATTAATTGCTTACAAAAGTGAGGTCGATAATCGAGTGTACTCCATTCCTGCTGAATGTGTGTTCATTGCCGCTGAGATTAGAATCGTGAATGCTTCTAATAGTTTGTTTCCTCTCTTGTTTCTTGGGGTTATGCACCATTCCTTGGCCCATGAGTTGAAGTCTTCGGCTGTGATAACTGGATTCCGACCTCTGATATCTATAGTTAGCCTATCTACAACAACAAACTATTGAATTCTTCGACCGTAAGGCTTGGTGGAGCATAACTTTTCTGCTTCTTGTAAGGGTAATTTTCTGCAGATCCATATTGCAACTTTACCCGCAGCAATACATACCGTATTGTCATATTGCCGATACGGTTCACTTAAGATTGCTATGTATATCTAAGTGTAGCTCACGAGTTGTTTGTGATAGAAGAGCTTGGGCGGCCTCACAGTGATTTAGATTTAGCTGCTGTGTTTTAATTTTTTCAAAAGTAGTTCCTAGTAGTTCCCACGAGCTTGGGTACGATGGGCATTTATGACTATCCGTAGAGTGGTTACTACCGACGCTTTCCTTGCCTTGACAGAGTAGACATTTTTTATCTTTCTTGCATAGCTTCGTCATTTGACCAATGTCACCCCATCGTAACGAATGTAGACCAGGTTGGAATTTTCTAAATAGAATTAATTAAACCCAACATTTCTTGAACTACATGTATCGAATCAATTTTTTCTTAATGAATGCACCCACATATATCATTCTCAGGGACTTCTCATTCTTGTTTTTCCAAATATTCAATTGTCAACTCCCCGTTGTCATAAATCACCCCCATACAAGTTTTTTTTTTTTTTTTTTTTTTTTTTTTTTTTTTTCATTTATTTCTTTATAATCAAATACCGGTTGTTAATCTGAAGATCGGCTTGGTGCTCAGTTGAAGATGAGCCTTTACCGCTCTGAATATTTCAACCTAAATTCTCCATAACTCAGCGACAGAATAACTTCATTTCGAATCCAGTTTGGTCGCCGCCGGCTGAATGGCCCTCCTTCTGTCACCCAACAAGATCACAAAGTCATTGTTTCTCTCAGCTGGATTGAGTTTGAAAAGAAAAAATTATAAAAAACACACTTTAGTGCAGCCATTGTCTGGAACTTGTACTGTTCAAACCATAAATCACTGAAACCATGGCAACTCGTCTGTAAATATTTACTCTGGCTCTAGTCAAAACCGGACTTGGGTTTTCCTCTAAGCACCACCTTTTTTTCCATGCAAATGCAGTGCAGCCAAACTAAAATGGGGTTGCGACAACTTGAAGACATTCCACACTGACGACGAAATTCTAACCAGTGTACGGTGATGTATCAGGGTCTCTAGCTTGGAATCGGGTTTGCAATAACCAAATCCCGACTAGAACACGAAATACAACAGAACTTAGGCGCAGAATTTATAACCACTGGCGAGTAGTTTCAATAAAATACGCGCCACTTATGCAAATGTTAATGAACAAATAAATATGCACACACCAAGGTGGAAGGCATACAAATCCGCTACTGGACTCTATGTGCCCGTCTCTGTATCTTTCCGCCTTTGGCTCGGTGTGGTTTAATTAAGATATCTCCAGCTTCAGCTTTGGAATCTACATATAATCTTGACGACTTAAAATAAATTAGCTTAAAATGAGCAGCGTGCACTCTGGAAGTTCATGCAGTATCAATCAGGCAATCAATCCAGTTTAGCCAGAAAGGAGCTGTTATATACATTCCAGCTTTTGAAGCTATTAGGCTGTCAATACTCGTATGTTTGGCTAAAAGGTACTTGTGGCCAGGGTTACAATTGATTAATTAACAGTTGGAGTATATATGGACATAAAGTTGCCATGGCAAATGAATTCGTACGTAGTGGTCAATTTGCGACGAAATGAATGGATGTTGACGGAGAATATTAAAATGATATTGATATTAGTATGTGACAACAGTTTGACTTAGGTCAGTGACAATTGGCCGAACATCATAAGGTGACTGTGGTTCTTCTTTGGAGTTGTTCTCAGTGTGACGGAGTATACTCGATGCCGAAGACTGCACAATTGAAGTTGGTCAGTGCCCTATGTGTCGTACATATTAAGTGACTTGCGTCTGGCATTGGGTCTTCATTCTTGGTTTATTGTGTACCATTAAGAAGAAGTTCGTGCCTTTTTATGGATGCGTATTCTATGTATGGTTGGGCTGGGAGTTTTCGTGTTTCCTCTGGTGTTCTTGGAACAATAATTGAAATGCGCATAGGAAACATATGTAATGAGACAAAGTTAAGGTTTGTAACTGAATCTTAATCATTGATTTGAATGTTGGCGAATTGCATGAACAGTTCTCAACTTCAATAACCTCAAAAAAATTTGTGAACAAAATGTTCTTGAATCTTGAATGAGCGCTTGAATCGGTTAATAAAAATCAACCAAATCGATGAATCAATCGTTTCAATTGAAATTTAATTCGAAGATTAGAGGTGTGCCTAATTATTATATAAACAAGGAACTGCACACATATTCCTTAAACCAATTTTGTCCTACTTTCACTGAGCCCTAAATCAAAATATTTACGATTACAATTTTCCTGTAAACTCTATCAACAATACTTCAGAATTGCTTATATGAGTTCTTCATATAAATAAAACATTTTATTTTTTAGAATACACACCCATTGCAACCATACACAAGAAATAGGTTTTCTTTCAAAGATTCAAATCGGCACTTTAAAAAATATTTGACAAGCTAAAAATCTGTAGAAGAAGAATCAGGGCATGAGTATACCCAAAATCAGGAGCTCGTCAAAGAGATGCTCATTTGATGTTTTATTTTTCCAGTATTGATATACCCACTGCCGTGCAGTAAATTCTAATTCCGCTACTACTAGTGCAAATATCTGGGTTAAAATTCAGGTGGTACATCAAAAACTGTCATTATAAAATTAATTGGCTGACGAAATTATACCATTTTCTTTAACTTCATAGACTTCAATGAATCTCTTGCCAACATGATAGTGCGAACTTAAGACTCTGCTATATAGAGACAGCTTCTGAACCATGCTGTGGAAGATTATAGGGAGTGATATAAAATTCAGCTGGCGCAGGAACTAAAGCCACGATAAAGCTTGCGAAAGGAGTTCCGGGATTGGGCTCTTGAGCAGCTTGCAGACTACCCTTATTTCGATTGAAAAATTATATTTAAGACGAGTTACGGCAACTACTGGAGTGTGGTAAATCCGGAAGAGACTCATGAAACTCAATTAAACACACAAAAGTACACTATTTGGTATGGTGTTGCTGATGGTGGCACCTTTTTATTTTTTTTTATTTTAAATTCTTTATTTCAGGGTTTTGATTGAAATAGTTAAAGAAGTACAAAGAGGTACTGTTTTCATTATCTCACACCTTAGGATTTCTGGAAGTGAATTAATCAAACGTGGAGCTGTAACATGATAAAATCGTGAATAGGGCGTTGGTGTTGTTGACTCGTAAATTATTGTATAATTATCATGAAGCCTACAATCATAGTATGTATTCGGAATTTTAAAAAAATATTTTCAGCACTTTGTAACAGTATATAATTGTCTTAGAGGAATAATATCGAGCCTTTTGAACAATTCAAAACTGAGCGTTCTGCGATTAACTTTATGCATAATTCGAATCGCATGATTTTGCTTGAGCAAGAAAGTTTATAGTGTACTAAAATATTCCGCGGTAAAAAATTTGTTTAACAACAATGTATGGTTCACCATATCAAAAGCTTTAGTAACGTCAATAAATAAAGTAGACGGAATTTCTGAAGAATTTAGACAGTCGTAAATTTCACCAGTTAGTTTTAGCAACGTACTTTCTGTAGATCTCCCGGTTCTAAAGTCAAACTGCAAGTTACTAAAGAAATGAGTTCTATCTAAAAAGGATAATACTCTAGTCGTAACATAGTACATCAAAAACGTATGAAAAAAACAGGTGGAAGGGAAATGGGTCGATAATTATTTAATATCATTTTATCACCTTTTCTGTGAAGTGGTAACACAACTGCTGTTTTCAAAAATTCTGGAAAAACACTTTCCAGAACGCACATAAAATAAAACATCGTTCTACAGTAAGGGTCTATCTCCAATGTTGACATTATTTATCGAGGATTTCAGAAAAGGCTTACTTCCCTTCAGAAAAGGTACCCTGACCCATCTTAATGGAAAATTGAATTGAACGTTCCGAAATGCAGTTTCTAGTCCATTGAAGAAGAGAGTCGTCGATCCCATATGTACGCATTTTCGACAAAAGAGCCTAATGCCAGATTCTGTCGAATTCCTTAAAAATACCAAGTGCAACTATTTTGCTTTCGCCAGATGGTGTAGACTTTGATTCCACTTTTCGGTAAGACATGCCATCAAATCACCAGTAGACTTGTTGCTAGGAAAACCGTACTGCCGGTCATTGAGAAGTTTTCGCTTTTCGAGATATTGAGCTAACTTGATTCCAAAATTCAAAATTTAAACTTGACCTTAAGGCAGCAAAATTTATTTTTTTGAATTTTAAATTTAGATTATCTTATTTTAGAAACATTGTAATTGAGTTGAATACCCGTCAAACGATGATCACTTATTTTTAAATCATAGAGCATAGTCTTATGTCTTTTGTCTTACAGTTAATGGCCAACGTTATCTGACAGCGATTAGTTAGATCAGACTATATTCATCCAGACAGTAATGTGGTTATAACAGGATGACGTTACTTACCAAATTGCCATGAAACTATTAACTTACTGCTGATTCGATTCAACGGAACATTTTGTCGCAAAATATTGTAGAACTGTGGATTGGCCACCGATATTTTGTAATTTAATACCACTCAATTAATTCTTGTAGAGCTATGTAAAGTCTTTGGTGTATACTGATAATCCACAAACTGCTTAGTCCTTGGAAGGAGCCGGAAATGATTTCCAAAATGGCTTAAAATGTGGCCGAAACTACATGCTTCGTCAAGTTGTTTTCCGCAGCCAAGATCTCAACACACCGTCCATCGGGTATTGTTTGGCCAGAATGTCGAAGCCACACAGAATTGTATATATACAATTCTTTGTATGGAGTCGGACAGCGCATCAAATTCGTTAATGGTCGAATTGTTGTCCAGTTAGGACTTCTGTAAATAATTTGGTTACGGAGATGGAATTTTAGTCACATGAACTTGAATTCCAGATTAAAACAGGGATTACTTGTGACGGAGTTAGGTAAGCTACATCACTACGCACGTAAATGTATCCAGGTAGCTTCAGATCTAAGTGATCTGAGAGGTGTGGGCGGGGATCTGCCTATGTTGCACTAAGTGCGAAAACAGCTGGCTTGTTGCTAAATTTTCATTCACAACCCGCTATCCATCGGGGTTGTTATATGCACTCAGTCATAAGCCTTTGATACAGCAACGGCAGTGGCCGAGTGGCCATCTTACGGAGGATGTTCGCACTGTGATTTTAATTTTTTTTTGTTTTCATTAAATGTCACTGGTTTTGTTTTCTTTGGCTTGCGACTGATTTAATTTTGTTTTTTTCTATGGGTGCACTTGCGCGCGGGTTTGTTGGGAGGTGGATAGTTTTGTTTTTAATTAGCACAGAATTCAGCGAATCTTACGAGGGCGCAAATATTGCGTGAGCACTCACCTATGCTCAGCTTGGCACTCACTCGGTGTATCAAATATGAACGGGAATCGCTTTTTTTATATTCTGACTTTATTTAACTAAGCTGACAAATATACATGTATTATATTTCCACAAACTCTTACGCCGTGGATACATATTTTTCTCATCGCATTCGGACGTTTTTTATTCTATCGTCGTTAAAACTCTGTAGCAACAAAGCATGGTAGCACGTCGTGGAGAAAATTAACGTGAAAGACGTTGTCCTGCAGATCAGAAAGGAAACTATTGCCATTACCTTCCCGGCTGACAACAGCGTCTTTGCATTTCAACAAATGTTTATTGATTTATTCTTAATATAAAAAAATTGATTCATTCAAAATGACCTCCATTTGCTGCTATACAAGCTTTGAGGCGAGTTGGCAATTCATCAATGCTCTCCTTAGGCTAATTTTAAGCATCTCCTCCAGGTTTTGGTGTCTTTTTGTACAAACCATGCCCTCCAAAACTGACCATAAGTTGTAATCCAAAGGATTAAGATCCCGGCTTACTGATGGCCAATCATCAATGGTTATAAAGCGAGGAACATTTTCCGTGAGCCTGCTTGGGTAGTTTTTGCCTTATGGGCTCGAACAGAGTTCTCGTAGACTACAGCCGAAGTTTTGACTCCCTTTTCACAAAAGTGAACTTCTGTGACGCCTAGATTGCATACTCCGCACCAAACCATGACAGACATGGATAATGTCTCTGGCACAAGCTCCCCAGCTTATGAAACTTTCCTTCTACGGCGAAAATTTTTCCAACAGAATTCGAAGCGTAATCAGCTAACAGTCGCTACAATTTTTCTTTTCTCTTCTTTTTCTCTTCTCCTTAAGCCCTCCGCGCAGCAGGCATCTTGACGCGAACACCATCTTCAATGCCACCGGTGTGGAGGCTTAGCGCAAAGACTGAGCCGACTATGGTCGGCTAAGGAGTGGCGAACTACAAACGGCCAAACCCGATTCCAGTGGTGATGTGAGTAAACTGTGCCGAAGGATGCGAACGAATTCTCTCAGGCGCCTTGGATCGAACTTGTTATATTTAGCTTTACCCAGGTATGGCGTCGCTGCCTGAGCTGACCTTTCATTTCCAGCTTTACTCGTGGGAATCAAATTTAATTTAAAAAATTTAATTTTGGAAAACCAAAAACAAAAAAAATATTACAAAAACTGGTAATTCCTGTCCAGGAAGAGTTAGAGTGAGGGAAGGCGAAACCTCGACTTCTTTCATTTCCCTCCAGGTAGGGGCATCAGAAGAAGCGGAGCGATTCCACCGGTTAGCAGCCTGGCACTTACACCGGTGGTGCACCGGGTAGGACCTCGGTTGAAGGGGTAGCCACGGCAGCTGAAACATCCGCACCGAAGCTGGTCTTCATCCGCAATGCGTCGTAAGCAAAGTGATCCGAGAGACGGGCTTATCGTTCCTGTGACAAACGAGCTGAAATCTTGCGGTCGTCGGACAATCGACCAGTGGAAAAACGTCGAGGAGAAATTTCAAGACACCTTATGGAAGGAATTATCCACTACAAGAAACGTGGAATTTCAATTCGATGGCGCTGGTTGGAAAGGCGGACGCAAGGTTATAGCTTGTGGAAATGAGCCTTCTGTGGACTTCATCAAAGGCTTGGTTTTGGAGGTGTGCGATGCTTGGGAGGTCATCAAACTGAAATGCACCAAGGTGGCAGGGTTGTCAAAGTACAGTCTGTCGACGGCATGGACATGGGTTCCGTGTTCCTACATGTACCCTGAGAAGCTCCTGGGACTATTCCATATGCAGAATCGGGAACTAAACGCCGATACATGGAGAGTCCTTAAGATGGGGCCTAGACATCAGTACGGTCAGCATTTTCTGCTGTTTCTAAACAGGGATTGCTTACCATACCCCGAAAAATCGAAAGCAATTGTAAGGTACGAGAACAGCATGAAAAGGTTGATGGTCAAGCCATCGACCATGGGCAAGGACAAAGAGGAACCCGACTAAGATGATGGAAGTGCTGCAGATAAACCTGCAACATAGTAGGGCAGCGGCGGTTGTCTGGTGGAGTATATCACCAGACAGGATGTCACAACCGTACTCATGCTAGAGCCATGGACCAATAAGTAGAACAAGATCTAGGGACTCAGGCTGAACAATTACACGTTGTTGTATACAGCAGAAGGTAAAATCAGGACCAATCAAAAACCAAATGCAGGCATTTATTTTGAATAACTATAGCTCAGGTGACCTGACGGTGGCAATATGCGAAAGGGAGTCTAGCAAATCACTTTGTCTGACCTCGGCCTACTTTCCCTACGACTCCGATGTAGTTATCTCGGAGAAACTAAAGAACTTTGCAAGGCAGAAAATCAGATGCTGGTGCTGAGCTATGACGCAAACGCGCATCATGTTGAATCGGTCAGTGTTTGCATGACTTGATTATATTTTCCAACCTCAGTATTTGCAATAGAGGGGATTCACCCACTTTTGTGGTGGAAAATAGGCAGGAGGTGCTAGATATCACCCTTGGTTCAAATACAGAAGGGTTAGAAATAAAGGAGTTGAGAGTAGTTGACGAAGCGTCAATGTCAGATAACCGATGGATACGCTTCAAGGTGAACTTCAGTGTAGTTTTCATAGAAATCCTAGGATCTGATTGGATCAATTAGAAGAGGTGGTAAATATACACCTGGATATCCAATCAATCACCTGTGATAATATTGTTAACTTAGATAGGGCGGTAGAAAATATTAGTAAGGTGCTAAAAATGGCGTTCGAGAAAGTTTGCCCAGCTAAAAGAACACCTAAAAGGTCTCAACCAAAATGGTGGAATAGGGAAATAGGTTTAAAAAGCAAAGAGATTAGGAAAGTCTACAAAAGGATGAAGCTTTTCAAAAGTGACAGTACATGAAATGAGTACTACGAATGTAAAAAACAATTCGAGTGCCTAGCGTATCGCATTAACAGACGAGGCTTTGAGGTTACGAAAAATGCTTTCAAAAGAAGAGAGCGGTGCTAGCTACCTTAGCAAAAATGACGGAACCTGGGCCGAAAGTAGCCATGAGGTTCTGGTAACATTGGTGTAAACCCATTTTCCTAGATCCACATTGTCAGATAACTCTGGCATGCTACGACACACTGATAACATTAATCTTTCTCTCTCTCTGAAATGGAGGTAAGTCCCCCTATTAATACGAAAAAATTGCGGTGGGCAACCTAGTCCTTTAAGCCGTATAAATCTCCCGGTCTGGATGGTATTCTACCGAATGCACCGGAAGTAGCAATCTAAAAAATTATGGAAATTTTTTAAGACAGTTTAAAAATAGGGTGTGCAGCAATAGCTTGGAGGGAAGTTAAGGTGATTTTATACCTAAAGATAGCAAACTGGGTCATATAACCGCAAAAGATTTCAGACCAATAAATCTGTCATCGCTTATGCTTAAACCCTAGAGCGATTATTGGAGATTCATATTAAGAACATACTTAGATATGGCACACTCGTATGGTGTAAAGCAACAAACAAGAAAAGGGTTTACGGACAATTAGCGGCAGTTCAAGGAACGGTTTCGCGACAGTGCGATACGACTCACTAATTTCAGTCACTTCAAGAGTAGTAGTTTCGGACACGGAACGGTCCTAGCGGAACTACTGCCAGCCAATCAAATTCTAAAGGCTGAAATTCCTTCCTTGGCCGACTTCGAGATTCCGCATGATATAATATATCCGGAGAGGGAGGACTGGCAAAAAAATGCAATAATCAGGTCAAATGAAATTTCAATTTTTACAGATGGCTCAAAAACAGAGGAAGGAACAGGTTTTGGTATTTTCTCGGAAGACCCAGAACTAAGAGTGTCTATAAGACTACTGGACGCAAGCAGTGTCTTCCCATCAAAGGGTCTAGCTGTTCTCAGGGCGGCTGAGCTAATGCAGAAGATATCGGTATCCGGAAGAAATATCGCTATCTACATCGATAGCCAGGCCGCACTTAAGGCAATGCAATCGAGCAACATTAATTCTGATACAGTGAGGGGCCAGTACACTGCAGTATAGAGGGAAATTAACAAGCGGATGAGCTTGCAAGTAAAGGAGGGCTACTCGATAATAGTGAAGTTGCCAACATCAAACCACCCCTTTGCATAGTGAGGGGTACTATCGAGGAAAAAATCACAAAGACTGCCAACCTAAAGTGGTCAAGCCTTGAAGGACACAGGTTGTCGTCGGCTTTCTGGCTAAAAAGAGTACGTGGAAGAAGTATTTATATAGTTTTTATTGTATTTGTGGTTTCTATTTGGAGTTCTTTTGGATCAGGACCGCTTGATCCTTGATTCCTTTTTTGTTTTGGTGTTTCACAGAAGTCGGAAGCACGACGCAACCACTCTTATAAACCTTGATAAGCGCGAGTGGTCCATCTATGAAGTTATTAGTTTTCTTGAGAACGCAACGACTTTTGAAGTTTCTTTTCTCTTCTTCCGGTTCTAATAATAGTGGCTGGCTTGGAACCTCGAAGTCCCATTGCGCTCCCAGAGCAGATGGTGATATACGTCGAGACGAGATATCTGCTGGGTTGTGTTCTCCACATACCACAATCAGTCAACCTTTGAATTTCCGAAACTCCGCTGCTAACAAATGTCGACCATTTTGTTGGAGCTGAACGTATCCAGGCTAGGGTGATCGTGGGGTCAGACCAGGCGTATAGATTTACCTGTGGTATGTTCAATACATCTGCAACGTAGCAAAACAAGGAGGACAAAATGACTGCTCCACATAACTCGAGTCGAGGAATACCTAGTTACTGTCTTGAGTGGGGCAACCTTTGTTTTCGACAGTAAAAGGTTCATTTCTGTTTGGCCTTGGTTGTTTAAGACCCGAATATATACGGCAGCTCCGTAGGCTTTGGCCGAGGCATCACTGAAGTCGTGTAATTGTACAGCTTTAATTGTACGGTGTGTGTTCAACAATCGATTGATTTTTAAATTTTGAATTAATGACAATTCTTTTTGATACTCTTTCTATTCCTCCTGTAAATTAATTGGTATCGTTTCATTGCAGTCCGTCCCATTTTTCCGCAGCTCCTGAATTATTTATTACCTTCGCCCTAATCACGCAGGGTGAGATCCGACCTAGTGGGCCGAAGAGTTTTGCGATAGCAAAAAAGCACCTGTGTTACCTGTGTCTCTGGCTTTTGCAAATTTTGGAACGAAAAGGAGTCAAAGTTGATTTCCATATCGTTTTCAAGGATGTCTTCTAAGAGTTTTTGGTGAGTACCCGTCCATTTGCGAAGATTAAATCCTGCAGATACATGCGAATCGTCGAATTTCATTCCGCTTTTGTAAGGCATCAGTCGGGCTATCTGCTCCTGTAATAAGGTCGTCAACATACATATCTTGCTGAATGGCCTTGGCTCCCACTGGGTATCTCTCTGCTTTCTCGTCTGCGACTTTGTTAACCACTCGTATAGCTAAATACGGTGCGCATGCTGTACCAAAGGTCACTGTTTTAAGCCTGTATGCTCTCAGTGGATGCTGTTCACTATCCCGTCAAAAAGATGAGTTGGTAATTGCAGTCTGCCAGTGGCACTGGAATTTGTTGGTAGATTTTCTCGATGTCAGCGGTGAAGGTATATCGATGCTGTTTTCATCTTAATATGACATCGATAATGCTCTTTTGTAATTTAGGGTCAACCATCAAGTGCTCGTTTAAATACGTGCAGTCCGAAGTCTTAGACGCTACGTCAAACACAACTCTCAGTTTTGTTTTGGAGTTTGAGTCTTTAATGACAGCATGGTGTGGCAAAAAAAAAATGAAAAGGTGTTTCAAGGTAAGTATCGTTGAATAAATCTACCTACTCTATGTAATCCATGGTAACATATTCTAACATGCACCTTTTATATCCTACCTTTAGCTACGAATATTTCTCAAAACGACGTTTGAATTGGGTAAAACGTCGTAAGGCAACTTCCCTGGTTGAACCTAACGCTGATCGTACTTCATCTTTGAAGAGTAAGGACACATGATACCGTCCATTTGTTAGTCTGGTTGTGTTGGCTAGGAAGCGCTGTTCACAATTGTCTTCTTCGGAAGCCATCATCTTAAACGGAGCTTCTTCAACCACCCAGAATCTTCGCATCTCAGTGCCCAAATCAAGCTGTAGAGCGAGTTGTGTGAAATTTTCCCGAACACACTCCATCCAAATTTGGTTTTTTGGTCGACAATCACGTTTATATTGATCACGTCTAATGATGTCCGGTAGAACAATGTCGGAGTATACTTCGATTCCCAGAAGTATATCGATTTTAGCTGGATTGAAGAATTCGAGATCTGCTAAAAGAAGGCCTTTGATGTGATTTAATTCGTCGACATGCGGCTGATTCCCGTCTGCAGCGTTTTAAAGTATAGCCCTTTTTCCATATGAAGGACAATAACCGCAATCCTGTTTTCCTTATTGCTCAACTCCATGTTAAAAACTTCAATTTAAATTTGCGTATGAATAGACCAAATGTAAGACCACAAATGACGCAAGCTAAGGCAAGAGTGCGGGTAATACCAGAGACTGTAGGGAACCGTTAAAAGTTGTAGCAGTATTTATAAAAGTACTAGGTATAACCCCATCTGACTACGTCTTGTTCACAGGGTTAGCAATGCGTGCGCTGTGTTTTTCGACTCTAAAAGCGCATTCTGAGTCATTTACCCAGTGCATTCGGCAGTCGAACGAAAGCGGTGAGTTAGCATATCAAACCTACGAAGATATTGGGAATTAGTAAATATTACAATTAAGCCAAAATATTTTGGTATTAATGTGACTTTCACATCCAGCAGGGAACATGCAACGTGTGTTTTCATCGACTTGACTCTACTTAAACTTAAGAAAAAAACTAAATTTTACCTTAGTATTGAGCTTATACAATAGAAATGCAACCCAATCATCACCCAGAATCTCAAGCTTACATTTATGCCGAAAATGGATTTTCCATATAAATCTTTGAGCCCATATCATCTGAATTGTTCTAAACCGCTTAATGAGTATTATAAAAGCCCCAAATACCTTTTGTGCATTCTAATTTCTCTGTGGTTAATCAATTCAGTGAAGGAATCTAATTTTAGGATCATTAATTCTGGTAAGACCACATGTGTCAATAGAATAACTCGTATCTTATCATTGGATATCTTTAACTGAACATAAATTATTTGCAATGTAAATTTTTTGACAAAAAATCAATTCTATTTGATTTGGTGTTCGATACATATCAATACACATCCACTTAAACTCTTTAATTTGTTGATATCTCATAGCCGCTTATGGAGTGACAACTTAATTTAGAGCTCTGGGAACGCTGGTAAATGATTCAAGTCCATTATTATTATTATTTCTATTATTGTTTTTTATTTTAAAATCGTATCGTATCGTATCTTCGAACGTGAATTGAGAATTTATTTAAATTTACCTCTCATACAATAGATATGGAAAGATTGACATACAATATGTTCCAGTGGGTTGCACAGCTTGGGCATTTTGAAAAAGGTGTCAGAGTAAATGATGATTTTAGTGGAAACAGTATTTGAATTTGTATGAGATGATAAACTATCTATCGTCGGTATTGTGTTGATTTCACAAAAAGCAATGAAATTTTGAATTTTGATAATTAAACTGTGATTCACCGTTTAGGTCTTTATTGTACTATGCTTAACTCAGTCAGATCCGAGTTGTATTGATTATTGATTATTTTATCGAATACTGAGCGAGTATTTATGACAACTGAACGATAAAAATACTTTCTAAATCAGTGTGCAGATATAATTGATGATAGAGTAAGGTCAGAAAATATGGCCCACGTGGGTAATATGACCCACCATAATATTTCCTCAATATACAAGCGCACGCAGTTAAAAGCACATTCATTACAAGTACATTCAAACCGGTTTTGGCTCAATCAATCGTGGTTGGCCTGGCGCTACGGACGTACAAAATATTAAGTGCAACTGTTTTTTTTTCGTTTTTGTATTGATTTGTTGGTGAGTTTTGTTAAGTGTTTTCACAGTGAATATTTGTAAATTCGATAACGTCTTTCTAAGATTGAATAGTGTTGAATATTTTCTTATTTAGAGTTTTAACAAAAGTTTATAATTGTGTTTAAATCGAAAATTAGTAATAAACATACAGTGTGTGTAATATGGCCTACCCCATGTGTTTTAAATATGGCGTAGTAGGCCATATTTAGCACGTGACCTTCATTGAAATTTATCGTTTTGTTTTTATTTTCTTCTGTAGGAAACATGGCTTCAAACTCTAGCAAGTGCACAAAACAACGACAAACGTGGTCCAAGGATGATATGATGAAAGCAATCACTGCCGTAAGCCTCAAAGAGATGGGCTTTGTAAAGGCAGCAAAAATGCTAAATGTCCCGAGAACCACACTGATGCGTTTAGTGGCAAAAAAGGATAAGCCTTTGAAGGAAGTGGTAAGTGCCAAACTAGGCAGGAAAACCAATTTTCCTCCAGAACTCGAGCAGTCTCTAGGAGGCTATTGCCTGCAAATGGAAGGGAAACTATTTGGTCTAACCAGGAATGGCATAAGATCGTTAGCATTCCAGCTAGCTATAAAGAACCAAATTCCCAGCCATTTTCAGTTATAAAAAAGTTTTCATTTCTAAAACGTCATCCATCGCTGTCATTCCGCCAGCTGACTGCAACGTCTTTAGCCCGTGCTTCTGGATTTTCAAAACAAAACTCTGCAATTTTTTTTTTGACAATTTAGAAATGCTCATGGCCAAGTACCATTTTAACCCCAACACTTTCTTTAATCTGGATGAGACGGGGATTTCAGTAGCTCCAGCCAAAATGCCAAAGGCATGGGCTTTGAAAGTTCGAAAAAAGGTGGGAGCACTAACATCTGCTGAAAGGGGATCACTTATTACGTCGATTTTGTGCAGGAGAGTCATTTGTGCCTGCTATGTTCATTTTTCCGCGAAAGAAAGACAGTCCACACCTCATGAAAGCTGCACCACCGGTTTCAATATATGTTAATCATCCATCAGGATGGGTGCAGACAAATTTGTTCACAAAGTGGTTCACACACTTTTTAACAACAATGAAACCAACGGCATCTTCACCTGTATTACTTACAATATAATGGACGGGCATTCAAGTCACACCAGGAATATAGAACTTATAGACCTGGCTCGAACAAATAATGTTCATATTCTATCTATACCTCCGCATTCAGGTCACGAAATTCAACCCTTAGATAAAGCTTTCATGGGACCTCTCAAAAAATATTTGACTGCAGAAATTGGATGCTGGGCCATAAACAACACGAGAGCTCTAACACAGTATGATATAATTGAGCTATTCGGTCGAGTCTTTTTAAAAGCTCAAACTGCAGAAATTGCTCTGAAAGGCTTTTCGTCCATAGGTATATGTACTTTTGATAGGAATGTGTTCCAAGACCACGATTTTCTAGCAGCAGAGGAAGATGGAATACCTTTATCTAACATGGAACATCCTCCTCCTGCTGATGGACCTGAAAATAATGGAAAGATCTTGGCTTAACAGCTAATAAGATCTAGTGTGTGCAAGAGTTGAAACCGCGTGACCATTATACGCATCGTAGGTTCGGTGAATGGGCCGAAAACATGATTCAGCTTGATCCTCATTTTCAACGCAAAATTTTATTCTCTGATGAGGCCCATTTTTGGTTAAATGGATATGTAAACAAGCAAAATTGCCAAATTTTGAATAGAGAAAACCCAGAAGCCTTTGTCGAGAGGCCCTTACAACCACTAAAACTCACTGTTTGGTGTGCTTTATGGACTGGTGGAATCATCGGCTCATATTTCTTTAAGGACGATGCCGGCCAGATTGTTACCGTCAATGGAGAGTGCTATAGAAATATGATTTCTCACTTATTCGTTCCTCAGTTGAATAGCATTAATGTGACAGAGCTTTGGTTTCAACAAGATAGCGCAATATGCCACACGGCGCGCGACACCATCAATTTATTGCGGAAAACATTTGCTGAGCGCATAATTTCGCGTAATGGACCTATGAACTGGCTTCCACGATCCTGTGATCTCACACCTTTAGATTACTTTCTTTGGGTGTATGTGAAGTCACTAGTGTATGCCGATAAACCAGAAACATTGGACGACTTGGAAGTCAACATTCGCTGTGTTATTGCTGACATACAGCCCCAGTTGCTTGATAAAGTTGTCGAAAATTGGACTTCAAGATTGCGCTTCATTCGAGCTAGCCGTGGCTCGCATAAGCCCGATATCATATTTAAACAATATTAGTATGAAATTATCTATTGAGTAAAGCTAATATCATAGACATTTACATTAGCTTTAAGTGTTTTATTTCATATTGAATTTGTATACCTCTAAAAAAACACCATTTACTTTATTGAATATCTATACATGGAAAGTAGAATTTCTCATCGTTGAAGCCTGTTGGCGGCTACTGAAGTTATGTCTTTCTTTCTATTATTGGTTTCTTTGGGTCACAATTGGTCAACACATCCGTTCCTAATACTAGCTTCTTATTTCCCTGGAACGCTTTTCTGTAAGCTTCATACTAACACCATGCTTTATTAATGGACGCTAACTCATGCAAAACATCTAGCTCAGGAGACAAATTTGGACCACATTTATTATAATAATTTATAATACCCAAATATGATTTAAGTTGGACTTTATTAATAGGCTCTGGTGCGTCCCAAACGGCTTCTGCCTTCTAAATACTCTATTTCATTTTTAAGAAAAACTCACACTTGCCCCAATTCACTTTTACATTGTACAGAAGAAGCCTATCTAATACTAACACTAAGTTACTTATGCACTCCTCTTTACCTCTACCACCACTCAAAAGATCGTCGAAATATTTGCGCACCATTATAATCCCTTTCAATATTTCTTCCATAATACTTGAAAATATCTGTGGGGCCGTTTTAAAACCGGAAACTAACCTTGTATATTTAAATGATCAAATATGTGTATTGATAGTCAACAACTTCCGCGACCGTTTATCCTATGCGACCTGTAAATACGCACCCATAAGGTCTATTTTACAGAACCACTCCAAATCTGACAAGCCTGTCAAAATAACATCTATTCTGGGTATAACTGAGTATTCCATTTCGACAAACATATTCAATTTACACATAACCCTATCGACCCATCACCTTTGTTCACTATCACCAGAGGACTTGTCCATTTACTCCTCTTAACTGCCTGACATAACTTTTCTAATTTTTACCTTTAACCTTATCCCTTATGTCAAAGGGAACCATGTGCGCACTACAAAAAATTGGATAGGCCTCTTTAGCTGGCTCAATTTCTGCCTCGAAATGTTTTATTACCGAATCGTTGGTTTTAGAAAATATTGATTCATACTTACAATACTTGCTATAGTCTCTAGAACTTTGTTTTGAGAGTTGATCTCATACAACATTCTGTCTTTAGTCTTGAAAAATTTTCTCCAGTTTGGATATGTGAACTCCAGCCAATTTCTATACCTGCTTGCTTTTATTTATCACTAGATCCAAATTATAAGATTTTTTATAACATTTCACTTGCACACAAATTTGTCCTGCTATAACCACACTATCTCCCGATAGAAGCTTTGAGGAGTTACTCTTTTCAGTTAACGTACAATGTTTAAAATGCTTTTGTGGTGGTTTCACAATAATAATTCCCTAGACACACAAATAACACACTATTCGGAGATAGCCACAACAATAATGTTTTCACCACAACTCCATTTTGAGCGCAAGCTGTCACTTTGTCGTTTTCCGGTTTTCGCATCCATCTCACATGACCGACAAACAGGAAGAAAGGATGACAGCCCCGCATGCGGGCAGCGTATCAACAGAACGAAATGAAGAAAATGTTTATCCAGTCACGACACAGTCAAGTGTCTCAGGTCTATCAGTCACTGCGCGATTGCCCCAGTTTTGGCGAGACCGTCCGCCGCTTTGGTTTGCGCAAATCGAAGCCATTCTCGCTCCTTCCAGGCCTTCAGATGACATGAAATACCAATACGTCATCGCCAACTTGGAACGCCGAGATCTTGAACAAGCTTCCGACCTTTTACAATCGCCAGCCTCGGATAAATACACACTGAAAAAACTAGACTCATGCAATTGTATGAAGAGAGCCAAGAATAACGACTACAGCGATTGGTCGAAGGCATCGACTTGGGAGACTCAAAGCCCTCGCAGCTACTCCGCCGAATAAGAGACCTCTCTGGTTCTTCCGGTACACCGAACGAGGCACTTCAAGTTCTTTGGCTGTCCTGTCAGCGCTCACTGGCGACTTAAATAACCTCGCGCAAATTGCTGATAAAATTATCGGCCACTGTCACTCGACGAGCACACTAGCAGCCGTACATCAGCCATCTTCGGGGTCAGGAACAGTGTCATCAGTTAGCAGTGATGTGCTGCTCAGTATATAACGCAGATTGGACTTACTTGAACGAGAAACACGACAGCGTCGTCAACCCAGAAGAAGCAGTTCAAACAGCCGTTTAGGTCAAGCGAGCCGAGATCGTGAAGACCAACCGAAAAACAATGGAAGCTCCTGGTATCACAAACGCTGTGGTTCTGAGGCACGTAAATGCTTGCCACCTTGCACATTCGTGCAGGGAAACGGCAGCCGGAAACATTAGTGGAGGCGTCTTCCGTTGTTGGTAAGTCTTGTCGTCTCTTTATTTCTAACAAAGTTACTGGCCATCCGCTTTTAGTTGACAGCAGCGCTGAAATTTCGGTTCTAGCTGTCAAATCTACCATCAGTCTACAGCTACATCCGTACGTGCTATATGTGGGCAACAGTACAACTATCAGTACATACGGAACAGTAACGATGGAGGTGGACCTGGGCGTAGCCGGAAGTTTTGTTGGACTTTTGTTCGTGCAGCTGTGCCACATTTAATACTTCCGCCTGCTTTTGGATATCCATCAACCAGATTACAAACATCTCCACACACCGGCAGCACTCATCTCCACCGACTACACAGTCATAGACTCCACCAACCAGGGTCACATTACGCAGAACTCCTTAACCGATACAGATCAATCCTGCTTCCATTTTCATCCGCCTGCAAACTTTTACACAATGTCCGCCACCATCTTGAAAACAAAGGACCACCACTCTCATGCCGCACAAGGCCTATCCAAAATATAATTTCAACGTATGATGAATGCTGGAATCTGTCGCCCATCACGGAGTCCATGGGGCAGTCCACTTCACATCGTTCTAAGTAAAATGGAGACATTCGTCCATGCGGGGATTATCGTCGCCTTAACTCAGTCACCCTGCCAGACCGATACCCGCTGCCACGGATAACGGATTTTCAGCTAATCATGCCGGGCAAAACCATATTGAGCAGAATAGACCTAGCCCGTGGATACTATCAAATTCCAATGCCCCCGGAGGATATTCCAAAAACAGCTATACTTACACCTTTTGGGTTGTACGAATTTAAACGTACGACCTTTGGCTTGCGCAATGCAGCACAAACCCAACAACGTTTTTTTAATTCTGTGTTCGGAGATTTAAATTACGCATTTACGTACATCAATCATATGCTCATCACATCTAGCTCACCCGAAGAACATTTGGAAAAATTTTCAGACGTCGCTGGGCCAACGGCATGACGATTAACATGGAAAAGTGCGAATTTGGCAAAAGCGCTTTCGTGTTCCTCGATTACCATGTTGATAGCACCGGCGTACGGGCACCAGATGACACTGTTAAGGCAATTTCAAGGTTCCCGAAACCAGTGACAGTTTTTGAACTTCGTCGTTTCTTGGGATCTCTTAATTTCTTCCACCGTTGCCTGCCACATGCAGCTGAGGATCAATCACCGCTGTCTCAAATGCTCCAGAATACCACCAAGAAGGACCGCTCGCCTCTCTCATGGTCCACAGCAGCAGAAGCTGTTTTCCAACGTTGCCGCAACGCACTAGCGGAAGCAGCTGCACTAGCCCATCCACTACCCGACGCCGCACAACATCTTATGTGTGACGCATCAAACATAGTAGTGGGGGCAGTTTTACTGCAAGTAGTGGAATGCAAACCTGAACCACTTGGATACTTCTCAATACTTGGACTACCCTGCTATCGCGAAGGAGCAACTCAACGATCCAGAACTGCAGAAAATAAAAACGGTGAGTCAGAAATCTTGTTCTCCCGGATTCTTTTACAGCAATTACTTGCGAAACTTCTTGTGGTCGTGCTCGCCCATACATCACACCCGGCTTTAGGGGCGCTGCCTTTGAAGCTGTACACAACCTTAGTCACCCTGGTACTCGATCTTCCCGTAAGGCAATGTCATTGAACGCTGACATAGGTAAATGGGTACGCGACTGTCCAGCTTTCCAACGCAGTAAGATCCATAGGCATATCAGTCCACCTTTCGCAATATTTCTAAGCGCAAACAGGTTCGAACATGTCTATATGGATATAGTCGGTCCACTACCGCGCTGTTCAGGCTTTAGCTACATCGTCACATGTATTGATCGAGCAACCCGTTGGCCAGAAGCAGTTCCAATAGAAGACATCACCGCAACCGCTGTCGCCGACGCATTTTTCCAACACTGTTTCCGCTGTCCACTTCAACTGGCTACCGATCAGGGGCGGCAATTCTGCCTTGTTTCGAAAATTTGCTCAACTCCTCGGATGTAGCCGTGTTCACACTACCACCGATCACTCACCGGCACTGAAGGCAGCCATTTGCATGAGAACTAGATTCAAGCACTTTCATCCGTGCTACTGGGACTCCGTTCAATTGTAAACGAGTCGGGTACATCACCAGCCCAATTAAAGAATTTATCGCCCTTCTCCAAGACTTGAGAGAAGCGCTTGAACGAACTTCACCTGCTTTCACTACACACCAAACGAAGTCAATTTTCATCCCGAAGGATCTCAAAACTGTCTCACATGTGTACGTGTGCACCGTCAGCACCAAGCGGCCGTTGCAGCCAGCTTACACGGGACCGTATTCTGTGTTTGACCGTGGGCCACAGACCTACAAATTGGCCATGCCGAGTGGGGATGCATACGTGTCCATCCAACGCTTGAAACCAGCTTACTAGCTTCTGGTTCAAAGAGCAGCACCACCTCCATCAGCAATTGTACCATCTTCAACTGACCCGGGGGTTCCCGAGGCCACAGTTACTAAGCGCTCTGGCAGGACTATCAAACCACCCCTTCGCTTTATTACCTCCTAAGGGGGGAGCCTTGTAGTGGTTTCACAATAATAATTCTCCAGACACACAAATGGCACACAGCAACAAGCACCAGTACCAATTTCCATTGGAAATGTTATTTCTTCAATTAATAGCTCAATTCATAGAGGTTTCTTTCCATCATATCCCATACAATTCAACAATCCTAAATCCACTGATTCTTTTTCGTCTTCTACTCTATTGATCTTATACACAGGTCTAATTTGTTTTCTAAAACAATTTCTAGCCAAATATCCGAATTTTCCACAATTATAACAAGTCAAGTAACTAATTTCCTCGGATTTCTTCTCTTTCGCTGAACATGTACTGATGATGCGGTGAGTCTTTATGCGCCGATCCGTGACTATGATATGCTAATCCCGTTCTCTGCTTGCTTCTACTTGATCGGATGTTGTTTGATCCCTGCAATCTGACATATAGCGAATATTGCTGCTTTTCATCATATCCAAACTACTGTTGTTCATCTCCATGAAAATGCTATCGCCGCCTTTTCCAAGCTCTTGAATTCATCTTCATTTAAAAGCCGGTTTTGTATCTTTTCGTCGCTAAGGCCACACACAAATTGAATTAAAAGCGCTCTCTCCAAAAATCTTCCGAATTTACATTCATTTGCTAGCTCGACTATGTAATCGCTAATGCGTTCACTATGTTATTGATGTCTTTTAAAAAATTCAAAACTTTCTGCAAGTATGTTCTTTTTTGGCACAGAACGTAACTTGAGCTTATTAATTAATTCTTCGTACTTAAATTCAGTCTCTACCTTTGCCTCCGAAGCTCACTAGCAACGACACTTTTTCCGCATCTACCGTTAATTTATTCAACGAGATTGAATGATTTAATCGACGCGAATACAAATTAAAATCTTCATCCATGACTATGGTATTACTTTCAGTCATTTCGTTGATAGCAATTTGAATTTAATTTCCAAATAGACTACGAGTATATGCCACGTGCTCTTCGCCGTTATCCTCGTTGCCACTATAATATGTATATCTGTTACTAGTGATCGGAGCTTAGACTAAATTACTTTATTAATTCAATTGACTTACTAAGTAGCTAAGTAGTTTAGAAAGGAGACTGTTGCGAAAACTTTGGATGATGGACTGGGGCTTCAAATACCGAAAGAAGACTTTGGCTTTTGCTACCGAAAAAAAACTCGCGTAGGTGGAAAATTCTCTACTACTGTTGTTGTTTTACTGAGGACGGTGAGAAGATGCACGAAGGAAAAGAAGCCAATCAAAGCAAATTTGATTGATTCCTCTGCACTTAGTAATGTATACATCAATGGACGGCTGTCTATTGAAATGAAAGATATTCTTATGGAAGCTAAAGCGGGAAAGAAGTGGCTGAATTATGAACATCTGTGGGTGCGAAATGGAAAAATAATGATGAGACGGGAGGCAGGATCAGAAGTGAAATTCATCAAGAGTATCGCTGATCTCCAACAATTAAGAACTTAGTAATACAAAAATACAAAATAAAAATGGTAGATGATTTAAACATAATCGATCCTGAATATGTGAACGTGAGCAATGAAATTTGTGTTGGATCTCAATTCTGTAACTCCCCTAAAGACTTTACGATTTTTCATCAAAACATTAGAAGTTTAAGAGCGAATTTTGATACTTTTTGTGGTTACTTAGATACTAATTGCTTAAGTGTAATGCCTCAAATTTTAGTTTTGACAGAAATCTGGGTATTTAAAAATGAAATTAGTAAATATTCTCTACAGGTGCAATGTTAAAATATGCGTCGTGCGGTACAGTGATTTTTGTGAAAAATGAATTTAAAGATCATATTGAGTGGTTTATCCCAGATTTGGAGAGTGCCGATTGCGTTGCTGTAAAACTAAAAGTTAGTAAGAAGTCCTTGTTAGTCGTGTGTGTTCACCGGCTCCAGTTTGTAGAAGTAGATGTGTTTCTTAGGGAACTCGAAAGTCTATTGTTCTCGGTTGACTGTAGGGATGTTTGTTTGATGGGGGATGTTAATACCGATATTTTTAACTTTCCAAAATCCATTGACAATTATATGTGCTTGCTTTCGTCAATGGGTTATCAGTCGTTGGTTAATATTCAAACAAGGGCGACTGAGAATACATCTACCTGCATTGATCATATTTTTTTTAAGTCAAGAAACAAGCTTAATGTGCAATTCTTTATGTTAGAGCTTAATATTAATGATCATTCGGCTACCGATATTGCTCTAAAGTATTTTGTGAATGAAAGTGAGTCAACTGGTGCATCGAAATTTGTTAGCGAAAACATTAAAAAAAATTAATTTCGTAAAACTTAATCGGCTCTTAAACCAGGAAACGTGGACTTCAGTTTACAACTGTATCTGCCCTTCGGAGGCCTTCTTTTTGTTCTTGGAAAAAATAAAAAGTTATTTTGAAATTTGTTCCAGGACGTTTAAGCAAAATAGTAGGATTGAAAAATTCAAACCGTGGATGACGGAAGTAATATGCACCAAAATTAAGGAAAAACATAGCTTTTACCCAATGAATAAGAACAAATTAAACCAGCCCACAATAAAACAAAAGTACAAATAACTAAAATCGAATATACGCAGTCTTATAGCTGAACAGAAGATAGAATAGTACAGGCATACCATAAATTTGTGGATATCAGATCCAACCCCAGAGAGCAATGGCGTATGGTCAATAATATTATAGGAAATGGTCAGAAGAGAGATAAACTAATAATCCTAAAACTTAGAGATAGGAATATTAATACTAATGAGGAATTGTGCAACGAATTTAACTCCTTCTTTAGAAATGCGGTTAAAAATGCTAAGCCAGATATTACTGCGAAACTAAATAAAACAAATGCAAAGTTCTTGATAGATAAATCCACCTCATCTTCATTTTTCTTCAGTCTTATAACTAGTGCAGAGGTGCTTTCCGTAATTAACATTCATACAAAAAAAATCCTGTGGAATAGATGGAATAAGTAGTCCGGCAATTAAAAAGATCGGAAAATCTATTTTAAGTCCTTTGGCATTTTTAATAAACAAGAGCTTCCTGATGCTCTAAAAACAAATATCGTTATTCCGTTTTTTTTGAAAAAGTAGACCCCACTGAACCGAATAACTATAGGCCTATGTCGTTACTATCTGTCTGCACAAAAATATTGGAAAAAATAATTGTAAATAAAATGATAAGGTTCCTAGCAAAGACTAGTTTTTTCAGTAAATCCCAATATGGATAAAGGACAAATATACGGAGGACGCAATTACCGCCTTTCTAAACAGAATATGGTATACCACCTTGTGGCGCTCCCATTATTCCGATTTGAGTTCTGTTTTTCTTAGCGTCATATCTTGACATTATCAAAAGTTACGTAGCCAAGAGTAATACATCTATCTCTGTCTGTGTTTGCGATTTTTTACAATTTTAGAAATGGATTTAAATTTGCAACAACGTACTTGTATTAAATTGTGCGTAAAAAACGGATTTAACGGTGCGCGAACGTTGGAAATGTTGGAAAAGTGTTCCGGCAACGATTCTCTAAAGAAAACGGTCGTTTACCAGTCGCACGAGCGCGAGCGGTTCAAAAGTGGTCGTGAGTCAATCGAAGATGATGAACGCAGTGGCAGACCATCGACATCGAAAACCGACCGCTACGAAAACATTGATAAAGTAAAAGAAATGTTGGTCAATAACCGCAAATTGACCATCAAAGAGATAGCGGAGGACTTGAACATTGCCTATGGATCCGTCCAAGACATTTTGGTTAATAATTTGGGTTTCCGTCGTGTAGCAGCAAAGTTGGTGCCAAAAGACCTCAATTTCATACAAAAGAGAGACGGTGTTGACGTCGCAAAAGAGATGATTTGCGAGGCTGATTTGCGAGAGACCAGAATTGTGGGCAGAAAACTCGTAGGTTTGGCATCATGATAACGCACCGTCGCACAGTTCCATCATTATACGTAATTTTGTGACGAAAAATGCAACAAATACCATCCAACAGGCACCGAATTCACCTGATTCGGCTCCCTGTGACTTCTTTCTGTTCAATCGAGTTAAAAATCCACTACGGAGAACGCGTTTCAGCAGCCGAGATCAAGTAATGGAAAAATAGCAGAAAGCACTGATGGACATACCGAAAACCGAATATAAAAAATGTTTCGAGGATTGCATCAAGATCTGGCATAAGTGTGTTGCAGTCGATGCGGATTACTTTGAAGGGGACAATATATGTACATAGACTTAAATGAATAGACTTGTATTTTTATTTTTCTGAATAAATTCCGGTGGTATAGTGCATTAGATAAAAGTCAAAAGTTAGTTGGCATATTTCTTAATTTGACAAAGGCCTTTGATTTAGTGAATCATAAAATATTGCTGCAAAAACTGTTTAACGCTGGGTTCAGAGGAAACATGATTGAATGGTTCAAATCATTCCTGATTAGCAGAATACAAAAAGTGAAGGTAAATGGAGTAGGAATGTGTCCGAATATTGGTGGATCGTTCCTTGGACCAATACTGTTTCCAATCTACAATAACTCCATTTTTAACCTACCTCTTAAGGGTGTTTAAGTGGCTATGCGGATGACCTTGCTCTGCCCTATTCAGGCCAGGATACGATGCATGTAAAAAGCGAACTGACATATGATCTTCATCTGCTTGGAATTTGGCTGAACTGTCACCAAATGGTCCTTAGTCCAAAGCTATGTGTTTTTCATTGTCTAATTGTCGCATACAGATTGAGATTATTCGTTATCATCATCCCAAAAGCGATAGCGTGCGTTGTTCGGAACAATGTTTTGTACTAGATTTTGTTGAAGAATTTAATTATCTTGGAGTTTTAATAGACAACAGATTGAGTTGGAAGCCACATATTGCGTCAGTAATTTACTATCTACTATCTATGTAAACTTTTACCACATAGTCTGTTATTAAAAATTTACTATGCACTGGTTCATTCACACCTAGAGTATGGTCTTGCTTGTTGGGATAGCGCGTACATAACGAACCTGATGCCCATTTTCATAGCACAGAAGAAAATTAGGAGATTAATATTCCATAAAAATAAGTACGAGCACTCACTGCCTTTATTTCAATCAGCTAAAATATTCGCTCTACGGTATCTATATATTTACAAAACACTAAAAGTGTTCTTCATTAGGAGTGGTAATATTGATTACAGAAGAAGTGAGGTGTACTTGCTTAGAAAGTGGTCGTCCCAACAGTCAACAAAGAACGTTTCGGTTTCGTAATTCTATTGATATTCAACAAATCAGTCAAATTACACACGGTCTCAGGTTCTTAAAAAGCTTAAAATTTGGCTGCTATCTAGATCCGAGGTAAAGACACTTTTACAAGTAACTATTTAGTCAACTGTACTAAATATTTCCATCGCAACTGTCATTCTCATTCCTCATATCTCGTTCAATTCATTTGTCTATTTCGACTCCCACCGCAACTTTTTCTATAACTTCGTACAGTGAATGTCATAAACTGCGTTTTTTCTCCGTTTCTTTCGGCTTTTAAACTTAATTCCTTGATATAAACTAATTGCTAAACAACACTCTTGCCACTGGTCTTCTATTTGGTCATAAAGTGTGTTTTTAAATACTTTAAATACCTAGGTTTTCTCTTTCTTCTCTAGAAGTAAATTTTGTGGAAAATACGAGTAAAATTGTACATTGCAGGTAGTTAGTAATTATTGTTATAGAATGTAAGAAACTGAATAAATAAATTGAAATTAAAATAGAAATTGAAAGACAGAAGAGAGAAGAATTCTCTTTTTACATAAAAACCCCAAAGACAAATCTCAAACTGCGGACTATTATCCGCAAGTGATCTGCAGCGGTTGAGCGGATCTTGCACTACTACAAAGGAATCATTAAAACTATCCAAAAAATAAGATGTGATTGACCTCCCTCCCGAGTGCTGTAAGGAACAATGCTAGTGGTTATTCAAACGTAGCTTTAGAGTGCAAAAAGCAGTTTGGCAGATAATCCGGAGATACTTCTCATTAACATTGAATTTAAAAATATGGCTTTGATATGAGCCCATGACTTTACAAAGGAGAACGATAACTTAAAATACCATCTTTATGTTTACAAATGGTAAGTAACACCTCCGCAAACGAACGTAGGCTAATAGGCCTTATGGTTATAGCCATAGTATGCATGTGGATATGGGGTAGACCACTAATTTGAACTTACATATACTGGTAGAAAAAACACTCAACAATTTTACTACCTACTTTCCTTAAACAATTCAAATTTTAAAAGAGGGAACAGTATGACCTAACTACAGAAAAAGGACTAGAATTGCCGAAACAGCTACTGCAAATGAAATAGTATTCGTATTTCTTCCTGACAAACCCAGCGAAGTTATGTATTAAAGTCACTGCGAGTGATTTTCATACATTGAAAAAAAGACAAAGCACTCAAATACAATGCCACTAGCTTCCCCGGCTATTCCCTTTGTGGCACTAAGGACTCGAAGTGGAGTTAGTATGAATTTTTGGCTTCTATTTTAGTTTACAACTCTTCCGCGAATAAAGAATACTCGAACACGTTTGAATAATTTTATTTGTAGCTAGTGTAACCAAGGTAAAAATTAGGCGGTCACGGCTTCCAGAAGGCTAAGTGAACTTAAGTTTAGTACTTATATGCAACCACAATATGCATTGCATATAGGAGAATAGATTTTGAGCTGTCAAAATTATGATTTATATGTTCAAGTTGGATTTCTATGGAGTACAGGGTTTCTCGATATCTGGTTATTGAATATTAGCTGCAGTTTTTCTTCGTTTCATACATACGTATAGGCTCATAGATCGCAGTAGAGGTTTATAATATCAGGCGAATTTTCGACCTGGCCAAGAATATTTCGTTTATGACCTTAATTTTGTTTTTAATTTTATTTTTAATTAAGTGATTCACCTATCTAAGTCCTTTGTGAGAATAATAGATCAGTTACCACGTGGCATTGGATTTTATTTAATTTTCCAAAGCAAAAGTTTTAAGGATTTACCATTCCAACTCGGAGGGAATCTTCTTCAAAATCTTACCATATTTCGCCTTGCTATATACTCATAGCTCCATCGATGCATACCAACCGATTTTATAGCTCATCAATAAAGTTTGTAAGATTTATCTGACGAATTGCAAATCCCAATTCCAAATCCACTGTGGAATTTTAAATCACTTATAATTGCTGGAAGTCGTAAAAATAATGATCCTATCCGCAATGGCCCACAAAATAGATTCTAAAGAAAAAAAAAAAAATTAACATCCGAACCTTTTAAGGGAAAGCAATAAATCTCGTAGCACCACAAACCGATAGAACCTTTCGCTACCTATCCCTGGGTCAGCAGTCACCAGTTACGTACACCATAGGACTCGGAGAGATCATTTATCTCAGTGTTATTACCAATTAATCCCCGCGGAAACTAATAATGGGCTCGTAAAATCTATTACGAACAATTCTGCTACGATCCGCAACACTGCGGTCTACTTATACATTCGTACCGCCACATGAATAGTGTCACAGATCCCAGAAGGCTCTCAGTCGTACATTTTGGTAGGGCTCAAGACCGTCTTGATTGTTTATGCGAATTTAATCACAATCGCAATAAAAGTAAAGAACACACTCAATAAAAATCATTTTTATTGCTCCGTTTCTCCATGGTGGTGGCCATAAAAGTGTATTTAAAATCGAATAAAAGTGTGGGTAGCTGCAGAGAGGGGCTAAGTGGTGAGACATGTGTACGAGTGCTCGGTGCTTTGTGCTCTGTGGTGTATCTGTGACGATCTTTCCGGTACGTGATGTATCTTATGTTTTAACTTGTCAGTGGGTTAAGATACTCGCAATCTGATTCTGAATCCATGTAAGGTGACAGAAGGAATATGCTCGTAAGAAGCTGATGATAAATTTTTTCTCTTGACATCAACCAGAGGGTTTAATGGCAGTAAAGTGGCAATAAAAATTGTGTTAAAAATCTGGTGCTTGGTAAACAGAGAAGAGATTCACTTACAAATAATTTTATTGGTCGTAAGCCATCCCTGTTGAAATGGTTTTGGTATAAATGGTATTGGGATGAAGTAGGGTTTGAAACATATATTAAATTTATTGCCATCTATTGAGTGGTAGGGGAAGCGGTATATGATTCTTGTATCAGATATGTGGGGTGTGTGCGTATGATGTAAATGAATTTTCGGAATGAAAATTGGTTTCGAAAAATTGTTGAATTGTTGATTAAAAATGTGTGCAATACTGCGTTGTAAAATAGCTGGAGTCTTCGATTTTGAATTTGGTCTTGGGATAAAACAGGTTGTATGCCCTGAATCTCGATAATCTTCGAGTTTTACAGGACTATCAATGTAAAAAATGCATTATGGCGGTATGAAGAACAAAGTGAAAATTCTCATTAATTGATACTCGATTTCGTATACTATGTTATATGCAAAGCCGCAGTACGCCGCCATGATTGTCGTTGAGGTCGACTAAATTGGAACAAATCATATGCAGGCATTTTATCGCCTAAGGCGAAACTGTGACCAATTAACATATTATGAGACTATTCGAGCTCTGTTTGCGTGAATGGTTTTCCACAGTGGGCCAAAAGTAAACTCGGATATACTTTCCTCCACAACGTATGCGAATACACTATCCTGTCGTGCATTTCTCCTACACAGTGGAGTTGCGCTCCTGCGGCGAGTAGAAATATTCGTATCAGAGCTCGACGGTTTCTGCGGGCGATCAGTATGATGCATGTAAGTTACGTATCACAAGCTCCAACGTCAGCACAATGGCGGGCAAAGGTCATGACAGCTGAGCCCCTAGATAAAATTGACCAACTGATGGCAATCTAACTGATAATTGAACACGGAAGTTGGAGCGATGGGCACAAGACTCAGGTAGATAATCAATTATGCAGGAATAACGCGAAACAGTAAGCAAAAGATTCTACGGTGACCTTGTCCGATTGACTGCTAAGTCAGCGCCGAATTTTGCTGACAAGAAAACCCAACGAAAACCGGCATCCGGATAGGTTACACATTGCCCTAATTTCAATAAGGAAAGAGGCCAGTTTCCAAAAGCCCGGGTCCGCATAAAATAAGGCAAGTGACGGTGGAATTAAGTCACGATAATGATGGTAAAAAACAAAGCTCAAGACTTTTAAATGTACTCTGACATAAGTACAGTGGAAATAGCGAAACCGATAAAATGCCGCTTGAGTTAGGTAAGAAAAGCGGTAGCTAGAGTACGTATGAAAGCAGTAGAAGCATTGTATGGGGAATGATAAGAGGATAAGCAGGCGAAAAGCAGTAGAAGAAACGCAACTTCGAAGCACGCGAAAATGAGCTAACATTTTTTAGATTGCGAGGCAACAATGGGAACTTCAGTGGAATTACGATCGCCGAAAAACGATCCCTTTAACGAGGAGCAACGAAATTTGGGTGTAGTTGAAAATAATACCTTAACACTTTGCTAAACCATGCAGTAGCATTCCCCAGGCTATCGCAGACGAAGAGGAAAAGGCAGATTTTATGGAAGCCGAAGTTAGTGAAGTAGTAAACTGATCATGTTCCCTGTGAAGTATGAACAACAATCGGAAACCTTGGATTTAAATGGCTCGCAGTTTTGTTTAATCAAATGATGAGGCAGGATCGGATACCTAAACGATAAAAGTTGTTGACATGCTATATGGGAGACTTCTAAACAATAGGCAGTGCTATAATATTTGACCTCATGGCAGTCAATGCTGTTCTTTGAGAAGCAGGTCGACTACGACGCAATTCAAAGTTAACATATCATCTTCATTGATTTGGAAAAAGCTTTCCAGAGTTCCCAGGAATTTTACATGGATGGGACAAGGACCTTAATATGTACCAGAGAGGTATATACGAGTATGTAAAAATGATTATGGTTAGGTACGTATACGATGAAAGTTAAATGCACAGTGAGAATAACCGAAGAATTCGAAGTTAAAGTTGGAGTAACTACAAAGCCCGTTGCTTTTTAATGTCGCGAAAAATTTATGTGGAAGCAGCACATTGACAAGCGTGAAATGACCTCTCTTCTTATCGAAGATAATGGCGCTGCATCTATTTCATCTGCTGAGGTGATTGTCTAGGGCAGACCAATGTCTAGTCTTTATCGTGTTAAATCGCCACAAAAAATGCCTCCAGGGCTGAGAAATTTGATAAACATGAGCCCCAATATGCGCAATGTTGGACAATGTTCGAGAAATACTCGTATAATGGAAAATTACTGCGCCATAAATAGAAGTGAAATTTGTTCACTTCAGGCTGAGAAAATCAACTGTTCAAAGAAGGTCGTCGGAAAATCCAGTTCAGAAAGCAATATAGACTCAGACTCCAGAAAAATAATTGGATCAGTTAAATGGAAACATATAAGGAAACTCAAAAGATGTGATTGAGAGTAGAGTGGCGTGTAAAATTATTCTATGTTCGTAAAATTTGGTAACCCCGTAATCTATGGAGTAGCAGGGTGAAATACCATATGTAGCGTTAGAAATATTGATACACGTTACATAGGCACTCGTACATATTTCAATACTCAAACAGATTTTACATTTCTCATAGAACACTGCACTAGAATCCTTAACCCAGCTTACTTATGCCATCTTCGGGATTCCGGGGAAACTCTGTTAAACGCAGAACGTATTGACGCACCTTTATACCAAGGACCTTCAATGCGGTACTGAAATGTAGAAAACCTATTCTTGCAAGTAGGGAAAAAATCGGGAAAACAAGAACGGCTCTGGTTGTGGGCTTAAGTATGGTTTCTGTTGAGACTATTAAATCTATGTGTGACCCACCTTCCTAGCTGAAATTTGGAACGCTTAATTTTCACTTTATTTACATAAGCGGGTTGTACGGCTTAGGAACGAATCACGATTTCAGAGTACGTCCGAAAGTGGGCTTGAGGATATACTGATGAGCATTCATAGCGAGACGGGTGTTATGGTTAAAAGTTTGAATAGGCGGAATGCTACTGGCAATTTCTACGGAGCACTGGTGGTGGAAATAGCGATAAAACAGAGTGAGACACGAGACCTTACGTCGGTGTTCGAGGGTGTCCATTGTTTGAGTGATATTAGTATCACCTATGAGTTTTATCCTATCTAGCAGGTGCATAGATGTTTCAGGCGCACCCGACCAGATGTGGGCATTGTACTCCAATTTCGGGTGGATAAACTCTTTATACTCGTATATTGAGATCTGATCAGAGGGGGTGAAGCATTTCTTACAACGCTTGAGGAAACCTAGGCATTTCGCAGCATTTTTGACGACACCGAAAATGTAGTCATTCCAACGTAAGTTGTCAGTTACAAATATACCGAGAATGGAAGGTTTATCGGTTTCAATGATGCAAGTGCCATTCATGCATAATGTGCTTAACATACGCTGTCGTTCCAGTTCTGCAGCCGAAGAGCAGCGACCTGTGTCCAGGAATGAATATGAAAAGCAGAGAGTACAGTCGTCTGCAAAAGAATATATTGGATTAGAAGTTGCAGACAAGACATCATTGATGAAAATTAAAAAGAGTGTCGGAGACAGAACGGAGCCCTGGGGCACACCAGCATTTAGTTTGTGAATATCAGACTTGAAACGATCTAAGAAAACCTGAATTGAACGTTGCGAAAGGTAATTTCTAATCCATTAAAGGAGAGAGTCATCGATCCCAAAAGCACGCATTTTCGACAAAAGAGCCTGATGCCAAACTCTGTCAAATGCCTTAGAAATGTCAAGTTCAACTATCTTGCTTTCTACAGATTAGTGAACGCTTTAATTCCACATTTCGGTGAGACATGCCATCAGACCACCAGTGGATCTGTTTCTATGAAAACCGTATTGCCGGTCATTAAGAAGTTTTCGTGTTTCGAGATATTTCATGAGCTGATGGTTTATCAGTGTTTCCTTGACCTTGGAAAGAAGGGACGTAAGTGCAATGGGTCTGTAGGGGAAGAGAGAGGAAGATTCACCTTTTTTAGGGACGGGATGGACAAATGCTGTTTTCCATCTGCTCGGAAAGAGTCCTAAAGAATAGAATTGATGAAAAATCTTACGCAGTAGTTTTGCCAGCGAGGAAGAACACTTCTTCAGAAGAAAGGGAGGTATACCATCTACACCAGCGGATTTATGTACGTTGAGATCTTTAAGTACTCTTGCTATTACGCGAGTAGAGATTCGTCCCATTGAAGATTCAACGCACTCAAGTGTAGGCGGAGTCAAAGTACAATCTGGGAGTGTTGAGCTAGCCGCAAACAATAATTTTTTTTCACTCAAATATGTCGAACTTTGTGCCTGAAAAAGTATTTTTGTGGGGAGTTCTTCTTCATTACTTTAATATGGAGAAAACTGCTGCCGAAAGTCATCGTATTTGGTGGAAGTTTATGGGCAAGCGCAAAAAATCATATGTGAAATCCGGCCAACCAGCCAAATCAACGGCAAAGCCGAATATCCATGGCGCGAAGGTAATGCTCTGTATTTGGTGGGATCAAAGGGGTGTGCTGTATTATGAGCTGCTAAAACCGGGTGAAACCATCAATGGACAACGCTACCGAACACAATTAATTCATTTGAAGAGAGCAGTGGCCGAAAAACGCCCGGAATATGCGACCAGACACGAGGCAATAATTTTCCATCATGACAACGCTCGGCCCCACGTTGCTATTCCGGTTAAGAACTATTTGGAAAACAGTGGATGGGAAGTCTTACCCCACCCGCCTTCTGACTACCATTTGTTCCGGTCGATGCAGAACGCCCTCACTGAAATACGGTTCACATCAGAGCAGAATATCAAAAATTGGCTTGATTCATTCTTGGCTGCCAAGCCGGCGCAGTTCTTTTGGGATGGGATCCACAAATTGCCAGAAAGATGAAAAAAAGTCATATCTTCAGATGGGCAATACTTTGAGTAATACTATTGTACATGTTTTTCTTAAATAAAGGTTCAAATTTTGAAAAAAAAACCGCACGAATATATTTATATACGCAATAGTTTCTGTGATCATATCAGCAGCGACATCCACATTGTTATCGAGGAAACATAACGACCAGTTCAAATTCCTAAAGTAGCTGTTAGGTCCGCTCCAGTTGGCTTTTTCATATTGCCAAACCGTTCATTTAGGAATTGTTTCTTTAACTCTGTGATCGGTGTACGAGAAATTAGCTGATATGACACAATGGTCCGACGAGCCTAGAGGAGAAAGCACATCAACAATGTACTTATCAGGGTGAGAAGTTAAAAACAAGTCCAGGGTCTTAGGGGTATGACTATCAACGTCAGGTATTCGCGTGGGCTTATCTACAAGCTGGGTTAAATTATTTTCCGCAGCGAAGATCTTAACATACCGTCCTTCGCGTGTTGTCTGAACAGAATGTTGAAGCTACCCAGAATTGTATAAATTGAAATCGTCCGTAATCACGATTTCAGTATGAGGATACATGGATACAATTCTTTGAATTGAGTCATTTCTTTGTATGACAAACTCGTTAAAGATCATATTGCTGTATAGATTGGGGTTTCTGTAAATAAGGTTGCAATGTTTAATTTTTACTTAACAACATATATTTCTTTTAAGGAAGTTCCTAAGCAAGTCCTAGCTTGGATGTTTTATATGGGCTACTCAACTGCTGCAAATATTATTTACGAAACAAGCGTATGCTTTTTATTTGTCGCAGCCGACGGAAAATGATTGGAATGTGGGGTTTGCCCAATTATGTCGCTGCCCACCGGGAGCTGGATTGGAGTATTATATTTACAAAGGATATCATTTCATAGTAATTCTCACTACTTGTGAAGCAAATTATATTTTTACCGCAGCTGAAATCGGAGCATGTGGAATTCAAAGTGATGCATGGTGGAATATTTGCAGAATCACCGTTTGGGAAAAAGATAATATCAAATGATCCCAACTTACCACCCGTCAGCTTCCCAACTTGGACCACATTTGCAATAATTACATGGTCGGTGATCCAGCTTTTCCATTGGAACCCTATTGGATGCGGCCCTACCCCATAAAATTACTCGACGACGTGAAGCACAATTTTAAAAAAACGTGGAGAACACGTTCGGAATATTGGTCTTACATAATTTTGCCAAACTTAATGATAAAGATGATTGTTTACCAGAATTTTTCGATCGTTGCAATGAAAATAATGTTCTTCAATTTTATTATAGCAAAAAAATAACAAATTGACAATATTAAAAATAAAAACAAACATTAAACTTCAAAATTGATTAAAATTGATTATTCATAATATTTTCAGCAGCTCTTCGTTTATATCTGCTAAAAATTTTGCATGCAGACGAATGCGCATTGCTTTCGGCAAGGGCCACATCCTTTTCGCCATGTTTCCCATGAACTACTCGTCCAAATCAAACAGGAACGGGAGTACTAAGGTCTGTTGCACCGGCTTTGCTTAACCCCCCAAGGAATGCTCTAAACCACTTTCATCGTTCTTTTCTTGCTAGGGGTTGAATCAGCCCCATCATCACAGTCGACAAATTCTTGGCTACCTGAGGAAAGAAAGTATGGCGAATTCAATCTTCACTTAAATTTCCCGTTTTTCTGCAATAAATTTGCATTGTATATTTATCCTAGAATAACATACTTCCATGGTGGATGGAATTAAGAACTCCATAATATCAAAATACTCCTTGTACGAGTAAGCAGCTACATTGCCAAGCGGAAGTTCCATCGCCCGCTTCTCCCTCACAAAGCGGTCACGAAATTTCTTCCACCACTGCTTGTACTCTGAAACTGAAATGTAAGTTATATTTTAATGCGTATAATCTATATTTACTATTACTTAACTAACTACCTGGTATCTTGAGATCTTTCCCAATTTGCTCCCATATAAACTTTTTTGTTAGAGCGTTTTTGTATGTTTTGGACTTAGTGTCGTAGAGGATGATTTTTTTGCTATTTGGTTTTTCAGGGTTCTATTTTTCACAGCTCACGCATGATTTGTAACATGTGTGAAAGTCAGACATGTTCAGTTAGTATTACCATTTTATCATGGAAAGACTTATATCCGATCAACTTTAAAAATTATTGAATTTTATTATCAAAATTTGTGCTCTGTGAAAAATGTTCTCCGCGCACTTCGACCGTTTTGCGATAGTCATAATCGACCTAATTCAAGTCATAGTAACAAAATTTCACACTAATTTCACACTATTGGACATCAAGGCACCTACAGAGGAAAATATTGCCATTCCATGTCTATGTCCATTCGTCGCCGTTAGCAACTATTGGGATTGTGTTAGTCGACACCGCGGAAAATTTTTCGCAAGGATTGTGATCTAAAACCTAACAAGATACATCTCGTATAAGAACTGAATCCGAATGACCTGCCATAGCGTCGAATTCTTGGCGAGCGGGCCTTAGGAAAGCTGGACGAAAATCCGCCTTTTTATTGAAAAATTTTCCTCGGCGACGAAGCTAATTGCAGGTTGAATGGGTATGTTAATAAACAAAACTTCCGCATTTGGTCTGATGAGGAACCTCAGGCAATACAAGAGCTGCCAATGCAATCGGAAGAATGCATAGTTTGGTGCGGGGTATGGTGCGGTGCAATTATTGGCCCGTATTTATTCAAAGGCGACCGTGAGAACAAATTAACCGTCAACGGCGACCGCTTTCGTTCAATGATTTCTAACTTTTTTTTGCCCAAAATGCACGAGCTGAATCTGGTCGACACGTGGTTCCAACAAGACGGCGCTACATGCCACACAGCACGCGAATCAATGGACCAATTGAGAAATGAATTCGGTGAGCAATTTATCTCTACTTTTGGACCGGTGAATTGGCCGGCTAGATCGTGCGATTTGACTACTTTAGACTTTTTTTTATGGGGATAATCAGAAGACAACATTACACGTGTTATTAGCAAGATACCAGCCAATATGCTCGAAAAAGTGATTCAAAATTGGACTCTCCGTTTGGACTTTTAAGTGGTAGTCGTCATGTACATGAAATAATTTTTAAAAAGTAAATGGCAAGCATGATTTGTCAACTCAATAACAATTTTATCCACTTTTGCAATTTTCTCGTTTTCTTTTTTTTGGCAATTAAAAGCCAAACGCTTAAAAACTCACCCACTATACACAATTGTCCTCTCTCGCAAGATTGATAAGATTTCCTTCAAACGACATCTTCTGTTAAATATGCCGACAATGTATGTCTATTTACAAGGGCGGATCCAGGGGGGGGGGGTGCATAGGGGCACGTCCCCCCCAGGGCATGATTCAGATAAAACAGGCCAGTCGATAAAACACTAGCAATTAGACACCAACTGCATTATTTCTGCTTGCTCTTCCATCATCAAAACAACATCTTTTGCTTAGTTTGATTAGTAATTCATGTGCTAATAGATATGTTTGTTGTAGCCAGGAAAAGGTGGTAGAAAATGCTGACTGGCATTCTAAGCATTCCTTTAGTACAATTTTCAAGTGCAGGTTTTTCAACCCAATAATAAATGTGTTTGTCTTGTCCTATGAATTTAGTATTTTATTTATTTTACCTACAGATAAGCTTTTTAATAACCAGCAGAACGGTCCTGCTCTTACAGATGAAGAAAAGTATCAGTGGATGAAAAATACCTGGCAGCCCACAATTGAGTTTAAGTTTCCACTAGTTCGCCAGGGCAACAAAAACCAATCCTTTCAAATGAGCTGTTTAAAGAAACATGAATGACTAGCATATATCAAAATGCTGGTGGCGAGTTGTGCAAAGTGTGCATTCTTTTCGGTCAACATGAAGCAAGTACAAATGATATGAAGCTAAGTAAGTTGGTTACGGAACCACTAACAACATACAGAAAAGTTGAAATGATCTCACATCACGAGAACACAAAATATCACCAAGGTAATATGGTATCATCTCAAAATTTTTTAATAATAATTGAAGAAAAATCAATGGATGTTGTTGTCCAAATGAGATCCCAGGAAAGAAAAACTGTTGAAGAAAATCGTAGAAAATTTATACCTATTATAAAAAACAGTTGTACATATTATGTGGAATGCAAAACATAGCATTACGAGGACACAGGGATGACGGTAATTTAATTGGAAATTTCTTTTGTAGAAGGCAACTTTAGAGCATTGTTAAAGTTTCGAATCGATGCTGGAGATGAGGTTCTGCTCTACATGGTCAAGTATGTGCTAAAAACTCTTCCTGCATTAGCAAGTCGACACAAAATAACTTGATTGAATGCTGTGGGCAATTAGTCACCAACAAAATAGTGAACAAAATTAAAAAAGCCAAATTTTTTACTACTATAGCTGATGAGACTACAGATGTTTCTATTTGTGAACAGCTGAAAATTTTTATTCGTTATGTCAATCGAATGAGATCCATGAACATTTTCTGAAGTTTGTCGAAGTTGTGAAGCTTACTGGTGAAAATACTGTCAACCATATTATGCAGGAGTTGGAAAACCTAAACTTGGACATTACATTATGCCGGGATTATGCATACGATGGAGGTGCTAACATGAATGGAAAACTAAAAGGTGTACAAGCGTGCATAGCCAAAATTCAGCCTTTAGCTTTTTTCTCCCATTGTGCTAGCCACCGATTCTACTTAGCTATCAGTACAGCTTGCACCGTACTCAGCATAAGAAATACTGTGGGGGTTATCTCAAATGTAGCAACTTTCTTTCGTAAGACAGCTAAACGAATATATTTTCTCAGAGAAGAAATGCAAGCTCAAATGCCAAAAGAAAAAACAAAATATGTTAAAAAAAAATTGTGAAACCGGATGGGTAGAAAGACATGAAGCGGTTTTGACATTTTTGAACGTTTTACTTTATCTTCCAGGAGTTTTGCAGAAAATGGCTGATCAAGGAGACAGTCGTATACAGCTGCGTTTTCACTGCTCCAAGCTATAATGTCATCGGAATTTCTGGTGAGTTTGGTAATCTTCGCTGATATTTTGGGAATCACACTCCCTTTATCTCAATCATTACAAGCCATTGAAGTTGATTTCCTTTCTATAACTGAGCTTGTCGACTACAGCTAACCTGCAGAAGCAACAAGATACTAGCACGTACGCATTTAAAAAAAAATTTCGATAAGGTTGAAGCCATCGCTAACGAATTTGGAACCGAAATCACAATCCGTTGAATAACCGGCCGAATAGATCGAATATTCAGACTCAATCTGTTGAAGAATATTACCGGCTTAAATGAAATGTCGTCTAGGTTCTTAGAGCTCAGCTGCAAAGCATAGGAAAGCTGCAAAAGTTACTATTCCATAACTTCAGTGATGATTATATACATACTCGTAGATGAAGTCTTGCAAGGCGCTGAAGTATATAAAGAGGATCTACCTCGTATTTTAGCTTTGAAAGGAGAGTTACAAATTTGGCAACAGATGAATGAAAATTTACCTGTCACCAGCAGAAGCTTATAAAAAAGCGACGGCTCTGCCAAATACAGTACGTACTCGATTAACGCAACTCTCGATTCACGCAGCTCCTCGATTTTCGCAACAGGTAAATTTTCACAATTGTTCACTCAGTAATCGCAACTTTTAAAAAAATCTTACTCGATAAGTGCAACTTTTGTTTATTTCTATCTTTTCTTACACTGGTTCCAGATTTTGTTTGTGTTTTTTGTGTGTTTTCATTGTCTGGGCAGTTATTTTACCGCTATTTGTAAGTTCGTTGTGGGGACGTAATTGCTGTGCAGCTGTTGTGATGGTAGTTGGATGAATGTATCTTTTGAATGAAAGTTGTTTATTTCGTGAGTTTTGTTTAGTGGTCGGTCGTGTTTTTTATTCTCAAAAATGGGTATAACGAAAAAAATAGTGAAACTGTTAATTCAAAATAAAAGTAAGATTTTAGAAAAAATAAATAAAGGCGATTCAATAAAATCAATATGCAGTGAATATAATGTTCACAAATCTACAATAAGCAGATTAAAAGAAAAAGAGCATTTAAAGAAGTGTGAATTGCCTAAAATGGAAAAAGCCTTGTACAAGTGGTTCCTTAAGCAAAGGAAGCTTAACGTGGCAATTTTCAGCGAGCTCCTTAAATCAGAGGCGATCCAGTTGCACGAAAAAATTAAAGAGAGAGCAGGATCTTTTAGGGCGAGCAACGGTTGGTTGATTAATTTTAAAAAAAAGACATGGAATTCGACTGCTAAAAATCTGTGGTGGAAAACTTTCCAACAAACAGCAGCTTGTAGATCCTTTCTTAAAAAAATTTAGGGAAAAAATAAGACAGCTCGATTTGACTTGAAATCAAATTTATAATGCCGATGAGTACGGCTTATTTTACCGACTATTTCCGGACAAAACACTTGTCAGCTTTAAGGAATCGTCGGCTCCTGGTAGAAAGACCAGTAACGAAAGAATAACGTTTCTCGCATGTACTAACGCTTAGGGTTTGCACAAAGTGAAGCTATTTATCACCGGTAAATCGATAAATCCAAGATCTTTTAAAAATGTTGACCCCAAACCCGTGGTATATAAGGCAAATAAAAATTTTTTGAACAATGGTTCCACTCCACATTTGTGCCTAAGGTAAGAAAAATTCTTTTGATCGTAGGTCGCCCTTTTTAAAACGTTTTTCTGTTTTTTTAAGGTAAGACTCTTTTTAAGATCAAAAGGACTTCCAGCCAAGGTGCTTCTACTTTTGGATAACGCTCCGTGTCACCCAAAAGATGGCGAGTTGAAAAGTGATGATGGCATGATTGTTGTCATGTGTTTTCCTGCAAATTGTACCGCTCTTCTTCAGCCAATGGATCAGAACGTTATAAATTTAACAAAGCTTCATTATAAAAAAAAGTCTATTGGCCTTTTTAATTGTTTGTGAGGGATCAGACCTCGAAGCAAAAATTAAAGCATTCAATCTCGGAAATGCAATTTGCCTGCTATCTAACGCATGGGATGGGCTGCAGGCAAGGTCAATTAAAAAATGCTGGAATGTGTTGATGGCTTCACATTGTGATTGGGAAGAAGAAGATGAGTTACAATTAAGCATAGTCAGAGCTCAAATTATCAGTGAACACGCGGTTGTAGAATCCATATCAACTTTTTTCAATGATATTTCTAGCAGCGAATTGATTTCGAATGATGAAATAAATGATTGGGTTTGTGAAACCAATTACAACAATGAGGAAATTCAACAAATTGAAGAAAATGAGTCAGCCGGATCTGATGAAAGTGAACCCGAGGTTGATATTCCTGCTCCTAAAATAAAGGCTGAGACTGCAATAAAAAGCACAAACACAGCAATTCAATGGGCTCAACAAAACTCAGTTCCTATAAAACAAATTTTTAATCTTCAAAAATTACGAGAAATGGTTATATTAAAAAAACATCAACAAATTCAACAATCCAAACGAAATTGCCCAATTTTTAAAAAAAAAACAATAAGTTGCTTAATATGAAAATTTATGCACTAAATGAATTATCTTGTTTCCTCGGTCATTGCAACTAACCTCGGTTTCTATTAGTTGCGATAATCGAGTACGTACTGTATAAGAACCCAATGTCAATTATTGTGCACTTTCCTGTGACAACCAGCACTGTCGAACGATCTTTTTCCATCGTACGCCGGTTAAAGATATATGGGAACACAAATGAGAGACAACACAAATTCTATTTGACTACCGAACTAACAAATCTTAACGGCTGGAATATATATATACCAAGAATCGTGGCGCCGAATTCCGATTTTGGTGTCGAATGTTGGTAGCGGGGTTAAAAATGCCGATTGTCATTTTATTGTTTCGAGTGACATCTGTTGGTGACTAGCGTCTGGTTGCCATAGATATATCTTCACAGCAATATGAGAGAAGATCGCCTGAATGGAACTAGCCTTAATGCATATCCATCAAGACATTGCTTCAAAGATGAACCCTGAAGAGGTACTGGATATCTTCAGTAAAAAACATAAAAGAAAACTGTCATTATTGAACCTTTGTAAAGAGTATTTTTTATAGTTATTCTTGTGCGTCATTGATAAAGAATGACAACAGTACATTTTTATATAAAACAAAGTTTTTAGCTGCAATTAAAGGTAGCATAATTTTATAAAACCGTGATTTGGTCTGAATTCATTCATCGAATTCAAATCCTTTCACAAAAGATACAGTTCTTACAACTAGTATCCCATAGATGACGCCGCTGGATGCTGGTTAGTTATCTAGGGTGATGCCAAATCTATTTATTTTTTGTTCAATAAGATTGAATAATATATTTTCTTAATGGAAAATAAATGAAATATAAATTCAAGTCACTCTAAATAAATAGATTGCATTTTGTTGAATTGGAATAATTCATATTTTCTTTTATATGTGTTTGATTAGCACTCCAATGATTTAAAAACCACCATATATTTTATTTTTGATTTGGACTTGACAACGTAACGTCGTACCACTACGGATGAGTATTTTCTAACAACGACACGTAAGTTTGCTAATGAGTTTGTGGCAGCAACTCTTTAAACGAGTATGTTAAAGCAAATTTATGGTTGAATAGGTTGTTCTCTAGATTTCATGTAACATATCGTTCTGACGTTATGATATGAAGTGGGACTATAATTCGTATCGGAGCCGTTTTGGAATCAACTTTCTTGTAAAAAGATATTTGGTAACTAAATAAAAAAAATTATAAAAGTTGAACAAATGAGAACAATTTTCTAAGCAATAATCGTTTTACTTTACGGATAACGTTTTCTTATTGTTAAACATTATTTCAAAATTAGTGAAAGTTGACTGCCACGATACGAAAATTGGGTTAAATTTCTGAATATCAAAATACTCCAAGTATATCAAGTGTGGAAAGATAATCGAGAAATGTGAGACAATTGTCTGACTTTAGACATATGTATGTTCACCCAAATCATTCAACATGACTCCTCGACATAGTATGGCCATTCGGTATCAAACCTACCAGGGTACTTTGAGTTTTACAATAAAATCATCTTCAGCGATGAGGGCCATTTTCATTTCGATGGTAACTGGTTGCAAACAAGCGAAATTTATGAGAAGCCAATGCATGCTTAAATGTCACTGTTTGGTGAGGATCCGAATTCTCACCGAGCTCCATCCGAGGTAGTGCATCGGTGTTCTGTTGTTTTAAAAACCCAAAACTTCAAGGGTATTCATACTTTGAATGTTTGCCTCGTTCCTTGCAGTTATTTTTCCATCACCACCCAGTAGGATGGTTCACAGTTCAGATACATTTTACTAAGATAAAAAGCACTCTTGAATCTATTCGCCAGTTTTCCTCCAATATAATTGAACCCTTAAGCCCAGCAGATATTAAAGCGCCAGTTCCACATATTAATATGGCGATGTAGTCCGGTGTGCACTTACCTGCGCCACATAAGTGTGGTGAGTCTTTCTGTATTGCGTTGTGTCTCTAGTTAGGAATTGAAGACTTTTCTTTCGAAGATTTTCTTTCAAAGATATCTTCATCTGCCTTCGCTAACATTTACTTTTCTGAGCTATACAGCAGGACTGGAATAATAAGTGTCTTACTTAGAGTCTTCTTAATATTTCTTGACAGACCTTATCACTCATTTGCAATTTTAGGCCAAAGAAACAACGATTGGAAGTGTGATTTGATCTTATTTGTCTTTACCAAAGTTATGACTGTTATTGTATCGCTTTGTCCGATTCGTCGATGTTCTGCGTCTCTTCTTGGCAGAATATATGTTTCGCAGCGCTCTGTTGGTGAGATGTACGAGTACGTCATCAGCGTATGCAAGACTTTTGAACAATTGTGCGTCTGGTGTTGGCTTTTGGGTTTTAGCACAATTTTCTTAAATATTATGTTAAAGAAATCGCATGGCATCCTATCATCTTGTCTAACAACTCAATGATCTTAAAATTGCGTTCGGCTTTTAAGCAGCAACCAGCATTCTTCTTCATTATCTTCTTCCTGCACATCCTGGCAAGTTTGGCAGGGATGCCAGTACTAAACTTTATATACATACAAACGTGTTATCTTGGCTTATATCGGTCAAGTTGTAAAGTTCATTCTAGCTAACAGAGGTGGTGGGGCCGTCCTACTTCCTGTTCGGGTTCTGTTGTTGGCTTGACATATTCTACTTGCTTTTTAGCAAAATGTCAGAACGGAGCAGAACCTCTTCGTTTCCTCGATCGCTCTTATCCTTTTATGCTTCATAGGCGAAATGTTGTGCTTCATGTTGCCCTCTGGTTAGTCCTCATTGTGCTGATTTGCACATCTGTTAAGGAATCTCTGATTCTTTTTGGCATCGATGGGACTGATCTTCAGTACTTAGTGCAAGTTGTGTCTTATTGGCTTGTGGGATATCCGTAGACTTGGATGCATTAATTGCTTGGAATGTTTGGGCAACTCTTTTACTGGAGGAATGCCATGAACCGATTGTAATATGATCAATCCGGTTGATTATTTTACGACCATTTGTGTTCCTGAAAATCTGAGCTGTGATTGATCGGGAAACTAAAACTTGAATTAGGACAGCACCACAACAGTCAAGTTCGAGGCGAATTGCTTCCCTTCCTCCCAGTGGTGATCCGCACTTATTCGTGCAGGCTAAAACGGCCTGCTTGACCCGTAGCATAATACTGGCTTCTGCCATCATATGGCTGACAACTCTACGTGGAAAAGATAAACAAAAATGAGATGAACCAGGTGATAGCCCCGAATAATGACGAATTCACTGTTGGTGACCTTGGTAAACGATTTAAGGAAAACGATCTTCGAATCTCCACATGGAATATTCGGATCCTTAATAAACCGCTTGCAGCCAAACGACTAACAGAGATCCTTGACTGCTACAAAGCAGACGTAAACGCCACCTGAGAAGTCTGATGGGATGAACCAGACTGACTAGACTGTAACATCTAATATGGAGAATGTTACAGTTACAGACAACCGGCACGACAAATACAGTAGTCGCAGCGTTTATTTAGATGCGTATTCGCCATAACAGGAAGATTCAATGATGAACTGTGGAGCGTGAGGTATGTAAACGAACGCCCGACGACGATCCGAATAAAAGGCAAATTCGTCAATATAAGCCTCATAAACCCCAATAGAGGAAAAAGATAACCTTACCAAAGGACAGCACATGGCTTTCACGACTTGATATCCATAAAGGGACCTGGCTGACTCCTGGTCTATAAACCGTCAACTCTAGTGTTCTGGAGTTCCAAGCAGCTAATATCGGCTCGGACCATTATCTTGTTGTAGCCAAGATACGGATGCGGATATCCGTATCAGCCCAAAACCAGTGAATCAAAGTGAAGAATTTCAAAATCGAACTACTGCAATCGTAAGGGACTGCCAGAGCCTTTTCTTAACCTCTCGAGGGGTCCGATGCCGCCAGAATCGAACATAGAAGCCCAATTGCATCGCCTGCAAGGAGCAATCAGAGAGACCGCCTCCTTGGATCTCACCCAACAAAGAAGTTCCAGTCCGAGGACGAAGGCAGACAGACAAATCTAGAAAAACAACGGATGTACTTAGCGGCCCTACAGAAAAGAACGATAGGGGCTCCCGAACTCTACGGACATAAAAGGCCTAAGTGAGGTGATACAAGAATAATGAACTTTGGAAGTTTAACAAAAACTTGAATGAGGTAAAGCTCGAAAAGAAATCTGCGTATATGGCAAAGGGAAGTTGGAATCTGGAAAGATTATTTCTGAAAACTTGTAAACTGTTTTGATGAACAACATTCAACCTGAACGAGATAACATTTCCGTTCACCCAACCAAGCTGAAATCAGAATAGCCATTTCCAAGCTTAACCCTTTCCAAGCTGGTGGAACCGATAATTTAGCTGGCGAGCTGTTTGTTGGATACTAACCATACAACAAACCGAAATCCAAAATCTAGCTCGATGAAAGGAACCTCAACATTGCTTGTCCGATCCTAAACAAGGGAGCTCCTCTGAATTGCCCCAACTACAGGGGAATAAGTCTCCTCTAAATCACATATCAAAACCTGTCTGCTGTATTATGGTGAACGTCTGAGACCCAACTGAAAAAATCTGACCGCCCCTCATCAGTATGGTTTAAGCTAAGAAAATCAACCATGTACCAAATTTTTCTCTTGCGGCAGACCTTGCTAAAAACCAGGAGTTCAAAATCGATACCCACAACTTCTTCATCGATTTCAAAGCCACGCCAAGCTCATTCAAATATGCAGGATGACGTTGAGTGTTGTGTTGTCATCTAATGTTTTCAAGGTCATTCATGAAAAAATTTCCGAAATTCCCAAGCCAACTACAGAGACACTTTTTTAAAAAGCAAGTTCAGTTTTTCCCACACGCAGACGACATTGACATAATGTCAATTAAGTTTTTGCGAGTATTGAAGCAGAACCGACAAAGATAGAAAGACAAACAAATCCAGTCAATATAGAGGGAGATATAATATCGATTGCTAGGACAAATCGTCACAATAAGAAGCTACAACTTTGAGATAGTAAGGGACTTTATCTAACTCGGCTCCGCTATCAAAACCGACACCAGCACGGAAATCACGCGAGGAATCACACTTGCTAATTGCTATTTCTTTTGGTTTAGTGGAAGGGGATCTCAGCCGCCTATGCGTGCGCAATTGTAGGAACCTGGCAAAAGACCCCACTAGCTGTAAAGGCAAATTAACTGCGACCCTGTAATGTAGCGCCATCTAAGTAAGTATGCAACATACTTTGCGTGCAATGTTATTCATGCTTATGCGTCTGTAGGTTTCCCAGGAAGTCTCTTTTCTTTAGTATAGTACAAGCGATGTTAAGATTCAATTTATCGAACTTCTTTGCTGTTCATTCCTTCAACAGTCTACAGAAGTGATTCATTTGGATTTTCAGAATCGACCGCAAAACGATGTTTTCTTGGATATTCTTCAGGATGCGGTCTAAATTTTATTGTGGGAATTTCTACATACGTTCTGTAGGCCTTCTGGTCTATCCTATTCCAAGTTTCTTTATTTTCTTCTAAGCAATTGACGATATTCTTTCGCCTCACAAATTAGCGTTTATGATGCGATTTTCAAGGGTTGCAATATCGTATTTCACATACCTTATTGTTAGTAATTTCCACTGACCGAAAAAGGGTCAACAACCCATCCTCGAAGCGTACGACAGGAACTTTTGCAATCAGCATAAATACACTCATTTATGCTTAATTGAGTAACTCTCAAGGAGCATTAAAACAAGCGTCCACAACGTCCTCGGCATCGATATCGTCCCAGCCATACAACAAATGAATTTATCGCTCCAATTAACTATTAAATCATAATTAAAACAATTATGCTTACGCACACACTCATTTCCATTTAGATTTGTACACGGAAGTAAAGATTTTCGCGGTACACTCCCTAATTACGTATTCTGCTCGAAAATGGAAATTTTATTGCCTTGAAGATACTCCGTACTCGTATACCTTGCTCCATAGTGCCCGCTCTCTCTATTGACTAATACATCAAGGCCATTCGGGTTTGCTTTGCGTACCTTCCTTCATGTGGCACCTCCAGACCTCCATTCGACAAATTTCCTTAAGCAAAAACGAAAACGAAATTTCATTAAAATTTTACGCGCACAGGATGTACGAGTATACTCTGGCCTAGTTGCCGTGCGCGTATACTATATGTACACAAGGCTCCTTCTGATTAATTTCATAAATTTGCTTTAGCATTTTAATTCCACGGGCAAGGGCTTTTTTTAACTCCCTACTGCCAGGGATTTCCCACCCCCGGAATCACTATACCAATGAACAGGATGGATGCTCAAAAGACGGTACGGCACACACATTAAAAGAAGTTATACGCCCATTTGGCGCTTTCGAAAATCGCTTAGGCCCAGGGAAATTTTTCACTTTTATTGTTATTGCTTCGCAGAGAAGCAAGAGGGATGGAAAAAAGTCGACCAAACTTATACATAGGCCAAGGCGGTGATGTTATGGATGCTGTAGATTCTGCTCCCGGTACAGATACACAGATACAAACATATAATTCCTTTGAATATTTAACAGATAAATTCTGCGTCCCATTCGCTTGCCGAGTTACAGCCACTCTGGCAAGTTGGGATGAGAAGAGCCCAACTTAAGATACGGTTTCGTTTCGCCTGCTGTCTTGAAACTTTCATAAGAAATTTAAAAGGATTCCTTGGCTGTTGCAAGGGATACAGAAGAGCGGAGATGACGGCGATTGGGGGAAGGTAAGTCCCAAGAGCAAATTGAACATTATGGTGGCAAGATTAGTCGCAGATATCAATGCTTATGCAAGAGAAGAGGGGTATAGTTGGATAGGTTGGGGTGCATACTATACGGTACGGATAGGTCCTTGTGAACCAGCCGCTGAATACGCAAATGTTTACCCTCTGAACGATTTATTTTTATTGAATCCTCTGAGTTATTGCAAATTATTTATGTTTCTGATAATTTCGCCGCTGTGCAGAGAATTTGTATATATATTTTTTTTTGTAAATTTCTTGGGGCCACGGTGCATAAAAAAAATTGGTGGGGGTGGTAGTTTGAAAGTAGGTTTTGAAAACGTGTAAATTATTTCACTTGGAACTTTCGAATGCGAATGAAACTGCCGTTCTATGTCCCTGAGGCCTATTTTTCAAAATAAGCATTTGAAGGGATTATGATTGGGGGTGGAGCCTTTGGAACACTTGTGCTGGTTGTGCCATAATAGATGAAGGGATATTTTAGAGAATGGTAGTTGATAATAGAGTAACCCTATATAGCTTTGTAGTGCTATATTGCAATTTAATAAGTCTGTGCCGAATAAAGGCTTGAATTACAAATAATTTTTCGTGGGTTGAAATCTTCTACACCTATATATGCAATTATGAAGTGGTTGTGAAGAATTACTATACAAGAAAAAAAAATCTCAGCGTTATAGGCTTAAGAAACATGATGTGGATTGGATAAGGACAACTTAATCCGATATGGAAGCAGGTCTCACGCAATGTACTTATCTAATTAACGTGATCTTTGGCCAACTGCCTCAAATTATGCACTTCAAGGTGGTTAAGATTTTTTTCCACTTATGCACGCTACTTAAGGCGAGTTCTTCCTGTACTGAGTTGTCACTCCGGCATTAATGGACAATTTTTTGAGCCGGAGCATTAATATTGATTCGCTCTACATGTACTATCCATCTCAGGCGAAACAAACATTTTGTATAATTTTTTTACTTCAAAATTCCAGTATAGTACCCGGCGTTCCAATAGCAGGTGCAATCGCTATAGTCAGAGCTACCTTCATACATATTATCGTTGCCATCAGTCTCAAAAGCCGCAGCTACTTTCATCTATTGCTACAAACTTAGTCGGGTCTATAATTGCAACCATGTAGTCTTGGCGTCTTTATGGTAATAATTGTGTCCGTTTAGTCTTCACTGGTTCCATTGATGTTGTCATTGCTATCGTACAAGGCATCTGTATAGCCCTCGCCGTCTATCTGTCTTTCTATCTTTCGCCCTATCTTTCATTTTTCAAAGAAGCCAATTGTCGGTAAAAGGTACTGCGCTTTAACGTATCCACCGTCTTCTGCTACGTTGCACACGCTTATCAGCATTTAGGTTTGGTTGTAATGATCTTTCTGTGTTTTGTACTTTTAGCATAGGACTTGTTGAGAAATTTCAGGAGATTGGGTCGGAATTGGGTCCTTCGATCGAAGTCGAACTCCTATTCGCATTCGTGGCATATCTCCAACATAGTAATTTTTCGAGATACCTGATTGCTGGTATCGTGACGTAGTGGGTAAAATTGTACATCCACGCCGAGGAGAAGGAACTAGCTTGATCCAAACCAGACTGTGACGCCACTAATATATGTATATTAACATTGTATTTTGAGTCATTAATTATAAACTCAATCTGGCCAACAGGTTTTTAGTCAAAGACCTCAGGTCCCTTTATAGATATTGAGGCGTGACAAATGTAAACTAACTATGAACGCATTTAATTTCGCTCACCGTACTGAAGATGCCAATGTCCCCTACCTTTCTTAACCTGGCATTTAAATAACTCAAATTTGAGGCATTGATCGTATGTGTTGCCGATCCAAAGAGGCATTCTTTTTCAAAGTGGTTTTTGTTTAAATATTGGGATTTAATTTAAATGCGTTCAAAGAGGAGCTGCTGTCAGAGTTGGACTAATATGCTTTTATGAATACATTACTTGGCAATTCTTATCCGGAGAGAATTTTCGGAAGTACGAATCCGTCCATTCCATTCCATTCGAGGGGTGTACATATGAGTACGTATATTAAAATATATTGTTGCATTTAGGGGCCATACATATTTGAATATAGTTTTTGTGACACTTAAGCTGAAGAGAAACACGACGACATAATTATTTCTCTAAAATCAGTCTGTTTTATTACAGTTTCTGGTCCGTAGAGCTCTTGTTGGTTGAGGTTACCTTCCGCTAGCGCGCGCCGCCTACAGCAAGGCCTTCCTCTACCTCGTTCATCTTTGAATCTTCTCCTCCAGAACCCGTCAATGCATTCGGGACCAAATATCGTATGAAGAATTTTTCTCTCAAAACAACCAAGGAAATCTTCATCCGTTATAGAAAGGGTCCATGCTTCGGAACCATAGAACAGGACTGGGATTACAAGGGTCTTATATAGAGCTTCCTTGGTTGTTCCGGAGAGGGCCTTGCTATCCAGTTGTCTTCTCAGCCCAAGGAAACAGCGATTGGCAAGCATTATTCTTAGAGGTAGACAAAGTTTCTTACTAAGTCAAAGTTATAGCTGCCGATTGTGGCATTCTGGACGATTCGTCGATGTTAGGTGTCCCCTCTTGTTGATAGCATATGCTTTGTTTTGCCCTCCTTTACCGATAGACCCATTTTTGCCGCTTCTGTTCCAATACTCGCAAACGCACCGGTGACAGCTCGCTGTGTTCTACCAATAATATCAATATCGTCGGCGTATGCACGCAATTAAACAGATTTTTGGAAGACCGTACCTCGTGTATTTGATGTTAAAGAAGTCATAGAAGTCGGGCCTAAAACGGCACTGATAGGGTCCAATCAGATCGTTGACAAATGGTTTCAAGCGCTCACACAATATGGCAGACGATATCTTATATGTGATGTTTAGGAGACTGATACCTCTGAGGTTGGCGCAATTTGGAGGGTTTGTTTTCTTGTTAACAGGGTAAACGATGCTGAGGTTTAATTCATCAGGCATACATTCATCCCACCAAATCTTGGAAATAAGTTGGTGTATGCTCTCTACCAAGCCATCTCCTACTGCCTTAAATAGTTCAGCGGTTAGGCCGTCCGGTCCTGCTGCCTTGTTCGACTTCAGTTGGGATATTGCTATCCTGACTTCATTTTGATCCGATGGACGGAATATGCCGCATTCAATATTGAATGGTTCGCTCTGCCTGACAACGGAATTTGTGTCGTCTTCGCTGTTTAGCAGTCTGGAGAAATGGTTATTCCATAACCTCAGCACCAACTGTGACTCTACTATAAGGTTGCCGTGTTCATCTCTACAGTTTTCCGTTCGGGTCTTATTACCCTGACACGTTCTTTTTACTTTTTGGTAAAACCTCCGAACATTATTCCTGGAGTAGCACCTCTCTATTTCCTCGATCGCACGCTTCTCATGCTCTTTCTTTTTTCTCCGGTGAAGCCGATGTCCTTCCCTCCTCTTTTGATCGTATAGATCACGAGCCGCTCTCGTCCTTTTGTGCAGCGCCGCTTTGTAGGCATGTTGTTTTGCTGCATGTGCTTGCCGGCGCTCTTCATCAAACCAGTGGTTTCGTGATGGTGAGCGGATAAGACTCAGCAAGTTAGTTGCGGCATTTCTGATAGCTTCTTGGCATCTAAGCAACTGACCTTCAGCACCTGATGCTGGCTGCATAGAACTTCTCGAGAGGTTGAGGGATACGCGATAGGTAAAGGTTCTGGCGGCTTGTTGCGATTGCAACCGTTCAATGTTAAGTCTCCTATAGTATTTCCCCGTTGTTGAGGCATCTGAGATGTCCGTAGACAAACCTCAGCTGCAGCTAGGTAGTGGTCACTCTGACCACTCGGAATATTCGGATATCTAAAATACTTGAGGAGTGCCCTACGTCTATCGCAACATGATCAATCTGGTTGACAGTTTACTGATCTCGTGTCTGCTATGTTCCCTTGTGAATATTGAGGTGAGGAAACCGTGTACATTTAATCTTTTACGTGATTAGGCAGTTAACCCCACGCACAACCCCCAACCTGGAGGGACAGGCCCTTTTTGCGACCCCAGGACAAAAGGAGCCGGACCAAATTCTGGAGCCAGTAACCCGCTTCGGGGATGTGAGTGCTGCCGTTGGCCCGTATTAAGGTCCCATCCGCCACCAACTCTTTTCCAACAACCTGACTTAGTGTGAGAGATCCCTATAGACTTGGTATTCAAGTACGTTGAAGCAGCTCCTATAGAGATAGTGATAATTCGACCTAACTGGAACTGCGGACGCCACCGTTGATTCCATCCTTAGAATTCGTCCGCTGCCGCCCGGAAACAGGAGAAAGTGCCTTAGTGAGATGACGCTCCTTCTCCCCTCTCTCGTTAGCTGCCACCAACGACCTTCCACAGGGGTTGGGTTGAGCATTAGGAGATGATGATGTGAGGCTACAGTGAGAACACTTGTGTTCTCATATAATCGCATTCAGCACTCTTTTCACCACCTTTAACAACACAAACAAATAAATTAAAATGCAATTTTTTTGTAAAGTTAAGGTTGAATGAAGTCAATTAAAAAAATTAAATGTGTGGGTTGCAATGAATACTTTCATAGCACTTATGTAAATATTCAACCAGCTGATATTGAATTCTTGCAAAAAAAACTACAAGCAATTTTGATGTAAGAGCTGCTCCGTTACGCGTTGGGGCTCCCTTCGGTCACCCGCTCTGACAGTTCCAGTGAACAACAGCAAGAGCTTCTCTCATCAGTTGAAATGTCGAAATAGGCCGTATCAACTTCGCAGCTATAAAAGGAACGAGAATCCAATGTTTAACAGCAAAAACAACAACAACAATGCCGTAAAAATTATCCACATCAACATCTAACTCAGCAAAGTACAATACTATAGTGCTATTCAAAACAGTTGGTCAGCGGTCGGACGTGCAGAGGGAATTAGAGAATGGAAATGCATTGGTATGCACGTCCTCTTCCATTTAACATATTTTTCTCTTTTGGCGATCTTTTTCGTATATTTGTTGTTTTAAATTTCCATTTTTTTTTTTAAAAAAAACTGAGTTTTTGTGTAGCAAATTTAAGTAGACCGGCCAACTGTTTGGAATAGCAAGACCAATCCAGTGATAACATTACAGACAGCAGTATTACAGATAGTGCTCAAGGCACTATGCAGTCAGAACAGGGTAAGACTGTGGGTACCAGGACACTGCGGTATTAAAGACAATGAACAAGCGGACGAGCTTGCAAGAAAATGAGGGCTACTTGACTACTTGATAGTGAGGTTGTCAATATCAAACCACCCTTTTGCATAGTGAGCGGCACCATTTAGAAAAACAATCACAAGGCTGCCAAATTAAGGTGGTCAAGTCTTAAAGGACACAGGGTATTCAAGGTTTTTTTGGCCGCCTTTTGACGGTGGCCGTGGCTCAAGTGATAGTGGACTGGCTTCCAAATCGGAAGGTTCGGTGTTCGAATTACAGCCTCGCCCGAAGGACATATCATCCATTTTTTTCAGTTAGCGAAAATCAAGTAAGACGAGTAGTTGACTAGAAATCAACATCAAGCTAACTTACACTAAGAATTTAGTCTTCCCATTAAATGTTGGTTGCCACCCATGGAGCAAAATAACCACTGAGCCCTGTCTTTCTCTCTCTATCCTATTTTCCAAAAAAAACTTAACACAAGTGTTTTTCATACCCACTTGAGTTTTAAGTTCTTTAAAAAAAAAAGAAAATAACAGATCGAGGAAGATTATAAAATTAAACAGGTATAAGCTTAGGACAGTAATGGGAATCCTGACAGGAAACTGTTTCTTGCGACGGCACGCAAAGAGACTCAAATTGTCAGATACGGATATCTGCAGGTTCTGCGGTGATGTGTAAGCTGTTGAGGATATAACACACATTTTGTGTTTCACCAGAACGATTGTCTAGGTTTATGCCATTTGAAGACAAATTCAACTGGTTCCACAGGGATCGCGATGGGCCCGTTTTGGTGGCTAGTGTCTGTATGATGGCACATCCATCACACCCCTATTTAACCTCAACTAACCTAACCTAACACCATAGTGGATAAACCTGGTTTGGAATGTCGGGAAGAGGATGGGTTTCCAATACAGAGAACATTTGCGCATTATTGGACAGAAGATATCAAAACATACAACCTAATAGAAAACAAAATAAAATTGTAAAGGATAGACTAATTTTACTGGAAAGGCAGACAAATGCCCAAGAGTCATTTTATAAACATTTATATTCTACAATGCAGGAAATCAAAGATAGTTTTAAAACAATAGAAAAATATATCAAAAAGTGTTAGAAGTAAACAGAAAACCTGAACAATAAAACTTAAACTTAAGCAAGAAATTTTAGAACTGCAAAAAGAGTGCATATAAGGGGACATGAAGCATACCCGTAGGACTGAATTACATGTATTTGAAATCATCATTTTCTTTACCCTTATTTTTATGTTTTTCATTTAAATGAAGTTCCTGTGTTATTTAGCTTATAAAAAAAATATTATTTTATGAAGTACAATCAAAGTTATGTTGATATGTTTTTTTCAAATTTGTGTATTTACACAATAGAGCTAAGAATATTGTTTCTGATCAACACAGGTTCGTCCCTAACAGACAATTCTTATTCTAAATTTTGTCCGCTGTATGTTGTCGAACTTATTTCTTCATCAACATAAAATTCATTATTTTTTTTTTCTTTTTTAAAGAACTCTCAAAATGCCGGAACACGTGTTAAGTTTTTCGGAAAATTGGATAGAGAGAGAGAGAGAGAAAGATGTTTGGGCTCAGTGGTTATTTCGCTCCATTGGTGGCATCCAACATTTAATGGGGACAAGAAATTATTAATATAAATTGGCTTGATGTTGTATTTAGGCAACCTTTCATCTCACTAGATTTTAGTTACCTGAAAAAAAGCCTTTCGGGCATGGCTGGTATTTAATCCCGTATCGTCCGATTGGGAAGCCAATACACTACTAATTGAACTATGGCCACCCATTATGCATGTCTTCCTCAAGTAGAGGAATGTTGTTGGCAATATAAATATTAATGCAAGGCTGCACAAATATTTGTAATCTGCGTCGCCTTACTTGAAGCCGATTATATGGTCAAGGATGTTTCTTGCCTTTGAATGTTTTTTGTTGAATATATTTTCCAACGACGTTACTCCTGTAATAAGATAGAGTTTCTGAGCAAATCATGCTGGAATATTTTGAGCATAGAAAAAAAATTAAAAACATTGCTTCTTGATACCTAAGAGCCAAATTTGGTTATTCTTCCAAAATTCCTTTAAAGTTGGACATATTGAAGACATATATATATACCTTAAGTATATTAATTGAGTATCTAAATAAAATTGTATGCACCAATAAACTTACAATCAAAGCATTTATGCTAAAAAAAAACTTTTCGGCTGTAATATACATGTTGTAGTTCTTTCTTTGGGGACCTTATTTTAATATGCGTACCGTCCATACAGCCTATTACACCCGGTATTCCACTTTTTTCAAAGATGTGCATTTTCGCTTTACGTTTTTCCATATCAGTATAATTATTTTTTTTCTGTTTGGAGCAGATATGCCTCTCTAGAACCGAAAAAATTCTTTTAGAACAAAGGACAGGTTGGATTGTGCCAAACCAAGACAAAACTAATTTCCCACGCTCACTTGGTAAGATCTATGAACACAGAACCTCAACACTATGGCAAGCTTAATTATATTGGGAATCGATAAGATTCTTTTTATCGGTTTAAGTTTTGGATCTATTTCTGCCAAGAGCGCAATAAATGCTTCTTTTGATAAGTGGAAATATTTCAGAAAACTGTACAAAATTATTCGACAATTAATAGGAAGATCTTCAAAAAGGCATCCTACTCACATTTTTTCTTCCAATTCCAACGGATTAGAAACATCCCTTATTCTTCTTCTCCTTCTAGACAGTTCGAGAAAGCTGTGATTATTTTCAGACTCTGAATCAGTAAATCAAATCTCAATTGAACTCATTTAGTTGTTTTGAACTTCAAAAAAAGAGAAAAGTGTATTGAAATAGTGGGTGTTCCAAATCTTAACAATTCTAATGCTCTTAATTATGTTTTGCAAGTTTTTTCAAAATATGTATGCGCAGATGTACATATATCTGAAGCTAATATTGATAATGGCTATGTAAAAAATGTTAAAAAATCTAATAATCCTGATATGAATAATTCTAATGTTTTACTTGTTTTTAAGCTAAAGTAAAATTTAGTTCTAATATTTTGAAAATTTTTGGTTATGATAAAATCAGTAAAATACATATTAATGAATTTTAAGTGGTACAACAAGTGAAAGCAGCACAGAAAGTTGAAAAAGAAAAATGTATGAGTATGTTTGGATTAAGGGTGTTAGATTTCCTATGCGGAAAGGGGATAAAGACGGATTTATTGTTATTAATTCGGATGCGGATCTTCTAGCACTTAATTAATATGAAGATCCAGAAGTAAATCGTTTGAGTATTCCCTATGTCAATTGCATAGGAGTTGATATTCATGGCTTCGTTTTCTTGTGCACTTAAATTCTTTCGGGAATAAGGCTGAATTTATATTTTTGTTGGAAATATGGAAAAGTATTTCTGTTTTTTTTTGTATTTCAGGATATGAATTTGAATCCTGCTGTAATAATTAATATGCAGCCAGAGGAGTTGGAAGTCTTATAAAAAACGCGAAAAATGTTGTAACATAACGGTATAATTTGCTCAGTTGTGATAACCGTATCTGAAACAGCAAAGTAAACGAAAAAAACACTTACATATTTGCATACATATCACCAAAAAGTTCCCGGAATAAGCACCGTGTGGCGCTCACATTATTCCGATTTGAGTTATGTTTTTCTTGTTAAGTTGGTAAATCTGTTGTTGATATTCTCTCTAAATCTTAGCATCATAGCTAAACGTTTGCAAAAGCTACGTAGCCAAGAGTACATCTAACTCCGTGTGTGTTGGCGATTTTTTACAATTTTAGAAATGGATTTAAATTTGCAACAACGAACTTGTTCGAATAATAAATTTTGCGTAAAAAACAGATTTAATGGTGCGCGAACGTTGGTAATGTTGGAAAAGTGTTTCGGCAACGATTCTCTAAAGAAAACGGTCGTTTACTAGTGGCGGTTCAAAAGTGGCCGTGAGTCAAACGAAGATGATGTACGCAATGGCAGACCATCGACATCGAAAACCGTCGAAAACATTGATGAAGTACTCGTAATAGAAATGTTGGTCACTAGCAGCAAATTAACCATCAGAGAGATAGCGGAGGACTTGAACATTGCCTATGGATCCGTCCAAGACATGTTGGTTAATGATTTGGGTTTCCGTCGTGTAGCAGCAAAGTTGGTGCCAAAAGACCTCAATTTCATGCAAAAAAGAGACCGTGTTGACGTCACAAAAGAGATGATTTGCGAGGCTGAATCCGATCCCACATTCATCAAAAGGATCATTACTGGAGACGAGACGTGAGAAGTGTGTTTATGAGTACGACACGCAATCCAGACATCAGAGCCGAGACCAAAAAAACCACGTCGTTTTCAGTCTAAAAAGAAGGCGTTGCTCATGGTTTTCATGGATTACAACGGTGTAGTGCATCATGAATTTTTTCCAGAAGGACGGACGGTTAACAAAGAGTATTATTTGGGCGTTATGAGACGTTTGCGTGAAGAAATTCGCCGAAAACTCGTGGATTTTGCACCATGATAACGCACCGTCGCACAGTGCCATCATTATTCGCAATTTTGTGACGAAAAATGCAACAAATACCATCCAAGAGGCACCGAATTCACCTGATTTGGCTCCCTGTGACTTCTTTCTGTTCAATCGAGTTAAAAATCCACTATGGAGAACGCGTTTCAGCAGCCGAGAGGAAGTAATGGAAAAATAGCAGGAAGCACTGATGGACATACCGAAAACCGAATATAAAAAATGTTTCGAGGCATAAGCTGGCATAAGCTGGCATAAGCTGGCATAAGCAGTCGATTGGGATTACTTTGAAGGAGACAATATAGATTTAGATGAATAAACTTATATTTATAATTTTCTGAATAAGTTCCGGGATTTTTGATCAAGGTGGTATATAGATTCAATGAGGATTCTTTAGTTTATAGTTAAAGTGATTTACTAGGAATTAGAAAATCTCTTTTCAACTGAGTTATCTGGTGATATAGTACTATTGGGCGATATCAACAGAGATATTTTGCAAAACTCTATTCCAGTTGACAGCTCTTTGTATTTGCTATCATCGTATGACTTGGAATCATGCGTTACCAAACCAATACGCATTGCTGACTTTTCTAAAGGGTGACCAGATAGCAATGATAATTTTTTCATTTGTTATGTTTCAGCAGCTGTCAAAGATAACAATGACATCCAGCTGTCAAAATATTTGGTAAGGTTTGCCATTTCATCGTGCATCGTTTTATGCTTCCCGAACGTAAAGAAATTTTTAAAAAAAATTATCGAAATTCCGGCTCAGTTGTACATATATACACAACGTGAATTTTGTCGTGAGGTCTGTCGTCATCATGGCTTCAGTGTGCAGGCAATTCGTCGCACCGTGGAAAAGCCACCAACCAGACAGAGACTGGTGCGAAATGAAGAAAATATAGCCGCCGTAGCGGCCACTATCGAAGAAGATCCGGACCCGTCATCGTTCAGTTGAATTACATTAATGATGATTATAGGTGACAAAACAAAAATTATGTTTTTTAGTGCATGAGGTAAAGAAGTAAACAAGGGACAATACTTTTTTCACTGTGCAAAGTGTAAGAAACAAAAACATAGCAAACATATTTGTAACTCGGAAGTAGGCATAAACACATTTTTTGACTTGCATATATGCTCTGATAAGTGTTTCGAAATTGAGAATGTTAAAATGTTTAAATATCTTACTGTTTTGCTTGACTGGAAGATGAGTTGGTCTGTCCATACCGATGCACTTAAAAGATATCCCATAGCTGCGACTAAGCAAATACATTTTTTTTAAATCCTGGTATCTTCTTAAATGTATTTACTATGGATTATTTCATTCTGAGCTTGTTTGCTTTGGCAGTACATATAATAGTAGAATAAACCCACTTCTACTCTCTCAAAAATACGTTGTCGTCTTATTTGTAATAAAACAGAGCACTCAAATAGCCGCAAGATTCTTCCTTTAAAACACTTGCATTCTTACAGAGTATTAAAAATATTCTTCATTAGATCTGGCTATCTATTGAGTCGATGCTTTTCTAGATACAACCAATGAATCAATTCAAATCAAATACAATCCGCAATTTTTTTTAACTTTTTTACGTCTACAACCGCCTTCCTCATTTTTCTTAAAAATCTGAAACAACTTAATTATGATGATATTTCTAATCAACTTTGCACAACTATAATATTAATTATTTTTAATATATGTTGGCTCCCAAATTGTGTGTTTTTATACATTACATTCATTTTCCACTACACTAAAAAGTTGATAAATTGCGTATGTGCATCTAAGTTATATTCACTGCTTCTGCCCCTGGTGTCTGGTAGATCGCAGATACTTTATGAAATTAAATTAAGCATACTTAAGTTAGTTATTACTGATTAAGTATAATTATTTTGAGTTATGAAGAATTGATAAAGCAATAAATTGAATTGAAAATTGAAATTGAACTTATGGAGCACTATAGTTCGGAGTGAACCTGGGCCTCAACTAACAAGCCTCTCCAGTTAACCCGGTCCTTAACTAATTACCTTCAGTTGCGCAAAGTAGGTTGAGGTTCCCTAGCCATCTCAAATGACGAATGAGCACTTTTCTGACTAGGTAGACGTCATTGTACATCCCGTATAGTTCGTCGCTGAAACTTCTCCTCCAAAGCACGTCAACGCAAACGGGGCCGAATACTTTTCGGAGGATTTTTCTCTCGAAACGACTGAGGATATTTTCATCCGCTTTCAATAGAGTCCATACTTCAGCGCCATATAGTAGGACTGCGATGATCAAGGGATAGGGCCTTACTACTCAATTGTCTCCTTCGCCCAAGAAAGAGCGATTCGCAAGAGTGATTCTTCGTTTTATTTCTGCTGAGATGTTCTTGGGAGAATACATAGTAGACAAAGTCCTTTACTAATCGATCTCGATTGTTACGTACTGTCCTATCCGAAGATATTGTGTATCCCTAAACCCATTCTGGCCGATTCCGTTTCAATACTAGCGAACGCACCGGTGACATCGCTGTGTTTTCCTAATTATGTCGATATCATGGCCGTACGCCAATAGTTGCACAGACTTTTGAAAGATTGTGTTTTCAGTGTAAGCATGTGAGTCCCGCAAAATTCTTTCAAGTATGATGAAACCAGTCACATATCAAAGGTCTCGATTAAGTCGTTACCGAATTGGACGGAGCAACGAGCGTTCACAATCGTCACTCTGCACACACGGACGAGCTTTGCAAGGTGCCAAAATTTGACATGGCTCCATATAGCTCTATAAATGCAGTCATATGCTGCATTAAAATCGATGACAACATGGTGGGTATCGAGTTGGACTTCTTAAATTTTTTCTAGGATCTGCAGGAGTGTGAAAATTTGATCGATTGTGGGCTTACCCGGTCTGAAACTGCACTGATAGAGTTCAATCAAGTTGTTGACGACGGTTTCAGACATTTACACAATATGACAGATAAGCTGGGATTCCGTGAATTGGTATATGCTCTCCACAAAGTCATTTCCAACAGCTCGGCCAATGAGCCGTCAGGTCCAGCTGTTTTTTTGCTTTCCAGCTTAGATATTGCTATCCTTACTCCATTTTGGTCAGGTGGACAGAAGTTTTGGGTATCGTCGTCTAAGCTGAAAGGTCTACTCTATCTGACGGGTAGGGGTTGGTATTCTTCGCTATTATACAGTCTGTAGAAAAAGTTTTTCCATATTCTGAGCACCAACTGAAACTCTACTACAAGGTGCGGCGAAAGTTATTTGGGCATTGTTTTCAGGAAAATTTTATTTGAAGGTGTAAAATTGATGACATTAAATTTAAAAAATGATATTAGACAAATGACCATCTCCTGAGTTGATGAAAATTTGTGATCGTTATACGGTATTTTGAATTATTTCTCGCAAACCTCTGGCTCAAAAATTGGTGGTTTCTTCTTCAATGTTTGCTTTAAATACCTGTATTGTGGTTTGTTATGGTAAACGCGAGTTTTCAATCCCCAAAGGAAGAAGTCTGGCGTTGTTAGATCTGACGATCTGGACGGCCAGTTCAAACTACCAAAACGGAAGATCACATGGCCTGGAAATTGATGACTGGAAATTGCTCCGTCCTGCTGGAACCAACAACGCTCGAGACCCAATTCAGCAACTTTCGGCAAAAAGAAAAACTCGTTTAACATCTGTTTGTAGCGCTCACCAGTCAAGGGTCAATTGCTTTTTTCCTGCAAATGCCGCACCAAACAGTCACTTTGAGGGAATTTCAGGTGGATTCTCCGTGCCCCAGAAATGCAAATTTTGTTTATCCACATAACCACTTAAGTGGAAATGGGCTTCATCGCTCATTATGGTTTTGGATACGAAATCATACTCTTCTTGCACTAGGTTTAACAGAGCATCTGAGTAAGTTAACCTCACTTGACAGACAGCAGGCAGCAATTGGTGAATGGTTTGCACTTTATAAAGGAACGTCTTCAGGTCTTTCACCAAAATTCGATGCAACGAACGTCTGCTGATGCCAAATTGTGTGCATCGTTGTCCCGTTGATGTTTATAGACTCTCTCGGACGTCCTCGGCCACAGCAGTGATATTCTCCATCGAACGACCAATCCGAGGTCGGCTGCTTCTTGCGACATCACTATTGGATCCAGGTTACATGAGACGCTCAACCTAATGCTAAATTATTTGCAGGAAATCCACGCTGCGTGAAAACAGCAGGCTGAAAATTGGTAAAATAAGCAGTAACAATAATTCCACGTCCCTCAGGTGTGTATAGCTTCATTACATATTGTCAACTAATTCTCTATCTGTCTATAATATAAATGTTAAAGCACAATTACACTTGACGCTATTTGCGTTCACATTCTGATATTACTTTTGCCCCACCTTGTATATATAAGGTTTCCTTCCTCATCTCTACATGCTTCTGTGCGTATCTTCTTGCCGTGGCATATTCTTCTAATTTGTTTCTACAACTTCCGTACTTTATTACTGGAATATAGCCTCTCAATATCTTCGAACGGGTGCTTCTCGTGCTCTTTTTTCTTCTTCTGGAAAAGCCAATGTTCTGTCGTCCCTTCTGCTCGTAGAGCTACCGAGTGGCCTTTCGTTGCAGCGCTGTTTTGTACGCATGTTGTTTAGATGCATGTGCTTGCCAGAATTCTTCATCAAACCAGTGATTTCTTGGTGCTAGTCGTTTGAAACGTGGCGTATCAGTTGCGCCGTCTCTAATGGTACGTTTGCAGCGTTGCCACTGGTCTTCGGTACTTTATGCTGGCATCATAGGAGTTGTTGGGAGATTTCGGGAAACGCGTTCGGCGAAGATTCTGGCTGTCTCTTGCGATTGCAGCTTTTCTACGTTATATCTTCAAACAGCAGTTATTTCTTGTTGTGGCGCTTGGGAAATCCGCATTCGTAACTTACCTGCAGGTGGTGGAGATCCGATTTAATGTTGGTTGGCCGGACCGTTTGGACGTCCAGAATACTAATGTCTATCGAAAAGTGATCAATTTGATTTAGCGTTTCATGAATCGGAGACCGCCATGTCCCCGTGTAGGCATATATTGAGATAAAGAGGCCATGTACATTTGTAGTGATATTTTGTTCAACTGCAAAGTCAATACGCCTAAGTCCGTTGCCATACGTGGTGTCGTGTAGGCTATGTATACCAACTGTCCTACCAAAGATGTTCTCCTTTTCTATCCCTGCGTTAAAATGTTCCTACGATCTCCTCATTTGTCTTGTAGAGGAGATCGTAGGAACATTCTTTGGTGCTTCCGTCCTTATCCTCCATAGGAGAATGGGCGCATATTAGGCTTATGTTAGCGAATTGAGCCTTGACGCGGATTGTCATAAGACGCTGACCTCTGCTAATTGCTCGGTTGCACTTGGCCTGTTAAGGGGTTAGGCCACGCCATAGAGGCCGTAAAAATAGGCTTTTTTGTGATTTTTTTTTCAGGAAAACTTTACAATAAATCGAATTTACAAAAGTAGAAGTTTATATCACATATGATTGACTGTAAAATATAATTTTTATAGAATAATTTATTTAAAAATTGCGGCTGTGCAGCGTTTCTCAGATGACCTCTCTTTTCTGGAAGTGTCTACGGCCGTACCAACAGCTCCTGTAAATTTTGAATTAGACAGCTAAAGAAGTACGTCGGTTTTTTTTGACATATTGAATTTTGGCCAAAATTAAACTTGCAAAATTCGCAGAAAAACCGCCAGAAAATTGTTAGTAACTATGCCATATAAAAAAATCTTACGTACGTATTTAGACAACATATTTTTAAAGAAGTAGTTAAAATTTGAAGTGAATTCGTTGAAAATTGTTGAAGTTATGGGTGCGGCCAACTTGAAAAATGTAGTTTTGAGATAAACGCATAAGGAGCTCGCAGCCTACCTGGCGGCCTTGTCCTATACTTTGAAAAACAAGTACTTCGAAATATTTCCCGGCCATAATCTTTTCTGATATCATTCTTGAGGTCCTAAGGGACCATTGAAAGTAATAAAAAAAAATCGATTTTTTGAAAATCCTAGAGTGGCCTAACACCTTTAGGGTACGAATATTCCTCGTGCAGATCGAAGATCGTTCTTCTTTCAATATTTGCCAAAGTCGTCAATGGTGTCAGATATTAAGTATTTTTTTAAGGGTTCCGAGAAATGTTATTCCTCTGATTGTTGCCGAAATGTGTAAACTTACATTTTATGCATCTACCTAAATAAATCTGTAAGACTTTGGTCTGGTTATACTTTTGATTCATTCATAGTCAATAACTATAAATTTAAAATGGATGTTAGTTAAATTTTGAACATCTATATGTATTTGCCTTGAATACACCACTCATATTTATTTTTAGTTTCATTTGGCAGAGAAGATTCTAAAAGTTATTTCAAATTGAAACAATACAAACAGTTTCCGGTATTTCCGATATGAATTTGTACAATAAACTCCTGTCAATAAAGTGATGTTCCAGTATAGGTATAACCTAAGAGCTCTAAATTAAATCAAAAGCCCCCAACTCTACGAAATCCCACAGCTAATTTAAATTTAAAACTAAATCCCATGCTGACATTCTTTATGGGCTCTTAGTGTGTAGCTCATAAGATAATCGTTTATTTATAGATTGTTATTGAAGTTGTTTCAGCAATTAAAAACGCCAAATCCCCTTCCGAACAAAGATGATACCAAAACGAATGAATTAAAACCCACAAACCGAACAAAACCAACTACAAACAGCCTCAAAAAAAAAAGTAGCAACCTCATGCTTAAACCCTCCAATCCGGTAAGCGTTTCAACAACTCGGCAACTGACGTTCTCCTCCAATGGCCATTGAATTCGCCATTAATTGGTTTTTATTAAACCAAATGCATGTAAATTAATGCCTCTTTATTAAATAAATTAAGAATTATTGCCGGGACAAATGGACAGCGCGGTGGCCGGCGTCGTGCAATGGCTGCGCGCTCCATGCCGCATACAGTAAATTTAAATAAAAAGTTAATCACTCCTCAAGCTCAGTTCGGCAGCATTTGGAGAAGGTGCGGGTGCGCGATTCTTCAAATAACCGGGAACAGTTAGTTCTTTTTTTTTTAATTTGCTGTCTTCTGAACGAGTCATTCATTCAAAAACCTACACTTGATTTGTGACAATTAATATATCTGCTTCTTTGGATGTATGCAAATTTTGTGGTGAATTTTTAGTTTTTTTTTTTACATTTTGGCTCTTGAATTAACCGAGTCGGGGGCTACTTTCAATCGTGGAATGTGTAAAAGCAACATGTGTGTATAAGCATATGTATATTGAGGATGAGATACGATTTGAAGATAGATGTCCAATAGCCAGCATCTTCAATCCATGAGAAGCTGAACTCTGGTAGGTAGCTTCGTTTGTACATGTGAATGGCTACGAAAGTATGTGTTACCCATAACTAAAGTTTAGTTGCGATGTTGTGGTGGCCGATGACAGAGCATGTTGATAAATAAATTGACTTGGAAGACATAAAATAAAGCCATAAACCTGTCAACAGAAACAGGAAAATTTGCTTTTTTATTTAACTGAATCACATTTTAAGTATCCACTTTGAAAGCACCAAAGAAAAGATTATGATCGCTTCCGTAAAATGGTCGCAGTTTCGTCTGTTTTATTAAGTAATGTTCGATTCGTTAAAATATTTTAAAATGGCTTTGCAACCGAACTGGTTTTCTGTTTGTTGACTTAGATTCATTGTGTGGAGGCGTTATCCAAGAACTATGCATCAAAGTTACCATGACGAACTTGATACAAGTTGAATTAGAATTACAACCCGATATCCTCAACTTTTTGACATCAAATGATAAAAAAAGAGATTAAAAAGTAATATAAAAAAAATTTAAATTTAAGTTTATTATTTAAATTACTGTAATGAATTAGAAAGAAAACCAACTAAAATATCTCTTATTTGTATTGTGGAAATATGAAACTCAACTACATAAAACGATCAAGAAACATGATCATGATCATGCGCACGCGTTCTTACACTAAGTGACATTATAACATTAAACGACTTTTAAAACTGCTATATATATTTTGTATGGTTCGATTGCACCAATAGTTTGCATCAAAAATCTTTATTCAAAAACCAACCTGACTAAGGTAGGTAATAGTATACTCGTAAAACCATAAAAAAATTTCGTGAATACGAAAGGAAATGAATTCTCTACATGAGGTCTTGTGAAAGAGAAAGCTTAGAATTGTCTAGCATTTTACTTTAAGCTGATATTAATGCACCAATCAATAAACTATTAGGGGTTCAAATAAGCTTTTATGCAAACGTATGTTTTAAGATCATTACATAGCTACAGAAACTGAGCTGTTAAAAATATGCCATAAATAAGTATAATTACCTAAAGGGCAGGAAGGGCCACAGATGATTCTTCCTATGGAACTCCATCAGTACAACAGATTAATCTTTAATACTCGTAATTTCCATCAAACCTACTACTTTAGAATAATGAAATAGACTTCAACATAATTGTAAGTAAGCGAATTTCAAAACTGCTTTCAGTTTCAATTGTAATAAAATAAATAATGTAATAAAAGACTTAAGCCCTGGATCTCTAGTCATCTCATTGATAAAGTAACCAGAAAAAATAAGCTAAGAATAAAGTGCACAAAGAATCCCCAAAACCTTAGATTGAAGAACATGTTTGAAAAGATGTGCTTTGAACTAAAGAAAGAGATTCCCTTATGAATGGAAAGTAGTAAATGATATTTTGAACAGATCTCCTTCTACAAGCAAACCTATTTCGATCTGTGTGAAAAATTACGAACTTTCAGATAAACTTGACGTTGCTAATGCATTCAGTTTTACGTCAGTAGCAACTTTCCTACCAACACAAAGAGCTCAAAGAAGATGTACTCAATGTACCAATTCAGAAAGTTGTGGTGATCAATCACAAAAAACTAGTTTCGCCTTCGAACCTATTAATGCTTTGGAGCTCTTAAAAGCGATTGGATCTCTTAAAAGCACAAATTCACGTAGTTGTGATGGTATTTCAAACATATTATTAAAACGCATCTCATGCTTCGTGGTTGATGTGCTGGCGGTCATTTTTAACCGTAGTAATTAAGTAAGTAATTAAAAAAAGAATTTTATCTTATTTGAATAAGGTTAAGTTTTTTAATCCAGTACAATTTGGTTTTCAGCAAGGTAAATCTACCGAAGACGCCCTTCTAAGATTTTGCTCAAATATTTTCACTAACCTTGACAGTAAAAAGTTCACTGCTGGCTTATTTGTTGACAGTGCGAATGCCTTTGACATGGTCAACCATATAATACTATTAAATAAAATGGAAAGAGTTAGTTTTCGTGGATTCATGCTGGACTGGTTTAGATCATACTTATCAAATAGAACTCAAAATATGAAGATTGATGATGTGGAAGCGAGATTTGTTCGTTTAATATAGCTGTTCCTCAAGGTTCCGTGTTATGGCCCATTTCATGCCTAATACATATAAATTTACTATTTTCCTTCAATTTCAGGTGTAGACTTACGGTCTTCGCAGATGATGTTGGGTGTACGTATGGTTCTCATAGTGTCCTGGACCTAATTTCCGACATAAATTGGGATCTTACCCTACTAAGAATTTGGTTCAATGAGCACCATTTGACAATTATCTCAAAGACCCAAAATAATATTTTTCAATTTAGCTACCCCAATAAGTATACATAAATGCTGATGTTTATTTTCGTGTATCAGAATGCCAAAAGTATGGATTAGAAATCGGCAATTGTGCTTCCAACCAGCTTCCAAGTTTTTGCAGCAGAATAAATTGATTGAGAAAGTATCTTGGACTGACAATTGATTCTATGTAGAATGTCATTTGTAAGACATACAGAGTCCTTAAAAAAATATTTTCAAAGCACTCTTCGAATCTTCTTCTATCTTAGAAACCTCTGTTCGAAGCACTTAATGAAAGCTATTTACTTTGGTATCTTTCACTCGAGATTACAATATGGAATTGTATGTTGGGGGGGCATAAATATGAAGAGAATTAAACCCTTATTAGTCTTGCAAAAAAGTGCACTGAAAAAAATCTGCAATAAGCATCGGCGTCATCCTAGCTTTCCACTGTTTCGCGATTTGAAAATCCTACCTGTTCGCCATTTATACTGTTTCAAAGTTTTGAAAATGTTTTTTAAGAGATCAGGAAATTTAAATTACAGATTATTTTCTGATTATAATCTACGCGAAACTTTGTATATGTTCTTACTGTATCCATTTCGAAACTTTTTTATAGTCTCATCATATCGATTATTTAATATACTAAGAATAAAGTTCATTGAAGTGGCATTCGACACTATTTTTAATTTATTTTTATATTGGTCTTGTAAAAAATTTGTACAATACTGTAAGATATGTATATATAATGAAATAAAAATAAATGAAAAACTAAAAAAAAAAAAAATAAATAATTTTATCAGCAATACTTGGTTAACGACATCCAATGTCTTGTTAAGGTCCACAGACTCGTAAGTAGGCTCATTCTGACAATCACTTTTAACACTCTTAATTACAAAAGATGTAAAATGGATTAGATTACATCTATTTTGGGCAAGAGACTCCTTTTCCAAAATGAACTGAAACCTCAGACCCCTATAGCCAAATTATTTTAAAAATCTCTAGTTTTTTTCCTATTGATAAAAAATACTTACCAATTTAAAAACATTGCGGTTGGTTAAGTAAGTAAACTTGACATAATTTTTTCATCAAAATTTAACAAAATAAATAGACATGCAATTCAGTAAGCATCAAGTGTAATTAATAATTATTAACACAAATTCAACAAATTCTGTAAAAATACTTAAGTAGGTAATTACAGCCTTGGTTGAAATTCTGCTTAAGCTGTCGATGGTAATCAACTCTTCGTGGATTATCACATTGGCTTCTTCCATAGCTGTGATATTGTACGGATTTATTATCCATTGAGGAATTTGTAAATTTAAGAGATCCTCAAACCTTTTAGTAAAATCCTTGTGTAGTACGTCCAAGTGAGTGACATATGATAAAATAACATTGTCTTGAAGCATTTCTGGTAATTTTGACAAATGCGAAAACTGTGAATATTCTTTTCTGCTTACATTTTGTTTATAAAGGATGAGTTTACCCACAAAGTTGAGATCGTCACCCTGCAACTGCAAATTAACTTTGTTAAACATACCAAAGTAATAAATATCTGTTTTACAATTGTTCAGATTTTCCTTCAAATTCGGATCTTTTTCTTGTAAAAACTCCAACACAGATTGAAAATAGCTGAAAATCTTGCTAAGCAAGCGCCTCTTGATAGTCAGCGAACTTCAGTGTGCAGAAGTAACCGAGTGAAGGCTTCGTCGTTTTACTCACGTAGCTGAACAAATAACCGAGAGTTCAAAGAACTGCTTCGAATCTTGTTGACAGCATTTATAACATATTGTAAAAACTGATGCAATCTAGGATTCAGATTTTTTGCTAATAAATGCTGTCTGTGAATCACGAAGTGAATGACCAGCACCTCAGGTAGCTGTCACTTTAAGTTGGCTATAAAACCACGATGACGACCAACCATAGATGGAATAGCTTTGTCGATAAAAAAAAACGTTCTACGACCTGAAAAATCGATTCTCTTCTGGTATCAGTCTCTAAATAAGTAGCAGAAAGCAGTTCTTGGCACATATTTCCATCTTTAATATTTTTTTTTATTTTTCTAATGAGCGCGCGCTCAAGTGGTTTTTGTAGCCTTAAAATGTTCGTACACAGCGCGGGCGAAGGAAATTTAATGGGGAAGAAAAGACAGGTACCGATGTACAGTGTTTTTAAATCTTTGTAAGTTATAACGACCAGGAAACACAGAGATCGGCAGGGTATTCCATGAGCGAGTTTTACGGCTTAGGAAAGAATCACAATATTTTAGAGTACGACCGAAAATAGGGTTGAGACAGAAAACCTAAACATTTCGCAGCATTTTTGACGACATCGAATATGTAGTTGTCATTGAAATACATACCTAGAATGGGAAATTTATCGGTTTCGACGATGCAAGTGCCATTCATGGCTAATGGCTGGGTATTTGAATTTCGATTTAATGACATCAGACAGCATTGAGTTTTGGAAGCATTACATTCCACTCGGTTGCTAGTTCCCCAATTGGTTATGCTGTTGATATCGGAATTTAATGAGCTAACATACGCTGAGGTTTCCGTTCTACAGCCGAAGAGCCCGGGAACGAAAATGAAAAGCAGAGAGTGCCGTCATTAGCAAAGGAATATATTGAATTAGAAGTAGCGGACAAGAGATCATTAATGAAAATTAAAAATAGTGTCGGAGACAGAACGGAGCCCTGGGGCACACCAGCATTTATTTTGTGAATATCAGACTTGAAACCGTCCAAGACAACTTGAATTGGACGTTCCGAAAGGTAATTTCTAATCCACTGAAGAAGAGAGTCAGAGTCGTCGATCTCAAAAGCACGCATTTTCGACAAAAGAGCCTGATGCCGAACTCTGTCAAATGCCATAGAAATATCACGTGCAACTATCTTGCTTTCGCCAGATTGATCTACGCTTTGGTTCCACTTTTCGGTGAGACATGCCATCAAAACACCAGTGGACCTGCTGCTACGAAAAGCGTACTACCGGTCATTAAGAAGTTTTCGTGTTTCGAGATATTTCATGAGCTGACGGTTTATCAGCGTTTCCATGACCTTAGAAAGAAGGGACGTAAGTGCAATGGGTCTGTAGGATGAGAGAAAGGAAGATTCGCCTTTTTTAGGGATGGGCTGGACAAATGCTGTTTTCCATCTGCTCGGAAAGAGTCTTAAAGAGTAGGACTGATGAAAAAGCTTACGCAGTAGTTTTGCCACCGTGGAAGAACACCTCTTCAGAAGAAGGGGATATAAACCATCTGGACCAGCGGATTTATGTATATTGAGATCTTTAAGTACTCTTGTTACCACACGAGTGCGAAAGTGGATTCGTCCCATTGAAGATTCAACGCACTCAAGTGTAGGGGGGGACAAAGTACAATCTAGGAGTGTTGAGCTAGCCGCAAAGTGTGCGGCAAGCAGATTGGCTTTGTCCAAAGAGCTGACAGCTGGAATGTCATTGTACATGAGCATTGGGATGGGGGATGAGGCAGAATTTCTATCATATCCTAACAACAGAGCTTCATTGCCGGGTAATGTAGACTCGTCCAACTGGAGAGTGAATCTGTTGGTCTGTAAGAAATTGCATAAAATGTTTTCCACGTCGCGACCCATCTGGTCTATTCGTCTCTGAACGGTGTTATTGCTAAAAGGAATTATCTTAATAATATTATGTGCGGGCTTGTGCAATACATTGTTGAGGACCTTCGCAATGGCTGGTAAAATAAGATGCTCTCCAATTGTGTGGGGTTTCTCTGACTTCGCTGTTAGTAAAAATATATTATAGGACGCTCGATGCCTTGCATAGATGATGACGCGAACATCGATCTTATGGATGGCCTTTTCTCTAGTTTTCCTCTAAGTGCTTAAAAGAAGGACAATTGCTTACTTTTTTTGTCAGCATGTACTCCTCATAAGTGGTCCTCCATTTTTGAAGGCTTCGTGGCATCGTTACTGAATACTTTTTCATATATGAGACACATCGGCAAGTGGTGATTTGATAGAGATGAAATAAATCCAAACTTCAAGTAGTCCAAACTGTATTGTCAGCATTTTTTTTCGTGTCTGCCATCATAAAACTGAACATTTATAATTTTAGGTAACAACTTTTCTAAAGTAATTTCAAAAAATACTTAGAAAAATATTTTTTGGTACTTACCCTGTTACTTTTTCATAAACTGCAGAAATGTATGGTTATGCTATTAACGCTCGTAGGTAACTAAGGATTTATTTTAATTCACTTTATTTAGCTATGTGATCACTTTGTAATCTCTTGAAATAAATTAGTAGTTGAGTGCATTATCATTGATATTCAACGAATTTCAAAACGCAAATGAACTTTCAACCTAAGTGCAAGCTAGTTATATAGTAAAATACCAGGAGCTTGCTAGGACTTGAACTTGATCATGATTTCGTTCGTATTAAATCGGGTACCTACATATATGCGTCAAATACAGAGCAAGTCAAAACGTCTCTAAAAGACTTGTACGCTCGAACACATTATCGGACTTGTGCACGCTTATCGACTCGTTGAGTTTTTTAGAAGTACAACAATGATACTTCCTACTAAAATATTAGTCATTCTTATAACAAGTTGGTACACGTAACACAACTTATACACATATACACAACACAACTTATACGTTTCAAATAAGAACTTGTGTTAATTGATAGGGGTCGATTGACCTGAAACTAAACCACGTTGAAAGTATACCTAACCAAATAAAAATGTTTTTAATTTTTATAATCCATTACAAAGCCTAATTAAGTGAATGTGTATGTGTTATAGAAGGAGAAAAGCGAAATTAAAAAAACTACACAAATAAGGGGTGTTTTTTTTAGAGAGCTATATTATTTTTTTTAAACAATAACCACAAGCCTTAGTCAAAAGTCTATATTTATTATGAGGAATGGTTTATGACGCTATATTTGGAGCGCTCTGTCTCAAAAATAACGCTTTAAATATTGACCTTTAAAGCCTGAATAGTTTGCAGTTTATCAGCATACACTAAAGACCTTACACAACCCTACAAATAGCAATTGAGTGGCGTGAAATCTCACAAAGTTGGTGGCCACTTCACTGGTTCAATTGTTGTTGTTGAATCGAGTGTCCAGAAATACGTGGAGAGAATAACACGTTGTGGCATCCTAGTGGAACCACGTATCGTCCACATTTTCGAAGAAATAACTAGTTGAAAATTGTAATACTATGTAGTATGTATAACAAATCTGCTGGTCCAGAAAGTGTATTTCGCCTTCGTTTTATGACGGTGTCTTCAGCGCTGACAAAACTACTGGTAAGCTTACTGATCAATCCTAATTTTTAGGACTCCTTTCGAATAGATGACAACAGCATTTCCCCAAACCGTCCCTAAAAAAATTTGAATATTCTTCTCAAGCCTTCTACAATTCCATTGCACCTACCTCCCTTCTTTCCACAGTCACGAAAAGGCTGTTAAACCGTCAGCTCGTGAAATATCTCGAAACACAAAAACTTCACAATAACGGCAGTGCTGCTTTCGTAGTAACAGGTTCACTGGTGGACTGATGGCATGCCTGACCGAAAAGTAGAACCACCAAACTGGCAAGATCAAAATAACTACACTTGATATTTCAAAGGGATTTAAATTACATTGTTTGGCCTCAAACACTTTTGTCGAAAATAAGTGGACTTATGATCAATGAATCTCTTCTTCAATTGATTAGAGATTAACTTTCGGAACGTTGAATTCAAGTTGTTGATGATATCGGCCTGATATGCACAAAATAAATCCTGGTGTTCCCCAGGGCTCCGTTCCCTCTCCGACACTCTTTTTAATTTTCATAAATTATTGCTTATCTGCAACTTCTAATCGGTTATATTCCTTTGCTCACAACTGTACTTTCTGCTTTTCATATTCGATCCCGACCTCACGCCACTCCTCTTTAGGTGAAAAATTGGAACTGCAGTGTATGCCTAACTATTAAATTTCTATATAAACAGCATCACCAAATGGGGAACCACCTATGCTTCCAAAACACAATGCTATCTGGTGTCGTTAAAGCGAAAGTTAAACACCCAGTCATTGCCCATTTATAGCTCTTGCATTTTCGAAACCGAAAAACTCTAGCTGTTGGAGGAACCTCGTTTGAGATCTCCTCAGTATAGCTGCCAACGCTCTATGAAGTTTTTTTTAAATTTTTGTTCAGGTTCATTGTTGCTCCCACGAGTAATGTCGGAAATAATAAGCAAATACCGTCACAAAGCCGTCATGTCTGACTAAGGTAATGATTTTACGCAGATTTCTACCTAACGTCGAATTGGGGCGAATGTCAATTAATTTCGGATATTCCGAAATAGTCTCAATACGGCACTTACCGATCAGTTACTTTAAACATCGGCTCTATTTAAGCCCTAGCACCATGAAAAGATGTCAAAAGTCAAGTTGAACGTCATATATCGATCGCATTTAAGAAAATCATAGGTGGATCCAAATACTTTGAAAGCTGAGCAAAGAAAAGATTGTATGCTAGGATAAATGGGTATGCCAAAAAGAGTCATGTCTGGTTATCACAGAAATATCATTGGCTTAAGTAGGCATTCGATATTCCGTTTGGTTCACATAAACAAGAGCAAGCCTATGTTGAACAAATTTTACCATAACTGTACTAATCTTCGAAATTGGGAATGAATTTTGTTCGTGATTTGACGCCTTCCCTCCCACAAAGCATCTTCTGCAAATTTGAGTAATTCGGCAACATTCTTATTTCTGTGTCAACCTTATGATTTCTGTGCCGTCTACTTCGAACTATTTCATAGCTGACCTGGTTCGGGCTTTTTACATATCCTTTCATTGTGACTGTTTGAAGTGTGCGGTCTTTTGCCAATTTTCTCAACTGAAGCACTCAAAAATGGGTGAGGTCCCCTTTAATATATGCGTGTCACTTTAGGTGATGTCATCCTTTATTGTCCCTCAGTGTAGGAATCAAAGACAGCTCGGACCGGAGCTTTAAACTCATTCGAACTACATGTCCGATAGGCGTTTTTGGCAGAATTTTCTTTATATATGAGTTTAACGATGTCACGGGACAGCGTTTCGCCTTCTCCAAGCTCTTTTTGGAATTTCAAAGGTCTTGGCGGATGGATCACCAATCGTCATCCATCGTCATTGTGATGACGATGATGAATTTGACTAATGCTTTTAATAGATGTTTTCACATGCGGCCTTAAAATCGTTTCAGAGGATTTCTGTGGTTTTCTGTACGAAAATTGGCGGTGGTCATTTGTGGTCTTATCGCACCAAACTTGGGCCGATAGAAACTAAACAGACCATTGACAAATGGTCTTAGAAATACATTCAACATGGCAGACAATATGTTGCACGCAATGTTAATCTCCATAATCTCTAGCCTAATCACAGAAAATAGAATAACAAGGACGGGAACCGACGGATAATCCCGGCCATGTAACGTTCTGCCATGCATCATACATTGACTTAAAATTATCTTTATTAGTTGTCTAAAACTGGCCTACGCCCCAAACAATTAGAAAGAAATAAAAGTGATTTTCATTTCCGAATCAGGTTAACTTACCCACTCCTCTGACAAGGACTGCAGACGCATAAATCTTACCTCGTTTCTTCAGAAAACACTGGAAAGAATTATAGATCAGCATATGAGACAAAAACTCAACAAACATAACCTATACGGTTCTCAACATTCCTACGTTAAAGAAAAATCAGTACACACATTTCACGAGGTTGTAGATATTATAGAAAAGACTATGCACTAGAAAGAGTACACCGTTAGCGGAGATTTGCTCGATAGGATTCAAAACAGTGCGATAAAGCCCACTTTCGAATGTGCTGTTAAATATGGTAATTTTTTTCTTAGCCTTGCAACTGGCTTATGAAATTCCTTGTCAAACTCCTTGCTTCCTGGTCAACATAACCTGAAAATATTCCAAACCAACGCGCATCGGTATTTCTCTTTCGTCCCTCTGTAATTTTCCTTCGCCTGCACTATGTGCAAATATCTTTTATGTTCACTAAATCACATTTTTGAAAAATAAGAGTGGTAATGTCACCAGCATAAAGATTGCACGAAGCAATGCACTTTTATGTGTGTTATTAAGTCCAGTGAGACTTTTCTGGACTTGTCACACTCCACAAACGGCAATCTTGCTTTTTCACAAACCCGTGAAAAAAGTCATAAAAAGTGAGCCGGGTCACTAAACATGATTTTTCGAGTTCTTGACCTTTAGCTCGTTAATTACCCAATTGTCCATACTTCGATACTTTCCCTCAGAAGTGGCTACAGTTTCACCTGTACGCACATAACATTGATTCTTTGTTGGCTTTTCGTCTTGTAAAATGTATGTGGTACGGTATTCTATGCAACGAAAGATTGTTCTACATATATCGATCTTCTTGAAACATAACCGAGAGGGCTCTAAATTTCTTAACTATGCTCGGAAAGAAAGCCGAAATATGGTGAGATTAGTCAGCGAGGGTTCTGCATTGTAATTTTGCACAATCTTGGCAAGGCTGCCTAAAATATCGCAGATATAACTCTGTAGATTCTTTCATGTGGAACTTTGAAATCGATATAGGGGTGATTATCGATTTGGACTTCAGCAGTTTCCTCTGGGATCTGCCGCAGTGTGAATACCTATACTTAACCTGTCTTAAGCCACACTATCTAGTAGAGGCCAATCAGATAGTTGACAAATGGTTTAAAGCATTCAAACAATACAACAGATAAGACCTTGTACCCGATGACAAAAAGACCAATGCCTCTATAGTTTGGGCAGTTCAGAAGGGCTCCTTCCTTATGGGTCAGGCAAATGGGTGCTAAGGTTCCATTTACTAGGCCTGCTTTTCTCCGACCAAATCTTGAAAAGGTTGGCTGCTCGACTGTCTGTTAACTTTACCTCTATTGGTGAGCCGCACAGAAATGTAGCTGTTACCAACAAGGTAGTATGGTTCGTTTAGTATGCGCCATATTCTCAGCATTGATTCTGACTTTACTACTAAATACTACTAAATATTTTGCTCTTCTCTAAAGATTCTTGTAGAGATTTTGTTGGCTTGGCACGATTATGTATAATTTTGATTCATCTTCCAAATGCCTTCTTTTTTTTGGAGAAGCCGATGCTGTTCTCAATTTATGGATATTGAGGGGAGAAAAGCGTGTCCTAACTAAAGTTATATTCCGTCCCACAGCAAAACCAATTAGCTTAAGTCTATTTCTAAGTGTGGTTTCATGTAAGCTTTGCCTTATTATTAATTATCTAAAACGATTTTAGCGTCATACTCAGGGCATTGCTCTTAGGCTTTATCGGGAATTTTATTTTCTTTCAGTGTTATATTTTTTTCTAAATTAATAGTCACACAGTATGTATCAGACTCCAATTAAATTAATCATCAAAGGATTCAAATACAAACACTTAAAAATCCCTAACCCACAGTAAAATTGATTACCCCATTGCCATTTAAACAATCTCAACACTCACCGACAGTAACTCAATTCTATTACCCTTCTTCTATGACTATGACTAATCCCCATCCACCCCCCATCCAAAATTTCAACTTCAATTAGCTGATTCTCTCCTAATTCACCATTAATTTCAGTTTCAGTTGAAATTCTACCCAAAAACCAATGACAACTCATCAACTGTCCTGCTGGGATATATTTTCGTAGACCCTTTCATGGAATTAAGAATTGAAATGTTATCTTCCGAAACAAAAGGCCAACTCTCGACTAAATTCTCACTAAGCTTCCTAAAAAAAAAGGAAAAAAACAACACACTCACATAAAGAACAGAAATTTTCTTCTAATGAATAAAAATGTTGAAAATTCCCGACAACCACATGTTCATTAGCATTCACTGCGCTCTGAGGGTCTTTAGTCGAAACTCCAATCTAACAACATAATCAAGATGCGCATATGTCAGAATTTTTTCGACATCCAGCGCGACTGGATCTCTTCATCGAAAATTCCATATGAGGTAGTCCCCGGCCTCTGTAGCCTGCAACCCAGACACACTAATTTATATCCGCTGCCCTTTATTCCCATCTTTTGATTCGATTTTGGTTACCCCATCTTTCCTTTGCCTATGTGTTACACGAATTTGTATATCTGTATCTGCATTTGGGTTTGCGTTTACGTCTGAAAATACCGCGCGATCAGGTAAAAACCGAACGAGAATTTATCAAATTTATTGTCGAAATCCAAAAAGAAATAACTCAACCTTAGCCAGAGAGAGCGGGAATACAAAGACAAGACAAGACCCTCTGTTGTTGTGGTATCGTCCCTCCATTTTTGGGCACATCGAATACTTGTACTGGTATCTCGAAAATGAGAAAAGATGGCGGTTGTTTCAAGGTAATAAATAACCCCGAGTCTGGTTTTATTTCGATGTACGAGTACGAATATGTACATCTCTATTCCAAAGACAAAGCAGCAGCCCAGATCGGAGTCGAAGTCTCCGTAATCAAAATCTTGCATGCCTGGGTAAGCAAGCCAGAGCCAACGTCAGAGTTTCAGAGTCGGAGTCAGGGCGATTGCCAAGGTTGGGTTCAGTTAAGATCTGGAAGACGGTAATTTATGCAATCACCGTGGGTCCGATCCGCGTCACCACGTCACTACCACCACCACCACCGAGACGAAACAAATGACAACCACTCGCTGTGTAAATAATTAAAAGTGATAAATAATATTGTCAGTGGGAAGTGGGAAGAACGTTTTAAGGTCTTTCTTTCGTTGTTGTTGTTTTTTTTTGTTTTTTTTTTTTTAATTTGGTTTCTACCATTCGTAATAAATTATTTTTCGGGGAGTAATCATCAGGGGCTGGCACTACTATAAACTAACGCTGACTGACCGACTGAAGTGTGTTTTGCCAGGGAGTGGTTGGCGGACAAAAACGCAATTCATTAGGGTCAGCTGGAGGTGGGAATTTCTTTATTTTCTTTATACTCATTCGACAGTGAAATGTTTCCATTATGGCATATTAGAAAAATTAATTTTACTGATGCTTTGCCAAGACAATAGAGTAAATTTGTCTGGGTTGTATCTACGTATGTTATCTCTGGGACAAAACTGAAAATCTGAATTGTAGTCAAATAGAGATGAAGAACGTTTGTATTTGTAGCAGATGCCAGATTTTTATATTTATTAGGTGTTTGTTTGTCTCCCATCCATTTAAAAACAAATTTATGTCAGCTTAAACGGAGATGATTTGCATATTTTTTAGTTGTAATTATAAACATAGCAGCTAACTCGTAGTAAGCTCTTCTAAAACGATTTGTTTACCCAGTTTCTAATGGGTCTGCACAATACTCGTATGTACATTATGGCAATGTGGAAATATGTACAGTAACCTCCGGCTAATTGGGTCGACTAAAATGCGTGATGCTGAACGGATTAAAACGATGAATGCAGCTACCAGAACCCCTTTTAATTGAATTGCAGATGCAGTAGGAAAAATCCTGCTTCGTTTACTTGCAAACGCAATAAAGCGCCAATTATTAGATATATCAGCATAATCAGGCTTGAGTCAGAAGCAATCGAAAGAGGCACATTCTAAACGGTCTAGAGCTTAGATTAGCATAGCACAGCACAGAGAAAGACTGAAGCAGGTGCTTGGCGCATACTTTGTTAAATCGAATTAATTTTGAAGTAAAAATGTTACCGGTGCTTTCAATTGACTCCACACAATTGTTGGCCATAGTTGCCTTTTCGTAGGATTGCACCCGAAAGTCAATACAACTTTCATTGAAATTTCGATAACCTTGCGTTTCGGCTATTTTTTGTTCAATAAGTTTACCTTTTACAGCATAATTAACCGAGTAATACATTTAAGCAATACGCATTTAAACTGGAAAAGTTATGCACATTTCTTATAAAATTAGAAAAAAGTACGAGTATTATCTGGAAATTACGTGCATACAGCTTATCTGCTTGTGGTTTCTTAAGCGGTCGAAGCAACGTCAACAATGTGAATCCGTGTAGGTCGTTAAATTAGTTGTATTTGGAGTGGTCGTGGAAAATATATTGCAGTCTATGAAAAATTAAAGGATGAATGAGCTTCCAAAAATTGTTTTATGTATTTTTTTATTCATCTGACTGGTTTATGGGGCGGTTCAATAATTTATTTTAAAAATTAAAAGCTTGCAATCATAAAATAATTATTCGCACAAAAGTCGCTGCTTGGTCTTAATGCTGTTAACTTCGCACCACTTATTTAAATTGAAATGCTTTGGTTTTGAACTAATTCCACTTATGGCAAATACAGCTTTCTTCGGGTTATGAGTTTTGATTTTCTGTGAAAGGTTTACAGCCCCTCAACCCCTTTTCGGTTCCTCTGCTTCTAAATAAAATGTAGACTTGTCATACTCCTTTTTGAATTTCAAAATGATGGGATAGTTAACATTGTGCAAAATATGACAGCTTGTACCTTTACAGCCTTGAAAATAGAGATGCTGCCATCAAGACCAATCCTCGTGCGTGAAGCTCCGCATATGACTTCTCAATTCTTGAATTCAAAAGTCTACTCGAAGTTGATATAAAGCAAATTAAGTCAGCACCTAACATATGTAGGAGTATACTTGTTGCATTGTACTCTGTAATGGTGCGCATGACTTTTTAATGGAAGATCCAGAGTGAAAGCCAGCTTAGTTTATATCTGGAGTTGAAGTCGGTTGTCGAGCATTTGCTTCGCTAACATTTTGGCCAGAGCAACGAGGAAGAAACACATATATATGTTACATATATGAAGGTTTACTCCACCCGTCGGTAACTAAACGATCACTTCTTTGATCTATTTCAGCGAGAAACGCCTACCTCTGTGCTAGTTATCTCCTGAGGTAATCCTCATATTTTGAGTTAGGATGAATACAATGATTTTATTTTTGGTGACGCACAAAAGGGTGCACACGAAATATTGGATTCCCAGAGTCGATGCGAGCTTTAGTTGAATTCTTTATATTTACCTACTTCAAAAGATTTTTTCGGATATTTCTCTATGACCGTTTAATCATGGTGCATTAAGTACACAACTAAGTCAAAAGATGGCTCCAGCAGTAAGTGATTATCGATTTTGACATATTCAAAACATCATGAACCAAGCTTAGACATATGGTAAACAAACCTTTTTGACACATTTGTGATTTTGTTTTGGCGTCATATACTTTTGGATGTGTGAAAATGTCTGATATTGTGCCAAATAATCGTCATTTGCGAGAAGTGTTCATTTTATTCTTTCATTCGAAGAAAACGGCGGCTGAAGCGCATCGAGAGCTCCAAAAAGTTAAACAACGTGCCGTGATTGGTTCTGTCGCTTCAAAGACAGTGATTTCGATGTTGAAGGTCAAGATCCTTCGAAGACGCTGAATTGGAGGCATTGCTCGATGAGGATCCGTGCCAAACACAAGAAGAGCTTGCTTCAGCATTAGGAGTTACCCGCCAAGCCATTTCCAAGTGATTGCATGTGTTGGGAATGATTTAAAAACAAGGAACTTGAGTTCCTTATAATTTGAAGCCAAGGGACGTTGACCGTCGTTTTTTCACCTTTGAACAACTGCTGCAGCGGCAAAAAAGGAAGGGTTTTCTTCATCTAATCGTATTGGCTGATGAAAAGTGAATTCATTACAGAACTTCAAAGAGAAGAAAGTCATTGGGACTGCCCGGTCGTGCTTCTACGTCATCGGCTCGGACGAATATTCACGCTGCGACGGTTATGCTGTGTAATTCGTGGGACAAGGTCAGTGTTATTTATTATGAAGGGTTGAAACCCAATGAAAGCGCCACTGGGGAATGGTATCTACTTCAATTGGGGCGAAAAGCGGCCTTTGAATGATTCATTTGTTAACATTTTTTCACAATAAAGTTGCATTTTCATCAAAAAAAAAAAACAGTGAAAACTTAGCTGCGCATTTAATATTTATCATTTTACGCTTCGCATGTATATGAACTTTATTTAGAAAGCTATAATTATTGAATTCAGAAACATGTTACCCATTAAAAAATTGTCCAGTCTGGAACGCCCTATTTAATTAGGATTTTTTGGGCATATTTACTCGTAGGCATAATACGAGGGGCGTTCAATATATTCTCGGTATCGATATGAAGGAAAATGCGAATTCAATTTAAATTGTTTTTATTTTTCAATATGATCTCCCCTAACATCAATGCATTTATTACATCTTGAGATAAGCTTTTTTAAACCCTCAAAATATTAAATTTCCTCTTTCTCTGCAAAATACCGACTTGAGTTCTTCATCATCCGAAAATCTTTTTCCACGAAGACATTTTTTCAAATCCGGAAACAGGAAATAATCACTAGGGGCAAGGTCTGGACTATAGGGTGGGTGTTGGATTTCTTCGAAACCACAATCTCCCTTGGAAACTCGCGCCGTGTGAACAGGAGCGTTGTCATGAAGAAGCAACACACCCGCTGCGAGTTTACCCAGTCTTTTCTTTTTAATTTCTTAATTTCCTCCCGCAAATTATGCAAAGTGGAAGCGTAGGATGTGGCGTTGATGGTTTCACCTTTTTTTTTGTACTCAATGAGCAAGATTCCCTTTGAGTCCCAAAAAACTGTGGCCATGAGCTTTCGGGCAGACGGAGTGACTTTGAACTTCTTCGGGGGGTCTGTTCCTTTTTTATGCCACTGCATGGACTCTTGTTTGCTTTCAGGGTCATAGTGGTGGACCCATGTTTCGTCCCCAGTAACAATTCGATCCATAACACCGTCCGCGTTCTCACTACACATCTCCAAAGGCTCTCTACAGCATGCGATTCTCACTTTTTATCTGAGGCGCTGTGAGCATTCGTGGCACCCACCTTGCACTGACCTTTGAAAGGTTAAGATGGTCATGAAGAATGGTGTGAATGGTACCAATTGAAAGCTTGGTGATCTCTGCCATCATTTTCACCTTTATTCGGGCATCCTCAAGAACAAGTTTTTCGACTTCTTTGATGCTTTCTCCCGTACAAGCAGTAGCCGGGGCGCCGGAGCGGGGGTCGTCCTCAATGCTCTCTCTGCCTCTCTTGAACTCACTTGACCACTTTTGCACAGTTGATAATGAAGGTGCGGAACCCTGGTAAACAGCCACCATCTCTTCATGAATAGTTTTTTGACTTTTTCCTTGCTTAGTGAGAAATTTAATTACAGCGCGATGCTCAATTTTCACCATCATCGTCTCAGTTGCCATTATGATTCTGTTTAACTAGAGATAAAACGCGAATTAATAATCACATTTATATGAAATTTTACATGAATGCACTAAAATAATAGTATTACTTGATAAATAAGTCAATTTATATATGCAACCACAGCTTCACCCCGATACCGAGAATATCTTGAACGCCCCTCGTAGATTCACGGATATTTATTGTGATAACCCAGTTTCGTAGACGGCCGGAAATTTTAAATTTTGTTTGACTGGTGTGGCAAATGTTATTGTTAAGTCACCTTACCTTTGTGTGGGAATATTTCTAATTAATACACAATCGCCGTGACAGAATCATCGGCCCTGTCTATGCAGTTCTAGTACGAATATCAGTCAGGTGGTTAAATTCTACGAATCTTCTCACGATAATTTAGTTTCTTTAATATCATCAACAATGTGAAACCAAGTGCGTAATAAGATATTGAAAAGCCATAATTTTAACAACTAGATTTATTTCATGTCGTGGTGATCCCGTGGCGATTGATTGGGGAACTGCTGATTGCCATCTAACTTAGATTGGGCCAGCAGGGCATCAATCAAGTGTACAGCGAAGTGCATGCCTTGCCTCCTAAAGTTAGTCTCCGGTGACTGCATGATTAAACCGTTAGTCATGCAGACTAAAAAGACAAGGGCATGCTAGCCCAGTATCATAATACATAGGGCACACAACCCTATACGGAAGAAATGGAATAGATCTGACGCGCCAAATAATGGCCTCGGTTAAAAATGGATTCACTGTTGACCACCCTTGCAAATGTGTAAGGGACAACAACCTTCGGATCTGCACGTGGAAGATTCGGACCCTTAATAGCTCACTAGCAACCGAATAATTAATAGAAACCTTTTACTGCTATCATGCAGATATCACCTTTATCCAGGCAGTGCGATGGGTAAGAGGTTGGTAAGAAGTTAGAAGTCTTGAGCTTCCGACACGTGAGCGAACGTCTTATGACAATCCGCATCAAGACTATGCCTACAGAAGATAAGGGCTACGCCACCAAAGAAGCTTGCTACAAGCTCATCGACAAGACATATGCGCAATGTCAGAAATATTACGGAAAAGGAGGACTTCTTTGGTAGGACAGTTGGAAAGCATATCCCACTAGATGGCAGCGAACTTAGGCTTATCGACTTTGCGGTAGGAGAAAGTATACCAGGCACAAGGGACATGGCGGTCTCCGCATTATGAAACGTTGAGTCACAATCAGTACTGAGAATATGGAAAATCTTTTTCTGTAACGTATATAATGGCGAAGAAACTTTGCATTCTGAGGTCAGGAAGGATAAACCATCTATTTTAGACCATGATAGCCAAACCTTCCATCTACCTAACCAAAGTGACGTAAAGATAGCAATATCTCACCTGAAATCCAACAAGGGAGCTGGAGCTGACGGATTACCGGCAGAGGTAAGCTGCTGGAAATGACTTTATGGAGAGGATATAGAAACCCATTTCGCAGATCTGGTCAAAAGAGTTTATGCCTAATAAATGGAATCTTAGCATCGTTTGCCCGATCTAAAAAAAAGGAGACCCCTCAACTATAGAGACATAGGTCTCCTTAACATCGCATACAAGATCTAATCTACCATATTTCGTGAATATAATAATATCGTCAACAATCTCCCGTCAAATCCTCACACTCCGGCAGATCTTGGAAAAAGCTCGAGAAGTTCAAATTGATACTTATCTTTCTTTCATAGATTTTAAGGCTGCACACGAAAGTATTTATGGAGACGAGCTATACATATAAAGCCAAGCCTAGTTTTGGCACCTTGCCAAACTCGCTCGTATGTGTGAGTTTGTGATGATTGAAAACACTCGCTTGTCTGTCAAAGTCTGTAACCACTTAACCGAGACCTTTGATGTCGAAAAAGGTTTTAGATAAGGTGACGCGCTGTCATAGACTTCTTGAACATCATACTTGAAAGAATTTTGCGGGACTCACAAGCGAAGACTGGAGACATAATTTGGAGAACACTGTCTGTCTGTCTGTAACCGTCGCGTTCACTAGTATCGAAACGGAACCTGCCAATATTTGTTTAAGGGTAAATGTGGGAAAAATCAAGTATATGCTGTAAACAAAAAGTAACACACAACATCCACGAATTGGACAGAATGTCACAGTTGACAACTATAATTTGGGGGTAGTAAGGAACTATGTCTGCCTTGACTCTGCTATAAATGCTGCCAACGAGACCTCAGCAGAAATGATACGAAGAGTCACTCTTGCCAATCGCTTTTTCTTTGGGCTAGAGCTCTGAATATATCCTCAGTCGTTTCTAGATATAAATTGTTCGAAAAATATTCAGTCCCGTTTGCGTTGACGTGCTTTGGAGGAGAAAATTCAACGAAGAACTATAGGAGCTGTACAAAGACATCGACCTGGTCAGATAATTGCGCATAAGTCGCCTGAGAATTACAGCGCCACTTAAGTAAGTAAATAGTTGTATTTCATAAAAAAAAATGAACTCTGCAAATATCCTATACTCGTTACAACGTGCAATAACTCCTTATTTAAATGCCTACACTTATTTCACTTACGAGTAAAAATGGAATGACTAAGAAAGTTGCACATAGCCTTCCTGAAATTAATATGTGGAAAATCCATTGTCTAAAAGTTTAAAGTTCTTTTATAGGACTAGGAAGAATAAACATTAGAAAACACAGGATTGGTAAACAAATATAATTGTTTTGTATAAAAAAGGGTAATACGTTAGGGAAAGGTCATTGTCCTCACCCAGTGTCATTTCATGAGACACCTGCTGAGATGGTCACGTTTAGCAATGTTCAATTCAAAGGTCATTATTTTGTAACATTTGGAGGCTTTCTTGTAATAGATATAGGTTTTAGACGTTTAAGACCACAAATCATGGATTCTTTACAATATCACATTATTTTGCTCCAGTTAGACTTAGTGCTCATAGGCTGCATAATTACGTTAGTTGATTATACACAAATTTATCCAATTTCCCCATATAAACAGACGATTTATAAAATGTTTTGCCCAAAAGTATGATCTATAAAGCTACACAAAGCATGATGGAGGCTCTAATACTACTTCGATATACCGCCTTGTACGTTTCATGCCTCGTAGCGTGTGTTTGTTAACTCTATTCATCTATCGTATGGCTGGGTTTCAGCGTATGAGATATACCATCTATAATATCGTACTGTCTTTTGCACTTTACAAATTCAGAATTTTCGGGAGATTCATTCAAAAAAGGTACTTACGATTGCAGATGCCAAATTTCCTCTTAGTACTTCTTTAGTATTCAAATTTTTGTGATGTCCACATTAGTATCTTACCTACAATGAACTGAGTAGATGGCTCCTTAAAACCTATGAACATCAAGAATACTCGAGCTTACGAAGCTCGAGATGCTCATAGTAGAATTTCAAACTTTTGTTTCGGTGGATTCCCCTTGATGGGATTCGTAAACGTACAATCGCGGTCGCCTCAAAATTTCATGTCTAAGTTATCCTTTGCTGACAAATCAGTATCGAAATCGGTGTTGCCTCTTCTCTCTATAGTTCAAGCTCCATACATTCCACATTGCGACCCCACTCTGGAAAATTACTCAAAATTCAAAAGCTCTCCTTTAGCACTGTTAAAACCCTATTGTAATGTACTTGCCATTTAATCTATAGTAGAAGCAAATAAACTGCAGTAGATACTTGTATTCGCCTAGCACATGAAGTTGTCTTCTCAATCCTCAATCTTGGTTTTATCACCTTGACAATAATCTCTGTAATACTATTGAAATTATGTTTTTGTCATAGAATTTAGCTTTTTTTTAAGGTAATTCATGACATATACAGCAGAAATATTAGCTCGTTCCAATCTTGTAACTGTTCTTAAAGCTCATTCCAAGCCCCAATAGGTTCAGTGGAACACCGGTTACGTGCATTCTCATAATTTAATCCAAATTTATGTAAAACTTTCCCACAAACAATCATAATTGAACAATTAAGATGACATCTCAAATGCTTCTAACCACCTATCCATCATGAAACGTATTCCCGCATGAATCTCATAAAATATCAACCCACCAATTACGCCTCAATAAGTACATACATGGACATCCTTCGTATAGTATACGTACCCACAGGAAACCTATAAAAATTGCAATATCACTACAATCACTATGTATATTGATCACCCAAAATTGATAACTTCAGCTTAAATTAAAAGAAATTCCAATAATCTCCTGACAAAGTGCAATTTATTCCCGTCATCCATCCTGGCGAACGTTGCACTTTTGTTTTTTTTTTTTTAATAAAAAAGGACGGCCTCTTTTTATTGTAATTATTTTTATGCAAATATCCTGGCCATATTTTTTCCCAACATGCCCTTTGCATGCATGCATATCTATCCGAGGGGTTACATTGCACACCACAATGATAAAACACCCTTTGTGGATGCAGATATAATTTTTATAAGGCTGACATAGGGGTAGGGCAAGTACGAGTACATGAGATCCAAGCATGAAGTGAAAATTCAAGGAAATCGTTTAATTTAACAAAAGGAAAAAATTATATCTTTGTGTGGAATTGCGTCTGATAACACTTCACTCACTTATACACACGAACTGCCTGTTGTATGTGACTGACTCTTCATTTGCCTCATGGAGTTGTAAGAATTTCATGCTATCATTTCTCCCTCTTCCACTGTTTTGTGTTTTTTTTTTTTTGGTTTGAATTTACAGTGCTACCACCAGCACCACCCTTGGTGGCCCCATTTTGAATGGCATTGGTATTTATCTCCTCTCACATTATAATCTGCCCTTATTGTATAAGAAAAGGACTGCGAAGAACTGACGAACGCTTCATTTCCTCTGGCCGCATAGACGGCCATCCCTTGGTTCTGCTTTTGCGTATGGCTTGCAGCTTCCTTTGCCAAAAGTTCTTGGCACTCGTAAAAGAGATTTATTGCCAAGACGCGCTGTTATAAGGCCGCACGTTCTTGATCACCATACGAGGGGAGTAGGTTTGTACACACAGTATTCGTTCGTATCTTAAGATGCGGCACGGTAGTAGATGAATATTTTTGCTATCGCATCCCACTGGGCATATATCCTTAGAATTATTCTTTTCACCCTCTCTCTGCTATACTATCACTATGAAAACGGACGTCTTGCGTCTTGGTTGACTTCGGTAAGCCCTTTCTTGTAATCATGAATATGTAGAACAATTTTCGGCATCTGGGACGAGTTTTCTTCTTCCTCTTGGCAGTTGTGTTTCGTCTTTCGTCCTTACCGCTGTAGCATCCTTATCTCATCGTACAAAGGTTTCTTTGGACTTCTGTTTTATTTTTATTTATTTATTTATTTTTTTTTTTCTTGAGAAGATTTCTACCGCATTTATACAGCACATGTAGGAGTATGTGTGCTTGAGCTTTTTTAAAGGATTTCCCTTGTAGAATATAGCAAAGCGGGGGTAGAATAGTACATAAGACCTGGGTATATGCCCAAACGTGCTTGTAAAGTTACCACCTAATACTAGCAAGCAGCAAAAAGAGAATCCTGGGGCGGGGGACAAAATACAGAAAAAAAAAGTACGGAATGCCACCTTTTTGGAGCACAAACCGAGACGGAAACTTTTTCTTAAGTTTTCTTGACTCTTTCTTGCTAGGTTGTGTTCGTTCTCAAACGCAAGCGAAGCTAAAGTTTTGCCTTCACCTTCTCCTCCGCACCTCGATGTAGTGGCATATTCAAGGGAACTTCTCCTTCGTCATGGGAGTGGTGATATGGAATGGTGCCGGGAATGTAGTAGATTCCTTTAAACGTTTTCCCATCCAAACAGCTCCTTGAAATGATCTTAACGACCAATAAGAAGTCGTTTCGAAGAGTTGAAATCACGCTATAAGAATACGGAGTACCTTCCATTGCGTCTTGGTTCGCCCAGCGCACAAGGACTTTGTTCGCTTGGCACCGGCATCCACATCGGTATAGTGGAGCTACGGCTCCAGAATGCTTATGAATGGGGGAGGTGTGGAAAAATTTGTACCATGAATGTGTGGCGTGGAAATGCTACCATTCGAGTGGTAGTAGCCATAATCCTTCTATTGGCCATAGAATGCTATACCAACAACCATCAGAGTCTAACGATAATGTGGACGTAAATGTGCTACTAAAATCAATAAGAGTGTCACCTTTTGCAGGAGGCAAGGCAAGGCAAAGCAAAGATTGCTTTTGGCTGAAAAGCAGTGCTCATGCGCTGGGATTTGTATTTTTATTTTATTTATTTATTTTTTTTTTTAAGAAGAATTTTGAAAAGATTCCCTACTTGGATATGTTCTTGGGTTTGGCTTTGTTGCTTCGTTTGGGTATATTCGTATGGTTACCACGTGAGCGGAGAGCATTATGTACTTGAATAGCTCTATTGGCAGTTTGTTTGGATTGTAGAAGATTGTAGAAGAATTTCACACAGTTTTTTGTAATTACTTTTATGGTGGAGCAGGATTTGGGACTGCGGATTTTATTTTCCGCATTTCTAAGCAATTTTAAACGATTTCCTTTTTGAAAAGGACTAGGCAAGGGGTTTTGTTGTAAAATGGCGACAATGGCTTAAGGTTTGAAGTGAGCAGATGTACTTGTTGCGAAAACCAATTGTCTTTACAAGGAATGTGTTTGATCTTTAAATTTTTCTTGAATTGACAAGAGACTGGGAGAGATTTAATTTTAGGATGCTGATAAAGGAGGATGAAGGATATCTTTGACAGGCTATTAGGTTTTGATCTTTTTTATTTTCTTATTCAGGAAGCATTCATACTTCATATATATCTTTTGATATTTTGAATTTTAATAAATACGAATACCGTTTGTAAGGCCTTTGCTTCTTTAGTCTCTTGGAAGCATCTTTTTCGGTTGGAACTTATGTTCAATAACAATGCAGGGGCAGTCTTAATCACTGGTCTCAATCCCCACAAGCTCGATCTAGATGTCCTCATAGGCGGGATTGGTTGAGATCAGTGAATTGAGTGCGCCAACTTAGTGGTCTCCCTCCGCCATGCCCTACTAGGTGCGATTTGAAGCGTTTTCGAAGTAGAGCACTAGTATCCGTGTATTTTATCCAATCTAGCCATCCTATTCTATGTATATGCAGCCTTTTGACTTGATATAGTCGTTGTATAGCAGGTATATTTCATCGTTGTACCGTACTGGAGGTCACATGCAAAATCTATCGCACAAAGCAATCAAGAGAGTTCTCATCCGAACTGAAGAATGTCCATTGCTATATGCTTTATGCGTATAGGACGGGGATAATGTATTTATAGCAACGAAGTTCGGCATAGGGTTTTCATGATTAAATGCTTTAGCTTATAGAAACATCAGTTAGTACGAGTTCTTTTTGACTTACATAGAGCTATGGGGTAAAAAGTTTTAAGTTGTGGGCATGAGTGCGTAAGTTTGCTTATAATCTTCTTAAAATTTAAGCTTAGAACAGAACCATAGTGTACACCCATTCATTTCGAGGAAATAGGATAGTGAATTTACAACAAAACCTGCCAATATGTATAGACCTACAACTCAATGAATATTGTTGTGGTACAGTTTTCTGGAAGCATTTTTATTTACTATTTTATGAGCCGAACTTGATTATATAAGCAGCAACAATTAAGAAGCAAGTTTGATAATAGGTCATTAAGAGTATGGCCTATAGTGCGTTGGACTTCACTTCGGGTCCATAGTGGAAATCCTAGCTTCATAAAGGGTGACATCTGTTACCACACGAGTTGCATAAAAAGCATTTCTGCCAAGAAGGACAAAAATACGAGTTCTGAAGAAGACGCAAACAACTGCCTTTGTAAGGAAGGAGTTAGGAACATAGTAAAAGCGCTGTAGATGCAACCGAAAGATGCTTTTTCAAAGACATTGTTCGCAGGATCATAAAAAAACACACATCCAGAGAAAAGCAAGGCAGCAAAATGGTAAAATTAGTATCCGTACTGAGATTTTTGAATTAGTTGAATCATTTCAGTACGTTACTCCGCGTGCTGTTGACAAAACGCGCCACGTGGGCATAGTACCCCGGAGTTAAATCCCGGACCCTACAAATTAATTTGTATTTTTCCCTTGATAATAATAATAATTTCAGTACATTGCATAATGGTCATTGGTCAGTCATTGCTAAAATAAAGAGCATAACCGCTCTAACACAAACGATTTTTGCGAGTTCTCTTGTAAGAAATTCAATATTGAAATTAGGCTCCAACAATATTGCTAGTACGAATGGCAACGGGCTGAACATCCAAAATTAGGTTAGACAAGCCTATGCTTGAGTTCGACTCTAGAAGCCAAAAGAGAAAGAGACAACCATCAGCAGAAAAGGATGACCATAATCATCATAAACAGCCTTACCTGGAAAACAATCCCTTCATCCCACTGACAGGTCGTGACACAGAAACGCAAGTAGACAGCTCCAACATGACACATTCTCGAAGGGAAAAATACGATCTCAACCCTGTTAAGAACATTAGCAAAAGTACTAATATATTGTACCCACCCCTATTTATTTTTGTTGCTAATTGCAATACAATTTCAGAATTAATTAAGTTATCTGCTTCAGAATGAAGTACTAGTGAAATAAATTATAAATTTGTAAACCTAAGGTATCTTAAAACAATAGTGTACATAAATGATGTGAATGTTCATAAAATGATTATAGATAAACTGAGCGATTCAGGTGTAGGGGCTTATTCATTTCCTCCTAAAGATACCAAAAAGCAATCTGTAATTCTTAAGGGATTAGATAGTGGCACACCTATAGATGCCATTCAACATGCATTGAAAGAGTCACGCTCTAATATTAAAATAAGCAAAATAAAGCCTTTTTTCACCGCAAGAACAAAGCAACAACAAATTAACATGTTGCTTCTCCAACTGGTGGTAGGGGAGTCCACTAAGAATTTGGCAAGCGTCAGGAGTTTACTTTATCAAAGAGTTTTTTTTGGGAAAGAAAATACAATTCGCCGATAATTAATTGCTACAGGTGCTAAAGGTTGGGCCATAAGGGTGACTGTTATTCTTACGGTAGCCGCTATGTCTTATGTAGAGGCAATCACGCTTCTGAGACTTGCATTGAATCGTTCAAGAATCTTAAAGAAAAAAATGGTGAGCTTTCCATATCCAAATGCATAAATTGCAATAAAGTATGTCACGCAGCTAACTCTATAGATTGTCCAGCGTATATTGAATACAAAGAAAAGAGGGAGACATTGAACCGCAGGAAAAAAATGGTGAGCTTTCCATACCCAAATGCATAAATTGCAACAAAGTTTGTCACGCAGTTAACTCTATAGATTGTCCAGCGTATATTGAATACAAAGAAAAAAGGGAGACATTGCACCGCAGAGAAGGAACAGTTGTAAGCAATAACGAACAAGTTGTCTTTAACACAACTCAAATAATAGCTAATCCAGATAGATCATATGCGTCCATATTGAAATCTCCTGATATTGTAACACAGACTGATAAAAAGGCAATAGAATATCTTAATGACTTCCTTAAGGGATCTCAAAATTTATTCAACATTCCAACATCTCTTAAAAAAATTAGACAACTCTGGCCAAAATACAGCCAAATGCAATCCACAGAAGACAAAATGTTCACATACCTAGAGTTTGTAGCTTCTATTCTTGTACAATGGTTTTTTCAAATATGAACATTAAATCAATGAATTTTAATTCAGTTATTTCGCATGAAAGGAGATTAGCACTATTAAGCATCCTTAAAAACGAAAAAACCACAAATTCATTTTGTCTTCGAGACGAGATTACAAAAAAGGCACATGCCTAAATTTGAAAACGACAATATCATTATGAATGACTCAGGAAGGGGACCGCGATAGTATTAGACAATAAGTATGAATACAAAGAATTGCCATTCATTTGTAGTCTTTTCTCAGTTAGTCTAGCTTCAATCTCTTCTCACAATGCTGAGGGATCAACTTTTCGCTTATTGCTTGGTAGCATCTATATTCTCACCAATTCTGGGAGAAATTTACTAAGAGAACTAAACAGACTATTTTCTCCTTTCAACTCATTCGATGGAACTGTTCTCGGAGGAGATTTTAATGCAAAACATCCTCATCGGGGAGACAGAACTCAAAACAGCAACGGAAATTCATTTTATAACTTGTTTCATAGCAACGCTTTCTTAAAGTTTGACTTAATTATCCCTAATAGTGCTACCTTCCAGCTATCTTCATCCGTAATAGATTATTTCACTGTCTCTGCTAGTTTTAATAGCTCGTCTACACCTTGTCATACCTTTGCTACCCCTTCATATCATTTTAGAATCTCAATAAAATTAGGTCATTCAAAAATACCAACTGGGTCTGTTTTAGAATAAGTTTACACAACAAACTCTCAACAATCAATTTAACTGATTGTAGAAACATCTCAAACAATGAAATAGACTTACTCATAAATGAATTGAATTGGAAAATGACTCAGACTATAAACTCTAACTCCACTCTTATCGAAAACAAACAGTACAAATACAATTACATATCAGGATTCACAATAACACTAATCAAAGTTCGTAGCCAATGGTTAAGAAAACTTAGACGAATTTTTCACAGACACCTTAATAGAGTTAATCTGGAATATGTAGAACTATCTTCTATCTTCAAAATATCAGCATAGAAACAAACAACGTATTTTACGCAAGGCTGCGAAACATAAAGCCTTCCTCTCATGCATTTAAGGAAATCGATAGAATCACAGGTAGAAAATGTCTTGGTAGTGATGTCTCTAGGGACACTCTGTTTAATATCGGACTAATGATGGTTGATAAGCAGGCAAAATTAAATGCGTTTAAAGACCATTTTTTCTTCCCTTTACAGAAAAGATACCTTCTTTTGACCCCGGTTTGAGGAATGACGTTTACACAGTCGAATCACAGTTTAATGACCAAAACTCATCCTCCTTGAATACATTTTCCCCAACCTTACGTGCGATCAATCCTGGCATACTTCCATTTACTTCTACTGAAAAATGCAACTTCTATGTACAGGCCTCAACAAAAGAGTAGCTAATGAAATAACATAAATTAATTTCACTATTATCAAATATTGGAAAACGTTTTGAAAAAATTTTGGCAGAAAACATAGACATATTCTGTGAAGAAGGAAACGTAATCCCAAGTATACAATTCGGTTTTCGAAAAGAACACTTCACAAAACATGCGATACTTCTTCTATCCGGCATGTAATCCAAAACTTAAGAATTAAAAAATGCACTGTCAGTTTTGATATTGACTTAGAAAAAGCATTCGATTCACTATGGCACAGTGGTTTCATATTCAAATTAAATTTTCTGGTCTGGCTAACGAAATTAATTCAAGACTTTCTAAAAAATCGTTTTTCGTCTGTGTTTATTAAGGCAGAGGAATCAAATATGCTTCCCGTCAAATCAGAATTTCCACAAGGAGCAATAATTGGCCCAAAGCTGTTCAATATTTTTCTCTCGGATTTCCCATTTCAGGATGAACCAGGGGCTATTCTATATACAGATGATACGATTATCCTTGCGAGTGATATAAGATCACAAAATGCCCTAAATAAAATAAAAGATCAAATTCCTCTGCTAGAAGGATACTTCAAAAAATTTGGTCTTACTATAAACGCGAATAAATGTTGCATCACCTGCTTTAGAAACGCAAGTGAAAAAGGACATCGACTAGCGGTGAAGAAGAGTAAGAAACTAACATTACCAATTACCATTACCATTACCTGTTATATTATCTCCTCTCCTCGTGACGAATTGAAAATAGACAAAATAGATTCTTATTTAACAAACACGCAAGAAAGATGTTATTCAAATCAAAAGCTATAACAGCAACTTTGAAACCTTTATTGCAATCGAAAGCTTTATCAAAAAAAACGAAAATTCTTCTCTACAAGATGGTCATCAGACCCGTCCTCGCATACGGATTCTGCGTTTGGTTCACTATTTCTCCTACAGTGGCCAAAGAACTTGAGACTTTCGAGAGACAAATATTGAGATCCTGTTGCGGAAAGTAAAGAAAGGCGAACAAAAAATGGTTTTCGAACAAAGTTCTATACGAGGAATGCAAAATAACACCTTTAATCCCATACCTTATAAGTCTTACTCTCAAAAGACTCCAGCGAATGGAAACTCATCCGAACGGCCTTGTGAGATCCATAATTGACTACCACAGGCTTAATGCAATTGTAGATAATTACTACCCCTCTCCTTTTAATTTATTCAACAATAGATCTAATCCCTGCCGAAGGAGGAAACTTCCTTATTCCCTTTTATGAAAAAGCCTCTTCTAACAAGCTAAATGGTTAGCAATATCAATATCCGGTATACAGAAATAGCATTCACATCATTTTGATATGTAGATTCATAAGAATAAGGTATGTATATTAAAATAACTACGCATAATTCGAAAGGGCAATTGTATGCGGCCACTTACTATTATATGTATTATATATCTATGTACATATATCAATAATTAGTGAGTGAAACGTTAAGAATATTATATCTATTATTGTCATTGCTTATTTTCACGTTCTTACTATGTTTTCGTCAATAGTTTAGGTCTCAATCTTTGGTACGCCGAGAGCAAGCGTAACATCATTAGTTGTTAGTTACTAACCTTTTAGAGTTGAACACTTACTTGCATGTAGGTAGTTATGCAAATAGACCTAGCCGGACATAATGTTAACAGTCGGCTACTTATCTCAACTATGTAAAACTTATTTAATAATTCAATTTGTAAAACAAAAAAAAAGTCTCAATAAAAAACAATACAATTAGAGAGATGCTTGAATTATGCTTACTAAAGATACATTACTGGATTCATTAATGACGCATAATCTGAAATATGTATAACTGATTGGTATTTTTTAGTGAAGTTTTGGAAGGTACTCCTGCGCCAGTTGTCAAGAAAAACCCCAGAGTGTTAGATCTAATATTTTTGTACCATATTATGTATAGACGACCTAAAATTTTTTAAATACTTGATACCTTGGGCTAGGGGAATGTGTTTTGAATACCTACTCGTATACTAAAGAACGTTGTGAGGGTTCACAGATTGGGGTATTGAAAATTCGTGTTTAGTGATTCACATTTGGTTGAAAGAGATCTATGAATTAGCAAAATTGCTGAGTCTGGAGTGTGGCAAATTCAGAAGACCCTCTCGAGACTAAATTAGATCCAAAAAAGTGCACCATTAGTTGTGGAATCGTAATATAGTTAATGCCCAATGTTATGTAAAAATGATCAGTGATTATTCATTTGAAAATGTACATGACATTGACACTGAAGATATAGGGGTCCAGAAGGATGACGCTGAGGATTCGATTCAACGATAACAGTTTTCTATCATAAAATTGATCAGTGAATCGTCCACCGAGATCTGCGATTTGACACCATTCGATTACCTCTGTTCGCCCAATGTAAAGTTTTTAGTGTTTGCTAGTTTATCAGCTCAATATTCAACGCTTTATTGGTGAGATAGAGCCCCAAATGCCCAAAAGAGTTGTCAAATATTGGACCGTCTGGATCGTAAAAAAACAGCCAGAAGAGTATATGCCGGAAGAATCATTCTGCATCATGAAAAAAAAAATATTGACACAAAATTAATTTCTGGTGTTCTTACACCAGAAGGTACACCCTTTTTATGAAGTCATCGAAATAGAATAAAATACATCAAATAGAAGATAAGTTATACTTTAATAAGGAATTACTATAGTCAAAAGATTTTCCACTATTGTTGTTTAACCATCCTGCTTACAAATGCTTTATATTCATAACTGCCTTCAACTGCCTGCTTATTCATGTTGAGAACAACAGAAGAGACCCAATTGGGTAGTGTAATTCTATTAACAATTTGAAGAAGCCCCTCTTAAAATAAAATCCTGACTTGATGTATGAAACATAGCCATTTCAGAATCTTATATCAAAGTCAAACAATTCAACATAGGTACCTACCCTACGTATAGATCATAGACAATGTAAGCAGCCAAGTGCCACATCACATAATTATTCATTTCTTCTACCCACCAGTTCGGTTGTAGCTTTTATGCTATACGCATCGATCTTTGTACGACCTAGATATCTTTATCCTTAGATAAAAAAAAAAACAAAATCTATTTCAAAAACGTGATCAAACAAAACGGCTCCAAATTATTGGATCACTTTGAATTGTTTGCCGGATAGTGAAAACGAAAATGAATGAAAATGAAAAATATGGACGAGCACGCGTTGACAAATAATACCCAAATACAAGTTGTACCCACGATAAAATGCCTACATAAATCTTGTGAATATGTGCACGGTTGCAATGGAAGAATATGCTGTTTCGATCTATTTCATTACAAAGATGTCTATCGGCATCGAAATCATATGTGCTACTATCGAAGGATATAATTGAGTACTCGGTAAATTGAAGTCTGAAAACTCTTAACATTTCACACATGATCTAAAATGCGAAAAAGCATTTAAGGTTGGTTAGAATGCATATGACACAAGTGAAATAAAAAACGAACTTATAACTCTTGGACTAAAGTGTAGGGAAATTGGAATAGTGACAAAAGAAGTACGCTCGTTAACTACAATGATGCTTTTTATATATTTCAGTTTCTTTAGAAAATACCACAGTTAAAATGAATGACCTTAAGTGAGCTAGAGCTTTCAAGGACGGAATAAAAACAGTGTATCGCAAACCGAAACTGCCTAATAGTTGGTTACCGCGGAAAAAATTTCGAAGAAAAATCTTGCTGATCTAATTGCGCAAGACCTCGCAAGACTGTTAATTGCAATATCTCCACTAAACATAAACCTGGAAACTGGAATGGGAAGAACGAAAACAAATGTTTGACATCCATGATAATAAACAAGTGTTTAAAAATGCGATAATTAAAAAACTACCGCCCCTCGCCTAAGTACTTGCACAACAAACATAATAACACCACACATGTTTCATTCCTGTCAATGAACGACCTCCCAGCTCTACTAACACGAAATACTACACACAGTATGAAAATGTGAAACAACAAGTTTGCCAAGTCAAACTCAAAAGCATGGAGGATTGCATCAAGCGCACCACATCCTGTGGCTGTTCTGAACTGTAGTGGTACTAGCTATCGCTTCTCACTCGGAAGATCAAGGTTCGAATCCTAGCCACAGCAAGTTTTCATTTGTGTAATTGGAACTCAGTCAGAAAAATCTGCGTGTGAAGGCATAACACTGACATGTAGATTTGGCTGTTGTAGGGTTTTCAAGCACAAAACAACCGTTAGAATTCACTACCTCACATTCCGAGAGAAGAAAAATCTCTCCGTCCTATCCGGACTCCCACCCCTGGAGAGTCAATATCGAAACCAAACACACCTGAGTTTCAAACCACTACATCACAAACTTTCCTTTCTCCTCCTTCTATCTTTCCGCCTGCGCCTTAGCAGTAGTATAAGGGTATTCATAACCCCTTAGGTGCGCGTAAATTATAAAAAAAAACAAGAACGTGCCAACCGCCAGCACCACCAGTGAGTATGGAAAGCATTACTAGTCTAAGTTTATGTAATACTAGGATAGACCAATTTGAGGTTATTGCAAGATTAGCTACTACGTTTCTGTATAATACTATTAATTAATTTGACATATAATGATTTATATACCATATAAATGGAATGCGAGAAGCATTCGTAATAAACATGTCGAATATATTAATTTTTTAAATAACATTAAAAATGACGTTGCTTTAGTTACGGAAACATGATTGACTTCTGATATTCAGCTTCCAAATCCTTCTGGAAGATAGCAAAATCATAAGGAATAAAAAGCGACAAATACCGTGCCTCCTAAGTAGTGCAAACAGAATTCACTTTACAAATACTGACAAGGCCCAAGCACAAAATCACATGTACATGTATCTCTACATTTAGCGGATGCAAGTACCGACATACTTGTAAGCACTGCTGTGGAGTCCTTCAATGAGCTGATATTAATAGTCGATAGTCGGATTCGTATCCGACACAAAATTCTTTTTGGACAATTTAATAATTAGGGAAGCAGGTGGGCTTGACCAAATTAAAAAAGTTTATCTTAACATCTTTCCTAAAACAGAGGTCTAATTTTTAACTTGTGTAAATATATTGAAATGCAATATTTTCCAGATGCGTGGAAAACGGCAAAGGTGGTTCCTATATAGAGAAATACCCGGTTATACCGGAAAGCTACAGACCAACAAGTTTATTTAGTTGTCGTAACAAAATTTATGAAAAAATTGTAAAGAAAAAAAATTCCAAAGATTATTAATGATGGAAAAATATATCCTGAAGGATAATTTGGGTTTCGGGCCGGTCACAGCACATGTCATCAGGTGCTTAGCATATGTAATAGAACACTAAAAAATCGTACAGACAACAAATCAGCTGGAATGATGTTGCTTGATATAGAAAAAGTCCTCGACTCTGTATGGTACAATGGTCTTTTATGTAGCTTATTAGGTCTCACTTTTTCTCATTTTTTCAGCAAAATTGTCCAAAGTTTTTTTTTATCAAATCGAAAATATTGCTTCAATACAAAATACAAAAAAGGGAAGTTAAAAGCAAATGCGGGAACGATGCAACTAATCTTTGTTTCACGCAAAAGAAAATCTTGCTTTCTCCCGGCCAACCATTTTACGATTAATAGACATCGAATTCATTAGAAGCCCTTCGTAAGGTATTTAGTTATACGCCTTGACTCAAAGTTACCATTTGACATAACACTCAGACACGCAATAAAATAAATATTGCTGTCAAGGTGTCATTATCAATTGGTAGCAAAACGATAATAAAAAATTAAATTTTCCACCAAATTTTCTCGTACAGATGTCAGGTGTAGAGTAATTGTGCAATAAAAAGTTGCAAATGTCGCAAAACAAATTATCAAAAATGATGCTTGGCATCACTCAACGTTAGACCTATGTACATAACTTTAGGTAAAGCTATATTCTAAATCGCACGTTCAGCAATTTTGGATAGGACACACAAACTTTCTTGTTTTCTTTTATATTTTGCTAGAAATTGATTTAAAATATATCATTAAATAATTACCTAGTCGAAAGATATGTAACAATGTCAAATCTTTATACATATGTAGCATATGTAGCAATAACATACTGTAAAATTCAAACGAAAATAAATCTTATTTTTCTATCTTCTTCTACCCACCAGACTTCTGTTCCTGCAAACAATCTAGTCAGATACATAAACATACATGCAATAAGAGCCTTGCCATAAGTAATGAAATTCGATGAAGGCCTATGCTAGACCACTGCTGTAATCACGGAAGTCCACTAATTTATTTCCAGAATCTGACCTTTGCTTTTATACTTTCTGAATTTGGTTCTGAATTCTTCTTAAACATCATAATTCATCCAAAGTGCAACGAAATGCTTTATTTATTCAAAGTGCATTACTGTCAGTTATAGCTATTCCAAATTCTGGTCTGAGTCTATCTTTATTTATGCGATGATCTTGCGCATTTTTTTGGAAAGATTTCAGTCTACATTTGACGTGTTAAAAACTGTCATTCTTCTGGTATCATTCCGTGACTTTTTCAGATGAAAATGGTCCATGACGATACAAAATACCGATTTTTTATTGAAAACAAAATGTTCTGTCCTTCAAATTATAGGCCGTAGTTAAAAAAAAAATCAAGGACATATACGAATTATGATGAATGACCATTTCACTTGGATATCATAAAAATTTGAAATACCTCCTTGGTTAAAAATGCAGGTGACAATGTTCCATGAACTTCAAATTTCATTCAAGGTTAACGGTATCAATACAAAAGAATTTAAAATTATCTTTATAAACTATTTTTTTTAATAACAAAAAACCAAAAAAATCCTAATGCGAACAAGTAATCCGAGAACGCCCTTGAAAATAATATTTTTTGAACATATTTTGCAAACAATTGGTAGCAAAAAAAGATACCCACCTACCTGTTAATGGACTTTTCCATCTTTAAAATCGTTTTTTCGATGCCCTCGTTTTTTAATGCAGCAATAACCATAAAGTAAAGCCCACAGAGAGAGATCAACAAAAATTACTAGGAAAAGGTAATCAGATATGAGCATTTTCCTTACCGTCATTCGTTTGCAAAGGTTTCTTTAAGTTTGCCTTAATGAGTTTTTTTTTTACCCTCCCGATGGAGTTTCATTGAAATAGCATTGATGTGGAGGGCTTACTTTTATATAAATATATTTATATTATATACTATACTGAGCAGAATGCCGGTTTTGAGTAAGTTTATCCAGTAAGAACTCGAACAATATCTTATTAAGGAAATATCCCTAGTAAGTAATTTAAGTTATAAAAGATATCTACAGATACATATATTTATAATCAAATTGAATGGCTCTGGACATCAAAGTGATTTAATTATATTTTAAGCTTTCTAAAGGGTGTCCCAATAAAGGCAGGCAATTTAAAACTAAATAAAACTCAATTGTTTTTAAAAGAAAAAATCGAAATATTCATTTAATCATAAAGTAGACATGAGTCATTTATGTATGGAACAACACATATAAATTGTGAAATTTGCCAATATTTGTTAGTGATAGTCTCCTCTTGGGTTTATTGACATAAGCTTTGAGCCAGTTCTTGTCGCTCAAACATGAGATTAAATGACCCGCAGTGCAATGGCATTGTTCGACGTAATGCGTGACAAGTATTGTACCATTATCTTTTTGGAACCAGATGTCCCCGAAGCTGATACCCTTTACCCGTGACGTTTACTGCCGTTTACTGCCGTTTACTTGTTATCGTTCAATGAACAAATTGACTACCACTCTAGACTGTATATGATCTATAGGGTTGAGTGGTTGTGTCGATTGGAGTTTTCGGATATGAAGGTGCAAAAAATACGCTACATAGTGCTAATTGGATTGCTTAGTTCTTGATAATGAAGCGGAACATTTTTCTCTTCATATTACCAGCCATGTACTGCTAATCTGCTACCAGTAATCGACTCAGTCTATTTGAATTTTTTGATAATTCTTTTCAGAGCTGATGTACTCTTAATAATTTAAAAATCTTAAATTCGACTTAAAGGTAGTTCTCCTCATTGGTTTATCAGAAGTATTTTAGAATTGATTCGCAAACGTAATCTTGCCTATATTCGCTGGAAACATTATAAGCTCCATGTGCTCCACGACATCTATAGCTCTATTCGCAAATTGGTTGGCCTATGCATACAAACTACGAAGCGAGAGTTTTATGAAAATTATTTAAATCCTAACATTCAAACTGGAAAGGATCTTTGGGAAAAGTTGCGGAAGTTAGGCAATAGTAAGCAAAAATCAGGTGCACCGACAGACGTAGATTGCAATGTCCTCAACTCGCAGTTTATATCTGTCGCTACCCAGGTGGATCACACTATTCTTTGGGGTAAGCTGCTGTCTCATGCACACCGCGAACAATGTGTGGCAGTAGGAAATAAAATGTTTTCCTTTCTTGGATCGACTGCTGGGGTACCACAATGTTCAATCCTCGGGCCGTTATTGTTCTCGCTTTATGTAAATGAACTTCCTCAGCTAGTAAAACATTGCTGTGTCCATATGTTTGCAAACGATGTCCAACTCTGTCTTTGCTGTCCGCAAAGTTGTGCTCTAGAAAATATAAACGAAGATATGAAAATTATCCATAAAGCACAACTTGTGCCTTAATCCAGCGAAATCGAAGGTTCTATGTATTTATAAACAGAAAATGGATACATCCAGTTTCCCGCCTATAAAATTGGAACAATCTTCTATTGTATACGTTCATACGATACGAAACTTGGGGATAGTATTTAATGATACCCTATCTTGGACCAATCATGCAACTGTCACAACCAGAAGAGTTTATAATGGTCTCCGTTTGCTATGGCTCACCTAAAGCTCTGGTCCTATTAAAACCAAGATGTTACTTATTAAGACTCTACTCTTGCCTATATTATTGTATGAATGTAAAGTCTTTTGCAATGTTGACTACAATACTCGACAAAAACTTAGTGTTGTCTACATATAAAAATTTAGCAAGGTACGTCTTTAACAAAAGATATTATTACAATATATCTAGCTCCTCCAATCAGATAATGAATCTCAGTTTTGATAACCTTATTAAGTTCAGGTCACTAATTCTACTGCATGGAATTAAGCAGGCTTGACGGCCCAAGTATTTATACAGCAGACTAAATTTTGCCGCGTGATACAGAACAGTTATTCTGATTCAGCCCAGATTTAATTATCTACAATCCGAATGTAGATTTTTCGTCCATGCCTCTCGCTCATGGAACTCATTACCCACAACACTCAGGAGAGTTACAAGCGCAAACAAGTTCAAAACCAACCTTTTTAAATACTTGGCCAGTGATGCACAATAAAATTTAAATAAAATCAACTTCTGGTTTGTAAAATGTTCCCTTTTCACCATTTAAAAATTGTAGTTTTTTGCTCAACATTTTTTAAAATTCTTAATTTTTACATTTGTTACTAGTTCAACTTTTTCTTAAGCCTTTCACAAATTATGAGATACCATATTGTAATCTTACTGTGAAACTATTATAAAATAAATAAATGAAATGAAATAAAAAAAAAACAAATTAATGTCTACGGACATCTATTGTAGATTGTAGTTTATTTCCTGAAACACTAGATTATAAAGCTTGCCCGAAGCGATCTTTATAGAAACTGCAAAAAAAGAGTCGTCAATGATCATATTATCGAAGAATCGTTATGCATATTAAATTATTTTTGCCATACTCGTAGATACGAGTACATATATTGTCATATCATTTGCCAACCTTATTTGATATGATTTATCAAAATCATGTGAGATTAGTTTTGTTCTTGACATCCATTCTGCTCTAGTTGTTCTTTTGAAAAGGCTCTGAGCTTTTCTGCTACTAAAAGTTGGGAGAACAAAGTGCGTCCACCCTATTGGGAAAATGTACCAGGTTCGATAAGTTATAACAGCTACGAAACCTTTGCATTATCTCCTAACTTCAAAAGCGTCGATTCAGAAGGCTGATCAGCTTTCTAACGGGTCATTGCCAGCCAACATAGAATTATGAGTCTCGAACTGAATGTTACCTCTATATGGAAAACGACGAATTCTCAGCCCACATACTGCGTGGCTCTATCGCTTAGTGACTGAGGAACTACGAAGTATTTCCACCAGACTGATTCTCATGTTTATTAAGAAGATTCTGGCATCTAAAACTGACTCTGTGGTACAATATAACTTTCATATTGCAGTGCTGATCATCATTGGCGGTGATCTTAACAAGTGCCAGGAGGCAATATATGAAATTTCTGATTTTGTCACTATTTAAAATGTGACTGTAGTAGCGGTAGGAAAAGTATTATTTACAGCATTTTTTTAAACGAGTAATTGTGTACTGTCCTGTTTTTATACTTAACTTAACTATTTTTGTCACTTTCTCAAAATTGGGTAAATTTCATCACTTAGGGAGATAATTTATGATATATTCGGCCTAGATACCGAAACAAATTAGCCCGGAATTGGTTGAAGAGCTTCCGTAAGGAAGTTTTTTCTACTCGGAAATGCATCTAGAGCCAGGGCTTCAGAAGGCCTAAGTGATGCAGATCTCTGAGCAGCTGTGAACGCAAATCCGAGCGAACTGTATTGTGCTTATCTACAATCCTTAACTTCATTCAATAATGTGGAAAAGTACGATAGATGTTTTTTTTTATATTTTTTATAATTTGCGCGCGCTCAAGGGATTTAAGTACCCTTAAAATGTTTGCACACAAGTCGAAGAAAAGTCAGGGAGGATAGAAAGAGAGGTACCGGTGAACGTTCGTTTTAAATGTTTGAAGGTTATAATGACTAGGAAATAAGGAGCTAGGCAGGGCATTCCATAAGCGAGTTGTACGGCTTAGTGAACGAATCACGGTATTTTAGAGTACGTCCGAAAGTGGGCTTGAGGGTATACTGATGAGCAATCATAGCGAGACGGGTGTTACGGTTAAAGATTTGAAGGCGCGATATGCTACTGGCGATTACTATGGAGCACTGGTGGTGGAAATAGCAATAAAATAGAGTGAGACACGAGAAGTCGATGTTCGAGGGTGTCCATTCTTTGAGTGATATTAGTATCACTAATATGAGTTTCATCGCACGGTTTTGGATCCTATCTAGCAGGTGCAGAGAGTATTTGGGCGCACCCGACCAGATGTGGGCATTGTACTCCAATTTCGGGTGGATAAACGACTTATTAACGCCAGATCAAAGGGGATGAAATATTTCTTACATCGCTTGAGGAAACCTAGACATTTCGCAGCATTTTTGACGACAACGAATATGTAGTCATTCCAAAGTAAGTTTTCATGGACACACATGCCGAGAGTGGAAAGTCTATTGGTTTCGACGATGCCAGTGCCATTTATGGATAACGGCTGGGTGTTCAAATTTCGCTTTAACGACAGTAGACAGCTTTGTGCTTTGGAAGCATTACATTCTACTCTGTTAGTGGTTCCCCAATTAGTTATGCTGTTAACATCGAAATTTAATGAGCTTAACATAATCTGGCGTTCCCGTTCTACAGCCGAAGAGCAGAGACGTGAGTCCGGGAACGAATATTAAAAGCAGAGAGTACTGTCGTCAGCAAAGGAATAAGGAATATATTGGATTAGAAGTAGCAGACAAGAGACCGTTGATAAAAATTAAAAAGAGTGTCGGAGACAGAACGAAGCCATGGGGCACACAGCATTTATTTTGTGAATATCAGACTCGAAACCATCCAAGACAATTTGAATTGAACGTTCCGAAAGGTAATTTCTAATCCATTGAAGAAGAGAGTCGTGAATCCCACAAGTACGCATTTCCGACAAAAGAGTCGGATGCCAAATTCTGTCAAATGCCTTAGAAATATCAAGTGCAACTATCTTGCTTTCGCCAGATTGATGTACACTTTGGTTCCACTTTTCGGTGAGACATGCTATCAGATCACCAATGGACCTGTTGCTACGAAAACATTACTGCCGGTCACTAAGAAGTTTTCGTGTTTCGAGAAATTTTGCCGCAAAGTTTGCAGCAAGAAGATTGGCATTTTCCAAAGAGCTAACAACTGGAATGTCATTGCAAATGAGCGTTGGGATGGAGGATGAGGCAGAATTTCTAATATTTTTAACGAACGATCAAAAATTTGTACTACCTTTGGGACCTTGTAGTATTTTTTGCCTCAGTTTTTGGTCGTAAAGAAAGTCACGTGCAGTCATTCCTGGCCCGTTTGAACTTTTTCGGTTTTCCTCTGTCGGGTTGGTCATATAGGACCGAAAAAATATTTCTCTAACCCTGACAGCCTCTTTACAGCTCGAGACGTACCACGCTTTTTCTTTTGGTTTGATACTCTTCATCCGATGAGAGATACAGTGTCTCATTCCAAAGAGAATCGTGTCTGTGAGCATATCAGCAGGGTCATCCACGTCGTTATCGAGGAAATGACCAGTTAAAATTCCTAAGGTAGCTGTTAAGACCACTCCAGTTGGCTTTCTCGTATTGCCATACGGTTCTTTTAAGAATCTTTTCTCTAATTGTGTGGTCCATGTATGAGAAATTTAATGATATGACACAGTGCAGTGGTCCGACGGGCACATTGCACATTGACCTGGTATTTTTCAGGGTGAGAAGTTAAAAACAAGTCCAGGGTGCTGGCGGTATGACTATCAACGTCAGGTATTCTTGTGGGCTCATTTACAAGCTGGGTCAAGATCTTAACACAACGCCCTGGGTGTTGTCTGTCCAGAATGTCGAAGCCACCCAGAGTTGTGTATATTGAAATTGCCCGTAATAACGATTTCTGTATTAGGATACAGGGATACAATTCGTTGAATGGTTCCTACAGCGCATCAAACTCGTTAAAGGCCGAGTTGGTGTACAGTTTGGGGCTTCTGTAAATAAAGCAGTAGTGGATAATTTGCTTACGGAGATGGAATTCTAATCAAATGAAATCGAATTCCGGTTTGGAACAGGGGCTACATTGTGGTGGAGTTAGGTAAGCTACATCACTACGTACGTAGATGGCGAGACTGCAGTGAGAAAAGAATAATGGTACTAGTTCGTAGCCAGGTAACTTCAGATGAGAGTGATCTGAGAGGTGTACGAAGAAAAGTGATTTCTTTTTAGCCCGCGTATATTCTCAATATCCACTCTAAATTACCGAGTTATTAAAGAAAGATATATCCGACACGAACAGATTCTAGCCAATATTTTACGTTGTTTGAAAATTCACATCAGCAACAGCATAGAATAAAATACAGATCTTCTTTAACAACTTTTAAGAATTTGAACAGGAGATGGAAAAAGATGCGTCTGAACGTTCAGAACGCCCTTTCACATGCGGATTTCATGGAAACATTCTAGACTTCCGAGGGAAATGGTACATGTGAAACCCTCACAGAATGCACATATTGCATTAAAATTAAGCAAATGAATAGGCATGGAGAAATACCACTACACGACAACACTCGATCCCAAGTTACAATCTTACTTTAGCTCTAAGCGCTTAATAGCACTGATTAATGTTCTGAGCATTTACTAACCAGAGATATAAATGATTTCAGTGTTGACGATCTAAGTAAAACAAATGACGCGATTTCAATGTAAATGGAAAGGGAAAGTATATTAGAAAGCAGAGTCTGCACGACATCACTTCCGAAAATAGAAAGCCCCTGTTGTGCTATCTGGAGATTTAGAATGGGTTTGTTTATATTGCGATATTTTCAACACACTATTGAGTATTAGATATGGATGTCCGTTTCGGATGGCTCTTAAAAAGGTACCAGAGCTCTTCCCAATCAGGTGTCCAAGAGTGTATGCTGCACGGTGACAGTTTTAAACTATTTTTATGCTTCGGTAAATAACAATATGGTTGACTACATACTTTCCGCTTTATTATATTTTATATTTTTGAATATATTTTGAAAACAACAAGTTTTTTCGCTGTCATAATTAGAATTAATATCTACATGTACATATTTACACAGTAATCTTAAATGGTGTAAATCGCTAACAGTCCAATATGTAGCTCCACGTGAGCGTAGTTATTCTTTAGAAAAGCACGCAAAGAAAACTCAGAAGTTTCAAACCAATGCCTGCTATCCGTTTTTTGTAGGCAGCTTCTATAGACATACGTTTTATATACAACATTGTACTTTGACACCTATACTGGCATCATAAAACTCATCAATAATTGAAAAAAACCATTTGGGAATGGCCACTGCTCTGCAAAGGTTCCAATTAGACGAACATTTGGAAGTTTCATACTACATAGTTGAAAAGGAGTGCAGGTACACGTATAAACCCACTCAGTTTTTTGTAAGAGCGTTGGCATTTTAGAAACGACTCAAGTCTGGCAATCCGAAGAAAAACCCTTGACCTTATTTAAATAACTATAAATAACACAAAAGAAAACTCTATTTCAGACATGCAACAGGATTCTGGACTAATCATAATTACAACCAAGTCAAAGATATCCACAAGCTAGCGATGATAGCACCAGTAGCAACAGCAGGCAACATTTAACGAACTGAATGCCTCAAAACAGTTTACCAACTCTCCACTACAATTCGGTTTTACGATTATTTTCGAAATGTTGTCATCACAATGTCAGTTATGACCCATAAAATGAAAATAAAATCTCATTCCGTTTCTGTTATGTACGAAAAAGGGGAAACCGACAACCAGAAAATAACACCACTGCCATGGAAATTTTGACAATCGCCAAACATACGCAAGAAAACATCGGCAAACGAAGCAAACTCTTCGCATAATTACCGCGTGCCTCACCAAGTTGTACCGCGACATTTGATTACGTTTCGTGGAGGAATATCTCGTCGCGATACTCAGCAATGACATACAAAAGCGAGTTGCGTTCATAAAAATGTTAACCTTTCATCCAAGTTACGAGATACGAGCTATGAACTACGAGATCCGTGATCCATCCTCAACCGCCAGAAAACACCAACGATTGTTACCGTTAAAGTCAAGGAGTGAATGCGAGCGGGTAGTACTTAAAAAAATCACGGGAGCACTTCCAGGGGTCGTTATTTAATTTACGACCACTAAAAATAACGAGCTATGAACTCGTAAAATTGTGCGCGCCAAGTCAACCCTGGAAGTTCTCGAAAAAAGGAAAGCGTGGTTACCGCCACCGGATTCGTCCCAGGAAGATTTTATGTATTTTTTTTATAGGTTGCGGGAATGGAGTTATAAACGTACAGGCAAGACTCTTTGTAATTGTTTCTCAATTGTCCTCTGATTGTCCTCAACTGACATTGTCTACGACAATGAAACAGAGACTCTCACTGAGACTGAGATTGAAGATGGCATTAATTGTCCTTTGATGGTGGAAGAAGTGGAAGAAATTAATTTCGATATTGAATACGATTTTTTATTACAAAAAAAAAAAAGACAGATAGGTGAGACATGACAAGGGCATAATAATGGAATTATTACTTATTGAGAAAAGGAACTCTTAGGTGGTCGTTGCGATGAGGAGTCCTTTACGACGCACACATGAATACCTTATTAATGCCTTTTGCGTTATTTTATGCGACTTGGGCTGTTGTTTGGCATTAGGAAGTTCCATTCTAGTGATTGAGCTCATCGGAGTTATTTCTCGGGGTGTTGGTGGTGGAATCCTTGGAATTTTGTTTGGACCAGATAATTTATTAGCAATTAAGGGGGCGGAAAGACAGTTATAAAGACAATGAACGCAATCTGGTTGGTTCTTGCGCAAACAGTTCTAATGGAAACTTATGATTCTTCGAGGATTGTTTTGTGTTAGTTAAGAAAATTAATTGTTCTTAAGGGAGACTTTCTAGTTTCTTCAACATAAACAAGGATATTCCAAATGGGTGGGAGAGATGTACAACTTAATTAAGAAGTTGTAGTGAACTCATTTTGTAAAAGGGGTTATGCAACAAATTTACTTTGGGATTCTTATAAGTTTTACAAATGGTTTAAAAGGGAATATTTAGGAAAGGGTTTTTGAATGAAGGGGTTGTAATATCAAGATTCTAGTGAGCATTTGCGAATATGAATATGTAATGTTTTGTAGTCAATGTATAAGTTTCAAATGAGTAACAATTTTGAACAATATAAACAATAAAACCAACTGTAAATGTTGGTCAGTTACAGTAAGAAATTAAAAACAAATTTGCAGTGAAAATTATGAAAAAAAATTGTGTCTCTAAGCGGGACTACAATGAACGAAATAATATGTAGAAAGTAAAACGTAAGTTCGTGCATACGGCTATAGTCAGGTATTGAAATTAAATTCAATTTACTGAATATTTGACGTGATCTGATGGAAAAAATCACATTTCTCCATTAGAATGTTTTGCCATGAAAGCATTTTGTGTGGTTCTCAATATTTGCGCAAAATATGATTCAAGTGTTCTTTTTAATTTTATGGATATCTTTGCCCAGTGCTTAAAGTGGACATACCTTACAGATGGTAATATTTACTAGTATGATAAAGCAAGCTAGATTTCTTATCCCAATGCCGTGGCGTAAATAATTCTACATCTAGATCTTATCGGCTTTAAATTTAGGAGATGTAATGGAAGCTATCATCACTAAAGTGTTTTCTTTTTTAAGAACAGAGTATTCAGATAAAGAAATAGTTAGATCAGTAATTGCTTCACTGATCAGCTCCCTACAGTCGCAGCATTTACCACATTCAGCAGAAAGTACGCATATCCCGAACACTGAGAGAGATACTGCTCCACAGTGTCATCTTAATTCTTATGGTAAGCAATCTATAACCTTTAATACTGAGAAAAATCAAGGATATCGCTGACCTCTAAGAGACGTTGAGAAGTATTCATATAGCCTCGAGGCATGCTGGGAACCTATTGCATAGCATTAATGCTTGCATGAAATCCAGTTCTCGATGAAAGTCCTAACCGAGGATACGGGCAGTCTTAACGCAGGTTCAGGTCCTGATGAACCCTTATCTTAGTCTCTAGGCAAGACTTCGGCGATTTTATTTTGATTGTGACCTCGGACCGAAACAAGGCTCAGTAAATACAGCCTTCTGATTGCGTTCAGACTAGCCTTACATTGTCTAGTTCACAAGTTATGAGAGAGTTCGGCGAGGCCCTTGGCATAGCACGGCTATCTCTGCAGACTCAGATATTTTGCTTCCTTTTTTTCTTCATAATAGAATTCATTGCCAACAGGATTTTTTATATCTCCGGTTGAAAGCCAGGCGGAATTTTTCTTAACGAGGAGTGTAAACTAAGATTGTTGTCCTTCAAAAAGACACGTCTCATCCTAGGTCAGTCTTGGAGCCATCTATGAAGACCCGACTACAATGGTTTCACATTTTGGGTGAAACCATTTATGGTCACAGGGGAAGTTGATTTTGCATCCGAGACCCGAGCGCTCTTTTGAATCAGGTAAAATTAGAAGTAAAAGCTTGTCGAACCACAAAGTCCGTGTAAATCTCAAGGACTCTCAATAGTTATAAGTTAATGCATTTATAAAAGCTCTTTTATACTTCTAGAAAGTCGACAGAATTTTGTTCTTCAGGACGTCCCAAATATTTAGTTTCTTTGGAAAATAACTTTAACTACTAAATGAGCCAGAGGAGCTGGAAAAATCTCAGTTGTGGACTGTTTGAAAACTCATTTCTAGTACATTAACTGTCCATTACATCATTTGCATGTGCTTGAGCGTTGGCGTTAGAACCATTGGCAGCTATACCATAGCAAGGGAGGCACATTGTCGCCTTGCGGGCAACCGCTGTTTAGGTACTCCTACCATAACATACTGCATGTAGGTGGGCCATAATGTATGACACTATCGGAAAGTGCAATAGATTTTACAAATGACGGCGAATGTCAATTCAACATTTAACATATGAAGCAAACAGAATTAGAATTTCAGAAGAAGGCGGAATAATCGTTACGATGTTTTTGATGAACAATTTGCCAGTGATTGCGGCGTAACGTGTATTTCGTGCCCATTTTCCTGGCTCTTCGGCTCCCACTGGGTGTACAATGCGGCGTTTAGCCGCACGACTTTTAAAGCAAAGCCCTGGAAGGCCTCGTACCCCTCGTTCGCCGATAACATTGTTCCCGTGGCTTGAGATGTTATAGAGGCTCCGTCGGCCTCGACCAGAGGACGTACCACGCAATTGCCCATTTCACACACGTGTCTGCAGCGCATTTTTTTTGTTTCCTTACAAAGTGTAGACAGTCCATCAGCTGATGTATATTGCTCGTAAATCGCATATTATGTAAAAGATGTAAGTATCTTAAGTACATTAAGATTTATTCTTAAGTAATAGTTTGTAAGATTTAGTTTTAAGTTAAAATATTAAAAAAAAGTCATGTTACTAATTTTTTTTTAAAAAATGTTTTCTTAGTTTTAATTATAATTAATAGAAATAGTTATAAACATGTAATGTAAGATACGTCGAAGACATGATTTAAGCATTAGGTTTAACTTAGAGTGTCCGCATAGGGCCAGGAAGTTAGAGTAAGATAATTTTAAGTTAATTAAGCTAATTTTTAAGCCTTGATTTTTGTATAGCTTGTAAGTATTAATGAATTCAATATAATAAAAATCCATATAAACTAAAAGCTGAATCTGATTGCCCGTAAATCGCGTCTGAACGGCGCTCAGGCCCTCCTGAATCTAAGAAAGCAACCGGGCAATTTTGCGTTAAAAATAATTATCAGTGACGATTTCCTTGAGCGATCAAAATTTACGGTTGTGAGGGACTGAAAATCTGCGGGTAGTGCACAAGGAGCCATTACATCTACTCAAAGTCACTGCATCGTGTGCTGTTTACGCTGGATGAGTTTTTTTTAGAACGGCGCAAACCGCAAACCGCAAACGGTCATTGTAGATAGTGAGCGCTACAAAGCCATGATCAACGAACTTTTCATTCCTCAATTGGACTAATTCGGACTGGAGGACATGTGGGGGCCCCCGCCCAATTAGCAAGGCTTCGCCCATCAATGATGGTCTTATCGTAAACATCTTCAGATAACGCCTCTGAAGGTTGCTACGATTTGACCAGTAACAAGTTGCCGGTCATAGGTCTTGTTGGCGCCTGGACCACCGGCAGTCCATACCAGGACCTAAATTACGGTACCATGGGAGTCAGGAGCCCCTCGGATTTCGGTCTGGGCCTGATTTGTTGAGGTAGGTCCCCTTGTGGGAGCGTCATATTGGCTGTGGCTTAAACCCGAATCGCGGGAAGGGTTTTCCTTTTGGTTTGACCCATTGTAGAGTAGCAAATAAGTACTGGGTGCTGTGACCCTAAGAATAGTAAGAGGTTTTAGGTCGGCCTCGACTCATACCAAGGGTGGAACTTGTGCCTCCAATACAGTTCCGAATTGGTATCAAAGAATTAGCGGAGAGCGATGGCAAGGCGTATCCTTGCTCCCTATGGATTTTTTTTTTTATAATTTATACGCGCATAAGGGGTTATGAATACCCTTATACTATTGATAGAAGGAGGAGAAAGGAAAGTTTGTGATGTAGTGGTTTGAAACTCAGGTGTGTTTGGTTTCGATATTGACTCTCCAGGGGTGGGAGTCCGAATAGGACGGAGAGATTTTTCTTCTCTCGGAATGTGAGGTAGTGAATTCTAACGGTTGTTTTGTGCTTGAAAACCCTACAACAACCAAATCTACATGTCAGTGTTATGCCTTCACACGCAGATTTTTCTGACTGAGTTCCAATTACACAAATGAAAACTTGCTGTGGCTAGGATTCGAACCTTGATCTTCCGAGTGAGAAGCGATAGCTAGTACCACTACACCACGCCCACCCCATGGATGTATGGGCATCCCGTAAACATAAGGTCTACATGACAGGTGGTTTACGTTAAAACACAAGAGACGTTGTGGAGGACATGTGGTTCCAGTAGGACAGAGCAACGGCGCTTACTGCACTAGCCACAACCGGCTTTCTAAAGTTGGCGTTTCCCGGTCTCCTGATATCACGTTTTGGTGATTTGCACTGGCCCGAAAGATCACTTGTTTTGACCGCCCTAGAATTTTTTCTATAGGGTTACTTAAAGTCACGGATTTACGTGAACAAGTTACAAAATCTGGCAGTCATCAAAAAGAATATCCGTCGAGAAGTGGAGAACCTATCACCCGAAGTTCTGAAAAAAACCATGGAAAATTCCATAAAAAGATCCCAAATGGTAATCAACTATGGCGGCGACAACTTAAGCCGTATTATTTTCAAAATATGGCGGAAAAAAGCTTCAATGACCAAATAAACATTTAAAAAAAGCATTAATGTTTTTTATTCCAGTCCAAAGATATGTATAGCATGGAACTATAGCGTCATACATTATGACTAACCTCGCCATGGATATTAATCCGCAGGCTCGAAAGATCCTCCGCGTTTTGATAGACACAGAGGATGTGTTCGCAATGCAATTTTGCGCACATGAGCTGAACCTTTCTCTCTATGCTGATTAGTCTGTAGTCTTGGCGAAGAAATAATCATATTTTCTAATTTTTGGTACGAATCTACTTTTACTGTTGCACAGAGGTTCGATTCGTATGACAGTGGAAGGCTTATACTCAAGATTCTCTTTAGCTTCGCCAGTGTTCTGAGTGTTTCCAATCTGATTGATTTGCCCATTTCGAAGACAATAACTAGCCAACTGATAACAAACTTTCGAGACGTGCGATCTGGATAAGTTTTTATGGCTTGAGGATGATGCATTTCCCAAATCATAAGTCAACCATGGATAAATAAATTCCCGATAATTCAAATAACAACTGCATATCCGGGTCTGTTGTTGAACTGCAATATGATGTAAAAACTTTAACATTCTTAATGGATTATATTTTAATATAATCAAATATTCAGTTGTAACCTTTAGTAGAAAAAAATTCTCAATTATCTTTGGCTACAGTATTCCGGATTGCGTGATTAAAAGAATTACTGATCAAAAAGACTTAGGAGTCATCTTCGACACTAATTTAACCTTTTTGTTACACTTGGACTACATAGCTAACAAGGCGAAGCGTATGTTAGGTTCCTTGTAGCGTAATACTAAGGAGTTTCATTATCCTTACACTCACAAAACATTGTGTATTTCAGTTATTCCATCTATACTGGAGTGTTGCTTCGTAGTTTGGAACCCTTATTATCGCAATGCCGAAATCCGTATAGAACAAGTACAAAAACGGTTCACGAAATTTGCTTTGCTTAAAATGCATTTGAATAATGATTTACCATCATATGAAGCTCATAAACTTAAAAACTCTTGCTAAAAAAAGAACATATTTCTTCATAATTATTGAGATCAAGAATAGTGAATTAAAAAACTAGAGTTCTTAAATGAGATAAAACACAATTGTGAAAATATATTGTATCATTAAAGCGAAATAACACTCGGGATGTGTTTGATAACACTTGTAAAAGATTTAAAGGTAATAATTCTTCAGTTGATTTTGAAAAAATAAGAAGAAATCGTAATAAAAAAAAGCAAGATTTTTCCAAAACCGCCTTTATCTTTTGGTGGTATAATTGAATTGTTTGTCAATGTAAACGTGTTGAAGGAATTTGGAATATCTCGATTTGATGAAACAATTTTTTTTTTATCGTAACACGGTTATAGGAAAAAACTTTGCTTACAAAATTTTTATGTCAGAAAATATTGTTGAGCTTATAAGACTTACCAGAAAGTCAGCCTCGTAAATACTCGGGCGATCACTAGGATGAGGCCATACATTTTGCAATCGGTTTTCACTCTTTACACCTGTTTGAAATTTTGTACCCGCAAAATTTTACTACCTGTGAACAAGTACATAATTTCTCAACAGGAAGTCATAAAATTAAAGGGTCAATAAGAAAAGACCGTTGGAATTTCCCAAGATCAAACACTGTATGTTGAAAAATTCCAGTGCTATTTTCGTAATTGATAAAGATATTGCAAGTCCTTTCAAACGCTTTAATTTATATTTGGAGAAACAATGGATAAATCAGGTTTGTACTTCTCTTTGTTTTTGTTTATTCTGAAAATATTTTAAAGAAAGATATTTTGCAATTTTCTGATTTTAGAATACCCCATAAGCCCTATCGGTAAATAAGATGAGCCGTAGAACAACAAGTGCACTATAGGGATTCAACAGACGATTATCCTTAAAATTAGCTGAAAATGGAAACTTCTTCAAGTTTTTGGATATTCTCTTAGATGAAGATTTACGAAAAACAATCGACTTGCAAAAATTAATTGGTTTCAATGTTTTCCTTTATTAGCCAAGAAAAACAATCTAAAACAGATAGAGATAAATTAATAAGGAAAATTTTAACTTTATTTGTTGTTTCAAATCGATTTACACATGAAAATTTATCAGAGTTCATTAATTCATTTTTTATACAATAGATGACGACAAGGCTTTGGGTCTCTTCTTTGTGAAATACCACCTTCATCAAAAAGTTGCCGGCCACACCTACCGTGTGGCGCTCCTATTGTTCCGATTTGATTTCTGTTTTTTAGTTGGTAATCTGTTGTTGACATTTCCTCTAAATCTTAAATTTAATGGTGCGCGAATGTTGGAAATGTTGGAAAAGTGTTTCGGCAATGATTCTCTAAAGAAAACAGTCATTTACCAGTGGCACGAGCGGTTCAAAAGTGGTCGTGAGTCAATCGAAGATGCTGAACGCAGTGGCAGACCATCGACATCGAAAACCGATGAAAACATTGATTAAGTACGAGTAAAAGAAATGTTGGTCAATAACCGCAAATTAACATTGGCAAACATTGCCTATGGATCCGTCCAAGACATTTTGGTTAGTGATTTGGATTTCCGTCGTGTAGCAGCAAAGTTGGTGCCAAAAGACCTCAATTTCATTCAAAAATTAGACCGTGTTGACATCGCAAAAGAGATGATTTGCGAGGCTGAATCTGATCCCACATTCATCAAAAGGATCATTACTGGAGACGAGACGTGGCCGTGGGTTTATGAGTACGACACGAAATCCAGACATCAGGCAAGTGAATGGCGTTCACCAAATGAGCCGAGACCAAAAAAACCACGTCATTTTCAGTCAAAAAAGAAGGCAATGCTCACGGTTTTCATGGATTATAACGGTGTAGTGCATCTTGAAATTTTGCCAGAATTCCAGACTGTAAACAAAGAGTATTACTCGTATTTGGGAGTTATGAGACGTTTGCGTGAAGCACTTCGTCGAAAGAGACCAGAATTTTAAGCAGAAAACTCTTGGATTTTGCACCATGATAATACACCGTCGCATAGTGCCATAATTATTCGTAATTTTTTGACGAAAAATGCAACAAATACCATCCAATAGCCACCGAATTCACCTGATTTGGCTCCCTGTGACTTTTTTCTGTTCAATCGAGTTAAAAAACCACTACGGTGACGGGGAACGCGTTTCAGCAGCCGAGAGGAAGTAATGAAAAAATACCGAAAATCGAATATAAAAATTGTTATAAGGCTTTGATCAAGCGCTGGCATAAGTGTGTTGCAGTCGATGGGGATTACTTTGAAGTGGACAATATAGATTTAGATGAATAAACTTGTATTTTTAATTTTCTGAATAAATTCCGGAAAATTTTTGATCAAGGTGGTATGTTGCCTAAACTTAAAATCGATTCTTCTTTTACCTTGAAAACATTTCAAATTATGCTCTGGTTGTTTTGAAAAAATTTAAACAAATTATGAGAAACGCTATGTTGTTGTACTCTGTCCATTTTGGAGGCAAATTGTTCTTGAGTCAACAACAATCTTTTGTTCATTTTTTTTTAATTTGTTTTGGTGATTTCTTTCTGAAATAATTCAATATTTTATTTCATTTACTCAACTACATAAATTCAAAATGCGGTTTTATTTATTTTCATAATTGAATATTAAATTTGATGATCTACTTTATAATTACAAAATTATGAATATATAATTTATTTCGAAATATAATTTTGTTATTTTAAAACATGTTTGTGTACAATTTGGGAGTTCCTTATTTTATAAGGGGTGATGTAACAAATGTAGGTTAATGAAAATTTGTGACTATTAGTTTATCAATTTATTAAAAAGTAAAATCAGGTTTAAACATTTTTTTGTCGATCTTTAAGCTATTATCGCCCATCGTTATTTACTAAGATCATATGTATCATTTAAATTATTAAGAATGTTGCGAATGAATTTAGTTCACATTCAAATGAGAACTAAGGCCACTTTCTAAAACGATCTAACACCATATAATTTTAGTTCTCATTTCAAAATGAATTATCGCCATTTTGGCATTAGTTCGTATGGCATAAGTTCACGGTACCCATATTACTCTGTAATCATTGCACATGATGTAATAACTGCTCACATTGATTCGTCGGTTTTTACTCTCATTTATTAATTTGTATTCCCCGTCACGCAATCTTCGAATGTTGTTTTTTTTTATACATATACACCTAGACATCGAACTAATTTTGGCCAAAGTGACCGAATAACCATGTCTGAACTCCAATTCATACAATAATCTAATAGATGTTAACATAGAAGTCTTGGTAAAGCTGCTATCTTTAATTGTTAATTGTAAAATATTTTATTAAAAAAAAAAAAAAAAAACAACTTCCACTTAATTAATAAATAAATAAGTACTATCTTGGAAATCCTCTACTTGAAAACAACCGCAGTGCCATATATGATATTTTCAAATCGTATGATCTTGAATTTCGTCCAACATGTGCCGAACACTTTGTGGCCCAAATATTAAGATATTAAGAATCAGACAAGTGTTGGAGAAGATGGATGAATTTGAAATCGCACATGATAACATAGTTATCAGGAGCTCTTGATGGTAGTTTCTGTGTTCAGAATGACATCAAAATTTACCCAGCCGAGTCATTCACACTCACGATTCTTGTCACCAGATCCATATCTGCTAACTTTTAATGAAGATGATATGGTACTACAGGCAGATCCATGAACGGAGGGAACTATTTTCAGCAAGTATTTACGTACATGTACGATATCAAAATTTCTTACGTTTTTTGATAAATCATATATCAAAAGTTGGCATCTATAATCTCCAGAGCATTGGTGCCTATTATTGGGTATATGGCGCTGTGCACGAGTCTAGAATTCGAAAATTGTGTACTACCGATTTCTGGGGTCACAAACTTAAAGATGTAAAGTAGTCGAAAAAGTCAACATCAATACAAACCGTGAATAAATGGATCTTGAAAGACAAACCGTTATCGGTCTGATTTAAAACTATCAAATATATCAAAGAATTTGTTTGCACTGGAAGCGAATTTGTTCTGAAATAACTTCAAACCTACATAACTGTAATCATAGAAGTTTTTGATTGTATTTCAAGTTTTAGTTAAATAGTTCAATAGTTCGGATACTTCAATCCTTCTGCCAGTTCATATATGGCAAACTCGAATGAACTTGGTTTAAAGTTAAAGCCTTTCGACTGGTCATTTAAGAACACACAACGGAAGTTTAATCGCGTGCATACATGCAGTGCACACATGCGTCCTCCAACAATAATAAACCGCATGATCCTACTGTATGGATATATGTACGTACCACCCCATTTCCAATTGCACATCGCACCACATCTAGTGAAATGAGGAAAATGTTGAACAATATTTCCTCTTAAGCTTTCAAATAAAATTTAATGAGTTTTCACTCGACAACGAGTACCAGGACACAGGATAATTCCTCCGCCACACCACATATGCAATGCATACATATTCATCCACACTTTACCCATAGATATTGTACTTCTGCCGCATGCAACGACATCAATGCGATGATGATAATAAACCAAGATAAAAACGAATAGGAATCGTTCGGATTGCGATTGGGAAGCAGGATTGTGTCCCATGGTTTATGTTATGGCTTGGATAAACAAAAACCAATTGAATTGTCCAGTTCGGAGGCCATTCGGAGTGTGTGCTTGAGCGTAGCTAAAAAGGATCAAACGACACGACTAGCGGAAAAGTTACATGTACAAGGATACAAGTCCTCATACGGAGCACCCAGCACCCAGCAAACAACAAACAAAACAACACTCGTTGACGACAGTTTTTTGTTTTTAGCGAGTTGACATTTCTTTCTTGTGTTTTTTATTCTTTTCCGCTAGTGCATGTATCCTTTTTTTTTTGCCCCTGGAGAGTCCATGTTGTGATATCGTTGTATTTCTTTCCTTCTGTTGTTTTTTTTTAAGTCAATTGAGTCGGTTTTTTGTGACATCCTGCTGCAGACGTTTTCTTTGTTGCGACGGCGACGACAATTCCCATGGTGTTAATTTTCAACTCTATTCCGTGGAATGTTTTATGATGGCAGATCTCGCATGTTGAGCATAACATTGGAATTAAGTAAAAAACTGCAAAACGGCGCGGTCGGATCCGTCTAAGGGCGGCTATCATATGAAACAAAAGAAACTTAGGTAGTGAATCGAATTCATCACCTTCTGTTGATGCAAAAGTAAATGTTCTGCTAAAAAACGAACAATGGGAGTCATAAAACCAAGAAAGGAGAGTGTTATGTTTTATAAAAGGGATATGACAAGGAATTCGTAAGGCAAGGCTTTGTTTAAATTTGAAAACATACCTCAAGTTGACTAGCATGTTGAGCATCTGGTTGTCTTTCCACTGAGAGCCGGTAAAGAAGTTATTCCAAGTACCCTAGATTTAGTCCCTGTTAAAACATAAAACATACATCTATTAATAAATATGTTTATAATACAGAAATACTCCTGGCTCCATTGCCTTTACAGGATATTCCAAATTATATTTGTAAGCATTATCGAGTCAGAAATATTTTTTTATCCATTCAAAGTTAGAGCTTACAGCTTACTGAATTTCATTAACACCCACAACTTCGTTCTTCCTCAGAAATCCTCTAATACAGAAACTTGTAGATCTATTCAAGGCTTAGAATGATTCACACTATAAAACAAACTTACAGAGGCACACGCGCTTCACTTTCCACCTCAAAGAAGAAAAGAAGTTAATCACTGTGATATACCGACGCGATGAGAATACGTCTAATAAGATGGAAAAAGCACTAGCTAACACCTAGTCGAACTGAAGGAAAACTCTGGTGCAACTATCCTCATTTCGCGTGTAATGTAACCATTGTAAGTTGAACAATAACGATTACGTGAAGGCTTTCGAAGCTTTACACCTTTCCGAAAACAGACATCTTCCACCTTCAGTGTGGCATCCGAAAATATCTGAATGTTCATCAGTGATGCATTTGTTGAGTACTTGGTCACCTGGAGACATTCCGTGTAACTATGAAGCTGATGAGGTTACTGCAAATAGCATAATCTATACATTCAATCTCTAAGCGTATAGCGATGCTCTAACTACTTGCTTAAGGTAGTTGAGATCAATAAAACCAAGGGCAAATGGTTAATAGGGTAAAATCTTCAATCTAACCGGAAAGATGTGACATATGCTAAATAGAAGCATCTTAATTGCGATCATCACAGGGAGGGAAGGAAATACTTGATAAAAGCCAACTGACCCAGCTTCAGTTATGACGATTTTTACTTACCTCTGCTTACTTTATCGTTAAGATCCTCTGTAATCACCTGATAAATTGATCCAAAATTGTTACTGGCGTCAATCTATTTGTAGAAATTGTGTGTTTTTTCGCTGAACTTTCTTGCTTATCTCTAAAATTTGGATTTTAGTCACCAATTATCAAGATATGAGACATCTTTCTTCGATTAATGTAAAAAGTAACAAAAGGCTTGATGTCAGCGCATGCGACTTGTTTTGGAAAACAGAGCAAGAAGATGCTTCTTATAGTTGAACTGCATTTTTCATTCAACTGCCTTTAATCTGAAGTTAACATTTCATTGATAACTGTGTGTTTATATTTAAACAAAAAAAAAAAACAACTGTGGCGCATCCATAGAAGCACACGGTGGGGAATTTGTCTTTGCCTTTGAGCACATGTTTTGATGGCTGATTACTTTATTTTTTTGATGCACAAGGAATAATAAGAAAACTAAATATGATCGTGCAACAGTGCGTGTCTTAGGCTACTTCACTTACCAATAGCCTATAGTATGCGTACTTTAAGCTAGTTGCCGTCGTCTTTAACTTATGTACCATACTTAAAGCACTGTATTCGATTGCTGGATTGCCCCTCTGGGTTGGACTTAAGGCAATAGAATCCTAAGATTCTCAGTAGATATAAAACAGTACTGGGATAATAAGGGTCTGGTAAGAGTTTAGTATAACCCTGGTTTTCCAACAAAGGGTTTTGGTACTCAATTTCCTTCTTAGAGAAGTGTGATCTAATATTTAATCTCTTGTGTGCAATTGATAGCGATTCCTATCCCTTCGTACCTCAAATGTCTACTTCTTCTCTCATTTCAACGAAGTCATACTTTTAACATATCGAGAACTGCTAGCCCCACTCTTGCCACTTTTATTGCAGTGTTGGCTTGCTTTAGCCTTCCAATGTCAATGTCATCGGCTGCACCTGCAGAAGTAAAAAAATACTTTAAAAAATTTTCCGTTTTTGACTTCTAAATTTCTTGCACTGATCTCAAATATCATGTAAAAAAAATTGATCTTCAGCATAAGCTTACGAATTTAGCAGGGATAGCGAAACAAGTCGTGGTTCTACATAGATTTTGTGAATTTAGACGGTCATACACGGAAATTCCTGTGTTTGCTTAGAATCTGCGCAGTGTAAAAATAAAACCTGCTGAGTTTAATCAGGGTAACTATTCACAAAAAGTTGCAGTTTCGGTTCACATACGAGTATTACCGCAGGCAAGACCATACACTAGACTGATACATCTATAGTTGAAGCATTTGAGGTGGTACTCCTTTTATGTATTAGGCTAGCATTACTTTAATTCCCATCCTTACTTTATTTGTGGTAAGGTGTTCGGGAATCGTGTTTGTTATCGTCATTCTGCCAGACAAGCTGATTTTCATCTTGAACGCCTGTGTCTATTTCTGAATGTCTGGAAGTCATTATATTTGACTTCGAAAAGCAACTATTCTAAATCCTTGGTAGAAATATTAAACATTATTTGTGGTATATTAACCCTGACCACAGCAAAGTAGTAGATTACATTCGAAGATTTGCTGAACGAAACATTAGTGTCCATTCGCTCTACCCGCCGTAGCCATCTCAGGCAATCGTTCGGCGTTGAATCTTCTCCTCCAAAGTCCGTTAATCCAAACGGGACCAAATAGGATTTTTCTCCCAAGGTGACTGAGGATATCTTCATCCACTTTAGATAGAGTCAATGTTTCTGTCCCATAAAGTAGGACTGGCTTTTTGGGATAGGGCCTACTACTCAATTGCATTCTTAGCCCAAAGAAACAGGGAAGAATGATTCCTCGTTTTATTTCTGTTGATGTGCTGTTGACAGAATTCGTAGCAGATCCAAGGTAGACAAAGTCCCATACTACCTCGAAATTATACTCGTAGATATCGATTGTTACGTTCTGTTCAATTATTGATGTTGTGTGCCCTTTCCTATTGACAGCATATGCTTGGTTTTCCCTCATTTACCTCTAAACCCATTTTGGCAGATTCCATGTTAATACTACCGAACGCACCTTTGACAGCCCGCTGTGTTTTCAGCATTTTATATCATCGGCGTACGACAGTAGATGCACAGACTTTTGAAAGATTGTGCTTCCAGTGTTCACTTATGAGTTTTCGCACAATTCTTTCAAGTATGACGTTAAGCAAGTCAAATGGCAGCACGTCACCTTGTCTAAAACTTTTTTTTGACATTGAAGATCTCGGTTACGTCGTTACTAACCTTTACGGAGCATCGTGCCCTCTCAATTGTCATTCTACACAGGGAGACGAGTTTGGCAGGGGTGCTAAAACTAGATAAGGTTCTATATAGCTCGTCTCTATAAATGCTTTCTTATACGGCCTTAAAATCGATGAAAAGATGGTGGGTATCAACTTTTACTTTTTTTTTGGAATATTTTCTGGACCCGCGGAAGTGTGAAAATTTAGTCGATTGTGGATTTTCCTGGTCTGAAACCGCACCAGTAGGGGCCAATCAGATTGTTGGCGAAGGGTTTCACATGTTCTCACAATATGGCAGATAAGATCTTGTACCTGATATCGAGGGAACTTATACCTCTATTGTAGGTAAAATTGAGGGGGTCTCGCTTTTTATGGGTCAAGCATACGGTACTGAGATTCCATTCATCAGGCAGACACTCTTCTGCCCAGATGGTGCATACCCTCCATAAAGTCATTTCCAGCAGCTTTAAATACCTCGGCCGGTAAGCCATCAGTACCGATGCTAAGATTCTGTCGGACTCTTGCGATTGCTGCTTTTCTACGTTATACCTTCTCACAGTAGGTCTTTTTTGTTGTGGCGGTTGGAAAATCCGCGTTCGCATCTTGACTACAACAAGGTTGTGATCCGAGTCAATATTGGCTGCACGGAACGTTCGGACGTCCAGAATACTTTAGGCATGCCTTACGTCTATTGCAAAATTATCAATTTGATTAGCAGTTAATGATGCGGAGACCACCATGTCGTCTAGCATATATTGAAGTAGGGAAACCATATGCTTTCCATAGTAATATTTCGTCCAGCCGCAAAGGCGATAAGCTTAAGTCCATTGCTAGACTTGGTGTCGTGTTAAAAATTATATATTAAAACTTTTTTAAAATAATTTGAATGCAATATTTTGGACATTGCTCATTTCGCGGATCTTTAACGGCATCATCTCTTATTGAGTGGGTGTGCAGGCCTTTATAATACTTATGTTGCATTTTAAGCGCATTCGTATAATATTGTAAATTAAAAAAAAAACAATTTCGTTATCCAATGGCACCTATATATTTTTTTTTATAATTTACGCGCGCCTAGGGGGTTATGATACCCTTTTACTGTTGCCTGGGCGCGGGCGGAAAGTTAGAAGAGAGATTTTATTCACTCGGAATGGATTCAGGTTGTGAATTTTAACGGTTGTTTTGTGCTTGAAAACCCTAAAACAGCCAAATCTACATGTCAGTGTTATGCCTTCACACGCAGATTTTTCTGACTGAGTTCCAATTACACAAATGAAAACTTTGTCGTGGCTAGGATTCGAACCTTGACCCTCCGAGTAAGAAGCGATTGCTAGTACCACTACACCACGGCCACCCCCTATATGTATATGTATGTCCTTATCTTCAATGCAATCTATATACATATATTGGAGGTGATGAAAAACACTGTTTTTTCTTCTTTTCATTTTCGGGCCGTAATTCGGATTTTCTGAATAGCAGTTATACCAGCTGTGTTTTCTTTCGAGTCCAAGAGGACTGTAAAGAATACTGAAATTACATGTGCAGATCCGAAGGTCAATGCCATTTTAACTTTTACAGGCTCCTTAGCAGTATTTTATTAGCTATTCTGTTGTAGGTTAATGGCTATTCCAGAGGTGGTTTTTTTGAGTGGGGCAGTTAATACTACGTATAGTCCTTATTCTGGAGGCCAGAAATTCTACTCTAACTTTTACCACCGATAAAACAATTACTTGTTGAGCACTTGAGATATTGCGCTATTGGTTCAGACCAAGCTCTGGATAGTCAGCAGTTAACTACTCAATTGACACTCGAAGATCGGATCATTCTATCTCATTCTTATATTCCACTTAAGCGTTTCGTTTGTTGATACCTAAAACTCTGAAAACATAAAAATTTCTTGGGCCCCTTAGTATCTCATGTGAATCTTGGAGAAGTTTGCCATTTAGGAGACATACGAGTACATACAAGAATATGAGCTGGTGTCTTTGGATCACCGGTAGCCTAAATTTTGTATATTTTATTTGTATTGGATTTACATATTACATTCAACAAAACTTGCACTTACATATACATAGAAGATAGGGATAATTTTAAACCAACATTTATAATTCACAATAACATTAAATATTATATACGAACAGTGAATCTGCGCATCTTCCGTGGTTAGTTCGGATCGCTTTGAGCGTCGACCAGAGGCTGCTCGGTAAGTCAAATCCAAAGGGTCGGCATGATTGGTTCAGGATGGTGATACTCGTATTATCAGCTTCCTTTGATGCTGTTCATTCTGATGACCAGGTTGTACTCACTTTGAAAGCATCATACTCAAGTTTTTCAGCCAGCTTTATGGTTGGGTGCCGAGACTTTAGTCTTTCAGTTTCGTGTTTGACAGCGCTTTAGTACATTCCTTCAATAGCATACTTAAACAGAAAGTCATCGTATTAGCGTTGAACTTATGGTGCCGGAAATGAGTCTCATGGTGTTTTTGAGTTGGGTGTCCACCTTGCGCACATGTGCACTATTCAACCACACTGGAGCGCAGTATTCCGCTATGTAGAATACGACTGCAAATGCGGCAGTATGAGACGTTGATGCACTTGAATCCCAGGTTGATCCAGCGAGTTTTTGGATTATGTTGTTGTTTAAAATATACATTGAGTAGCTCATGATCTAAGGTTAGGTTTCTTCATGTGTTCGCTATGTCCATATCCTGAGTGGCGATTGCCAAACCATCTACATATCAAATATCCTCTTTTAGTCTCTGCTATATCGCTGATGTAAAGATTAAAAAGAAAAGGATAGAGAGTAGAGCGTTGCGGGAACCGTTGCCAATCTTTTGCACTTTGCTTGTATCATCATTGATGAAGACTTGAATCGGCGGTTTGAAAGTAGGTTGTTGATAAGACGGAATATACCATGGCATAGGATTGCTTGCAGTAATTTAAAGACAGCCCCATTCATCCAGACGGTATTGTACGCTGCGGTTAAGTCGGAAAAAGCAACGGATGTCCTTTTCTCAAATCCTGCCTCAATATGTTAAATCAATGATAGCACCTTGTCCGTACAATTTCTACTCGCACGAAATTGGGCTTATTCGATAGGTACGAACTAGTTGATGGAAAGCTTTATACGATTATACATAGATAAAGCTGTTTAGTGGTTTGTAGTAAGTCCTTAAGAGTACTATACATAGGATGGTAACTTGCCGTCGCTAGACTTACCGGAATTGAGAACGGTTATAACTTTCGTTCGTCTGAATGCCTTTGGGATTATGACTAATTCAAGTATGTTGCTGAAGAGTTTGGCTTGCCATGGCCTTATTTTTTTTCGATATGTGCAAAAAACTCCGGGTAGGAGACATCGAAATCTGACGCCTTTCGTGTTTTTACTGCCAAAAGAGCGGTACAAACCTCATCGGATATAAAACTGATCGTGAACTATGATGATTGTGGGTGTTGGTCTTGAGGTTTCTCAGAACCCGTTTTATGGTAACTGTATATTCCTTGTCCACGGGGGCACGTGAAACATCCACTTTGAGGTTAACCACTCTGTTCGGGTCCATGCCAAAATTTATGATGTTATAGCTACTGCCGCTTCAGAGTTCGCGAAGGAGATTCCATGATTTTTTTGCTAGAGCGGGTTAAGGTGAGGCATTTGACCGTTGATATCCTTTTTGTTTTTTTTGCGAGTCTTGTTATGAGATCTTTGCCTATTTCTGGTCTCCAGATATCCAACAAGGAATGTGCTCACTGCGAAAACCTCGGGGAATAAGTTTTTTGGCAGTTTCCGTAACCAAATCTACCGTAGTTCTGGGTCAGCAGCGGAATAAACCATAAGCATGAGTCGAGCTCGTAAGAAAAACTATACCCACCGGCCGGGGCAGGCTCCAGCGCGGCGAATATTAACTGAGTCTGCCCAATCCATTAGCATGCACCATTGTCGTCGTTGCTTTCATACATGTTATGGTGGCTTTTAACATTGCAAATGAAGGCTGTGAGAAGATCCGGAACTTCGTGGACATTAGGCGGTCATAGTGTTTCAGGGGGTTTGTTTACATTTACAATGTAAATGCCTCCAATTTGGGTCGCTATATAAAGATGTTGTTGCTGGAGCCTGCGCTAATCAGTTTTGCGTCAAACATGCCGTTTATTACGTAGTTCAGTTTTTTTTTTCAGTTTATATGCATTTTTATTATTTCACTTAATTTACTCTTACTTGCTAGACAAAAAATGCTTAAAAGTTAGCTTAATTAACTTAAAATTATCTTACTCTAACTTACTGGCCCCATGCGGGCACTCTAAGTTAAACCTAACACTTAAATTATGTCTTTCGACGTACCTTACTACTATACTATACTATTTCTATTCATTATAATTAAAACTAAGAAAACATTTTTTACAAAAAAAAAACTTAGTAACAGGACTTTTATCTCTATTTTATTATAAAAATTAAAACTAAAATCCTACAAACTACCTACAAATAAATTTTAATCTACTTAACCTACTTACATACATCTAATACATACTTATATACATATACATATATACATAATATATATACTTAATATATAAATACATGCATATATATATATGTTTTTTTTTTTTTGAATTTTTTATTTTTATTAATTTTTTTTTTGTTTTTATATATTTTTTTTTTCTTAAATCTAACTTACTCCTCCTTACTCCTACTTAAAACTATGTAAGCCGGCCATGGCTAAAAAAATTAGGCGACCCACTTTTCTTCACATGAAGCTATCAAGTATTGGAGGAATTCGACGACGAAGCATCCTCTCCCACAAAAAGCCACCAAAATTGATGGTGCTGCTGAGCAACATCCCTCCTATCGCGACTCCCTACCGCCCTACTGAACCGGAGACGCTCCGCACTGCCGTGTGCGACGTCTCTGTCGTAGTTGAGTCGCCTGTCCGCAGCTGTTCGAGCAACGTGGAAGATTAGCGGCACAGCCAATCTGTCCTGGATCAGACCTTTGCTATCAAGGTAGAGGAACGCTTCTGGAGGAATATAGCCGTCAAAGCGAACTCTCTCATGATACATATAATTAGGGTAGTAAGCCCCAGAGATCAGGTTGTTCGACGATGTCATTGCTCTTGCAATGTGCCCTCGAGTCAACTTAATAACAAAATTGTCCACTCTTATTAGGTTCGCCCTATTGTACAAGACCTCATTGCGATAGAATTTTATGTACTTAGATTCTGGTGTTCTGTATAACCGAAGACAAGCCCTAAGGCAAGCCCTCTCAAACACCCGAATCTTTTCCAATAAACTTGCTCTCACGTTGAACCACACGGGACATCCAAACACAAGCATAGGCCGGATAAGGGCCATGTAGCAGATCACCTTCACCCTCGCATCGAGTTGGCTGTTGTAAAACAGTCTCCTTGTAAGGGCAAAAGCACCTCTGGCTCTGGCCAGAGCAACATCTATATTTGTTTGTTAAAATACAGATATTGATCTAGCCAGATCCCAAGGTATCTGACTACATTTCGACAAGCAAGTGGCTGTCCATGTTGTCCGACGATAGAGAACTTTCGCCAACTTTCTGGTATCCCTAGAGGCCCCAGACAAAGGCGTCCTAAACAGAATGGTTTCCGATTTCTGAAAGTTGATTTTCAACTTCCAGTCATCGCAATATTGTTTAATTTTGTCGAAGTCACGTTGCAAAAGTGTATTAATGACCTCAATCTTTGGACCTGATCTGTACGCGATTAAGTCGTCTGCGTACGCTATGGCATGGTGAAGTGAACCTATCAGATCACTTGTGTAAATGTTAAATAGGATCGGCGAATTTACCGCACCTTGTTGCAGACCGTTATTAATGTTAAATGTTCCAGCGGAAGTCACATCGCCATTCTTCACGATGAACTGTCTACTGGAGAGCATATCAAAAAGAATATGCAGCAGTGGTTTACTAATGCCCAACCTGTCCAGCTTGAAGAAGAGTCCCTCTAACCATACGGTGTCGAAGGCCTTTTCCAAGTCAATCAGGCAGGCACCAGTGCACTGTTTTTTGCCTTTGTTCCATTGGATATCAGAAACCAGTTTAGACGCAGTATGAATGATATCATGCCCCGCCTTGAAACCGAATTGATTATCCGGGACTATATGTTTGTCCTCAACCCACTTAGTCAGGACTCTATTGATCACCTTCTCAAAAACTTTACTGATGTTTGGAAGAAGACTAATCGAGCGGAGATTCGCCGGATTGGAAGTATCTTTATTCCTTTTGGGAATGGGATGTACCACCGCTGTTTTCCAATGCGCTGGATAATGTGCATTATTCATTGCATTATTAAACAGGGTGGTATAAATGTCCACCGCTTCTAGTGGGAGATGTCGAAGCACAATGTTCGGTATTTCATCGATTCAAAGATCGTTTGGAGCTCTTCCTTCGAAATGAACGGTGGTAATACCCTTTCGTTGGTGATGACATTATTTGCCATATTCTCGTCACTGAACTGGGTGAAACCCGAGCTCTCGAATCGCCAACTCGCAATTTCATTTCGAAGGCAGGAATTGTGCACAAGTACTCGTGGTTGGGGCCAATGATGTCATTCGCCTTGTACACTTCCTGGAAAGTCGCTCCTATAGCCTCTACCTTCTCCTGCGGATCCTCGACCACAAAGAAGTTGTCATCATCAACGGCCTCATTTGGATATTATTACGTAGATTACTGTCCGTATGATAGGTGGAAAGCGACTCCGATCAGGCAGTAGCCACAAACAGTTCTTCTAGCCTTTTAAGGATCGTCCGATGCAGTAGGTGTCTCTTGGATGACGGCTACTTCGATGTTACTAGTCAGTAATTGCTTCGATAACTGGACGCTTTTGGATTTGCTTATGACTTCGATGTTAAGTACGTATATTTGAAAAGAAAATTCGATACTTCTTGTCAGTTGGAAGAGTGGCGGTTGTGCTGGTTATTATGAACATGGTAATATTAGCGCTGGTATTTGCGTTACTGTTGTTTTGTTTGCAATTGGTTAATTTGTAGTACGGCCAGTAGGGCTATTTTCTCATCTGGCTTCCTTAACCGATAGATTATTTAGGGCTATCCAGGGTGTACCACGGGGAGCCGATGTACGTATATTATACCTCGGTTGCCAAACTATTAATTGTACATGGATAAACGAACTGGCTAATGAAATAATTGAAGCCTTTCTTATAGAGGTTTAATCTGTTCATTTGGTATTCGTAGATGATTTTGATTGCTCCAACTATTTTTTTGTTAAAAAGATCTCTCTTTGGTAGCTGCATGTTTCCACTACCTTTAAGTTTAACAACGCATTTAAATGTCTGAAAATTTTGTAAATACTTAGTTTATTGGCTCCTACGGCCGTTATCAGAAGGGTTGTGTTCTGTTTTTTTTTTTAGTGAAGGACTTTTATAAATCTAATCGAACTTTAGCTATTACTCACGGCGCATAAAAGTCCATTGTTCTGTTCTAATTCCTTCGTTTCATTGTACCCCCTCCCCAACTATAACGTTCGAATTGAAAAGGATTATATTAAACTTTTAAATTGCGAAAAGAGGGGAAAAAAAGAAAAATAGAAAGTAACGAAAATGGGAACAACAACAACCGAATCGAAACAAAAATAAGAAGTAACCGAAGGGAAAGGCTCCCCAAAAACGACAAAAAGAAAGAACGTAACGAAAAGTTTCTCTCTCTTGTTATTTTTAATGGGATGCAATAATCGTTAAATGTTTGGCGCATTGGAATGATACCGAATTTCAAAAGCAGTCGAGACGGAACGGGGCCGTATGAACGTTTTTGGTAGTCGGGGTTAGAGAGGGGAATGGAAAATTGTAGGGTTTTTTCTAATATATCTATAGATATAGACTTTTCCATCCCAGTGGATATCTGTTTAAAATTCAAAGGATTTTCCTTTCTTTTGTGTGTGCAACTAGCAGCACATTTATATGCGATGTTAATGCAAAACAGAGACATACTCGGTATAAATGAGACCAAGTTAAACCAGGATGTTGAGAGGGCGCGAGCGGGAAAGGACCTTTCATCCCATGCATGAAGTCACATACAGAGTAGTACCTGTTAGCAAGGTCTCTATAAATATTTTAGAATTCAAATCAAGATTTTGCGGACTTTGTAAAGTGGTTCTTTTGGAAGCTTTTGTAAATAGCTATGAGTATTTGTGACAGAAGAAAGGAAGATGTGAGCATTTGGTGTTAGTTGGTGTCGGAGTTGGAAATGGTTGACTGCAAGGATGCAATGTTACGAGAAGAGCATCATTGTCACTTGTGGAGATATATTTAAAATTTTAATTTAAGGACTCCCAAGTTGGTAATTGTAGAGGAATAACATATGTTTTACAGGGAGTGCTTTAAATGAAAGTACGTGCTGAATGATGGAAATGTTTTATTATGCATTAAAGTGTCGTTTGATTTTTTAAATCAACCAAAATAAGTGTTGAAGGAAAATATGCATTCCATAGTGATTAGAAAGAGGACTGTTAAAATACTCAGTGTCCTAGATAAACAGGCAGAGTATTAAAATTAAAGCCATTTCGAGAGAAGATAATACATATAATGAATTCTCAACGACTCTAGCACTGGTGAAAAATTTGTATGTTAAGTCTCTTGAGATAAAGTAAATGCTGCCTTTGAAAAGATGGCAGATATGGTTCACATGACTGCAGGCATATAGGATACATAATAAACAAAAAAATCTTTTTAATGTGTAAGTTTAAGCAAACGTCAGTTATTATACATGCCCTGGGAGAGGTAACAGATTGAGAAAATACGAAAAGTTTGACTAAATTTCTGCTTATCCGTCACAAGTGGGAAAAAAGTGGCGGGTAATGTCAGCTGCATACAAATGGTGGTGAATTGCTGTCTTCTGTGGTGGGTGGTACGAAATATAGGACTACACCGCTTAAAATGATCAAAATCATGGCTTATACCTTAGATAAGTTAATTAACTTGGACCGCTATGCTCTTTAAAACTACTGTAGTAGACGTGCAAGAAACCTACAAATTGCCTAGCAACGCAGAAAATAAACAGAAAGTAATTACGAGTAAGCAGGATTCTAAAATTGGTGTGTGAAAAATAGTGGAAAATGGAATACATGACCAAGTAATATTAGTTACTACTTTTGTTATATTAACCCCATTGAAATAGAGTAAAATGCACCTATAACATAGTAATCCTTAGTTTCGTTTTGTTCAAATGATTATAAAAATATTATATTATTCTAAGGTTTTCTCTATACGCTGCCATATGGCAATTGTGGGCTAGTTTGGGTACGTGGCTGTGTGAAGCGCTTTACATTCAGTTTACATTGTTTTTTTCTCGTCATTTGCGTAAGATACACTTTGTTCTATTTTCTGTACTATTTCTGGTTAGGAGAATTATCTATCTTGATATCTATTCTGTTGAAGAAAAATAACTTTGCGCTAAGCTCTCGACCAGTTAGAACAGCTGATTGAAGAGGGTAAAGGAAATTTTGATTTGCCTAAAAAAAATTATATCGAACCTCCTATTTTGGATGGTGAAGAGTCTGGTGAAGATGATGCACCAGATGAAGATAGTGGTATTCCGGACCACGTATGGCCAGAACAATTAAAAACTCCTTGTGAAATTGTTACAGCAACAGGAACTCATTTTGTTGGCTTAGATAAACAAGATAATTTCACACAAGATTTTAATTTAAATAAACCTCTTCTTCTTTATTTCACACAAATGTTTTTAGTTGAAAGAACGAATATTTGTCTGTTTTTATGCTTGTTGTTGGTATACCCGTGACACCTTTAGATTTGATATCGAGTTCGGTGGTACCACCGGAAAAACGATTGAGATGTATTCAGCCACCATGCTCTAACGTACTACTACCGCGATCCAATAGAAATACAGATTTCAAGTGGTCGAAGTGCAACCAATCTGTTTTGATTGCAATATTTCCCTCCACGAATTATGAAGATTGTAGAAATTTAGTTCCTCACAAACAATTTGAGAAGTGTTTCGATGATAATTTACTCCAACATATCATTGGGGAGTCAAATAGGTACGCAATATATCGAAATAAACCTCACCCAAATTTCACGATTGCCGAACTTCGAACATGGCTTGCAATCTTAATTATTTCTGGTTATAAAAATCCTTCATCAATGCGAAATATGTGGAGCTAAGACGAAGATTTAAAGGATATTTTAGAAACAAAAAGTATGAGGCGAAATATGTTTCGAAAAATTGTGCAATATTTGCACTTTGGAGACAATTATAAAGGCAGTACTAGAGAAAGTCCAAATCCAGACAAAATGTGGAAATTGCGCCCTTTGGCGGATCAATAAAAACCAAAAATGACACAAAACTTTCATCCTGAGCAAAATTTATCGTATGATGAAAGCATGAGAGGCTATTTTGTATTATAGGAAAGCCGCTGAGATTTGGATTCAAAGTACGGTCATTATGTACACCATCAGGGTACATAATTAATTTCGAAATTTATCAAGGCAAAAATCCTCGTTCTAACCAGGATATTGAATAAGGCTTTGGAAAGTGCTGCGCGCCCTTAATTGAAATGACTGATGACCTTCCTTTATTGCTTTAAACTTAAAATTTTCCTTTGTAAGACGACCCGTACCCAAATTGGCCCATGGTTGCCATATAGCAACAGGACATTCCTCCTTATCCTGTGATAACTTTTTGATAAAAGTCGCATATTTTTGTCACCTAGGACCAATTAACTTCACCAAAGATTTCTTTTTCCCATTGTATTGTATAATTGTAACAATTGTATTTAATCTTAAGTTATAAATTTCCTTAAATTAATTTAATGCATCCGTCACTAGTTTTTTTAACGAAAGGATGTATCATATATTCCTCAATGTAAATTGATGTAATATCTATTAAGTTTATTAATACATTGTTTAATTATGTGCTCATTGCTTGGAATAAATAAATGAAATGAAAAAAATAAAAAAAAATTGTCGAAAAAAAAACTCTGGAATAATTTGGGTTAATTAGAAATTGGACTAAGACACATGTTCTAAAATAAAATATTCCGGCAAACATTCGCCTGTTAAAAGGTCGTTAAAAAAAAACTTGTTTTAAAAGGCTTATTTTTTGTGACTTGTCCAATTGCGAACAGACCACTTAAAACGAGACCTATGATTTGGAGTATAGTGAAGAAAATCAACTCGGTAATTAGGCTACTAATGGTCCGATTGCTTAATGCCTTAGGGTTAGAGGAAGTACAGAATGCGTCGTTAAGGTGACTTGGGATTGCTATGAAAGACTGGATGAGGGCGTTCTCTATGATAACTCTAAATGCAGAAGTACATCTGTTATGGTTCTCAGCGGAACACTTTTAATCAAGGACCTAGAAGCGCGTTAAATAAATGGTTGGATCGAGATTAGATAGACTATGTTTGCTTACTAGTTGCAGAAATACTCTAGTTTCGCTTGTATGTCTTTTTATTTAGTAGTGGTACGTCAAAAACGATAACATGGATAATTGTTATAGCACTAAGATTTTATTTTTGAATAAAAAGAGCAATTTGTTGTTGTGATTTACACATCGCTAAAATCTTGAAAATCTTTTCAACATATGCAGTTTCTTCAAAACACAAAAAAAGTACACCTGATGCAAGGCAGTCAGAGTTCTGCCGTAAAAAGCTACGTTTACTCGTTCAGAGGATATCGTTTGATGACTCCCGCTGTTCTATTAAATTCTGAACAAAGATCACAGATTCTCTTTCACATCATGCTAACAAATCGACACCAGATTCAAAGTAAAGCGCGTTTTTTTATAAAGGTTTGGTTTTTACACTGGCGACACTGTTTCTAGAGATTGTCAATTTGACAGTTGATTTGTGGTTAGTACGTTTGCCATTTTACGATGAATGGATTAACGCCAAAACAACGCATACGAATTGTGCAAACTTATTTTGAAAACCATGCTTCGGTTCGCCAAACTTATCGTGCGCTACGTCCAATTTACGGTCGACATATTTATCCATCTGAGCAAGTTATTCGGAACATGATGAATCGTTTTCGCACGACGTACACTCTAGTGGATAACACGCATCCCCAAAGACGACAAACAGTGCGAACAGAAGAGTGGAGCGCAGTGTTGAGTAGAATCCGAATGAGTCGATTCGCCATAGTGCACAGCAATTGGAGCTATGCCCATCAACTTTGTGGAAGATTTTAGGGAAACACCTTGGCGTAAAAGCTTATAAGATCCAGCTTGTGCAAGAGTTGAAACCGCGTGACCATTATATGCGTTGTAGGTTCGATGAATGGGCCAAAAGCATGATTCAACTTGATCCTCTTTTTCAACGCAAAATTTTGTTCTCCGATGAGGCCCATTTTTGGTTAAATAGATATGTAAAAAAGCAAAATTGCCGAATTTAGAGTGAAGAAAACCCTGAAGCCTTTGTCGAGACGCCTTTACAACCATTAAAACTCAATTTTTGATATGCTTTATGGGCTGGTGGAATCATCGGCCCATATTTTTTTAACGACGATGCCAGGCAAAATGCTACCGTCAATAGAGAGAGCTATATAAATATGATTTCTGACTTTTTCGTTTCTCAGTTGAGTGACATTGACGTGACAGAGCCTGGGTTTCAACAATATGGCGCAACATGCCACATGGCGCGCAGCACCATCAATTTATTGCTGATCGCAAAATTTCGTGTAATGGACCTGTGAACTGGCCTTCACGGTCCTGTGATCTCACACATTTATATTACTTTCTTTGAGGTTATGTGAAGTCACTAGTCTATGCCGAGACTTTGGACGATTTGGAAGTCAACATTCGCCGTGTTATTGCTGATATACGATCCCAGTTGCTCGATAAAGTTGTCGAAAATTGTACTTCAAGATTGCGCTTCATTCGAGGTAGCCGTCGCATGCATATGTCCGATATTATATTTAAACACTAATGGCATAAGATTATCTATTTAATCGAGCTAATTTGATGGAATAATAACATTATTTTCAAGTTTATTTCATATTGAATTTGAATACCTCAAAAAAAAAACACCTTTATAATAATTTTGAAGGTTGAACAATTTCCTTCATATTTAGATGACATAATCTTGCATAAGTTACGAAGGGCCTAATTAATTACTCATAAGCAGCTATATAATAATCTGGGTCACTTTATAAGATCCTTATCATTATGTGCTTTGGGTGAGGGATTCTTAGTGTGGTCTTAGTCTTCTTTGTGGGAGAGATGTTTTACGAATTAAATTTCTGTCCCAAAAGCGACGTGATCTGGTCAAAAGGATGTGCTTAGAGCTATTAGTGTGGTTAGGTCCAAAGAATTTTTGAATCCATGCTAGTGGGAGAGAATAGTAAGGGAAACCTTACCTAAGGTGGACTTGACAAAGATTATCAGCTAACTCGCCGTACCGAAGCTAGATCGATGATATTGAACTACGAAGTTTAAGTAATAGCTTAATAGTAGTACAGTGGGCAAGTGAGGTAGTTGGCCTTTATTCGGAAAAATAATGACTGAGTTATACCGTAGAGAAATCGACATAATGTACGAGTACAGCAAACCCTAATGCCTATAAAATGGGGCTGTTACATATGTGCCTTAAGAGGACGCTGTTTCAGGGTATCAAAAATGTAGACATTCCCCTATTCTTTGAAGAGCTCCGATAGATTATTTGGTAGAGTGCTAAATTTCTGTAGACAAGATGTGAATCTGAATTTTGAAAAATGACGCGATCGATGTCATTTGTATTTTTCCATTCTGTTAGATTGGTTTCACGTATTCTTATGTCTGCATTGTGGTTGAGAAAAATATTCCTCTACTCTTTGTAACACTTATTTGTCCGTATGTGTAACTCTTTTCCCAAGAATCTGGTTTAGCCATCTATTATCGTGATCATAAATATATATATTTCATTTTTAGCTTCCCATTTAAACAAAAGAGAAATTTCAGCCATAATATAAAATAAAAAGATAGTTCAATGATCCCAGTATACTACCATATTTGCAAGACTGCACTGCATCTAATTTATCTCCACCGTATGTTTCTCCCAATCTAATCTGGTGTCTTTATGAAGCACCATCACCTTACCCTCATTGGGATTTATTTCTAAGAAGTTCGTACGGTAATACCCTTAAATTGCTTGATTACAAACGGCAATGGGTCTATTGTACCAGCAGGATTCAAAATATCGTCTGTAAAAGTAATCATAATTACAATACTAACTATTTTGCACTACACATACCATCCAGTAGTGCATCTAATATGCCGGCAAGAAAAGATGCAAATAGGTGGGGGTTCAAAGGACATTCTTTTCAATTTTACCTCAAACAACGTGGTGAACCTTTTGCGGTTTGACTTATTGTTTCTGTGAAATTCTATCGCTATGTAATATAACGTACATAATTTTTTTTTATGTTCTTTAAAGACCCTCTTAAGTCAATGATTCTTTCGTATATCCGTGCATTGTTAAGATATGGTTGTTAGTTGAAAAAATTGATTCGGTCATCTAAGAGGAGGTATGCATAATCCTAATTGTGATTAACTATATTGGGATAATGTACTCGTAGAGGAGGTGAATTATTTGTAATTGCAAAGCTACACTATGCCTTCTGCCCAACCCTTCACCTACCTTAAAAATAGTTTTATAATATTTTAGTTGAGCCCTCTTAGCACAGAAGAAAGATTGAATCCACTGATCCCGATAATATCATGGGCAATGGGATCTCGAGAAATAAATTTAACCCGGCAAGCCTAAGATGAACATCTTCCATGATCTTAGCATGCATTTGAATTGCCTTTGTTAGCACTTCCATCGATAATTAGGTTTCTCGTAAGCAAAACTGTATATGTAAATGCAAAAAGATAATATTCTGCGTTTTGGAAGACTACGCAATAAATTCTCGTCATCCCTAAAAATTCAAACTCATTCTGTATATCTTTCAATGAAAAGGACTACAAGCTATTAACTGGTGTCCTAAAATGGCATAGTGCTGTTACTAATTTCTTCTAATACTCGTTCTGTGAATGACGACGACACTGTAAAGCACTATCAGGTCGTAGATACTTGTGCTGATGTAGTGGGTACTCTAGGATACCTTTTCTAGAATTATAAAATATTAAAAAGTTTTGCTAAATGGAATAAGTATGGATTACAATAAACTAATTCGCTTTCGTAGTGTTATGTATATCAGAAAATAGAGCATAATTTTGAACTTTCTGGTTTGGAGTCATAAGACCACAATTTCAAATAACTTAGCTTGATTCAAAGACTTGAAGCCGTCGCTAGTTCTCGATTATTGAACTGGAAGAGCACCTTAGTTTATCAAATGTAACTCACCCATTCATTTGTCGAGTGTGCAGACAATTTGGATTGACAACAAGCCCCATAAAAATAATAACGTTTGCGTTATGATTGTGGCTACTTGTAATGTACATTACAAGTATAATTCCACTTTCATATGAAATTTATGAAAATGATAGCAACTTTATTCAAGATAGAATAAACCCTCTTGTCAATTTGTTTTTACTGGGTACCAAGTTGGTATTACCCCTCCTTTCTAATTAGCTAGACCTCATTTTACATGACCGTAATGATGGGACACCAAAAATTGCCATTAAATGGATGAAAATTGCAAAGAATTGCCATCATAATTTCAGAGATTTTCCTAATTTCTTCACGTTCGCCGACATTATGAGAACCTGCGTGCTTCATTTAATTATCTACAAAAAACCAACAACCGATCCCTGTTGCCTTGGTGAATACATTTTTCTATTTTCCTATCTTTTTTTTTTTTACAAAAGCACTAAGGAGTAGAATACAAATTCCTTAAAGAAACTTAATAAAGTAAGGCTATAGGTTTGAGAGGTAGGTGGTGAAGGGTGCATAGATACAAATACAGCCACAGCTGCACAAAACAGGACATGCTAGGATACTACATAGTACCATTCAAGAACCCATTAAGACGGTATGTTCCATACAAAATACAATGTTCTTACGAAAAGCCCCACAGATCAGAAAAAAAGGGGAAAGATATTAAAAAAAAAAACAAGAAGATAAACGCCAAAGGGAAGTAAAAAAAGAAAGGAGAACGCCTTGAAGACGTTATAACGACTATTAAAAGCAATTTGAAGCACGTTGTACTATCTATTAAACGATGGAAAACATTTTCATTCTTCCATTCCTTTGAACATTTATAAAAGCTGCAGGAGTATATGTAAGTGTGAGTTCCTGTGGTGGTTTAGGATTGAGCACACGACATGGACCGGAGAATGAGAAGGAAAACAATACATTAAAAGCAATATGCACGCATCTAGAAATTTAAAGACATCTACGTGTTCCGATTGCAAAATCATTTGGAAATTCGAATAAAGAAAATCCTGGATACTAGAAAACAGTGTAGTTGTTCAGTTATTCATATAAATTGGTATTTATCTACAAATACTTGTACATCTGAATTATCTTTGGCTTTTTATAAAAATTTGTAAAAAGAAAATATCTTCATTTCTTCATGACTGAAGCATTTCAATAATTTTTTTCAAAATGACACTTCTCTGTAAGTCCAAGTTGGCTTCTTTAACTTGAAAAAATATCTAACTCTCTTGCTCTTCCTGGTAGGACACCATCTGAAATGAAGTGCAATAACTAAATTTAAGTGAACATAACATAAATCTCTTCTCTTATTACCCTTATCATGGAAGGCCTCATCTTCTTCCATTGCATCGTCTTCTGAAATTAACAAGGCTTAAAGCTTTGACTTGGATGTTTGTCTAACATGAGGGTCTGAAAAGAAAATTTATTAAGTTGATGCCAAAAATGGAGCAGATACAGTTAATGTATAGTATATGACAAGGGATTTAATTTTCAGCCATTGAAGCCAAGTGTAGTTCAACGAAAAGCAACTGAAAGTAGTGTATCACTCATTACAAAGCTAAGCATTAGAAACTCAATTGCATTTGACGTCCAAATAAGAAGCAATTGCCAGGAGAAATTTTCGTCAGATTTTCGTTATTGAAGTTAATTCCTTATCTTAAGTTACAACTTAAAAATTTCAGGTATCAGCGATAACATTATGTTTAAAATGTCGATGTCGTTTGCTATTTTTACTAGCAGTTACCATCGTCTCGCTAATGCAACTTCCCTTTCTTTGCTTGTAAATGTTCAACTGTAAATCAATACCATTACCATATGTAAGTAACTGTATTGAGTTTGAGAAGTTTATCCCTGGTTTTTTCTAACCTCTGCCGTTTCTGCACTAAATGAGTACCAAACATTCTCCGTTGTCGAACAGAAAGACGAGTTCTGCTGGAATCCCGATGTTTTTTCTGCATCGATCAACCGATACAGAGATTTGTCTAATCAAAATGCTAGAGACGATGATATAAAGATTGTTAAGTTTTTTTTGCGGATGATACGTCGTCTCTATAAAGGGTGATTTTCTTGCTGTTCAGTTTTTCAGTGTTCTATTTTTGACAGCTCACACGTGATTCGTGACATGTGTAAAAGTCAAACATGCTCAATTAGATTGTCATTTCAAGAGGAAAAGTCTTGCACAACAAAGCTTACAAATTATTGAATTTTATTGCTGAAATTCGTGCTCTCTGAAAAATGTTTTTCGCGCGCTACGACCATTTTATGCCCATCATAATCAACCTAATGAACAAGCAGTTCAAGCCATAATGGCCAAATTTGCACCGATTTCACCCTATACGACATCAAGCCACCTACTCGTATGAGTAGAGTGCATACAGGGGAAAATATTGCTGCTGTATCCGCCAGTGTTAATGTAGACCGTGATTTGTCCATCCGTCGCGGTTCGCAGCAATTGGGATCATGTGACTCGACCACGTGCAATATTTTATGCAAGGATCTTGGTCTAAAACCTTACAAGATACACCTCGTGCAAGAACTGAAGCCGGACCACCAGCCACAGCGTCGAATCTTCGGTTAGTGGGCCTTAGAAAAGCTTTTTTATCGAAAAATTATCTACAGCGACGAAGCGGGTTGAATGAGTATGTCATTAAACAAAATTGCCGTATTTGGTTCAATGAGCAACCTCAGACAATACAAGAGCTGCCAATGGTCCGGCGGAATCATTGGCCGCATTTTTTCAAAGATAACCGTGAGGACAACGTTACCGTCAATGGCACGCGCTATTGTTCAATGATTTTGAACTCTTTTTTTGCCCAAAATACACGATCTGAACCTGGTCGACATGTGATTTCAGCAAGATGGCGCTATATGCCACATAGCATGCGAGTCGATGGACCAATTGAGAAATGAGTGCGATGAATAATTTATCTCTCGTTTCACACCGGTGAATTGGCAGGCTAAATCGCCAGATTTGATGCCTTTAGACTAGTTTTTATGGGTATACGTCAAATCAGTCGTCTATGCCGATAAACCAGTGTCAATTTCAGCCTTGGAAGATAACATTACACGTGTTAGTAGCGAGATAACAGCCAATATGCTCGAAAAATTTATTCAAGTCAAGGTTATAAGAAATGGCTTTGAAGAAAAGATGTAAATTGTCCTTAAGCATATTGGATGGTCTAATATCTACACAATTAGAAAGGTTTTATGTACATATATTACAATAAATAAAATTGTTCTCTTTTAATCCTGGCACCCTACTTCATGTTGCGCCCCTGAACAATTTTATTGGTTATATTTTGTATGCTTCATTTTATCTTATTTTGTTGCATCCACTTTCGGGCATTTTCACTTTAAAGGTATTTTTGTGGTATTAGATGAAAACACATCCCTCTAAAGGCAGAACCTGGAATGATTGCTATTAATATTGAGGAAAAAGTGTCGGACTTCTGAAGTAAAAATTCAGATAATTTTCGTTTATGTTCAAAATTAATTTTATGAATCGATTTGTTGAAAATGATTTTCACATGCCTCTTTTGAAGCTAATTTTACGCCAGCAAGAGAGTGTTGCAGAGATCGGAACAAATGATAATCTGTGATGCAATTTCGGGGGTTTAGAGAATCCGATTGTCAATTTTTGTTTTATTATGTTGGTATACACCCCCTGTAGTGTGGTAAAATTATCAGCTGTATTCGTTGTTTACGTTGTCTGTGGCAGCCGCTAAGGTAAGAAGTGTTTTTATGAGCTCGGCGATTTTCGTTTGTTAAAAGAAATGGATCAAAGAATTTGTATCCATTTTTGTGTAAAAAGTGAAATAAAGTGTAGCCTATGGTGAGTCTGCTATGGGTAAAACAAGAGTTAACGAGTGGTATAAGCGTTCCCAAGATGGCTGTGAAGACGTTGAAGATGACGAGCGATGATGATGCCCCGGACACCCCAGCACATCAACAAACGACGAAAACGTGGAAAAAGTGAAAGAAATGTTTATGAATGATCGCCAAATCACAATCAGAGAACTCGCTGATGATGTTGGCATATCGATTGGCTCATACCATGAAATTTTTTCGAATGTTTTGTGTATAAAACGCGTTTCAACAAAATTTGTTCCAACGATACTGTAACGATACCTCAGCCTCCACATTAGCCAGACATGGTTCCGTGTGACTTTTTCCGATTTCCAAATATAAAGAGAACCTTAAAGGGCCGTCGTTTTACAAGCATAGTTAACATTAAATGCGCATTGGGAAAAAGCTAAAGGCTATCCCAAAGATCGAGTTCGAGGATTGGAAGAAGCGCTGGCACAAGTGCGCTATGAGGACTATTTTGAAGGCGACAACATTAATTTAGACGAATAACTAAATATTTTTTTCAAAAAACAAAATTCCCGTTATTTTTTGAACAAACCCCGTACATGATAGATGCATCATAACTTCCCAGATAAGGTCCTTCGATTTTTGCCGAGCATATGTGTTGTTGGTGTTGTCATAATGAAACACAACGCCTTCCCTTTGATCCGTTTTTTTAGCAGCTTGATTCATTAGCATTAATTGATGGCAATAGACATTCGAATTGATCATTTAATCAAGGGTTGCAGCTCAGAATTGGTGATAACCTTCCAATCCAATAAAATACAGCAACACCTTATTTGCCGTCAATCCTGTCTTTGCTACCATTCGTGAAGCTTCATCATCTTTTCTCGACTAAGATCGCTTTTACAAAAATTTGTCGTATGTGACCCAATATTAATTACTCGCTATCATTCGCTTCAAAAATGGCTCGATTTCGTTCCGCTTCAATAGCGATTCGCATATGGAATGATCTACTTTTTCCATCTCATCGACTTTTTCACTAATTGCCCGACCAAGGTGTGGTTCACGTCTCACATAAAAATTTTCATAACGAAAGCGAGTATATCAGTCGGTTTTGATAGAGTACCTTCACCATAAACTGTAGTCGCCTGAACCGCCTGCATGGCATTCTTCGCTTTATCGAGGTAAAATTGTAATAAATACCAAATTTTCTCAGAAATTTCACAACTTATTTGCTTTCAAATGCAACGAAGTAATCCCAATAGAATTGATGATCAATGATTTGCTGATCAGTCAACAGTCAAATAAAAAAACAGGGTTGACATATCCAAGCAACCGTTTTCAAGTTATGATACTTCAAAGTCAGGTAAACCTTTTTTCCGTTTCCACCCGAAATTTTTCCTTCAACCTAATATCATAGCTGAAAGTCCTAACAAAAGGTTTCAGATATACCATATAATATTTCAAATACAGATAGTAAATCCAATACGAGTTGTTCACGTTATTCGTTTGATACTCGTAGTATACGTTTAAGCTGAGCACATCAGCTGATTTTGGCAAGTTCAACGAAAGTTACCGTGATTCAAATAACAGGAACAAAGAAAAATTATTGGATTATTCAAATGCAAACACATTGCCTCACTAAATAGGTGATCCATAATAGAGAGACCTGTAGAATAGTCCTAAGATCCGCAAATTCAGCCAACTCTGTAACCGGCGCGGTAGGTGAAGTAGAAGACGTTGTCAGTCTAGTTTTGTTGCCAGGCAAAAAATTCTTCATCCAAATTAATACGACTTCCAACAAGGAAAGGATACTGGAATGCCTCTTGGAGAACTTTCAAACGTTGTTCATACAGGTTTGAATAAGAGACATCACATTCTAATTATGTTTTTAGACTTCAGCAAAGCTTTTGACACAGAATAAGACGCAACATAGCGCAATGGATATAAAACTATCTAACAGATAATACGCCAATGGTAAAAGTTTCTAATGTGTTCAACGACGTAACAATGAGCAAGTATGGTGTCCTACAAGCTTCTAAAAGGCTCTAAACTGGGACCAATTTTATTCGTACTCTTGGACTTCCACGGGTTTTTACAAAATCAACCGCGTAATTCAGATGCTACTAAAACCAAAATGATCCACATACGAAATCCACAATCCAACAGCTGTATTGAATGTGTACCAGAGGACTGAAGGTTGCAGAACAACAAGAAGAATCGAAGTCATTGAGGTTTTTAAAAAAAATAAATACAATACCTCGGAATCATCATAGATGATCACTTTACTTGGCGTGAGTACATTAATAAACTTCGTCTACAATTGAAGAGTGCAGTTGTTGCGATGGCATACATCCAGAAATATACCACAATCGAAGTCCAGAGAAAAGTTAGCTTGGCGAAACGCCTACAAAAGTTATCCCGGCACTATCTGGAGCATTCAACGCCACTTAGTAACAATCATAAGTAATAACAACGCTAATTTCAGAGTTTTAGATGTCAATAGCATATTTAGCAAGACGACACTAATCGAATGTTACAATAAAAAGAGATTCAGAAGTCAGAATCAGAATACAAGAAGACGAGTCCAACAAATACTCGAAACTCTGGCAATCAGCAACAACTACGGACAAAGACAACTAGTCCATGGGATTCCAATGCTTTTTAACACGTTACCAGCCAACCTTATTTATTTGATTTAAAAAAAACTCAAAAAACATCTTAAATTGTATTTTTGAACAATTGTTCATAACCTTTTTCCATTTTTTGTTTTTTTTAATTTTAGTTAAATTTTCATCAAGCTTCTTAAGCATTAACAAAACTAATCTAACGACCTGCAGATAAGCCCTTCGCTTTGCGCTTTTCTTGAATAAATAAATAAATAATAGCGGTTGGATGCTTTAATTGTGTTTTTTTTATTTTCTAATTAAAAAATTTAATCAGGGTTATAAGAATTAAGTAATGTTCCGAACAACATGAATACTCATATCTCTAACTCTCATTTAGCTGAATGTCATTCGTCTATTGTAATTTTTATAGCTTATGACAAGTTTCTGAGCGAATGGTTTCAGTTAAATGAATACAGAAGGTACGAGTATGTGTAACATTTTATAAGTTAATTTAGATCTGCTTTCATGGGGCCAGCTGTCTAATTTTATATAGAGTCGTCTTTAATATACAATCAATCAATACAATGTGTCTCGATGTCTCTTTGAAAAGGCGAGAGTTTGATTTCAACCCTTAAGGAGCTCGCTACATATTGCAACGACTTTGTGAATAAAAAAGTATCTTCTTATCAAGTTATGTTTACAATCTAAATACTAGCCCAAATTCAACGAAGACTGACTGATCTTAAGGAATCGTTGTGACTTTGGAGATCAAAATAATGTCATTATTCTCGAAGGGCTAATATTTTTCTTTGGAATGCTTGATAGTGGTATATTAGTAAGATTTTGCCTTAGTTCATAATCACATTTCATACAGAGTAAAATTCTTCGAATAACACCATCCCGTCGGCAATTTTAATATTACATACGTATCTCTACGAGTATCTCTATTCAAAGATTTATTCACTTGTGAATGTGATTTCAATGTTATAGTTGTTATAAAAACTTGGTTGCATAATAATATTAAAAATTCTGATTTTGTCAATCTAAATAAATATGAAGTCTTTAGAAAAGACTGTTTAGTGATGACTTTTCGCAATCAAAAATAACCTGCATTTTGATGATGTAAAGATACACGATCATATTAAGTTAATGGACCAAGTTATTGTTCGCTTTTCTTGCCATTACAAATCAGATGAAATGTTTGATCTAATTTGCCGTGCAAGCTATATCCCCCCTCAAAGCTGCTTTGAATTATAGTTATAAAATGCATACCGATAACATACTTTCTCTATCGGCTGCATCTAAATCAAATGGATTTATTTGTGTCTTTGGTGATTTTAATTTTAATATATCAAATATTAAATGGAAGTTCGTTTATGAGGATAAGATTTGAGTTCCGTTTAATGACTCTAGTGAAAAAGAAATCTATATAATAGATAATTTGTTCGGTATAAACATGGCTCAAATAAACAAAATATTTAATGATAATTATAAATTGTTGGACCTAATATGCTTAGACACTGAATTACATAAATCATTGAATATCAAGGTGGATTTCTATAAGTACTCTATCGCTCAAATTTATCCTAATATTAAGTTATATAACTTTAGCAAAGCCAATGTCCCTGTCCTGAAAACGTATTTAGCTCATTTTGACTGGCAAAGTATGTTTCAGAATAAAAACACTGAGGAGATGTAAGCAATTCTCTTAAATGTTACACATGAATGTATGAATTTCTATGTCCCACTGAAAAAAGCGATAGAAAACATCTTCAATGGTACAATAAATCTCTTCTTAATTTAAAAAATGCAAGAAATAAAGTTCATAAAGCATGTATTAAATCGAAACATTCTGAAAGTAGGATCAAATTTGAAAAGCTAAACTAAAGCCAATGAAATATTAAAAGCACTTCAAATTACTCCATTTGTTTGATCATGCCAAACTGCTCCACAACAAGTAAATTAGCATTCAAACCTCAATTTCCTTTTAAGTGCCAAAACTCATAAGCTAAAGTACAATTGACAATTCAAACGATTAAATGCATCGAAATTAATTGTCACACTCCTGACAGCTTACAGAAGATACTCTTTAAATATTTATTATGAACATTAACTAACTTCTACATACGTATTCGCAATTTGGTAATGGTGTTGCTCTCTGTGGTCGGTTGTGTGTGCAAATACTAAACCTTAGAAGCATCCCTCTCTAACTCTGGTATGTAGCCAAATTATTTGGCCGTTATCGGGCTTTATAGCCATTAGGGTTACCTCATAATACAGCCTAACATTGCACCCTGGGTTAGATGGCCCTTCCACTTTGCCAGATACCTATTTGTATATAGATAAATATACCATATGTGCTGGAAAGCACATACAAGTAAATTTCTCTCTCCTTTTAGATACATTCATCCGCCTAAAGCATAGAGACACTATTTTGTCATTAAGTGCGGAATTACACTTTATTGCAAATTGCTTTTCTCTTCCTCATTTGATTGCAGTTTCATACAATTTCTGAATGCCTTCTAGTTCTCTCGATTTAGCACAGCCAACAACAACGTTCCCAACTCGAAATTGGGAAAGGGTCTACCTATGTACATAGCCATAGTTAAATATAGGTACAGTACAGAGTACCTTATTCGTACCTGCGGGTAGTATGTAGATACTATATACAAGTAGAAATCGTGGAGCTGCTATAAAAGACCATATCAATAAATTGCTCTCACCTAATCCAATGTGTGTATGCTATTAGAATGTTGTTGCTGTCGGTGTTTGATTTTGTTTTATTTTATTCCATATGTTCACCGAATCTCATCGTTACAAAACCCCTTCTCCAACTTAGAATACACTACCCCAATCCCGAAATCAAATTCAAAAGGGGGCAGTAACGACTTTACTGGTATTCGGTATCCAGAGGAAATTATAAAGATCTACGATTACATGATTTTGCATGTACCATGGCATGAACCCGACATTAAATGGTATCAAACACGCATAAATATTGGCATTATCGCAGCAAAATGGGCGCAGATATTGTTGGAAATAATCGGTAATTGCCTGCCTGGAGATTGTAGATACATACAGTCGAGCACTTATACGATGTGCATATCTATGTATATATATCTATCTTGCGAAACAAGTGACTGAAAAGTGTACAAGTCCAAGTTCTCTGTATTTTGTCAATGTTACAGCTGTCTATAGAGTATAGAGTGTCTTGTTTTTTCCTTCCCCCTCCCACAAATTCAGTGAATTTTTTTTTTCGTTTCGTTTGGAAAACAAATTATGTAGTTAAATTGATAAATTGGATCGTTTGCGGCACATTCAAACAAGAAACTACAACAAAAGATACATATTTATCTATTTAACTAGTAAATGAACACATTCAGTCCATTCCACCTGAATAGATTCCCATTTGTCTTTCATCCACAATCCGAGAAGACCGGTGAGAATTGTATTCATACCTAGGAAACAGACCAGACACAGGTAGAGAAAGAGATGACCAAACATTATAGAAGATAAAAAGATACACCTTTTGTATATGCCATTGTTATAACTATCTATTAGATACAACCATAAATTACCTGCTCAGAATGAAGAGAGAACAATGGTGATCATTTCCCAGTGTAGGGTTCGTTTTTTTTTTTTCTTCTTCAATTCACTGCTTAGGAACAGGGGTGGTTATACTTGTATCTTTTAATACTGACTGACCTGGTGGACTGCTGGATGAAATTCCAATTTCGAGGCGTGGCTGTAGATAGTTGTGTAGTTGGGCTATCGTCATCGCCATTATGGAAACGGTCTATGATGGCGCGGGATGTTAATGGCCGTCTATACTGGTTAGATGATGTGATAATTATGCGGATAAATCAACTACATAGATTAATTTGTAAAGATGATATCTTGATGAAAACATTAAACTTGTCTGAAATAGTTATTTTTTACTTTTTTCATTTATTCCCTCTTAAACATTTATTTAAGTTTATTATAAGAATTTACATTTTTATTAATTTAACTTGCATTTTAAAAAGATTTATAAAGACAATTTAATTAATTGTATAGGGTGGTAATAAGCTGGATAACGTTTGATGAATTGTTTTTCTTCTTCTCTTGTGTTACAACCATAGAGATTGCAGATGATTAAACTTCTGTAAAAGAGAAATTATAAATATTTTATTATACTTCATCGTTTTACGTACATTTCACCATTAAAATCCATTCAAATTTTTGAAGTTTAATATTAAGCAAATTCCTCCTGTGGATTCATTTAAATAGTAACCACAAACTGTTTTCATTTCTGTAGATGTACAATAGATAAGCTGTAAGTTTTAAGGATGATTCATTAATTTGATATACATATTTAACTTGAATTAAAAAAGTGACATTCACTAGTACAAATTAGACATATAGAGAGTATACAATACTAGGAGTATGGAGACCCTTATGTAGTTAATTAAGTTAAATTATTTATTTACCCAGTATGGATACTCTGAATCCACACATAACATCTTTCATAGACGTCACATTTGTATTCTAGATTGTCTACCACTTAATCTTCTAAATTTGTTATGAAGATTCGATATCAGTAACGACAAGTTTTTTTGTAATTCGCATTCCAATGTTCGGACATTTTAATCATCCCAATAAGCGAATAATTGAGCATTTATTGAAAAAATTCCAATCGACTTATTTACTCAATGTTGTTGCCTCTCCATTGAGATAGCGAAAAGCCAAAAGAGAAAAGTGAAAAGAATATTGCGGCTGTACGCGAGCCGTTAGCCAAGGCCGTAGTCAATCGAAATACGGCGATCTCATGAGCTGAACATCTCTCCAACGTCTCTGTGACTTTTTTGCGAAAAGCCTTGGCTATTCATCCGAATAGGTTCTTTGGACATAAGACCTGAACCCAAATGGACATCAGGCGCGTCGAATTTTCGCTCATTGGGCTTTAATGAGGGAGGAAGTAGATCCGGATTTTCATCGAGAAGGCATCATAAATGAAGAGACATATTTTTAGTTAAATTGCAAAATTGCCGAATTTGGTTAAGCGAATAGCCGGTGGTATGGAGACCGCTTTCGCTCCATATTTTCCTATGTTTTTAGGCTTAATTGATATTGGAAAGCTAGGAGGATATGTTGTTTCAACAGAACATTGCCATAGTGCGTGCATCCAAGATGAATTTCGGCGATCGCCTTATCGCCAGAAAGGGCCCTGCCAATTGGCCGTCTCTCTCCAGCGATCTAACAATTCTAGACTCTTTTCTTCTAGGCTACATTAAATCTATCGCCTATGTTAACAACGAGGAATTTGGGAGAATATTCGCTGTTAAACTGCTGAAATATTATCAGATAACATATGTACTCGTATAAATACATATGCATAAAATAAAGAAACAACAAGATAATTAAATAGGAAGGTGATGCTATTTTAAGGGTCCGGAGAATATACATATTTTAATAAAAATACACGGCATTAGGGTATGATTGACAAAGTGCTTTTATTTGAAAGGTAATTCTTTTCACAATTAAATATGATTTCGGGCATGTGAGAACCGCGACTGCCAATTATATAAAAAGTGTTCACTTTCCTCCCAATTTCTGATCAGTTTTTTCGATAATAATGTATCCACATAGATAAGTGATCTTATGTACTGACACAGAAAATAATCGAGCTGCCTTAGATCCCAAGGCCTATTTCAGCATTTACAGGTTGTATTCTAGCAATCACTATATGAATGAACTTTGATTTAAATAAATCGATTGTATTATTTGCAGTCCCACCCTGCTGGAAGCACTTATCGTTCACATAGATGTCGCGTAAATGTGGAAACAAATACATATTCGTTGATCCTCTTTCTGTCACCATTGGTTGAAACGCGGGTTTCAGACTTGGTTTTAAAGAAGTAAGGCATAGTGGTACTCATAAGATTACCAAATAATACACTTTTATGGTGAAGGTGTCTAAAGAGTTACTTGGGGATTCTCTGTACTTCAAATATTACAATTCTGAAATGTCCGTTGAACCAAAATTTGAGCCCGCTAATCGAAGTTCTAACGCATGTCATGCCTTCTGTAGGTGCACCAATTGAATATTGTAAATGTTCCAAGTTAGGGATGGTTTTCTTTTTGGTTTTTGGTTTGTCACAATTAAGGGAAAAGCCAAAGCCACGCCTGCGATCTGACAAATTCGGGCCGCTGTTCCAGATGGTATACCACCTTGATCAAAAAGTTCCTGCACCACACAGCCGTGTGGCGCTCCCATTAATCCGATTTGAGTTCTGTTTTTTTTTTGTTAAGTTGGTAAATCTGGTGTTGACATTCCCTCTAAATCCTAGCATCATAGCTTAACATTTGCAAAAGCTACGTAGTCAAGAGTACATCTATCTATTGTGTGTTTTTTACAATTGTAGAAATGGATTTAAATTTGCAACAACCCACTTGTACTAAATTGTGCGTCAAAAACGGATTTAATGGTGCGCGAACGTTGAAAATGTTGGAAAAGTGTTTCGGCAACGATTCTCTAAGTTGGTGGCAAAAAACCTCAATTTCATGCAAAAAAGAGACCGGGTTGACGTCGCAAAAGAGATGATTTGCGAGGCTGAATCCGATCCCACATTCATCAAAAGGATCATTACTGGAGACGAGACCTGGGTTTATGAATACGAAATGCAATACAGACATCAGGCAAGTGAATGGCGTTCACCAAATGAGCCGAGACCAAAAAACCACCTCCTTTTCAGTCAAAAAAGAAGGCAATGCTCACGGTTTTCATGGATTATAACGGTCGCGGTGTTGTGCATTATGAATTTTTGCCAGAAGGCCATACAGTAAACAAAGAGTACTCATATTATTTGATCGTTATGAGACGTTTGCGTGAAGCAATTCGCCGAAAGAGACCAGAAATTTGGGCATAAAAATCGTGGATTTTGCGCCATGATAACGCACCGTCGCACAGTGCCATCATTATTCGTAATTTTTTGACGAAAAATGCAACAAATACCATCCAACAGTCACCGAATTCACCTGATTTGGCTCCCTGTGACTTCTTTCTGTTCAACCGAGTTAAAAAACCACTACGGGGAACGCGTTTCAGTTTCAGCAGCCGAGAGGAAATAATGGAAAAGTCGCAGGAAGCACTGATGGACATACCGAAAACCGAATACAAAAAAGTGTTTCGAGAATTGGATCAAGCGCTGTCATAAGTGTGTTGCAGTCGATGGGGATTACTTTGAAGGGGATAATATAGATTTAGATGAATAAACTTGTATTTTTAATTTTCTGAATAATTTCCGGAAAGGTGGTATACACCCATTTTTTGAAGGGCTCCGTTCTGTCCCCGACACACTTCTTAATTCTCATCAATGATCTCTTGTCTCCTACTTCTAATCCAATATAGTCCATCACTGATGACAGTACTCTCTCATATTCGTTCCCTAAATCACATGCCTGTTCTTCGTCGTAGAACGGGAATGGCAGAGTATGCTCAGCTCAATAACTTCTAATATTAACAGCATAACTAATAAAGCAACTATCAAAAGAGAAGGATTTAATGCTTCCAAAATACTATGCTGTCAGCTGACTTTAATGTGAAATTTAAATACCCAGCCATTATCCATGAATGGCACTTGTATCGTCGAAACCGAAAAACTTTCCATATGTGTGTCAGTTAAAACTTACGTTGGAATGACCACATATTCGATGTCGCTAAAAATGCTGCGAAATGTCTAGGCTTCCTCAAGCGATGTCGGAAATATGTCAATATATACGGCATTCATCCGTTAAAAATTGCAGTACAATGCTCGCATTTGGTCAGGTGCCATATCCTCTCTGAACTTGTTAAATCGGATTCAAACTATGTGATAAAATTCCCAGATGATGCTAATATCACTCATTACAACTTCGAAACATTTAAGACAAACATACATCGGTACCTCTGTTTCCTTCCTCTCTAACTTTCCTTCGCCGAGCTGTGGGCAAACATTTTTAGAGTACCAAAAACTCATTGAGTGCCGCTAATTATATAAAAAAAACTTCAGCATTAGATTTAATATTGCGGTCTGAGTTAAAATGATGTCATTGTAGATCCAGCATAATTTTGAATGTCTTGTTTTGTGAAGTCTGCATTTTTTTTTTGTGGCGCAAGGAACATCTACGCTGCTCAATCCTACAAAAGAATCACTTGGAAAATGATTTTGTATATTAATGTTTTATTTTCCAGTAAAAATAACTGTGGCCTACCAATGAATGGTTTTAACATATTAAGTAAAATGCACCTTTCTTAAGTGTTTGCGGAGTGTATATTTTAAAATTCAGCTCTATACCATGGCTGGATGACCAGGTGTTTTTCAAAAGACTACCATCATTTGCACCCTCTAGGATGACTAACTGGCTAACTGGAAGAAAGTTAGGGGTTTTTTTTAAAAAGTGAAAATTATAGCTTTTATCTCTTCTGAGTTAACGTTAATTTTCCACTTCTCATATATGTAAAGGCATCGAATATTACATATTTCTTCCATTTCTCCACATTTCTGCATTTCTATTATACCGCCTGTCGGGTTGGATTAAATCGCGGAGCTAAGAATCCAATCTGGATAACTTCGTTAGTAAAGCCAAAAGTTTGCTAAGATATTTGAATTTGACTCTTTCTTACTACTCTTTCGATCTCTTCTTCAAACCTCGATAACTTGAGGGTATATGGCTCCGTTACATTCGTAACATTTCCGTTATTAACATTTTTCTTTTATTTTTCCCGGACATCATCCAACATTACTATGTGTATATTAAAACTGGATGAACGGCCGTCGTATACAACAAAATTCTAACTTTAAGCGGTATTTCTCTGTCATAATATACGTAGGAGTTTTCACCCCATATTGACTCTATGATGACTACTTTTAAATAGATGTTTGGTTCGAAAAAAAGCAAAGCAGACTTTTCGTTTAAGTAAGATTTATTCGTAACCTCTTACCTTCTAATGTCTTAATCCAATTAATAGATCCCTGAAGTGCTGTAATGACGTTGCTTATAATAGCGCTATCATCGACGTAAAGAAGAGAAGATTTTCTACACTCTGTGTTAGTTCATATAAAATCTCGCACAAAATTAAGAAGTGAAGAACTTTGTCACTGCCTTGGTATACTCCAACTTCAAGTTCGAATTCTCTCTTTATTCCCGCTGTGCATATAACTTTCATTTTGACGTCATCACACGAGTATATACCCCACATTATTCCTATATACAATACTTAGTTGCCGGTTGACGAGCATTCGTGGCAAGACGGTTGTTATGGTTGACGGGTTGAAGGTATGTAAGCATAATGGCAATTCCATTGGGGCACTGGTGGTAAAAATAACGATAAAACAAGGTACGACAAGCGAAATTACGTCCGACTTGGGAGATGTCAACTGACCAATCAATATTATCGGAACCTATGAGTTTTATCGCACACTTTTGAATCTTGTTTAGCAAGTACAGAGAATTTTAAAGGCCACCTGGCCAGATGCGCGTGGTGTACTTAAATGGTAAGCAATTAAATGCGACTCCTAGAGAACCGTAGGTAGAAGTATAGCACTGAAATGTCATGACATCTTCGGAGGTCGGCTCTGAGGAGAGCCATTTAGTGCATTAAGCTCACAGGTATTGAGATCTTTACAACCTAGATCTCAAATAACTACGTGCGAAATAAGAAGTCCGATGCATGAACAATGGACTTGAGCGAAAAGAAAAAGCCTGCATTAGGAAAATATGGAACTTCGGTCCAGGCTATCTAAAATGGAATTGCTCTGCGATGAACTTTAGAAAGAGCTAAAAAGACTGAAAGCTAAAGACGAAACTAATAAGGGTATAATCCAAACTCGGAAAGTGTCTGCAGCAAATTGTTACTCGTCAGCTAAAGCAACCTATGAAACGGATGAAGAGGACATAAGGCGTGAAGCGGACAGGATACTGCAGAAACGATCAACCAAAAAACGTATGACCGGTTTCTTATCCAAAATCATCACTCAACAAGAATCCAAGAGAAATAAGCCGGAAAAAAAAATACGCAACAAATTCCCATTCCGAAGAAAACCGAAATCCCAAGCATCGACCACCGCTGGCTATCAATGTGATCGGGATTGCGAATTAAAAGAAACTTCAAAACATCTTGAAGATGTTTTCACGATCTGATTATACCGTCACATCCCAAAATGTGGAAAGTCAACGTCAAAGACACTGACAGCTATCGCTTACTGTCTCTAAATTTAAGTATCGAAAAAATTCAATTGTATACATACGCGAACAAATTGCAACACGATTATCAAAATCCAACCTCTGTTCAAATGCTGTCAAGGGCTCAATTACACGCAAACGTATTGCCAAAGGGCCAGAAATGCGCAGGCAATCATATGTGAAGTAAGCAAGCAAACCTCTGCAACGTGCATTAGTTGCAAAGGAGAACACCCAGCTAATTATCGAGGTCGCAAAGTTGCCAGGTAGTTGCAAAAACGGCGAGATAAAATTCTAAGGTAGAGAGTAGGGAAAAGTCGAAGCCTGGTAAATTAAAAAATAGCCAAAAAAAGCCATCGGGTTCCGAACACAAAAATATAAAATAAAACGTGATGTAAGAAAATCCATTAAGCCTTAGACGGCGGCTACCGGACAAGCTAACATATGCCCAAGCATAAATTACATAACGATAGACCGACAACTCGACAGAACCTGTTTCTCATAATTTCTCTAATATAATCGTACTTGAAAAACTTGAGGAGCAAAACAAAATAAAGAAACTTATTTTCGCGAAGTTAGCTAGGATCGAAAATAACTGCCACAATAAGTGGCCTAAATCGAGAACATGAATATGGAACACGTGCTCAAAATACTTACCTGGAATGCTAACGGATTTTTACAAAAACTTGACGAGAGAATAATATTGAGGTTTGCTTGATCTCGGAAACCTGTATGAAAAGGAGATCGTGTGCAAAAATAAGAGGATTTAGGGACTTTGAAAAGGCTACAGTGTATTAAATATACTGAAGACCTTAAAATAGAGCTCGAATCTGTACTAGAAACCATTGTACGTGTAAGAAATAGACATTATTTCCTTAGCATTTCAGCCACTTACTGCCCACCGACATCCGCGCTCGAAAAGAGTGTCTTCAAAAATATATTTGAATTACTTGTGTAGTCGTTGAGTACGAATACTTCTGCTCAACACTGTACGCTTAACGTTTGTCACAATAAACGGTTGTCATTACCGCCTATTCATATCATCTGTGTAAGGTCGTCGACCTAACTGAGTGATTGTTCCGAAGACCTCTAGCTGTCAGGGTATAAAAAATGTGACATATGTAAGACAGAACAAGAGTGGTAATAAATTTGTCAAAGTCGATTTGAGGTGTTTGTTTTCCTACGCGCAATTCAAACACTTGCATCTAGTTTTATTATTGGAGTTCACTTTAATGTAAAACACACACTCTGGGGCATCACATAGAAAGACAGCACAATTATGACTTCCATTCGACGGGCAAACCGACATACTGGCCGACTGATACCACAAAAATACGAGATCTTATCAAATTCTTCGTTCCAAAACAAATATCTAACAACTTTTTAAAAGTTGATGAAAGCTCTCACATTCCCTCTGACTATTCTCCAGTTAAAAACCAAAAACCAGCAAGACTAACTGGTAGAATAACTAATTGGGAAGGCCTCAAGAAAGAAATTGAAGAAGAAATATCACTTAAGACACCCAAGGAACTGGAAATCGAGCTGGATCACTTCGCTGCAATTGTTCAATATGCCGCGGAATAAAACACCCTATCCAAGAAAGAAACCAACAAACAAAGGGCACAAAGAAAAGACGATAAGAAATAGCTACAAAGTCGTGTTATACAACCTGATAAGAGACCATTAAAAACTTCAAAAACCGTACAGTATCTTGAAAGTTTGATACCAAAATGGGAATCTAGTTATTCGCTTTGTCAGGCATTAAAAGATACTAAAAGACCTAAAGGCTCCGCCACCAATTAGAAAAATAACAACGCGCTTCAAATGGAAGATGCCTTTCAACGGTCAAGCACTCATCGTGAATCGGAAGAGCGCTGGACAATTACACAGTGACAAATGCAACGCAGTTGGCCAACGCTGTAAGCAAAAAACGCCACATGGGTGTAGTACCCCGGCGTAAGATCCCTGACTTTACAATTTTAATTGCATCGATCCTTTGACAAAAAAAAATTAGAACCAAAAAAAGCTTCGGTTATGACTTAATAACCGGAGAAGTCCTTAAAATACTTAGCTTAGAAAAGCATTAACAAAGCTCCTTTATATTATAAACGCCGCACTGATGTTAAAATACGCTCCGATTCAGTGGAAAGTCGTTGCAATCATTATGGTCCTAAAACCAGGAAAAACTCCGAAAGAAAAGATGTCTTATATTTATTTCAAGTCTCCTAATTTTATCAAAACTCTTTGAGAATTCTGAGACGTATACTGTCAATTATTGACGGAAAATTCAACTATGTGCATTCAATCAAGTGCATAGAATCATTAACGTAATTGAGAGGGCTTTGGAAGGAAAAATGTTTTGCTCAGGCGCATTCCTTGATGTCTCGCAAGCCTTTGATAAGGTATGTCATGAAGGCTAACAGTTAAAATTACCGCAGGTCTTGCCACTGTGCTTTCACAATGTACTGACAAAGTATCTCGAGAATAGAATTTTCCGTGTCAGACTCGGAAACGAAATATCAAAATATCTACGTTTGCCGACGACGCTGCTACGAATATACTAGCTGTAGGTAAAACAATTGAAGACACACGGGGAAACTGCAAAGGGTGTATTTTTCAGAGGTATACAAATTAATAAAACACTTGAGACTAATATCAATGTCTATAATTATAGCTTTATTTTATAGATAATTTTATGCCATTAGTGTCTGAATATGATATCGAGCATATGTATGCCACGACTAGTTCGAATGAAGCGCAATCGTGAAGTTCAATTTTCGACAACTTTACCGACCAACTGGGGCCGTATGTCACCGATAGGACGGCGAATATTGACTTCCAAATCGTCCAACGTATCTGGTTTATCGACATAGACTAGTGACTTCACATACCCCCAAAGAAAGTAATCTAAAGGTGTGAGATTACAGGATAGTGAAGGCCAATTCACAGGTCTATTATGCAAAATTATGCCCTCAGGAAATGTTTCAGCAATAAATTGATGGTATCGCACGCCGTGTGGCATGTTGCGCCATCTTGTTAAAACCAAACCTCTCTCACGTCAAAGCAATGCCATTCAACTGAGGAATGAAGACCTCAGAAATCATGTTTTTATAGCGCTCTCCATTGACAGCATCGTTCTGGATTCCATCAGCCCATAAAGCACACCAAACAGTTAGTTTTAATGGTTGTAAGGGCGTCTCGACAAAGGCTTCTGGATTTTCTCCACTCCAAATTCGGCAATTTTGCTTGATTACATATCCATTTAACCAAAAATGGGCCTCATTGGAGAACAAAACTTTGCGTTGAAAATGGGGATCAAGCTGACTCATGTTTTCGGCCCTTTCACCGAACCTACGATGCGTATAATGGTCACTCGGTTTTAACTCCTGCAGAAGCTGGATCTTATAAGCTTTTGAGCCAAGATCTTTCCTTAAAATCTTCCACAAAGCTCCAATTGCTGTGCAGGATGGCAAATTCTCCTCAACACTGAGCTCCACAACGACAATAACTTCTCCTGTTCGCACTGTTTGTCGTCTTTGGGATGCGTATTATCCACTAGAGTGTACGTGGTGCGAAAACGATTCATCATGTTCGGAATAACTTGCTCAGATGGACGAGTTTGCCGAACCGAAACATGGTTTTCAAAATAAGTTTGCACAATTTGCATGCGTTGTTCTAGCGTTAATCTATTCATCGTAAGATGGTGAAACGTACTAACCACAAAACAACTTTCAACTGTCAAATTGACAGTCCTTAGAGACAGTGTTGCCAGTTTAAAACCTAAACCTCTAAACACCCTTTATAGGAATAGATAAACGCCTGGCGGATAGCCCACAATGAGACCAAATCTGTATATATGTACATGGATACTATTTTGGGGTTGTACCAAGAAAACGAATGCCAATATATTACAAACTTTTGAAAATAATGTACTAAGAGAAATTGTCAATGCACCGTGGTACATAGGCTAAGATGACTTACACCGAGACCTCGGAATACGAAGGCGAAACAAAAACTTCGTGAGAAAACTCAAAATTCAACTAAATAGACATATTAGTAATACAGTCCTACAAACTTTGAGCGAGAAAAGCCAATTGCTCCGTCTCCAATGGACAAAGTCTTTGGACCTTGCGTGATAAAATGAAGACGCGTTAGAAAGCGGTACATGCAGGAACTTTCATTAGAAAGTCACCTACCAAATGAGTCTATTTTATGGTAAAAAAAACTGCTTGATAAGATGAAAATTAATTGCGGTAACATAAACATTAATATCGTAGAGGGATGTCTTTAGTGTGTAAGAATCTCACACTCTATCTCATGGAAGATTTACACCTGCTCTTGCCAAAAACAAAAGACCAAATAAGTCTAAAAACTTAGCGATTAATGTATGTGTACTAACAAGTTGTAGTGCCAAAACATGACCCTATATGGTGCCGTGAAATAACGCGGATTTCAAATCACCTACATGCAGATTGAAGTTAATAAGCCAAGTCTTTTAAGCTGAAATAAAGTTCAATTAAATGAAGTCACGCAGAGGATTTCTACAAGAATTCGAAAAATGTTTTCTGGTAAACTCCAATAGTTGTGCAATGTCGAATAGGAATATTGCATATGGGAACAAATTTGTATAAAATACCGAGTACCGAGAAAGAAAAGTTCTGTGGAAGGGAGAAGTATTTTTTTAAAGAAGAAGCGGGAACAGATTCTAAAATAATATCCTTGATTCTGCTGAATCTATTTGTGATATGGATAATATAACACCTGCCTCCACCCGGAGATTAATACATGCGTATACTTAGCAATATATTATCGGATAAACCCAAAGGAGCTTCTATTGCAGATGGCTTGCCGTTAGGAGATGATTGGATAAAGAGCATATTGGTCGTAAACAAGCATTTCAATAATTTAAAATAAAAATGCACTGTAGCTATGCACTATGTATGAGATACCCTGCGTCGGTCCTATGCTCTTACTGGGCAATATCTGGCTCGAATTATACCAGAAAACTCTACCGACAACAGGTCTAACGAGCCTAAAGACTAGCTATTCTAGGCACTGTCGAGATATATTCGAATGTTCAGGGTTTCTAAGTATAACTTACTTCAAGCGCGATGGGAACTTCGTTGAGCTCTTCGATAGTACCAGAAAAGCCCTAGGGTATTGCTTTTCAAAAATCCGCTCGATTATTTGCATGTTTAGAGCTGCAGAGCAAAGTTACATTATTAGAGGAATATCACTTACAAACACCGAAGTAGAGGCGCAAAACCCAGGTTGTATACAGTACATTATGCAGATCGTCACAATAAATAGCAATGCTCCGAGGTAAGAAATTTTGTTTACGAAAGCATCAATGTTATCTCTGTAGTATATGGTATATGAAAACTAGATCGGAAATAGCTATTTCTAATTACTTGCTTCTTTTCCTCTGTTATTACTCGTACCGACAGAACAATGATACAAGACATTTTTCTAATTTTTTTTATTTTTCTACATAGTCTCCTTATAACACTTATAACTTATAACACTTCTCCCAGCGATGCTCCCATCTCTCTAACCCGTCCAAATAGTACTTGGGGTTTTTCTCTGCAAAATAATTGTTCACGAAGGTGATTGCCTCCTCAGATGAAGAAAATCTCTGTTCTCCGAGCCCAGTCTTTAAATGAGGGAACAAAAAGAAGTCGCTTGGGGCTAGATCTGGTGAATAAGGCGGTTGGTCAAGCAGTACAAACCGTAATTCATGGATTTTCGCCATGGCAACCGCTGAGGTGTGAGACGGCGCGTTACCATGGTGAAAGAGGATTTTCTTTTTCTGCAAATGTGGCCGTTTTTCCGCAATTTCTGCCTTCAGTTCGGCAGGTAATGATGCGTAGTATGCTCCTGTAATGGTTTTTCCTTTTTGAAGATAATCCATTAAGATAACTCCTTTACTATTCCAAAAAACAGTCGCCATCATTTTCCCAACCGAAAAAATAGTTTTTGCTTTTTTTGGAGCCGGCTCGCCCTTTGCAGTCCACTGTTTTGACTGAATTTTTGTTTCGGGCGTATAATAGTCTCTCCAAGTTTCATCTAAAGTAATTAATCGGCCCCAAAACTCGGATTTATTGCGCCTAAACTGCACCAACAGAGCGTTGGAAATATTCATTCGAACACGATTTTGGTCTAACGTAAGCAAACGCGGCACCCAACGCGCGGACAGCTTTCTCATGCCTAAATGTTGATTTAATATGTTACAAAAACGTTCTTTGGACATAAACTCTACTATCTCTCTCACTTTATTTCGGTGGTCGTGTAACACCATTTGGTGAACTTAACCAATGTTATCTTCAGTGGTTGCAGTTTTTGGACCTCCGGAACGTTCATCATCTCCCAAGCTCTTACGGCCACGTTTAAATTTAGCTGCCCAAAATTTGACTGTGGTAAATGATGGTGCAGAGTCCCCATACAGATAATAATTGTATTAGAAAATAATCTCATAATCCCAGTTCTGCCGTACAATGCAATAACATGGGCATTTTCAAAAGCTGATCTGTTTACTTGTGAGTTAATTAAGATTTACCGAAGTTTAAGAAGTAGACATAGAGAAAAAACCTCACTATTTATGGCGCACCCCGTTGGAAAATAATTTAAACAATTTAAAGTGCAAGATTTTTGCAACTACTTCTATTTAAGGACCAAATTTAAGAGCTTATCTCTATTTCTGTGTCTTGTTCATATAAATAGGTTCTGCTGAGATAGTCATTGAAAACAAATACTTATTATTATCTTTCTTTTTATTCCTGTATACTATTGCTACGTATTTTCCTAATTTAATATTGGCTATTCATGCATGTTATAACTTCGTTGGAAATATCATGTATATGGCTTCGGTATTCCATATCAAATAACACAGAAACATTTTTTGTTTAATTTTTTTATGTGATTATACCTTACAATATCTTAAGATTGTTGTGTCAAAATTTGAAACAAATCGGAGCAAAACTAACTAAGATGTGCGTTCAAATTTTTCATGTTCAATATTGGATTTGTTGGCAAACAAATCTTTAAAGCGATTTTCTGACACTTTTCATTTTTGAAGCCGGTGGACTGCTTAAAACAAAATCTACTCGGCCAATTCTTTTAAAATTTAGTATACTACAACTTTACATAAATGGCCGCCTAACCCTAAGAGCTTTTTTTATAATATAAATTCATAATTATTAATTTTATAATAACAAACTGGCCCATTTTTTAGGCGAAAATCGGTGTTTTCGCTTCTACTATAAGTGTCACCAAAAATTAAAAAATCGAAAAAAAAAAATTCCTTCAAGGGATACCTTGGGAAAACGATTATCTAATGATAGCATTTTGATTTTTTGATTTTAGAAGATCCAGTAATGAGTTAAACGGTTCAACGGCGGACAACTTTTTTCGAAGCGCCTCCGAAGATTTGCTGCCATCGGCTTAATTATGAATATTTAATTATTAATATGTCACAATCAATTACATAAATTTGTATTACCTGCAACGTCTAAAAAAAATTCTTAAAAATGAGCCTTTTCTACCCTCCACTTAAATGAAGAGCAGGAATGCTGACACCTAGTCACATATGTATACTCTTGGAAAAAAAAAATCTTTAACAACAAAGTCTATTATAATTTGCTTAATTAACTCGTCTGGTAGGACAAAGTTTTCCATTGAATCTTGCATTAATTATTCCACAAAACAGATTTCGCAATCCAGATAAAACTTCTTCCACAAATCTTTCTGTTCTCTAACAAGTTCATTTGGTGTTGTCGTCTTCTTGTTTTTCTCATAACGACTAAAGCGATAGAAATAGCTTCTTGGGTGGTCTGTCGCCTTCTTCGTATGCAAAACACGACGCGGTTGCCGTTTTCTTGAAGATTGGATTTGAAGAAATTTCCAACAAACAAATAAGGTTTCCCAAGTGGAGCATAGCATATGTTAGCACTGCTCCTTTTGCAGATGTGACATATCTACTAGACATACATGAGTGTGTATATACGAATGATTTCAGCCTCTGGCAGGTCATATGTACCTTCATCTGGAATCTCTATGCTGCCAAGTACTTTCTCCATTATTTATATTAAAATTGTAGTAAGTAGCCGTTTGGCGCGCAACCCTCGGAATTTGTCGCCGTGATCGTATGCACACACGTCCGCCATTCATTTTAATGCCCGCCGTCGGGGATGATTATGCTGAGCGTCGGCATCGTCGCGTCGTACATGTCCATGTCACGCGCGATATGCACAAGGGTGCATTAATAATTTGTTCTTATGATTTTCTTATTGCTAAATTATTGCTGGGTGAATGTTGCAATGGATGGGCGACAGTCAATTGGAAGTCATAACGCAAGTCATTACGAGCAATTGGGACCTATACGAGTACTTTGCAACTTTGTCTTGCGCGTCGTTGGAACATGTGTGTGGGCCAAATATATCTGAGTATATGACAACGAGTACGACTGCGAGTATGACTATGAGTACGAGAACTTTCGGGGCATATACTCGCACAAGCACACACTTACATAATAACGATTGTGCAAATTTATTTTTATTGTTACACTTGAACATCAATTTGGTGGAATAATGAAATTGTTACTTACGTATTCATTTCTAATTGAAAGTGATCATAAATTGATACCCTTAAGATTCGTCTATATATCTGTCAGTAAATACAGAGGATTCCAGCAAAAAGGGATGACCCTTGCTGTTTTGTAAACGCCAACCAGTAATAATGCATAACTGCTGAAATCTGTCGGATTCCATGGTGGTGACTAAAAAAATCACTTCATCTTTAGTTATTAAAAATTGTATCCAAGTACAGTAATGAGAAAGTTTTGGTGATAAGGTTCGTTGCATCATCATCATATTATGTACTTATCATTTATGAAACAGTAAAACGGACAGCGAAACCGTTTTAATTTTAACTCACAGCCATAAGCCCTGTATGCTAGTGCTGTAGTTTTTTTTAAGATTAATCATGTGCATTTATGTTTTGATTAATAAATAATAATAATAATAATAATAATAATAATAATAATAATAATAATAATAATAATAATAATAATAATAATAATAATAATAATAATAATAATAATAATAATAATAATAATAATAATAATAATAATAATAATAATAATAATAACAATAATAATAATAATAATAATAATAATAATAATAATAATAATAATAATAATAATAAAATTTTAACTCAATAATTTGTGTTTACTGTTTAAAATTTTCAATCGGGACTATTACAGCCGTATATTTTCTCTTTATAACAGTAGGAGTTTTCATACTGCACTGCTGTAAAATTATATGAATTTTCTATGTGTTGGGTTACTACCCTGTTTTTCCTCGTTTTGATATGTAAACCCGTATGAGTTTGATTATAGAACGCCCGCTAGTTGATACATTCCACTACAGCAGCAATCCAGTCAGAAAATTTAGAATTCTGCTTCTTTACAATGCCGCTACCGCATGTAGATATCTGACAAAACTAACACGACGAATGTGTTCTTAGTTCAAGTAATTATTCGAGCGATGCCAATTTTGTTTTTATTCCGGAAGCTCAATGATATCTTTCTATTATGGAAAGTTTCCAAGCATCCATCTTTTCCTCTGAGAAATTACTTTTGCACTAGACCTATCTTCGATTTCTGTGGCAGGTTTTTGCGAATTTCAGACGAAACTTCAATCTAACGAGAGATCTACAATTTCGAGCTAAGCTGTAAGTTACCTAGCAGCCAAATCGATGTACAATTTTATGTAAAATATTTCTCTGGGGCTCAAATTTCATCATTAAATGATTTTATTAGACTTTTCAAATTTATTAGACAACAAGAAATGGTCACATTTTTTTGCATTACAGTTTGGTGCCGCGTACATCAAGTCCAGAAAATGAGTCGCCACATTGCCACATTGCCACCAAGCCGTCGTAGACTTTCTGTCTGATGTGCAAGCAATTGCATGAGGTGAAATAGTGAACGTACAATGGGGTGATGCAAGGAAACACGAGAGGTGCTCATGAACTATGACTGCTTCTCGAAAAAATCAAGAAAAAGGAAGAAACCACCCAACATAGTCTCGTTCGACTGTCTTTTACAATGTCCACACGCTGCTTATTTTGCTAGAAGTTCAAGTCATTCGATACCAGATTTGCAGCGACAGGAATGGATCTAATCGAGATATACCATATGACATTTCTGATAACTCACTGCTGGTTAGTATGTGGTTTACGACCAGCAATTTTTTGATTTCATCGACGTTGTTGATGTCGTATTTGTAATTTTCTGCCGCTTCGCGACAACTTCTGAATCGTGGATGTGAATCGCAATCCACTGTTTTCATTAGAGCATCGCTGTAAAACACTTTTTCAACATTTGTGCGACTTCACTTACATATATAACACAAAATTGAATACACTGTTAATCAGTTTTTGTATCAATTTCGAAAAATCGTAGAGAATAAAAAAGTTGATTAAACGCAAGGTGCAAATTTCATATTATGATGCTAAAATTTGAAAAAGCCGAGAGCGGCAAGCTGTGATTAATCTAGGAACTTTTTGAACAAGGTGGTAAGCACTTAATCCAGAAAATGGGGTGGAAGTAATATAAAAAGTAATTTTTACAAAATTCAAATGGTAAAGGCAAAGCTCGGAAGTTCCAGGAATGTATTCAGAAAATTAAAAATATGTACAAGTTTATTTATTTAAATCTATATTGTCCCCATCAGAGTAATCCCCATCGACTACAAAACACTTATACCAGCGCTTGATCCAATCCTGGAAACATTTTTTATATTCGGTTTTCGGTATGTCAATTACTTCCTCTCGGCTGCTGAAACGCGTTCCCCGATTGAACAGAAAGAAGTCACAGGAAGCCAAATCAGGTGAACTCGGTGGCTGTTGGATGGTATTTGTTGCATTTTTTGTCAAAAAATTACGAATAATTACGTTTCATAACGCCCAAATACTCTTTGTTTACTCTCTGGGCCTTCTGGCAAAAATTCATGATGCACAACACCGCGACCGTTGTAATCCATGAAAACCGTGAGCATTGCCTTCTTTTTTGACTGAAAACGAGGTGGTTTTTTGGTCTCGGCTCATTTGGTGAACGCCATTCACTTGCTGATGTCTGTATTGCATTTCGTACTCATAAACCCACTTCTCGTCTCCAGTAATGATCCTTTTGATGAATGTGGGATCGGATTCAGCCTCGCAAATCATCTCTTTTGCGACGTCATCACGGTCTCTTTTTTGCATGAAATTGAGGTCTTTTGGCACCAACTTTGCTGCTACACGACGGAAACCCAAATCATTAACCAACATGTCTTGGACGGATCCATAGGCAATGTTCAAGTCCTCCGCTATCTCTCTGATGGTTAATTTGCTGTTATTGACCAACATTTCTTTTACTTCATCAATGTTTTCGTCGGTTTTTGATGTCGATGATCTGCCGAAACACTTTTCCAACATTTTCAACGTTCACGCATCATTAAATCGGTTTTTTACGCAAAATTTAATACTCGTACAAGTTCGTTGTTGCAAATTTAAATCCATTTCTAAAATTGTAAAAAATCGTCAACATACACCGAGATAGATGTACTCTTGGCTACGTAGCTTTTGCAAATGTTAAGCTATGGTGCTAAGATTTAGAGTGAATGCCAACAACAGATTTACCAACTTAACAAAAAAAACAGAACTCAAATCGGAACAATGGAAGCGCTACACGGTGGGTATGGCCGGAAAGCTTCTGATCAGGGTGGTATAGCGATGGGGATAAGTACAATCACAGTTTTTGATTAAATCAGGAATGATAACTTCTGCAAAATGACCAGCTTAACGCCGACTGAAGTTCAATTCAACTAGGCATGAAAAAATTTGTATAACTTGGAATGTTATAAAAGAGTGATGCTTGTCATGGCTTTCTTCTGTGCCATACTTTGAAGAATCGTGCAAAACCTACAAATCAAAACGACACGAAAAACATTTCAAAATTGTAACTTTTCGCATACTTTTAACAGGACATTGCTGTTAGGTACTCTTGCGACTATTAAATCAGAGGTGGAAAGCACGGGCCTAGTGATAAACGAAGATACTATCGGCTTAGATACTGCCTATTTATTAAAGTTATTAAAGTTTGGCAATTGCTGATTAGTATAGTTGAAATAGCAACTCTGTAAAAGATGTAACCTCGGCAAGGAAAGTTCATTCAGCAGTTGGTCAGACGATGGGCAGTACTCCGAAAATTCCACTTTTGTTTCCAATTTTTTGTATTAAAAATACTGTATTTTTAACTTGAAAACGATGGCAGCCACAACCGTTGATATTTTCTTTTCTCCTATTCACGGATGGTCCTTAAATGTTTGCTACTACAGCCAAGGGCTAAAAGATTCATTCGAAGGAAAATATAATTTGCTGCTGATGGATATATTTTGCGTTTACCGCTCTTCTGGTACTAGTAAACTGTATTTTTCCATTCTGATTTAGACAGTATCATAACTTTGATCCGATGTTTTTGAATTGAGGAAAGGCGACAAAACGCTGTATATGTAGATACAAACAAGCAAACAAAGTAATAGGTTAACAGTGTTAATAAAGAACCTACGTATTCACACTATCCGTATTTTATCGAGTTAAATATTGGATTTGAAAAATGATTGACAATACTGGGAAATTATTAGTAAAATTACAAATCATCATACAACAGAAACCCTCACTTACGTTTCTTTCCAAAGTTCGGTTTCTCTTCGTCATAGAGCCGTTCGTCTGTTTTTTATTGCTTACGATTTGGTGTGGTCGAAAGTGCCCGTGGCTCAGGAGGTAGTGGACTAGCTTCCAAATCGGAAGGATCGGTGTTCAAATCCCAGCCTCGACCGAACGACATATCCATTTTGTCAGTTAATGAAAATTAAGTAAGATGAGTAGTTGACTAGAAATCAACATCAAGCCAACTTCCACTAAGAATTTAGTCTCCCCATTAAATTTTGGATACCACCCATGGAGCGAAATAACCACTGAGCGCAAACATCTTTCTTTCTCCCTCGATCCCATTTTCCAAAAAACTTAACACCTGCTGAGGGATTCGAAATGTATGTTAAGTTCTTTAAAAAAAATAAAAAACAAACGCTGTCCTTATTTTCTTTTTTTTTTAATTAGTCCAGAGCTCTCGTTTCGGTTCTAAGAAAATATTGTGAGTATTAATAAGCGATATAGAGTGCGACTTACTCGACGTAGTCAAGGTGGCGACATGTTCGAAATTGTATTAAAAAACTAAATAACAGAAAAAATCTATCAAAGCATGGCCTATTTCATTTAAAAACGTGCATGCTAGGAAAGGAACGCTTTTTACTATCAAGGATTGGGTTGACAAGTTGTTGGAGTTTAAGACCAATACAAAAAGTTATTTTTAAAATGAATGTTATGCTTGTTATACGCATTTCTCCTCGGTTTTGCTCTTTTTTATTAATTCATTTGAGGATTAAAAATAGATATAGAACTAATACGTTTACTCCAGTTAAATGACGGACTCATCTCTGATTCGAATTTGGTTGGTCTTACTTGATAAGACGTCACTACAGTCCAGAGTGGACCTGGGCCTAAACCTATAAAACGCTCCAGTTAATGGCGTACTTGTTGAACTTCCTCCAGTTGTGTGCTCTACTTTAAGGTTTTCTTTTACCACATTGATCTTCCGGGTAGGAATAGAATACCATATTCTTCGGCCGGAATCAATAATTTCCAATTACTCCAAAGTTTCAACCCACCTCAAGAGACTGACGCGCTGACTGACTTATTAATGTTATAGTACAGCTAAAAGGACTTCAGCTTCACAACGAACAGAGATACCTTCATTTGTCATCATTAATGTAAACGATTTTGCACCATAAGCCAGGGCTGGAGCGATAATTGTCTTAAAAAGGGTTTTCTAAGTGCTTGACCAAGCATTATTCCACAATTCTTTACTGGGTTTTCTCATTAGATGCTACCCATTTCCCAACAGAGATTTTCTGGACTCACGCATATCATGTGTTCCAGATTGTCCACCATTTATTCGTAGAAGGCTATATGGTTCAATAACTTTTATAAAACACCTAAATTTTTTATAGTTAAAACACGTATTGTAGTGGCAAGACACCGCGAATTTTAACTACAATCTTCGGGTTATAGTCGTACCGAAAAATCGAGTCGACTTACTCACTTCCGCGACGTGCCAATAGGGGCGTGCAATGCCAGAAGTAAAGAAAATCGGTCCCGTTCCATTCTCAAGAGCTGGGCATCTCTGGATCATAATTACCCAAGAGCTAAAGTCAAAGCAGGTCAAACTTTCTCTGGTTGGGCACTATTTAAAATGACAGAAAACCCAGATTTTCACCGAAAAATTGTGTTCGCTTTTGGTTAAGTACGAGTAGTTCTTGTTAATAAGCAAAGGTGCCATATTTGGTTAATCACACAGCCCGATATGTTCCAATTGCAGCCTTGATTTCGAAAAAAAATATTGTTTAATGTAGTTTTCATTTGTCGTATTTGTTTCGAGGTGATGCCGATGTGTCGAAGTATGCCAATTTTTATTTTATATAAATTGAACCTGAAAGGCTTGGAGGATGTATTATTTTAAAAGGATGGTACTATTGTGCACAAAGCGGGTGTCTAAATCAACTTATCGAAACCGAAGTTCGGTGATTGTCTTATCGCCAGAAATAGTCCTTTAACACATTCAAACTCTTTTCATTTGAATTCTTTAGTCTATGCCAATAAGCTAAATACTTAGAAAACTTGGAGGAGAACATTCCACTTGAAATTGTTAGAAAGGCGGCTGAACGAAAAAGTCATGGAAAATTGGGTCAAGTGTACCCACTTACCCAAACGAATTCATGGAAGACATTTAAATTATGCTGTCATATTTCATAACTAATGAACTAATCAACTCCATTTCAACCCAAAATAAATATTTTGTTGATAGTTTATATACAGGTCTGTTTATTAAAAAGAAGTTGGGGCTATCTAATAAAAAAACTCTGTACTTTGTTTTGCTTCCTTCATATCTATTCACATCAATGTGATATCAATGTCATGGGCGTACATATGTAACTGACTGCAGTTAGGTTTGTCACAATCCGAAAAAATATGATATCGTGCTACGCTCGTTGAACCACTAACCAACCGACGCTTGTATTGTATTAACAGGAGCATTGAACTCGTCATTTGCTATCTATTGTTATAAAATTCCTAATCAGTTCGTGAGTGTTATGTATGGAGGTGAAGAGAAAAATAACTAATTTTTAAATATATTATTCCACGAGGCCTTAGTATGTAAACGTTTTGCAGTCGAATGTACAACTTTGTTAGTTAGGATTAACATATTAGGTGGAGCGTTAAAAGCAGGACTGTGTCTTTGCAATTTTTGTTTATTGACCTAACGAATAAAAACCGGTTTTAGTTAAACTTGGGACAGGCAGGAAAAAAGAACAAATCACAAGATATGTTCAATTTGGTGGTCATTTAGTTAGAACTTGCAAATGTCGATATTGGTCACCAGAAGTCGGGTATATATTTAAGTTTTCACGGAAAATGATGTTTACAATGATAGATTGTTATCACCCATTAAGTAACACAGAGACTTGACTAGTTTTTTATCGTGCTTCTGAAACATTATATTTTGAAACTGAAGGTAAATTAAGAGACTAAATAATATATCAGAAAATTCTAAGAAGGAAAATACGAGAAAAACCTGCAAATAAAAGAAAAAAAAAATAGAATCAACAAATTTTATTCCAAAAGTTTTTTTCGTTTTGTGATCGCAGTCCCCACGCGACAGAAATAAGACCACTAAATCTAGCAGCGGTTTGATGTCTTAGATAGCCTTGCTACCACACGTTTTTAATATCAAATTCTTAATCTGAATTTAATTTACAATTTCAATTAACGGTCGGCGCTATAATTTAGCTCAGCGTACATGTTCAATGATAAATACAGAAATACTAGTAGTAGGCAATATTTTCTGACAATTACAATATTACAGCACCTTTCACAATATTAATGGACTACAACTAATAGAATCGCTATAAGCGTCAAGATTTGTCACTTGCAAGTACGATTTAAATGAAATATCTGACGCCATACATAGTTTTCAATTGAAAAAAAAAACTCCGCATAGACAGTGTTGTGTATCAAATTAAATTATTGCATCCTATGTGTTATCTTCCAACCCTCTCCGACGAAATCAACTAAAACACTCCGATCAAAGTGAAAAGAAATTAAATTATCAAAACAATTTACATATTCATCGAGGCTGTTAGTAGCTTATTGTCACTATTAAGATACGCAGTTCATTTATGGAGCAAAATCATTTTAAATTGTCTATTCCAAAGCACCAAAGATACATTTTATTAGCTGAGAACCTTTATCCGTATCCGGACACAAGTCATTAGACGGATTTATTATGCAAACAGATAGATAATTGAAATAGCCGGCAAAATTCTATTCGCTCTAATTAACATATATTTTCTTAGTTTCTTTAACATACCTATAGATACAAGAGGAGATAAACGGCAATAGCTTAACTCGATGGATGTCGAAGGGTAAAGCAACATTGTTGTTTATGTATTTAATTTTTTTTTCAGCAGGATAAAATGAACTCGAGACATTATCGTTGACTTGTGGTCCGAAACGATCGCGGCTGCCGTTAAAATGTCATCGATTGGGGCCATTAAGTGTCAATTCAAATTCACACAATTGTCTTAATTGGTCGTCCATTCAATGGAATGTGACAGATTGAATTGAATTTTAACCTTTTGCAAGACAAATATCTAATTTAGGATATTTTTGGTAGTCAACATTTTACAAATTTTAATGGACCGGCATTAGGTTAATTTTTACTTTTTCGCAATTTATTTACAATAAAAAGAATTTGTTGATAAGTTGATAAGTAAATCTCCATTAAACTTGGAAATACCAGGAAATCAAATTAAAGTAAAAAAATTGAGAAGTTCAAGAAGCCTTCTGAGAGAGCGTGTAGTTGTTCAAATTTACGAGTATGTTAATATGGGATTTATTACAGTAAATGGTTCTTTTATTGTTGGATATTGAAAGCGCCTGCTTGGTTATGTTTCTTTGCATATCTGGACTAGCCAAGCAACTTGTGTATGAAAGTTTATCTGTTAAGGCAATCCTAAAACTTCCACAGAATCCTATTTTTTCTTAAAGTATACATTTTAGATACTTTTGTTAATTGCACTTATAAGCTTTCCTATTGCTAATAATTTTGCTTGATTGGGCTTTTCCTGAGGAGCAAACCAGCACATTGTAATGCCATTGCATTTGGGGTCACATATAAATGTAAGCAACTCTTGGTAATTAACTTACAAATATTATCCGTGTAGTCATTGCTACAATCACTTAAAACCGAAAACAATTAGTTATCTATATGTTCCAAATTTCAGAAGAAGTAGTTAGTAGTTAGTTACTTTTTGGAAATAGTCTAAGAAAGTGCCCGTGTAGAATGCAAATGCTGGTGGCCTGACTTTTCTGATATTTTTTGCTCGTTTGACATTGCACATCGAATACCTCGATTGAGTGCTGATCTTATCATAAGAGCTTTTTTTGAGCAGTTAATGGTCCAGGTTCTAGCATGAAAGACAGTATAATGGTTGGAAAGGCTGAAAGATAGGTGAATATGTAGGTCAAATGAGAAGATTTTGGTACGAATGCGATTCGCGGGTTTTGATCCACACGTTGAAAGTGTCACTTTCGTCCGCTGTCTGGAAAGTGTTCATGTAAATCACTCCAAATGATCCGTCTGGGTTAAGACACATATCCGGTATGCTGGCTTGCACTGCATTTCGATAAGTTTTAGTGTTTCGTTTGAATCAAGATTCTTGCAATTATAAGTGTCAGGTCGCTTAACTTCCTGGGTAAACTAAATATCCATAAAACTATACATGAATATCGGCTTGGTAACTAAGGTGTAAATCCATTTTGATGCAGGTCTGCCAGCACAATCTAGAGTCTATAGTATTGGAGATATTACGGCACGATCAAGTATATGCTTTCATTTCAGTCCTCTTCGATCTGAATATCATGTATCCAGTCTAGCTTGTGCTTAATTCTGCACAAATTTCAAGAATTTTATGCTTTCCGGTGAAAAGTATCAGCCCCGCTGGATAAGCATTGAGATCACCAGGGCGTCATTCGCCACATCAGAGTCATATCTTTTCTTGAATAAGGATATTGAGAATAAGATTACCGGACTGTTCCTTGTGGTGTCCCTTCAGCTTCTACTTTTTGCAGCACTCTTGCACAACACTTGACCTGCGATTAAGTTTGATTTTGTTCATATAATTATTATGAGTCAAAGACAATGGATTTTGCCTAGCAACAATTATGAACAGCTTGTGGAGATGGTTTTCCTTTTATATGCTGTTTGGTGCTGAAAGCAGGTGAGTTTTTGTTGTTTTGCTCCGATCTCGAGTTTCTGTTCCATGAAATTTTTGTGCCAATAGTGCATGGGGAAAGAGCATACAGCCCAGCAGAAAAAGAAGTAAGATAATCCGGATTCTTCAAAATGGACTGAGCTATCTAACAGTCTTCAGCCCTGTAAGAAAATTAATAGATGTGCCATCTTTTGATAAACAATGATAATCTGCCTACAGATCAGTCTACCTTGCGAATTAGTTCATTGTTCACTATTTTGAAAAAACTTTGATTCCCAGTATGTAAAACATTTGCAGATATTTTTTTTTTGCCCTTGTTAGTAGCTCTTTAGGAATACAATGACTTAAGCACAAGTCGCTATTGAATACATAGCTAAAAACTGGAGGAATGATATGCTCTGTCCAAATTCTTATATAGTCCTCAGGAAATGAGCAGAGAGCCATCTAAGTTTTCTTTACCGAGTGTTGTTTAAGCCGTGGCCACCTGGCAGTTATTTAGTTACACCATTGTACCTTAAACTTGATGTAAAGGAGTCTGACATTTAATTGTTGTTCCGTGCCATGTCAACGCCCTTGTTACGTATTACACCTATAAGATAGTGTATATAATGTGAACTTACTGACAGGTGATATGCTTTCCACTTTCCCGTCGGTTGATATACAACAGATTTTTTGTTAAGGTCTTTTATTAAACGTCGTGTTATTCGATATCCAAAGCCTCATTTGCTCATCGCAAGTCTACAATACGTCACCAGACGATATACATATTTTGTGGCTGTATACTGGTTAATTTGCTTATTATACTTTTTGTCTTTAGCCTTAGGATCCTTCCCAATGGCAAAACTATATCTTCGATGAGAAAGGATTATTTCACTATAACGCTGCCGATGTTTTTTTAACATCCATAATCGGTCTATTTATTCTTATCCGAAAACTAGTTTCGGTTTCATCAACCCACATAACGCAAAACTAAAGAATACTAAAGCAATTGGAGCTCACACGCGTAAGGACTCGACAATAAGATTTCCAAATACCATGTCGTAAAAATACTTCAAAAGTGTTAAATTTGTTATTCAATAATTTTCCATAGAACTACTTTCTGTAAACATTCGTTCGGATTTCATAGCATTCCCAAGATTTGTATTATAAGCGATATTTGTCCTTAATATAATGACGCCCGCTGTACCACTTGTTTGTCTGCATGTGCTCGGCAACATTTATTTAAGCTTTTTTTTATTGGCTAAGTTGAGTCCATTTGATCTTTAGTGGCAATTTCGACCAAATATTCGCATTGAAAAATGTAAATGTAAATTATTTTGGAGCAGACCGTCGATAGAGTCGTATGTGGTCTGGTCTTTGCACCATCGATTTCTTTTTTTAATTGGATGACGCTTGGGATATCGGACATTTCCCCTTTTTTTAAAACCTCCCGATACCATTCACAAATGTATTGCTATGTGGGAATTTTAAGGATAGCTGTACAAAATAAATACAGTTCGGGGTGAACCTAGACCTCAACTAACAAGTCTCTCCCGTTCAACCGGTATTTAAATAATTGCACCCCGAATCGGTCGGGGTACCCTTCTACCTGTGCGCGCCACCTAAGTTAAGGTCTTTCTCTACTGCGTGGTCCCTCCGTGTGTGATTCGAAGACTCTATGGGCAGGAGGATTGGTCTCCATTCGCTATATATGTCCTTCCCATATCAGACGACTCTTGCGCAGTTTTCTTTCTGAGGTTGATGTCGCTGTACAGCTCGTAAAGTTTATGGTTGAACCTTCTAATTTCAAAGCCTCTCAACTCAAGCGGGACCGAAAATTTTTCGAAACGACTGACGATATCCCCTTTCGATAGAATCCATGCTTCAGCGCCAGAAATTAGGACTGGGATGATCAAGATCTTACATAGAATCTCCTAAATTTTTCGGACTTGACTTGGCTACTCAATTTTCTCAAATAAACAACAATTGGTTTTTATTGGATTAGATTTTATTTCTGCTGAGGTGTTGTCGGCAGAATTTAAAGCAAAACCAAGTTTCCATACTATATAACTCAAAATTATAGCTGTTGGCTGTGACGTTCTGTCTAATTCGTTGGTGTGTTGCGTGTCCATTCTCGATGACAGCATACACTCGGTTTTGCCCGCATTTACTACTAAACCCATTTTTGCAACTTCCGTTTCAATACTTGCGAACGCACCGGTGATAACAGCTCGCCGTTCCCGACCATAGCAGATGAACAAGCTTTTGAAACATTGTGCCTCCTGTGTTCACTTGTGAGTTTCTCACAATTCTTTCAGGTATGATGTTAAATAAGTCACATGACAGCGCATCACCTTGTCTAAAACCGATTAACTCGTTACCTTTCTGCATAATACCTGACACTCCACTAGGAAGCATGCATCTCAAAGCCATTTCTGTAGCTTAGCAGGTTCGGAAAAAATATCTTCATTAATTTATATTTTATTAGTTTCTCAGATCGCGACCAGTGAGCTTTTAACCTCATAATGAATTGATAAAAATGGTTTACCGAGGACCTAAAAAGGTCTCAAGCCTCAAAAAGAAAAATCCTACATGAAAGATCGCAGGTAAATTTATTAAGTTTTCAATGAAAGCAAGTTTGTAGGAGACAAACCTTGATCAAAAGTTTGCTTGAAAGACTCACATCAAAAATGCATGCACCGGGAAATGTGTTTTTGGAAAAAAAAAGTAGAAATTGCTTGGCCTAAAGTATTATATACTTCATTTGAAATGAAAAAAAACAAAAATAGTTTAGGCTCAGGAAATTATAAAGAATAACCTATGTGGAAGAAGTTGGAGTAGGAGTAGACAGAAGCTGCTCCATATTTCAAGTCGAGATATATGCACTAATATAGAGCTTGATGTGACAGGTAAGTTTATCTGGTTAATTACTAACTATAACATTCCCCCTGCAAAAAGCAGTCTCAGTTGCTATAAAAGTTATTGAGATAACTTCAAAAATAAAGTTTACTTAATCTCAGTGCCATTCCATTGTGGGCTTATCTGCCTTTATAGTTAATATATGATACCAAAACTATTCTGCATCAATAACTGGCTAGGCTAAGGCACTACCTCCCAGACTTCAATGTTTTTACCAAACTCTTCTCTTAAAATTGCTTTTCTAGCACCACCTAGATGTTCTAAGAACGCTGCAGTGTCAAAACGACTATATGAAAAGCTCACAAGAATCCGTGTCAAATGTGCATAAAAGACGAAGGAACAGCGGAGTATAGTCTTTGCAATTGAAGCAGACTAAGCGAAATAGGTCTACGTTTCCTATGTAGACTTTACGTTGATGCAGAAAACAAATACAACTGCTACTTTATCCAAACTCCGGCCTTTAACTCGAGGATATCACACTACGTCTAATCAATGTGGTAAGGCTACTAAGACCAAATTTTTCAAAGAACCTTATAGAATCTATTGAGGGATTTTGTCAGCCCAGCTCTATTAAAATGCACATTTAGACCTGGGATGTGTTCATCGTACATGGAGTTGATATGACATCAAACTATCCCCGAAAAGTGTGATTATTTTGAATTTTAAAATTGTAAAAATTGGTTTACACTAAAAGATAAAACCATAAGAAAATCGTCTCGCTCACACGCTTGCCACATTCGAGGAGACTGCCCCACATTGATGAGGCAACCTTTTGAAATTAGTATTTTTCTCAGATAATTTACTTAAATGGATTGAATAATGAAAATTGTGCTCAGTGCTTCTGAATTTAATCCATTAATGCTCATGTGCTTCTATTAAGAATAAAACAGCGTCCCACACACTCCTTTCAATTAAATTTCTCACCCACACGGTTATCGTATTCTTTCCTTAGCTCACTAATGGACGCTAATCCCACACAGAAACAAAATCCAAAGTACACGAACTTAAATGGTATAGCTGTCTAGACATTTCGCCTCTGGAGATAAACTTTTTTTCAATTTTATTTGTTCTTCAATAAATAGGGATAGATTGTGTACTGATTTCGAATTTACCGTGAACTTCAATTCAATTCGCAACAGTTTCGCGCGATTGTCTTTAACAAAGGCGATTCCGTCATAACAATACTCGTAAGTCCTGATAAAAATTGAAAAAAATAACCCTACACAGGGTGAACAATTTTCGGGAGATCTCATTATTATTACAGTCGCCGCTGTCGTAAATCATTAGTTCATTTTCGCTACATTAAATAAGAAAATATGAACCCATTTAAGCAACATTAACCTCTCCAAACATCCAACGGATGTTACGAGTATGTGTTGGTCTATGTGTGCGTTTTAGTGTGAGAGTCTGAGCTGATGGGGTAAGAGTAGCAGTGGACAAAACGTAAGGAACACTATGAGAATTGTTGCAGCAGGGAGCAGCGATGACGACGTCGTTTTCACATAATCATAACTCGTCAAAGTTTGCCGTACCGCCCATTTTTTTTTTTTGTATAAGGATACGAGTCATGAGTTTCGAAGTAATGTAGCACATTGTGCAATTTTTCTATCCTTGGTATTTGTTTTTTCCCTTTATTTTCTTTTCTTACTGCCGGAAGATGTTAGTAGATGGGATCGGTGATGTGAAAAACGTTATAGAGAAATTAAATTTCTTGTCGTTGTCGTTTAAATTTCTTAAAATTGCGGTATAGTAATTGCAACAAAAAAGGTATTTTAAAAGCTTAAAATTGTGTATAATATCAAAGAGATAATAAAAGAAGTATAAATCTAGATGAAACTGCAAACTCTACAGAGCTGCTCAGCTACTAACTATAATTTGTTAACCAGATACTCCTCCATACCGGAAATACATGTCCTTAAATGCGAACATGTTGGTTTACGTTACTTTCTGGACGCTAATCGACTAATACAATAATAATATTGTTAAACATAAAGACGTATCCGATATGAACATGTTAGGTTAGGTTGAACAGGGGTGTGATGGATATGTCATCACACAGACGCCAGGCACCAAAACGGGCTCATCGCGATCCCTGTGGGACTAGTTGAATTTTTCTTCAAATGGCAAAAACCTAAACCATCGGCCTGGTGAAACACCCAATTTTCTTTCACAAGCCAAGGAGGCCTTTGAAGTTCGTGCAGTTTCCTCCAGGTCTTCGGAAAAGTATTTCCCTTGAAATTTTCTTTGACTACGCGATATTGCCTTGCATTCACACAGTATGTGTGTTATGTCCTCAACAGCTTGAATATCACTGCAGAATCTTTACGTGCTGCCGCAGGAAACAGTGTCCTATCAGGATTCCTATTACTGTCCTAAGCTTATCCCTGTTAAATTTTATTAACTTCCTAGATCTTGTGCCGTCAAAGAGCGGCCAATGGGTCTTGGATACACTGTGTCCTGCAAGATTTAAACATCTTAGGTTGGCAGTCTTTGTAATTTTTTCCTCGATAGTGCCTCTCAATATGCAAAAGGGTGGTTTGACGTTGGCAACCTCACTATTGTCGAGTAGCTCTCCTTTTCTTGCAAGCTCGTCCGCTTCTTCATTTCCTTTAATGCCGCAGTGTCCTGGCACCCAGCACAGTCTTACCCGGTTCTGACTGCATAGTGCCTTAAATAGTGTGCGACAGCCCCTGACTATGTCAGAGTTGACATTGGTTGATTCCATTACCTTGGGTGCGGCCTGGCTATCGATGAAGATAGCGATATCTCTTTCGGATACAGATCTCATTTGCATTAGCTCAGCCGTCCTCCGATATGGACAAAACAAAAGGCTTAATGCACTCCTGGCAGTGTACAAAGCCTACAAGTTCAGGCCAATGCCTACCACAGAAAAACATCACATCTTTTTCTTAGAAGCCACAAAAAATGATAGCAGTAAGGAAGAATACCTAACATTCTTACGAAAATATCTGGAATTAGAATAAGTAAACTAAGCTAACTTTTAGTTTAACCTTCACTTTGTCGCCAATAAAAAACTCTTAATCTTGACAGTAAATACCCGTGTATAAAAATACATATAACTCTCATATGTTTTGTATGGGAATTTTCAGGCACGCAAATAGAAAGGCAGAGAAGGAGTACAGTAAATGGAATGCAGAAAATTCTAATAAAAAGGTTTTGATATGGGACGCTTTGTAAGAAGAGAACTATTGCCATAAAAGGGACTTCTGATTGATTATTGATTATTGGGAGCCACCGATCAAATTACGAAGCTGTTGATCAACTTTGGAAAAAGAATGCTTTTCCGCTATATCGAGCAACTATGTCTGTTCGGCGGTTCTACAACATAACGAGGTTTATTCGCTTTGATTTTGATGCCACGAGACAAGCAAGAATTGAAACCGATAAGGCGGCACGAATAAGTGAAATTGTCGAAATGCTGAACGCTAGTCTAAGAGACAATTTTAGGCCATTCAGTTCTATAACAATTGATGAGCAACTATTTCCTTTTAGAGGCCGCACCAAATTCACTCAATATATCCTAACAAAGCCAGCGAAAAATGAGAGTCGGACACGGCATATCCCTGTCGAATTCAAAGCTTCGAAAACTAGAGAGGTTTTATCAACTACTTTTGGTTTTGCAGAAAAAATGGTGCTTTGCTCCTATGTGCCAAAAAAGGACAAGGCTGTATTATTATTGTCTACCCAACAAAATGATGATAGCGTTTCTGGGCCAAAACTGAAGACGGGCATTACTCTATATTACAACAAAAGCAAAGGTACAGTTGATACGATGGATTAGATGCTGTCTCAGTATACTACGAAAGGAAACACAAATCGATGGCCACTAGCGATGTTCTTCAATATAATTAACACAGCAGAACTCGCAGCTTACATAATTTTTACGAAAAATAACCCGTCAAGCAATCATAATGTCCGAACAAGCCGACGAAGGGAGTTTCTGCAAGAATTGAGTGAACACTTTTGCAATCCAATCATCCATAAAAGGGCTTAAATTCCAAGAGCTATGAGCCACTTTCCAACAAGAAGTGGTGTAGAATGCATTCTAGGTATCTCAGTTAAAGAATCACGAGAACCGCAGAATGTGCCGTTCGTACCGGATGATTTGGTGGATCGAGCTGGATCTGGTCGTCTCACTCAAAAAAGCCAATGCTGTATGCTAATGGGAGGAAAAAAGAAAAAGGCCTACTAGGAACGTCTGCGTACAGTGCAAAAAAACAGTTTGCCAAATGCACAGCCTAACACAAACAAAATGTGAAGAATGTCACACTATAAATAATGTGCTTTTTATATTCTTTGTACATGGAGTTTAATTTTCTTCAATAAAATCAATAAATAAAAATGTAATGCATTCAATTACTTCGTAAAATTGAATAACTCGTAGAGATAAATTACATTCATCAAACCATATAATCAAACAATTTTATTATACTAGTATATATGTATTATACATACGCTTGTACGTATTTGCTATTTATTTGTGAAGCTTAAGAATTATTTTCATGAACACATGGAGAAATAATTTCTATACCCTGGTATACATATACTGTCAAGGTAGTCAAAAAAATGGTAAAAAACGCCTACTACATTATCACGATATCTTTTTAAAATGAAAAAATTGCATTTTCCGAAAGAACTCACTACGTAGGAGCCGTTTTAGATAAGCTTAATAAATCTATCTCGGAGATATGCGATATTGCAAATCGCGATCTACACCCAGGTATATACCGACAAGGTGAAGTTTAAAATGGATTTAACATTTTTATAGAAATTCCAGTGGCTTTTTAGTTGACTTTTAATTGAGCTAGAGAGAGTAAGAGAATAAAAATCAGTTCCAGATTCATTCCTGAAGAAGTTAGCTCAACAATTAAGAGACTGAAAAACAACAAAACAGCTGACTCTGATGTGCTACCCGCATAAATGTTCAAAAACGGAGGTGATGTATTAGTTGGGAGCATTCAAATACCCCTTCATCGAATATGCGTGGACGAATGCGTGCCCGATGACTGAAAAGTTAAGTCTACTCATAAATGTCTTACCTAAAATAATGGGCATGCTATGTCCCATAAGAACTACCAAAACCTAGTCCTTTTAGATATCAGAAGTAAGTATCCATATAGTATAGTACATGATCGTTAAAATGTTCAGTTCAATAATACCGATTTTGGAAACCTTGGTGTAAACATGGGGTTATGCATTTATACGCTTGGTTCAGGGAAAGTTGTTAAGTTTGATAATTCGGTACTATGTGTGTATATGTACATACGAGGGTTGTCCGAAAAGTTTCCGACCGAACAATAATACAAGATATTTTTTCTCAAAATTTTTTTTATTTTTCTACATAGTCTCCTTGTAACTCTACACACTTCTCCCAGCGATGCTCGCATCTCTCTAACCCGTCCAAATAGTGCTTGGCGTTTTTCTCTGCAAAATAATTGTTCGCGAAGGTGATTGCCTCCTCATTTGACGAAAATCTTTGTCCTCCGAGCCCAGTTTTTAAATAAGGGAACGAAAAGAAGTCGCTTGGGGCTAGATCTGATGAATAAGGCGGATGGTCAAGCAGTTCAAACCGTAATTCATGGATTTTCGCTATGGCAACTGCTGAGGTGTGAGACGGCGCGTTATCATTGTGAAAGAGGATTTTCTTTGTCTGCAAATGTGGCCGTTTTTCAGCAATTTCTGCCTTCAGCTTGGCAAGTAATGATGCGTAGTATGCTCCTGTAATGGTTTTTCCTTTTTGAAGATAATCGATTAAGATAACTCATTTACTATCCCAAAAAACAGTCGCCATCACCTTCCCAGCCCAAAAAACAGTTTTTGCTTTTTTTGGAGCCGGCTCGCCCTTTGCAGTCCACTGCTTTCACTGAATTTTTGTTTCGGCCGTATAATGGTGTATCCAAGTTTCATCTACAGTAATTAATCGGCGCCAAAACTTGGATTTATTGCGCCTAAACTGCGCCAACAGAGCGTTGGAAATGTTCATTCGAACACGTTTTTGGTCCAACGCAAGCAAACGCGGCACCCAACGCGCGGACAGCTTTCTCATGCCTAAATCTTGATTTAATAAGTAACAAGCAAGTTCTTTGGACATTTTCACAACCTCTAGTATCTCTTTCACCTTAATTCGGCGCTCGTCTAACACAATTTGGTGACCTTTAGCAATGTTATCGTTAGTGGTTGCAGTTTTTGGACGTCCCGAACGTTCATCATCTCACAAGCTCTTACGGCCACGTTTAAATTCAACTGCCCAAAATTTCACTGTGGTAAATGATGGTGCACAGTCCCCATACACAGAGTCCAACTCATTTTTGATTTGCGTAGGTGTATTGCCTTTCAAAAACAAGAATTTAATAACAGCTCAATACTCAATTTTTTCCATTTTCACAAAAAACACTCAAATCGACTCACTCAAACGATTGTCAAGTAAAAACTGCGCTTCCAAAATGACTGAAACTTCCGTAAGTAACTGTCAGAAGATGCACAACTAGTATTCACTAGCTTTTATTGACGAGTGCGGCTATCTTCACGTTGCGTTCGGAAATTGTTCGTATATACAAAGTAACTATAAGTAAAGGGTACTAACTATAAAAGGCTCTGGGATTATCTGTCACCTCGAACTTGGAATTTCGGACGCTCCGCACTGTCCATTGGCATTTCCTTAGCTGCATTTAAGCGCTTTAGTTTTGCACTAGTGACAGCTTGTTGGAATCTGGCAAAGAACCGTAGTGTTTTATTAACAGCTTTACAAGACACTAGATTAGACTAGATTTTACATGGAATTAGAGAAATAAGATCTGTCGCGATATCCACGAGTTAAAGTTTATACATGACACCAGATTTATTTAATTCAGATATGTTTTTGATTGCACTAGCAGTAATTCATCTACCTCAAGAAAAGTGTTACATAGGCACGATACGTTTTCCAAGTGTTCCGATAGAAATTTGGTTAGTTTATGTATCTATCTACTAGGCAATTGCAAAAGTTGTTTTGTCATTGGGAAAAAAAGTGTTGTCGGAAAGTTTGTTGTTCTGGCTGTTATCTTTAGTTTTTAACCAGTGCTTTCAGTCAGTTATTAACAGCAGATGGGCATCCCGCAAAATGGAAAAAGAAACCTCATTGGAAAACATGCTCGTAAAGCATTCAGTACCGAATGGAAAGTTAATTTCTGCAGTCTATCCGGTCGTTCTAGGCCAGGAAATTCTACAATAGATAAAACTATTACATAACGTCAGATTTTGCAATGAAAAATCGCTAGATAAGGGGCTTTATCTATTATGACTTCGCTATCAACTCTGCTAATGACAACAGCGGGGAAATCTTGTGAGAAATCACTTTTGATAATCGGTATTTCTTCGCGGCTTAGAAGGTGATTGATCAGTAAAGTCCAGTCTTCAGCAACCAGAAAAGCTTTATGCAAGACGCTGATCATCCTAGACCTGCTTTAAACCGTAGGAGCTTGGAAACTCACAAAAGCGTATGAAAATGCTCTCCGAAACTTCGAGAGACAAGTTCTTCGATAATTTTCGGTCCTGTTTGCATCAATTGAGAACGGGGGAATCGTTTTAGCACCGAACTATAACGGCTTTATAGCAATACCCGGCTTAGATAGCATGGTCATCTAGAGTCTGCTGTGACATCTCTATAAGATAGTCCTGTTATACTGGATTGCTCTAGGGGATTAATTTTTGCCAATTGCGAACCAGCCTGTTTTCTTTTTTCAATCCTTGACTAGAGCCATTATCGGCATTTGATTGCGATGTACTCGTAGTGGTATACTTACGGGCTCTCGGAGTTGACCGGATCTTGCTCTGACCGTTGTTCTGGTTTTTGGCCGTCTAAGCGACGTACCTACACTTGTGAATTTTATTGTCTCTGAGTGTGCCTTATTCTTTGGATCAGAACTATTAGGAGCTGTTTCTGGGCAATAACTTTTAAGTAACTCTTTGCCTTTTGTCTCTTTTATGTCAATTCCATCTCTTACTAAGACTGCTTCTGTTCCTCAGCATGCTTTTCGTTACTCATGCATATTGGAGGCTTGACTGCTTTTGGGGATGATGGGGTTACAGTTTCTATCTCCATTTGACATTGTGTTTGCGATGTATGTATTTTATTTCGGCACGTAATCAAAAACTTTAACTTTGAAGTTTGCTTATCTCTTGGTTTCGGAGATGCTGAGTAAAATGGAAGATCTGATTCTGAATGTAATATTTTAATGTCCAATGTTCCTTTATTCAATAACATTCGCTTCAATGATTCTACTTTTTAATATCAGACAGACGATATTGATGCATATCTCGCCTATTCCATGTTACTGAATCTACAAACTACAAAACATCATATGATCTGCAATTATTTTGGAAGGACTTGGAGTTATCTAGGGACGTTTGTTTGCTGAGTGATGATTACTCAGCAGTTAAATTATTTATTCTGCTTGAATTTGAAATGTTAGGCTTCACTGACATTCATCAGTCTGCGAATTATTTTTTTAAAAATCTCTCCAATTTACACTAAGACCTTCTTCAACATTGTTACAGGCTTATATGAATGATAGTTTTATGTATTTGTAGTAAAGCTCATCAGCATCCCGAATTTAGCCTAATTAAAAGGACTTTTCGGTTAGTAAACTACTTCTAGTTGTGTATTGCAGCGATCTACAATACATACCTATCTTTGGCTCTTTCCGGAATGTGTCTTATTTTGAGTGATACGCTCTTAGTAAAAAAGTTGGCAATTTTTCTTGATTTTGGAACTTTATGGCAGTGGCCGACTATAATCAAGTACGCCAAATGCGAGGTTTTAAAAAAGTTCTTGTTATCGTTGTTAACACGTTGACTGCCGCCGTATAAAAAACAAATATTACTAGACTGCTAAAGAGTTTTATTTGTGTTAAAGTGATGTTTATGTATTGTGTTAAATTGTGTCTTTTGTTTTAAATTTGTGTTGTATTTTATGTGTTTTAAAAGCGTGACCACATAGGTGTCACATGGCCCCTCGCGCAAACTAACTAACGACGGGTGGTCACAAACCATTTTTATGTATTTCATTAGTTTATTTTTTTTATTTATTTTTTCATCATTTTTTTCCAAATTTTGATTACTTATTTACAAACATTATGGATAATAATTTTGCTACAAACCCTATCATTTTTTATGGACAGAGAGGATCTGAAAATGAAAATGATGATTTTGAAACTTCAGATTCGGACGAATATGTTTCATCAGATGCTGGTTCTAGCGATTCTAATTCAGATATAATGCTGGATGGCTCTGAGTTAGACTCTAAAGATGAACCTGACCTTTCATCGTCGTCTACAGCAACATTTTCAAATGAATGGGTTAGTGTTACAAAAAGTTCACTAAAACAATTTATTTTTGAGCCGTCAGCCACTCCCAGTACATCTCATGCAAATATTTCAAGTTTGAAGCCTATAGATTTTTTTTCACTTATGGTAACCGAAGATGGATATGAACTAGTTGTGACCCAAACCAATCTCAACGCAAACAACTTTATAGAAAATAAATGTTATCACCAGAAATTCACGGACAAAAACATGGAAGCAGACTTGTGTCCCTAAACTGGAAAAGTTTTTAGGTCTGGTATATCTTTATATTGAAGTATGGACAAATTTTATAAGAATACTTTTGTCCCTGACATAATGTCCCGAAACAGATTTCAGTTGCTGTTCGCTCATTTTGCGGACAACTCAAGCATAGGAACTGACCGGCTGGGCAAAATAAGCGGATTGCTCGAAATCCTCGAGCGAAATTTTGTAAAGGCCAGAACCCTAGGAGAAGTATTAGCTGTGGACGAGTCCATGATTATATGGCGAGGAATATTACAATTTCATCTATATAATCCAGGAAAATCACACAAATATGGGGTTAAAATCTACAAGCTTTGTGACCCTAGTGGTTAAACATATACAAGCTCTATATACGCAGGGAAGAATTACTCCCACAACCAACTCCTTCAACTTCTCACAGCACCCAAATAGCAATAGATCTGGCAGAAAAATATTTGGAACAAGGTAGAACAATTGCTATAGACATAATTTCTAATTATTCATCAAACCCATCTTATCTGAAGGCTCAGAAAAACAGAACTGGTAATCCAAAAGAGGTTACACTAGCCAAGCTCAGGAGAAATCAAATTATTGGACGCGAGTCTTCTGGTATTGTTGTCTCAAAATGGAAAGACAAGAGAGAAGTATTGATGTTGGGTATAAAAAATGGCCTAGAAGAAGTTTCAACAGGGGAAAAAAATCGAAATGGCTAAGAAATACGGCTATGAAAAAAACAAAAAAGGTCTCAACTTACTGCGGTTCATGCGAGGGAAATCCCACATTTTGTTTGGAATGTTTTAATAAGAAACACTAACTTTTTCCTAATATTATTATGTTTTATTTTTATTCATTAGTCTCTTTTTCTTTATTTATTACAATATGTATCATATAAGGCAAAATAACAAAAGTTTGTTCTACCTCAAATAAAACCACAGTAGAAGTAAAAGTTTTGCAAATAAGTGATTTTCGATTTTTTTTTTCCTGCAAAGAAGGATGTTAACTAGGTGCCAAGGCAAGGAAAAAAAAACATTTTATCAGCAAGCCACTTAAAAAATTTCCTTGCAAAAATATCTAGACCGTGACCCACCGGTGCAGTGGTGCACGTGGCCTCTTGTGAATGTTTTGTGTGACCCACCGATGGGTTACATGGCAGTGAACGTGTTAATAGTTTCTACACATGCGGCAGCTCCAGTTAAACTTAAAATATATTCTTATTATTGAGAGTGTTATGATATCCAAGTTTTTACTTTGGCCGCCTCCATCAAGGTAGTACTCACTGGCGCAATCTTTACAGGTACGAATCTTCAAACATCCAAAATATTGGGGGCTGGTCTTGCGGCAATTGCATTAAGCGGTATTGGCTGGTCCATGTCCATTTAAATATAAATAATAAAATATTTAGACCAAATTTTTGTTATTGTAATGCATTCTATCACAGCAAAATAAAATCTAGAAGTGGAACCGGACACTCACAAAGATAGTGCTCCGTGATATCTTCATCCCTGTCTTAGCAAATTATTGTCAGCATGTTTTATCAGTTATGCATAGCACACGAAGTGCCAGGGTATATCTCCAGTAATAAGTCTGCAGTTTTTCCCACTGAATTAAAAAGACAAAAGCGCCGTATACTGCATAGATCAGTTTTTCAGTCATCCGTGAAGGGCTGACTACATTTCCTATCCCAGATTCTGGCTGAAATCATTCCTGTGCCCAAGGAAAGTATTATTCCGTATTCAGGCTGAAACAAGTGTTTTTATGTCATGGCATCAGACGGCAAGTCCATTAAACCTAAGTCAAAAGACAGTCTCGGCGCAAAATCTTCAAAAGTTCAGTACAACACGCACGTACAAAAGACCACTTCTTTTTAAACGGAAAATGGCTTTACAACACTGCACCGAGATCGAGGGAAAGCCGCAAGTACCCTAAGTAGACTACGTTTTGGGGTCTGGTAAAAGCAGAAGTGTGGTATTTTCGCGAAACACAGTTTCATTAGACCACCGATGCAAACAATATAATTGGTCTTATCATTTCGGTGACAAGCCTCACGCCATCTAAAATCTCCTTCAAACTGTCAGCAAGCCGACAGCACCTTGTCAGTTTTCAACGTGGCATATTTAATACAAATTTTATCCAGCTGCTTTGGTAGTTCTTTTCAATATGTTGATCGAGAAATTCCGCCTATAAGCAAACATGCAGAGTACGGTGAATGAACCACTAAAATCCACCTCAAATTTCAAACCTTTCCGACATCAAACCAGCTGTGTTATTTAAAAACACCGTCGGCATTGGCGTTAAGGGGAAGTAGTAAACTGGATTTTGAAAAAGTGAAACTATAAGAATAGATATATCTTCAATGTGTTCAATGGATACTTCCTTAAATTAATAATAGGTCTCAAGAGAAAAGCTTTGCTTTTCAATGACTGTGTAGAAGCATATTGATACTGGATTCACTCCAAAATTCAAAGTCCAAAACAAATCCCTACATTTGCGAGTATAGTTGAACATCCTTGTGATCCGTAGGAATTAAACTGATTAATAATAGATCACTGAAGGCGGATGAGGTTATCACCTAATTTGAAATTTATTTTATGCCTGACATTACTTTGATTGAACTTCGATTGATGGCTCAAAATATATATATTCCAAAGTGCTTCCGAATTAAAAAAAAAATAATATCCTTACAAAAATAAAAAATCAACTAAATTCCTGTTCCGCATATCCTTTTCCTACTAAATAAATAAAAACGATTTTCATTCTATTTGGAGAGACAATACAAACGGTAAGAAATAATTGTTATTGAAATCGTAAATAAGGTTGAAACATTTAGTGCACATTAAACATTGACACTAACTGGTAGTTAACAGAAGGGTCTCTCCCATGATGATTGCTCTTTGAACAAATATTGATGATGTTGATAGGTTAACACACACACCCAATAGATTTCCCATCACCATCACCGTCACTGTCGCAGTCGTGGCTTCGTTGTCATCGCATAGCTGAAATAAGTCCCAAAAATAAGCGTTAAAGTGATACCAAGTGCCGTAACCTTTTCCATATATAAACTCAACGAATAGTCATCTATATTCTACTATTCGTTTGTACTCGTATAAGTATGCTCTATTGATAGAAGGATTTCCTGCGCATTGGCGGCTTAGGGTTGAAAATCTTTCAAAAAGACAGAGTTTCGATGACTGAAAATAGAAACTTCATGCCTACGATGTTGACATTGCCATAGTCAATATCAATTCAAAGAACATCTTCCTTTGCTGACATCATGGAAAAACACATACATACCTTCTACACCGTATATTTTATACACCCTCGCTGTCCTCGCTCTTAATATATGTGTCTGTCTGTTGTTCTATCTATCTTTTGTATTGCTGCAGTATTGATCGTTTGCGAGGACTAGGATGACGACGGCGACGGCGACGACGACACAACGATGGCGCGCTGGTGATTCCTTTCCCACAAATGGGCATATGAATCACTATGGAGGCCATAATTCTGTCAGCAGATAAAGCTATTACCCAGGAGCAGTGTTTTCGTTAGATTAAATGTGAAAAATCCAAACAGCCCTAGCCCTAGTTTGGATTACAGCTATACTCGTAGCTATAGAATTAAGCATCCCTGCATGCAGGATAGACTATAGTGACAGCTCCATAGTGAATCACTCACCCTTTCCGTTTCCTGCGCGCCAACGTTGCTCCTTTTTAGCTCTGCTTGGTATGGGTAATGGCGATATATGGTGTTGGTGTGGCATTCAGCTTTCAGGGTACAGTTTTTAGTCTTCGCTGTTGCGTTGTTTGTTATTTTACCGGGGCCTGTGAGAAGGGGTGGTTTCCTGTGGGGTTGGGAAAAAAAAGCAATATCCATATTTTTTCGTTGTCCTGTTTTTTTTTTTGATTTCCTTTCTTTCTGAGCGATATCAACCCCCGGGCCTGGATTTCTTTTCGTTTTTTCTCCTTCTGTATGTTATCTTTCCTTTTTTCTTATTTTCAATGGAGGGTTGGTAAATCTTGCCGTCTTGAGGATATAAAGGTTGGTATACTTGTTTCCTTGTCCCTTCTGGAACGGGCAACAAATTCTTGGTATACACTTGGTTTTTCTTTTTAATTTTTTTCTTTTTTTACCTCTGCACCTTTTCGATTAGTTCTGTTGGAAGATAAAAAGACGAAGAGGCAAAGAACGAGAAAAGAAAAAAATATTTACGCAATCTTACCTTCCTTGGAGTATCCCCCTGTACAGGGAAGAAAGAGATTAAATTTAGATTTACCAGGGAGAAGGTAACATTCTGTACACTGATACACAGGATGTATATATCTCAAATACATGGATAAGTCTTTCAATGTATGTTTGTGTATACGTGATATTGTGAGTTTGAGGGATAAAAATAAATTGGGAAAACTATGTGCAAGATGTGCCATTACTGCAGTAAAAACGCTTGTAATGATGACTCTAAGTGTCATTTGCTTAAGTGGATTACCAATAAAATGGAAAAAAAAAGGAGGACGACAACAAAAATAAAGGAGGAAGCCAACGGCAGGACACTATAGAACAGCGCGGCAACCTGCGCCAATTGGCGATAAAATGCAACATTAATCTGATATCGTCGAAAGTAGCTAGGCAGTACATTTAAGCTGAGCCTTATTATCATTTTTATTCGAATTCAATGCAAGGTGTCTTTTTCAAATGGGTGATGTGAAAATGGTAGGTTTAGTGTTTGTTGTGATGTGACCTTTTCAGATTGACACGCGGTATAATCTCTGTGAGATAGGGGGATGGTTCCATGGTACTTACATAGCTAGGCAGTAGCATATTTAGCAATTAGTTATGGACTTAGAATTTAATTTGAAGGACATAAGGGATAGGATATTTTGCGAGGCCTGAAATTGGAAAGATTTTGTAAATCGTTTTGACTATCTGACTTGTGCCGAAAATAAAGATGCACCTTCATTAAAGACTAACACCTGAGCGAAAGCCCTAAATTGGTCAGATAATAATAAATATGAGCCGATGCTTCCACATATGTATAGGGAGGCAGGCGGCATCCCCAGTAATGTTCATATGAGATCCTCTAATAAACTTTTAAGGACTCTTCTTAATAGGATTCTACTTAATGGAAAGTTAAGGGAAAATCCTAAGTGACAATGTTCAAAAATGCGGCATGCCATTTGAAAATGGGGCTTATTAATTTTAGACTGGTATATTCGATCTAATGTTCGAACGTTCAGTGGTAAGGAGTAACGTTTCATCAAAAAGTGTGAGATACGTTTCATTAAATCCTTCAAACAGTTGTGATCGTTGAAATATTTTAATTAAACAATTGTTGACAGTCCGATGTGAACCAAAGTCATTGTGCCGCCTAGTTATTTTTTGTAAAAACAGAGAAGCCGAAGGTGTTTTGCAAACACCAAACGGTGAAGAGATGTATGAAATGAAAGCTAATTTTCTGTTTTTTGGTGTATGAACCGAGAATTGAAACGAAAAAACTAACTGTGCCAGCTTGTTAATTGATTCTTTGTTAAAGAAAAAGTTTCATCTCACATGGTGGATTTCAGTCAAATGCCACCACAAAAGTCTTACCTCAGAGTAGGCCGCCGATTTACAATTGTAGCAAATTAATATGTGGAAGAAAGTACGTCTTCTAAAAATATATAATAAGCACGAAAAAAAAGCAACAATCGTAGATCATGGTAAAGAAGGGTGCCACTCAATAAAGCGAAAAGATCGAGACGGAGGACATAACGCCGAAGAAAAAAATTTAGAGAATAATAAGGAAACTTTGGAAAGGGTGAGCCAGAAGATGGTGTCATGTTAAATAAAACATGAGTAAATATCCTGAATCTTTATTGTATATTAAAGTTCGGTTTATGGCAATTATGTATGGGAAACAGCATTGTTCATGTAACTCCCACGGCGCCGAGTATACGCCAGCATTCTAAAGACAAAATATTCGATGACTTTTTGTGAAATTAGCGGCGAATGGCCTTAATTCCAGTTCGAATGTTCTGCTGAAGTTGTTCTGGAATTATTGCTGCAGATCTTACTTTTAAATAATGACGTAAAAAGAAGTTCTACGCAGTTAAATCGCTTGATTTTGGTCTCTATGGCAATTAATTGACCATTTGATGAGATGTGTTTGCCACAGCGCCATATTTTTGCAACCAAAGCTCACCCATATTTTCATCTCTTCATCGTCATTTTCGAATGGCCAAATGTTACCGTCAGTCTAAAAGCCATACCACAGTAACTTTCTTAAGATGCATTGGATTTTCGTGAATCATATTTTTGTCTATCTAAGAATGCGATTCATCAGAAAAATCACTTTTGATGAAAAATTGTTTCTTGGTTCTAGGAATAATTGAGTGGAATTCCTATATCGTGTGGACGTTAATGACTTTAATTCATGTGTCGTTTGGATCTTATTCGGTTGTGGATTCAGATGAGCGGTCAAAATCAAGCGTAAAGTTGTTTACACTATGCCCAATTGTTGACTTTGGCGACGAATCGAGGTGCTTGGCCAATCTCAAATACTTGGCCTTGCAGTGAAGATGTTTTAGAGCGTGCTTATGCTGCCTAAGTTCCTTTTTTAGAAGCGTTAAACCATTGCGCTAATTCTGGATTCAGAAAGACTAATCTATCGAAAAATTCACAAATCTTGCGACATGGAAATTTCATAGAACGTCCATTTTCGAAACACATATGATATTTCCCTACTACACACCACGACAAAAAGATAGAACATTCATATCATTTTCAAAAATTCAGTTAGCATTGAGTTTGAGCACTTCGCTCTTCGTTTAGTTTTGAGTAATAGTTGAATGTATTTCTTTGAGTTCATAGGGGTAAAACTACTCGAATAGATTCACCGTTATCCTGAAAAAACCGTATATGTGGTGCGACAAAAATAGAGCACATTTCAATAAAATTCTTAGCCGTGAAGCGTTATAATATGGGCCGAAATTGGGTACTTCGAGAGAACTGAAATAAAGTTTGATTGTAGATATTGTATAATAACTAATTTGCATCAAGAACTTACTAAGCAGCCCATGGTTTTGGTAAGGTGGGCATTAAATGCCGTACGGAAAATAGCTTGTTTTTCTCTAGGTGTTACAGATCGCAGTCGTCCACTACTGTGAGCTTTAATATAATATAACTTACTTACTTCCTTAGGTCCTCGGACATATTATGTCTACTACTCCTACGCGCCTTTCTTTAGGAGCTTGACAATCATCCCGTTTTTCCATTCTTCACGAAAACTCTCTGTTTCCCAAGCTCTTTCAATCAAGGGGTGCAGGAGCTCAGTCGACGTTGTTGGCGCTACTCGTAAGAGCTCTGCTGAAATACCGTCAAGTCCAACCGCCTTGTTGTTCTTCAGTGCTTTGATTTCGGTATAGATTTCTTCTCTACCGGATTAGGTGCGTATTCGGGGCTGAGTCATTGGGCGTTGGGTTCATTTCACTGACGAAAGCGGGGTTTAAAACCGCAGAAAAGTGCTTCTTCCACATTTTGAGGTGGTCCTCATCCGAAACTAGCAAGGTTCCTTTTACGAGGTGTTGTTTAAAGTTTTGGACACCTGTGAGCTTTTTGGTAATTCTAGAGACGGTCCTACTATCACATCAACTAGCGGCCTCTTCTGCTTCTGTAGCGCCAATGCGTTGATACGCTTATCACGGCGCACGCTACAGTGAACTTCTCTCATCTTCATGCAATAAGCAGATTCTAGCTCGTTTCTCCCTGCTGCTGCAGTAGCTGCGATGCGAGCTTTGTGGTGTTTTTTTTTCTTCGTATTAAACTTGGCATTCGGGTCTTTTCTTGGGATCGCCAAATTCTAGCTGTACGTAATCTGACGGTAGCAACCAACAGATGGTGATTCCGAGACATTCCAATGTCTGCACCCCTTCTGTTATGAACGTCCTGAAGACTGCTTCTAAATCGCCGACTGATCGCGAAGTAATCAATATGATTGAAAGTTGCTTGTCTGTCCGTCAACACCCAACTGACTTTTTGGCACGTCTTGTGCTGAAACATAGTCCCTCCTATTACAAGGCGGTTGGCGTTTCATAAATCGATAAAACCCTTGACATTATCATTGCTGTTGACAACACCATGCTTTCCCATAACATGCCAACCTTGGCAATCAAGTCTCCCATTACCATTATGATGTCTCCGCGTGGTATACTATCATAAGCAGCACTCAGCCGGTTATGAAAGGCCTCTTTCTCCTCGATAGAAGAGAGCTCCGTTGGTGCATAACACTGTATGATGATGACGCGATGTACTCTAGTCCGGAACCTGGCTTTCACAATCCTGTCGTCTAAAGGCTCCCTGGAAATTAAGCTTCTGAGAGCTGTTTTGAAAAGCAGCAATTCAACGCAGATTCCCTATAGCTTCCAGGTGTCTTTCCGGAGTAGAGTAGTATAGTGTTATGAGCTCAAGACTTAAACTTCCCCTGGTCCAACCATCTAACTTCACTAATCCCTAAGGTGTCCATCTGATACCGCATGAATTCTCTAATTGGAAAATTGTGTCATTTTGAGGACCTTCACTTCCGTTGTCGAGAAGCGTCTGCACATTCCAGAAACCAATCTTTGTCCGGGTACAATAGCCAAAAAGTCAGTTTTAATTTCAGTTACGAAGAATGCTAACCTCCGTAACCTATTCTAAGCTACGCCTTTCGCACTCGTAATTTTAGCCTACTTACGTATATAGGGATATGCAAATAGTTGCGAGGTAAAACAAGCACTCCATGGTGACTGTGCGCTACTGGCCCATACAAAGTTCTGATCAATCAATAGTTTCCCGATGTTGCACGATGCAGGTCACCATGATATAAGTTGATAATGATAAAACTCAAAAATGATTTGATTATCCACACGAATAAATATCCTCAAACTGCACTAAATATATAAATTTTCAGAATTTCCAACATCACATACAAGACTCTGTCTCTTTTATTTTACGAGCGCCTAAAACCTTTAGTACACTGCCTCATTGGCATCCATTAGCGCGACTGAAGTCTGGGTAAATCTAATACTCAACAATTTGTGACGCGAAGGGTTCTGTAGATGTCCAAATCATTACCCTTTCCTATTTATCAACTTCAAAGCGGCATTTGAAAACGGACCTTGGAAGTAATCCCGTGCAGTAGGCATATCAGACTTTTTCGAATAGGCAAGGTCTACATGTGAATAGATTCTTTGAGAAGATTTGACATGGAAAAACTGAAGTCATTAGAGATTGGGAAAAATGTTGCTGACCTCGTGTCCACCAATTTGCAAAATGCTTCCACCCACACAACCGACATGAAGTTGGGATTTCAATCGCTAAAAATGTAGTGAATATATGATCTGCCCCACAAACTCTTTTTGGAACACTACCACCGAGCCATTCAAGAAGCTTGCTTATATGGCTAGGGTATTATAAAGCAGATTGAAAATGTATATTAGAACAGAGATAAAAAAGAGCTTAGTGATCACGCAAAAATAAAATGTAAACCATTCAAATTGGAGTCACACGACTAGTTCAGGTGAGGGTCTAGCCCGTGCTGAGTGCTCCAAAGTTGCACACACCAACAGCAATTGGGTCAAATTTGATGTGACAAATTTCATAAAAAGTTAAATAATTCGTTCTGCTTTCCTTTTTTGGTGATCTTAGAATTATTATGGAAACATTGCTACTATCTTTCTGAAGGATTTCAAGTCATAATCCTTAACAACGTCGTCGTTTTCGTGTATGCTGTCGTAGGCGTACTTAAGACTAATCTTTTCTATATTCTTTTTTCCCAGCTTACTTAAAGATTTAAGACCGTCCACTTCTTTCGATCGGGTGTATGGGAACTGAGTAAAATTATATTTTTTAAGGAAGATGATTCCACTGCTTTTAAATGGAATGTGATCTAAACAGCTTAATCAATTTAAATATGGATGGATGAATTTGCGGCTCAAATCCAGTAATTCCTTGTTAATCTGCCATCAGCTCAAGTTCATTATGCATATATTGTATGAAATCTATACCAAAATTCATCGTTGGCACCAAAGCATCCATCCAAATATAGTATGTACCCTGCCTTAGCCTGGAATAAAAGTTAATAATAAACAAAAATTACAAAATAAATAAACTTGTTCTTATAGCGATTATAAATAAACGTCCTTTTATTCAGGTATTCAGGGACTGTTTGAGAATAACGGCATAATAAGTGTCAGTTTCATCTGACCACATCTATGTATATATGATTCAATGTGTCAAGAGTCATTTGTTTAAAGCTTGACCTACTTATGTATGTTGAAAAAATGCGGCCGACTAAATACTACCATCCTTCATGATTCCGACGGAAAAATCAAAATTTAGGTACACAATAGCAAATATTGTTCCAGAAATTATTCTTATAATAAACAAAAGTGGAAAAAAATAAAAACGGTGGTATAATAAGTTCAGAGCCTAAAGCTGCAACCCTTTAATTTGAGAACTGCAACTGCAGCATCACAGCTGGGCAAGGTAAATGACGCATCTTCCGAGATTGGTTAAATTCGACGCCTTGTACACTACTTTCGTTAGCAGAAAATCTAAGATTTTCCGAAATCAGGAATCACATATTTCGATTGCTTATACTAACACTTTTACACTAGTACGTCCGATAAAATTATTACAATTACAATCATGTTTTATTAAGACTTATTTTTGAATCAATACATTTATTTATGTAAGGCATTTGTTTCTTAAGAGCTAAGACTGAGATTGTATCTATGTTAGAGTATTCATATAAATTAGATTTATATACTCGTAATTCTAGTAAGCGTATGATACAGAAAATCTAATACCACAATTTGTTTGCCAGACTTGATTTTAAAAAATTTGGCCATCAACGGACATACGCTACATAACTGTCTAATTTCTGACCTTTTTAAATATATAATATAGTTGATGGCACATCTACCCAGCATATTGTGCTGTTTTCTAGTTTACTTGATCTTCAAAATCTTTCATTTATAGCGATGTAAACCAGATATACGAGTACAATAAGATATTAATTAAGTAACTATTGAGACGTTCAACTTTAAAAGAAGCTCCTACGAGTATATCGTCGATACTTTCTTGTTTCATTGATTCACATTTTTTCTATTTAAATTCCATAATAATCGTTACAAGCATAAGGAAGCTTAAAATTGATTGTTGTGACTTCAAAACTTCAGAGGCATTTACTCAGGCATTCGCTTTCGGTTCAATGTTTTGTCGACTCTACTGTAACGCCTGATTGCTTGACTCAAAGCTCAATAATCGTTTCTGCCGCTTCAACTCAGTTCAAACGCTGAGTGAGTATTATTCGACTGATAAATGGCTTGGACCCAGTCTCAGGTTCGAATACAAAAACACCAACGAACGAAGAATCTAAAACCCAAAGCAAACCAGTTCTTTCTTTTCGGTTTCCCCTATCCACTGTCCTACACCTCAGCGGATGGCTCCATGAGGAGCTTGGCATTGGCTTCAGCGTCATTGAAACCAACATCGTTGTCGCTTCGTCGTTAGTTGTTGGTCGTCAGCCGTCTATCGTCTCCGACTCCGCCAGCACAAAGGGGTCGTGTAGCCCATACTCCAATCGAAAAAATGGTTGAATTTCCGCTACTACCAGTTAGATGGTGCTGGGGGTTAATCTAGTGGAATTAATGGAAACGAAATTCATGGAGCAGAAATTCAGATGGGGAATTTATTATTGTCGTCTCTGGGAAGCGTTTGTTTGTTTTTGTTGTTTTGTCCGTGGGTTCCTTGGATTCCTTGACTAGTGACGTAGTCCTGGTAATTGCCGTTTTTGTTTTCGCAATGTCCTGGGATGCTATGATAGGCTAGGCATTTTTAAAGGGCAACAGTCTATGTCGCTTAAAAGCTGGGGGTATGTGTAACGTGAAATATTGTTTCCATTGTTTGCTGTTGAGTCAATTATTGACTTTTGCTTTGCAGGATTTGGTATAGAAAGGGGATGAGAAGAATTCAGGATTGGATTTCCAATAGCTAAGTGGTGATTTGGAGTTTTGGAGAAATTCCATTTAGCCAAGTCGGGGTCTATTATTTCGGAAACAAAAATCAAGAATTTTCTTTTTTTGGTATTGACCAAATAGACGATTAGATGTCTACAAAACACAAGCGTCCATGGGCATATGTACTATACTTTACGTAAATATGATACATATTTTCATTCAAAATAATTGTTTGTTAGCGAATCATATTTATTTCTTTTAATTCAGGGCCCATTCAATCAATTTCAATGAGCCAAAAAATAGTGTGTTCAGAGAATAGTAAATTCTTATGTACATAAATAATCAGAAGTGGTGCATCAAGACCAGAGAATAGTGAGTCAGGAAAATATATAAATTCATAAACATGACAAAAGATGACAATAAAAAATTCAGCGTTTCTTAAAGTTTTTTGCTTTATTTCAAAAGTAGAGTTTCCGATTAGTTATGCAATATAGCCGTATATAGCTGGCTACCTCGCTTGGATTGGATAGAGTACTGCCTGTCTACACAATTTTCAATACATTTCCTGTAGTCTGAAGATGTACTCGTATATCACTATTCGGAATTATTAGCATAAAATCGTTTTTAAGGGCACCCCATGAAAAAATCGAGACAGCTGTCAGTGTCAAACCAAGAGATGACCCTCTTATCACATATAGTTCTGTGCATCCAGCAAAAACACCTTTTTGACTTTTTACTTTACAACAGCGCATCTATGGTGTTGCGATCTGTTGTTTCTGTCAGAAGAGAGGACTCAGACAAAGATCTATTTCTTGTATGACATTTTATTGGAAATTCTTATTCTTTCATAGAATATGAGCAAACGCTTCAGCGATAAAGTACTTACAGTACCAGCATTCACCAAATCATCGCCGAGTACCTACACATAGATGCGAACGTAGAGAATAAGCACAGCAGGATGTTGTGTAACTTATGCCTAACACACTAAGTGCGTAGCACTACAGTACTTTACAGTCTTTCCTACTGTGGCACAAGTCCCATGTCTTGCCGAGACCTCCTTCACACTGATAGCAAGACTAGAACATTTTGGAGGTTTTCGGCAACGCATGTTTATACCAAAAACGTTAGTTTTCCAAATACTCGTACTTAGAAAAAACTGATGATGATGACTTCAAGCAATTGGTAAGCCAGACCAGTTAGTTTTCTCTTTCTTGTAAGCAGAACAGCTACAGTTTTGAGAGGATAGACTTAGAGAATCTTTTTGTGCAGCAATCGTTCTGCCAGCGCAGAAATCGCTAGGCGGGCTCTAACAGATAGCGCAACAACGTTGTCTACATATTCCTAAGAATTATATACGCGTTAGAATTATTTAATGTGTTAAGCACTCCCACCTTCACATATTGGCCGTAGTCTGCTTTTACATTTAGAGTCCTGTTCACCAGCTTTGCTCTTATCTACAAATCTAAAGATCCGTGTTCACTGTATTGTCTGTCCAAGTACCATATGCAGTATAGCAAGCAATTATTCAGCTCGCACTTCTTCTTGTCGAGGGCCATCAGATTTTGAAGCGCAATTTCGCAGAACCTGTCCGGTGGTTGCATCTTGGACAGAGGATGCATTCATAAAATATTCAACGCACAAAAAACTGTAGCGGAAGGAAGGAAGCTACCGCTTCATCCATTTCCACATTCGATGACCAGTACCAGCTATAGCATATTGTAGTACTCAACTCATTGCAGTTTTGGTAATAGGAGCTTAATTTGAAATGGTTTTCGTCATCTGAGTGCAAGGGGCCATCAAATCTACTAAGTGTTTCCACTCTCGTTGCTTTGTTTGAGGACTGTGGCCAACCGGTTGGTTTTAAACGCGATCGATCTTTAAAATCCGAATTAGCTTCTTATATTTCTTCCGTGGCTTCCGTCTGCAGCAACTAAACCTTAGTTCAAAATTTCCACTCTGACTAGGATTCGGTACAAAAAGACAAGTTCACGGTCTCGACGATCACTCGGCAAATAGTGGTGTGAGACCCGTTACACATCCGAAAACACAGATGCGTTAAGTCAACACCCATGGGTTCTGTATGTTGAATTTACTTACTCAATTTAGATGGCGGTACGATCCGCAGTGGAGTTAAAACCTGTGTAACCCATATATGTAGTTGTAACATATTCTATGGGATCTAAATATTTCTCTCAGAATAACCAAGAGAATTTTTGTTCGCTTGCAGCCTGGCTTAGCATCGTTGGTGTTAGTGTCTTTTGTGCTTGTTAATTTGAAATGACTCGGGAATTTCGAGTGGACATAGCAAATATACGCGTCCTAACAAGTAATCATTTTTCCGCCTACGTCCACGTCTGAAAATTCAGCTATTTTGGCACTTAGTGAAACGCAAGTAGATTCCCGCACACACCTCTCAGAACACTCTGATCTGAAGCTACTTGGCTACGAACTAGTGCCATTATTCTTTCCTCATTATGTGCGCAGTGTTGTAGCTTACCAAATTCCACCATAATATAGTTCCTGTTCCAATCCGGAATTCAATTTCGTGTGGTTAAAATTCCATCTCCGTAAGCAAATTATCCACTACTGATTTATTTACAGAATCCCTAAACTGGACTGCTGTCTCGACCTTCACTAGTTTGATGCGCTATCTGACTCCACTCAAGGACGGTATGTTGGGATCTTCGCTGCGGAGAACAACTTAGTGCAGCTTGTAAATGAACCCATGCGGATACCAGACGTTGATAGTTATACCGCCAACACCCTGGACTTGTTTTTAACCTCTCACCGTGATAAGTACACCATCGATGTGCTCTCCCTTCTAGGCTAGTCAGACCATTGTGTCATATCATCTAATTTCTCGTATACCGACCACACAGTTAGAAAAAAGGTCCTAAAAGAACCGTACGGCAATAAGAGAACCCAATTGGAGCAGACTAAACACATTCTTTAAGAACTGTAACTGGCCGTTATGTTTCCTCGATAGCTGATATGATCACTGACATTATTCTCCTTGGAATGAGATCCTTTATCCCTTATCGGATTAAGAGCATCAGACCAAAAGAAAAGGCATGGTATGACACGAGCTGTAAAGATGCTGTCAGGGTTAGAGAAATGTTTTTTTCGTTCCTTCAAGACCAACCCAACAGAGGAAATTCGAAAAAAGTTTAAACGAATGAATTCAACGTCTTTCATAAGCGTGTAAAATTCCAATACGACCAAAAACTGGGGCAAAAAATACTACAATGTCCCAAAGGTAGTAAACGTTTTTGGTCGTTCATCAAAAAAATTAGAAACTCTGCCTCATCCTCCATCCCAACGCTCATTTACAATGACCATCCATACTTCTCGTTGGCAAAATCACTGCGTAAGCTTTTTCAGCAATCCTACTCTTTCCGAGCAGATGGAAGACAGCATTTGTCCTGCCCGTTACTAAAAAAGGCGAATCTTTTTCCCTCACTTTCTATAGACCCATTGCAATTACGTCCCTTCTTTCTAATGTCATGGAAACGCTGATAAACCGTCAGCTCATGAAATATCTCTAAACACGAAAAATTCTCAATGACCGGCAGTACGGCTTTCGTTGCAACAGGTCTACTGGTGATTTGATGGCATGTCTCTCAGAAAAGTGGAACCAAAATCTACACCAATCAGGCGAAAGCAAGATAGTTGCACTTGATATTCCTAAGGCATTTGATAGAGTTTAGAATCAGGCTTTTTTGTCGAAAATGCGTGCATTTGGGATTGACGACTCTTTTCTTCAATGGACTAGGAACTACCTTTCGGAATGTTTAATTCAGGTTGTCTTGGATGGTTTCAAGTCCAATATTCATTAAATAAATGCTAGTGTGTCCCAGGGCTCCGTTCTGTCTCCGACTCTCTTTTTAATTTTCATCACCGATCTCTTGTTTGCTACCTCTAATCCAATATACCATATTCCTTTGCTGACGACAGTACTCTCTGCTTTTCATATTCGTTCCCGGGCTCTTCGGCTGTGGAGCGGGAACGGTAGCGTATGTTAATCTCATTAAATTCCGATATTAGCAGCATAACCAATTGGGGAACTATCAACAGAGTGGAATTTAATACTTCCAAAACACAATGCTGTCTGCTGCCGTCAAAGCGAAATTTAAATACCCAGCCATTATCCATGAATGACACTTGCATCGTTCAAACCGGAAAACTTTCCATTCTCGGTATGTGTGTCAATGAGAACTTATGTCGGAATGACCACATATTGGATGTCACCAAAAATGCTGCGAAATGTCAAGGTTTCCTCAAGCGATGTAAGAAATATTTCACACCCCCTGATCTGGCCTCGATATATAAGGCGTCCATATGCCCAAAATTGGGAGTACGATGCCCACGTCTGGTTATGTGCTTCTAAAACTTCTTTGCACTTGGTAGATAGGATTCAAAACCGTGCGGTAAAACTCATTGGTGATGACAATATCACACGGCCATTCAACACCGTCGAAAACAGACGTAATGTCTCCTGTCTTACTTTGTATCGTTATTTTCACCACCAGTGCTCCATCGAAATGGCCAGTAGCATTCCACCCCTTCTAACTTTTAACCGTAACACCCGTCTCGCTATGAATGCTCATCAGTATACCCTCAAGCCTACTTTCGGATGTACTCTAAAATATCGTGATTCGTTCCTAAGCGGTACAACTCGCTTATGGAATGCCCTGCAGAGCTCTTTATTCCCTAGTTACTATAACTTGCAAACATTTAAAACCAATGCACGTCGGCACCTATCTCTCTTTTTTCCCTCCCTAACTTCTGCTCACCCACGCTATGTGCAAACATCTTAAGGGTACACAAAATCCCTTGTGCTCGCGCCAATTATAAAAAAAAAGTCCATGCAAACGCTCCATTGACAGCTTTCTGATTTTTTCCTACTAAATCAGTGTCAATGTCGTCGGCGTATACAAGCAGTGATACATGCTATTGGAATATTGTACCTTTGGAGTTGACCTGTGAGTTTGACACAATTCTTAGAAGTTTTATGTTGGAAAAATTACATGCGAGTATGTCACTTTTCCGAAATTATGTCAAAATCCTCTGCGCTAAGTAGCGAGTGTTCTCCATTATCATTTTACAAAGTCGGATAAGTTCAGAAAGGGCCTCACCTCCATAAATGAAGCCTTAAAATCAATAAACATGTACAATAGCTGTTCTCTTCAATGTTTGAATTTTTTGACGAAGATTCGCCGTTAGATGAATAACTGTATATTAGTGGAATTATAAAGCCTAAAACCGCACGAAGAGGCACATCTCATCTGATTATTGGTATGAACGGTAGATACAATTTTAAGCTCAATATTAATTAGATCTTATCTATATATTGAGAGTTTAAATAGAAAATTTTATTCCGAAAAGATTAGCGTAAAAGGGTTTTCTGGTTAAGGCCCCTGTACTTAGCTTAGGTTGCGTAAAAAGCAGATAACTCTGCAAAGTCATGGAGGTCGTAACTCTATAATGTTCTATTGCTCAGTTTACTAAGGTTAGGGCAATAACATAACAATTTGAGAGTATTCTCCCGTAAGTCTTCGTTTTCAAGACGCAACTTTATTGCCAATACTCTCAGGAGACTACTATGTCCTGTGTGTGACTACTCACGTTTTTGCTTTGACTCTCCATTTTATAAGACGTTTCACAAGTCCAAATTTTCTTTAATTATCGTTACAAAGGTAAAGGATTTATATCATCTGCCCCACTTGAAATTTTTAACTGCAGAGTGGAGCCTCGATACTTTGGTCCACCAGATCTTAGTCAGTAGCAAATCCCTCGAAGTTTAGCTCGTCTACGCCTCTCTTCCCTTCCACTTTCTTGCAGAGCTTGACATTATGATAAGATCAATAGCCTACAGATTTTTAAAACACTTTGATTTTACTTGGACGGCTGTAATGACCTTCATGCTAGCCTGGTTGGAAATAAATATTGTAATGTGCTCATGGAATATTGCTATGCTTGTTCACCTATTATGATAAATGTCACATTTTCGAGAATAATACTCTCATCTAGTAGGCTAGGCTACGGCCATCAATGGCGCGGTTTAATAATGAATCGGGTGCAGACCTGTAGATACTGGTCTTATAGTAATGGTTTTCAGACTAACGCCACTGAAGGTTGCTACGATTTGACAAGTTACATTATGAGCGGTCGTAGTGTCCTGTGGACTACTGGTAGTTCCACCAGGACTTAAAAGCACTACCATGGGAAGCCAGAGTCCCCCGGACTTCGGTTAGGGCCCTCGGACTACCGTCCGGGCCTGACTTACAAAAGGTATGCTCCCTAGTTGAGGCGTCGTAGCTAATATGGTTTAAACTTAAAATCGCAGGAAGGATCTTCCACGTGTTGGTTGATTCGATGTGGAGTTGCGAATAACTGCTGGGTGCCGTGACTCTAAGATCATTATGCGGGTTTATGTTTCGACTCAAACCAAGGGTGGAACCTATGCTCTCACCATAACTTCCGATGTTGGTGTTAATGGGGTTTCACCATGGTGATCAAATGAGAATGGGTATCGCTCCCCATCATAGATAAGTGTGGTTATTGTCTCAGTTCAATCCCTACAAGCTCCATGGGGTTAAGCCATCAAGGTAGGTTTCCATATAAAATACTAAAGACGTCCTTTAATCTAATAGGAAAAGAGAACACCGGGGATTAAGTTGTTTGTTTCAACACTGAGTTTCACTTGAGCTTATTTGTTACGCTTTTTTTCTATTAAAGCACATGTTTGTTTTTTGCAGATTAACTCATAGTACATGGGTCTCGGACCGCTTGTCAAGAGCCTTGAACGGACCTTACCGGTGGGCATTACAGCAATGTCATCCGTCTCTCTTGTTCCTTCCGTCTTAAGTTAAGAATATTTCGCTGCTGCTGTACATTTCGGTCTCATTTTTATGCCCTCTCCATTCCTTAAAATATGTTTCATACCATTGTGTAATATGCAGCTTATTGCGAATATGAGATTCAAGTAATTTTTTTCTAGAGTTTTCAAATTGAATGATGTAATTTATATGACCCTGAAGTCTGAACTTACCTGTTTTGGAAATGGAAACAACTTTCACTGCTACTACTACTACGCTCTAGCATTTTTCACATATACCTTCTTAACTATTGTTAAAACTTTGAATCACCCTGTTGGTTTCTTCACACTTCATCAATTTGAAAAAGTAGCACCATTAAGTCATAAGTTGGGTTTTCCATATATGGTATATGACACACATGTACATCCTTCAATGGTAAATTACTTTGAATCTCCAGCACAATTACTGGTCAAACAGCATGGCTCATCTCTTTATTATTCACTAATAATTTTCCTTTAGCGGATTTTCCAGCGGGACGTCATTCTAATGATGTTTGTAAAACATTGTCTTACTAGACTTAGTGTATCATTGATTCGTTGCTCAGGTTCACAAGCAGCCTTTCGATATAGTTAGACGGTTATGACTATTTGAAATAAAAGACACTAAAATGTCGATTAAGATTTATGTCGATACTTTCGAATCTGTATATGATGTAAGTCCTCGAATAAATTTTGCGCCATTTCAAATAACTATTAAGACCAGAACCCCTATTCACTTCGATAAGCATCTATGATATTCGAATCCACATGCAAGTGAGCGACAGCCACTGCCAATATACCGCGGGAAAACACAAAACTTTCCCATTTCAGTGTGTCGTTATTGAAGTGAATGATATGGAGAGGGGAGTTATATCACACAACATGCAAATAGCCCATAAACATGCATGTTATTACATTACAAACTACCTCAGATCTGCACTGGTACTAGTATGAATAATGGCACCCACTCACCTCCTGCCACCTCTCGCACTTATTACTTTCGTACGCGCAAGTGTTGAATGGCGCATATCCGAATCTCAATGATCGCAACCAAACAATGGTTTCCTGTCGCAATAAAGTCGGACCCAAAAGATATGTATTCCAACATTACTTTTGGTAAAGTGCACCCTACCCTACCCACTACTCACCCTTCCGCTATCCGCTTTTTTAATTAAAATATCCCACACACACTTATTGCCTTCGCCAGATTGTAGGTCTTAAATTTATTGCACTTTCAAGTTGAAATATCGAAACAGTTAATTGATGAGGCTGCATTGAGACCTCTGCTCTGTCCATGCGGACGAACCTATGCAAGGTCTTGATCATTCGATTCATCTTGAGAAATAAAATAAAATCCGCGCGACTCAAGTTCATAAAGTTCGGGTACAATAATACACAAACCAACGTAAGCTAGACAGCTGGCGCATTGAGGGAATGCAAACGAGGAAGCCCAGAGTTCTTTGCATAGTCACAAATTTTGTTCCTCAACATATCGGCGTATACTGTGCATGTGTGCCTGTATCTATGTAACTTCATGTGGAGAATGGAATGGATATGCGAACTCCTTAAAATATGCAAATGAAGAAATAAATTTTAGTCCTGTTTTGGAGGTAATACGTGTGGCTGTGTGTAGCCGGTGAGCAGTCTGTTTTTGCTGCATCAAAGAACCTTGTGAAGCTTCGTCGGCCCCGCATAAATAGTTGGATCCCATTCGGACGCAAAGATTAAGACGCAAAATTCTTTATATGCGATACCGAAAATAACATTAAATTAAAAACAGGCACCGCGGCGTATCTTCGCTGTTTTCCATTTGTGAGAGAACCAACCACCAACACCGCCGTCTCAAAAAGGCACAGTCTGTATTTGAGCGGCGCAGCGGCGGCAGAGAACTTTACTGAGCTAAGTTAGCTGTTGTAGATAGCGTAATTGGACGCGGTTAAGGTACTATGCAGATGGGTAAATTTATTTTGCTTAGGGTTGCCAGGAATTCACCGAGTTTAATGTAGAGCGAAAACTAAAATTATTTCAATGGTACTTGGTTTCACAGTCAGGCAAATTAAATTTTATCTTGAATTGCACTACACGTAATAACGTCTCCACTTAATTTTGATCAGAATGACCATTGTTACATCACAACTCCCATTGTGGAGGCTCTGATAGCTTCTTCTAAATCCGTTCGGAATTTAAATAATTCGAAACAGTTCATCAGAGAAGTTATACTTCGTACTCCGAACCCTCTACGGAAAAATTCCATTCAATGAAAATCTTGAACATTCCTTAAATAAGGGATTAAATTGCCGCACATGTGGCCCAGAAATATCCTAACTAACTGAAAACTTTCCTCGTGAGGAGGGTCTTGGTAAATAAACTACTGATGCATGTCGATAACATGAACAGGTCTGATTTTGTCATTGGATTTATGATTGTCAAGAAACTTTTCGTGAATAAACGAGCACCAGATAATTGTTTTTATGTCAGTAAAATATTTGAAATAGTTGCCTTTTTGTAGCTCTATGATACATCCGAGTATATCAAGAGCCACAGAGGATTCCTTTGATTCTATTGCTTCTGCTATGATAATGAAATCGTGCCAAATGACTTTGAAGCCTATGTCATAAATGCTTGCTTCAATGAACAATATAAAAATAACTAGAATTGGAAACAAGACACAATGCCAACGACATCGAGTAAACATTTCCCAATAGTATTAAGGACTGAAACGAATAAAATCTGTAAATTTTAATTCGGGCTATACTTCCAATGCGTAAAAATAGCAATTCCATTTTGTACCCAAATTAGCCTATATATTCTTTAGTTTCAGTTTGTTATTGATTTTGGTTCGGTGCGGTTTAAAATATTTATAAAATATGAGTCAAGAGGAACGCCGTAAAAAGATCATCGACAAATGGCTCGAAAATACTTTGCCCCCAAACCATTTCATCGCAAAAAATTTAAACATAGCACGCAGTACAGTGGATTCTGTTATTAGACGATATTTGGAGACGTTAACAGTTAAGCGAAAACAGAAAAGTGGAGCTACAAGTGGAGCACATGATACAAATTTGGACAGGAAAGTAGTGGGTGACCGGACCGGACTATGTCATCCAGAGATGTTGCTCGGAAATGTAATACCAACCAAATAATGGTAAAAAGATCTAAAAAACGTAACGGTCTAAAAATACGAAAAAACCAAAAAATACGAAAAGTTACTGAAAAGCAAAAAAAGTCATAAAAACACGAGCCCGAACGCTATACGAGTTGATCGGCAACAAGAAAGCGTGCTTGGTTTTGGATGACGAAACTTATGTCAAAGCCGACTTTACTACTCTTCTGGGTGCGCAGTTTTAGGTGGACACAGAAGCTCATCGTTTATTACAACGGGAACAATTAACGGAGAAGTATACATTAACGAGTGCCTAAAAAAACGGTTGAGTCCTTTCTTAAACAAACACGAGGGTTCAGCATTATTTTGGCCAGATTTAGCTTCAGCTCACTATGCTCATGCGACGTTGAGCTTACTTGTTGCTAAAAATGTCGACTTTGTCCCAAAAGACATGAATCGTTGGTCAAAGCTATATTGAGGAAAAGTGAGCAGTGTGCAAAGGACGTAAAAGATTTTAGTGCTAAGTGGAAAAGAGCGTCCAAAAAGATCTCAGATGTAACTGTCACCAACCTTATGAAGGACATTCGAAAGAAGTTGAGGAAAGAATGGGAACTCAACAATTTTTTTTTACTTTTTTGTAATTGTGAATGAATTTAATAAAAACCTAGTTTTAAATCAATTAAAAAAAAATGTACATGAATTATGAAAATATTTTTTTTTTTACTTTGAAGTTTCCAAATTTTATTCGTTTCAGTCTTTGAATAAAAATGGCTGTGACGATTTCTTCTCGGTAGAAAATAATTGGCACAACATCGTCACCAATGGCTTTTGACCGTTTAATTGTATTGAAATCTTGAATTCCATTGGCGCTAATTAGCGGAGTTACTCAAGAAATGCACATGTGGATAGACACCATATGGCCGGATCAAAATACACTCGGCTACAAGAATTGCTCGTTAACCTTTACTCAACCTGAAAAGGAGTTTTCTTGAATTTTATAATATTACTATATACCGACATTGTCAGTGAACCATTTTCCGAAATTGAACATTGCTGAAGCCCATGGCCACGCCGGAAGTTGACTTGGTTATAAGGTCTTTAAACTTTTCCGACGATTTCTAAGCTCAGCTTAATCAACAATTTCTCAACACCGATGTCAAACCAACGGGTGTGCTGATACCCTGTAGTGGTATAATATCTTCCGAAAGATCTACTCTACCTTCGGTTTAACTGCCCAGCAAAGCTAATAATATAGATGCTCTTACTTTTGTACAAACCGAATAACATTGAAATTCAAGAAGTGCTATGGTATAGGCTGGGCCAAACAGGAGAGAAACCCGGAGTTGACCCAGGCCGCAAATCAAATCAAATCAAATAGTAATTGGTATAGAAAATTAATCCCAGGAGCGAACGTTAGGTCATGCCACCAACCTTTCGCAGGCTAAAGCCCAGGAAGGGTTGTTTCCCGAGAATTGCTATACTTTGCTATGAAAAGTACACTGCAGGTTTCAGCTATTCCAGGCGTCTAACGAGAAGGTTTTATTCGTGGTCTTCATCATAGCATCGATGAACGCCCATATAACCAGTATATTTGGCAAATTTCAAAAATGATCACCTGGTCAATTTTATTGACGGTTCACGTCACGTAAGCAACGTAGCTACTTATCACTGTATTTCTTATACGCTGTCCAGTAAATGAGGACATTAAGAGGTCTTTGTATAAACAAGTCACAATATTTAAGACACAACATCACCTTAAAACACAGACACTTGAAATAGCGTCAATCTTAGATCAAGCGGACTTTTGCCGCTTTCTGAATAACACCGATTCAAAACATCACTCGTGCTTTTTTAATTCATCCGATTATCAATTTATCTGGTCCAGATTCCGAAGTCACTGACCACAGACTATAAATGGAGGTTATTCATGCAGACGAGCAGGATAAAAACCAAATTCGATCTTACTAAAAACGTTCAACGCTTCGCTCCCCAAGCAGAATACTAAACTGGTGACTTCATTTGGGTATCTGAAATACACCATTTAAAACATTGAACCAGTTGTAAATATCTGCTGAAATCGTGCTGCTATCTTTAACAACAAACAATAACAGTTATAATAATTGGGATCATCTTCAAATACCTCAGATAATACCTTAATGCAATTGGTACACAGACGGGTCAGAAACATTAATGGGTTAGTAGTCGGATGCCGACCATTTGCACAAGACATTCCACTTCTAATTCCCAAGCAGAAGCTAATGCTATGAGGGCCTTCATAGCTCTTTTGTTTTTTAACGCTGAGCCTTAAGTGGCATGGAAGTGTATATAGCCGCTTATTTAAGTCGCTGTATACCATAAAATCCTTGAGTAATCAAAAACTATTCTTCCCACGGACCTTTGAATGTAGCGAAGTTAACCATATACACATAATGGTTATTGCTCGTTTGCACAACATAATTGAACTTTGATTTGTTTTGCATGTTTGCGTCTTTTTCAAAATTCTGCTTACTAGAAATTTAAAAATAAATGGCAACCCTTAAATGCGCGACTTACTCACTTATTCCGCAGAAAAGCCATTTCGAGAGCGCATTCTCATCTCATCAATAAGGTTAAACAACACAAAACCCATTAAAGTTGAAAATCATACAAAAGGCCCAAAATACCGGTGCAGGCAAACCAAAAAACTGGGGAAAAAAAACAACACTTTCTGAACCAAGAAAGCTGTACAAACAAATAATAAGAAACGACAAAAAGGACACACGCAGCAACATAACCCGCCAGTCCAGAACTAAAATAAAAAAACGCTAAGCAGAAAAGAAATTAATGTCAACGATAAAATGTCGTCGTATCCATCGTCGTCGTCCGTTGTCGTCTTTTTCCTCAGCATGTCGGTCGTCGTCTTCGCTGTCATCTTCAGCGAACCCTGCGGACCTTTAAACTAAACAACAATGCGAGATTTATTTGCAGATTTATCACACAGAAGATTGGCAGCCGCAACCGTGCACCGGAGGACGGACTTTTGGTGTTGGTCTTGGTATTGGTTTCGGCTTGGTCTCGGTCTTGGTCTTGGCATACCGCTTTGTAACCATTGCGCGCCTTTTGGTGATTTCCTGCAGAATACTGTGTCATGGCAAATATGGTAGGTTGCCTCGGCTATCGGTTTTAGACAGATAAAAGTCTGCAAAAATAAAACAGACAACAAAAAATAAATAAGTAAATAAAATCAAATAAGCCTCCGACATTTTCTGCTCAAACCCGAAGAGAAACAATCTCGGCATTTAAATTCTTTGAATCATCCACGAGATCCAACCAGGGGTCAGTGCCGACGCAGAATTTTAAGTGGAACCTCAGAACCGGTCCTACTACGGATGGTTAGGAATTACGAGTATTTTGATGTCAAAAAAAAGAACAAAAAAAAACCTAACAAACGGAGAACCCCAATTGGAAGTCGAATAACCAAACGCTTGAAAATGCAGTGTGTCACCTATGATGGCAATGACGTGGAGGACGATGCTCAACTGTCCAGTATCAACCGTGCGAAAAGCAAAATTATCTTAAATCATGCATTAGGCATGAGCTCCATCACGGTCATGATGGTCACGACAACCATTCTAAGGCCATCAGACCATCTTCGATGAGGTCCCATTTTTGGCATTTAAATTGCTTTGGGTGTAGTTTTTGTGATAATAGAGCTCGTTTCTGCCTTTAGCGAAGAATCTTAACAAGGGTCTCTGTACTTTGGGAATGTTTAAAAAAAATATGATCCAAAAAACAAAAAAAAAAGAAGAACTTGTATGTACGAGTATCTGAAATTTAAACATACTCAGAGACCTTAGAAAAAGACAGCAAGGAAAAGACATAATTGCATGCGTGCAATTTTTTTGACGTTTCTGACAAAGTTTCTAAAGCTTTTTATGACAGTCCAAAAGTAGTGGTACACTGCAAGGACTAAAACATTTATCAAGTTATACCGAAAGTAATACTCGAAAAGTATAGTTGCCGATTCCGAATTATTTCGGCTACTTCCCATAGCCAAAGTGTACTTGCAGTTCAAATCTATCAGAAGGCGGGTGATACAGATTATCGAATACCAGTTGCAGCAACACTGATGATTCCTCGGAGCCAGGACACTGCAACTTAACGCTTCAATCAGTAGGTCTAAAAATTAGTCCAACTATTATTTGATTCAGCTGTGTGCTTAAGAGTTAAAGTAGTACTGCACGCGCGATTATTGTAAAATAATATTGTACATGTTGAATATGTTACATGAAGATTCACCGTGTGACTCAATTCATAAAATTCCCAGAAAATAATTCTGTATGATATCTGAAGCTATTGCACAGTGTCTTGTGAATGGCACCAGTGCAACTGCTTCATAAGTTCAAAGAACATTTAGATCAGGATATTAGAACTGTGAACGATAGTGAATCTGATCAAACAGGCGAGTTTTTGTCTTGAGTTTTTTGCGTGCTGTAACCTCTTTCTCGCTAGTTCCGCGGAAAGGATTAAATTGTCTGAATCAAGTTGTATTAATCAAATAAAAATTGTTTTGATTAAATTAAATTGCATTTTTATTTTAGTTTAAGTGTGTTACATTTCTCTTAAGCTCGATGCTAGCTATTGTTATAATATATATGTATCTGTAATTTGTTTAAGAACCTTGTCCGTTCGGTTTCTCAAAATCCAAGCAAACGAATATGTAACTTATGATTTGGGAAACACGAAAAGGCTTTTTAAAAAATTTATTTTCTGTGCGGTGGACATTTATCAACTAATTTACAAAATCCTTCTTAAATCTAAAATCATTTTCATTATTTTTCTTTACTAATTCACGTGATTCCACGGAACAGATTGCTTGTGCAGAAAATGCATGCGATATGATCCGCAAGAAAGTATTTGGTGCAAAATATATTCAAGGTAAAGGAATTCGGCTGACACGTGCGAGTTACTTTACCTGTCTGAGCTTGAACTTCAGAAATGTAATGTAGAGAGGCTCGGGTAACTAACATGCACCGCTACTGGATACGTAAAAGCAATCGCGGTTAAAAATCTATCATATGTTTCATATACCTTAAATATTAGCTCATCGAGAATAATAGTACTTCTTAAATTTTATTTCGAAGAATTTCTGATTCAGGAGTAGGCGGATATATCAACGTTTTATGTTTTCAGCTCGAATTATTTTCCAGTTGCAAGCAGGGATTCTAAAGATACCAGGTTTCAGAAAGTATCCAAAGTGAAACCTTTGGACGTTTAGATTCTTTTAAAATTGTTGTCGAAAGTTTGGGATTAACTTCGGTAATTCAGGGCCTCAAAACCCTTTGTAGTCTTGGTAACTAGAACTTAGAAGTTTCGCACTGTTACCTGTATTCGCATTCCATAAGCAAATTGTATGGTTTAGGAAAGATAGAGTATATCCGAAGGTGGGCTATGGCGTATACTGGTCAGCATTTATGGAGAGACGGGTGTTACCGTACAATAACCTAGTGCAGTAAGGTTTTCGAAACGACTAACCAGATGTGCTTACTGTTTTCCTATTATGGCCAAATAAATATCTTATATATTTTTAGACCAGATCAGACCAGATAAATTATTTCTTACATTGCTAAAAAATTTAGACAGTTCGCAGTATTCCTGGTGACTTGAATACTTAGTCATTTCCACGTAGGTTGTCATAAAAATACATGGAAATGGAATGGTTTCGGCGATGCCTATAGCCATTCATGGGTGGGTATTTTAATTTCGCTCTAACAACAGAATCCAACATTAAATTTCCCCCACCTGACGGTTCTAGTTTTGAATTTAATAAGCTTGGAATACATACATACATACTCAGCACAGACGTGGATCAGGGAACAATATGAGATTCAGAGACAGTCATTGGCAAAGAATAAACTGCATTACAAGCAATGGGCAAGAGATCACCAATGACCCTTAATGAAAATTAAAAAGTGTGTCGAAGACAGAACGGTGCCTTGATCTTGGGGAATACCATTATTTACGTGTCTCGAAATACATATATCATGAGGTGATGGATTATCAGAAGCTCCACGACTTTACAAAAACGAGATCTAGTAATAGTATTTAGGAGGAGAAAGAAAATAACGAGTATATTAATACTTATATGAGCAATTATGTCGATGATCTTGAAATTTTAACATGTTGCAGTGTTGGTCATCCTGAAGAAGAATGTGTATATATCATAATTTCACATAGTTTTTTTTTGCTTTGAAAATTCAAATAATTAGCTCAATCTCTAATCGATTATTGCCTGAAAATTGGGAGTTGTCGGTAAGGGAAGTATGGGGGCTACCCTCCACGAAAAAAAAAATGTTTATACAAAGAAAACTTACGAGGGTTGTCTGAAAAGTTAGCGGCACTCGTCAATAATAGCTAGTGAATGCTAGTTGTGCATCTTCTGACAGTTACTTACCAAAGTTTTTGTCATTTTGGACGTGCAGTTTTTAGTTGACAGTCGTTTGAGTGAGTCGATGTGAGTGTTTTTGTGAAAATGGAAAAAATTGAGTATCGAGCTGTTATTAAATTCTTGTTCTTGAACGCCAATACGCCTACGCAAATCAAAAATGAGTTGGACTCTGTGTATGGGGACTCTGCACCATCATTTACCACAGTGAAATTTTGGGCAGCTGTATTTAAACGTGGCCGTAAGAGCTTGGGAAATGATGAACGTTCAGGATGTCCAAAAACTGCAACCACTAACGATAGCAAATGGTGTTAGACGACCGCCGAATTAAAGTGAGAGAGATAGTAGAGGTTGTGAAAATGTCCAAAGAACGTGTTTGTTACTTATTAAATCAAGATTTAGGCATGAGAAAACTGTCCGCGCGTTGGGTGCCGCGTTTGCTTACGTTAGACCAAAAACGTGTTCGAATGAACATTTCCAACGCTCTGTTGGCGCAGTGTAGGCGGAATAAATCCGAGTTTTGGCGCCGATTAATTACTGTAGATGAAACTTGGATACACCATTATACGGCCGAAATAAAAATTCAGTGAAAACAGTGGACTGCAAAGGGCGAGCCGGCTCCAAAAAAAGCAAGAACTGTTTTTTCGGCTGGGAAAGTGATGGCGACTGTTTTTTGGGATAGTAAAGGTGTTATCTTAATCGACTATCTTCAAAAAGAAAAAACTATTACAGGAACATACTACGCATCATTACTTGCCAAGCTGAAGGCAGAAATTGCGGAAAAACGGCCACATTTGCAGAAAAAGAAAATCTTGTTTCATCAAGACAACGCGCCGTTTCACACCTCAGCGGTTGCCATGGCGAAAATCCATGAATTACGGTTCGAACTGCTTGACCATCCGCCTTATTCACCAGATCTAGCGACTTCTTTTTGTTCCCTCATCTAAAAACTTCGCTCGGGGGACAGAGATTTTCGTCAAATGAGGAGGCAGTGCTGAGAAAAACGCCAAGTACTATTTGGGCAGGTTAGAGAGATGGGAACATTGCCGGGAGAAGTGTGTAGAGTTACAAGGAAACTCTGTAGAAAAATAAAAAAAAAATTGAGAAAAAATGTCTTGTATCATTGTTCGGTCGGAAACTTTCGTTTCCGTATTAAGCCAAACCAAAAATAGCTCAAGAACTCAAGATCTGCCTGAATTTCGTCGGTAGGTCTTGATCATTGTGATTCCTGTCAGTCTCTTGCTATGATTCCTTGTGAGAAGTGAACTTTCGGAAAACATTGATTAGGGCTTCTATTAGCCACTTTGTAGCAGTGTAGACAATCTAACTTCGATCTTCCATTTTCTGTAAAAAAAAAACTGTGTTTTTTTAACGTTTCTCAAATGAACAAAATGTTGAATCAACTTTCCACTTCCACTGTTTTTGGAGGATCGCGGGATTGTCAACAGGCATAATTATTAGTTCGTTAAAACTTTGTGATAGAAAGTATATCATCTTTTCTTGAGGATAAGATATTCCATCAATATTTTATGATATTCTGATCTATTGGCCATCTCAACAAAATTCAGTTTAAGCTTACGTACTACAATAACTTCAAAATACAAACTTAACACCATTGTTACTATTTCACAAAAGAAATGTCATACGATAATATCTCCAGTGATGTTTTTATAAACCTTTTAATAAAATTAAAAAGTTAAATGAAATGGTTAAATATTCCACTTACATATGGACTCTCTACAACATGCAGATATTCGTACAATGTATCATCAAACCAATATGGCTAGCTGGACGCATTCCAAAATCCTAATGGACATATGGCTCTGCCAAATTATGATCATAAATATTGTAAAAATGCATAATGACACTTCTAGTGCTGTAGTGCTAGTATAATATTAATGGCATTTCTGGAGCTGGATGGACATTGTGTGCGAAATATGTTCGACTTTAGTTACTGAACACTTGAGCTCTATGAAAAGCAGCAGCTAATCTCTGACAAGGATATATGTTCTGCTGGGATATAATTTAACTTCATCTGGCCAAGGGGGTGGAGTTGTGGCATGCAGTTTTTGGCCAAGTGCTGTACTGGGATTATTCGCAGTTGCATTGGCCATCCTCGGTAAGTTGAATTTAATGAGTTTATGCTTAAGAGAAATTAGTAGTTCAGAGTTTAAAAGTGAACTGAAATTAATTTTAATTATTTTGAAATTAACTTTAAGCTGATAAATTAAATAGTTCATTGCACTACAGAGATACATTTGTGTGAGAGGCAAAGTTCTGTTAAGATGTACATAGTACTACATAGCAATTTTTTTTTGTTGACCTTTTTTTTTTATCTGCTTAAATGCTTCCATAACTATCCAGAAATGGAACCCAAGATTCTTAATACGGGGGAAAATTGTTTAAAAAGTTGAAAAAATCGATTTTTAGAGTGAGGTCACGATGCCGATTGGTAGGTAATGCTCGGATGCTCGCTTTTTAAGTTTAATTAAAGAGGCAAGAGAAGCGCGCGAAGCCACAGATTCATCAAAAAAGAATCACGAGGAGAAAAAGATTAATTTGGCAAGTCAATTTTATGGCCGAGGCATTGATGATTGAAGATTTTACTAATTTAAACTCTAAATGCGTTTTTCGACGACAAAGTAGCGCGTTCAGGTTTCAATCGATCGACTCCCAATTGGCTTCCTAATGACATTTTCTAGTGAGGTACGTATGATTTTAATCAAACTAAATTAAACGGTTTCATGGCCTATTTTCGACGGCCATGACGCCGTTTTAGTAAAAATTATCATTAAATTTATAAAACATAATACGTACTTACCTTACTAAATTTGGTCATCTCCTTTCCAATTCATTTTACATTCTTAGTCTTCGATTGAAAATTGTTATGAAATAGAAAATAGTTTCCATTCGTCCGTCACTGCGCCACTATTTTGTTTTTAAAAGATCAATATTAAAAAATTATTTGTACTTCAATATCTGATATATAATATTTATATATTTAGTAAAGACTGAATTGAAAAATATTGATTTACTTTTCGTAGATCGATTCCTCCATCCTTTTTCCATTAAGAAATATGCTCTTTTTTTTTAAATGTGAGCGCACCCTTAATATTTTTTGTGAACTGTCTTTACTATTTTGCTTGTAAATGTCTACCATTCAGTACTCGAACGAGCAACGTTTACAATGGTTCAACGGAAATGGTTTCAACCGATCGCAAAATCATTTTCGTTATCGCTGATAGCTCATTTCTGGCTAAATGGCTTTTACAACAAGCAAAATATGCGCTATTGGACAGCGACAAACCCACATGCGTTTCATGAGATGCCACAACATCCAACAATTGAATATTTGGAGTGATTTTCGTGCCGGCGGCGTCATTGGGCCTTATTTTTCCATTGGTGATGATGGCCGCCACGTTAGAGTTAAAGTAAATCGCTATAGGGACATGTTGGAACATTATTTTTGTCCGCGTACACTCAACGTTGGTGAGATGTGGTTTCAGGTGCCATTTGGCACACAGCGGGCCAAACAATCGAGCTATTGAAGTCAAAAAGAAAAATATATGGTTTTTAATGGGAAAACCGATATAGGGCCTAGACTAGAAATATTATGTGAAACTTTTCATAAAAACCAATATTTTGCAGGAAGAGAGTTAAATCATTATTTTAGCTGTTGATTCAGTGCTGGGCGGAAGTATAGTCAATCCAATATCTATGCTGTTATCTTATCATTTGAAAACGACTTTGAACGGCCAAAAAATGAAAGCATTTTCTGCTGGCAAAAAAATTCGCTATTGGAGGCTTATTTGCCTATGAAAAGAGTGATTGTGTGATCTGTTTTTCTGGTGTTCTATGATAAGTGTGATTCTGATTTAGACTCTTTTACGAGTAATCAACGAACTTCACTAAACAGCGACATATATAAATTGTTTTGTCTAATACAAACTACGAGAATGATAAAAATGCAAAATCTTGGTAGTCACATATACTATATATATTTGTTTAAGAAAGGAACGGTCTTGCCATAAGATTAAATCTTACAATGTAGTTTGTGAAGATTTGAAAAAAAATCGAAAGCTTTGCAAACTAAAGATTATAACAGTGAAACCAATTTTATTGCATGTGTTCAGTTCAAATGAACAATACGTATAATACACTCGTAAAAAAGTTATCAGAAATTTTTAACCTAAGTACGGTTGACTGAAAAGTTTCCGACCGAGTAATGATACAAAACATTTTTTCTCAATATTTTTTTTTTATTTTTCATTTCCTTGTAACTCTACACACTTCTCCTAGCGATGCTCCCATCTCCCTAACCCACTCAAATAATACTTGGCGTTTTTCTCTGCAAAATAATTGTTCAGGAGGAGGTGATTGCCTCCTCATTTGGCGAAAATCTCTGTCCTCCGAGCGCAGTTTTTAGATGAGGGAACAAAAAGAAGTCGCTTGGGGCTAGGTCTGATGAATAAGGGGGATGGCCAAGCAGTTCAAACCGTAATTCATGGATTTTCGTTATGACAACCGCTGAGGTGTGAGACGGCGTGTTGTCTTGGTGAAATAGGGTTTTCTTTTTCTGCAAATGTGGCCGTTTTTCCGCAATTTCCGCCTTCAGCTTGGCAAGTAATGATGCGTAGTATGCTCCTGTAATGGTTTTTTTCTTTTTGAAGATAATCGATTAAGATAACTCCTTTACTATCCCAAAAAACAGTCGCCATCACTTTCCCAACCCAAAAGTTTTTACTTTTTTTTGGAGCCGGCTCGCCCTTTGCAGTCCACTGTTTTCACTGAATTTTTGTTTCGGCCGTATAATGGTGTATCCAAGTTTCTTCTACAGTAATTAATCGGCGCCAAAACTTGAATTTATTCCGCCTACACTGCGCCAACAGAGCGTTGGAAATGTTCATTCGAACACGTTTTTGGTCCAACGTAAGCAAACGCGGCACCTAACGCGCCGAAAGCTTTCTCATGCCTAAATTTTGATTTAATAAGTAACAAACACGTTCCCTGGACATTTTCATAACCTTTACTATCTCTCTCACTTTAATTCGGCGGTCGTCTAACATCATTTGGTAAACTTTAGCAATGTTATCGTCAGTGATTGCAGTTTTTGGACGTCCCGAACGTTCATCATTTCCCAAGCTCTTACGGCCACGTTTAAATTCAGCTGCCCAAAATTTCACTGTGGTAAATGATGGTACAGAGTCCCCATACACAGAGTCCAACTCATTTTTGATTTGCGTAGGCGTATTGGCGTTCAAGAACAAGAATTTAATAACAGCTCGATACTCAATTTTTTCCATTTTCACAAAAACACTCACATCGACACGACTGTCAACTAAAAACTGCAAAATGACTGAAACTTCCGTAAGTAACTGTCAAAAGATGCTAGCATTCAGTAGCTTTTATTGACGAGTGCCGCTATCTTTACGTTGCGGTCAGAAACTTTTCAGCGAACCCTTGGACATACCATATTTAGTTTTAGTTTTAGTTTAGTTTATTTAGTTTATTTATTCAGTTTTCATTTTCAACTTAAAATAAGAACAATTACGAGTACAATTTTTAAGGAATAAATAATAGCTATCATTCTGTAACTAGGAAGTTAGTGTTGAATGGTACATTTGTAAATTAAAATTTCCACTAATAATAAACTGCAAACTGTTGTGGGGTGGCAATCAGCAATATATAATACATAGTATATCAATGTTTGAGAGAGAAGAAAGCAAAAGGATGAGGTGATACATATTCTATTAATAATAAATTTTCAACAATAGTTATCAATACAATTTAAGTCAATCGTGAATAGCCAGTCTTTCACCATTTTGAAGAAAGATTTAAAATTAAGACTTTGCCTTATAGACAGAGGTAATTTATTGAAAGACTTAGGGGTTGCGACAGTATAAAAGTTAGAGAAATGAGTTTTGTGAGCAATGGGTACAGTGATCGGGTGCATGTTGTTTATTCTCAGGTTATATAATTGCGAGTTTCTGCTGGGAATATTGCCACTTCGCTTAAAAAATTCTTTAAGTACTTTAAAAATATAAATATGTCTCATAGGTAAAATTTGCAATTCTTTGTATAACGGCCAACTTTCGGTATAACGATTTTTGTTGCAGATTATTCGAATAAGATGCGTTTGAGCAATTATTAGAGGTCTAAAAGTATTTGCATAGGAACCACCCCAACTAGATAACCCATACTAGAATTTAGTGTGCGCAAGGCCATAATATATTGTTTTGAGAATCTTTTTAGAGCAAAATCTCTTTAAGAGATACATTTTTCGTGTTATAAGCATCAAATAATTTTTAATATTTTTACTATGGTCTTTCCAATTAAGGTTAGAATCAATTGTAACACCTAAATATTTGAAATTCTTCACTAAATTGATTTTGAAACAAGAATCAGAACAAGTATTTTTATTATGAAAGTTACATATACCACAATCATAAATTGGAAAGCTAAATTGTCTACAATTCGGAGAATGAAAAAACAGGTTGTAATTACAAACTGGATGACCAGAGGTTTTAAAAGTCATGAATTTAGTTTTTTCACTAATTATTAGTTTATGGTTCGAAAACCAAGTTCTTAGAATTTCTAAGTCTTCTTCAATTTGTAAAATACAATTAAAATCAGAATTTGACTGATAGGTAAATGATATATCATCTGCAAATTCCGTCGAAAGACCGTTTAACGGAAGTTCAAAGATTGAGTTGATGTATACTAAAAAAAACAAAGGGCTGAGGACAGATCCCTGTGGTACTCCATTTTTTAAAACCCGAGTTTCACTTTGTGTGCCGTTTATAATTACTTTTTGAACTCTCTCTTTTAAATAAGATTTCAACCATTAAAAAATCACCCCTCTAAACCCTGCACTATATAATTTGCCTAGTAGAATATCGTGATCAACCAAGTCAAACGCTTTTGTCATATCAATGAAGAGGGCCATCGAACTTCTGTTCGATTTGTATGTAACACTGGCTAAGTGTTTTAAAGATGAATTTTGAATTTGCTTGCGCTTGCTAATGGGTAATGTGTTCCATAGGGGAGCTGCTTAAAGGAAATGTGTGGGTTCTAATTAAAAACGGTAGAATTTGGACCACACCAGAGAAACTGCTTGTCGTAAGCTGAAAAATCAACAAATGTAGAAATACTGCGGCTGCTGTATATGTATGATTCCGTGCAAGAGAATAAATATATCTTGTTGTGGTATGTGTAATTTTCGCTTTCGTGTCCAAAAGACGGCACAAATATAGTTGCAGGTGGGGCAATTAGATTTTAGTTGTGAAAAACCTCACCGATATCAATTAAAAATGATATCGATCAAAGGATGGAATACTGTGGAACCAAGAACACACTCCCAGAAAAGATGATATTCGGTTACTGTCTACTATACATGGGTGACGTCTCAATAGACAAGATAACAACAGTCCAACCCCAGGGAAAAAAATCTAAATAAGTAAGCAGTTTCTCACACGAATAGAGTTTTTGAAATTTAAAAGTCCTAAGGACGGTTTGCGTCCAAGTCTTTGGAAATTTCGTCGACAACAAGTAAGCGTGAGGTATTACGTGCCTTTTTCGCATGGAAGCCAGCTGAGTCTGGCGATTACATCTATATCTCAGAAGGCTACGACTACTCTAAGATCACTTTTCAGATGCATTCGATAAGACCACCAAGATTACGATTGGCCTGATTTAAGGTTCTTGTGAAGTAGCTAAACCTTTTTCCATGAATAATTGCATCTGGATGTAGTCAGTTTATGACTGTTTGACTCATTTTAGGAGAAAGAAAGAATTAGCTTAAAATATGTTGTTATTTCCTCCAATCCAATCGCATCCCATTTGAAAGGTACAAAAGTTGCAACCACAATACGTCCACATCCATTAATCAAGTGAAGTTAAATTTTGTATTATCGTAAGCTTAATTAAAACCAATTTGGATAATCTGTGAATTGAAAAAGAATTGTGCGAAATTCAAAAGTCGTTTGACTTGCCAGAGGCAACGTCTTTAAAAGCTCTGTTACTTGCATATGGGTTTGCGATTATTGAACCAGAAGGCGAAGATGGGCTTAGCGTCAACGAAGAAAAAATAAAGCTTATGCTGTCAATAAAGAGGGACACAAAAACCCTGTCTAGGATAAAGCCTCACGATAAGCAGCTACAACTTTGAGGTAGTAATGGACTTTATCTTCCTCGGTTCCACTATCAACTCCGACAACGACATCAATGCAGATATCATGCGAAGAATCACTCTTGCCAATCGTTGCTTTATTGGGCTTAGAAGGCAATTGAGTGGTAAATTCCTCTTTCGAGACACCCAAAGCATATTGTATAAGGCAAAATCATCCCAGTCCTGCTTTACAACCCAGAACTGTGGATACTGATGAAAACAAATGAAGATGCTCTCAGACGCTTCAAGAGAAAAGTTCTTCAGTCAACATCAATGGAGAATAGAGGATACGTTTCAACAATGATATGTACAGGCTGTATAGCGATGTTGACCTCGTTAAGAAAGCTTGGATAACCCGGCTTAGGTGGCTAACTCACCTTAAGCGCATGGGCACCAGTGGGCTAGTTTTCAACTCCAATACAGAGGGACAACACAGTAGAGGACGACCTCGTTTAAGGTGGCACACAAATGAAAAGGAATCTCAATCAACTTCGTGTGAGCAACTGCCTCCAGCTCACGAAATATCTGTAAATTTCTTCTAAAAACAACGCTTTGAAGACCTTATGCAAATAACAAGTAACTTTCAAATGAACCGATAAGTTTTGTAAGTTCCTTGAAGCATGTGCTATTTCCTACCAGTGCAAGCAATATCATCTTTTTGAATTTAATCTAACACATATCTCTTTTACCAGTAATTGGACTTAAAAGTTCTGTATCGCAACGGAACGTGTTGATAAAAATAGTTCCTATATTTTCTTTCAGAACTGCCTCTTTCTGATGGTCAAAAGACACCTGACAAATACTAGCCCACCGAATTCGGCTAAGGATTCGTTAAAAGTAGAAGCTTTTTCAATTGTGTGTATTTGAATACTCGTATCATAAGTGGGGTAGATCAAATCGCGTTAAGATGTACCTGACGCTGTGAATTGAGTCTTACTTCTGTTATTTTTACAAAAAAAAAAAACATATCGAGGATAGTAGGGGGATCACATACAAAGTGCATCGCTGTTTATACGTTTACATGTGTGAGATCTTTCAACTTTATCTATAAATCTTTTAAAAGTGTAAGTTTCAATCAGATTTTTTTAGATCACATCAAATAACAATGTTGATTGCTAAACAAAGGAAACATTTCGTACTACATGCACTCTCCATAACACAAACGCATGCACACACAACGAACACAACGGTACAGAAAAAACTGTACCAGCTTTTGGTCTCTCTATATCCGTGTATGGTCCTACAGGTGCAAAAACTAAAACAACGATACCATGCCTTTTAGTGGGAGCTCCCAAATTGGGCATATGAGCACATTGAAGTCAGTCCTTATTTTTATAGAAAATTGTATTTAGTGACGAGGTTGTTGCAAAATTGTCATCAAGAATGACTCATGAGACTCAATTGCTCCCACAAAAATACTCTGTTTGGTATGATATTCACTTTGATGGCATTACTACTCTTGAATCTTGATTTTTTCAAAAAATGAGACCGGAGTTCACGTTACGGTCAAAGGACAATGTAAGCGTAGATGCAAATTAATATTTCATCCAAAATTTGACCAGATAGATATGTGGTTCCAGCAGGTTGGCGTGGCGCTACGTGCAATACTGCCTATGAAACCATTGTCTGACTCAGGACTTGATTCAACGATAACATTATATCCAGTGCATTGGACACCGAGATCGTACGGTTTGTGGCCACTCAATTCTATATAGTGGGGTTTTGTAAAATCTTTGATGTATGCTGACAAGCCACAGACATTCAGACATTTAAACCCAATTGTCTGGAAAAGTGTCCAAAAATTTAACAGACAGAAGACACTGTCAAAAATTGCACTTTGTCAAAAGGACGTCATATGTCATAGACTGTTCTTCATACATCTTACAAATTTTTGATTCAAACATAATTCCTGTCGATATTATTCTGTAGTTCTTAAAAAATATGCTTTGTAACGACCAAATTATCTATTTACCTGTTATTGAGTCACCGTCTAGCTCTCGGAGAGTTCATTTCGTGTTGACTTCTCTGCTCAGTGGCAGTTTTTCGTACGATATACATATATCCATCTCACTCCCTCTTAGAAGCCAAATAAATTAATTTGTTTTCCCCTTTGTGTACCGCGTGTTTTTTTCTGCGCGCAATTAAAACTGTTTGAGGTTAAGAAAGAAAAAAACCCGGGAATAGATTTGACATCCTTGGTGAGTATCTACCAGAATTCGAACCAAGATCAAAGAAAAATAAACTTTCCTCCTCTGTAGAATTTCCCAACATCTCAAACATTAAAAACCCGAGATTTGTACTTATTGCACCTGCAAGTGAAAAACAACCACTGTCTTTCGTAAGAATTTTTGGACTTAAAAAAGCAATCGATTCTATAAGTACGGAGTATGAACATATCTCGCCACTTAGAGATGGTAATATTTTGATTCTAACCAAATCCCAAAAAGTTGCAGATAAATTCTTGCGTGTTACTAACCGCGCGAATCAATGTCCAGTGACGATCAAATTACAAGCCAATCTTAACTCTTTAAAAGGCATTGTTTATGCTCCGTGCTTAATTAATATTAAGGAGGAGGAAATACACTTGAGGTCATAAAAACAGCACCATATCAAAATGATTGAAAGATTGTTAATAACTACGATAATAATTTTTATAATGAAATGAAATTTTTTTTGAGTACTCCGCAGTAGTTAATAAGTATTTCTATCTTATTTCCATCTGTTTATTGAATGTTTGAATAAAGATATTAACAAAGAAAGAAAAACCAGGTAATTTTATTATTTTTTTAAAATATTTTAATGCAGTCATTGGTTAACAAAATCAAACGATACATTTTTTATGCATGTATATATAAGATGGTTAGATATGCCGCTTTTACCAAAAAATTATCAATACCGAGTTGCTCCTCCTTTGGTGGTTATAACCGCTTTTATTCTAGAAGGCATCGAGTTTACTAGAAGTTCAGTAATATCCCTTGAAATTTCAGTATTCCATACATGTTCCAGAACTTCATTTAGCTTATTTTTACTCTCTGGTTTATGTTTAGTCACCTTACGTTTCATTACATGCCACAAGTGTTCGATTGGGTTTAAATCGGGCGAATTAGCTGGCCAGTCTAGTCGGGTAATTCCGAGGTCATCAAACGTTGTCTTGAGCTGAAAATTATTGAAAGACTCTAGTTACTTGTCTCTTTATTATTTATAAAGTAGACATCTAGCAGTTGATTTATAACACTTTACTTACGGATTTGGCGCGGTGGCAAGGTGCAGAATCATCTTGAAAAATGCACTTGTCAGTATACGAATGATGCTGTTCAATTGCTGTTACCAAAAACTCTCTTACTACTTCTTCATACTTTTGGGCGTTCATAGTTCCATTAACAAAGTGCAAAGGGCTCGAAACGTAAAAAGAAAAACATCCCCAAACCATCTGGCTTCGAGGAAACTTCACTGTTTTGACTGTGCACTCGTCCTTGAACCTTTCACCTGCTGATCACACACCGCCAATCATCCTGCGTCCAATCTTCGTACTTTTTTGCCCACGTCAAGCGAGCTTTTTTCATTTTTGTGGTTAGGAGAGGTTTTTTCGCTGGTCTTCTTCCATATAAACCTATCTCCCGTAGCCGTAGGCGTATGGTTTCGGCACTTAGATCAACTTGATGAAATTCACTCAACTCTGCTCTTATACGGACAGCACTTTTAAAGCGATCTTTCATGCTAATTCGTTGTAATATATTGTCCGTCTTCTGGGTTGTTTTCCGTTTCCGTCCCGAGCCTTTTTTCCTTTCCAGTGGATCCAAATTTTCTTTTTTCTTCATCAGTCGTACGATAGTTGAATGACAGCATCCTACTTTAACCGCAATCTCACGATAGCCAAGCCCTTCTTCGACTAAAGTCAATATTTGAACTTTTTCATCCCGAGTCAGTTGATGATATTTACCAGACATTTCACTTTTTTTTACAACAATTCAAACTGATTTTTTTTTGGTCTAAATACGAGACCGAACTCCGCTAAAGGAATACCCTTCATTAGTATGAGAAAAACCCTTACGATCTGATGTAATTAGGCATTTTTTGAGAACTCATTAGGTGGTGCGGTTTTTATGACCGCAAGTGTAGTTAACGAGTTGAAATCATGAGGTTTGGTACTCTTAACGTTTGACCGGTATCAGTTGCCTTCCACCATTAAAATAGCATGTTATACAATGAAAGCCCAGGAATACATTCCCAATCCGATGAGATGCAGGAACTGCCAACTCCTCGGGCACACGACTAAAAGGTGCACCAAAAATAAAATGTCTGAAAACTGCAAACTCCCTCCACACAACCCCGATAACTGTACCCACACTATGTGAGCTAACTGTTCAGACGAACATCCTTCTTCATCAAAATCATGCCCCAAATACTTGCAAAATAAAGAAATTTTGACAATAAAAACAAGAAACGAGTGTAGTATGGCCGACGCCAAATGCACTTATAATCTTATAACCCCAACTCATCCAACTTCCAATGTTGTTACATACCCCGAAAAGGCCAAAGAAACTACACAATTACCCATCAACAAAAACAGTTCTCTAAATTCCATCAACTTCAACTCATATAAATTAACACCATACAATCAAAATTTCAATAGTAACCCTTCCCCAAGCATAAATAAAATTAAACCATCAACATCTTCAATCTCAAAACCTACTCCCAAGTCACTTACTTCAACTCTCCCTCAAGTTCTATCTAAACAAACATGTATAAGCATACCATCAGCAGTTAATCGCCCACTTCCCTCACCCCAAACAAATACTAAATCAACAAATACAGCCCAAACTAATTCAAATAATGCAGTTGTACTGCCCAATTCTCCCTTTACGGCAATTACAAATAATCTTATTAGTAACAATACATATTATATGAACACACCTGATTCAGATGACAATGCATAATAATAACAAAATTTCGACTATCGCCAGGTTGCCAACATCACTGGCGGGGGCCAGAGTTGAGTTAACCCTACTCCCACTTTGGCCACAACCTACAACTGTCAGCAACCTACAACTGATTAACAAAATCTATATGAAAATAACATAAACATTATACAATGGAATGTCAAAGTACGACGAACTAAACATCCTTATAAAACAATACTCCCCATCGATTATATCAATTCAAGAAACTCATTGCGCGTTTAATTTTACACCAATCGTACTTAGATCATTTACCCCGTATTTTAAAAAAATTTCCAGTAAACATAACTTCAAAACATGGTATTGGTATTCTAATTAAAAAAACATTCCACATAAAATAATTCCTATAATTTCCAACATATTGAAATTAGCTTTTGAAATACATCTATCTATTAAATTCACATTAGTCTCGGTTTATATTTTACCTGGACAGAAATTTACAAGAGACGATCTTACTAATATCATTGTCCAAATAAATACTCCTAATCTTTTGGCAGGTGACGTTAACTCATGGAGTACACTTTGGGGCTCCTGAATCACTAATCGCAGAGGTGCGATAGTTGAAAGCTTCTTGTCTAACTCTAATCTAATGATCTTAAATAATGGTCCCCCAACACACTTCTCTGCTTATAACACCTGACATATTGAACTGTATGGTAAGGCCTCTTGGCAAATTTTGGATGATCTCCATAACAGCGATCATTTCCCAATAATTTGTACCCTTGTTATTGGTGCAACTTACGCTCAAACTTTAACAACTCAAAAGTTTAAAACTGATCTTGTTGACTGGGTTTGTTTTCACAAACACATATCAGAATAATTGTCAATAAATAAGGCTTCAGCCAATATCAACAAAGAGGCTGCTCCGTTACATAAAGCAATACGAATTGCCGCCAACAGGTCGATTTCTCAAAGCACAAAGAAAGCTTCTAAACGTGCTGTTGTTTGGTGGAACCCAGAGCTTATTGACCTACGTAATGAAAAAGTCAAAGGATAGAGAGCTTTCAAAAATTAACCTAATCAGGGAAACTTAATTTGTTATAAAAAAAAAATTCGCAATTCCGCAGAAAACTTAAAACTGCAAAAGCAAATAGCCTTATACATTTCACCTCGTCTATCAACCCAAACTCATCTCCAAGCAAGATCTGGCATAATATCCGGTGTTTGACTGGTGAACATACACAACAAACAATAAAAGTCATTGAAACTTCCACAGGTCCTCTTTCAGATCCAACCGTAATTAGTAACCATTTTGCACTCACTTGGTCCAATTTCTCGAAAGGCGAAAATTTTAACTCAAACTACGTCTCACAAAAACAGCTCTCTCTTCTTTCTACTATAGATGAAAATCTTTTTTCGGCTCCAGAAAGATTAATAGGCGTAAAAATTTCGCTCTTGGAGCTTGAAAGTTGTCTAAGCAAACTTAAAAGTAAAACACCCAGCAGAGACAGAATATCATACCCTATGTTAAAAAACCTACCCCCCCGCGCAACCTTCAGGCTGACGCAACTTTACAATAATATTTTTCACACCGGTATTATTCCACAAAATTGGAAGCAAGCAACATTATTCCCATTACCCAAACCAAAGAAAAACTTAAGCAGTGTAAATGTTTTCAGGCCAATATCTCTTACACCCTGCATCGCTAAAATTCTTGAAAAAATCGTAGCCAAAAGAATACTTTGGTTTATGGAATCTAGGAAGCTGATAAAATCCAACCAAGTGGCTTTCCAATTAAATAAAGGCTGCGCCGATGCCCTGCTCCATCTAGATTTTCAGATATCCAATGCCCTATCTGCACGCAACCATGTTACAATTCTCTCCTTAGATTTCAAAAAAGCTTTTGACAGGATAGAAATCCATATAATACTCAATAAACTGAAAGCGTGGGGCATAGGTCCAAAAATATTCAACTATGTTAAGGATTTCCTGACCAACAGAAAAATCTGAGTCAAAATAAACAATTGTTTCTCTCCTTTTTATGCATTGGCAAATGGGATTCCACATTGGTATTGTTATTGTGGTATTGTTTATTATAGCCTTTGACATCTAGGCACAATCATGTCAAAGCATAAACAACTTCATCACACGTCTTATGCCGACGATTTTTACATTTTATGTAAGCACAATGACACGTCAACTAAAAATTTATTACCGACAAACCTCCTTAATGATATACTTGCTTGGTCTTCTTGATCAGGAGCTAAGTTATATTTAGATAAATGTAAGACTCTTCGTATTTGCCGTAAGAAATTCTGTACTACAATTCCTCTTTCTTTAAACAGTGTTAATATTAATAATGTTGATAGTTTAAGTATATTAGGTTTAATATTTAACAGTAAATATAACTGGAAAACACATTGTTTGGAGTTAAAACAAAACTTATCTAAAAGAACAAATATTGTTAACTATTTGGCAAGTAATAAATGTAATGTTCATGTAAATACACTATGTAATATAACGAAATCACTAATTTTAAGTAATATTTACTACGGGCTAATTACACTGGTCAACAAAAAAAATATTTATTTTTTACTTGGAGATAAAATTATGTGATTCGTAATCGTTGGAGATTATAGAATCAGGAAAACTATATAAAATAGAAAGATCACATCGAGATTTTGTGAGAAAACGTTTTTTTGAATTTAAGAATTTAACCAAAAATATCACCGAAAAATATTATTTCTTGAAAATGTTTGTAACCAGCAGTAATCTGCCAACATTGATGGCTCCAATTTTCCTTGGTACCGTTGCTCTATTGCAGCAATGTCTTGGTGGAATCTTTCGCCGTGCTCATCGCTTACATCACCCATATTTTCAGGAAAGAAATTGAGATGAGAATGCAAAAAATGAAGTTTTAGCGACATGTTGCATCCCATTTTATGATAAGCATCCAGTATTTTCTTTACATCATCTGCATAACCTGGAGTCTTATTGTTACCTAGGAAGTAACAATTCTTTAATTCTTCTTTAATTTTTGCTTCGCTTAGTGATGGGAACTTTTATTTCAAAAAATTGAAACCAGGTTGGTCTTTCTTCATCGCCTTTACAAAGTTTTTTATAAGTGGTTCGTAGTTCGATCAATGAAGGATTATTTATATTTTTTTCTCCACAAATAAAGTTTGTTCTTATAGGCTAATCTACTCTCACAAAGTGCTCCGATCGTGCTCTACTATCCCACTCACATAAAAAACAACAAAATTTGGTGTAACCTAGTTGTAGTCCAAGAAGTAGAGCAACAACTTTTGAATCCGAACATATCGACCAGTTATATTTTTTATATTCAATTTTTTCCAATATAAATTTCATAACATCGTAGGTTTCTTTTAAATTCACGCCATGCGCTAGAGGTATTGAAGGAAACTTATTACCATTATGAAGCAATACAGCTTTCAAACTAGCCTTTGATGCGTCGATGAATAGCCGCCATTCTTCGGTTTTGTGCTCATAACCCAGTGACAGCATTAAGCCATTAATATCATTACAATACACTAAGTTATCGGCTTTCGAAAAATAAGGAACAAATTCACTTTGTCGCGTACGTTACTCTGTAATTTTTACCTCAGGCTTGAGCAGGTTCCACTGCTTTAACCTTGAGCTCAGTATTTCAGACTTTTGTTTTGACAAATTCAAGTCTCTGACGAGGTCATTAAGCTCAATCTGACTGATGAGATGTGGTGCATCAGAAGATGTAGGGAGCTCAAATTCGGGATCATCCATGATTTCTTCTGAACTATATGACGAACTTATTTCTGTGTCCGAAAGGCGTCCGGAAGGTGGCTTTGAAACTGGCAGAATTTCTATATGAGGTGATGGTCTTATTACAGAAGAGACATCTGCATATTTTATGGAGTGCTTTGATCTTCGAGAAAATCCTTTCACATTGGTGCAACAAAAGTAACAATCTGTGTGACTCTGGGGCTCTCTCCATATCATAGTCATTCCAAAAAGCATTGCAGAAAATGACCCGTTAAACCAACCAGTTAGCTGTCGGTGACACCTAAAGCTGCAAATGTGTGGTGCCCAGAGTTTATCCTGATGGTTTATTTTAAATTTAAAATAAGAAAAGTAACACTTTTCAATAAATGGTGTTATTTTATTTTTTCGGAAACTTGGTGTAAATTCTCCACAAATACAGCAGAATAAATCTGGACAATTACCACAAGATCGTGGCACTTTATCACTTTAATGCACTTCTAATATTCTTCTTACGGAAATTACTTTATTTTTTAAATTACACAGAAAAACCGATTTAAACGATGTGCGATTCTATTAGAACTGACCTCGTTCGATAATGATGTAAAAGTGTGTGCCGTTAAGTTGCTGTACGTGACCTGAGCAAAATATTATTTTTCCCGTTATTTACAGGCCGAGTACTATAAGAAACAGTATTCAGTATGTCCGAGTATTTTTCATTGTTGCCCAATGTGCACGTAGAAGCCTGAATGCGTTTCCAACAAGCACTATAAAAAATATGCTGGTTGAAGCCGGACTACCCACCTTGAAAGAAAGAGTTGCGTCAACAAAAGCCAGTTATCAAACTAGCTTTTTCAAATGGTTCTATACTGGTACAGGACGTTGTTCTTGCAATGAAGAATAAAACTATAAAACGAATACCATCAGCTATATCCACTTCAATAACTTCGGCTAAAGAATCGGGCATTCGCATTAAGATAATCGCCAAGTACACTCCACGCTATCATCCATGGTACATACAATCTACTCGTAAATCATTTATCATAAATCTGACAAACTTTAACAAAACCAGCACTACCAGCCAAATCTTTTGCCAAGTTTTCCTAAGCATTTCTACGGAACAAAAAAAAGAAGGGTGGAAATTCTTATTTTCCGATGGTTCTAAAACTACATACTATACACAAAACACATCTTTTGCATCTGTTACTTAAAATGGCTCACTGATATGTGTAGGACTTCTAGATAACAAAGTATCTATGTATATTCACTGCTGAAGCTTTTGCTACTCTGAAGACCATAACCATATCTGCTACGCATGCAGGCAAATTTGTAATAGCTACACACAGCCTTTCAGTGATAAAAGCAGTCCAAAACCCTGGTCACACTACTGATACTACATATATAGCATGTAAAATCCGTGATTTTCTTATCAGCAAGCCCAACAAATTGAAGCTGATGTGGGTACCAAGCCACATGGGTATAAAGGGTAATGAACTCGCTGACTTAACTGCTGTGCAAGCCCATAATACACCGATCTACAATTCTGAATTTGATACCAAACTTGATCTGCTGTGCGATATCAATCAAAAAATCAAATCGAAACTTCTGTTTGACTGGAACGGTTATCGTCATCACTACTCGGCAATCAACCTCAATAAAGTGCAATCAATTTTTCCTACCACCACAACAAAATCTATGAATTTCATCTGATTGCGGCTTGGTTATACAACCACAACTCCCCAACACCTTCTCCGTAAGGAAAGTTCGCTCACATATCCAACCTGCAAAGCTTGCGTCGACATTAACCACCTATTAAACTTACACAATTATCCAGCCAGAGTTAGTCATCAACTAAACTCAACACCCAACTTGTACGTTTTCGAACCCTTAAAAAACACTAGCCATGATAATATACTATCAAAAAGTTTCCGGGATGTAATCAGAAAATTTAAAACAAGTTTATTCGTCTAAATCTACATTTTCCCCTTCAGAGTAATCTCCATCGACTGCAACACACTTATGCCAGCGCTTGATCCAATCCTGGAAACATTTTTTATATTCGGTTTTCGGTATGTCCATCAGTGCTTCCTGTGGTTTTTCAATTACTTCCTCTCGGCTGCTGAAACGCGTTCCCCGTAATGGTTTCTTAACTCGATTGAACAGAAAGAAGTCACAGGGAGCCAAATCAAGTGTATAAGGTGGCTGTTGGGTGGTATTTGTTGCATTTTTCGTCAAAAAATTACGAATAATTATGGCACTGTGCGACGGTGCGTTATCATGGTGCAAAATCCACGAGTTTTCTGCCCACAATTCTGGTCTCTTTCAACGAATTGCTTCACGCAAACTTCTCATAACACCCAAATACTCGTAATACTCTTTTTTTTTACTGTCTGGCCTTCGCAAAAATTCATGAAGCACTACACCGTTGTAATCCATGAAAACCGTGAGCATTGCCTTCTTCTTTGACTGAAAACGACGTAGTTTTTTTGGTCTCGGCTTATTTGGTGAACGCCATTCACTTAGCTGATGTCTGGATTGCGAGTCGTACTCATACACTCACGTCTCGTCTCCAGTAATGAGCTTTTTAATGAATGTGGGATCGGATTCAGCCTCGCAAATCATTTCTTTTGCGACGTCAACACGATCTCTTTTTTGCATGAAATTGAGGTCTTTTGGCACCAACTTTGCTGCTACACGACGGAAACCCAAATCATTAACCAACATGTCTTGGACGGATCCATAGGCAATGTTCAAGTCTTCCGCTATCTCTCTGATGGTTAATTTGCTGCTAGTGACCAACATTTCCTTTACTTCATCAATGTTTTCGACGGTTTTCGATGTCGATGGTCTGCCACTGCGTTCATTATCCGCGATTGACTCACGACCGCTTTTGAACCGCTCGTGCCCCTGGTAAACGACCGTTTTCTTTAGAGAATCATTGCCGAAACACTTTTCCAACTTTGCCAACATTCGCGCACCATTAAATCCGTTTTTTACGCAAAATTGAATAAAAGTTCGTTGTTGCAAATTTAAATCCAGTTCAAAAATTGTAAAAAATCGCCAACACACACAGAGATAGATGTACTCTTGGCTACGTAATTTTTGCAAATGTCAAGCTATAATGCTAAGATTTAGAGGGAACAATAACAACCAACTTAAACAAAAAAAAAAACAGGACTCGAATCGGAACAATGAGAGCGCCACACGGTAGGTATGGCTGGGAACTTTTTGATCAAGGCGCCAGGTGGTACTTAAAATGCACTCTTTTGTTAAAAAGAGTAACATAATTATTTAACCTTAATTAAGTTAATATTAATTTTTACATTACGCTACCTCAGAGCCGAAAGTCCCAGTAGCTTGTGCTCGTTTTCCTGTTAACATTGTAATTTAAATTACATGGTAATAAATTATAATAATAATAGTACCTATTGTTAATTTAATTGTTATTCACTCATCTTAAAAATGTTTGAAGCTCTTTTTTTTTTGTTTTTGAAAAGCTATTCCAGATAATTATCTTGTTCTGTACGGAGAAAAGTTATTCAAAGACTTCAAAGTTTAGAGTGGTATAAGTAAAGGTTGTATCCTCCCAAGGGTAGCAGTCGATAGAATCTTGCTGCTTAACTCATAAATCCGGTGATATTAAGTACTGGAAACCTCGTCTAACATCACAAACTTTATGGGCCTCTCCTCAAAAGAACTGAGCAAGAAAAAAAATGCTGAAATTAAGCATGAACCAAATTTAACAGTTGGCGTGCCAAAACAAACGAAAACATTGCGAGAGTTAAAACATTTAAAGAAGCCGGTCAACCTTGATATCCCTGCCAAATTTGTTCACCGTTCGCTTTATCAAGGTCTGTTACAGCTTTTTGATCTTTGAAGGAAATTTCAACTTCATTCTGTAATACATCATAGAAAAGTTAAATACAAACATATGAACTACGACTAATAATATTGGGTCTACAAGTAAGTTTCCAGCGTTTTTTTCCAAAATTTGAAGTTTTATTATGAAAACATAGTTACAATGCTTTATTCAAAGTATCGTCCATCGGAAGCTACAACTTTCCCCCATCACATAACATTCGATGCCATTGGTATTAAAAGTCCACAGCACTTTTGGAAAATGATTTCTTATGATGATGATGATGATTTCTTAAAATTTAAAAAAAAAAAATATTTTAGTTAACCATTGGTTATCTTGCCAATTGGTGTAGAATCCTCCGTCGCATATTGACACAAATTCATGTTTCAACCCAGAAAACATACCTTACTTGTAGAATTAAACCTAAGTTGAGAGCCCATTTTATACGATTCCAAAAGCGCAGAGATTTCACAGAATCTTGCTTTATATTTGTAAAGTGTAATTCCTTTAGAGGTACTCTTTTCAAAAATTTCAATGCAAAAATTCAATTTTATTGGGTAATTTTTACTATTAGAACCATTCTTTACATTTATTTTTTGAAGATTATTTCGTTCAAATGTTGGCCGTAACTGTGGCTAACATGGTCCATTCTGAAGCTCCAATTTTCCATAATGGGTTCGATGGCATCCAATTCCTCAATCGTAGCCGGCTCATCTATGTAGAGTTTGGAGTTTACGTAGCCCCAAAGGAAACAGTCTAGAGCTGTAATTTCACATGAGCTAGGCGTCCAATTCATTGGTCCAAAGCATATAATTAACTGTTCACCGAATCGCTCCGTGCTCCGCACCCCAAATACGGCTATTTTGCTTATTGACGTAGCCATTAAGCCAAAAATGGGCCTTATCGCTCAATAAAATTTCGGTCGAAAACGGTGTATCTTCTTGAAGCTTTTTAAGAGCAAAGCGACTGAAACGGTAACGATTCGGAAGGTTAGTCGGCTTCAGTCCTGGCACGAATTGATTTTTGTATGCTTTTAAACTAAAATTCTCATGTAAAATACGCCAAGTTGTTGAATACGACAAGTCAAGCTGTTGAGAACGGAACCAAATCGATTTATCGCGGTCATCACGTACACTGTCCGTTACCGCCGCTAGGGGTGAAAATGAAAATTGGCTTTAAACTCTTCGACGGTACAACGAATTGTGCGTTTGGTAGGTCAATTATGTGGACCAAAAGTTGCTCTAAACGCACGAAACACATTCATCGTAGAATGCTGATTTTCTCAATACAACTTAATAATTTGTAGACTTTGTGCCGGGCTAAGTCTTTCCATGAGAAATGTCAAACAATGCTGAACAAAATTCCACATCAGCGTGAAACGACTCATGCGTGATCTCTCATGAAATCCGCACTGGAAAAAGTATCTCCAAAAGCATCACCGGTCTTAACAGACGATGAAATTTATCCCTCATGTATATACATATACTATACTCGTATAATGGTCCTACATTTTAAACTTTTAAATGTAACTAGTCTTTTGTCAATTGTTTCAATATATCAATTTTTAACTTCCAGATTAAAAATCAGGAATTTTAAGTATTTATGTATTCGTATTTCTGAAAACTAAACCGAAATAAGCTCAAGGTCACATCATCCAACCTCCACCATTCGTCCTCCTAAAATAAATCATATCGAGATATTCTTATCTCCATTTTGAAACAAAACCCCTGGCACAGAGACAAAAATCACCTTGAACAAAAGCCATTCCATATAATCACTATCCCTTTTCAGGAAATTTAATCTCAAAATGCAATTTCTCTGCAACATAATCCTTGTTTATTTATAATTTACAATTTAAATACTTTATATGTCCCCAAAGGATTCGCACAGCAGAGAATCTCATTCGGAAATTCCACGTACCAGAGGAAAGAGTCTTTCTCGTATTCGTACCGTCACCAACAAAAGGATTCTGCCAGGCAAAAGGGTTGTACGAATAAATTGTCAGAGTGATACTTTCCAAGTCCTCGGGCATTACCTGATAATTAGACAATAACACATTAAAACAAGAATGGGAGGAGAGTCCTTAGTATGGTATGTGAAAAGGATGAAAACCCTGATGAAAACAGGTCTTGCCAATCTATCGCACTTCGTGCTGGGTATAACCGGTTTTTTGAACCGAAATAAATTCGCACCCTATGACAGGCATAGGCATAGGCATAGTCAAAGCCCAAACTCAGTCGAAAAGTTGACCGAAGGTGGAGGAGAAAATCAGCCATTTAGATGGCTCGTGTGTTATTTCACCTAAAGCCAGTGCTACGATTAAAGGGATGAACAGACTGAAGTCATTATTGTGAAAGATACGGATATGTGAGAGCAAAGGATGCGATTCGTTGATCCTTTTTAATCCTACGGACGAAGATGTGATGATAAAGCTTGTCATTGTGCCTCTGGGGCATGATAAACCCATACGCACATTATAAAATGGCAGAGGGACGAGAGTTCCAAGAGGATCATAATCCCCAAGCCAAAAATAAAAAAAGAAATAAATTTCACCCTAAATACAGATACCAATGGAAATGAATGTTTAATTCTGTGATGGCTATGTAGGCATAGAAGGATTGGCTCTTTGTAGTTGACATTGTTGGCGAAAGAGAAGACCTACTCTGTATATGGTATACCGCCCGTGGTGCGGTGGAATAATTAAACAATGTTTATTGTAAAAGCTTTCTTTAGGATGATGAAGAGTTCTCTGAAATGGGTAACTGTTTAGGGTTTGTCAGTTATAATGAATGCTTTATCAATAAAATCAAATACAAAGAGGTGAGAAGATGCGGAATGAGACTAAGGTCTCCATGATTCCTAACGATTTTATTAAGTGTTAAGTTACGAAGAGTTGCATCAATGCATGTAATGTTTCTTAAAAAATTACAGGCACATTTCAACTGGTGACTTAATTGAACGTCCACGCTTAAATACTTAATTTCCATAGTGAATTTTAATATAGCAGTAGATAGTCGCTATCTATGTATGTAATATTAATATGAACCATATAATGGTCAACCAAATTGATCGCATTCCGGGCAGCATAAGATACGCTTGGGTAGCATTCAAGGGTCTAGCCAATTTCGGGAAGAATAAGACCAGAAATATAGTGACAACGGCGCCAACGAGCTGGAATTAACGACTTGAGTATAAGACAGCCATCATCAGCCAATACTTTTCAGTATTTTCATGTTGCTTATGATATACCCAAACTTTGATCAAATAAAATCCTCAACCACCGAATTAAATTGTTTTTAAAAGCACCGCAACAATATCATATTTATTACATCTTCTCAGACGCGCAAAAAGAGGTTTCGTTTATAATGTTTTAAAGTAAACTGCAGCGAAAAATGAAAATAACTGAAATTCCCATGTTAGTATGCACCGCTGAGTAGGCACTCAATAACCAGATCAACCAGGTGTGAAAGTACTAATCTTCTCAAGCAATTACAATTACAAAAAACAACTTAAGCAAACTATAATAGCACGGCAATTCTTCCGTTAAATACTTACCTCCCCACTTCAAATGATCCACTAGTAACTTCGCTATATCGAAAGAAGTGAAAACAAGATTTAATTTCACTGTGAATGCACTTCTCGAAGTAGAAAATAATTGCCCACATGCAATTAACGCTCACCGACATCAATTAAAAAAATTAAAAAATAAACTTCGTACCAACCAATTGAAACCCTATCCTGGGTTACATCTTATATCACGCAATCACATTATAGATGCAATGTCCGTTTAGTTGCTAAAGCTGAGGCGTTTGTAATAATTGCCATCACAACTATGGCTCAAACTCACTCACAGTCATTCAGTTACTCATTCCCAGTGCTAATTTAATTAACCTTTACTCATTCACGCTGACTAGCCAATTGCAAGTCATGCATATTCATATATACATTTATATGGGAGCAGATACTTTAACTTCACCTAAAGATACAATTACACGTCCATTCAGGTATGTAGTGCGCTGGTTTTGATTGTATCCGTGGAATGTATTTTAGTTGCGAGTTTTTCAATTTTTCAGTTCATTACCATAAATAAGGTCCTCTCTGCCGCCATGGACATTACTCACCTTTTCGTCGTTGAATTAAATTTATGGTGAGTGTTCCTCCTAGATACTTTAGAGACAGTGTGACCAGATGTATGTTATTTGAAGGAAATATTAGTATGCCAATAAAAAGCATTGCAGCTAAAATGTTGAAATGGAGCAATTGAGTAAAGCAAGTGGTTACCCTCCAGTCTGATTATATGTTTATATCCACATTAGCTTTGTTTCGAGATCTGATTACCGTCAAAGGTTTGCGTATCATACATTATGAATTTTTTCACCTCTATCTGTTCAATTTATGTGATTTATTCTGTTTACCAGGTGATCTACAAAGATTAATTTTGCTAGCTTTTCTGTCCCCAAGCATCGTGAGGAAGCCTGTTATTTGTTGCAGACGGTGAACGACAAGCTGATATGTTACCTGGCTACCTTTGCAGAACCCATTCGAAATAAAATTGCTTCTTTAGGAATTATATTTTATTTATCACTTTCAACTATCGAAATCCCTCAACACTATGAAAAAAAAATTAACTTTAAAAAGTGAAAGGAAAGCGGCTACCGTTCAATCACTTAGATTTGATAATTTTGTTATTGTAGACCAGTCAGGTTTCGATGATACTCGCTGATTTCAAGTCTTACTTGTTATGTTAAGCATTAAATTGTTGTCATATTTACTATGTTTTGTAACCATTAATCTGTTTGAATAACAGATGATTAGTCTTAACATACAAAAGTCCACTGGTTCAGACTATAAATCTTCCTTCTTTTTCATGCATGTGTTTTGCAAGAATCCCACTTTTTAGGATTCTCTTCGAGCAAATGGAAAACAGCATGTACTGCTCGTCCCTATAAAACATGCAGAAACAGATCCACTGGAATTGAAGACTCAATGCTCCAGAGACCGAATTTGGCATAAGGCTCTCTTTTCGAAAATGCGTGATCTTGCGATCGATGCATATCTTTTTCAATGGATAAGAAATTAGATTTGAAATGCTACACTTTGGACGGTTTTATAGGTTATTCTAATATCCGCAAAATAAATGCTGCCGTAATACAGGGTTTCATTCTGTTTCCGACTCTTTCTTAAATTTTGACTAGCGATGATAATATGTATATACTCTTCAATACTTATATTGTATTTCTTCCCTGACCAATGTCCCTGTTCTTCGGCTATAGACAAATGTGTCGAATGTAAAGGGAGGGGCAAAATACTCGTGTGGTAACACCTCTAACTGCGTTATTATCAACCGAGTTGCTTTCGAAACACAGTACTGTCTTTTATCGTTGAAGCGAGGTTTTATCACAGAGCCGATAAACTCACTATTCTAGGTATATGTATCTATGACGATTTGCTTTGGAATGACCATAAATTCAACGTCGCCCACAATGCTGTAAAATATCTAGGTTTCCTTAATCAGGTTTCACCCTGTCTAATTTGGCTTTTATTTCCCAAAAATTGGAGTAAAATGCTCATAACTGAAATTGGTTATACCCCTCTGCACTTGCTTGATAGGATCCAGAATAGTGCGACTAAACTCAAAGGTGGCAACAACTTTATGTAATTTCTACCACTAGAGTTCCAACGAAATTTCCAGTAAAATTCCTCCCCTTCACACCTTCAAACGTAAGACTCTTCTTACTACGGATGCTCATTGGTTTACCCTTAGACCCACTTGGGTACGAATCTGAAGAAACCGTGATTTTTTTCATAAAACTTGTTTAAGAAATGCTGTAGCGAGCTTTTTATTCTCTACTGATTGCAATCAGCGAACATTTAAAACCAACAAGCAACGAACGCAAGTTATGTATATTTGAATCCGTGTGGAAAGGGTTTTTTAAAACACAACTCTATCACTTGAATCACAAACAGTAACTGAATTTAGATTTACAAGAATTAAAGAAATATCTTTTGCCGAAGTGATCATCCGGTTCACGCCGGAAATGCACCAGACGCAATGTTTGCACATTTACCGATTTGAGGATCATCTGTGCAATTATAAAATGTGCCATATTTATTTATTTTAATTTGGTGTTTTGGATTATGAGAACTATCCACTGTATGCATGTGGCGTAGATAACTGTATGGTGTAAATGCACATACTATATATCTGTGGCGGAAGTAACTCGCGCACCGATATCGGTGTTAGAAAAATAAAACGTTGATTTCTACATATATCGTAGATACGATGCTAATGAGAATGAGGGATGTTATCTAGAGTCATTATTTCAATCTATCGATAGTTTGCCCTGAAAGCCTTCACGGAGCATTCAGCAAAGATGCAAATATGATATATGACAAACCATATTTTAGCGAGATATTTTGTACTATGTAGCCTGCTGCATGTCAGTTTTGATTTACTACCCAGAAGCATGAGAATCTGCTTAGGCGGCTTGAAATATTCTCTACTGATTCAAAGGAAAAGTTTTCGGCCTGATATATAAAACAAAACTACAAAAACTGATTAATGCAACGTGTCTGCTATAGCTGAATCTTTCAGGCAAAAACGTCTTCACCTACAACCCAAGGAATAAAGACTCCACCTAGTTTTGGATGCATAGCTTTAAGAGAACGTCAACAACTCGACATGCAAAACTTGAGGTAGCTGCCAAGAGATCGAGCTGAGTGCTCAGTTTAGTTTGTACAAGCCCAATTCCATCTCGCAATTGGAAGAAAACAAGCCAAGGTAAAGCAACTTAGAGTTGTGAAGTAATTAAATTAAGCTGGGGTTAGAGAATACATTTAAGGTGAATATATAAGTAACCTGACAGTTAATCGAAGAGCAATAACAGATCTAAAAACAATTCATTTTGGATAAAGTATGTTTTCGAAAAACACAAATGAAATCGACAAAATAGAGACAATATATTAAAAAAAAAGGTTTCTATACTTTTCAGAGCTGCTTAAATAGAGCACAAATATTTTCACTGTACATAAAATCTTTCCATCTTTCATTAAGAATTTAAAATCGCCCTATGTAGTTGAAATTATAATTGCTTTCATCCAAGGAGAAGCTTATCGGTGTCTCGACTATGTACAGAAGACGGTTTATACAGCTTTCGGCAGTAGTATGCACATACGTAGGTTGCTTCTTAGCAAGGAACTTGTTTGGCCTGGAGTCTTAAGATGTAGACTCAAGGTCTGGATATATTGAACGTCTTGCAATTTCTTCTGTTGAAAAAATTACATTACTTTATATCTTCTAAAACCTGATTATTCTGCGATAAGACAGATTGAGCTTAGTCAGTCGTCTGATTGGTGTTTCTGTTAATTCTGTCAAATTTTTAAATGCAGTTTCTAGATTTACTTTTAGGAACATAACAAAGAAAATGATTTGTGCTACTCGAATTTGGAATTTCTTCGAACAAGCACTGTATCATTATGAGAGGTAACAGCGAAAGGGAAAGATGACCTGATCATAACCATAACATGGGGCCTGCATGGAGATTGATCGGGAAACTACTGACTGTTCAAAACATGGATTGGACCAGTAGCGCAACAATTAAGTTCGTAATGTAGTGCTTGCTTTACCTCCTCGAGGTGGTCCACGGGCAACTACGTGTATAAATCCTTACACAGGTAGGCCAAAATTATAAGTTTGAGATTGTCTAGGGTCTTATGCCTAGACTAGGTAACCTGGGCCAGCAATCCGCGTTACCGAAATCAGCCCGCTACGGAAACCGACTTAATGCCTCGGACAAGGACTGAAAACACGTTGACGACCTTTGGCTATCGTACCCGGACTAAGATTCGTTTCTGGAATATGAAGACGCTCCTTGACTCTCAGAGTGAAGGACCTCAGAACGCCAGATTCCTTCAATTAGAGCATGCGAATATGCGATATAAGCTGGACATATTGGGAGTAAGCGAGATTAGATGGTTAGATGCGTGTGAGTATCAATCCCCAACGCGTAGCACTGTATTACTCAACTCCGGAAGACCAACCGGAAGACCAACCGGAAGCCCCGTGGATATGGAGTTGAACTGCTGTTAACACCTACAGCACGCAGAGGCCTAATCTCCTAGCTGCCGCACGGTGATAGGATTTTAACGGCCAGATTCCGGACGAGAATACGTCGCGTTACTATTATACAGTGTTACGCCCCCACGAATTGTTCGTCTGAGGAAGAAACGGAGACCTTCTACAACCAGTTGGGAGCTGTTTATAATGCAACATCCAACGGCGACATTGTCATTGTGATTGGGGACCTTAATGCCATGGTAGGTAGCGACAGCGAAGGGCTCAAACATGTTATGGGGCGGCACGGATTAGGCAACCGCAATGACAATGGCGAAAGATTTGTTGACTTTTGCAACGTAAATCGTCTTGTCATAGGTGCCACCATATTTGAGCACAAGGCCAGCCATAAAATCAGTTGGGTGTCAACTGACAGGCAAGCAACCTCCAACCAATCGACCATTTTGCCATCAGTCACCGTTTTAGAAGTAGTTTTCTTGACGTCCGAAACAGACGAAGAGGGGACATGGGGTTGGCACGAGATCACCATCTTATGATAGCTACTGTCCAATTACGCACTGCTGCCGTTCGAAGATCTAACGACACAAGAATACCTAGGTTCAACGTAGATCGACTGAGAGTTCCCATAGTGCGGCAAAAACTAAGGGACCATCTCTCACGAGGAGTGGAAACAATTAGAAGCTCACTGCCCGCCACCATCCAAGACCATTGGTGTGCTGCGAAAACTGTTTTCACATCAGGTGCTTTCCGAGGATATCTGGAGAAGGATCAACGAATGAAAACAACTAAGAGCTCAAATTGCAGCAGCTCCAATAGCAGGAAGGATCGGGCTAGAGTCCCTATATCGCATAAAGATGAGAGAAGTGCAGCATAGCGTGAGAAGTGACAAGCGCAATTACATCAATGCGCTGGCAACGCAAGCAGAAGAAGCAGCAGCGAGGTCCGAAAGCAAAACCGTTTACAGAATCACCAGAGAGCATATAGATGGCCGAAGCATGAGGGTCAGCTGAAGAGATAGAAGGAGCATTTTGCTTCGGTTCTAAACCGAGTATTCGCCAGCAATATGACCCAAGTCAGGCTGAAATGTCCATAGAAAGAAATTCCCGAATTCGCACCACAACCTCCAGTAAGGAAGAGATTATCGTCGCGATCAAAGCACTGAAAGCCAATTAGGCAGTAGGACTTGACGGCATACTTGTGTAGCTGTTTTTAGCTGCGCCAACGGCATCAGCTGAGCTACTGTTCAAACTTGTCGGGAGAACATGGAAAGCCGAGAGTTTTCCGGACGAGTGGAAGAAGAGAATGATCGTCAAGCTCCCTAAAAACGGCAATCTAATGCAGTGCGAAAACTGGAGAGGTATCTGCGTGCTGCCGGCTGTGGCCAAGATAATAGCTAAAATCATCCTGGAGCGAATCAAAGAACACCTCGAAGACACACTCGGCGCCGAACAAGCAGGTTTCTGCTCTAGATCCTCCTGTTTCCACCACATCAACACCTTGCGGATCATCAGAGAGTAGAGAGTTTCCAATACCTTGGGAGTATTGTCTCAACCGGATATTCTGGCCAAGCCGTATCTCTAACAAACAGCTTTATCAGAGAACGGACCAAGAACCTATAGGCATAATCATGCGGCGACGAAAGTGGCAGTGGATTGGTCACACTTTTCGAAAGGGTAACAGGTCCATAGCTAACCAAACGATGCAATGGAACCCGCTTACTCTGAACGGCAGGATGCGCGGCGGTTCTAGGAGTACGTGGCGCAGAATAGTTGAGAAGGAAGCACGGCAACTGGGAAAAAGTTGGGGAGAGCTGAGGCACATTTCCAGAAACCTCACTCGATGGCGCGTATTCATAGTAGAGGCCCTAGGACCCACAAGGGGATACAGGAACTACTGAATTGAATGAACTACATCAAAGCAGAGTGATGATATCTTAGTTACGCACTAAGGCTAAATGACTATCTACGTAAATGCTTAATATTATCTGGGAAAGTGGCATATACAAACGTCATACGACTGCCTAATATAACATAAATGTGACTTTCATTTATTAAAGTAACCCTGAGAAAAAGTTGGCATAGTTTTTTATATTGCACAACTTCTCAGAGAAATTGTTTTGCCGTCCATTTTAGTTCACTATGTTAAATAGCTATCAAGACACGATGGGACTGTGTCATATTGATTCAACCAGAGGCTAGAAACTTTCTCGCCTCTCACAAGAAGACGTAATTTTAGACTTTCCATTAGAAAATAAGGTTTTATGAACAGTTAACTGCATACTCGTATATATTATGGATAAAACACACATATGTAGAGGTCATCTGTTAAGGACTAATATGCTTAATGATAGGTCACAACTTTTCCTAAATTTAATACAGAACATTAGACTAGGAATTCATTATATTGAAGGTAGACTGGAGATAATCGAAAAACATTGTACAGATATGGACAGCGACTTTGACCAAGAGGCCTTTTTAAGTCATTTTTTCAGTTTATGTAATTCATTGAGCAAGATTCGAATTTTTTCGAATTTCGAAAAAAAAGAACATCTCATACAGCAAATATAAAAATACAGCATGGTCATACTGCCAAGCATCCGCGACCCCCTTTAACGCGTTAAAACTTTTACCACTCTGCCAAGAAATTCTCTTAACGACGTAACGAACGAATGTGAATACTCGTACTCGTAACGTGGTGTAGTGCGTCCAACTACAGCCTACGTGCGACCTGAAATATATTTTCCGTGTAAAAAGATACATTTACGAGTACCAGACTAGTTCGGGAACATATACCACTCGTACGTACGTATGTATATGCGAGACATGTCTTGTGCTCGCAAGGAGGTTTTATTATTTTTGTATCTGGACGTGCAAATCAACATGATATGCGTCCAGTACGCTGTTGCCTCAAAAGAAACATGAACTGTTAACGATGTAAACATGTAACCAATGTTGGGTTATACCCTGCCTCCGGAATAGCTAGTAGGGGGTACCTTCCACTCTCAAATGGCCACCAACCGAAGGTGGCCCACAACGAAACGATGACGAGAAAACTTGAGATTTCCCCCCCTCGAAAGTCCATTGTCACATAAATCTTGGTCACATTTGCTATATGGCGGGCAGCAGCAGAGCAGGGAATGAGGTTGAATAACATCAGGCACGCAGCACTCACATCACGAGTTACCAAAATAAAAAGCAAGAAAAAATAAGAGAAAAGAAAAAGCAACAAAACAGGGAACTACGAGTATGTTCCAGAGAAGTTACAGCGCTCAATCCTCAAGCCTAGCATCTCGGTACAAGAATTTTGTTGTCGTAAATAATGAAAATGTGGGCGGAAAGGAGGAAAATATGCGCTGCTCCAGGAGGAATAGAGTAATATGTAATTATGGCGCAGAGAATACTCTGTAAGGAGTTGGTTTTTTCGCACATGCTAGGTTTAGCTCTTGAAGTCCAGTACAGCAACCAAGTTAAAGGCGCAATTTTGAAGAAGATCTGAAAGGAAATCAAAAAGTATGAGGCGTCATCATCATCCGCGGCTCGTTGAGGGCGGGACGGCACTTTGTGTTTTTTTTTTGCTTATTTTTATATTTTTATTCAATTTTTAATCGAATCGCTTTATCAATTCACGATTTTTTCAGCAGCAAGCAACGCTTCTTATACCTTCTCAGGGTAGAAGCAATGTTCAAGGATCTTTATGACATGAAAACGTGCTTCTGTAGATGGGTACTGTGTGGCAGTCATAAAATTCTTTTTATAGTTTCGCACTTTGCAAGGCATGAATATTATTTATAATTTAGTTATAAAATGTGAGATGTATCTGATAGGAAGCAGTCGAGCTGATTTGAAATGAGAATGTATGCGATGCAATATAGCAGTGGAATTGGATAGGGGAATTTGCTTCTAGAAAATGAATATCAATTTCTAATCTCCATAATTTGAGACTACTCCCAGTGTTTGGAAGTCAGGAGCAGAACTATTAATGAAGGTACACAGATCTAATTTAAAGATTGAAGATCATTTAGGAAATTGCTATCATATTTCCAGAGCGCTTACACTCAAGTCAATTACAAAAATTTTATTTTCATTGTGAAGTCTTTTTAGAAGATATGTTCTGTATTGAAACAATGTTTTGAACGATGAGAATTCACTTTAATTTACAACGAACCTGGATATGATGGCGTCTTTAAGATCAATTGTGATATGTGAATTCGTGGGGTGTGTGTGAAATTCGTATAATACATCTATTTGGACGAGGAATATATGCAGATATGCTTCAAGCATATTAGGAAACGCCTTATTATAACTGAGAGTATATTGGGAGTGTAAGACGAACTTTACAGAAGGGAGCTATTGCCAGTACGAGCTCGACAAAACTTATCGTAAGTGTGTACTCGGTTATTTGAATGGCAATAGGGTTTAAAGACCTAGGATTATCGACTTTAGAGCAGTACGAACAATCATCGTAGTCAGTAAAGTTTTTTTTTATTTCAGCAACCCAAAAAAGTGTCGTTCCTTTTCGCCAGGGGAGCTGTAAAACTCGTTTCACTTGCAGACTCTTAGTTAGCGGTACCAAACTCAAGACGGCTTATATTGTACAACTAGAGCATGAAACCTGATAAACCGAGTAATGGGATTTTAATTGGTACCGCCCTACACGAAATAATTTTATATATCATCAAATAATTCTATATACTACAAATGTGATCTTCTGAAACTCCTCATTCGCAGTTATGCAAGCACTTTTCAGTGAATCTCATATAATCGACACCATTAGCTAAAAAAATCAGGCAAAAACAATTGGCATAAATATGGATATGTATGCAAAATATGTATTGTATATCCAAACAGGTGACCTAACTTGTGGAATATCCCTTAGCTAGGATAGACTTTCACCGATTATGGAAGATATTGAGGTTATACCGAGAGTACTTTTCTGAGTGTTGTAAAAGGACACAACTCATGATCGCCTAATCGACTGAATAAGCGTTCGCTGCTTTTGAGTACGATCCAATGCTTGTATCTGGATCATAGTTTTGTTTAATCTTTGCGAAAAAAAATCGCAAATGAAAATTTGGTGATACCTTTACGTTTTAAGGTGTTGTTTAGCGATGTTTAGCCCACTTTGCATATCGCTTCTATTTTGTTTAAATTATTAACTTGAACGCACTCATCTTATAAGTTGGTCCAAATTTAAATTGTAATAGAATAAATGTCACATGTTAAATAGGATGTGAGGCTCATGACAATGACCTCCCATCTTTCTTTTTCTTTATATCCGTTTTTTGCTTTTGGTTTGTACTCTCCTGCCGTGCAGATTATCTAATAATACCAACGTAATAAATTTCATCTGAGAATCATTTGTTTAATTTTTCTTTTCTTTTGTTTTCTACAAACAAGTAAAGGCCGTGCCATTACTTTCTATAATAGTCCAAAAACGCTTGGATTAAAAACATTGGTGACCCCGACGTGATATTTTTTTTCGCCTTTTTTTCATTTAAATCGTTTCACTTGGAATCGCATTTTTGATTTATCATGGCGCCTCCAGAAAACGCAAACCAAAGACCTGAACTAAAGGTTTCAAGGACGTTGATGTCGGCGCGAAATCGTCGTATGGTTGCAATATCGCAAATTGAAAGAGCTACGGAATTTGAACATCGTGTGTCTCCCGACGCTTCAATAACATCTTTGGAGGAACTTCACATTCGTATTGAAGCACTTGAGGAATCCTTCACATGCTTTAAAGCTGAACAATCCAAAATTGAGGATTTGGATCCGGACGAAATCCAACAAATTGAAAGAGCTAAGTATGAGGAAATGTATTATCAGACGTTATCTTCTTTAAAAACCATATATGCAACTTTGAAATACCCGAATGAATCATCTAATGACATTACACACAGCACCAAGTATGACCCTATTCGCCTCCCTGACATTGAAATGCCTATATTTTCAGGTGATGTAACCACGTGGGTTTCATGGTATCAAACATTCTGTTCCATAATTGACAGCAATCCTAATTTGTCAACACTTTCTAAATTTCATCACTTAATCACGAAATTGAGCCCAGCTGCGAAAGCCCCCATCGCTGGATTAAAAATTGAAGCTGAAAATTACAATGATGCGCTTAAAATGCTGAAGGAGAGGTACGAAAATAAGAAAGTCATAGCACAGGAGCACATTCTTCGCATTTTCAACCAACCAAAGATTAGCAAGCCTTCTGCCCTGGAAATTCGAGCTCTCATGGACAACATCAACAACCAGCTAAGCTGCCTCCGTAACCTTCAAAGACCGGTGAACCACTGGGATGATTTACTTATCACCATTGTGTTGCTCAAATTGGATTCATCAACGCTCTCAGGATGGAATGATGTGGCTCCAGTGGATCGACTGCCAGCACTTTCGGAACTATTTGACTTTCTCAAGAAAAAGTGTTTAAAAATTGAAGGTAATGTACCAATTTTAAATAATAATTTGCATGACATCACTAGTAAAGTTCATTCAAAATCTCATAACAAGAGTGTATTGGCGATAACAAAAGATAATTTTAAATGTCTGTTTTGTTCCCGAGATGGTCACTCCATATACAAATGTTTTAAATTCACGAACCTATCAATTAGTAATCGAAAAAAGAGAGTACAATCATTAGAGCTTTGTTCAAACTGTCTGAAAGGAAAGCATGAATTATCCCAATGCTTGTCAGTCACTTCATGTCGTATTTGTGGACAAAAACACCACAGCCTTTTGCACGATGATAGAGCTACTACTGCGGCTATTAATTTTGTAAATCATACTGATGTTATGTTAGATCAAGATAACAATACTTCCAATGTAAGCACCGTAAATATGTCTTCACATGTTCTGCAAGCTTCAGAAGTATATTCCAATAGCAAATATACCGTTCTCGCCACTGCTGTGGTATATGTTCTCAACAAATACAAGGTTCAAGTCCCTTGCAGAATTCTCCTCGACTCCGGCGCGCAGATAAATTTAATAACGGAGAGATTTGTTCACTCATTGGGGCTTAGTCGGGAATCTAGTTCATCTTGTCTTTCTGGAATTGGGAACTCAAAGACTCTAAGCAGAGGTAAAACGTCGCTTATTATAACTTCACAATTCAATGACTTTTCTGCTTCGATTGAAGCTAATATTATTCCTGACATTACTGGATTATTACCACATGAAAAAATTGACATTGGAAATTGGAAAATCCCAAAGAACATCAAGCTGTCTGATCCTTTCTTCAATCGTCCACAAAAAATAGATCTGCTATTAGGCGCTGAATTATTCTTTAGCATCCTATGCGTTGGACAAATCAAGTTATCGGACACTCTTCCAACAATACAGAATACACTATTAGGATGGGTAGTTTCTGGCACGTTTCGCTTTGATATTGGAAAGTCATCTCCAAACTCATCACATTGCGTGTGTACCACCTGCAATAGCTGTAGTGAGAATCTCAATGCTACATTAAAAATGTTTTGGGATATTGAAAATCATGAGAGTACTTCGTCTTCACTATTGACAAAAGAAGAACAATTATGTGAGAAACACTTTACAAATAATCACTCTCGAATAGACTCAGGCAGATATCAAGTCAAATTACCGTTTAAAGTTGAAACTAGTTTGTTAGGTAAATCATATGAAACAGCTTTGCGTCGATTCTTATCATTGGAGCGCAAACTTTATAAACATCCAGAGATTTTTAATCAGTATTCATCATTCATCAACGAATATCTTAGATTACAGCACATGGAAGCTGTTGTTCATTTGGACCAATCAAAGCCGCATTATTTTATGCCCCATCATTGCGTTCTTAAACCAAGCAGTTCAACCACAAGGTTAAGAGTGGTCTTTGATGCGTCCACAAAGACGAGTTCAGGGTATTCGCTCAATGACTTGCTCATGGTAGGACCAGTTGTCCAGCCTGATTTATTCGCGATAGCATTAAAGTTTCGCGTTCACAACTTCGTTTTCACAGCTGACATTACTAAAATGTACCGGCAAATATTGATTGCTCCAGAAGATCGCAATTACCAATGCATATTATGGCGGTCTGAGCACAATAAAAGGGTTATGATTTACCGTCTTTGCACTGCCACATACGGAACCGCCTCAGCTTCCTTCTTGGCGACCAGGGTATTAAATCAATTAGCATATGATGACGGAAATCATTTTCCTCTTGCGGCAAAGCAGATCACATCAGCATTTTATGTAGACGATATTCTGACAGGCGCTCAAACCCTTGAGGAAGCTAAACAATTGCAAACGGAACTCGTATCATTGCTAGCAAAGGGTGGTTTCGAGTTAAGAAAATGGTGTGCAAATGATCCAGGTTTATTAGAAAATATACCACCAGAACATCAGGAAAAATTATATCGTATAAAGGACAGCGACGCCATAAAGACCCTAGGAATAACATGGATCCCGGAAACTGACCAATTTCTCTACGAAGTCATGCCACAAACTAATAACAGCGTTACAAAAAGAATAATTTTGTCAGAGATATCCAAATTATTTGACCCACTTGGCCTTATAAATCCAATTATTGTTCTAGGAAAACTCTTCATGCAACACTTGTGGCAACTAAAATTCGAATGGGATCAATCTCTTCCATTGGAGTTACATAATCGTTGGCTTAGGTTTAGAAAGGAACTTCAGCATGTTAATAACGTCGCTATTCACAGAAAGGCTTTCTTTGGGGACCCGACAGATTATCAGTTGCATGCCTTTTCCGATAGTTCCGAACGGGCATATGGAGCTTGCTTGTACGTTCGCAGCGTGGATGAATTCGGATTTATCAGGGTTAGACTTCTTTGTTCAAAATCAAAAGTTGCGAAAAGAGGGTTATCTTTACCCCGGTTAGAGCTTTGCGCCGCCACACTGATGGTCCAACTAGTACAGCGTGTAATAAATTCACTTGGTTTCAATATGAGTACGTTTTTTTGGACTGACTCGACAGTAGTTCTAAATTGGCTCTCAGAAGAACCTTCGGCATGGCAAACGTTTGTTGCCAATAGAGTTGCCACAATCCAGGAATTTTCTAAAAGAAGTATGTGGTTTCATATACCTACAAGGTTAAATCCGGCCGATATAATATCCCGTGGGGAATATCCAAAGGCTCTTATAGACTCGGAATTGTGGTTTGACGGTCCAAGGTTTTTGCGAAGTCTTACTGAAAACTGGCCTACTGAAATAGGAGCAACGAAACAAAATGAAAGCGAAAGTGAGAGAAGGAAGGTAAAGATGGTGATGTCAACATTTGAAAACGACAATTTTCTAGCCAATATAAAATATCATTTGAACTTTGATAGCCTTATGCGGATTGTTGCATATATAATTAGATTCAAAAACAATTGTCTTGCGAGGAAATTAGGAGTGTCTAAAACATGTGGAATATTACTTACCCCAAATGAATTAGTACAATCACGTAATGTGATAGTAAGGATTATTCAACGGACATCATTTCAGCAGGAATTGGAATCACTCATGAAAGGGAAGGCACTGAGTCCACGAAATCATATACGTTCTCTATGCCCGTTTATTGACTCGGAGGGTCTGATTCGAGTTGGTGGACGTTTGACAAATGCAACGCTAGATTTTGATGCCAAGCATCCCATTCTGTTACCCAAAAGGCACTTTTTTACTGACTTAGTCTTACGACATTTCCATGAAAAACATTTTCACGCTGGGCCGCAAGCACTTTTAAGTATGGTTCGTCAAACGTTTTGGATCATTCATGGTAGAGCTATTGCTAGCAGGATATTTCGAACCTGCGTGCACTGTTTTAAGGCCAGACCAACTGCATGCGAGCAGTTAATGGGCGACTTACCACCATTACGGGTGCAGCAGTCTAGGCCATTCAACACAGTTGGAGTTGACTTTTGCGGACCATTTCTAGTTCACTCTCGTCGAAGGGGCACATCTCCAGTCAAGGTATATATTTCTCTTTTCATCTGCTTCACAACTAAAGCTGTCCACATGGAGCTGGTAGAAGATCTTACTAGTGCTGCATTTATAGCCGCTCTAAGAAGATTTGTTGGGCGTCGCGGACTATGTTCGGTCATCTACAGCGACAACGCTACGAATTTTATTGGTGCAAAAAATGATCTGCGGGAGCTTCGTTACATGTTTGAAAAAAGGGAAAGCAGGGAACATATAATTCGAGAGCTAGCATCAGATGGAATAACTTGGAAAACAATTCCAGCCAGATCGCCCCACTTCGGAGGGTTGTGGGAATCCGCGGTAAAGTCTGCCAAGTATCATTTAAAGCGCATACTAAATCAAACATCTCTAACATTTTTCGAACTTAATACAATAATCATTCAGGTCGAGGCGATTTTAAACTCGCGTCCTATCTGTCCTTTGCAAAATAATCCTAATAATTTTCCAGCTTTAACTCCTGGACATTTCATTATAGGCACACCATTGGTGGCAATAGTGGGACCAAATTTAAGAGATGTCAAGAACGTAAGCCGATTAGACCGATGGCAGCAATTACAGTGGCATATACAGCACTTTTGGGACCGGTGGTCCAAGGAGTACTTGCAATCCTTACAACAGCGGACGAAGTGGACAGGCCCGAGCAATCCTTTCCAAATCGGCGATATCGCACTAATTCACGACGAAAATCTTCCTCCTATGAAGTGGAAACTTGGGCGAATCATTAATCTTCATCCTGGCAAGGACGGCGTTGTTAGAGTTGTGACTCTGAAGACAAGCAACGGGACGATTCAGAGAGCGGTATGTAAGATCAGAAGACTACCACTGGACTTTGAAGGTACTTCATCCCTTCAAGGTAGGGAGGATGTTTAGCGATGTTTAGCCCACTTTGCATATCGCTTCTATTTTGTTTAAATTATTAACTTGAACGCACTCATCTTATAAGTTGGTCTAAATTTAAATTGTAATAGAATAAATGTCACATGTTAAATAGGATGTGAGGCTCATGACAATGACCTCCCATCTTTCTTTTTCTTTATATCCGTTTTTTGCTTTTGGTTTGTACTCTCCTGCCGTGCAGATTATCTAATAATACCAACGTAATAAATTTCATCTGAGAATCATTTGTTTAATTTTTCTTTTCTTTTGTTTTCTACAAACAAGTAAAGGCCGTGCCATTACTTTCTATAATAGTCCAAAAACGCTTGGATTAAAAACAGGTGTCTACAATGTTTCTGGAGAATTATTAAGAAAATGTAAGAGTATGTGTGTATGTTCGTATGCATGTATACGTACACCTTCATGGCGCACGCTGCTCACGAACGAATGGCGCTATAGCTTTGGATTTTTGTCAAATGATGCGCCTTCATACCGAATAGCAAACATTCTAGATCCTTTAACGCAGTACAATTATATTGTAGATAGGATTTCGTAAGTACAGGGAATCTCACATCTGATCGCATAAACGCTGCTGATAGATTTTGAGGACCCAAAGGTAAACTAACTAGCAAACTAGGAAACAACCTTTCATAACCATCGATATGATACTTTCAAGAAAGAGGTCTACGAAATCATTCCACCTATTTATATTGTACCTTCTTAATTTATGTAATCCGATAAATATAGTAATATACAAAAAATAATATACAAAAATAAAACGGTTAACGCTTTTCGTAGTAGGGGTTCTAAGCTTACGTTCGTACGTAGAATTCAACCAAAAATTTTGAAATTTACGTTAGTATGTTTTGTCCATCATAAGTTTGCTCTCGAATAAATTAATAAAGAATATCATGTAATAAATAATGATGTGTGAACTCCAGAGTTACAGAGATCTGACCCCAGGACGATACAAGAACGGAATATAGCTTCAAGTAGAGGCGACCAAGTACGCGCCCAGTCAATGTAGTAGTTTCTTCACTCTGCCTGGCATTTACTCACAAAACTCTTAGAATTGATTTTTAAATAGCGCACGACACTGCAATGTCCAACGAACTCATCACTTAAAACTACTCTACCATTCTACTCGCATATGGTAACCAAAATTTGATCGATTTTCACACGTGCTCCCTCCGCTGGCGAAAGACTGTGATGAAAAATTAAAACATATGCTACATCAAACCTCTGATTGTACACACATTCTCTTATACGAGATCTTGGTTGTATTTGCTAGTGTATGGAGATAGAGAATAAAGCGTGTCGTTCTCCTACAAAATGTCTGCCTGTATGTTAAATACAAGGCCAGTACGACGTGACATAATATCATAAACATGTCGCTTTTCCGGAGAAATGTCTGCTTGTATTTAACATAAGCAATGTCAGTATAACGATGGCATAAGACTGAAAGTTTGACACAATTTTTTATTTCAGTTTTGAGAAATAAAACATCATTAAAACTCAGATTGTAACTCTTTCTGTTCTGCTCTTCACGAAGAAAATAAGTCACCTTCTCCCCAGATTGCGATTTGAATAAATCAATCGATGGTTTGAAATAATTTGTGGCCCATAGCACCATCATTGTTGCAACCACATCTTGCCTGGATCAATCTCATCTATATTTTGTAAGAAAGGTGTTGGAAATAAATTTCCTTACATAGTTCGGACCTATTCTGCCGGGCTTACTAGGGACTGGCACTCCGGCAAATATGATCACCTGCTCCATAGGAAAAATCGATTATGACTTTTTTTTTGCGTTGGCGAGAAAGTAGTTTCGTTTTTCAGTTTCAGAATAAAACATATTTCTCATAAAAAAAATAAATTTTAGTCAATTATATGTATATGCAGAAGGGGCATCCCAGGAAAACTCATAGCTATTATTAAAGCTACATACGAGGCTGGTAAGTGTCTCATTTTGCACAATGGACAATGATATTTTACCTTAAACACCTTGACTACGCTAAAGATAGTTGACTACTTTCACATCGTGTAGTAGACCTTCATTTGATGGCCCATAATCTGGAAGCTGAGGCGAACAAATTGGGGCTCAAAATAAACACAGCAAAATCCACTTCCAACACCCACGTTCAACTTAACATTGCCGGACAGGAAGTCGTGAAAGTTGACAACTTTCTATACTTAGGAAGTGTGGTTTCGGCTAACGGGTGCGGCACCGAAATGGAAGTGTGCAGCAGAATCGGGAGAGCTAGAGCTGCGTTCGGAATGCTATCTAAAACCTGGATAAGCAATGTTTTCAGCTTAAGAACGAAGCTGCTACTGTTTCGCTCTAACGTAGGGTCCGTACTGCTTTATGGGTGCAGTACTTGGAATGTGGACACCACTAACACACGCGAGCTGTAAACCTTCGGATATAGATGTCTAAGAATCGTCTTAAGGGTTTTTTTTGGCTCAATCGTATCTCTAATGCACAGCTTTATCAGAGAACGGGCTAAGATCTTATAGACACTACAATATGGAGGCGAAAGTGGCAATTTATTGGACGACGCGAAGACAGTTCCATTGCAAAGTACGCCATGCAGTGGAATCTGCTTACGCAAGCAGGCAGAACAGCGGAGCACCCGAGACATACAATACTGTGCAAAACCTAAGCAACCATTTGGAGTCAGGATTTCGTAGCAAATCTTTTCAACTTTCTACTCCACCAAATAAAAAGAAATGGATATATAATGATGTGTAACAGAGTGTATTTTGAAATTCACCACTTTTTATAAAAGTAATAATACTTCAGATTTAAAAAAAACGCAAAAACTAACAAAGTAGCCAAATTGAGCTGTGCAAAACCTAAGCAACTTTGTAACCCACTGTAAAAAAAATAGCTAACAGTACTTTTCCAGTCCGGTTATACATGAAATGTTGTAAGCTCTTTGTCTTTGATCTTGAGTGATTGTCTTTGATCAGTTTTCTTTTAAGTTAGTCGCATAATTGATATTTTTTAATAATGTCGCCACAAAGTTACTTTTCTTCCCTTAAACTAAAAATTATTGATGAATTTAAGTCTGGAGATACTCCGGCAACATTAGCTAAACGTTATAATATTAATAAATCGATTATCTCACGTTTAATAAAAAAATATAATGCAACAGGAGTCGTTGAAAATCAAAATGTCGGTGGTAGGCTGCGTAAGACACCATGTCGAACTGATAGAAACATTTATGGTATAATTAAAAAACAACCGTTCATAAGTTCGAATGAAGTCGTAAAATTACTTGATTTTAACATTGATGCTAGCACGGTGCGAAGACGTGCAATTGAAAAAAATCTTCGAAATTACAGACCGTGCAAAAAACCGATGCTCCCAAAAAGACATGTAAGGAACAGGTAGTGCAATTAAATTCTTTAAAGATAATTCAAATTAAAATCTTTTTTCATATTAGGCTAAATTTTTCAAGAGAATACCAACACTGATCTCCTGAAAAATGAAAAACAGTTCTTTTCAGCGACGAGTCAAAATTTAATTTAACTAATTCTGATGGGATATGTTATGTGACAGCGACTCAATCCTGGATTCTGCACACCCACTGTAAAGCATGGTGGGGGTAATGTGACGGTGTGGACCTGTTTTTCGGCAGGAGGTGTAGGTCCATTCTACGAAATAGACGGAATCATGAACCGATTTAAATATAAATCCATTCTAGAATCGGTAATGCCACCACATGCGGAGTGGGAAATGCCACTTCGTTAGGTGTTTCAACAGGATAACGATCCGAAACACACATCGAAGTTGGTAAAGGAGGGGTTAGCGGATAGTGGGATTCAAGTCCTTGAATGGCCGGCCCAATCAGTCGACTTGAATCCCATCGAAAACCTGTTTGGTATCCTTAAAAGCCGTGTCGCTGGAAAACACTTTTCTAACAGGTCTCATTTATTCAATGCTTTGAAAGTTGAGTGGGAAAATATATCCTAGGATACACTTTCAAAGTGAATTATTTCTGCACCTCTGTTATCCAAAATAAATAATATTACACGAAATATTAAAAAGGTTGCTTAGGTTTTGCACAGCTCAATTTGGCTACTTTGTTGGTTTTTGCGATTTTTTTTAATCTGAAGTATTATTACTTTTATAAAAAGTTGTGAGTTTCAAAATACACTCTATCACACATCATTATATATCCATTCCTTTTTATTTGATGGAGTAGAAAGTTGAAAAGATTTGCTATGAAATGCTGACTCCAGATGGTTGCTTAGGTTTTGCACAGTACTGTAGGTACATCGCGCAGAACAGTCGAGGAGGAATCGAGCACTTTAATAATGAGATGGAGAGAGGCTAAACGCGTTGCAGGGCTCTGAACAAGATGGCGAGCAGGTTTTGTGGACGCCTAATGCCCCCCCAGGGATTAAAGGATTTATTTATATATATGTATTTTACATTTCGTCCGATGACTATCTGTCATTTTTCTGACAACTTGATGATTAATTTCTTATTGAACTTCAGGCCCCTATTAGCACACGACTGCACCAAGTGCGATTTCAAGTCATCATCATTTGTGATGTCTTACTAAACTTCGAATCAAAATGCACAATCGGGGCTGTATGATGGATGTGACCTTACTTTTCAAACATGGTTCAATAGTTTTTCACGAGTTAGGACAGACGTTTGTGGCTCAGTATTTCATGGTGCAAAACGATTTCCTTACGATTTGAGAATTCTAGCCATTTCCTTTTTATCGCTTCCTCCAGTTTCATTAGTTGTTCCCAGTAAACATCTGAACTGATCGCTGAAAGCAGCTCAAAATGCACGGAACCTTAATAATCGCACCAAATTGACATCAGTACTCTATCATTTTTGATATATTTTGCCTTTTAATTTTCATAAAGGCAAGGAAGCTGCTGAGGCTCACCAAAAGGGATGTGGAGTTTATAGTTTTCGCTACTTAACAGGGCGCATATGTAAGAATTGGTTCAAGAAATTCTGTTCAGGAGGTTTTTCATACAAAGGTAACCATTATTTGCGTAGACAAACTGACGTAGATGATCACCAGATCAAGTCATAATTGAATCAGATCGCCATATAACTCTGTGAGAGGTTGCAGATAAGTTAAATGCATAACACAGTAAGTGAGAATAACTTAACCATCTTAGACTAATAAAAAAGCTTAATGTTTGGTTCTACACCAAACCCAATCAATATTTGCGTTATGCAGCTCCAATGCGATGAAATTGATCCTTCAGTTTAAGTCGAATTATCGCTTGATTAAAAATGTGTCGTTTACAACAAAATAAATCGGTCCAAGGCTGATGAACCAGTTTCAAAAGCTGAACTGGATCAAAATAGAGTACTGATGTCAATTTGGTGCGATTATTAAGGTTCCGTGCATTTTGAGCTGCTTTCAGCGATCAGTTCAGATGTTTACTGGGAACAACTAATGAAACTGGAGGAAGCGATAAAAAGGAAATGGCTAGAATTCTCAAATCGTAAGGAAATCGTTTTGCACCATGAAATACTGAGCCACAAACGTCTGTCCTAACTCGTGAAAAACTATTGAACCATGTTTGAAAAGTAAGGTCACATCCATCATACAGCCCCGATTGTGCATTTTGATTCGAAGTTTAGTAAGACATCACAAATGATGATGACTTGAAATCGCACTTGGTGCAGTCGTGTGCTAATAGGGGCCTGAAGTTCAATAAGAAATTAATCATCAAGTTGTCAGAAAAATGACAGATAGTCATCGGACGAAATGTAAAATACATATATATAAATAAATCCTTTAATCCCTGGGGGGGCATTAGGCGTCCACAAAACCTGCTCGCCATCTTGTTCAGAGCCCTGCAACGCGTTTAGCCTCTCTCCATCTCATTATTAAAGTGCTCGATTCCTCCTCGACTGTTCTGCGCGATGTACCTACAGTACTGTGCAAAACCTAAGCAACCATCTGGAGTCAGCATTTCATAGCAAATCTTTTCAACTTTCTACTCCATCAAATAAAAAGGAATGGATATATAATGATGTGTGATAGAGTGTATTTTGAAACTCACAACTTTTTATAAAAGTAATAATACTTCAGATTAAAAAAAATCGCAAAAACCAACAAAGTAGCCAAATTGAGCTGTGCAAAACCTAAGCAACCTTTTTAATATTTCGTGTAATATTATTTATTTTGGATAACAGAGGTGCAGAAATAATTCACTTTGAAAGTGTATCCTAGGATATATTTTCCCACTCAACTTTCAAAGCATTGAATAAATGAGACCTGTTAGAAAAGTGTTTTCCAGCGACACGGCTTTTAAGGATACCAAACAGGTTTTCGATGGGATTCAAGTCGACTGATTGGGCCGGCCATTCAAGGACTTGAATCCCACTATCCGCTAACCCCTCCTTTACCAACTTCGATGTGTGTTTCGGATCGTTATCCTGTTGAAACACCTAACGAAGTGGCATTTCCCACTCCGCATGTGGTGGCATTACCGATTCTAGAATGGATTTATATTTAAATCGGTTCATGATTCCGTCTATTTCGTAGAATGGACCTACACCTCCTGCCGAAAAACAGGTCCACACCGTCACATTACCCCCACCATGCTTTACAGTGGGTGTGCAGAATCCAGGATTGAGTCGCTGTCACATAACATATCCCATCAGAATTAGTTAAATTAAATTTTGACTCGTCGCTGAAAAGAACTGTTTTTCATTTTTCAGGAGATCAGTGTTGGTATTCTCTTGAAAAATTTAGCCTAATATGAAAAAAGATTTTAATTTGAATTATCTTTAAAGAATTTAATTGCACTACCTGTTCCTTACATGTCTTTTTGGGAGCATCGGTTTTTTGCACGGTCTGTAATTTCGAAGATTTTTTTCAATTGCACGTCTTCGCACCGTGCTAGCATCAATGTTAAAATCAAGTAATTTTACGACTTCATTCGAACTTATGAACGGTTGTTTTTTAATTATACCATAAATGTTTCTATCAGTTCGACATGGTGTCTTACGCAGCCTACCACCGACATTTTGATTTTCAACGACTCCTGTTGCATTATATTTTTTTATTAAACGTGAGATAATCGATTTATTAATATTATAACGTTTAGCTAATGTTGCCGGAGTATCTCCAGACTTAAATTCATCAATAATTTTTAGTTTAAGGGAAGAAAAGTAACTTTGTGGCGACATTATTAAAAAATATCAATTATGCGACTAACTTAAAAGAAAACTGATCAAAGACAATCACTCAAGATCAAAGACAAAGAGCTTACAACATTTCATGTATAACCGGACTGGAAAAGTACTGTTAGCTATTTTTTTTACAGTGGGTTACAAAGTTGCTTAGGTTTTGCACAGCTCAATTTGGCTACTTTGTTAGTTTTTGCGTTTTTTTTAAATCTGAAGTATTATTACTTTTATAAAAAGTGGTGAATTTCAAAATACACTCTGTTACACATCATTATATATCCATTTCTTTTTATTTGGTGGAGTAGAAAGTTGAAAAGATTTGCTACGAAATCCTGACTCCAAATGGTTGCTTAGGTTTTGCACAGTATTGTATGTCTCGGGTGCTCCGCTGTTCTGCCTGCTTGCGTAAGCAGATTCCACTGCATGGCGTACTTTGCAATGGAACTGTCTTCGCGTCGTCCAATAAATTGCCACTTTCGCCTCCATATTGTAGTGTCTATAAGATCTTAGCCCGTTCTCTGATAAAGCTGTGCATTAGAGATACGATTGAGCCAAAAAAAACCCTTAAGACGATTCTTAGACATCTATATCCGAAGGTTTACAGCTCGCGTGTGTTAGTGGTGTCCACATTCCAAGTACTGCACCCATAAAGCAGTACGGACCCTACGTTAGAGCGAAACAGTAGCAGCTTCGTTCTTAAGCTGAAAACATTGCTTATCCAGGTTTTAGATAGCATTCCGAACGCAGCTCTAGCTCTCCCGATTCTGCTGCACACTTCCATTTCGGTGCCGCACCCGTTAGCCGAAACCACACTTCCTAAGTATAGAAAGTTGTCAACTTTCACGACTTCCTGTCCGGCAATGTTAAGTTGAACGTGGGTGTTGGAAGTGGATTTTGCTGTGTTTATTTTGAGCCCCAATTTGTTCGCCTCAGCTTCCAGATTATGGGCCATCAAATGAAGGTCTACTACACGATGTGAAAGTAGTCAACTATCTTTAGCGTAGTCAAGGTGTTTAAGGTAAAATATCATTGTCCATTGTGCAAAATGAGACACTTACCAGCCTCGTATGTAGCTTTAATAATAGCTATGAGTTTTCCTGGGATGCCCCTTCTGCATATACATATAATTGACTAAAATTTATTTTTTTTATGAGAAATATGTTTTATTCTGAAACTGAAAAACGAAACTACTTTCTCGCCAACGCAAAAAAAAAGTCATAATCGATTTTTCCTATGGAGCAGGTGATCATATTTGCCGGAGTGCCAGTCCCTAGTAAGCCCGGCAGAATAGGTCCGAACTATGTAAGGAAATTTATTTCCAACACCTTTCTTACAAAATATAGATGAGATTGATCCAGGCAAGATGTGGTTGCAACAATGATGGTGCTATGGGCCACAAATTATTTCAAACCATCGATTGATTTATTCAAATCGCAATCTGGGGAGAAGGTGACTTATTTTCTTCGTGAAGAGCAGAACAGAAAGAGTTACAATCTGAGTTTTAATGATGTTTTATTTCTCAAAACTGAAATAAAAAATTGTGTCAAACTTTCAGTCTTATGCCATCGTTATACTGACATTGCTTATGTTAAATACAAGCAGACATTTCTCCGGAAAAGCGACATGTTTATGATATTATGTCACGTCGTACCGGCCTTGTATTTAACATACAGGCAGACATTTTGTAGGAGAATGACACGTTTTATTCACTATCTCCATACACTTGCAGATACAATCTTGTACACGAGGATGTGTGTACATATGTTTTCATTTTTCATCGCAGTCTTTCGCCAGCGAGGGAAGCACGCGAGGGAATCGATCCCATTATTTTTACTATATACGAGTAAAATGATAGAGTTAAATAGATGCAGCCACTCTGAGCTATTTAAAAATCAATTCGAAGAGTTTTGTGCGGAAGCGCCAACCAGAATGAAGGATCTATTACATTGACTGGACGCGTACTTCATTGGTCGCCTGTACTTGAAGCTAAATTTCATTCTGGTAGGCGTCCGACTGACCTCAGGTTCTCTGTAACTCTGGAGCTCACACATAATTATTTATTACGTAATATTCTTTATTAATTTATTCGAGAGCAGGCTTATGATGGACGAATACACTGATATAAACTTCAAAATTTTGGCTTCAGTTCTATGTTTGTTCATAAGTTTAGGACCCCTACGGAATCCTATAGCAAAAAGCGTTAGGCATTTTTTTGCTTTTTTTTATATTAATTATCGGAGATAAATAGATTGAATGGTTTCGTAGCCCCATTTGTTGAAAATAAACCATCGATATGAACGAATTTTTTTTTCGTAATGTTTCCAGTAGGTACTAATCGAAATTCATTAACAACATATCACACATTTAACGAAAACTTGAAAAAAAAATCATCTGACTTATTCAAGGAATAGTAAAAATTTAGAACCACGAATGCGGTACAACCTACAATTTCGTTACGCGGTTGGGGCACTCTAGAGGCCGTAAAAATAGGCCTAATAGAATATAAAATAAATCTAGTTTACAAAGGTAGAAGTTTATTGTACGTATGAATATGTATATGAATGAGATAATTTTTATAGAACAATTTATTTAAAAATCAGCAGCGTTTCTCAGATGACTTCTCGTATTTGGAAGAATCTACGGCCGTACCAACAGCTCCTGTAAATTTTAATTATGATGAGTAACTAAATTTTTTTATATTGTACATAACAACAGCTAGAGGAATATTGTACGCAGGATATTTTTGATATATTGATTTTAGCCGAATGGCGCACTTCCAAAGCAAAATCCGCAGAAAATTCTCTACAAAATTGTTAATAATAAATATACTATGCCATATAAAAAAAGGGCTTCGAAATTATTTAGATAATATATTTTTAAAGATCTAGCCAATTGGTTGAAAATTGCACCAGTTATGGGTGCGGCCAACTTGCAAAAAGCAGTTTTGGGATAATCACGTTTAAAATTTTAAGTTTTTCAAATTTTTCGACATTCTCGTATTTCCCGGCCATAATGTTTTGGGATATCATTTTTGAGGTCCTGAGGGACCATTAAAAGCAATAAAAAAAATTTGTGAAAATCCTAGAATGACCTAACCCCTTAATACAAAATATCACAGACCTTACCTTAACTTCTTAACAAAATTTAATTATTTTTTCTTTAAAAAGAACAAGAACTGCATGGTTTATGAAAGGAGTTTCATCACTTAAGAAACAGGCTAACGGTATTTAAAAAAATAGGTAAATTCAGCTCCGGTCATTAATTGAAGCTTTTGGCTAAAGTACTGTAACTTTTTTCCAATTCACTTGAAGTATGTTATGTATTCAACTCTTTCTTGCTCAGGAGAAGGAACATAAACTCACCTTTTGTATTAGCTTTACCAGGACCTTTTAAGCGTAAACGGTCAGCCTTAGCCTGAAGAACCATTGGAGAATACTACAAGTTTTCTTTATTAGGAATCTCTTGACATGACCCATGGGTCGCCCCATTTCGCCTAGTTTATTTTTGATTTTGCGGCTATTTTGAACGCATTTATTTAAATTTTATGTGAACCCTGTGACTTCTGGTCCACCAATAATAACTACCATCTCCCTTTCGAAGATAGTTTTAGAATGTACCTGAAATACTCTCTATATGTACTGATTTTAAAACTGACTATATAACTTAAAAGTTGACAGTCCTACGAGAACTAGCATACCACCTTGATCAAAAAATTTATAAATTAAAAATACAAGTTTATTCATCTAAATCTATATTGTCCCCTTCAAAGTAATCCCCATCACTGCAACACACTTATGCCAGCGCTTGATCCAATCCTCGAAACATTTTTTATATTCGGTTTTCGGTATGTCCATCAGTGCTTCCTGCGATTTTTCCATTACTTCTCTCGGCTGCTGAAACGCGTTCCCCAGTAGTTTTTTAACTCGATTGAACAGAAAAAAGTCACATGGAGAAAAATCAGGTGAATTCGGTGGCTGTTGAATGGTATTAGTTGCATTTTTCGTCAAAAAATTAGGAATAATTCATGGTGCAAAATCCACGAGTTTCTGCCCAAATAATACTCTTTGTTTACTATCTGGCCTTCTGGCAAAAATTCATGATGCACTACACCATTGTAATCCATGAAAACCGTGAGCATTGCCTTCTTTTTTGACTGAAAACGACGTGTTTTTTTTTGTCTCGGCTCATTTGATGAACGCCATTCACTTGCCTGATATCTGGATTGCGTGTCGTACTCATAAACCCACATCTCGTCTCCAGTAATGATCCTTTTGATGAATTTCGGATCCGATTCAGCCTCGCAAATCATCTATTTTGCGACGTCAACACGGTCTCTTTTTTGCATGAAATTAAGGTCTTTTGGCACCAACTTTGCTGCTACACGACGGAAACCCAAATCATTAACCAAAATGTTCAAGTCCCCCGCTATCTCTCTGATGGTTAATTTGCTGTTAGTGACCAACATTTCTTTTACTCGTACTTCATCAATATTTTAGTCGGTTTTCGATGTCGATGGTCTGTCACTGCGTCCATCATCTTCGATTGACTCACGGCCCGTTTTGAACCGCTCGCGCTCGTGCTACTGGTAAACGACCGTTTTCTTTAAAGAATCGCTGCCGAAACACTTTTCCAACATTAAATCGGTTTTTTACGCAAAATTGAATACAAGTTCGTTGTTGCAAATTTAAATCCATTTGTAAAATTGTAAAAAATCGCCAACACACACAGAGATAGATGTACTTTTGGCTTCGTAACTTTTGCAAATGTCAAGCTGTGGCGCTAAGATTTAGAGGAAATGACAACGACAGATTTCAACTTAACAAAAAAACAGAACTCAAATCGGAACAATGGGAGCGCCACACGGTGGTTATTTCAAGGTGGTATAACTAAAATCTTAAAATTTTCGATTCTAAGTTCTAAGTTAGTGTTTCTTCCGGTAAGATTAGCATTTCCTCTTAAATGATCATTTTTTCTTAGTTACACTTACCCACGAGTAAATAAGTTTCCATTTTTATATTTTATCTCTACCAAAAAGAAGACACATTTTATTAAATACCCATTCAAGATTTTCTTTCAACCATAGACCATTTTTGCTTAATAAATTAAATGGTTTCTAATTTTGATGCCAACTCCATGAAAAGTTGTTTCTGAGGTACTAAAACCTATCGCTGTATACTTGCGACAGTTGAAAACGAAACCTCAATCTATGGTACTTACCGGACTCAAATTTAAGCTAATATGCAAAGACGTATGTTAGCTTTCCGTACTATATCTACATCTTGGTAAAACTTTATGGTTGTATCCTCTCCAGTTGCCCTTTACACAAATGTTCAACAAATTTTTTTGCTCTCAGAACTCTCAATGCAGGGCACATTTGTGTAGATAGTAAGATTAAGTTTCGGTCACCGCCTATTTGGTGCTTCTTGGTGTGTTTGCTATTGTATCTACGCAGTCCGCTCAAAGTCAAAAACTATCGATTTTAACTAGTATTCGTTAGTTTTTTCTGTATTTGTAACTCTAGGACATTACATTCATAGAAATAAAGAAAATGTAAATGTATAACATCTATCCGCCCATTTCCAAAAGTATAAAAATGTATAAGTCTTATCTGCCCTTAAAAATATGCTGCACACTCGACTTGAGGTACATTTCTCTGGCTGTGCATTGCAAAATATTTGATAAGCACTTGAGGACAGAAAAAATTTATTGAGTAATACTCGCATGTATGAGGAAGACGTAGAGTTTTCTGATCCTTATCTCAAATGGGATTAACTCATATAATGGTAGCCTTATTGAGAACAAGCTTTAATAAATAAAAGAAACATAGTGCAAGTCTGACAGGAGTTAAGCGTGGCTTTTATCTCTTAGCCCAATATCATTTTTTTTTTTGAAAGAAACCTGTTAGTGCATTCTTATTAAAAGGCATGTCATAAAAGTCATTCTAACTAAGATGTTCTAAGCTACTTGGTAAGGCAAGTACAACATACGAGTAGTTATTAATACGAACAAAATTTCCGAACATAGGAGTATACATAACGTTTTACGCTAAACCGCGGCAACCGGTGTCTCAGACAGGGTATATCAAGTTCAAATTAGACGTGGTATCTACCAAGACAAGAAAGCTGAATATGCTCAGGGACTTTAATGGAAAAAATAGAGGTCTCTTTGACCATATTGTATTAGAATGTCTCGTCACCATAGAAGCCATGAAAACTTACCTCATGGACTTTTACCGGATTCAATAGGAAACAGAGTAGAGTTTCAACCGAAACATAGTTTGGTGTGGAACCTTACATCTGAGCTTAGCTATCAACATGGGAAAAGAACCGACATCTAACATATTAGAGAAAACCATATAATCCTTACCCAAAAACCTTAAAAATAACCTCAACAGTAATGATGTCATTAGGTTTTCCAACGTTCTACCCCAAAATTGGTGCGATATTGTATATGTATGTTCTACATAAAATGAGTTGGTTTCCCTTAACTGAAACCCGACTCTGTTAAGAGAATTTTTGATCACGGAGCACATACTGTGTGACTGTGATGCTCTTTACCAATTCAAAAGGCATGTCTACCCACAATCTCTGAGAAGGTAACCAAAATATCGGTTAGTAAACTCCTCCAATTCATAGTGAATGATCCGGACGACACTGCATGAGTACAATAAATCTGTGCCTTGCGGGCGCACGACTTCTTAAAACATAATGATTCGGCTACTATTGCGCGAGGAAAATTCTGCAGTCATCGTAGCTTATATTGCAGAAAAAGTATTCGCCTCACCAGGAAATGAGATCATTTCTTCGAAGAACGCAGTCAAACCACGAACTTCACTTAAGTCTGGCCGACCAATGTCATCAAGAACTGAAAAAAACGTAGAAAATGTAAATCAGCCCATTAATGATAATATCGGAGTATTCTCCCATTTATGTCGTTATTATCGGCGTACGCTAGTAGTTTCACAGACTTTTGAAAGATTGTGCCTACGGTGTTCCGTTGTGAGTTCCGCACAATTCTTCCAAGTATAATTTAAAGAAGTCACATGACAGCGATTCACCTTGTCTAAAACCTTTTTTGATGTTAAAGGCCTCGATTGAGACGTTACCGACTTTCATGGTGCAGCGAGTGTTCTCAGTCGTCATTTTGCACAGACTGACTTGGCAGGGATGCCAAAACTAGACCTGGCACTAAATAGCTCGATTTGAAGGAGTGTGAAAAATTGGTCGATTTTATACCATACTTTGCTTATCTAAACCGCACTGATAGAGGCCAATCAGGTTGTTGATGAAGAGTTTCAAATATTCATACAATATGGCAGATAAGATCTTCACCGATGTGGCAGGTGCAAATTTGGCAGTTTCCTTCTTTTTGGATCGGGCAAACGATGTTGAGATTCCGATCAGTGTTTCTGATGGCACATTGGTAGCTTTGCTAATCCACATTCGCACCTTGACTGCCACAAGGAGGTGATCCGAGTCTACATATGTTGTCTGCCCAGAACGTTCGGATATCCAGGATACTGGTAAGGCTACGTCTATCGCAATGTGATCTATTTGATTTAGCGTTCCATGATCCGGAAACCACCATGTCTCCTTGTATATTGAGATGAGGAAACCAGTGCTTGCTATAGTGATATTTCAGCTTGCCGCAAAATCAATAAGCCTAAGCCCGTTGCCAGACATGGTGTAATGCAGAATATGCTTATCAATTGTCCTGCCAATATGTTCCCCTTTCCTAGCCTTATGCTAAAATTGACTAGTACGATTTCAACGTTATTCTTCGGACATTTCTCACATGTTTTGTAAGATGTTCGCTCACTTGTTGGAAGCCCAACCGCATACGACAAATCCACATCCGGATAAGCCCTGATTCTTTTGCCTATAGCAATCACTGTAGTATTGTATATATCACAGTTTTTCATCGTTCTTATGTCCGCCCCATCCCGTCGTACTTTCTGGATGGCGGTCATATTTGCGTGAAAGCAGTTAACGGCCTCTGCTTATTGCTCGGCTGACCGTGGCCTGTTAGTGGTCCAAACATTCCACGCGCAGGTCTGGGGGTTGTTGTCTTATAAACTTTTGCATGGGTTGTCAACAGTGAATCCATTTCTAGCCGGGGTGATTAGTTGGTGCGTCAAACACGTGAGCCCTATATCATCCTACTAGCTGAGCATGCCCTTGCCATTTTAGCTTCCATGGGTAAGGGTTTACTCATGTAGTTACCAGGGACCACTACTGGTAGGGATGGCAAGCACTTCGTTACGAGCTTGCTGCCGATGGTCCAATCCAAGTTATAGGACAGTCAGCAGTTTCCCGATAAATCGCCATGCAGGTGCTGCAGGGCTGCAATGTTAGCCCAAAAATTAATCGGCCCTTATTTTTTTGAAAATCGGTGAGGACATTCTCTTGGTTCTAACCAAAGAGCATGGCTCCAGGAGGAAGGACCAACGTTACAAACTTTCAATACGACTCTTTTTGATATTAATTTCTTTTTCGTTCCACTAAGTGAATTGTGTTGTTTCTGGTCCATCTGAAAACTGCATCTGTCACTTCGAAGACATTCAGATGACTTTTCCTCATTATGCCCAACGACAATTGTGGTATCGATAGGCTTTAGCAAACAGTAGGAATAGAATACTTCCTGATGGAACCCCGGCTTAATTTTATTCTACAAACTTTAGTAATGACCTTGGTTACTCGATATACTTGTTATATGGTAAAGTGTCTACGATTTATGAGTGCACTTCAACTTTTTGTAAAATTTTAAGTATTTTGTAGAATGTCAGCTTACTCATAATTGATATTAGATAAATTCTTTTGGCATAACAATTCAATTTATATATTAAGTTTCGATTCGTGGAGTAAAACTTATGACGGCTGCTATTTTCGTGTGCTTTCCAGACTCTATTTTGTATTTGTTGAATAAGTAAAAGTAATTCATTTTCCGTCAGTCCGTAGTTTGTTAATTCCTAAGACTTAGGCTAGAATAAAAACAAAAACAGGTTGTCAATCTGGAATCTTTTTTTTAACGCGAAAATTTGGCAAATATTTTTTAAATTAATAAAGAGGATATTTTATGAAAATTGTAGGCCAGAATGTTAGGTTGGAAGTGAAAGTGAAATCATATTGCTCTTCTTGGGCTGCTTTAAGTAGCTCACGTCATTCATTACAAATCTGTTTCTATTTTTTAATTTACGATCGTTGTACTGTTCATTATTGACTTTTTACCTTGGTGTGCTTTAGACCAGCGTTAGAGATAGTCTTTAATTTTTTATTGTGATATATGGCACAGTTGTTCCTTATAACTCTTCCATGTCCAACTTGTCTTCTACGTAATGTTCGGTAAAGATTTTAATTATTACTACATTTTTGGGTGAATGATAAGCAAGATGAATTTCATATTCTTCTATTTTGTATAAAAGCTTGGTCTGTAAGCTGTAATTGAGACACCAAACTTATTTACCTATGTCAATTTGCTCTATTTCAGTTATTGCCTGAAGCTCTTCTTTGTGTCTAGACGGTCAAATTGTGTTCCAAAACATAAATTTAAGAAATTTAATATTACATACGTATGTATGTATATACGTATGCCTAGTTACGAATGACATTCCTTGTGGAAACAAGTTTTGAACTATGCCACATAAATCTCCACCCGTTCTATTGAACCTTTTTCAGCGTAAAACACTAATGAATCTTGAAGAATGTTCCTCGACATTAACGATTTCTTTTTTTTTGTAAGAAATACCATTTCAGAAAATTCCTAGTCCCTTATTCTCGTATTCATTTGTATGTGTCTGTGCACATTCTCAGCGACATGTCGTAATAGTGTGCCGTGTATTATGACGTGTTCCTCTGGCAATTAACATTTCTTCAACAAGGATATGTTCCTTAAGTAATTTTCTTCACGTCAGCTGGAAAATTAAATACACAAACAGAAATACTCGTATTCGTAATTAAAAACATGTAAATACTCGTATCTCGAAATTGAAATCATAGGTACGGGTATGTATACGAGTATACGAGTAATGTAGCCTTGTCGTGTCCCGCATACGGATGTACGGATAAAATTCCTCATAGCGAAATAACTTTTACGGCATATGAAAATAGTTTTCCTGTCAACTTTATTCGTGTTCTGCTTTGAATTTTCTTCTCTTTGATTTATGGAAAATTATCACGAATAATAAGTTGCTGTTTCAAAAAAGGTTTTTTTCTTCACCCGTTTTTTTTTCTGTTCAGTCCTCTTTTGAGAAGTGTTGGGGGGGGGGGTGCTTTCTTATTATGGGTAAAATCTTCTATTGTATATGTGCTAATTGTATTTACATAAATTTTTCATATGAGTAGATACGAATTCATACACACATATGAACATATATACGTGTGAAACAAACAATACGAAAATAATGAAAACTGACGCTATTACGCTTATTAATGAATATTGAAAAAGGTGCTAGGAGGCGTAGTTCCTATATTAAAAAAAATGGACGGAAATTTATTGAAGGATAATGTTGAATATACATATCTAGGCCTGTTGTAGAAAAGGAAATATTTACATCCTTTGCTCTAATTACTTAAGCAAGGAATTCCGATTTTCTCTAGTTTTAATAAATATTTGATTCAAAGGTTATGAGATAAGGATTTGATTCACGATGAAAATGTTTAATAATTACAAAACTGCCTTTGTCCCAGGTTACCTTTTCAAAATGTGGTAATGAAGGCCATTTAATATATAAGTATCATGTAAAATAAACTGACACGAGTCAGCAGAACTTATAATCGATACTCTGTATTTTCAGAAGATGGAACGATGACATATGCAATGCAATACTGAACCGACGGTAAAAGGCCTAACCTTATCTTTTTTTGGACTTTAAGATTGTCTTCTTCTACTGTGAACAGAATTCAACAGAATATAAGCCCTTCAAGATTATAGCAGTCACACAATGACACTTTGCCAACTGTCTGAAACAAATTTACCAACAAAAGTTTTTGATGCATTTTTAACATTCACCCAGGAACCGAAAGTGCTGAAAACTCGTATCCTGCTGCGACAATGTTTTCTACAATAAATAATCTGAAAAGTCTATGATATGCGTTTTCCCCTGAAAATCCTTATTAGCCCAAGTTGGTAAAATCTGTATTTACCTCAATTTATTTCACATGTAAGTTATTACTCATTCCAAAAAGGGCAGCAAATATGCTGCCTCAGTGTTTTAAAACTTGTAAGATGGGTCTCGTCATAGTGATTCAAATGCTCGATACATTATTTGGGGCAGAAGCAGGGCAGTGGATTTTATTCCCTGGTTTTACATCGCCACGTATAATATTTGTTGCAATCTAATATATGTTACTAAACCTGTAACCTTACTAAACCTGTAACATATATTAGATTGCAACCTGTCTGAACGACAGCAGGAATTCAACTTAGCATACATTGACATTCGAATGTGAATATTCAGATATGAATGAGATTCAAATTAAACGTCTTATGAAAAGAAGGGTCAAATAGAAACCAACCGTACAAAATTTTGAGTGTTTAAACAATTATTTGGACTCGAAATTATAAGAAAGGCAGAGTACGCTTCTAAAGACATTTTAAACTGGCATGCCCTGCAATAGAGTTCGGAGGTTTACTCTCTCAACGTGACGTATATATGCAGGCTTATTAAAACCATATATGTGCATTATATACAAGGTGTCCCCTAATTCGTCAGCGATAATTTGGGAAATGATTCTAGGGTACTTTCTATGAAAAAAATTGCTCTACACAAGAGGGCATAATAAAAGTATTTCTTTGGTGTACCCTGCTCCATGTTAACGGAAATTGCATTGTTACTACTAATTGTAGAAACTTCGTGTAGGACTCCCTTCTTAGAAGATATACTATCCTTTATAACGGCGTTTAAAGAAAATGTATATCTTGTTTCAGTCTTTAGATATCTAATTTCTAAGCCTATTCCATTTTTCTTCCCCATGCAGATTTTTGACAACAATAAAAACAAAATCATTAATAAGTTTCCAGAAAAAAACTCATCGATTTTATGATAATTGGGAAAACCTGCAGCAGATGAAATTTAAAAAAAGGGATTTTTTATGCTTTACGCTCCAAAGGCTATGAATAAAAAATGATTTTATGTTTTGGAAACTTTTTATTTTATGTGTTTGCTAACAGAGTTATAACAGGTGCTCAAAGTATCCTCCTTGGTTTTGTATGCATGCTAGAGCCCTTTTTTGGCTTTCAATGCGAACGTTTATTGATGCTAACTGCTGCCTCACTTTTGGTGACGCCTCGAGAATACGCTGTTCCAGTTCAATTAAAGTTGCTTTTTCGGTTGAATAAACCAATTCTTTCATTCTTCGCCATATAAAAAAATCCAACACCGTAAGGTCAGGAGATCTTGCAGGCCAGTGAACTGGTGAACTTCTTATCCAACGGTTACCGTACTCTTCACCTAGCCAATTCTTCACCTCACGACCATAGTGGGCTGGAGCACCGTCCTGTTGAAAATATGATGAAGCTAGTTGAATCAGTGGAACGTCCTCCAATAGTTCTGGTAAATCATTTCGCAAAAATTCCAGATAGTTTGTTGAATTCAGCCTAGGTGGTAGTTTAAAGGGGCCGATTAACTTTAACGATTAACATATTGACGCTGAATTTGTATTCAAATGATTTATGTCTCATTGTATATGGATTGTCCGCAGCCTACGTATGAAGATTATGAAAATTTGTGATCCCATCTCTTGTAAATTGAGTTTCTTCCGTCCAAAGAATTCTGCTAATAAACTCGTTGTCATCCAAGCTCCGCTCCAGCAACCAGTTAGCAAACTCAAGTCTCTTTTCCAAATCGTTGGGAAGCAGTTCTTGTACAGGTGTATGGTGGTATGGATAAAGATTTTCTTCATGCAGTATATTAGAAATTTTATGTCTGGAAACATTGAATTGCAAAGCTAAACGTCTGATGCTGATTGATGTATCCAGTATTCTTTCATCAGCCGAAATCTTCCTTATTTGTGGAGCTCCCGCATTCGGTCGTGTATTCGAAACTGATCCCGTTTCTCGAAGCCTTCGATACGTTTTTATAAATACTCTTTTATTAGGAAGTCGTCGGTTAGGATAAAGTTCATGGTATCTTTGTCGCGCATTAGTTGAACTTCCATTGCATAGCCCATAAACGTAAATAATGTTTTACGTATTCTTGGTTTGTAAATGCTGACATTTCAAACAGTGTTTCTAAGCAACTGTAACCTTATCGTAAAAAATGAAACTGATGAATTACTTTTTTCGAATTTTTTATACCATTTTTGTTTGGTAAATTTTAGAAATAGGTCTTCAAATCCCAAACCTAACTAACTTTTAAGGAACTAGGTAAGGAAATGAGGATTTTGACAGGTAGTCAGATAAACGAGTACAGTTTAAACTTTTTAATTGCTATGCAATTTTAAAAAAATATTGGGAAATTAGTAATTCTTGGAAAACCACTCTTGTCAACTGTTGTTAGAGACGTTGGTAAAGAATCATAAATTGCTTTTTTTACCTGCTGCATGTTTTCCCAAGTACCATAAAATCTGTGTGTTTTTATGCAAACTTGATGAAGATTTTTTCTTAGTATTGTAATATAATATAAGAAAAAAATAGTAAAACATTATGTTAATTAGGTATTTTCTGGAGAAAAGTGACCTCAAAGTCAAAAATTATCATAAGTAATAAAAATGTAAGAGGCTTTGAAATTGGGTATCTAAAAGCTTAAACAAGATATCAACTTTATTTAAACGCCGTTACAAAGGCTAGTATTTCTTCTAAAAGCAAAGACCTACAAGAAGTTTCTACCATTAGCACTAACAGAGCAATTTCCGTTAACATGGGTCAGGGCACACCAAAGTAAGCCTTTTCTTAAATCCTCTGTAAATGCTGTCAACATGAGAGATAGACCCTTACTATAGAAAGATTTTTTTCATAGAATATACCCAGGAATCATTTCCTTAATTATCGTTGACGAATTAAGGGACACCCTGCATACAAAATTAAGTTTTCTCTCGGCTTACAACAAGCCTCTGTCCAAAAATGGATCCATACAGCAATGGTTAGGTCCCTTCCCTGCTTTGTAGTATTTGTTTGAAGGAACTGACTCTTCTCTAGATACATATTTCGATAACCCTCTTCTCTTCATACTTGTATAAAAAATTCTACATTTAAAACCATTTTGCGGTCAAGAGCAATGACTGTATCAATAGCGAAACCACACGCTTTTTGGACGTTCTTAAGTTATACGAGTATGACATCTACTATAAATCGATAGTTTTAAATCGATTCTATAAAAGATTGCCAACGAATATGGTACTTCTTTCACATACAGCTGTGAGTTTTAAAGGTTTAAGTGCAAAATCAACATTTTAGCAAATCTATTAGCAAACAACAATAGCAATAGAGCGCAAAATTCAAATTTGAATCGACACAAAAATTTATATATGTTATAAAAAAAAAGACTCCCCGAAGAAGTCTTGACTTTGAATCAAACGTTCGGGACTTGAAAGGCAACGGAACCACACCATTTGGACTGATTTCTTTGTAGTTATAATTGAAAACATGAAGGAAATTTTCGAGATAGTCTAAAAATGGTTGTTAAATCTGATGCAAGCCCATCGAAAGGTCGCATGGTTTGATGCAACTCATTTTTGTTTTTTGACAGCAAGTTTACTGACCTATGTACATGTATACGGTCACAGAGTTGTAGAAGCAACTGCTCGCTATTAATGTGATTGTATGTTTTATAGTTTCTTACTACTCGTAGATCCTTACCTACAACTTCAGAAACTCTATTAAAATGATTTTATTCAAACAGATTCAACTGATGTTTTAACTTCCTTCATATCTTGTGACGCTTGGTAGAAGCTGCAATATGGTATATACTCGTAGATATAATACAGATCGACCAATAACTTTTTTATGTTTGGTTGATAGTAGATTCATGTTATATGGTCCAAGAGGCTAACTGGGCCTTACTATACCCATTACTCACAAAAATGGGACTCGACTTCAAAAAATGTAATTCACGAAACGAAAGTTCTGGAACTAAGCTGCACAGGGACTACTTATTTAATGTTATTTACATGAATGCAAGGTCTTCAACCTGTGAAAATACGAAGACCGAATATACTTTCCGAAGGGATCATTAAGCCTTTGATTTTGCACAACTTAATAAGTCTCAGTATTTCAGTATTTATTAATTCAGTAACATCATTTATGATAGACTTTACATTGTCTTTAAGATATAAATGAGAAATAGTATACAATACAAATACAGTGGATTCCCCCTAAGTCGAATTTTCACAGAACACCATGATTTGTTCGAGTTACAGGGAGTTTTGGAAAAATTCGAGTTAGAGAGAGAAACAATTTTTTTTTGGATTTAAAGCGTTTATTTGATAACAAAAAAGATTAACATAATTTAAAAAAGTTAACAAAAAAATAAATAAAAAACATTTTTTTCTAAACTAAAATTAAAATAAGACGTATAAATTCATTGTTATATGGTCAAAATATTATTTAAATAACTTTACTTAAAAAAATTTGTTATTTTTGATTGGGTCATCACAGGCGGAGTTTTGGTTTTTTTTTTAAATGACTCTAGTTTAAAAAGAGTATTTTGAACTTCATCCGGTACTTGGTCAGTCAATTCTATTGCAGATTGCAGAATTTCAATCGCGTTCTGAATATCATTTTTCCCTAGCATTTCTATGTTAATTAACTCGGGTTGTTCTTCATTTTCACCTTCTTTTGCGTTATTTTCAGCATTAATTATGATTGTCAGGTACTTCGGTAGCCACGATACCGTCATCGACTTCCATAAAGTATTTCCAATTAACATCTGCAACATTATAATTCGCTTCTGTTAATTTCTTATACACTTGCTCAATTTCGTGGGCGCCCTCGTTCTCACATCTAAATATGCTCTTGAAATTTCCCGTACCTTGTCTAGAAGCAATATTTTGTAGTCTTCTTTTTTTGTTTCCCAAATCCTAAGGTTTTTGTTAGTATACGGCGTTTATAGTGTTCTTTTAAATTTTGTATTATTCCCATGTCCATTGGCTGAAGTATTGAAGTCATGTTGGGTGGGAAGGACTCAAGCTTCATAAACTTTAATTTATCTTTTACTTGCTTAGGGTGAGCTGGACAGTTATCGACAATAAATAAGACCTTTCGCTTTGATGTTGCAAATTTTGCGTTGAGCTTCAAAAGCCAGCTCGTAAAAAGATCTGCCGTCATCCCAGACCGTTGGTGGGCTACATAATCCACCGGCAAAGATTTTATTTGTTGAAATCAGAGTGGATGTTTGCTCTCGCTGATAATTTTTAGTTTTTCTGATCCTATCAAGTTGGATCCTACAAGACATGTAACTCTTTCTTTGCTGTGTTTGCCTTCAAAACATTTTTCGCCCTTAAAAGTCAAGGTACGTGTGGATAAACATTTGAAAAAAATTCCCTCTTCATCGACATTAAAAATATCTTCGGTTTGAATCCTCTGACAACTTCTGATAACTGTTGCTTCCATTCTTCAGCTTTTGTTTTGTCAACAGAAGCGCTTTCACCTGATAAAACTTTGCCAAGAATGCCGTGCCTGGTTTTAAATTTGCTCAGCCAACCTTCACTTGCCTTGAAATCACGAAAACCTAAGCTGCTTCCAAATTCCAGAACTTGTTTTTGAACGATTGTATCACTTACTGGTAAATTATTGGCACGCATACTCCCAAACCACTCGAAAATGGCTTTGTCAAAACTTTCATACTCACAGACTTCGTTCCGCTTTACTTGACCACTTGTATTAGCACAACCATACCGCAGCCTTAATTCTTCCCTTGCACCCCATATCGATGAAAGGGTTCTACGAGGAATATCAAAATCTTCAGCAATTTTGGTTTTGTTTTTATGTCCCTTCTCAATTTCTTCAATTAGGCGAATCTTCGTGCTAAGGTCTAATGTTTTCAATTTTCTTTTTGCCATAATTTATCTGTAGAAGTTTCTACGTATTTATTTGTAAGAAAATAGATGCTCCCTCACATATAGAATACAATCACCTACCTTCCAATCTGATGATGTAATCCCTTAAACGTTTAATTTATTGTTGTTTAAATATTCTGTTCCAACTCAATGCCTTATTGCCTTAAAGCCAAAAACAATATATTTTAAATAAACAAAACTTTTGACCACACGGGTTACTTTGCAATAATTCCGTAACATGTAACTTGCAATTTTTTTAATTGCAGAGGGTAACTGCATTAGCTCTGTTGAACTGCCTAGAATCAACTGATTTTTGATTTCTAGCAGGAATTTCACTAAAACAAGATCTTTTTTTCTAGATACATATGTAGATTTCCATTGCTTTGAAATAAAAACTGTTTTGAATACCAACAAACAACAAAGGAAAAGTATAACATTGTTGTTTTTTGCCCTACAATTTTTGTACAAATTGTATCTTTTTACGTAGGTACCTAGATGCACTATGTATTGGATATGGGTAGGTAGAAACACAATGCACTTACGATGATGGTATAAGCGATGCGTGTAGGAACTTGATGTATAGGTAGTTATAGTTATATAACCAAATACAAATTGTGAGAGGATAATTTTTATTATATTTTATTTTGTTTTATGCAAAAACAAATTCTACTTAAGGGGTGAAAAAAGAGGCCTAGAATCCAGAGAATGTGTACGAGTTAGAGGGAGTTTCGACTTAGAGGATGTTTTTGGATGGGAAACTGAGGCGAATGCTAAAATATGGCGAACAAATTTTGAGTTAGAGAGAAATTCGACTTAGGGAGAGTTCGACTTTGGGAGAGTCCACTATGATCAAAAATTCATCCAGTTGAGTTCAAATTTACGGTAGATTATAACAAATAAGTAAACGAAAAGGTAAAAGTAAATAATTTTGCCTTTTTTTTTTAAAGAACTTAACACTCAAGTGGGTGTGAATACACTTATAATGCCTCAGCATCCGTTAAGTTTTTTGGAAAATGGGGTAGAGAGAGAGAAAGAAAGATGTTTGGGCTCAGTGGTTATTTCGCTCCATGGGTGGCATCCAACATTTAATGGGGAGACTGAATTCTTAGTGGAAGTTGGGTTGATGTTGATTTCTAGTCAACTACTCATCTCACTTGATTTTCGTTAACTGAAAAAAATGGATATGTCTTTCGGTCGAGGCTGGGATTCGAACACCAATCCTTCCGATTTAGAAGCTAGTCCACTATCACTTGAACCACAGCCACCCACCACGGCCTTTTATGAAATTATACAATGTGCTTTCTTTACTCTGCCAAATGCCGAAAGAGAGTTTTAGCAAAACTGTTCGCATCATAAAATCTCCTAACGTTGAGAGGAAGTGAATTCCAAACATGGATGGCATGAACGAAAAATTGTCGTTTTGAGTTTTGGTAATAGATAGGCTTCAACTGAGCGGGTTGAACGTGAAAATTTAAGTTTTTCGAATAAGTATGGAGGCTGCTTGCTAATAATAATTTTATGCAAGTTCTTGATTGTGCAATACTCGAGATATTTATCAAGAGTGTATCCCAATATATTTTTAGCGGATCGCGAAATATGGTCAAAGCGTCTCAATGCATAAACATAACGGGTGATATTGTTGAAGGCGATGTTGAGCACTACTGTAACAAAAAATTTCACAGCCATAAATCAAAATTGGAATCAGTAGAGCCCTCACTAGCATTAATCTTGTATACAATGGAGTAAAAGACTGCGACACAGACAGATTCCTTAAAGAACCATAGATTTTTCCTATAATAGTAGAGATGTGATTATTCCAACTTAGGGTGTTGTTAATCCACACACCAAGGTTTTTAACTTTGTTAACGAACTCGATTGGTTCATTTCGGAGAAATATGCTAGGAAGATTACAGCCATTCGTGCTGCTTCTAACAAGGCATTTCGATTTAACTGGGTTCAGTGTCAGCGAATTATCTTCAGACCAATCTAGAATTTTTGGAAGATCTTCATTAAGTTTATAGGCCGCATCGTCAATGAGGTCTGGTTTACAACTCAGGTAAAGTTGTGCCTCATCTGCATAAATATGCAGCGAGGAGTATTTGATTACGTTCGGAAGAACATTGATAAATATTGTAATTAACAAAGGACCCAGGATCCTTGAGGTACGCCCGCGATAAATTCCGATATTTCGTTATTGACAGCAACGGTATGTTTTGATGAGCTTTATAGCAGATGATGAGAAGGCGAAAAACGTCTTGAATTTGGAGAGAACATTCATAAGATCCACTGTATCAAAGGCCTTGGAAAAGTCAAGTTGTGTCACAAACTTACTTTCAATAAAGCAGAGTACAGCTGTGATGAGGTCTGAAGCCGGATTGATTTGTACAAAGTAATTTATTGCGTTGAATAAAGACTGACATCTTACTATGCTTTCTATAACCTTTGACAAAAAGGAAAGGATGGCAATGGGTCTATATTCAGCCGGAGAGTTGGTGGATGCTTTCTTTTTCAGAATGGGAAGAATTTTCGCGACTTTCCACGCTCTTGGAAATGCAGAAGTCATTATAATATTGGTGAAAATATGGGTTATGGCTGGAAGAACGTAAGGTAGTATGATTTTAATGAAAGTGGGGTGAATTTCCCCGATACCGACAGCCTTAGATTTAATTTTAAGTATAGCCTTAGAGATATCAGCTGGTTCAACACAAGCAAATTCAAGGCCATTAAGCGTTATATCCAATGGGTCGTCACTCGTGCTGGATGTCGTTTGCACTTTCGCAAATTCTCTATTTAGCTAATTGAGATCGATGCTATTTACTTCGGCATTCTTTTACGACCAACACCAAGCTCACGTAAATTATGCCAAAGAGTTTTTGAAGAGGTAACTTGTGGTCAAAGTGTTAATCGTAAAACACTCTTTTGGCTTGTTTAATTTTAGAGTTGACCAAATTTCTTAGTTAGCGGAAACTGTTATGAAATTCTGGGAGTTTAAATCTTTTTATAGGTTGTATCACGTTTAATTTTTAAATCGACAATTTCCCGTGTAAGCCATGAATTGTTAGTTCTGAGCGGCACTTGGGCATTGTATAGTTACAATAAGATATGTTGAAGGATTTCAACCTGAGTATCTGTAGATTTTTCCGGTTAATTTGGAAGCCAATTAATGCTTCGAATATCCCGCTCCAGAACATCAGTATTTAGATTTCTAAAGTCTCGGTATGTGTATTGTGAAAGTAATTCACTACAAGGAAAGTCAAAAGTTGCAAAGATTAAGTCGTGTTACGAGAACACAGGAGCTGAAATCCGACTATAGATAACATTGTGACAGTCATTGGAGGGGAATAAATTTAAAAGTGTACTGGCTTGAGTAAAACGCGTTGAGGGAATCAAGTTTATAATATCCAAGCTAAAAGTTTTCATAGACTGATCAAATGTCTCAGACCCCGCATAATTCGATACATTACAATTGAAATCACCACATACTACAGTTTTCCAATAGTTTGGGGAATAGTTTTCCAGTAAATTGAATGTGGGACTTAAATCAACGTAGCTGTATGGTCTATAAACGACACCAAGAAGACACTTTTTCCGTTCGCAAACAACTTCGACAAAACAATACTGAAGTGGATTACCAGGGTGTGAGTTTATTAAAAATGTAGTGACTAAACTGTTACGTGTGTAAATTCCCCCCCCCCCCTCTACCAATTACATTGTGCCAATCACCTCGAAAAATTGTGTAGCCATTAAGAGCGTAAGTTTCGTCTCCTCCAAAGACTGTTTTGTTCATCTTCTGATGCCGAAAACGTAGTTGTGGACGAGTTCAGTGTAAACGTGCATTCAGCTTTGTACCACGTTAAAAGTATTGTGTATTAAAAGTGATAATTTTATGCTGTTTCATACTTGAGACCATATGAACCGCTCGTACATGTTTGTAGCAATGGTTGTGAAAGCCTGCGTATAATTTGAATAATGTTAAGAATATTACACAACTACAATACTTATTTACAGCATCAATATTAATTTGGGATAACTGCTCTTCTCACATAACTTACTATGTCCAACATTGCCAGAAGAAAGGCAAAGCACACGTAAGAAAAGCGTACAAAGATCGCCGATTAAGTGCGGTGTTATGACGACGGCATTCTCAGATCGGTGCGTATTTCTTATGTATATATTTATTTTAAGGAAAATAAAGAGTTAATCAATTTTTCTTTATAAACAAATATTCTGAGATTAACTGCATCTATCCACTACCCCCGGGTAAAAGAAAAAAAAGAGGAACAACGTACCAGCTGCTATATCCTATCGCTCTGAATACCTCGCTTAGTTACTATTATAGTGATCTTTATACGAAATGGTTTATTATGCTTCCTCCAAAATTTACAGGTCAATAACCATATATTCCTCCTTCCAATAAACAAATAGACGTGCAGTTAATGAACCATGTACTCCGCATCACTACCAAAGAGATAAATCTATGGATATGATGCTAATTAAATTGAAAATCATAATCATGCAGGTAGCATGTCCTCAAAAACCTAATAAAATCTTGAAAAAACTCAACATAAATTAGGTTATGTTAAGTTGTTACTCTCGTTTAAGGAAGAGCACGTACAAGTTAGACTGGATCCACTCATACAGTAGAGTTTATTTGTTTTACTATCATCCTAACATTTGGAGGCAGTTTGACTTAGAGACCAACAGTGCAAATAATATCAGCTATTGAGATCTTGCTATATGAAAATGTTTGGAATGTGGCTATTGTGTATGTGGCGTTCTGAACACTGTCCCTATTAATATTCCTACTGATTGAATATGAGCGCCTATTAGCTTCTAACCCTGATTTTTTCAGAAGTACAAATAGTATGCCGATGACTACAAGGTCTTGAATCTGTATGAGAAGTATTTTTTTACCTCTCAGTGTTTTGTCAAAACTGTGACTATTTTGATTAGAGATCAGCTGATCCAAAATGTAGCTCCGGTTTGTCTATGATGTACATAGCTGAAAGCAACGGAGGTGTATTCTTATTTAAATTTTCATTTCCTCCATGTTAAATAATCCCACTAAACAGCCACTTTGTCATAAAAAGCTAACTGGTGGGACGCATACTATATTGTATTCCCGGATAAAATGTACTGTCAGAATCTGGAGATATATTCAAACCGAGAAAAACATTTCTTATATCCAAAACCAAGGAAAATTGTTGTGTCTATCTATCTATATATGGATGTACGTTTGTGTAAAAACAAATCTTCTGTATGGCTGGTGTGGAATCTATCGCACATGTGGTAATTGTTTTTTTTCAACAATAAAACTCGTTTAGATCAAAGAACCACCACAAAACCCGTTCAAATATGAATGGGCTAGATCCCACCCAAAACCGAAAACACAAAATTTATTTCCTAAATAAATAATGTTAGTGAATATATAATGATCGCATTATTCATTCACCCTATAAATCAGGGTCCGATATTAAGCTGACCCCTTTTTTTTTGTTTCGTCTTCCTGATTTGTATTCTCTCCACCATCACAGAGAATACGACAGCGGTCAGCTTAAATAGATTTATTTATATGCCATCCCATCAAAGGTCAAATATCAAAAAACTCAAGAGGAGCCTCAGCAGAATCAGCACTAAAACAAATGCCACTTAAATCTGGTACAAGTACTCAGCTCAACCACCACATAAATGGACAATAGCAATTCAAGGAGAACGGACAACGGGTGAAAACCCGAGAAAGACCATGTGGCAGCAGTAAGCCGCATAAGGACACTTTCATATAGTAGCTTTTGTTATCCGTACATTTCTACCCAGCTCTGTATATATACATTTGTATGTAAATGCGCACAACATGCACTTATGAATGCAACAATAAATAACCAGCCGATGGTAGTTATAAACGTGCAGTGTCCACACTGGCCAGAGATTACATATATGTATACCCGGACTCTGGACTCTATATCATATCCAAATGTTGGTGTAGTATGTAAAGTATGCTGCCCTCTTCCAGAGTGCCTGTATACACACTTACTTAAATGGTGCTTTTCATATTGCTGTGATTTACATTTAACACGACATAAATCAGACTTTGCCACCGCAGCAGCACCAGCCGGCAGCAGGAGTTCAGCTAGCCACAGAAGATTCAAGTCAGGCATGACTACGGATATATGGTCACCAACATAGGCTTGTTGGTTGTTTGTTTCAAGAGGCGATAGTCTACATGGGATATGCCTACCGAGAGAGACCACTTTTCCATATTTTGTTACTTCATTGTATGCATATGTGGCGTTGGATGGAATCTACTAGAGTACCGTAGCAGACTGTCAGAGATCCAATCGAGGCTCGCTATTTACGTGTTCTTATTTTTTTGCTCAGCCAACATTTGCTGCTCCTTTAAACCACAAAATGTAGTACAAACGAAATATCAGCTGGTGTTTACGTTGTTCATATTGCAACTTTTGCAGCAGCCACTACATAGGGTATCGTGTATAATTCGTGTGGTACTGGACATTTAATAAAAATTCAATAAACTGCATAAATATGCACAGACATATCATATTTTCCAACCAAAAAAAAATATGAAGCAACAAAATCCGCTTTTTATAATGAGAACACATACTGCACTGAAAGTATTTTAAATAAAATATGTTTACCCTATTCTACAAAAATATCTAATATCGCATGTCTTAATGTTTATGCCCCACGTGAACTTACTTTTGTTCCTAAGTGTTAAGTCTAGTCGGTAATGTTTCCTATAACACGAACTCTTTATGAAAAGAATTTAGTGGAATCCATTTTAACCAACACCTAGAAAAGCGTATCAAATTCTTGAAATCGCTTATGTTTTAAACACTCTATCCTAAATTTGTCGGGAAAAAATTATCCAGAAAGATCTAGACACAGAATTAATAAGTAATTATGCAGTGACGAACTGCTTCAAGGAATCTCTATTGAATTTAGTTTACGATATGTCTTCAAGTACCCTTATTTAGAAGCTTTCGCCGAACGAAATGCCGCCTTGATGAACATATTTAGACTAAACGAGGTCCAGCTACAAAGTGTACGGATTGTATGAGCTCTACAGCGACATCGACTCAGCCAGAAGAGTGAAGGCGCAACGACTGAAATGGCCATGTAGAGTGGATGGACACCAATGCTCTGGTCCAAAAAGTCTTCGAACCCGCCTCTCAGCCAACTTAACGTGAGAAACTGGGGGCAGCTGGCAGGAGACGTTTGTTGGTTTCGACGCCTGCACTGCAGCGCCACATTAAAGGTAAGCAATCAAGGTCCAGCGCTCTACCACATGAGTTGATTTTTTTCTCATGTGAAACAAATAAATATTTGTATAGATATTCATATTCATATGACATCCGTCTTAGAAATATTCAGAAGATCGACGAAAAATGTTATCAAAAGTGTTATTTCAAATAAGAGAGAAAGGAACAGCTGCAAAGGCCAATTTTCGAATGTTCTTCTTCTTCGCCAACCTACGAAAAAAGATTAGTAATAAGAATTTCTTCTTGACTAAAGTACTCGTAAGTGCTCTTTTAAATTTTGCAAATATATTACCATATTCCACCTCATATTTCAATAAGTTCAAGCAGGATAAGCATAAGGATTTTATGTCTTACTGTTACTGTTACTGTTACTGTTACTGTTACTGTTACTGTTTCTACTGATATTATTTTGCTTTATAATCGTTCGCTTCATTTTTGTGTAAACTGTGATAGCATCATCTGATTACCAAAAAATTCTTCATGTTTAGCATTGAGTAACTGGATTGAATTATTAACTGCATTTTGGTGTGAAATCAACTTTAAACTTTCTCCATGCTCATATGGATGCAGGAGTTTAATCAGACAGGGTTCCTTGATACCAAAGACATATTGAATTATTGCATAAAGGCTTCTCTTAGACTGTTCCAGCTAGTCATTCTGTGTATTTTTAGAAGACATTTAGTAGATTGTACTTACTATTTCGCTTTTTCTAGCCTTTCTGAGAATTTTATGTAACCGATTCAGTAATAAAGTACGTACGTTATCAATTCCCAGCACACTGGTGCATAGTACTTACTGGAAAATGCGAATGTAAATCGAACGACCAGATAGGAAATGGCTATTGATCTTCCCATCAACTCCACATTAAGCCTCGCAGGAGGTGATATCATTTGTATCGAGAACACAAAGATGCTTAAGAAATGCATAAGTAAAAAATGTATAACCTTTGTCTCTGAAAGACAGTAAATCTTAAGCCTAATCAATTTAATTACTGAAATCCAGTAGCGTTGCGAGCGATGATTGAGTGAAAGCATTTTAATCGGGCATTGGAACCTGAGGTGTGTGAACTTACTCGTAAATAAATCTCCAAAATCCAAAACGGACTAATAGACCCAAGCAATTATTAAAGTAAAGCGGCTGAGCAGTCATAGGGTACTCCATATACGTACAGTATGAAAAACTCACATTCGTGCACCCTCGCTTTAAGAAATAACATCGTTATTTGATGTGATAATTAAAAAAAAAAAAAAATATTTCTCTTTATTGAAAATGAAATGACTAACAAAATTAAATAAAATGATACTATTGCTTCATTTCATTTCTTGTCGTTTTGTACCCAAAAAGAGTTTTTTCTCTGAAAATAGGGGTGTACAGATATGAAATTTGCAGACTCTATGTAAAGGGCTTTCATTATTCGCTTCCTATCCTATCCATTATGTACGGAATATAACATCATTCAAATGTCCGCCGCGGCTTCTCTAGGTGGCGCGCATCCGAAATGTCCAATTTTCCATGACTCTGCCGCATAAATCAGACTCAATTTAACCGATGCCATGGGTTATGTTGGCGTTGAGTGCCGCTGTGGTTTGTGGCTTATTCGCATACACCTGTGACTTCTGAAAACCCCATAAGAAAAAGTCTAACGGGGTGAAATTGCACGATCTCGGTGGCCAGTTCACATCACCTCCACGTGAGATGACCATGGCTTCGAATCGCTCGTGCAGAATTTCCAATATGACAGCGTGAGCTGTGCGGCCTGTAGCGCCGTCCTGTTGAAACCGCATGTCCAATTCAGGCCAAAACAAGTTGGTAATCATCGACCTATAGCGCTCGCCGTTGACGGTGATGGCTTGGCCAACGTCGTTCTCAAAGAAATATGGACCGATGACGCCGCCAGCCCAAAATCCACACTAAACAGTGACTTTTTCGGGATGCATTGGACGCTCTTGGATTTCATGTGGATTGGTATCGTCCCAAATTCGACAATTTTGTTTGTTGACGTACCCATCGCTGAAGACGATTTTTCGATGAGCTCCAAAGCCCATTCAGCGAACACACATCGTTGTTTACGATCCTTTACCTTCAGCTACTGGGTTAGTTGAATTTTGTATGAGTGCAGTCCCGCACACTCTCACGGATACCGGCGATATTTTCGCCAGATTTTGCGTTTCGTCGACGTACGGATGTTGGGCTATCGTTTACTGAACCAGTGCACTCAAATTTATCTACCACACTGCGAATAGTCTTCTCGGTAGGACGATTATGGCGACCGTAAAATGGACGAACCGCGCGGAACTTGCGCGATCAGAACACCCATTTTGATAAAACAATTTTATCATTTGTACGTGTTGTTGAACGCTACGTCCGTCCATGGTGATTTAAAAAAACTGTGGGTGGCCGTGGCTCAGGTGGTAGTGGACTGGCTTCCAAATCGGAAGATTCGGCGTTCGAATCCCAGCCTCGCCCGAAAGACATAACATCCATTTTTTCAGTTAATGAAAATCAAGTAAGACGAGTAGTTGATTCGAAATCAACATCAACCCAACTTCCACTAAGAATTTAGTCTCCCAATTAAATGTTGGATAGCACCCATGGAGCGAAATAACCACTGAGCCCAAACATCTTTCTTCCTCTCTCTATCCCTAAGTTCTTTCCAAAAAAAACCAAAAGACTGAATAAATGGCAGCCAATTTGGCAGTTGTATCTTCAACAATATGGCCGCTATCAACTGTCAAAGTCGGACTTCTGGATTAATATTGGAAGACCCTGTACAATATGCAAGTTAACACTTAGCAGTTATCAACAAATACGCATCTTTCGATACTGGTTACTTGCAAACATCATGTAGTCACGTTCCCGATAGCGACACGGTGCAATCAGAACAACAAACAACCCAATCCGGAAGTGATATCATCTTTCATGTCCAGTCTCACACTAGTTACAGACCATATATTATATTGTATTCGAATTAAAGATTTAAATAAATCTTTGAATAAACCGCTTATTTGTTAATTTATATATATATACTGCTGGCTGTTTAGTGACGTCGGTGACTCCTTAGATACCTACATATGTAATATTACTCATGGCAAACCCAACCGTTAACACAGGCCAAACGTTATTCCGTCCGATATCCAAATTTAATTAATTTTTTTATACTCAAATCGCTTTGTAATTGATTATATAGTAGCGCAATAAGAAAAAACGCAGATTGACTTTTGCTACAAACGCTGAATCTTTTCTACACTTTCACGAGTTTTTCTTAATATATTGTGCCAATATATATAAATCCACCTGAAAGACAAGCTAAATGGAGGTAGAGGCTGTTACCCTACACATGTCTCCGCCACATAATGCAGCATTCCATAACGATTTGTCTATAATTCCTTTTTAGTTCAGAAGCCGATAAAAGAGAGTCCTGAACACAGGGAATTTGACTACAGACTTTCGCAACAGCTGGAGTTCTGGTATCATATGTACAGTTTGAGTTGAAAACAATTTCTTTTAACCCTTTGATTTTCACATGCGTTTGAATATAAATGGGAGAGATATTTCATCAGTATATCTTGGATTGAAAATGTCGTTTTAGAAAAACCCTTGTATAGCCAAGTCAAACTGTTCTTTGGAGTCTTTTGAAAGCCACGTACATATGTTTCTAAGATCTTATTCCATCGAACAGAAGACTACTACAGCAGTTTGCATTATATTAAAGTAAATTAATAGAACTTTCCTCTTGGGGAAGTTATAGCTATACAGTTACTTTGTTATGGTGCACTTCACTCTTAAGAAGTGGATCGATTGAAAACCACAATAACGATGTGTGCGCTTTGTTGAAGTACGAGGGCGGGTCAATAATTCTGTGCATTTTTGAATTTCTGACCTCTTTACTGAAACAGCAACACTGCTCCTGTCAACAGGCATTTGTCAGTTGACTCCTGTCAAAATTTAAACTTGCTGCGTCAGTTAGTTTGTGTTTGACAGCTATTTTTATCAGACTACTCACTAATTTGAGGAGAAAATGGAAAAAAGTGAATTTCGTGTGCTTATTAAGCATTATTTCTTGCGAAAAAAAACCATTACCGAGACCAAGGCTAAGCTTGATAAATACTGCACCATCGATTTCAATGGTAAAAAAGTGGTTTACTGAATTTCGTTGTGGCCGTACAAGCACTGAAGATGCCGAACGTCCTGGACGCCCAGTTGAGGTCTCTACACCCGAAACAATCGAAAAAATTCACGATATGGTGTTGGCCGACCGAAGATTGAAAGTGCGAGAGATTCTGGAAGCCGTAGGGATCTCGCATGGCTCAGTGGTTTCAATTTTGAATGATCACTTGGGCATGAGAAAGCTTTCCGCAAGATGGGTGCCGCGTTTGCTCACAGTCGACCACAAACGCAATCGTGTAACAACTTCACAGGAAGGTTTGGCGTTGTTTAATCGCAATATGGAGGAGTTTTTGCGCCGTTTTGTAACCGTGGACGAAATATGGATCCATCACAACAAACAACAGTCAAAACAGTGGGTTTCTAAGGGTGAATCGGCGCCAAAGAAGGCCAAGGTGGGTTTGTCAGCCAATAAAGTTATGGCGACTGTTTTTTGGGATGCACGCGGGATAATCCACATTGACTACCTTCAAAAGGGAAGAACAATCAATGGGGAATATTATGCCAACTTATTGGACCGATTCAATGACGATTTGAAAAAAAAACGACCTCATTTGGCCAAGAAAAAAGTTCTTTTCCACCAAGACAATGCAAGGGTGCACACATGTGCAGTTGCCATGGCAAAAATCCATGAATTGGGCTATGAATTGCTTCCTCATCCGCCCTATTCTCCAGATTTGGCTCCGAGCGACTACTTCTTGTTCCCAAACCTGAAGAAATGGCTTGGTGGAAAAAGATTTGACTCCAATGATGAAGTCATCTCGTCATTTTGAGGACCTCGACAAATCATTTTTTTTGGAAGGGATAAAAAAATTGGAGAAGCGTTGGACAAAGTGTATAGAGCTCAAGGAAGACTACGTTGAAAAATAAAATTATTTTTTTATCAAAAAATCAGTTTTAATCCAAAAGTCACGGACTTATTGACCCGCCCTCGTATCTTAGAATGATATTTTTGGAAATCAGAAATTGAGGAGTATTGAATTAATTATTTTTCACTAAAAGTCAGCTATAAAATCGTAGATCTCAAATAAATGAAGGCATACTTTGCTGTTTAAGGTTGAAAGGCAATTTAGCAAAGCTTAGTACTAAAAAAAAATTCTGAAGACCCTTAAACTCAATAATCCCAAGAACGTTTACAGAATATACTACAATATACTCGTACTTAGAATGTCTCACATCATCAGCAGCTCATTCACCTTAAACTCAGTACAAGCCACATATACTTCATCACTGATAATTTGGTTTCGATTGATAACTTAACTTTAACTAAATTATAACATTTAATATCAGTAAGCCAATAACTATAGTACAAATGTTGTTTTTTCGAAATTTTTATAAAGGTCGCCTATTGCCAGTGGAACTGTCAGCATCTTGATGCAACATTTTGAAGTACTAAGTCGAGAAAACAGTTGCACTTGCTGCCATAATCTGACGCAGTGGACTAGCTATTTTGCAGCAATATTTCTTGAAACGCTTAAGACCCGCAGCCGTTTCTATTTTGTTGTGCTTAACATTCAAAAAAACATTTGCAATAGATATACCGCACATTCAATATCAATTACCGGCCCATTGCATATTACTGGAAATAGTGCACTGGCAATTTCTAACTTTCTTCGTTTTTGGTTCAGCATCAATCTAATTCTAGTACTTGTATTATCGATAAGCAAAATAAAAAATAATATGGTCCTCCATATAAACTGACTCTTACTTTGTTGATTGTGTCAGGGAAATTACAAATTAATAATAGCAAGAACCAAATTGTTATAGTCGACAACAAGCAACATGGTTAACGTCATCATCCTTTTACTTAGATAACCATTCTCACCTCTGTCAATTTCAATATAAGAATCCAGAATTTAGTCAACTGACATTAATAAAGGTCAAAGAAACTTTTCTCATAAGAAGCTACCGATACAATGTCGATGCAACATAGAAGTATGATAGAAATATGACAATTATAGAAAAATAAAAGTAAAGCTCTGAGAGTATTTGTATATTTGTGAGTATTGTATAGATATGTTACCTTTGCTACAAGATTGTTAGTAGCAAATCAGTCCTCCGGTTGGCCAAAGCCAATTCACAAAAATCTAGGCTCTCTATATCACAAATCAAGCTAAGGTTACACCCTCAAGTGTATTCTCAAAGCGATCACTTTTTAGGTATCCGAGATAGACTCATGGTTGCTCCTGTCAATCCATCTATGGTACTTGAATGATCCCATACCTTATAAACAATAAAATGTTGTTTTGGTTTTTAATAAAACAATGAGCAGAAAAGCAGGCAGTGCTCAATTGATAGTGTATTGACTTCCCAATGTTCGGGGTTCAATACCAGCCGTGCCCGAAAGACGTACTTTTTTCCAGACAACTAAAATGTCTTGAGATGAATGACTGACTAAAAATACAATAAGTCAATCTACACTAATAATTTAGTTTCCCCATTAAATGTTGGATGCCATCCATGGAGCGATGTAACCACTGAGCCCAAACTTCTTTATCTCTCTCTTTCTATCCAATTTGCCAAAAACACGTTCTCCGGCATTTTAAGAGTAGTAATACCCTAATGAGTTTTTACATAATTTCTTTTGGTTTTTAGTACAAAAATAAATATTGCTGTACCCTATATACTCGTACGTACTACCAGTAAAAGATAAAAATGACTTCTTGCAATTTCATTTTCTACTGTGATTTATGAACAAGGGAATATTTTTTCGAATTTCAATTTAATTTTGTCATATCAATAATTTATGGAACGCGTGCAATCGAAATTGAACCTACTCTACCATCACCATCGACAAACTTGATAAAAATAAAATGTGTACAAGGAACCTTTCCATCTTCCCTATGAGCACACATACATTGTATATTTAATAGTGAACGAAAAAAAAATTAATTTAAATCAGGATGACGATTTTTATTCCCTTTGCTTGATTCGTGTTGCAGGATTCATAAATCGTTTTTGAATAGAGGTGGATTCATTTGAATTTTTTTTACAATGAGTACATGCAATTTTAATTTAAGTAAAATATACTTGTATAGCATACAGCATCATGCCTTAAAATTATATATAAAAAATATACATGCAAATATATTCCAATATGTGCAAGTTGGTTGAGTGTGGTTAATTGTATTTCACGCAAAACGGATGCAATTTACATAATCATTCCCATGTGGATTAAACGTTTTTTTCTGATCTCAATGATTGAGAATGTGGTTTGAATAATCTCAGAGGGTGTAGTCAATCAAAAGAAAGAGCGATTTTCGCGTTTTTTTGTTTTTTGTAGAAAGTTTTAGATTGAAAGTAAGATGAAATCTTATTCACTATAAATATCAATTTAGCAATCCAGTGGTGGTTTAGATATGTAAACACGATAAACATTCATTCACCTCTTTCCCACTATGCATTGTTCCCACAGTCTAATTGACAAATTGCACCCAGGCATCCGGTGCGTTTAAAAAAAACTCACGCGAAATCAACATCAACCAATTCACCTGAGCTGAACACAAGCTGCTGACTAGGCGTCTGGCAGAAATCATCCATGGGTCAAACGATGGTATAAATAATACGTATTAGATTAAGTTTATTCCGAGTTTAATTTAAATTGTCAGAATAAAGTCCGGTTCCTCGGTGTGAAAAAATAAAAACTTGTTTCTTTTTTTATAAACACAAAATTGGATAATTATTTACTGGTATAAAAAATGCATGAATTTTTTTTCCCGAATGCAGTAACATTGGGTATGTACAATTATACGAAAGCTCAGAAGAGAATTGATTGTAGAACGACTAGTTCGCGTTCAATGACTAACACTTAAGATCGGAGGACTCTGACAGTCGAGAAATTGATATAACAATACTATACACTGAGCTTGAATCAAAAATCTTTATATTATTGGGTCTACAAGTAAGTTTCTAGCGTTGGCGCCACCAGTGCATCCCGGCCAGAAATGTCAGACCCCATGTATTTTATTTGTAGGTTTTGTATCTGTCAACAACTTTGCAGCGTTATATTTGAGCAGTTCTATCGGTGTCGTACATTTTATCGAGCAAAATCATGGCAAGTTTCCAGCCAAATAAACGTCATTTGCGGGAAGCGCTGCTTTTATTCTTTAATATGAAGAAAAGTGCGGCTGAGGCCTATCGTTTGCTTTCGGAAACTTATGGGGCGGAATGTATTGGTGAATCGACGTGCCGCGAGTGGTTCAAACGGTTCAAAAGTGGTGATTTTGGATTTGAAGACAAAGATCGCCCCGGAATGCCGAAAAGATTTGAAGACAAGGAATTGGACGCTCTACTGGATGAGGATCCGTGTCAGATTCAAGAAGAACTTACTGCATCATTGGGCGTCACGCAACAAACCGTTTCCCTGCGCCTAAATGCACTGGGATTCATTCAAAAGGTTGGAAACTGGGTGCCGTACGAATTGAAGCCAAGAGACGTCGAACGGCGATTTTGCATGTCCGAAATGTTACTGCAGCGGTATAAAAATAAATCATTTTTGCATCGTATTGTTACTGGTGATGAGAAATGGATTTATTATGATAATCCTAAATGCAGAAAATCGTATACAAAGCCCGGCGAGCCCGCCCAATCGACGCCGAAACGAAATATTCACGTGAATAAGGTCATGCTCTGCATATGGTGGGATCAAAAGGGTGTCGTGTACTACGAACTGCTTCCGAGTGGTGAAACCATCAAAGGACCATTATATCGAACCCAACTAATTCGTTTGAAGCAGGCATTAAAAGAAAAACGGCCAGAATATGAGACCATCATGAGTCCGTCATTTTTCATCACGACAACGCTCGGCCACATATTGCGGTTTCGGTGAAAAACTATTTGGCAAATAGGGGATGGGAAATTCTGCCTCACCCGCTTTACAGTCCAGACTTGGCACCATCTGACTACCACTTGTTTCGTTCGATGCAGAACGTTCTTACGGGAATACGCTTCAGATCAGTAGAAGAAATCAAAAATTGGCTCGACACTTTCTTGGGCTCGAAAGACGAGAAATTTTTTTGGTCCGGAATTCATAAATTGCCAAAAAGATGGGGGAAAGTTGTAGCTTCCGATGGACGATACTTTGAATAAAGCATTGTAACTATGTTTTCACAATAAAACTTCAAATTTTGGAAAAAAAACGCTGGAAACTTACTTGTAGACCCAATATATATGAATGGCTCATGACATCATGTCATGAAGACAACTTCAGGGATATTGTTTTTTTTGTTTTTTTTTTTTTTAATAAGGCACATATGTCGGTCTAATTTTGCAGCGATAAGTATGGACTTCGAGTGTCCGAATAATTCATCAGCATACTCAAAATCTTTTGCTTGGTTTAGCATAGCCCTACAAGAATGTATTAGTATGTCTGCATATCGGACAATCTCGTTGGCTCTTTCACGGGTCCATTTTGGGTTAGATTGTTGTCATTAGATCGAGTCCTCAGTAAGTCATTAGTTTTACGGGCAGTAAGGTACATCACTTGTACTGTACGCAAGCAGCTTGCTGCTTGGTACAAGTACAAGTCCATATTTTCGACGAATTAATCACTGTTCATTTTCCGGGAATGTTAGTCATTCGCTGTAAAGCAAGCTCTGGCCTGATTTTTGAAAAAAAAAAGCAAGGACCGATAGTGCCAACAGCATAAAGACCATACCAAACAGTGCACTGTTGTGCATGTGTTTCAATGTCATGGGTCTCCTCTAGATTTTCCTCACTCTAGAAATGGCAATTTTGCTGGGTTACAAATCCATTTAGCTAAAAATCTTAGCCTTATCACTAAACACGATTTTTCAATAAAAATAGAGGGTGATCTCAAGTTGCTCAATTTCTCGATCTGCGCAATCCCGTCGCAAGCTATTGGTTTTATTTTATAAAAAGTTGTGATTTGAGTCATTTACACACTCCATAAGCTTAAGGCTTATGCGGATCTCAATGGAATATAGTGCTTGAGAGAGTAATTAACAACAATAAAGAGCTATGTATTCACGTAACAAAAACTAGTATTTTTCAACAATACTATAGTTATACCAATAATTTAATGAAGATTTTCAGAAAAATATATCTTGTGTTTCAAACATCTCCCCAAATAAAATTATCGAGAGAGATTGCTCATTTCCCACATTTCACAGACCCAATGCCAACAAGTACTCGTGGATTATCGTTGGAGTGTTACTGCTATAAATGGATGCTTTTATGGTCTTAAACAACTCAGCCATATTTTTCCTGCTTCCCAAAGTCAAACCAGAGTTGTCCAATTTGGAACCCTATACCATATCTTGCCCAGTTGGAGCATTTTATTAGAATTACTACAATATATTGTTCTACTAGTATTTTGCCATACCTAAAATTCAAAAAATAAGAAAACTTAGTAAAAATAAATTGATTCCAACGGCATCTTTTTAGAAAAACAATGTAATTAATCATTGGAGCAATAAATCTTGATCAGCCATACTTAATATTTTTTTTCAAAATGGCGGAACTATTAATGGCCGACACTATGAAAACAACTGCTTAGAAGAAGCGAAAAATAGTAGCAATCAGCCATGTTTGACTTTACATCATTAGAAAGAGTTAGGGATACAGAAGATTGGGTCTCGTATAAAAATCCACCATATACTCGTACAATACAATAGAATGCCCCGATAATGTTAGAAACAGCCGTATGGGGTTACGGATTTTAGACTCTTCTAATCCAGGGTACAGATAATAAGGTATAATATTGCGCTTGTGTCAAAAAATGTAAATACCGAAAAATCCAACATGGCTGCCAAGAGTGATAAATTTTTGTTTACATATGCTGTACGTTAATAATTGCTTGAGTTCGAATTCTTTAAGGAGACTTTTATTCATTTACTCGTATAATACAAATATTGATTAATAGTGATTCTAAAACAACAATTATCTGCGACTTGGTGTCGGGGTGTGTATGTATGAGAAAAAGACGAATTCAACTTCTTGAACACATAAGTATGTAATTTATTAGAACATAAGTTAATATAAAAATGATTCTATGTTTACAAAAAAAATATCACAAATTCAAAATAGTACATAGAGTTAAACTACTCGTATTTTACAATATAGTTTTTATCATTTTTCTTTTCCTACTTGTTAGATTGTCTATATTGTATTATTTAGGTGTTTAATTCTAAAGTACATATGTACGTTAACGCAAGAAAATTTCTTTAACCTTTTTTCGGACGGTATGTCTTTTAAGAGATTAAGTAACTGTTTTAAGTAGTTACGACAATAAACTATATCATCTTTATTAAACATTTTAAAAATTGTCTCCATCTTCTCCATATTTACCGTCATTTCGTCTTTAGGTTTTTGAAGATATTCCTCCGTCAGCTGATTATTCGACGTGAACGATGTCACTTGCAGAATATTTTGAACAGTTAAATCTGTACCTAAATAGTCTGTACCTTCTAAATCGGGTGTATTATCTACTAAAGTATTGCCTGTGGAAGATGTTCGTATGTGATGTATTAAAAGAAAATACGGTTACTTAAAGAATAAAACATACCATTCATAGATAAACTTCCTTCATTTCGTCCAAGTATGTATGAACGAAGTCGATACATGAACTCCAAACGGTTTGGATGATCATATAGGCCACCTTTGGATCGAATGGTTTCGAAAAAAAATCTCTAAAACATCTTAATTCAGTCTACATGTTAGTAAATACGAAATACTGCATTCAGTCCTTAAGTCGTTGTACAGAAGTTTAAGAGAATTATTTGTCCTAATATTGCCTAAAAGTATTATAAAATTGTAAAAAAAAAAATTTGTTTAATTCAATATTACCTTCCTGGAAGGGCATCACGGTTCGTTTTCCTTTAACCCTCATATTAAACATTACGGAAGTCATCTCATCGACAGTTCCAAATTGGAAAGTCCAACTCCTTAAACTCGTTCGCGACTATCCTGGTAAGGAATTCTTACGAACCATTCGAACCATTCACCTGAAATTATAAAGATGTAGATGACACATAATTTTTAACGAAATTTGAATTATTACTTGTTTAAAAAATACAGAATACTTAAGCCAACTTTCCGAACTTAGTTACCCTAAACTACCAGCCCGCATAATAGCTCGAGAGACCGTGTGTGAGAATAATTTTATTTCTCCTTAATTAAGTTTCAGCTTTTGACGTCCTACACCTTTAACATATAAATTGGTTAGTGATATTTTGTATGCAATACTCAAATCGGACTTATCATTAGTTTTCGAAATATGCTCTTCTATGATTCCTTTGGAAATGAGTTGTCCGTCCCAAATCAACGAAGTTGTTCCGGATGAGTTTTATGAGATGAGGCACTTCAGCGAACACATACTCATTCCTTGATTGATCGGTTGGGTTTTGAAAAAACGATTTTGTAATCTTGATTTGTTCCCAGGAGATCACCGCCGATTGCACACGCTTTAAAACCACATTCACTTAATTGGTGAATAATACTAAGCAGTATTTGTTTGGTCAGCCGTTGGCCAAAATCGTAGAAAATTGGTTGTTTCCAATTGCCAATCAATCCCCTTATCATCACCACTTGGACGTATTTCGCAGCTTTCAGAGTTTAATCCTTCCGTTTCTCTTTGACTTTCATTTTGTCAAATGAAAGTACACAAATTTTGTCGATTTCTTCCATATCGATGTTTTTCATGATATTCAACACGAATTGGATTATTCCCGGATATACCTCTAATTTTGAGCACCACTTTTTATCACAGTTGGAATAGGGTATTGTTTTCGGTATCGGTAGGCTCTAATTTTTTTAATTAGCCCTTGGCAAAAATATGACCAATGGAGTCAATAGTTTGTTGCTGCTTCCAGTTTTCTGCTTTCAATTTTGCTATTTGCTCCAATAATCTGCAAAATACAAACAATGGTTGAAATTCTAATTACACTTAATTCGAATTACACTAATTTAATATGTCATCTACTTATTGAGAACATGTAGTGATAATTGCATCAGCTTGTGTACTACAGTCGACCATTAATGGTTTAACTTGTATGCCGCTGTCTACTTAATTTGGAAGCATGAGTTTGCATAGAAATAGATTCTCCGCGGGGACTTCCAGATCTATCAGTTTTTTTTTTTTCAGTTTATATGCATTTTTATTGTATTACTTAATTTACTCTTACTTGCTAGACAAAAAATGCTTAAAAATTAGCTTGATTAACTTAAAATTATCTTATTCTAGCTTACTGACCCCATGCGGGCACTCTAAGTTAAACCTAACACTTAAATTATGTCTTTCGACGTACCTTACTACTATACTATACTATTTCTATTCCTTATAATTAAAACTAAGAAAACATTTTTTCAAAAAAAAAAACTTAGTAACATGACTTTTTTTTATATTTTATTATAAAACTTAAAACTAAAATCCTAAAAACTACCTAAAAATAAGTCTTAATCTACTTAAACTACTTACATCTAGTACATACATATATATATATATACATAATATATATATACTTAATATATAAATATATGTATATATATATAGATGTATGTTTTTTTTGAATTTTTTATTTTTATTAATTTTTTTTTTGGTTTTTATATATTTTTTTTCTTAAATCTAACTTACTCCTACTTAAAACTATGTAAGCCGGCCATGGCTAAAAGAAAAATTAGGCGACCCACTTTGCTTCACATGAAGCTACTAAGAATTGGAGGAATTCGACGACGAAGCATCCCCTCCTTCTAAAAGCCACCAAAATTGTTGGTGCTGCCGAGCAACATCCCTCATGTCGCGACTCCCTACCGCTCTACTGAACCGGAGACGCTCCGCACTGCCGTGTGCGACGTCTCTGTCGTAGTTGAGTCGCCTGTCCGCAGCTGTTCGAGCAACGTGGAAGATTAGCGGCACAGCCAATCTGTCCTGGATCAGACCTTTGCTATCAAGGTAGAGAAACGCTTCTGGAGGAACATAGCCGTCTAAGCGAACTCTCTCGTGATACATATAATTAGGGTAGTAAGCCCCGGAGATCAGGTTGTTCGATGAGGTCATTGCTCTTGCAATGTGCCTTCGAGTCAACTTAATAACAAAATTGTCCACTCTTATTAGGTTCGCCCTATTGTACAAGACCTCATTCCGATAGAATTTTATGTACTTAGATTCTGGTGTTCTGTATAACCGAAGACAAGCCCTAAGGCAAGCCCTCTCAAACACCCGAATCTTTTCCAATAAACTTGCTCTCACGTTGAACCACACGGGACATCCAAACACAAGCATAGGCCGGATAAGGGCCATGTAGCAGATCACCTTCACCCTCGCATCGAGTTGGCTGTTGTAAAACAGTCTCCTTGTAAGGGCAAAAGCACCTCTGGCTCTGGCCAGAGCAACATCTATATGTTTGTTAAAATATAGATATTGATCTAGCCAGATCCCAAGGTATCTGACTACATTTCGACAAGCAAGTGGCTGTCCATGTTGTCCGACGATAGAGAACTTTCGCCAATTCTTTCTGGTATCCCTAGAGGCCCCAGACAAAGGCGTCCTAAACAGAATGGTTTCCGACTTCTGAAAGTTGATTTTCAACTTCCAGTCATCGCAATATTGCTTAATTTTGTCGAAGTCACGTTGCAAAAGCATATTAATGACCTCGATTTTTGGACCTGATCTGTACGCAATTAAGTCGTCTGCGTACGCTATGGCATGGGGAAGTGAACCTATCAGATCACTTGTGTAAATGTTGAATAGGATCGGCGAATTTACCGCACCCTGTTGCAGACCGTTTTTAATGTTAAATATTCCAGCAGAAGTCACATCGCCATTCTTCACGATGAACTGTCTACTGGAGAGCATATCAAAAAGAATATACAGCAGTGGTTTACTAATGCCCAACCTGTCCAGCTTGAAAAAGAGTCCCTCTAACCATACGGTATCGAAGGCTTTTTCCAAGTCAATCAGGCAGGCACCAGTGCACTGTTTCTTGCCTTTGTTCCATTGGATATCGGAAACCAGTTTAGACGCAGCATGAATGATATCATGCCCCGCCTTGAAACCGAATTGATTATCCGGAACTATATGTTTGTCCTCAACCCACTTGGTCAGGACTCTATTGATCACCTTCTCGAAAACCTTACTGATGTTTGGAAGAAGACTGATCGAGCGGAGATTCGCCGGATTGGAAGTATCTTTATTCCTTTTGGGAATGGGATGTACCACCGCCGTTTTCCAATGCGCTGGATAATGTGCATTATTCATTGCATTATTAAACAGGGTGGTATAAATGTCCACCGCTTCTAGTGGGAGATGTCGAAGCACAATGTTCGGTATTTCATCGGTTCCCACTGATTTCTTACTTCTAAGCGATTCGAAGATCGTTTGGAGCTCTTCCTTCGAAATGAACGGTGGTAATACCCTTTCGTTGGTGATGACATTATTTGCCATATTCTCGTCACTGAACTGGGTGAAACCCGAGCTCTCGAATCGCCAATTCACAATTTCATTTCGAAGGCAGGCATTGTGCATAAGGACTCGGCTTTCCAGGTCGTGGTTCGGGCCAATGATGTCATTCGCCTTGTACACTTCCTGGAAAGTCGCTCCTACAGCCTCTACCTTCTCCTGCGGATCCTCGACCACAAAGAAGTTGTCATCATCAACTGCCTCATTTGGATCGATACCTGCTGCTACGAGTATTTGTTCGTTGTTCGTCGTTCGGGCGATTTTGAGACATGGAAGGTCGTTTTGATTATTTCTCCGAAATATTTTATTTATTTGCGGGAACATATTCGGGTTGCTGGTGTTTACAGCCCGAATTTTGTTGTTCCAATACAAACTTACAGAATTTCTGTAATTTTCCTTTATTAATGTTTGGAGGTTTTTAATCGACGACTTCAATGTCATGATCTCCGGGTTATGTCTGTCAGTGAACTGTCTGTACAAGGTTTTTAGTCTTGACAGCAGCCTACTTTTTTGTCGGTGCAGTGCGTCAATAGTGGCATTGCGGAATAAGTCTTCGTCGTCAGTGTGTTGATACCGAGGTATCGTTTTGTCCATTGTTCGTTTAATTGTCTCGTCCATTAGTCTAAGATACCTGTCAATCTCCTCGTTTGACAGATTTCTGTTGGACGGTGGGTAGAGCGAATTCGAGGAGAGTGCTCTAGTCAGTGTTCTGGTGAAGTGTGTCCAGCGCACCCTACTATAATTGTAGGAATGCCTTTGCACAAACTCATCCAATTCCGCAATTTCGTTGGGAACAGTTATTTCGGTGCTGAGACCGCAATGGTCACTGTCATACACGAAAGTGCGTAGACAGTTTGTAGTTTGTTGGTTAGTGCACGTCAGTTGTATTCGTGAATCGAACAGCAGGAGATCCAGATAGGACCCGTGTCTGGGAAACGACGGACTATCCGTCGCTTTGAGGCCGAGTCTATACATCACACTGTGCTGACTCCACCAATTGAATAGTAGATTCCCTCTAGTATTTGGTGTATTATTTCCCCAATCACTATGTTTGGCGTTAAAATCTCCGCCGATAATAAAAAAGTTCTCCTCCAATTCCAGCCTCAGGAATCGAAACAGTGTCTCGAGCTCTGAGATGAATAAAGTGGATTGAGTAGCCTTGGATGCATAAGCAGACACCATGTATAACCGCTTTCCACTACGGAGAGGGATATACATGATGCATGCTTCCAGCACCTGAAACCCACGTACTACACGACTATATACTCTTTTGAAACGCAGTCCCTTTCTTACAAAGATCGCAACACCACCTCCTTGAATAGAATTGGGTCGGTTTCTTCTTAATATTTCATATCTTCTGTGTCTCATTTTGTGCCTTTTGGTAAGCTTAGTTTCGCTAACCAAAAGCACATCAGGGGCTTGGTCTTTAAGCAACTTAAACAGTGCGGCTCTTCGTTCGCACCTAATCAGTGAATTAACATTCACTGCAAGGACCTTCAGGGTTTGCTCCGCCATGTACGTACCCATTACGACTGGAGGTGCGTTAGGCCCGGCAGCAGCGCGTATATTTGATCTACCCGCTTAGCCTGTTCCTGTATTTGACGCTGAAGCTGAGCCACCTGCCCCTGAATAGAGAGCAAGATAGCCAGCATGTCAGGTACAGGTTCAGGTGCTCTAGGCGCTGGGGCCTGAGAAGCTACCTTTGCTTGTTGTACCGTAGTTCCCCTACCTGCCGCCATTTGGGCGTAGGTAACTTGGGGAGTAACGGCTGGTGTTTGAGCCTGCACGAGTGGACGTTTAACTTCCACTTTCTGCTGCCGAGCCAGATTTACTCTTTTGATGTATTGGAATTTGGGACAACCCCGATAATTTGCGGTGTGTCCCGTGTTCCTACATAAAGCACAAGAGAGTTGGCTTTTTTCAGACGCTCCGTCCTTACCTAGAGCGCATTCCTCTGACTTGTGGTCCTTTCCACACTTCACACATCGAGGCTGCATTTCGCAGTTCGACGCGGCGTGCCCGAACCTTTGGCAGCGAACACATTGTAAAATGTTTTCGCTCCTCTTTAATTTTTCCCAGTGTACAACCTGGTAGTCTAGGACTTTGATACTCCTTAGACCATCCAGTTTGCTGTTGGGACTTAGCTGAACCAGGAAGAACGGTAGTTTCCGCTTCTCCCTTTTAGCTCTAGCCGTGACAAACGGCTTAACCCCTACGAATTTGAGCCCTTCGCACTCCTTCTCTTTCAGCAGTGCAAGGAGCTCCTCCGGATCAGTCGACGGCTCTAATCCCCTCAGCAGCATTGTTTGCAGCTTTTCACCCTTAGGGGTGTAGGAGAAGAACTCCGTCGTCGAATCCTTCAATAAACTTTTGATTTTGTGGTAGCGCTCCACTGTGTTACAGTGGATCGCGTGCCTATCTACACTTAGTCTTTTAATAAAAAAATTACAGCCTATGGCCGACTTACATAGTTCGATAGTGTCCTTTAACTCCATTTTAAAGGTGTTAATTGGTGGCACTTTTTGTTTGGTGGCTTTCTGCTCTTGCTGTTGTCTCTGCTGCTGTTGCTTTTGCTTATGTTGTTGTTGATGCTGTTGCTGTTGTTGTTGTTGCTGTTGATGTTGCTGCTGTTGTTGTTGCGGCTTATTCTTCTGTACATTTTGTTGTTTATGTTTTTGCTGTGTTTGTACATCTGTTTTTGTTAATTCCTGTGCAGGTTTCTGTGTTTTTTGTTTTGCCAGAGGTTGTTTCTGTTGTTGTTGTTGTTGTTGTGGAAGCTCCACGTTTATGTTTGCTTGTCCCTGAGGTCTCTGGAGTCGTTGCTGCTTCTCCATCTCCCTCCTTGCCACTTGCTTTGCTTTTATGGCTAGCACTTTTTGTTGTAGCTGCTTAATGCTACTGTAGAGAGCCTCGACCTCCTCCTCTTCGTCATCTGACTCAGATGCAGCGAGGGATGCAAAGCTATTGTCTGCTGCGCTTGCTGCTATCCTCGCAGCTCTCCCCCGCACTCTGCCATGCAGCATTTCTAGCGAAGCTGAATGCGCACGCGTCATGATATTCGGAGTCGGCTCCAATTTCCTCCTCCTCTTTGTGTCTGTTATTGTTGTTGTTGCTGATTTTGCGTGGACTGGCTTAACGGCTTGATCATCAGACGACATCATGCCATCTGCTGACCCCGCTATTGGGATAGCGGACCGCTTAGTTCCACTCATCACACGATCGATCTCACTTTCTATTTATCGAAATTGTCTATTCAATTAAACTTTATTAAAAAATAAAAATTCGATGGAAATTTTTCGCGGAATCGAACCCACGACCGCTGCTTTGTCGGCCGACACCACTACCGCTGGGCCACCGATGCACTTGGACAAAATGTTTCTAATGCACTTTATATCGATGTTTTTTTTTATTATTTACTTTTTTCACTTTGAAAGCCGAAACACGTCTATTCCTCACGGAGGTCTATGAACGACTGACTTCCAGATCTATGTTCTCCTTGTCATGCACAATTAATGCATCACTAAAATAAAAAAAACCGAGTGTTATTAGTGTGAATAACGGTTATAATAATTGTTCTTCAGATACCTTGGGATCAAAAGTCTGTTTTGAATCCGTAAATCCCGTGGGTTCGTCACTTCTTCATCCTTTTGCAATGGTAGCAAAAATGAAGGAACAGCATCTTCTTTAATTCTAGTTGTTTTCAGACTATTCCATATTGCTCGTACGATGAATTAATGAAAAATTACTTTTTTTTTAAATATTTTCCAAAAATTCGCATCGTTTTTTATTTAACTTGTCTTTTCGGCAGCACAAAAAACCCACTGCTTGCACATTTTACTTTGTTTTGGAAACGAGTGATACTATATCTCCTCATTTTCAGTTTTATTTTTGCTTTTATAGTTGTTAACACAACACCCGTACACAGCACAACACCTTTAAACTTTGTTTAATCAATTTTAAATAAAAAATATATCGCAACCAATATATCTCCGCCTTTGTCGTCATTGTGGTCGGCCATAATACCAGAATTTGACAGATACGCAGAACGAGACCAAAATAATTGCGCCAAGTATACTACATTATTATATGTACCTTGCTTCTAATCTATAGATCTGTTGACTAAAATTGGCTCTAACTGGACGCTTCATTTTTATCCTTTTTTTTGGTTCCAGTATCCCCTTGGGCCTCTACTATCCCTACTCGCCATCGAGCGCGGTTTCTGGAAATGTGCCTCAGCTCTCTCCGACTTTTTCCCAGTTGCCGTGCTTCCTTCTCAACTGTTCTGCGCTACGTATTCGTAGAACCGCCGCGCATCCTGCCGTCCTGAGTAAGCGGGTTCCATTGGATCGTTTAGTTAGCCCTGGGACTGTCACCCTTTCGGAGAGTGTGACAAATCCCCTACCAATCCCCTGTCGTATGGTTGTGCCTATAGGTTCATGGTCTGTTCTGGGGTAAAGCTGTTCGTTAGAGATACGGCGTGGCCAGAATATCCTTAAGATGTAGCGTAGGCACCTATAGACAAACGTTTGCACCTTCCTCGTGATAGTGGTGGTCAGCCTCCAGGTACCACATCCATATAGTAGCACGGATTCAACGTTGGAACGGAACAGCCGTAGCTTGGTGTTTGAGCTAATTGTATTACGTCGCCAAACTGTGGATAGCATCCCAAACGCAGATTTTGCTTTACCTATGCGGTTGGCTATATCCAGTTCGGTTCCGCCATCGGATGAGACAATACTGCCAAAGTATTGGAAACTCTCTACTCTCTCAACCGTCTGCCTAGCAATACATATAGGAGTTGATGAGTTTGGTCTTAGGCTGATCATTTTTGTTTTTGCCGCGTTAATTTTCAGCCCAACGACGTCTGCTTCCCTCTGCACAATTGTTGTCATTTGGCGAAGGTCCATTATTCTGAGAGACAGAAGGCATACATCGTCGGCGTAGTGGGTGTTTGAGTTCAGATGTAAGAGTCCATATTCCTCCATTTCCTGTTAACAAGGCCGCATTCAGCACATCGCTAATCACTAAATCACTAATAGAAACAGTATTGGTGAAAGTATGCAGCCTTGACTAACCCCTCTTTCTACTTCGAATTCCTCAGACAGTGTTCCTCTGTGTAAGACGTGTAGCCTTGATAATTGCTATTAATTTTTCAGGAATTGACACTATCAAACGCCTTTTCAAAATCGATGAACAGCAGGTGAAGTGGTGATCGGTACTCAACACACTGCTCGATGATGATCCGCAAGGTGTTGATGTGGTCGACACAGGAGGATCCAGAGCGGAAACCTGCTTGTTCTATTGTGTCTGCAATATGTTCTTTGATTCGCTCCAGGACGATTTTAGCTATTATCTTGGCCACAGCAGGCAGCACGCAGATACCGCTCCAGTTTTCGCACTGCATCAGATTGCCGTCTTTAGGGAGCTTGACGATCATTCTCTTCTTCCACTCGTCCGGAAAACTCTCGGCTTTCCATGTTCTCCCGACAAGTTTGAACAGTAGCTCAGCTGATGCCGTTGGCGCAGCTAGAAACAGCTGCACAAGTATGCCGTCAAGTCCTACCGCCTTATTGGTTTTCGGTGCTTTGATCGCGACGATAATCTCTTCCTTATTGGAGGTTGTGGTGCGAATTCGGGAATTTCTTTCTACGCACACTTAAGTCTGACTTGGGTTCATATTACTGGCAAATACTCGGTTTAGAACCGAGGCGACTACGCATTCCATCTCTTCAGTTGATCCTCATCCGATATAAGCAACGAACCGTCTAAGCCTTTCACTGAGTGTTGAGTAGAGCTTCGGCCACACATAAGCTATTTATAGATTCTGTAAACGGTCCTGCTGTCGGATCTCACTGCTGTTTCTTCTGCTTGCGTGGCCAGCGCATTGATGTAATTACTCTTGTCACTTCTCACGGTACGCTGCACTTCTCTCATCTTCAGCTCGATCCTCCCTGCTGCTGGAGCTACTGCAAATCGAGCTCTTAGTTGTTTTCATTCGTTGATCCTTCTCCAGGTATCCTCGGAAAGCCACGCTCTATGGTTTATCTGCCATCGACCGACAATCCTTTCGGAACCTAATCATTTTTATGATCTTTCTTTTCTATTTTTTTGTATCTACATATATTTTCATAAGACAAATTATGAAAGTATTCAAGTATCACCAGTTAGTGGGCAAGGATCACTAAACCAGTTTATTTCAACAATTATTCCGTTCATGCCAGCTAGGGGAGTAGGAACTCTTCCAAAAAACTGGGTCCTTATTTTACAGAACTGTACTTACCTTATATATACTATACATATATGTATTTACTGGAACAAGTGAAGTTACATGAGTTCACGTGAAAACCTGCCATGTAAGCTTAAGCCCACGGTGTGCTATCACACATGTGATTAAATAGTGCACTAATCATCGCTCTGATCTAAAATGAGAAGGAATCCCGAAATATCTTTAGATCATCCTTGGGGAAACCCACTAAGATCAGTAGGAAATTTGAAGACATATATAGGCATTAACTTCTCCCTTGGTGTAGATTGAGGCCTATCTATAACCTCCGCCAATCTAAGGGTCACGGCGCCCTATATCATTTGTTAAATTTGCTTGGCCAATACAGCGATAATCGGAAAATTCCCCTTGCGGTTTATGTTTAAGCCAGAGCGACCACGATTCTCTCACAGGGCGGACTACCTCTAAAAAGTCAAGCTGGAACTGAAGTTGAAAGGGCTACTGAATCTAATAGTTAAGACTTTGATTAATATTCCACTGATATCAATGCAAATCTCAAGAGCGGACACTCAAACCAATCAAAATATTGACCAACAAACACTTTGTAACATACGCCAGTCGGAAGTATGTTATGATGTCCTTTTACGTAAGACCAGCTACGTATTCTGCCTCGTTTATTATCAAATCACGCCATGGAAAAGACATAGCCTGTCTTAATTATGCTGGGACAGACATAGAGATGTACAGTCATCAACACCTCTTGGTATTTGCAGATATATGAGCTACTTTAAAATGAATGTTTAGGATTTTTATAATAATGTGGACGGAAATTTTTGGCCGCCATAGGTTAGGTTAGAGTGGCTTAGGCTTATTGGCTCATTGTGATGCCATGTAGATCTGTGATCAACCTACTCTTAGAATCAAGTTTAGCTTTTGACGAAGCGTGAAATACTGTTAACGGGTATATTTTTTTAGGTCACTTATATCATTGTATAAGAAAGTTATAGAGGGAGTTTGAGAGAGCTGGGCATGTACAGAGTAGATGAAGGATTGTTTCCTCCTCCACCCCTTCCAGGTAGCTTCAGCAGAAGCCACTTGTAATAACCCCAAGTCTTGCATGCTTGTATATAAGACAGTGTCGAGTGATGATACCTATAATAGCGCTGGGGTGTTTTCTATTTCGAAAGATCAAACTCTTATAGCTATTCAGATCCAGTTTTGGACAGATTTGTTTGGTCGCTAGACATGTCGATATAAGGTTTGTTCTTCTATTAGCGTCCGACTTCAGTATTATTTTGCACGTAGCGATTGGTATATCGATGATACGAGCTCATTAATTTCAATTCAATTCTCTGGAATATCTCTATGTCCTGGCACCCAACGTAAGTGAATGTTGAGTTGTCATGCCATCTCCCTGAGAGATGATTGGCAATTAAGAGCGGTTTTAGAATTTCGTGAGACTCAGTCCAAGGATTTGATTGCGACCTGACTATCCGAAAAGATGCGGATATCCTTTGCAGTTATCAAATTTTTGCTCATCCAGGACAAGACTTGTTTAGTCGCCAAAATTTCTTCCTTGAACATATTACAGTGATTTGGAAGACGGAAGGAGGGTCTTAGGTTAAACTTATATGCCCTAAGGCTAAATAGATATGTGTCATCTAGCACCAATTATGCCCCACTTGCAACTGCTTTAGAAGGGAGTAGAAAAATACGGACAACTAAATGCAGATAATGATTAAATTATTACTTTTTGGGATAACAAGCCATTGAACTGCATGTCAATACGGCTTAATTCCCCGTCTAGTTAATTTGGTTAATTTAGTCGAAGGAAATTTGAAGTCGAGTAAAGTTGTTCATGATTTGACCGACAGAAATGAACTGCCGGATAGAGTTCATTATGCCCAATATCAGATCAAATGAAAGTATACTGAATAAAGTGCCGGTAGACTTATCCTAAAAATATCTGTTGTCTCACTGTATTTACATTAATATCCTAGAAATCAGATAAATTTATTTTATGCTTACAATAAGGAGGCAACAAGTCATTATTAAATTTTGTACGGATAGTAGAAATTATTGAAATGTTACAGGAGATGTAGCGAGTTAATTTTATCTAAAACTTTAAAATTAACAATAAAATATTCTAAAATTAAAGCTTATAACACCTTGATCAACTAGTTCCCGGGGGACACCACCGTGTGGCGCCCAAATTGCTCCAATTTTTTTTTTAAGTTGGTAAATCTGTTGTTGACATTCCCTCTAAATCTTAACATCATAGCTTGACATTTGGAAAAGTTATGTAGCCAAGAGTACATCTATCTCTGTGTGTTTGTTACAATTTTAGAAATGGATTTAAATTTGCAAATACGAACTTGTATTAAATTTTGCGTAAAAAAACGGATTTAATGGTGCGCGAACGTTTGAAATGTTGGAAAAGTGTTTCGGCAACGATTCTCTAAAGAAAACGGTCGTTTACCAGTGGCATGAGCGCTAGCGGTTCAAAAGTGGTCGTGAGTCAATCGAAGATGATGAACGCATTGGCAGACCATCGACATCGAAAACCGACGAAAATATTGATGAAGTAAAAGAAATGTTGGTCAATAACCGCAAATTAACCATTAGAGATAGCGCAGGACTTGAACATTGCCTATGGATCCGTCCAAGACATTTTGGTTAATGATTTGGGTTTCCGTCGTGCAGAAGCAAAGTTGGTGCCAAAAGACCTCAATTTCATGCAAAAAAGAGACCGTGTTCACGTCACAAAAGAGATGATTTGCGAGGCTGAATCCGATCCCACGTCCATCAAAAGGATCATTTCTGGAGACAAGACATGGGTTTATGAGTACGACATGCAATCCAGAAATCAGGCAAGTGAATGGCGTTCACCAAATGAGCAGAGACCAAAAAACCACCTCGTTTTCAGTCAAAAAATAAGGCAATGCTCACGGTTTTCATGGATTACAACGGTATAGTGCATCATGAATTTTTGCCAGAAGGCCAGACAGTAAACAAAGAGTATTACTCGTATTTGGGCGTCATGAGACGTTTGCATGAAGCAACTCGCCGAAAGAGACCAGAATTGTGGGCAGAAAACTTGTGGATTTTGCACCATGATAACGCACCGTCGCTGTCGCACAGTGCCATCATTATTCGTAATTTTTTGACGAGAAATGCAACAAATACCATCCAACAGCCACCGAATTCACCTGATTTGGCTTCCTGTGACTTCTTTCTATTCAATCGAGTTAAAAAACCACTACGGGGAACGCGTTTCAGTTTCAGCAGCCGAGAGGAAGTAATGGAAAAATCGCAGGAAGCACCGATGGACATACCGAAAACCAAATATAAAAAATATTTCGAGGATTGGATCAAGCGCTGTCATAAGTGTGTTGCAGTCGATGGGGATTACTCTGAAGGGGACAATATAGATTTAGATGAATAAACTTGTATTTCAAATTTTCTGAATACATTCCAGGAATGTATTTTTGATCAAGGTAGTAAGTATATAAATTTGCAATGCCACGTATTTTTTAAGAGAATACTTAAGACAACGTATACAAGGTTAAATTTTCTTCTAGAGTCGTAATCCGGACACCAGAACATCTCAGAGCAATAAAGTAAGAAAGACAATAGTGGAGTTTGCACCAGTAAGGGCTTCACCCTTTTAGAGATGAAATGCTGAGTAAAACATAAGGCACGAAGTTCACTGTACACCTTGCCGATAGCGGCATTTATGATAGTAAAAGCCAAAAATCAGGCCCAGATTTTTTACAGAGTCGGTATATTTTATCGGATTTTTTGATAGTTGAATTGGAGGCAGATAAGATAAGCATATCCAACTTGTTTTGCATATCAAGATAGCCGTAGGCTTCAGGGCATTCAGACGTAAGTTAGTATTTTACGATGATTGGTTCGTTCCTCGATTCAAGAGGATGGCTTATATGGACCTGGGGGTCATCAGCGAACAAGCAATGCATGACAATCTTAGGAAACTCATTCACATAGAGGGGAAAAAGTATTGGTCAAACGATCGAACCTTGTGGTACTCCGTACTTAATGGGAAAGTAAGACAAAGACTGCTCACCAACTACAACGTTTAAGCAGAGAAAATAGCAACACTATAATATCCTTACACACAGATGCAGGGCGTACGGCGGATTAATTCTCGCTGTTGAATTAAGGGTGAAGTCAAAAGTTAGCAAGACTGATTGGATGTCAAAAGGAATTTTCAGTATCAGCCAGGATGCTGAAATAGAGATGAGCCATTAATGGGACAATGGCATCTCTTATACATGTTCCCGAAATGAGCTACCGTCTTTGGTCTCTATTGGTTGTAGAGCTTGCGAGATGCTCTCATTCTCCTAGACCTCGTCACAGTACTTATTCGTTGTTAACTAGGTATTTGTGTAGGTCTATGATGTTGGGATATGAATATTGCCTTACGTCAATTGCAACATGACCAATTTGGTTGCCTGGTTAATGATCGGGAGACCGCCGAATTTATGAATGTTGAGATGAGGAAATTGTGTGTACTCCATAGTGATGTTCTGTCTCACAGTAAAGGTCAATTATCCAAATTTCGGTTACAGTTGTCACATATGACTGCACTACCAAGGATTTCCTAATCTAACACGACTTTAATACCATATTTATTTTTCGTAGATTTTGTCGTGGAGGTCCTATAAACACTTTCTTGGTATCATCTTCTAGATATTGGCAAATTTAAGCTTGATGAGGATTATTGCAATGCGTTCTTTCGCATACTGAAAGTTTGAAACTTCTTGCCTTAGTGTGTCGCTTACATCAAATTTGTCCACCCTCTTTTTGTTCATCCTATATCCCTGAATTTCCGACAGAACGGTGGTATCTGCTTTGTAGCATTCAAGGTCCGAGTATTCCAGTTCTTTTTTCAAGGCATTTTTCCCGCTAAGTATCCGGTACAAGAAAGTATCCGGTATCTGGCATGAGGAGGTAAAATGGCAAACTTGATGTTTGGCCATAGAAACATTACTTGACATCGCCAAGTTGACTCCGTTTAATCTCTATCCTATCACACAACCACCCATACAGCATATTATCTTACCTACTTGAAATAGATTGTTAACGATCCTAAGCGTTGTTATGTTGATTTCATAATAACTTGGCTTCAAAAAGCAGACAATGATGTAGCTTGGTGTTTCTTTTCCTCAAAGTGGCTAAGCCTTAGCCTCCATACTTTCCATTTTGTTTTCTTCCATCTGTAAGTAATTTCAGACTATTCGAGTACATATAATATTCTAAAATCATATTAGATATGCCTGCTCATAAATGAACTGAATCTATTGACTCTAAAACATGATTGTTTTTTTATTTCTCTTTTTTCGAATTTTCTTAAAACATTTTCTAGGGTCTTGGCAATAAAATTCAATAAAAAATTTTTTGTTTTTTTTTAATTTTCCTTACATCCTTGAGAACTCATCCTCTGTGGTTTCACCTGTTAAAAAGGGATTCGAAATGTGCACCGTCACAGTCACCATCACGCACTGGTAAGTAAAAAATGTATTTATGAATTTAATGACATCGACTGTCATAATTGTCAAAGCGTTTGCCAACCAAGAGTCCTTGGTCTCAGTTTACAAATTTGTTTGGCGATTTTTGTCGGCCTTGGAAAGTGAATAGTTTTTTGCTGTACACATTGTTCCAATTGTTGTGGATGTTACTGTAGTCCACACTCACCTGTATGAAGTAAATTCCCCTAAAAAACGGGATACAAATGCATACTAAGTATTGTGTTTATATGACCTTCATAAATCATAAAAATTATGCCCGATGACACTTACACTATTTTTTTCCCAGAATTTTAATGCGTTTATAACTGCCAATATGCCCAAGGACATGGTCACCATATGATCTAAGAACACTATGTAGCAAGTGGTTCAAAGGGGTCATGTCTTTAAAGTAACGTCGTTGATTTTTAAATTTGTAATTTTTGTTTTGAAACTTGTAAATGCAATACTCATTTGAGGCATGCCGAATTCATCAGTGAACGGATATGTGTGTATGAGGTGACCTTCGAACTAAGTCCCGCAGCTAAGTCATAAAGTTATGAATTTTATATTTTCATAGCGTATAAAAGCAGTGCCAAGGTATCTGTATGTTTGCGTCCTCGGTGATGGTGTTTATTGTTTAGATATTTGCCTGATTGGTGTGAGTCCTTTTTTTAGTAATTTTTTATGACATCGTTTTGCAAAACCTAAAATTAGGGGTTTCAGCAGACGAATGCTGTTATGCAATTTACCTCTGTGGTGCTACGATTTTAGTCAAACGGATATGAGTGTGTGTACATATTTATGGTCTGATGCTGGTGGGCTTCATTTGCGCTATGGAAGATTTACGATGACCCTTTTGGTGTTCGTTTTTACTGAATTCAAGGAGTTTTATTACTTTTTACCGTGAAATTTCGCTCTAAAAGTTTTTTGTGTATAGTTTTGGTTTATTTTTTTCTTCTGGTTTTTGAAGAAATGCATTTTCCATGCTGGAGATCTTGTGAAATTTTTGTTTTGAAAACACTCAGTTTGAATTCTACATCGAGGTAGCTAAGACGTTTTACGTTGTGTTTCGTTGAATTGGAGGAAAAACGGGTTAGGCGTCGGAAATGGGTTAAAATTGTGTTTTGGTGAAAATAAAAATGGTGGAAATAAATGGCTTTCATGAAAAGCCTTTCAATAAAAGTGTTGAAATATGATGTGAAATATATCATCTGTGTTGAAAAGAATTCACGTGATCCAAGAAGAAAATAAATATAAGTATTTTATATATTAAGGCAACAAAATAGATGGATAAAATAAAGACCAAATTGCTTTTTCGAGTTTAGATAAGATAAGCTTTCTTGAGATGAATGGTCTGAGCTGAACGCCATACGTCCTATCATGCGGACCCCCCTACCAAGGTAAGTGGATTTATGCTGGCGGACATATGAAAGCATATGACTCGGAAGCCTGCGGTTTGCACGAGTCGTGTGCAACAAATGGAGGTGTAGATATAACAGATGTTTCAATGTATTGTATTGACTTTCACAGTTAACCCTACACTTTTTATACTCGTAGTTCTTAGAATGTACTACATGAGGTAACTTCTTTGCATTTTATAGCAAAGTGAAAAGAATTGAAAATATTCACCTTGTTCCGACATAGATAATACTTACCGATGTGCTAGTAAGCCATTCTTTCACATGTCTATATATCAACATTGTAAAAACTGAATTTTGTAGCGCAAGAACCAAAATGTTTTTTATTCCTTTCGGCTTTCGAACGGTGTTTTTTTATAATTGCCAATAAACGTCCATTTTAAAGTTTTTGAATATTGAATTTTTCAACTTGCGCTCCTATATGTAATTAATTCACTTGTTGATACTGAAGCTGACATTTGTAACTGACGTAGATAAACTGTCCTGGTAGTTTTCAATTTAGCTACGAATTCTCCGCTTATACCATTCTGGAGTTTACCTTAGTTTTGGCATAGATATTGCATGCATTCCTTAATGCATGTCTATGGGCACTTTTTAGCACTGCCTACATAAGATTTCTCGAAACGCTGTAGAACGCTTTTCCCCAGATCGACACTAATGACATATCGATTTTTGGTGCAATATGGTATTTCTGCAATATGGGTCGAAGCACCTTTCTAATAAGCAATACTTCATCTCGGCATGAAACCATGATTTATTCTCAGTGGTAATGTAAAGAATTAGTTAAGTTCATCCGCTACCACGCGGAAGGCCTGGGTGCAGATCTTGGCGAAGAGCGAAAAAATAAGAAGTAACTTTTCTTACGTCACCACTTTTCCGATGTTCAATAGGAATGCAATTTGGAGCCGGTAAAAAATAGTAGCTCCCTGTCTCGATGCTGGATAACAACATAATAACATAGTGAGTGGAGAAACTATGATAGGTTGCCATCAATTTATTCATTTTTATTTTCTCTCTCTCACCAAACTTCGAAACGTATATATCATATATAATTTATAGATAGCCTAAAATGGGGGCGTGGGAATTAAGGATTGCGATTTTAGTAACGACTAATTGGCGTTTGTAAGACCAACGTCATATTGTTGGCTTCTATAACTGGAAATCTACAAGGATTACTTCGAGATGCCTCGCCATCACGGTTTTTTTAGGAATTTTTCCAATCGATTTAATAACACCTTCACTGAGTTTTGCTTGAATTTCTTAATTAATATTTAAAAACATTTTGCACGTTATACTTTACTCTTAGATTTGTTTATTTATGGCTAATAGATCGCATATACAAATTTCTACTGCTAAGTCAACAAAGAATAGCTATTGTTTATAAGATTTATTTATGTTTAGCTATGAGGTGATAAGAATATTGGGAAACTGTTTAAATACTGAGCACAGCAGCTAGGAACTAGTTTCAGTTTCACAATGCAATCTAGGTTGAAAGGGATTGAAAGCGATTGTTTGAGTACAGAGAGCTTTGGTAAGCCAGGAGTTTGTTAAATAATTTTAAAGGGAATGGATCACACCCCAAAAATCACTACATATTGATTGATTGAAACCCGGGTCAACCCCTGACAGTTTGTTTAATGCTTAGTGCAAACACATAACTTAAAAACTAAGCTTAAAACTTACTTTAATATGACATAAAATCTACGATAAACGCAAGAGGTCTCAAGAGCTTGGGAGAGGGAATTTCGAAGACTGGTTTTTCTGATGTTAAAGTCGAACCCATCAACCATGTTCTTCGCAGTTCGTAGTATTCTAGTCAACGGTTCGTGGCAGCCATAGTCGGTTCAGTTAAAGTTGATGTGGAAGAAGAGTGCAGACCTAAGTTTGCGTGGATGGGTATTAATGGAAATCATTCGGAGCAGGATATGGCAGTCAATACAACCAGTGAATTGTTGAAGAACAAAGATTAATAAGCTTTAAACGATCGCTGGTACGGACGCTGTACCAAACTCGGCTAACATATTCCACTATGTTCCTATGGTAAAAGTATTTAGTGACGTAAGGGTTAGAGAATTCCTTTGACTATCGCTTATCCCAGTGAAGAATTACATTTTCTATAATATTATCAATATGCGCCTGGAAATTAAATTCTTTATCGCATATAACACCTAAATCGCCAAGTAAGGTGACTTGAGGTATTAATTCATCGCCGATGAAATAGGACCTTGATGGCATTTGCTAGCACTAAGCTCCAAACAATTTTTTTTCGCATCAGATTAAACAGCTATTCGGATCATTTTGTAGCGCTTGAGAGTCAGAAGGTATAGAGATGTGCTTATAGATCTTTATATCATCTGCATAGATGGAATGCGGAATTCTTTAATAATGAAATCTACATAGGACCTAGGTGAGTTCCTTGAGGTACACCAGATGTAGCTACAATGAAATCGGAAGCAGAAAATCTAAAAAGAACATTATATTGACGATTTGCCAAATAAGATTTGATCCACAAATGAACCCAGGTTGGAAGCTTCAAGCTTGAGGAGGATTATTTTGTACGAATTTTTTTGAAAAGCTTTGCTAAAATCGGTAGCAATTACATGGAGTTCGTTCTCGTTTTGCAATGCACAGAGAGTAGTAGAAACGAATTCTGTTAAATTAGCAATTGTTGATCTTCCTTTTAGGAAACCATACTGGCAAGGAGAGAAGGTAGGTTTGCAATGAAAGAACATCAGGTCGTAATACTTTGGTTATACAAGAGAGGTTTGGCCAAGATGATTGCACAATTTTTCTAAACAATGGCAGGCAGCCCGCCAGGACCCAGAGAAAACTGGTATTTGAGCAGGTTTATTTTCTCGATCACACATTCAACATTAATATCAAATGATGTAAGTGAAGATTATGCACAGCTACTCATGTAAGAAAAATAGTTGATATCAGGTTCTCTAAAATGCGAAGCAAACGATTGGCTAACGAATTCAGAGTCCGAGATTTCTTCAAGGTTGTTCGAGGATTCGTATGAGAATCGCAGGGTATTATCAGATTTTCGTTTGTTGTGAAAAGTGAAAAAAGCGTTTGGGATTAGAGATAATTTCAAATTGCATTTGCCTTAAGTAATCGTGATAGAGTGATTCACAGAGCTAAGAGAAAAGAATATGACCTTGCTGGTAGACGAGGAAGTCAGAGGTGAACCGAGATTTGAGATACATTCGCCGGAGTTTATTTCTTTTGTTACTCAGCGAGCGTAACTTAGGGTGGTGATAATGTGGGAGCTTTTTTGGGAACGAAAGGAACGGCCTTTTTTTTAAAGAGCTTGTAAATTAGGGTGTAGAAATATTCGACAGCATTATCCAGGGAAATATTCATGCTATTTGAGATGCTGTCGAAATTAATAGTACTACGCAAGTAGTTCAATTTTCCGAAACCAACCCTATGAAAATTGAAATGGTGAGAATGCTATGACTGAGTTATTTTACTGTAAGAGAGTGTTAAGGATAAAGGTGGGTGGTAGCAGTCGAGTTTATACAAAAGATGTTTGCTCTCTGTGACAACACAAGTATCTTGCTTTCGACGAGAAAGCAGAATCAAGTCGCCTGCCTAAATTGTTAATAATGTCACTTTGTTGAAAAAAGCCCGAGTGAGAGAGGCGAACAATAAAAAAAATTTCTTTATCTGAAAGAAAAGAAAATAAGGCTCGTCATCAGAACATACTCATTGAAGGTGATGAAAGTTGAAATCCTCCAAAACTATTACCATATTTGTGATGTCATCATAACAATATCTGAAAATTCATGATAAACGAACTCTCCTCTAACCCTTATTTATTCTAAATTTAGCTACCTAAAACAAAGCGAATGGCTTAAGGCTAGATGCTGATATTCGTTCGCATAAAGCGCCAAGCTCAATGAATTCGAAATTTCCCCAAATTCCATTTGTAACTCAAATAACGTTTTTTTTTCAAGCACGCATGACATTTTCAGCCGATTTTGATAAAGTCCTTGTTTATGTATCATATTAGATTAACCCTTTGAATGCTATCATATTGTCTTGCCTGCCAATAATTTTATATCCATGATGCTGCCAGGTAAAATCCTTTTGTACTGTTCTAAGGTCGCAATTGTTATTCGTCAAATAATTTTGCAGTACTTCTTCCGTATTGCCGGGTTCGGGATATGAGCATTTGTAGCTATCTATGATCCAAAGTAATTGTCTGAGTTAATATTTTCTCCTTGGACTGTTCAAAGGCACAGAATATTGTAGATATTTCTTATCATTCAGCATAACTAATATCAAGATAGTCTTCTTGACGAGCCCTTCTTCAGTTACAAGTGTAGTCACATCCTAGTACGGCGTTTTTAAAATAAAAACTATTAGAAATACCTAACGAACCATATTTTATGATACAGAAAATTACATAGATTTCCTTAGACTCATATATTACTCAGAATTCTTAAAACCTATCCAGTAGATTTTCTTTGGCTCTATCAGGACTCTTTAAGGCTTCAACGTATTTTCTCATCCAGTCATAAATTCATTTTTCGTTAAAACTCAATATTCCCTAAGACGTAAGCTTAAGATTTCAACCAATAGATTCAATAGCAGCTTATAACTATTTAATCAATACTTAGTATATATTTTAGCCCTATGAGCACATAGAATCCTCCACTTTACACACAAAAATCACTAAGTAAAGGACATTACATCAAAAAACAGCCCGCGACATAATTTAATGGACTAAAATTCGTTTCAAATTAAATTCCCATAACGTAGTCCATAATGACATTACATCATAATAAAATTTCAAATTTAACAGCCGTTTAACAACTTAACAGCAGACACAAGAACCATACAAGACTAACGACTACAACGCCGACCTTTTGAAAAGGTCGCATCAGAACGAAGGAATCCTATGTTGTAAAACATTTTGGGCTTTGACCGAATTCCAGAAGCACGCACGCATAAATCCTGCCCTCGAAGTTCAGTTGAAGGTTTTATATCCTTTTTATATCTTTTAAAACACTCTTGATGCGGGCGTAAACAAACTGTGACGATATGCCGTTTCCTTTATATATATTTTTTTTTTCAAAACGACCATACACAGATATACTCGTGCCAGAGTGCATATTAAGGGATCAGAATCGTCTCTGGCAAGCTCCTGGTAACAAACACCACATCAAACACACATCAAAAGACCCAACAAACAAGATTGAATCGTAAACGAGAAAACACATTTGTGGTTTTTATTACCCTGACTGTTGTAAAATAAACAATTATTTTTTTTTTCAGTGTATACAGTAGAGGCTTAGAGTATTGTATACTGGACGTAATGCATGCTCGTGAGGAACTAGGTGGAACCACCACAACTACCACCAGAGAGCACTTGTCGAAGTTCATCTTCTTCATCTGATTGGGAAAAAACCAACCAAGAAGCCCAAGCGCCAGCCACTTAAATTTATGGCATTTTTATAGACCGTTAGGAAGCCATTAATGTTGGATATATTTTTACGACGTGTAAAATTAGTACGGCAATAACCGGGTAGACTATACGAGTTGAGTAGCAGATTTGGTTGGTAGGAGTATTGTTATGAGACTAAATTAATCGCTTCTTTGAAGTTTACAATTTCAAAAACGGAAAACACCAAAAATGTTAAAAATCCAAAAAAAAAAGAAAAAACCGATTAAGATGAGCTGAAATTAGAAATTCAAATTTGAACGCCTATTGGACGAAGAATCACAAAAATCTGACGCATATACATATCTGTACATAAACAGTGTGTGCTAATGGCTTTTCTTTCGGCAAGTTATTTATTGCTTCCCCTTTATAGTGTTTAAGTCTCTTCTTATTTCACTTTCAAATTGGATAGATACGGAATTATAAAAGTGAGGATTTATTTCTTACTTAAGATTTGAGCCTAAGGATTAGTGCAACCACTGATGAGTCCCAAAAGAAAGTGTGACTTAAGTATAGTACAGTGTAAGATATAAAATAATGAGTAATAACAGAGCAACTCTTATAATTTCAAATATCTCAAGATGAAATATATAGAGTCTTCAAATAGAGCAAATGGAAGGGTATCATTAAATTTTTAGAAAAGTAATTTTTCCAAACGTTGTTAAGCTTATGTTAATGATATGCGAATAAGATATGGATGTTACTCGTATGTTGCCAGAATTGGGGATTTTTTCACCTCACAAGGTGATCAATGTAGACTTGCAAGGAGTATTCTCTTAATCTTTGATAGACTGGTTCTAGTATCAGCTGGAATTTCACTAAGCCTAAGTTCTGCACTGTTAAAGTCAGCTGCAAATATATAGATTCATTCTTGTGGAGACAGAGAGCCAGAGTTTAAACCGCATTTCGATATTCTAAGAAAATGTCTATTAAGACGTTTTAATTGTTTTTCTCATTATTGGTCAAGTGGCTGTCGTTAGAATAAATGCACATTTGCCCGTTTTACATCGTTTACCATGAGTTTTATCAATATTTGGGGCCATAAAGATCACCATGGTATGTGACTCATTTGTATAATCTTATGACTTAAAATAAAAAAAATGGTCAAACTAAAAAGCCAGGCAATACAAGGGAAACTTCAGGAAGATCGATAAATAGTCAAAATTAGGATGCACACCATAGATTATAAATATTTAAAAAAAAATGTTCTTTGATAAAAGAAGGCATTTTTCATTATTGAGGATTTTTTTGGGGATTACTTCTCACCTTTTTATAACCTCAATAACTGTTGCACGACTGATGACACGCACCGGGGATACTACATCAAAGCTAATTCCCACGTAAATTCTCTTGAGAACTCGACATACTCATACGAAGCTAGCCAGGACTTTATGTACCTATAATCGGGTCTATAGCTCGGACACGAAATGAAGCGCCGGTATCCCGCGCGCGAGTTACCTATGTATTTTGTTAGCCCTTACAAATAGAACACAACTTATTGGAACTCCCGAGTGTGCCGCTTTTTCGTTCCTCTAGCATGTCTCATTCTGCCGAGCTGTATCAAAACGCGCGCTACCCCTTCGCGTTCCTGACACTTTTTTGTTTTATCGAAATGGGTGTTAAGGAGAGTTTGAAGTGGAAGAACTTTATTGGCTACATAGAAGTACTACTGATGGAAACAGTGATACAACGCCATGAAATAACGAACGGTTTATAATTGTTGGATAATATTAGTGACAAGTATTATCGCGCCTTCTATTGGGTGCAAAATGGACTAATCATTCGTTTCTTTGGATTTTGGAATCACTTCATGTCGTTTTTTCGTTTCATCGGCCCAACGAGCAATAAACAGTATCACTTCAAAAACCAGTCAGATCGAGTGATGATGTGGACCAGTACAAATAACCAAAACGACAAATTAAACGCCAGAGAAGCAATAGCTGCAGAATTTCTGCTGGTGCTCATCCTGTTAGTTCGGTTGCATCATCTTGCTGAAACCACTTGGTCATAAAATCCAAAAAGAAAATCATTTCTCATGGGTTTGTATCGCTCACTAGTCACATCGACGATGTTATCGGCAACATTGGCTTCGACAATTACACGTAAGTTTTTAGTGCTCCAAAACCAACACTTTCTTTATTCGTCATTTAAAAGAAAATCATCGCCATCCCCGTCTAGGCTTAGGAGGCATTGTCTATAATTTGAATAAGATGGACAGTCTGCAGGTAGCTGAAGGATTGCGTGCACTCTATATGAGAATATCAAGCTTTTCATCGGAATGTACTGTGAAGTGCGTCTGTTGATGTCCAGTTGCATGGTCCTTCGTCTGGTTGATACTGTCTTATATATCAATGAAATTCTAAACCAAACAGCTCAGGGCTGGCATGCCACTATCCAGCATAATGCACCATATGCTGCTGTAGTGTAACACATAATGTCCGGCGACGGAGTTAACGTTCAGCAAAATAACACACCAATTACTTGTCAAAAATATTGATATAATATTATGCGGTTCTGACTTTTGTGTCACCTTTCATATCCCTTTGCACTGCAACTGGTGAAAACGGGCGAAAACCTCATCACCTTTCAGCCTTATGTTATGACGATTATAGTTTTAATGGCGTAATCAGTCCATTTACTTGAGGAAAGTTCAGATTTAGAAGGCAATTGATGAGATATTTTAAAGTTCACTAAGATCAACTTTCTTCGAAATCCAATAAGGCATCATTTGTGGAGTTTACACTTACTCTGAAAAAATTAACCAAAGCCATAATTATCGATACTGACATTTTGTCTTAATACTTCGTCTTATCCTTTTTAAATTTCAGGTCTGCTAATTTTTCTCTGATTACCATAAATATTTCTACGATAACATGACTACTGCTATTAATTGAAATTCTCTACAGCTGGATGGGCTTATTGCAGACATCGCCTTCTGTTTTTACACAGCTCCCACATATTAACAACTTTATTGGCAAGTGAAAGAAGTGACATAATTGCACGTCTTCCTTCTGACGTCTGAATCATGTTTGGAGTAGTTTAGTGTTTTTCAGTGTAACCAGTCATGACTGGATGTGAGGACGATGTATACTCTCATATTCGTCCTTATGGTGGGGGTACCAAATGGATACCATTCTTAATTAATTTATTTCCAAGTGTAAAAACTTAGTCAAGAAAAGATTTCCCATATCGAAAACTACACTGAAAATACCATCTTAATCTCAGCTCACAGATAGATGAGACATTTCTTGTTGACATGACCAACTGGAAAATACGAGTATCTTCAGTAGTCTAGAAATAATTCCTTGCATAGGAAATATGTAGTCATGACAGGCATGACATACAGAGTGCAAACCGTTTAAGGCTACTTTGATATATGAAGGTTTTGCAAGAGTTTGACAGGGTTCACGTCCCTTAATAGTATGTTTCCAAGACCAGTCTATTCAGTTTTGTGGCCTACGAATACAAAAAGAGTTTAATCTTCGAGTTTGATAATTGTTTTTCAAATAGCAATCAGTACATATAAAAAGATACACATGTCATGAAAGATACACAAGCTACGGATGATTAGGTACACGAATAAAAGTTACGACCAATATCTTAAGAACGACGTATATGTACATATGGCGTTCGTCTTAATATAAAAATATTGAAGACATCTTTAGAAGTGCAATCCTTAAAAGGATATGTCATCCTAAGTAAAATACTTTCCCCACTGTTAACACCGTCAAAAGTTCTTAAACTCCCTTGATCAAATAGTCATCATACGAGTATGTCAGTACACATGAAAGGAAACGTATAATCGAAAAAATTAAAATCTTATTGACCGTGGATAGATCTGGTAGACCTCTAAATCGTACACTTTATCGATTTGATAACGGCAGCATATGGTAACAGTATGGGGTGGGAGCGTGCATACAGGGTAAGGTCCTGATTACCTTCAACCCGTCGAAGGCAAGAGCGATCCTTGCCACTGTCCAATCCAAGTTGACATGCAGGCCCTCGTGGCGCCCCTGGATAGCTACTCCGGCACTCGCTGGCTAGTGAACTAATGCATGCAGCGACCTCTCTCCGACAAGAATGGCGGTTGTTCTGTGGGGTAATAACCCACTTACGTAAAAAAAACAAACGGTGCAATCAAAGGTGACACGGCGTGAAGAAGGACTACGATTTGAGCGTATGGTCCTGGAACGTAAGAACTCAAAAATTCTAAAATATCCTCAAACAGTACAGGGAGGATATTGCTGCAATCCAGGAATATTATGTGCTTACGCCCCTACCAACGAGGCTGAAGAACTCATCAAGGAGGAATTTTTTGACCTCCTGGACAGAGCCTGTCCCAAGTACGATGTTGTACTCGGAGACTTGAATGCCAAAATCGGTAAGGAGAACATATTTGGCGAAGCGGTCTGAAAATACAGCCTCCATGATATGACAACAGATAACGGCTTCCGACTTTGCGACAGCTAGAAATACAGTAATATGTAGCACGAGGTTCCCTCATAAAAGAATCCACAAAGCAATCTACATAGTTAACTCATTTACGGATGTCAATCGTCAAATATCCTGAATGTTAAAACATTCAGAGGGGCAAACGTCGACTCTGACCATTACCCGGTAGCAGCCCGATTCAGAGCTCGACTGTCAAATGAAAGAAATCTGCAACAACATCCAGAATGGAGGTTCAACATTGGACGCCTACACACACCGAAAATAGCCAGAGACGACAGGAAAGCGCCTGGACGAAAAACTCTTCAATATGACATTGCCCACCACAGACGTCAACAACATGTGTTCATATTTCCTAACTGCAGCCAAGAAGGTGGACGAAAACACCTTTTTTAAAAAAAAAAAAAAAAAAGACCAAAGGCCTAGTCAATGGTTTTAAAACGGATCTCCAAGGACTTCGAAATTGTGGAGGTAATCTCGTCACTGACTGGGAACACTTCCAGCAGTTTATTAGCTGGATGAAGTCGGCACAGCTATACAAAAGCAGAACAACAAAGCCGCTGGCTCGGATGGCCTGCCATCTGAGTTCTTCAAAACCGTAGGCAAGCAATGTTTTGACAAGGAGCAAGCACCAGATCATTTCCAAAGCATGGTAGGACCTAAGTATGCCCGACGACTGGAATATCAGATCTATCTATCCCATCTGCAAAAAGGCTGGTCTTATGTCCTATAACAACTATCAAGGCATATCTCTACTAAACATCGCCTATAAGATCCTATTAGGTATACTGTGTGAACGTCTGAAACCGTACTGCACCGCACAAGTCGGTCAATACCAGTGCGGTTTCTGGCCCGGTAAATCGACATCAGTCCAAATTTCCACATTAAGACAGATTCTGGAAAAGACCAACGAGTTCCAAGTCGACACATTCCACTTCTTCATCAACTTGAAAGCCGCATATGACAGCGTATAATGCGTATGGAGGAATTCGGGATCCCGGAAAAATTGATCCGGATGTATTGCACAAAACCGGAAAACTCGCTACGCGCCGTGTGTGGAAGTATAACCTCCGATTTTTTCTAAGCCGGCACCGGATTTTGGCAAGAAGAAGAAGCGGTGTCGTGTGACTTCTTCAAATTAGTATTTGAGCAGATAGTACGACGGGTTCATCTACCTGGGGGCAAATGTTAACTCCACAAACGACATCATTGTGGAGATTCGAGGAAGAGAAATCAAAGCAACTGCTGCTACTTTGGTCTGTCGAAACAACTTGGGTCAAACCTCCTACCGCAAAGAGTGACAATCATGCTCTACAAAGCGTTAATCTTGCCAGTCGGGTATTTGGTCCTGTCTGTGAGGAGGACGTGTGGAGAAGAAGACACAACTACGAACTCTATGACCTATACAAAAATGTGGACATACTATGTAAGGCAAAAATCGGTCTACTTCATTTTCTCGGCCACATCGAGCAGATAGGCCATAATGCTCCAGCTAAGAGGGTTTTCGAATCTAAACCGACAGATTTGTGAAGAAAGGCAGACCGTTCCTCCGATTCAAAGATCGGGAGATCGCAGATATAAGACAACTGGGCCTTCACAACTGGAAGCAGCACGCCCGGGACCGTAATTAATAGAAGGCTACTCTAAGGGTTGCCACCCCATCATTTATTTGGCTTAATACAAGCTTAATCTGACTTAAAAAAACAAACTCTCAATATTCACCCGCAACGGCTCACATATTGCACCTTAGCCGAAACTATAGTTTTGAGGTACTAAAGGATTTCATTCATTTAGGGAATAGGCCTGTGAACGATGCTGCCATAAAATAATCAAAGCCCTTAGAATCAAGCATTTCCCATATACCAGGCGCTTTTTCCTTTAACTGAGGAAATAAAAGAATATGGTTCATTTCCACAAAGAAATAAAATCGTTTTATATATTAATGGTCACAGTTTTACTGTGAATGCACCAAGGCCTTGTTTCCTGCTTCGCACTTAGCTTAAAAGTAGCATCGACCAACTTAATTTGGTATGGATTTATATTGCTTGATTAAACAAAATTGGCTAAATAGCAGACGGACTCACTCCTCCATGCCGACCACTGCTATCGATTTCACCGTGCTGAAATATGTGAAAATAATACTAGGTGGCGCAAAAGCCATCACAATATCAGAAGATGCTATAAATTCTGCAAATGACAAAACATGAATCGCCATACTCGTTTTTTTTTACAGAATAATTCGTCGGTGGTGTTGGCGTAGCGTGAACTTCGGGGCAGATTTCCCGGTCGTCCGACACCAACTGGGCAAACACTATGATGTTTAGTCGCTCACCTAGAAGAGTATGGGACAACACAAGATTCTGCCAGGTCTGGCCGGCCCCGGAGCAGCGGTTCTGCTAAGAATATCGCAACTGTGGTTGAAGATATCGCAGAGAACCCCGCAGTATCGAGCAGACGACATGCCACGCAATTGGGCATAAATCGGCGGTCTTTACATAGAATTTTGGTGAAAGACTGTAAGATGTTCCCTTACAAAGGGAAGACACTGCATCAGCTGTTAGCTGTTGACGGCCAGGCGCGTGTAACATACGCTCAAGCCATCCTGAACTTTTACCACGAGGAAGACAACTTTTCATCGAAAATCATCATGGGCGACGAGGCCCATTTCCATCTTTGTAACTATGTGAATAAGCAAAATTATCGCTTCTGAGGCAAAGAAAGTTCATGTATATCCCAGGAAGAGCCATTACGCCCGCTCAAAGTTGCAGGATGTTGTGTTTACCCTGGAGGCGTCATCGGACCTTATTTTTTCGAAAACACCGAGGGCCAAACGACTTTTGCGGACAGCGAGCGCTACACAGCCGTGCTCAACGACTTTCTCCCTCCTCAATTGGACTAATTAGGACTGGAGAATATGTGGAGCAAAGGCGCATACTGCACGAGCCACAACCAAAATTCTGAGGGCTACATTTCCGGGCCGCCTAATCTCTCGTCTTGGCGATTTGCACTGGCCGTCAAGATCGCCTCATTTAAGTGTTCCAAACTTCTTTGTGCGGGTTTTTTTTTTAAGTCACGAGTCTATGTCAACAAGCCTCAAACTCTTGAAGCCATCGAAGAGAATATCCGTCAAGAATGCGGGGAATTATCGCTGGAAGTTCTGGCAAGAGTGATGGAAAATGCCACAAATCGGCCCCGAATGGTCATCAATTCTGGTGGCGGTTATTATTATTATTTTCTCGACTTATTGGAAAAACATTCAAGAAATCAAATAAACACAATCCAAAAGCAGAACTAAAGTTTGTACATGGTCTTTGCTATCCAAACGGTTACAGAAAATATTTAGTATATTTTATCGTCATAATTCGCTTTATTATTACAAGGCATATCAAGAAGGTCTCCTACAAAATAAACCATCAGGGTCTAACTTAATATCGATGAACCCGAAACTTACATGACAAAATGTTGTGATAGGCAAATGCCCTCGCAATTGTTTTTAAGAAATATCATAGTATAGCGACCACCAGCCTTACCAAAGATAACTCCAGGAAACTATAAATATGAATTACAAACAATTTGATTCAACAAAGATTGATAACACTTATACTAAGAACAATATGATGAATGCTGGTCTCTACATCAGTTATTTTAATTTAAAATTTGAGTAGATATTTGATTTAGTTACAATATTGTAGTTTAGCTTATAGTGCGACATGGCTTATACTTTTTCCACTGCTATATTTGCGCATCCTAAGTGATAGGATTATGGGCCAATATATTCGTATAAGCTTAGTTCAGGAGCTTAGGCTGAATAGTGAAACAGATAAACATAGAAAATACCAAATTGTTGTATCTCCTGAGCCCAGTTAATCAAACGATTATCAAAGAGCAAGTCGAGGAAATTGATAGCTAACTGCATTTAAGTGTAGAGAAAGAATCGCTAAAGTCTACAATCCTTGTATACAGCCGACAAATTGTTGCGTCATAAGGTGGAACATCCGTATCTGGACGGCGCAAAAATAATTAAATTTAATTTGAAACACTCACTTGAACTCGCAGAAAAACTGTTGGACCAACAAAGGAAGGCACTTAAGAAAAAACTGGGAGTTCGGAAATGATTTATAATGAGTAAATATTAAACAAAGGATTTATTTGATACAACCAAAAATTATTAACATCACATTTCTGCAAAAGTAATGAAAAGAATATTTATCTATGGAGTCCACAAGTAATTTGAAAATACATATATAATTTAAAAATGATAAAATTGCATAACCCACGCTAATGAAGCTTTGGAATGTCTTGTATAACTAATTTCTCGTTTAACTAATATCCATCGGCTCAGTATCCAACTCAACCAATACCACAATTATTAAAGACTACTCACAAAAGCTGGAAGCTATCGTAAAAAAAGTCCACTCTTTTCATTACAATTTCGAAGCGATGCGTAACTATTTCTTTAACGCCATTGCAAGCGCAGTAGAACCAAACTAAATTGGCATAAATTACACAACACAACAACCACAAATTGGAAGCCTTGAACTGCATAAAAAAAATCAATTTGCCTACCTACATATGTATGTACATACAGACATGTTCAACGAAAAAAGCAGATCAAAAATTCATCCAAAACTCCGAAATTATAATGACGTACGAGTACCATCATCAAAAACTCGTTCTGGAACTTATGATCGATGTATAAAGAAGCCGATGGGCACATACCACTCTTCCACCTAAAGTCCTTTCTTCGTCTCCAAAAATCCGACGTCCAATTATGATGGTGCCATGCACCATGTATGTATGAACATTCCTCTTCGCGTTTTTGGTTGATTTCTTGTTTTCAAAAAAAAAAATAATAATAATTATAATAAAAACTACACTCGTTTTAATCAGAATTTTTAATCTTTCCAGGTAAATCAAAAAATTGTGTGATTCGTGTTTTAATAAGAAGAATCCAACAGATACGTCCTTTCCCATTCCACTCTATCTACCGGTGTATACCTAAATGTTGTGTGTGTGGAATGATTTTTACATATGGAAAATGTAGGCAAATTCATTAGTAAAAACTTTCTTAAATATATTGCCTTGCATTGGCAACCCCTTTTTTCTGCATTTCCCGTTCATTCATGCAGAATAAGGAATCATGTCGTCATTTCCTATTGTTGCATGAGTGCAGAGTGCTCGTGTTTTGAACTCTCATGATCGTAAAATAAAACCACACTCATGCAATGCGATACGAGTACAACAATATGGCTCATGACCGAGAACAGCAGAGTCTTCCTCTTTACATATTTGTACCTACATTCAACATTTGACCATTTCCAATTCCAATGCCGATTCGAACCCGAATTTCAGGTAGAAGGAACGAAACCGAAAAAAGGCAAATCGAATGCATGAAACAGAAGACTGGAAGACGAAAAGAATAGGAATTAAAACTGGGACTGCAAAATGGTAACCAGATTCCCAGCAGTGTACCTGGTTTACTTATCCGACAGTGAAGAACGGGGTAGGTGAACCATGTGCATGATGGCCACCTCTATCTTAAAAAAGATTTAAGATTGTCAACCATGTTTTTATTGCTTACTTGGGGTTTGTGTCGCATGCACAGATACGGATACAACCACCACATATTTGTTACAACACCACATATGTACGTCCATCGTACTACGGTACAAGAGGTTAAAGTATTAATGGCCGACATGCGGCAAAAATCCGACATGATTATTATTTTTGTCCGTCGGTCCTTCTGTTCGTTTCTCTGTTTGCCTTTTTCTTCGTTGTTGGCTTGCCATTGCTGTCGTCTCTGGTCTATTCCTTGTATTTTGTATATGGGCCAGGGAAGTGGTGGGATGGACAGCCAGTTCTTCGTACTAAATGTGACCGAGGCGATACGTAAGAAATATTAAAGTGCACGTGAAGTATCTAAATACGTATCTGCATTTCTTCTTCTGGTGGATACGGCCAGATACATGGGGAGTAGGATTAACCAGAGTCGTAGATTATCTTGATTGCATTCGTAGATACGGTTTTTCGTTTTTATTGTTGTTGCTGTTATTGTCGTTCCTGTTGTTGTATTTTGTTGGTTTCTGTGGACTTTTTCGATGTAGTTTCGTGCGCCGGATTTAATGAATGACCCCAAAAGATTTACGCGTCACCGGAATTGATGGGGTACCTCCAACATATCTACATCTACCTAACCACAATGCACTCTAAAAAAACATACAAAAACAAAAAAAAAGGTAAACAAAGTACGACAACATGGATTTAATTTTATTAAGTTATATATTTTGTTTACTCCGGCTTGTTAGGGATGTTGCTTTTGTTTGTCCTACTCTTGAGTTTTTGTCATTAAAATGTTAAGGATTTTTATTCTTGCATTGGACTGATAAAAAATCGGATGAAAGGATAAAGCGGCCAGAGGTAAACTTAATTAATAAGGACGTGGGTCTGAGCATCACAGAAAATGTTGGATATGTAGTTTGGTTTGATTTTGGTTGCATAATTAAACAATTACGGGTATCTGAAGCAATAACTTAACGGTAAACATGATCATATAAAATTAAGTAAGTTGTTGGGTAATGGATGGATTAATTAGATTTATTATAAACTTAAAACAATTCTGCGGGTGGACGGTATATATGTAAATAAGTATAAACAACTTGGAAAATTGAGACAAATGTGCATTTTAAAAATAATATATGTACATGCCTACGTACATATGTACATATTTGTTGTCTTAGCAATATTTTCCGAAATTATTTCAGACACTTTGGGTCGCTTTGGGGTGCTCAGCAACAAAATCATCTTCTCTGCTGACTACTTTACTACGTATCTGCTCCAGAAATTTATAGTCATTCAGTGGGCATAAAGTTATTGAGTTCATTGAATTAAATATCAATCAAAAGCCTAGTCAGTAAAACCATGCAATGAAAAATAGGTCCGATGGTATTCTGTACGTTAACTCACAACATAGGGCCAGAGTCAAACACCCCATGAATATAGAATTTCACATAATTAAGTTGGAGCTGCGTAAGCTGAGCGTAGTCTAATTGTGTCTTCAATACAGATTAGTTGCCAGTTTCTTGATCGAAAATTCAACTAATATTGTACAACATTATTGCTGGTGGATCAAATCTAGACAGACAAAATTTAGAATAACTCCGCCCCAGATTGAGAAAGATGCGGTATGCTTAGTCCGAACGTGTAAAAGTAACTGAATACTGCGATTTGCGTAAGCATAGGTGCGTAAACTTCTTGACATCATACGATGTTAGAAATAAATCTAGAGCTAACCTCATTTGAGGTAGGCATACTTTGTGCCCAGATCGTCAATTGAGAATTTTTTGCCATCTAGCTAGATTGTCAAAATTAATTTGACGACTGAGGAGTTTCCACTGAAACAACTTTAGCTCACATAACGTAAGTAGGGAGTAATTAGCACTATCCTTTTAAGAATCTGATCCTCAATGCTTGGGGCAAAAAATACATACTATACCTATACTATACGATATAATAAAAAAACAGGAAATGGATGTTATGTATATTGAATGTTCATACTCTTAACAATCCACATCCAGCTGAACAATAAGAGGAGGCCATAGACCGCTACAAACAGATACATAGGTATCACTGCCATCCAAGAAGTTTAGTGGACAGTTTGTCAAAATAAAGATGAAATATTTTGGTTATTACTACTAATAACAGAAAGCCAGAGATATACTTGAACAGGAACTCTTGATCTTCAGGCATCTTAGCGAACGCCTGACTATAATCCCTAATAAGGCTGAGATCCATCCTCTAAAAGGACAGGAAGATTTTGCAAAAGATTTGCTTTTACTAAACCAAACTAGGGGTATAAATAATGTTCTTAGTTAAAATCGTCTTGGAGATATTAGCATCAGCATAAAAAAACAGAGCACTTTTGGTGACATGGTTGGAAAATATCGCCTACACGACCTCAGCCCCGAGATAGGCTCAGATTATTTGTCTTCGCACCGAGGCAAATTGTCATCATTGCTAGGTTTGGAACCTCAACATCCACTAAAGCACCATCACTGACAGTCCTCTGATCAGAAAGCCGTCAAGTAGTTTGATATTATGGTCTTAGCAAAAATTCGAGGGGCCAAATGAAAGCTGTAAAAATTAGGGTTTGAATATTTAAGAGCCTGACATAGAATAAGCACAAAGAGAGAATTTTACGTCGAACGAGAACAATCAGAATAGACTGCTAGTGTTTTTTATTTCACTAAATATTTTACCGAAAGTTCAATGTCGCCAGCATCAATCAGAAGGAACCATTCAACGTGGATAATAACCGACAACAACAAGGTCCACCCAACCAATATGTATTTATAAAAAATAAGACAGCTGGAGCAGATGGACTCTCTGCCAAGATATTTAGGACAGCGGAGGTTGAATTTGTAAGGAAAATATACCAACGCATCTGTAAAATATGATCAAATGGAAGTTTGCCAAGTGAATAAAACCCCAGGTTCTATTGGACAACCCTTAAGATCAACAACAAAGAAATCGTTCTACTTAGCATAGCGTGCAGGAACCTATCTATGGTACTACAATACGTGAACGCTTAAAACCCTGTCTCAAAAATGTGATAGCTTTATATAAGTATTTAGATCGGGCGAGCTCATCATCGGCCAGATATTAAATACCATATGTATACACATATATTCCAAAAGTATGTAATATTGACATTACGACAAATTTGCAAGCTGTCACCTGGGCGGTGGTGACCATTGCAGCAGAAGCGATAAGCATGTTTTTTAGTTGTAAAATAAGTGTGCAATTAACGTTAGTGGTTTTGGTCTGGATTTAGGCGCGAAAAAGGTGGGTTGGCCATCCTCAGCCAACAAAATCTGGCTTATTTCAGGTCGTACCTAACGAGCTGTCAGGATATATACGATTAAATTAGCTTTGTGTCCCGATCTTGCACAGTGGTGAAAAAGTCAAATGGGATCTTCCTGTTTCCTTTCATCCTTTTCATTTTGAGTTTCCCTCTTCTTATCTTTTAAGTCCGTCCGTATAGTAAGGTGGTTTTCTTCATATCTACCCTTGTTTTTATTTTTCTTTTTTTGAGATTCCGGCAAGAGACCTAAAGCTGAGTTGAGATGTACGGAGTAGTGAAAAGAATCAACCCATTCCGACGAGCTGGAGCCGAGCAACTGCGAGCGTGCCACAGGCGTCTGCTCCTGCATCATGTATGCCTCCGTGGTTTACTGAACTCCGTAAACTGTCAACAAAAAAACGATGCCTCAACTGTAGCCTTGAAGCTATAAAATACTTTGTCTACCCGGGATTCGCTTTGAATCTAATCAACGACACATCCGTAGAGATTAAGCAAGGAGCCACTCCCGCAAATCGCCGATTTTTTGGATTAAGTAGGGAAATAAATACACTTTACGAAAAACAAAGAAAGTGCTGTATGAGATCCTTATCGTCCCAGCACAACTGTATAATTCGGAAGTATGGATTTTATCAAAGGCAATAAAAATTGCTTTGAGACGAATATTTTTGGATTGATTTTCAGTCTGGTTGGCAAGTGGAATTTTGAGGATAAAATACACTAGGGAATTCTATGGGCTTTATGCAGGGTGTCCCCTAATTCGTCAAGGATAATTTAGGAAATGATTGTTAGGTATATGCTAAGAAAAAAATCGTTCTACAGTAAGGGTATATCTCTAATTTTGACATCATTTATGGAGGATTTTAGAAAAGGCTTACTTTGGTGTACCCTGAGCCATGTTAACGGAAATTGCTCTGTTAATACTAATGGCGGGAACTACGTTTAGGACTTTATTTTTTGAAGAAATACCATCCTTTGTAACTGCACTTAAATGAAACCGTCTTCAGATATCCGATTTCTAAGCCTGCTCCATTTTTCTTGCCCATGCTAATTTTTGAATTTGAGGTCACTTTTTTCCGGAAAATGCGTAATAAACATAACGTGTTACAATTTTTTTCCTATGAACATAACAATAATAAAATTTCTTGATATTTGTGTGAGCCTGCAGCAGGCAAAAGAAGAAATTTATGAATTTTTACCTACGTTTCTAATAAAAGTTGACAATAAGGGTGGTTTTCATAGAATTAATAATTTTTTTAAAATTGTATAGTTATTAAAAAGTTTTAAAGCATACTCGTTTATTTGACTACCTGTCAAAACACGCATTTCCTTACCATGTTCCTTAAAAGATCACAGAAAGAGTTAGGTTTGGGGTATGAAGGCCTTTGCAAAATTTTCGAACCAAAAATGGTATAAAAGATTAGCAAAAAAGAATTATTTCATCAGTTTAATTTTTTACGCCAAGGTCACAGTTGCTTAGAAATGTTTTCCAAAAAGTTTGCATTTACAAACCAAAATATGCAGACATTATTTTGGGCTGTGCAACGAAAGTTCAACCAGAGGGCGATAAAGATACAATGAACTTTATCCTAACCACGACTACTTCCAATCGAAGGCTTCGAGAAACGGGATTAGTTTCAAATACACGACCTAACGCGGGAGCTCCACAATAATTTCGGCTGATGAAAGAATACTGGAAGCTGTTAAAATGACCCATCAATCAGCATCAGACGCTTAGCTTTGCAGACATAAAATTTCTAATGTACTGCATGGGGAAAACCTTTATCCATACCACCATACACCTGTGCAATAACTGCTTCCCAACGATTTGGAAAAGAGACTTGAGTTTGCTAACTGGTTGCTGGAGCGGAGCTTGGATGACAACGAGTTTATTAGCAGAATTCTTTGGACGGAAGAAACTCAATTTACAAGAGATGGGATCACAAATTTTCATAATCTTCATACGTGGGCTGTGGACAATCCATATACAATGAGTCATAAATCATTTCAACACAAATTTTAGCGTCAATATGTAGACAGGTATAATTGGAAACAAGTTAATCGGCCCCTTCAAGCTACCACCTAGGATGAATTCTACAAACTACCTAGAGTTTTTACGAAATCAACCAGAACAATTGGAGGGCATTCCACCGAGTGGCTTCGACATTCTGGACAGACAACACCCGAAGGACGGTGTGTTGAGATCTTCGCTGCGAAGAACAACTTAGCGCAGCTTGTAAATGAGCCCACGCGAATATCAGACGTTGATAGTCATACCGCCAACACCCTGCACTTGTTTTTAACTTCTCACTCTGACGAATACAAGGTCAATGTGCTATCCCCTCTAGGCTCGCCGGACCACTGTGTCATATCAGCTAATTTCTCGTATACCGACCACACAGTTAGAGAAAAATTCCTAAAAGAACCGTACGGCAATAATAGAAACCCAATTGAAGCGGTCTTAACAGCTACTTTAGGAATTTATCAAGTCGTTATGTTTCCTCGATAACGACTTGGATGCCGCTGCTGATATGATCACAGCCACTATTCTCTTCGGAATGAGATCCTTTATCCCTCATCGGATGAAGAGTATCAGACCAAAAGAAAAGGCATGGTACGACTTGAGCTGTAAAGAGGCTCTCAGGGTTAGAGAAGTGTTTTTTCGGTCCTACAAGACCAACCCGACAGAGGAAAACCGAAAAGAGTTCAAACGGGCCAGAAATGACTGCAACGTCTTTCTCAGGCGTGTGAAAATCCAATACGACCTAAAACTAAAGCAAAAAATACTGCAATGTCCCAAAGGTAGTAAAAATTGTTGATCGTTCGTTAAAAATATTAGAAATTCTTCCTCATGCTCCATCCCAACGCTCATTTGCAATGACATTCCAGCTGTTAGCTCTTTGGACAATGCCAATCTGCATGCTGCAAACTTTGCGGCCAACTCAACACTCCCAGATTGTGCTTTGTCTCCGCCTACACTTGAGTGCGTTGAATCTTCAATGGTACAAATCCACTTTCGCACTCATGTAGTAGCAAGATTTCTTAAAGATCTTAACATTCACAAATCCGCTGCTCCAGACGGTATATCTCCCCTGCTTCTGAAGAGATTTTCTTCCTCCCTGACAAAACCACTGCGTAAGCTTTTTCATAATTCAGATGGAAAAGAGAATTTGTCCAGCCCGTCCCTAAAAAAGGCGAATCTTCCTCTCTCTCCTCCTACAGACCCATTGCACTCACGTCCCTTCTCCCCAAGGCCATGGAAACGCTGATAAATCGTCAGCTCATGAAATTTCTCGAAACACGAAAACTTCTTAGTGACCGGCAGTAATGTTTTCGTAGCAACAGGTCCACTGATGTTTTGATGGCATGTCTCACAGAAAAGTGGAACCAAAGTTGCACTAGGATTCACAAAATAAATGCACTGCTTTTAATTTTCATCAACGATCTCTTGTCTGCCACTTCTAATCCAATATATTCCTTTGCTGACGACAGTACTCTCTGCTTTTAATATTCGTTTCAGAACTCACGTCCCTGCTCTTCGGGTGTAGAATGAGAACGGCAGAGTATGTTAAGCTCATTAAATTCCGATATTAAAAGCATAACCAATTGGGGAACTATCAACAGAGTGGAATTTAATACTTCCAAAATACAATGCTGTCTGCTGTCGTTAAAGCGAAATTTAAATACCCAGCCATTATCCATGAATGGCACTCGCATCGTTGAAACCGAAAACCTTTCCATTCTCGGTATGTGTGTCAATGACAACTTACGTTGGAATGACCATATATTCGATGTCGTAAACATGCTGCGAAATGCCTAGGTTTCCTCAAGCGATGTAAGGAATATTTTACACCCTCTGATCTGGCCTCAATATATAAGGCGTTGATCCGCCCGAAAGTGGAGTACAATGTTCACATCTGGTCAGGTGCTCCTAAAACATCTCTGCATCTGCTAGATAGGATTCAAAACCGTGCGATACAACTTATAGCTGATACCAATATCACTCAGGCAATGGACACCCTCGAACGCCGACGAAATGTCTCGTGTCTCACATTGTTTTTCCGCCATTTCCACCACCGGTGCTCCATAGAAATTGCCAGTAGCATTCCGCCTCTTCAAACCTTTAACCGTAACACACGTCTCGCTATAAATTCTCATCAGTATACCCTCAATCCCACTTTCGGACGTACTCTGAAATATCGTGATTCGTTCCTAAACCGTACAACTCGCTTGTGGGATGCCCTGCCGAGCTCTCTGTTTTCTAGTCATTATAACTTTCAGACATATAAGACCAACGTACATCGGTACCTATCATTCTTTCCACCCTAAATTTCCTTCGCCCGCGCTATGTACAAACATTTTAAGGATACCTTAACACCTTTAGCGCGCGCTAGTTTCTAAAAACAAAAACACTTTAATTCCTAGGAAAAATAAAATGCACACATTTAAAACCAACACACATCGGTATCTCCCTTTTTTCCTTCCCTAATTTCCCCTCGCCCACGCTATGTGCAAACATCTTAAGGGAACACAAAATCCCTTGTGTGCGCGACAATTTTAAAACTAAAAAAACAAAAACTGGCTTCATCATATTTCCTATAGGATGGTGCTCCAGCTCACTATGGTCATGAGGTTAAAAATTGACTAGATGAAGAGTACGGTAATCGTTGGATAGGAGGAAATGGACCAGTTCACTGGCCTGTAAGATCTCCTGACCTTACAGTATTGGATTTTTTTTGTATGGGGAATAGTGAAAGAACTTGTTTATTCAACCAAAATAGCAACTTCAAGTGAATTGGAAGAGTATATTCTCGAAGTGTCATCAAAAGTGAGGCAGCAGTTAGCGTCAATAAACATTCGCAGTGACATCCAAAGATGGGCTCTAGCATGCATACAAAACCAAGGAAGACCGTTTGAGCACCTGTTATAACTATTTTACTACATACATAAAATAAAATTTATCTAAGACCACACAAAAATAATTTTTTATTCATACCTTTTTGAGCTTAAAGCAAATAAGCCTTTTGTTAAATTTTATCTGCTGCAGGTTTTCCAAGTAACGTACGAGTAAAACCGATCTGTTTTTCTGTAAACTTGTTGATGATCTTTTTTATTACTATTGTTACTTTCATAAGAAAAAACTAGTAAGATGTTATGTTTATTAGGCATTTTCCGGAGAAAAGTGACCTCAAAGTCAAAAATCAGCATGGGCAAGAAAAGTGGAACAGGCTTAGAAATCGGATATCTGAAGACACAAATAAGATGTGGGCTTTATTTAAGTGCAGTTACAAAGGATAGTATTTCTTCTAAAAATAAAGTCCTAAACGAAGTTCCCGCCATTAGTATTAACAGAGCAATTTCCGTTGACATGGCTCAGGGTACACCAAGGTAAGCCTTTTCTAAAATCCTCGATAAATTATGTCAACATTAGAGGTTAAGGGTCTATTACTGTAGAACAATTTTTTTCTTAGAATACACTGAAAAATCATTTCCCAAAATATCCTTGACGAATTAGAGGACACCCTGTATAGCCGACACTCTATAGGGCGAATATTTTTCCATTGTATATAGAATGCACCAAAAAGAGGAATCTCTTTTGTTTTACTTAAATTAATTAGTTATTTATTAATTATGTTTGCCATGCAACTTCTAATAGTGTCATCGCGTGGAATCATATTAGTGATTTTTCTTTCTCGTTTTTGTCGACTTATATTTTCTCAAACTCTATATTCCCACTGCGTTTCAAATTACTTTCCCCAACCGTGGTATTTTATCACATTTGTGACAAAACTTAATGCAATAAATTGTTTCCTTTTCATATGCCAAAAGCAGTTCATTAACCCGACCGTTTTGTTAGTCAAATAGTGACACCACTCACCATAAAGCAAACACTTAATTGCAAAATCCTAGGCAACACGCTATAAATATTTAAAATTTACAATCCAGTCGTTATCTATTCGGCACGCATGCAGTGTTTTCATTTAATTTGTTGCACCATCACCACACTATTGCATGCGTTGCATGCACTAATGCCAATTTTAATTATAAAATCTAAAAAAAAACCCTTTTCAAAGCACACGCGACCTACATTAAATGCACTAACTAACTAACCACAACAATTCCCTTATGGCTGTCTAAAAACAAAAAAAATACGAAAACTTTATTAAATCTGACACCCCAAAAACCTCAACTCGATCCCCAACTTGATGATTATGAAACACCCTGTTTATTTGTGGTAATTTCACTTTACTATTATTTTATAGTTAATAGCCGCATTACGAGTAAACCGCATGTCACCCCCAACCCCTTCGAAAAACTCGTGGACTCCGTAGAGTCATAGCGTGGTCAAACTTTTTAGTTCAAATTTCAGGCTAACCCCCAAGCCTATGTTGTACAGGGCATTCAAGTATTCAGCTGCTGCATATTTCTTACACTATAGTACGTAGTGTGTAGTTAAACTGTGTGATGCAGATGGACTTTTCATCACCACCACTATAATGCAAATAACTACATAATGACCAGTCATGGTGTAGCGGAAGGAACTATTACATCGTTTGCGCCACATTGCACTTGCCACGTCCTTGTTATCCTGACTGTGCCCATAATCAATTAGACGCTCACTACGCAAAGTTTCAGCTCTCGATAATTAATCTCCATTAAAATAGTCTCTACTTTCAAAAAAGAGAGAAGGCAAGACGACTACAATGGCCTGCTCATAATACCCCCGTGTGTAGCCCTTTAATCATAAAACTGGGAATATGAATGCGCTAAGAGTGTTCGATCAGATCTTTAATTTTTTTTTTCTACAAAAACAAATTACGGGGTAAATAAATCAATGGCGGCCACTTAAGAGTCCATCGGAATTGAGAGGCACTATTATACAGAGATGCTGCACACGCAACTTGTAGTTAAGTAAATTTTTTTTTTAGACTTTTAGATACATCGCACTCAAATTATAGGTTGATAAACTGCCAGGCGTACTTTAAAAAAAAATATTATAAAAAAAAATGTTGGCCCTCACTTTTTCCCGTTTTATTTTCCCGATGATGGGGGGAAAAAGTTTTTCAATAAATTATATGGCAGCATCCGAGTTGAGCGCGCGAAACCATGCAAAGTCAAGTGAGCATCGTTTAAGGTAATATATAATATTTGGTCGGATACGATTAAACGACCACAATGGTCAGTAGATGAAAAAAAGTTAAAGATACATCGTCCTCAGGGTTCGATAACCTCGCAGTGTATGATGTTGCTGCTGCACATATTGATATTGCAGCAGGCATGTCTACAAGTCGACAATGAAAAAAAAAATAAAGAACTCGCTGCCCGCCCAAAAATAAAATCGAAAATTATGCCAGACGCGTACGTGCTATAATTACGCATTTAGCAAGTGTGTGCAACTGAACTCTAAAAATACGCGCACGCGATATACGTAGGTACATTAGCTATGTACTCGCATTATTTTCTACGGTCTTTTATCGCATTTCAATTACCCTCCCGTTTGCTGTTCGATGTTCTCAATTGAGTAGAAATTCTTATGCGTTCGATCATGGGTGGTTTTTCAAGAGCATAATGCATTAAATGAAATGAAAATTGTTCAATGAGCTGTGGACATATCCTTATGTGTGTTTACTTGGCTGCTTGCCTTAATACCAACAAAAAAATTTAAAGTGGAAAAATTTGACGAGAGAACGCTTAGACGGATCTAATTGGCAGTTCTACAAAATACCTATTGAACTAATCTGCACCCACATGACTACGAAACTACGTATGTACTGTACAAGGGCCTCAACCAAAAGCTTCATTTACTCGATATTGCATCAATCCCCTGCAATTCGGCTTTGCAGATATATAGCTCTCTGATAGACTCTAGAATTTATCAGTGCCAAATTTACTCAGTAAGTTTTTTTTCTCTAAATAAATGTATTAGTAGAAATTCTTGGGCTTTCTCCAAGATCCGCCTTAAGATATATGAGAGATAATGGATTCCCTGACTAAAGTTACTCTGAGAAGTAGCTATTAGGTATCGATGACGGGTTTCCGGCTTCAACATAATATAATTCAAAGGATGTTGTATGCAGTATTTGCATGCAAGGAAATTTATAACTCTCCAATTGGTGCAGTTTAGAGGGTGTACGTTTTCGAAAACTAGGCACATAAACCTGAGACTTTATTCTTCAAGGATACTTTCATCAGACCATATATTACAGATAAATTGGTACATCCTTTAGGCCAATTCAACAACCAATGTTTTGCAAAGCGCGATATGCAGTGAGCATACTGGCATCAGCAGTTTATATACGAGTAGCTGTCGAAACATTCAGTCGATGGCTAGTCAATATCACTGTTAAAAAAATAAATCTTGTCAGGACCACGTACATACATACCACCTTGATTCCGGAATTTATTCAGAAAATTAAAAATACAAGTTTATTCATCTAAATCAATATTGTCCCCTTCAAAGTAATCCCCATCGACTGCAACACAGTTATGTCTGAGCTTGATCCAATCCTCGAAACATTTTTTATATTCGGTTTTCGGTATGTATATCAGTACTTCCTGCGATTTTCCCATTACTTCCTCTCGGCTGCTGAAACGCGTTCCCCGTAGTGGTTTTTTAACTCTATTGAACAGAAAGAAGTCACAGGCAGCCAAATCCGGTGAATTCGGTGCCTGTTGGACTGTATTTGTTGCATTTTTCGTCAAAAAATTGATGGCACTGTGCGACGGTGCGTTATTATGGTGCAAAATACGAATTGCTTCACGTAAACGTCTCATAACGCCCAAGTAATACTCTTTGTTTACTGTCTGGCCTTTGTCAAAAAATTACGAATAATGATGGCACTGTGCGACGATGCGTTATCACGGTGCAAAATCCACGAGTTTTCTGCCCACAATTCTGGTCTCTTTCGGCGAATTGCCGAAAGACGCAAAAGTCTCATAACGCCCAAATAATACTCTTTGTTTATTGCCTGGCCTTCTGGCAAAAATTCATGATGCACTATACCGTTGTAATCCATGAGAACCGTGAGCATTGCCTTCTTTTTTGACTGAAAACGACGTTGTTTTTTTTAGTCTCGGCTCATTTGGTGAACGCCATTTACTTGCCTGATGTCTCGATTGCATGTCGTACTCATAAACCCACGGCCACGTCTCGTCCCCAGTAATGATCCTTTTGATGAATGTGGGATCGGATTCAGCCTCGCAAATCATCTCTTTTGCGACGTCAACATGGTCTCCTTTTTGCATGAAATTGAGGTCTTTTGGCTTTACTGCTACACGACGGAAACCCAAATCATTAACTAAAATGTCTTGGACGGATCCATAAGCATTGTTCAAGTCCTCCGCTATCTATCTGATGGTTAATTTTCTGTTATTCACCAACATTTCTTTTACTTCATCAATGTTTTCGTCGGTTTTTGATGTCGATGGTCCGCCACTTCATTCATCATCTTCGATTGACTTACGACCCCTTTTGAACCGCTCGTGCCACTGGTAAACCACTGTTTTCTTTAGAGAATCCTTGCCGAAACATTTTTCCCACATTTCCAACGTTTGCGCATAATTAAATCCATTTTTTACGCAAAATTGAATACAAGTTCGTTGTTGCAAATTTAAATCCATTTCTAAAATTGTAAAAAATCGCCAACACATACAGAGATAGATGTACTCTTGGCTACGTAACTATTGCAATTATCAAGCTATGACGCTAAGATTTAGAAGGAATATCAACAACAGATTTACCAACCTAATAAAGAAACGGAACTCAAATCGGAATAATGGGAACGCCACACGGTGCTGTCCCCCGGGAACTTGTTGATGTGTGCCGAAATAGAGAGCATTCCTATTTTTATGGACGCCGGGTTTTGTCCAGGATTTGCATAAAGCAATATAACTGTTCGGTAAAATTGCGTAGCACTTCTTCTGTATTTGTGCCTTTCCATACATTAGGTCTAATTGCATCTTTTGAAAAGCTGACTTTGTGAGTAACGCTCGTCATTTTGTTCAGTACCTCTTGGCCTCCTTCATCAAAATAGCGGATTAAATGTTTTCAATGGACTACTGCTTTGGAGTACTCGATCTAAAAAGGGTCTAGTAATTTTTTGGGTAGAAGGCCGTTAAACTTCTTTGTTATGGCCATGGGATATATGTATTTATAACGGTATTAAAATTGCCGATGACACGGGAATGATATATCTTGACGAAAACTTTTATATCATACTTTGCCTGCTTTTACTTCACTCAGCTGTGATTTGGCAGATTCTGATGAGAGTGATTATGGTGTTTGTACTATAGTTGAATTATCATGAACTGGTACTTGATGAAATCATCGTAGTAAACAGGATTTTAATTTATTTTTACCTGAAAATCGGACATTTCATGTGGTGCAACCTAATACTTGAGACTACAATGACCTGCTAAAGAAGGTCGGATATTGCTTTGGGGTTGGTACTTCGGATCATTTCCAGATATAATTCTCTAATGGTTTTTTATGATTCCTATTGATCGATTTGTTTTTCTAAATTTATCCTTCCTCAGTTATACAGAATGGTTTCAGAAGTCTCTGTATGTAGGGACATGACGCTGACACCAAGATGATTGTCAAAATGCCAGCTAACGAGTCATTTTACATAAGGTAATAATATTACATATATAAAGGAGAATGTCTCCTACAAATTTTAGCTTATTTTCGTCAAACAGGATTGAAAATCTAAAATAATCACATGACGTACAGATAAATGCTTGATTGATTATTTGATGATGTGGGTGGATAGAAAACAAATTTGGGCTTACGCCTAGGAATAAAGAAATAATATAAGTCTAATATTCTATAAAAAAAACATGTCCACATTATTCCAATCTATCATTTAAAAATTTATGATGTGATCTTTCAAAATTATCAATCGAATTCATTCAAAGTTTATTGTCTAACTTCATATCAGGTGTTAACTGATGAATGTCGTCAGTTTTAGATTCAGATTCTATCCCGAGAATCTATAGAGTTGTCCCGTATGCAAACAGATAATGCGAAGCGTATTGTTAATCACGAGAAGAGTACTAAATAGTATAATAACAAGTTCTCGTCTAACCACTTTTAAACCAGCCAAATAAATTTATTATTGGTAATGTGGAAGCACTCTTTAAAATCAATGAACATGGCTGCAGGAAGATGAAAGATGTTAAATTTTAGAACACTTCTGGAGGAGAACCCATGTACGTGATTGTCGAAATACGTACTCAAATTTCCATATCTTCACTTCTGGGGAGAAAAAAATCTGTACGCCTATACTGAATAAAGATGAAGGTAGTACAGCATAGCGTGCGTCTAGTAAGTGTTATTTTGTTACTTTTCGTGGGACTGTAGGTACATGCAGAATCATCAAAGGAGAGGTGGCCTTAACTCAAATACAGAAAAGGTTGAAACTTATTAAAAACCATCTTATTAAGGGTTTGAATGAAAATTTCACCTCAGTTTTGGAACATATATTTAGCATTCAAAGAATTATATCCCTGTATCCTCATACTGAAATTGTTATTACGAGCGATTTCAATATACACAATTCTGGGTGGCTTCGACATTCAGGACAGACAACGCCCGAAGGACGGTGTGTTGAGATCTTCGCTGCGAAGAACAGCTTGTAAATGAACCCACGCGAATACCAGACGTTGATAGCCATACCGCCAACACCATGGACTTGTTTTTAACCTCTCAAATTGATAAGTGCACCGTCGATGTGCTCTCCCTCTAGGCTCGTGAGACATTGTGTCATATCAGCTAATTTCTCGTATACCGACCACACAGTTAGAGAAAAATTCCTAAAAGAACCGTACGGCAATAAGAAAAACCCAATTGAAGCGGACCTAACACATTCTTTAGGAATGTTATGTTTCCTCGATAACGACGTGGATGCCGCTGCTGATATGATCACAGCCACTATTCTCTACGGAATGAGATCCTTTATCCCTCATCGGATGAAGAGTATCAGACCAAAAGAAAAGGCATGGTACGACTCGAGCTGTAAAGAGGCTGTCAGGGTTAGAGAAGTGTTTTTTCGGTCCTACAAGACCAATCCGACAGAGGAAAACCGAAAAAAATTAAAACCAGCCAGGAATGACTGCAACGTCTTTCTCAAGAATGTGAAAATCATCAGAAATTCTGCCTCATCCTCCATCCCAACGCTCATTTACAATGACATTCCAGCTGTCAGATCTTTGGACAAGGCTTCACATTTTGCGGCCAGCTCAACATTCCCGGATTGTGCTCTGTTTCCACCTACACTTGAGTGCGTCGAATCTGCAATGGAACGAATCCCCACTCGTGTAGTAGCAAGAGTACTTAAAGATCTCAACATACATAAATCAGCTGGTCCAGACGGTATATCTCCCCTTCTTCTGAAGAGGTGTTCTTCCACGCTGGCAAAACCACTGCGTAAGCTTTTTCATCAATCCTACTGTTTAAGAGTCTTTCCGAGCAGATGGAAAACAGCATTTGTCCAGCCCGTCCCTAAAAAAAGGCGAATCTTCTTCTCTCTCCTCCTACAGACACATTCCACTTACGTCCCTTCTCCCAAGGTCATGGAAACGCTGATAAATTGTCAGCTCATGAAATGACCGGCAGCACGGTTTTCGTAGCAACAGGTCCACTGGTGATTTGATGGCATGTCTCACCGAAAAGTGGAACCAATGCCTACATCAATCTGTAGAAAGCAAGATAGTTACACTTGATATTTCTAAGGCATTTGACACCAAGCTCTTTTGTCGAAAATAGGTTCGTTTGGGATCGACGACACTCTTCTTCAATGGATTAGAAACTACCTTTTGGAACATTCAATTCAAGTTGTCTTGGATGGTTTCGAGTCTGATATTCACAAAATAAATGCTGTGTGCCCCATGGCTTCGTTCTGTCTCCGACACTCTTTTTAATTCTCATCAATGATCTCTAGTCTGCCACTTCTAATCCAATATATTCCTTTGCTGACGACAGTACTCTCTGCTTTTCATATTCGTTTCCGGACTCACGTCCCTGCTCTTCGGCTGTAGAACGAGAACGGTAGCGTGTGTTAAGCTCATTAAATTCCGATATTAACAGTATAACCAATTGGGGAACTATCAACAGAGTGGAATTTAATGCTTGCAAAACACAATGCTGTCTGCTGTCGTTAAACCGAAATTTAAATAGGCTGCCATTATCCATGAATGGAACTTACATCTTCGAAACCGAAAAACTTTCCATTCTCGGTACGTGTGCCAATGACAACTTACGTTGGAATGACCACATATTCGATGTCGCCAAAAATGCTGCGAAACGTCTAGGGCTTTTCAAACGATGTAAGAAATACTTTTCCTTTCTTATCTGGCCTCAATACATAAGGCATTCAACCGCCCAAAATTGGAATACAATACTCACATCTGATCAGGTGCTCCTAAAACATCTCTGCATCTGCTAGATAGGATTCAAAACCGTGCGATACAACTTATAGCTGATACCAATATCACTCAGGCAATGGACACCCTCGAACGCCGACGAAATATCTCGTGTCTCACTTTGTTTTTCCGCCATTTCCACCACCAGTGCTCCATAGAAATTGCCAGTAGCATTCCGCCTCTTCAAACCTTTAACCGTAACACACGTCTCGCTATAAATTCTCATCAGTATACCCTCAATCCCACTTTCGGACGTACTCTGAAATATCGTGATTCGTTCCTAAACCGTACAACTCGCTTGTGGGATGCCCTGCCGAGCTCTCTGTTTTCTAGTCATTATAACTTTCAGACATATAAGACCAACGTACATCGGTACCTATCATTCTTTCCACCCTAAATTTCCTTCGCCCGCGCTGTGTACAAACATTTTAAGGATACCTTAACACCTTTAGCGCGCGCTAGTTTCTAAAAACAAAAACACTTTAATTCCTAGGAAAAATAAAATGGACTGCCTCGAAAGTAGAGATCCATCGGAACTACTAACATCAGACACTCTACGAATCTGAAAATTTTAAATATTGTGCCGCTGAATAGCTGAATAAACACCATTGAGTATATGTATATCGAATGTATGTTAGAGCTAAAGATTCCTCAAACGATTCGACGAAGAATAAAATAGTCGCAGGAAGCCCTCTTTGATCCTCTAGGATCCAAACGTGTGAAGAAAACTTGTAGCCTCTTTATAGAGATGCGTAAAGTACTAAATACCCTTGCCCGCGTTACTTCTTTTGAAATTAACATATTCTTGCCTCTCATAAAAACAGCTGCATTACCCGGATCATTGCTCCATTAGTTCGAACCACAATGTCATCTATTCCGACTTTCAGATGACGATTTCTATATTATCTTTCTTTCTTTACAACCTCTACCAAAAAAAAATCAAACTTTTAGGTATAAACGCCTGCGCACCACATTCCTTAAAGGCATTCACCCCCACCGACTTCAGCTTGCATCTGACAAAAAACGAAAAATTCCATTTAAATCGCTAAATTCATCTGAAATACAAAACATGTCACCAATATCACTACAACAGGTTCGCCACATTTTCTAATTTCATTAAAATATTCAGTGTTCGAGTAAAAACCCAATAAAAACGCAAACTTACGATCTAACGTTTTAATTAATTCATCTGCGCAGCCATACGAATATGATAGCGAGACAAGACAAGGCAAGGCGAGCCGATTATTAAATATGCATGACCCTCTCCAAACGACAACTAGATACTCGTATAGTATCTGCATCTCTGTTATAATAACAAACCGTTAAAAATTAGCAAAATAGCTGTTCCAAGCGAAAGTTCAAATGATCAGAGGATTTTGAGATTTTTTTTATTCCCCCTTCTTCTGTTTTTGAATTTAGCTGAAGCCAAAACGCTTGTCATTTCCAGTCGAGTTGTCTGAGTAATTTGTGATGACTCGAAGCAAAATGCTGCCCGGGCTTCAGATGAAGCGTTTGTAGTCTTGTCGGGGATACGACTACTCGTATATTCGCTGGCTGACTGACTGAATCGCAACTATGCCCAATGTGTACGTAGCTGCTGTCTCGTAACATCAAATAAAGTATCCATAAAAATATCTGAAATTGCCAATTAAACGATGCCATTAAGGCTGCGGGGCACTTTGCATTTCGCATCTTTTTATTGAAATTAAGCAATTCAGCGTAATTTAGCAACACTTTGGGTAAATAAATTTCTCATTTCGTATTTCCATTTCAAACCATTTCAATTTCGTGTGTGTGATTTGGATTCGTTTTGGTTTTGCCTTTGCCTTTGCCTTTGCCTTTGCCTTTACCTTTCGGGTTTAGTTTCTTTTTGACGAGGATCTTTGACTGTTTTGGGATACTTTTTTTAACAATTTTTTTTCCCCTCTGTGGAACTGCTTGGTTTCAATTTCGTTTTCGATCGGCGGCAACTTCTGCTTTCAATTCACTGAGGGTAATTTACAGCTCCATATTTGCTCACCTCCCAGGTGAGCTGGATTTTTGTGTTGTGAATCGAATTACGAAATGATTCGACTGACCGACTTTGACCAGCACGAAGAAATGAAATCAAATTAAATTGAACGACCATAAGCGGATCTGTTTTGAATTTTTTCGAATTTAGATGTAGGGTACGGACACGAATACGAATCTGTGATATGTTATTACCATATCGGGGATATGATGATGTTTATTGACCCACATCATGGGAAATGGTGATATAACTTTTGTATTGAATACGAATCAGTAGCAATAGATGGATTATGCGATAATCGTTACCCATCACAAATGTATCTCATGGCTTATGGGAGTGAATTTAATTAACTTGAGTTGAAGGTCAAAATGGTTTGATTAGAGACTTTACGTATTCTTTGAATCACAACACCAAATAACAAGAGTAAAATCGGGCCAATCACATCAACACAATTCTTAAAGGAACCTGTTCCTTTAAAAGCCTTCTTAAGGAACGATGTGACACATATACTACAGTAATGTTTTGAAAATATCGAAAAGTTGCACACAGCACTCAAAGACCTCGTCTTCGATTAGGAATTTATAACTTATTTACTTTACAAATAAAAAGTAAAAGCTAAGCTAGAAGACTGTTGCCGCAATATGAGAGCAGAATATTCGTGAAAATATCATGCATCGCTTTACTCTTTAAGAACGAAGAATAATCCTTTCAATGTTTTTGGAAAATATGCATTCGGAAGTGGTTTTGCTTTCAGTTGAATTCAGTTGTATATAGCATAGTCATGTCGCGCCAACTGAGCAAATACTTCATCGTTAAACCTCCCGAATCGTGGACATTAGCTCTACACGCCGCAGTAGCGAACATAGTCGTCCCTGCGATTGCCATTCAGGGAGGAATATCAATCCAATCCTCAAAACATCAACCAGACGACGGGGAGGTAATCAGTATCAAAAGACGGGGAGGTATCAGTATCAAATTGATAAAAGATATCATTTTCATTAAAAACGATCTTGACGGACAAGGTGACTTTTTACCTAAGTACACGTATACATAAATAAGTAAAATTGGCTTGGGCCGGAAGATCTATGTGGAATACACGAAGGGCCATTGAGTCCCTATTGAATTTCCGGAAGCAAGGTATTTAGCCCATATTTTTCCAACAACGGAAACAATGCTATTTTGACCGATACGGTGCTTGCGTTAGCAGGCATGACCCTGTAGAAATCTCTTAATCTCCTGTTTTTACGACGGCCTTAGCCCGCAAAATAATACATTCTCTAGACCACTTTCTTTTGAATTTTGGTTTTTGAAGACCTGGTGTTTTTACGAAATAGCCACAGACCGTGGTGGCCCAAAAGGAAAATTTCGGCAAGATATGAAGAATCTATGGCTGTAGATTTGAGGAAAATGGTGGAAAATGATGTGAAGCAACTTTGATTGTGCATCAACTCTTGGTGCGGCCACCTGCCTGATATCTTTTCGAATTAATGGTAAAAATTAAATTAGTAAAATAAATCAACCAGCAAAATCAATTTACAAACAAAATAACTGTCTTAGAAGATGCTCTTTTTTCCGACTTCATACTATATCCTGCTGCTTCTGATTTATCACCAAATCACAGTGTGGCATTCACGCAGTCGTGCGTTTGAGAGGCTTTCTGCCGACTTCGAAAATTTGCATCACCAAATATTGCTGCAGCCGCTCTGGCGTTGGTAGGCTATGAATAAGCCTTCTTATTCAAACCAATATTAATTTCGGTGTTGTGTTCTTAAATAATGAACGTTTCGAAAAAAAAAATGTGAGTATGTTCGATTTAGAGAATATGCAGGATTTTGTGGACTTCACGTTATTTGCTCTATTGGGATATGCTGTACACGAAGATAACGATGGATCGGATAACTCAATTTGGCTTGGGACGTGTAAGGATTCTGTGCCCTAAATTACGTACGGATCCAAAAGCGAAATTCAAAATAGTTTTTTTTTTTTATTGAAACCTTTCAATTATTACGTACGTTGGTTGAACTATCGCTGGAGAAGGCAATATCACCCATAGCAACATTGTTTGCGGGTTTGTTGAAAGCACTTGAATGGATACAGATATGTATTTATATAAAATTACATTATTATCTCATCGAGTTTTAAAACAAGTCTTGCCACCGATTTTTCGAATAATCATAGAAGTCAGCGTATTTATCTCCAACTTCTGAAGCAAATTGGAAAGAAATTACAAGATATTTCAACAATTTCAAAGCACATAAATACCCATTGTAACCGAACCCTGGCTCCGAATCCCTTTATTATTAAGGCCAATATTCAATTCATTTTCTTGCTGCATGTAACGCCAATGCGATGTTGAAACATTCGTGAAATCTTCTATTGGGAGAAAACTTTTGAAGGGCAAGTTAAACTTCCCATTGCCTACAATACTTACAAACTCTATTAATTGATTGGTGATGCAGCATTTCCACTGAACACGTACTTAATGTGGCACTATCCAGGTAGTCTTTTAGACGACGAAAAATAAAATTCAACTTCAATAAGTGCTTATCACGCGAGTGATAAACGAGTGAATAGGAATGCATTTAGCATCTTTGTGGCGGGATGGCATATTCTGCAGACAACGCTGAATATAGTAAGGGCATCCGTTGTTTTGCACAATTTTGTAAAACTAAATGATTCAGCTTACTATTCGAAAGAATACGTCGATATTTACGACGAGAATGACGAAATTGTTATGGCTAGAGGGAACGGAGTCCCTTCCTAGAATTAGATCCATTGGTCCCAAGTTCTCTACCAGACAAGCATCTAGTATGAGAGACCGGCTGAAAAATTAACAATAAAATTTAAAAAGAAATGTTTTTTTACTTCCTCATTTACAAACAACAAAATTTTTCCTTAGAGACGAATCTTTCTTTCATCTGGAAGAATTCTCATTTTTTGCGCTCTCATCTTCATCTATCATCGCTGAAGTGCTGCGAAAATGTTTGGTGCAGGTTTCCAGAGAACTCATTGACGAGGAATTCCCCTGATCGAGCTCTTTCGCTCTTTTTTGTGGACACGGGCGTTATGGATGGGTATCATATATATGGTTCTCAGGTACCTTGCTGTGATCAACTGCTTTCATTAAATAAGAGAGACACTTCACGGATACCAATTGCCTAGGGGGAAATTATATTGTAATATGTTATGGAGTCATAAAATTAGTACATATCTACTTTCGGTTTCATTTCATCAGATAAAAACTCCAATAATGGGTAAAGATCCCACACGTCCACCGCGACAGCACCGCTGCCAGAAGACTGTTAACGTTTTTGTTTCCTCCCTCATAAATCGATCTCGAGGGCTATTCCATCATTTTGTGTATTCTTTAACTGTTAAATACAGATGTGGACATAACTCACTTGGTTTATTCAGCTCCTCTGAAATCTTAGCCCATGATAAATTTCACTTTATAATTTTCTTGTAACTTCGCGACTTGTTATATAAGAAATCATGTTCTCTCACATGACATATTAAGTTTTCCTCAAACGGATCCATTTGAAAATGTAACTCCACATGAAAAAGAAAATAAAGAAATGCCAAAACAGCTGTGTGTGACTTGCCAAATGTACAACGTAATAGAAAGCAGCTTTTCTAGGGCATTTAGATGGTGCTTATGAAAAAACGATCCATCGCTCGAGGTTATATTAGGTGTTACCTCTTAACAGCCCATTTTATTTTATTCGATCTGTCACCGCGGGACCGCGAGAACCGCACCAGGTGATTTGGCTTTTATGCAGATCATTTCCTCTATGAACAGACGAAATATTGTGTTTTCTGCTTTTTGTCATTCAAAACTGCGATGAAAAAATAGTTAGAGTCAATGTTTGCTGTCCTAAAGATATGCACATTCAAAGTACTAAATGAGATACTTGAACTTATTTGTAGTCGATCCTTTTTTTGTCCATTCGATCATCTTTATTTAGCCAACTTGCTATGTGTATCCGCAGTCTCGGAAATCTAGTTCTACCTGTCATGATATTACTAACTAGTATTTGCCAGTACAACGTGTATCTTATCAGTTCTTCTTACTGTGCAGCATTCACTGAAAATATAAGAAATAAATATGTACGATTAATCGAGAAATAAGCAGCTGACATGAATTCTCATAAAATACATTTCAACGCCACAATGTAGAAATCAATTTACTTTTTTATTAAAATGAATTAAGAAAGAGCACATCTGTGTCTCTGGTTACAAATCCAAAATAACATAAAGTTGCAGCTTAATCATTGCGATGGAGATATGAGTTGATAATACAAAAAAAAACTTGAAATATTCCGACAAAGTTTTCGATTGTAAGTATTTTACAATACATATGTACGAGTATGATAAGGATGCAGCATAACTCGTGGTGTTCGCACTTTTATCAGTAAATTTGATTCAAAGGCATATTGCCGCCTTCAACAACTTCATTTACGAGTACATTTGTTATCACAGTCGTGATGACTCACATTTAAATATTTCATGTTTAGCTTGTAATGAACTTTCTTAGGCATTGAACTTCAGTATGGGTAGTCTAGAGAAACGTTTCTATGTATATACATAAGTACATACATACATGCCAAAAAGTTCCCGGAATTTAGTCTGAAAATTAAAACTACAAGTTTATTCATCTAAATCCATATTGTCCCCTTCTAAGTATTCCCATCGACTGCAACACACTTATGCCAGCGCTGGATCCAATCCTCGAAACTTTTTTTATATTCGGTTTTCGGTTTGTCGATCAGTGCTTCCTGCGATTTTCCAATTACTTCCTCTAGGCTGCTGAAACGCGTTCCCCGTAGTGGTTTTTTAACTCGATTGAACAGAAAGAAGGTATTTGTTGCATTTTTCGTCAAAAAATTACGAATAATGATGGCACTGTGCGACGGTGCGTTATCATGGTGCAAAATCCACGAGTTTTCTGCCCACAATTCTGGTCTCTTTCGGCGAATTGCTTCACGCAAACGTATCATAACACCCAAATACTCGTAATACTCTTTGTTTACTGTCTGGCCTTCTGGCAAAAATTCATGATGCACTACACCGCGGCCGTTGTAACCCATGAAAACCGTGAGCATTGGCTTCTTTTTTGACAGAAAACGACGTGGTTTTCTTGGTCTCGGCTCTTTGGTGAACGCCATTCACTTGCCTGATGTCTGGATTGCGTGTCGTACTAATAAATCCACGGCCACGTCTCGTCTCCAGTAATGATCCTTTTGATGAATGTGGGATCAGTATCTTTTTTGCATGAAATTGAGGTCTTTTGCCACCAACTTTGCTGCTACACGACGGAAACCCAAATCATTAACCAAAATGTCTTGGACGGATCCATAAGCAATGTTCAAGTCCTCCGTTATCTCTCTGATGGTTAATTTGCTGTTATTCACCAACATTACTTTTACTTCATCAATGTTTTCGTCGGTTTTCGATGTCGATGGTCTGCCACTGCGTTCATCACCTTCGATTGACTCACGACCACTTTTGAACCGCTCGTGCCACTGGTAAACGACCGTTTTCTTTAGAGAATCATTGCCGAAACACTTTTCCAACATTTCCAACGTTCGCGCACCATTAAATCTTTTTTTTACGCCAAATTTAATACTCGTACAAGTTCGTTGTTGCAAATTTACATCCATTTGTAAAATCGTAAAAAATCGCCAACACACACAGAGATAGATATACTCTTGGCTACGTAACTTTTGCAAATGTCAAGTTATGACACAAAGATTTAGAAGGAATATCAACAACAGATTTGCCAACTTAACAAAAAAAAAAAAAAAAAAAAACTCAAGTCGGAACAATGGGAGCGCCACACGGGAGCGATACACGGAACTTTTTCATCAAGGTGGTATGGGTCGCCAGTACATGATGCTATAGATCCTTGACACCAATAGAAAAGAAAGTGTCAATAATATTAATTGAATCACAGTTCTTCTATTGCTGCATATTGTGTTTTTGATAATGTTTCCGGAACCTCTGGTTGCTCATTTTGCATATACTAGTCTCTTGATATAATTAGTAAAATTCGCAGTTATGTATTCCACTTTCTTCGTTCTTTCCACAAATAAAGAAAGTCATTAAGTAAATCCCTGCTTTCCCGCTTTTCACCTAAAAATCATTGTTATTTATAAGTATAGCAAGGCTAGAGACTTGAGAATCTTCGAATAAGGTGAAGTGGGGTAGAAGGATGTTTGGGCTCAATGATTACTACTCCACTATGTGGGGATCCAATATGATACTATATATATATGTACATATGTGCATACATGTATAGGCTCTTTTCTCCGAATTTGAAATAATCATCACAGATTAAAGTATTGTCATACTTGTACGGTTTGGAAACTACAAAAAGTGTCAAACTCTTCCACATGCTATATTGATCCACAATGTTTGAAATCTAAATAATCCATAAAGAATATAAATTAAAAAAAAGATATTCCGATATTTGTTTAAAATACTGTAGTCTGCTTGTGAATCTGATTAACACTGTACAATAAGTATACTAGAGCAACACTGACCTAGAGTTTGGTTAAAACAGCCCAAGCAAAGTGATGGCAATTGTGATCATGGCTCCGACTTCAAATATACCCAGTATATTCGTAAATACTTTTAGATCGTAAGCTAAATCAGAAGAAGTAATTCATAAAGATTAGAGCCCCAGCACGCTATGGTGCTGATTATGATTATGATTATGCGAAAAAAAATTCAGAAGGTCGATGAAAGAGAATCCAGAAGCTCTCCTTGTTCGTTGTCGAGCGTAGAACCAAGATTTTTTCTGATTCTTTCTAGAAAAATATTTTTAAGATAAAAACCTCACTCCTTTTTGGAACTTTCCATACGCTTTTGGCAGACGTTGCCACGACCCAAAGCACTAATTCCAACTCAGAACACTCTGTTCTTGCAACCAAGTTCCAAACGCGAAAAATCTGCACTACATATAAAAATTTCGATATCATCGTAAAGCGATACAGATAGAAGAGGATTGAGGAAGAACGGGGTTTCAGTGGGAAAAGAGCACGTTGATTGGTGTCAGGAACAGGACCATTATACATATTGTTTATATGGATAAGTGTCATTTATGATTCGAAAACCAAGCTCTCCACCGATAAAGACGAAAAAGATAAGCAGCGAAACAATTTTGTACTATTAATTTCCAACAACTGCAGCAAGTCTGCCTCTCAAAAAGATGACTTGAACAATTTAGGCACTGCCGATGGTCTTGAGCCATTTCCTAGATGAAATACAACAGTCTCTTTTTTATTTTTATTTTTAAGAACTTAACACTCAAGAAGGTACGACTACTCTTAAAATGGAAAAAGAGAAGAAAGATCTGTAGCTATTTCGTTCCATGGGTGAAATACAACTTTTAATGGTGAGACTAAATTACTAGTGTAATTGCACTTGCTGTTGTTTAGTTGCCTGAATAAAAGGAAAGTCTTTCGGGTGCGGTTGGGATTGAATGCCGAATAGTATAGCCACGACGCACACATTTCTTCTGCTTTAGGTGGTCGCACTCTGGTGCAAATAATCTGGTGACAGAATTGTTCACAAGCATGCACTGTGAACCTGAACCATAAGAAAGGTCATCAATTATCCCCAATAACTGGAGCTAACGCTTTATAATCCCTGGCATCTTTTCTTAAATTTTACTTGTAAAGTTATGCTCAACAATATAATAAGAGATGATATGGATGCCCTACGTCTCCAATCTGTATTCCTGCTAAACACGTCTGACTAGGAAGGATGATAGTAACTAGCAACATAGATGCGGTAAAAATTGGCATGAAAAATTCCGAGTCACGCGACTTTACGTTTTACATAGTAAACCGTCAGCTGTGGTGGCTATCTCCGTTTGAGGGGTAAAAAATAAGAGGAATGTATATTATATTCACAAAGACTTCAAAACAAATATAATCATGTTTAAGCTAATAGGGACCTGACCGCCGAGTTCCTACTAGCGCCATCACTCACAGCGCCAACAAACCGGTTGTTGACACTACAAGCATTTTTTTATTTAGGGGTACTTGAAGGAGACTGTAGATATTCCAGAACGAGACTAATCTTTTTTTTCGTTTACTACTCAAACCATTTTCTTACACAGACTGTGAAAAATATCGCAGAACATTCATAGAGAAAAGTAAAGAATATTTAAAGATCCCAGTTAGCATCCCTATGATAGCAGGCCGACAAACGATCACTGCAATTGCCACTGAGCAATGGGTATCAAACTCAAAAGATCTCTATTTTAAATTTTGAAGCAAAATTAAATATTTAAATGGGCATAACTCCATATTTACACCTGTGATTCAGCAATATTCGGAGACGGTATCAGGGTGCCGCATACCTCACCACAATTAAAAACAAATCTTAAATATGTCAATTTGTCAAAATATTTAACAAATTTTGAACAATCCCTTCTTCTGCGGTTCTGATGAATTCTTGGTAGAATACATCAGCCTTTGTGTAGACCGAATTTGTGACTAATTTTAAATGATTCACCGCCATCACGCGTGGTGACACCGGAAACCAATTGATTTGTAACTTGCTCAATTTTTTTGCTTCAACTAACGAAATGTTAGGCAGAAAACAAGAGATTTTGAAGTTTACCAAAAAAATCGTATGTCCTGTTAGGCAAAATACTACCCACTATATCACGTGAATTTATGCCTCCAACAATGGACGTCGACAACGTCCTAGCGTATTCCAAACTAAGGCAAATAAACACTAGAAATTATGTGACAGTATTTTTAATTTCAAAAAAAAAATAGTCCTTCTTAGTCGCTATTGGTGCCGCAACCATTTTTATACATTCTATTTATCATCTACACCCTATGACCAAGTCCGGGCATACACAAAATAAAGATGAAACAAACAACAACAAAGAATCAACCATACCAGCAGCGCCAAACCCATCTTACACACGCAGACCACGCACAATTCTCGCGGCGACGTCATAATTCACCTGAAAAATTCCTGATTAACCACCATTTTAACAATTTATCTCCGCGCCGCCTGCAGTGTACGAACAGATTTACGACTTGTCGCCTCATGCAAAGCAGGAAAATCAAAAGTAAAAAAAAAATATACCTGTACAAAATCCGCACAACACGACGCGCGAATTTAATATCCGTGTCCGTGCACCATGAAAACAAATACAAAAAAAAGGAAAAATAACCGCTGAACCGCCACACAACGACAACAGCCACAGTACAACGATATCCAACGATGAAAAAAAAATTGCAATCCCCGAAGTGGGCGTAAGTTATCGCCAGTAGGCGCATACGTTATATCCAATGTCTTACTTAAATGTGTCGTCTGTCCACTCAGGCCAACTGAAACGATTCCGAAGGATCTTTTTTTTTCGCTCCGTTTAAACAGAGATGTTTTCTTATTTTGAAGCAACAAATCTACAATTTACGTCTCACTGCAGATAAATTTTTGTCCAAGGAAAAATCTCCTCCTGCCACCACCCAAAGAAAAAAACATACTTTTCAGAGTACAGAGACGTTTGGATTTAAAGCACTCAGACCCACATGGTGTCCATTTATTGACACTGCTTTATTCTATTCGTACAAATGCACGAGTATCTATGTATACATTATACATATCTATGGTGTACCCGAGCAACTTTGTATTTTAATCGGTACACATAAATGTCCAACTTATGTTCGGTAAAATGTAGCCCCAAAATTTTCTTCTCTTACTTCGTAGATCTTTCAGATTTTTCTTACCCGGTGGCATTCTCTACCAAATACTCACATCCGTACTCATATATCGAGCATCTATGCTGAAAGATGCGCCAGAAGAAGAAAATGCATTGACGGCAGCTGCTGGTATCCGTATATATGTTAGGATACGGACGACGATTGCCGACGAGACATAATTCTGGCCTCGCTGAGAGGATGCGCATAGAAATGAGAAAATTATTGGTTTCAAGACAACACCTTGACAATCAGATGAAGTGCAAGAAATGCTCAACGGGACAGTAACGAGTGACGTTGGCACAGAAATGCGATTGACCGAACCATCTGTAAGGCAGTCTGACTAAGGCGAAATTATAAAAGTTTAACCAACCGGTTAAATGACCAAAAGGAATTTTACTCTCGGCTCTGATGAGGTAGTAAATTTGCATCTAGCAGTATAAGATTTTTTTTTGACTACATTAAGAGGATATTTTAATTAATTTTAAAATAAACAAAAGATACGATAAATTTGTTGACATTTTAATGTCACATTCAGTCTTTTTGATGAGTCGCTTGAAATTCTTCAGAGAGTCATTGGATTCTCAATTAGAGGTGATTGCGATGACGAGCTTACCCGGAAGTCAAGACACAGAGAGGAATGGAACTGGAAATGACAGTCTTTTTTCTTCTTCAGTCACATGGCAGTTTTAAAGGGATTTTCTGTTTGGCTCCCCGGGTCCCTTAACCAAGCGTACCATTCAAATTCTAAGGTTTAATATACTAAGGTTTAATATTCTAAGGTTTAATAATTCTATTGTCGGAGACAATTGTATGCAAAGGGCTTTACCTTGCTAATGGATTTTTATTTTATTTTACATCGACAATTAATAGTGATGGTAAAAAGAAACAATGTTTAGTAGATTAAATATTATCATCTATAACAAGATTTGTTAGACACATAATGATTATATATGCCCTCGATCGACCTGAAGGCGGTTAGCTAAAGGCCGGGCCAACTGGAGAGGGTGCACTATTTTAGCACTTTATATAGCTCGATTGGGGCTATATTATACTATTTATTCACTCTCCAAAGAACAAAGTATCAGGCAACGTGATGACTTTTCTCCCAAAATTGCAAAAATTGCTTAGCTGCTTGTTATCAACCAGCTCAGCACTGAATTATTTAATCATGATTGATTTATATCCAAATATCTTTAAAAATATGAGTAACTTGTTTATAATTCAGAGGCAAGTAACTCCCGCGATGAAGTTTAGGTATATTATGGATCCTCAAAATTGTTAGGCAGTTTAACTAGAAACGAAAAACTAATAAGCTTTACGTGCCGTAAACACAACACATAATAAAAATGTTTTATAGAATACGGATAACTAAATGAGTATTTAGTTTAGAGCTATCCCATATATATATGACCGTGGGATATCAATGTCAGTACCAACCTACTTACGAGTATTTTATGGATATGCTCAGTTGAGAAGAAACATATATGTATTTATTTACGCTTGAAACCTATTTCTTTAGGAAATACTTAATTTATGTAATCCCCCGTGGAGAATGAGGCCTTCACGCTATCTTGTTAGATTTCTTGCAAGATACTTCAGCTCTCTTCATCGCATTATTCACTTTATAGCTAGATAATAGCGTATGTTGATATTATTGTCTTCGTGTTTTAAAGTATAGTTTTGTGCCATTTTATTTGCCATGTAATAATATCGGTATATATATTCCTAACCCGTTTTCAGCAACCGCAACTACCCGATCACTATAAGCAACCAATTCATCTCTAAGTTACGTTACAATTCTTTTCCCTAAAACCTTAAAAAATTTAAAAAATAATTGTTGGTTGTCAGGGGCAAACTAGAAATCAACTAAGGTCAGTTCAACTAAGTTACCGTTACAAAAGGTATTCAATTTTAACTACAACTAAATTAATTCAATATATATTTAGTTTTAGAAACAATTAATGCCGAATTAATTTAGTTGTAGTGATTAATTATGTATGATGGGAAATTGCATAAGTTTCGGCATACTGAAGTGATTGAGTTGACATTTGTTCAACTGTAAAGGTGGATGTGTAAAGTGCGATAGCCTATTTCATAAATGAGAAATAATAATATATACACAGTATACTTGCAGCATATTTGTTGGATTTTAATCCTTAAAGGATATTTTATTTCAAAAAAATTAAAAACTGAGTAGGTCCTAGCTCTAAAGCCCACACATACTCGTAATAATAGCAAAGCTTACGAGGGGCATTCAATATATTCTCGGTATCGATATGAAGGAAAACACGAATTCAATTTAAATTGTTTTTATTTTTCAATATGATCTCCCCTAACATCAATGCATTTGTTACATCTTGAGATAAGCTTTTTTAAACCCTCAAAATAATAAATTTCCTCTTTCTCTGCAAAATACCGACTTGAGTTCTTCATCATCCGAAAATCTTTTTCCACGAAGACATTTTTTCAAATCCGGAAACAGGAAATAATCACTAGGGGCAAGGTCTGGACTATAGGGTGGGTGTTGGATTTCTTCGAAACCACAATCTCGCGCAGCAGCCTTGGAAACTCGCGCCGTGTGAACAGGAGCGTTGTCATGAAGAAGCAACACACCCGCTGCGAGTTTACCCCGTCTTTCCTTTTTAATTTCCTCCCGCAAATTATGCAAAGTGGAAGCGTAGGATGTGGCGTTGATGGTTTCACCTTTTTTTTGTACTCAATGAGCAAGATTCCCTTTGAGTCCCAAAAAAAAATGTGGCCATGAGCTTCCCGGCAGACGGAGTGACTTTGAACTTCTTCGGGGGGTCTGTTCCTTTTTTATGCCACTGCATGGACTCTTGTTTGCTTTCAGGGTCATAGTGGTGGACCCATGTTTCGTCCCCAGTAACAATTCGATCCATAACACCGTCCGCGTTCTCACTACACATCTCCAAAAGCTCTCTACAGCATGCGATTCTCACTTTTTTCTGAGGCGCTGTGAACATTCGTGGCACCCACCTTGCACTGACCTTTGAAAGGTTAAGATGGTCATGAAGAATGGTGTGAATGGTACCAATTGAAAGCTTGGTGATCTCTGCCATCATTTTCACCTTTATTCGGGCATCCTCAAGAACAAGTTTTTCGACTTCTTTGATGCTTTCTCCCGTACAAGCAGTAGCCGGGGCGCCGGAGCGGGGGTCGTCCTCAATGCTCTCTCTGCCTCTCTTGAACTCACTTGACCACTTTTGCACAGTTGATAATGAAGGTGCGGAACCCTGGTAAACAGCCACCATCTCTTCATGAATAGTTTTTTGACTTTTTCCTTGCTTAGTGAGAAATTTAATTACAGCGCGATGCTCAATTTTCACCATCATCGTCTCGAAATTATGATTCTGTTTAACTAGAGATAAAACGCGAATTAATAATCACATTTATATGAAATTTTACATGATTCTAGAAATTCACTCGTACTTCTTATACTTAATTGATAAACTTAAGTAGATATGTCTTCATGTTTCGCCCTCAAATCAGCGATCTCAGAGCAAACGACTCGAAGATCTGCTTTTGCTGGTAGTTCCTTCACAAGCTCTCTATTCTTTTCATCTAGATTCAGTTATTGGATACTTATGCCGGTGATTGTTCCCATTTTCATGCTGCTAAAGTTTGGACTAGCAGTGAAGAGCTGCTCTGCAATAGAACTCTTTTTCTCTAACATGAGGTTATTCTTGAACTACTCGTATGTATCTTCAAATTATTTGAAACTCTTTGACTAGAGAAGGAGGAAATTAATTTTAAAAATATGTTTTCCAAGTATGAATTAAAACGGAATCACGCATAAAGTGTATGTGCAATTGAAAAAAACAGAAGTTCTTTAAGTTCTGGATATACAAAATAATACTCGTAAGTCCCATTTACCTAAACTGCAGCTAATGGGAAAGAGATTTCGACAGACTTACTGAGGTGTTGTTTAATTTAAAATCAACTGATAATAGTATACTTGTTGGAAGTTTCAATTGTTGGAGTAGCAGTTAAACCATTTCCGGATCACAGGGGCATACGCCTTAAAGTACTTGCTCCACAGTATGAAGAAAATACGAGGCCACTTAGCCTGAAAACACACCGGACCAGACAAAACGTTTTTTGTTGACTAATGAACGTACAATCCATTGATTGTTTTTTACTCGATGTGTTTCATGACTGGTTGTCGAAAATACTGTACATGGCTTTGCATACGACGAAAACTCACCAAATGCAACAAATATATTTCAAACCAGCGCTGTTGTCGATTATTGCACACTTTCCTATGGCGCAGCGCACACCGCATGGGACAAAAAAAAAAAATACAAGACGAATCAGAATCTCGTTGTTGATACCCGGAAAGTTGTTTTTTAGAAATAAAATTTCCTGACTGGAATTTATTTATTCGAGAGCTCTCGTTGGGAATTTGTGACGAGTTTCAAAATAAATAAGTCGCAAACTCAGTTTTGTGTTGAAATAAAAAACGTTTTGTCTGAACCGGCATGTTTTCAGCCTTAGTCTGTTATCGAAATTAATTTGGATGGATACCTAATATCCTTTTACAGTATCAGTTCAAGATGAATGTAGAAATCGCAATGTGGGAGGCTTCAAGTAATTAAAAGATCTATACCAATAAATACACCATCAATGAGAAACATTGTTTTCAAACAAAAGTGGTTTGATGGGGAGTGTTTGAGAGCAAGAGAAAAATCATTGACTTTTGAGGAAGTATAACAGAAGCATGTTTAAGTCTTTGTACGGCGATGAAGTATTTCAAACATCTCGGTAAGAGGAAGAAGATGGAGTATGAAGAAAAAAATATTGAAATTTTCCATCAATAGGTCGAAATTTTACGTAGAATTTTGGCAGGCAGTGGAATTTATAAAGGAATGGAAAATTCAATTGCCTTATACCTTACAAAGGGGACTATTAATAGAACACTTCAGTAACCTATTTAACGCTACAAAAAATTCACCAAAATTTCAGCATGAAACTGGTATGTGATACATTTTTAGACACACTGTTTTCTCCAAAAGAAGTTCTGATTCAAAAAAAAAATGGTAAAGCTCCAGGAGATGACCGAATCCCATTTGAATTTCATAAAGACTGTACCAGTGATTTCATATTAAAAATCACACTTGAATTCAACAGAATTTTTGAAACGTCTAATGTATCAAATTCTTTAAGAACACAATTAGCTTTCCACTTCATAAAAAAAGCTGACTATGGAGACTCGAGAAGTTATAGAGCCAGACCCGTTTTAAACACATCTGCAAAGGTATTTGGAGCGTTGCATTTTAAAACGTTTACTCAGGGGTTCAAAAATGCCAACATTTTACATGAATTTCAAACGTACTTTAGTAAACTGTTGATCAAATCTTTGTATTATCTAATATTGCAGAGCTAGACAAAAACTAGCACAAAATCTTGCATGCTTTTTTCGTTGATTTTCGAGCGGCATTCGATTCTATAGCACATGTAGGATTGTTTTATAAACTCTTTGGAATGGGAGTATCAAGGAAGGTCATATGAGAACAATGTACGAAGACAACATGGCATACGTATGTATCTATGGGAGGGAAACAGGATTGTATCCTCAATGCGTTGCTGTTTAGCCTTTTCTTAAACGACATAGCTTATTTTGTAGTAGGAGGAAGTGAAGTTTGCCTTTCAAGGATACCAGCAATAATGTATGCTGACGCCATTGTCCTCCTTGCTGATTCTGTTGATGGAATGCAATTAGTGATTAATGGGCTTTCAAAATATTATAAGTTACGCAATGTGTGTGTAAATCTAGAAAAGTCGGGGATGATGATTTATAGAAATGGTACTGGTAGATTTTCAAACAACGAAAAATTTATTTTTCATGGGGAATACATAGAAATAGTATGAGAATTCAAATTTTTAACAGTTCTAATCTGCGCTAATCTTAATATCAAAGAACATATTGAAACTAAACGTGCAATCTCTTCAGTTTGGGGGCGCTCCATAAGTAAAGTAAAATCTAACGCAACATCTATTCTTATATATGGAGCCCAGGTGTGGGGATTCTGCTCTTTCGGGGAAGTCGAAAAGTTTCTTCTCGCTGCTTTCTCAAAAGAATATTTCAATTTCCAAGTAGCACACCCAATTACGTGCTGCACTTAGAAACCAGAGTACCACCTTTATTTTTAGAAACATTAAGGCTAAATTTTCGGTATGTAATTAAAGTAAGGGCGATGGAACAAGAAAGGTTGCCCAAGTTAATACTCTCACGCGTAATATCAACCAGAGAACATATATTTAGATCTGGGTATAGTACCTGAAGATCAATGAGGATTTTGGACAAGTAAGCTTAATATGATATTGAAGGCAACTGCGAATATGTTGTATGCGAAATATGTGAACGAAGCAGGGAGCCCTCAATATAATCCTACTTTGAATTATGATCTACATGGTAATTCATATCTTTTAAACGCAACAACACAACAAATGTATTTAGTACAATCATAAAAATTAGAGGAGAGTTAATTACGCTGAACCATATTCCACATCGACCTGAACTTCCTATCTTATGCAAATATTGCAATATGAAAGTGAGAGAGAACGTGTACCTATTCTCAAGGAACACCGTAGCAGAATCTTCGGGACTAATGTACTGGACGAAGAAAGTACGAAAAATATTCTAAATAGCGACCAAGGATTGAATGTTTTATACGAATACACAAAACATCCGCTTGTATACAGACATCAAAAACAAACTATTCGGTGTGATTTTTAAATCATGTAGCACTCAGTAAAGAACATAAAAATGTCAACTTGGGAGACGGCCTAGCGGCCAAACCAATGTAGTCTTAAGACTAAATGCACAGTCTTGAGTTGCTTCTATCTGAAATAAAAGTCATTGCAACTAAACTACTGAAGTGATTCGTAACAGCTTAGAATTTCCTCGCATTGTAAACTATCTTTAATATCATATTTGAAATTGATATTTGCTTCTGCAATTTTCGCTGTCAATAGTGGCGTTTTTTCTAAGGCAGTGAACAGATAATTTTTGGTTTGTGCTCGTTCTTCATTACGACATTTCGACATATGAAAGTGTCGCTGCTGTTATGATTACAAACAATATCCGCATTGCTATGGAACCTTTGTTTCTACTAAATAAGACTGAAGAGAGTACAAGCTCCAACTCTGGTGTCGTTGCCTAAATTGATAGCGGAGCCTAGGTAAACAAAATCCTTAACCACCTCAAAGTTATATCTATCTATCCGAGACGTCTGTGTCCTTTCTTGTTGATAGCATAAGTTTAGTACCAGCAAATGTTATAGCACACGGTTTTTGGCCAGTAAAATGAAAACGAATGAAGATTTTTGAAAACTTTTTTTTTCTATTTATTGATATTGATATTGTAGAATAACTTATTCGAAATTGCCCCCAATCACTTTCCTGCAACTACGAAGTCACTCTGGCCTGTCATCGATTGCCGTTCGCACCTCATGCATTGAAAAAATTTTCGCTCCTCGGACAAGGGCGCGAAGCTCAGAGGGTGGTTTTTGAGCCATGTTTGAGTCGTTTTTGTGTTATGAGCTGGGGTGGAGTCTTGTTGAAAGGTTCACGGTTAATTTGCGAATAGTGTTTTATTGAGAGGCTAAACAATGTTCTCTAAAACGTTCATTTGATACACTTTCGCCTAGGTTTTGACACTTTCCTCGCAGAAATGGTGACAATTAGCTTGGTGACCGCCATAGGCGACTCCCCACCAAGTTGGGTGATGACCACGTTGACATTGAACTCTCGGAACGAGTTCAGACGTATGTCGTGATATTTCCGAGAAATGATTTTCTGCTTGCGCAGCGGATTTCAACGAAGATAACGTAACGGTACGATACACAAAATTTTGTGTGATTTTCAGAGGTCGCAATATCCAAAAGCTTTCGCCTTTTTTGTAGCCGCATTTTTGCAGGATAATTACAACACGATTTTCGATGGAGCCCTATTAAATAATTGCAAACAACTGACATCAACAACTTTTTATGCGGGAACTTTACATAAATGTCACTTGTCAAATTGCCGTCAGGTTGGAAAGGATGCCCTCATTGCCGTTAAAATCCATCTTCGCCGCATCTCGCGAAAGCGCCACTGACACAACGCTGCTTTCTTCCTGATATGTAAATATCATCGGCTTATTCGAGTAATTTGAAAAATTCTGCCTCTTGTATTGAGCGTGGGTTTTGCACTACTCTTTCAAGGATGAGCTATAGGATATGCCTGACCTAGGCTTGAACCAATAAACATGTTTAGTCCGAAGTTTTGGTTTCTAATGAGGTGTCATTATCAGAGTTAATACCGATGGTCATGGCTGTCTTATCTGAGTTTAATTAATATAGTGCGTCCCTTCTTGTTGGAATGATATGTACTATACATATATCATACTTCGATTTACCTTAATTCATAACTTAGATCATTTTTGCCGCTTCTTTTTTCAGCAGTCGCAACAGTGAAAGGTCTTTGCTTTCTGCTATGATATCAATATATTTCTCTCTTACTCGTAGCTGCACAGACTTTTGAATGATTACGCCCTTGGTAATGGCTTGTGAATTTAGACTATTTTCCAAAGTATAATGTTAAGAGGATGTTTACGAACTTAAGAAAACAGCGATCGTTCTTCCTTCCACACAATTCTAAAGGTTTTTTTCAAAAAAAATACGCATGGCCTTGTATAGGGTCCGCCATCTAACGTTTTTTTTTTTCAACTAGTACTTATTTCGTGAATGGTAACACTTAGCTCATGTCTGATTTGACAGATAATTAGTTTTATCCTTCCGCTGAACGAATATGGTTGTGTATACACTTCGCTAAGTGGGCCTGCGATCGACTTAGAGAAGATGCCGATTTTGCCAAAAAAATCATCTTTTCAGATGAAGCTCATTTTGATCTTGGCGGGTATGTAAACAAGCAAAATTGTCGCATTTGGGACACAGAAAACCCGCACGCATACATTGAAAAGCCGATACACCCAAAACGAGTCACTGTTTGGTGCGGATTTTGGTCCAGAGGCATAATTGGGCCATTTTTCTTCGAAAATGAGCAAGGAATGGCCGTTACAGTCAATGGTGATCGTTATCGGGCCATGTTGAACGAATTTTTGTTCACAAAAATTGAAGAGGAGGATATTGGCAACATTTGGTTTCAACAGGACGGCGCTACGTGCCACACAGCCGAAGCTACACTCCATGTTTTGCGCCCTGTTTTTGAAGATCGCATTATCAGCCGCAGAGCTGATGTCGTTTGGCCACCCCGGAGCTGCGATTTGACACCGTTGGACTATTATTTGTGGGGTGCCGTAAAAGATAAGTGTTACGCCGACAAGCCAGAGACAATTGACGCTTTAAAGGACAATATTCGTGAAGCCATTGGTGAAATACAGCTGCACACAATCGATAATGTGCTTAAAAATTGGACCGATCGTGTAGGCTACTGCATGGCCAGCCGAGGCAGCCATTTAAATGAAATTATTTTCCATTATTAACCGGAAGAATTGTACTTTAAAATAAAAGAAAAGAAATTTGAGAAAATATTCAGTAGTTTTTTTTATAGCAATTTCAAAAAAAAAACATTTTTGGCGGACCCTATATAAGTTGTCTTTTAAAATCATATGGTGAATATCGATCCGCAGTACTTGGGGTCCCTCTAGATTCTGCCGTAATATTGATAAACAATGGCCTCTTGTTGGCAAAGAAAAACAGCGCACTGATAAGACTCAATCAGATTGTTGGAAAATAGTTTCAGGCGTAAAGGACCTTGTATGCGATGTCAAAGTGACTGATATTTCTGTGTTTACTTTATTTTGGTCGGGTAAACATACAACTTCATAGGCGGGCTGTTTTACTATATGTGCTTTCCTGATCTCTTTCGAAAGTCAAACGTTTTGAGCGCGTGGTCCGTGAAACCCGTCAGATCAAATTGCGGAATTTGTGACTGCTCACGGTTCCGTTATCAGATGACTGCGATGCTCTATTATGAATATGAAGGTGAAGAGACAGTGTGCCAACTACACAGATTTTTCAACTAGCAACAAAGTTAGTTCACTTATGTCCGCTTCCAGCTGTGAAGTCGCGTAGGTCAAACCTTGCGATTGAACTACACTACTCATATATGCCTTTTTTTCTCTTTTAGTTTTGAAAATATCCAAAACTATTTTATATTAACGATTTCGTTCTCCGGTGTGGGCGTCAGTGCATGTCAGGCTGATACTTGTGAGTTTAGCGTTAGTTCGGACTGTTGCTCACCAGAATTCTTCTTGCAGCAGTATCCCGCTTATAAAAAATTCTCACCCAAATAGACACGCTTCGAAAAGATTGAGCATTTGTAATGGCTTTTCCCAAGCTCACAATTTTGCTCAGGAAGCTTTTTTTATAACATAACTAAGTTAAGGGAATAGGATACTGATTTATTGGTTGGATCAATGGTCAAATATTTGGTGAAATATACCCAAGTCTTTCGATCGACTGTTTTGTTTACCAACTTTGCCAGGATGACTAGCTCTATAAAACAAAAGTAACAAAGCCTGTATTGGAAGTTTCTGTTCTCCCAAAAATTGTTTAACCTATAAGAAATACGTAAATTCGTAGCTCTAAAGAACTGTTTCTAATATATTTTTTTAAACAAGGATTTTTGAAAAACCAAGTTGTGAAATGTCCAGCATGAATCCAAGCAGATTTAGGAAACCCTTAGTGAATTGGTAGAGTTTTATTTTTCAAAAACCGCGGTTTCCTTGACTTACTAATTATAAATGGCTTTAATTTCTTTTCAAAATGTTAGTATTCAAGCATGCTAACTACGTAAGGTGTTATTTTGATTTTTTTTTTCTCTGGAGCACTTGCTTCGCCGGAATGAACGTATATTTTATCTGGTAGCATTTTCCAATATAGTTCAGTCTTATTTGAATTGAATATCCCATCAAAGTTTGATTTCAACCACTGATGTGCTGGGTTTCACCCGATTACCACCAAGGAATACCTGATTGGATGAAGAATGCCGATAAGCATTTATAGAGACGAGCTATAGACCCATATTTAGTTTAGGTATCCTTGTCAAGGTCGTCGATCTATGCAGAATGATTGACACTCGCTGTGCCGTCAAAGTGGATAACGACTTTAATGTCAAAAAGGGATTTAGACAATGTGACACGTTGTCATCTGACTTCTATAAGATCATACTTGAAAAAATTGTGCGGAACTCACAAACGATCACTGGAGGCACAATCTTTCTACAGAAAATCTTTCGCGAGAAAAATCCTTCGAAAAATATTCGGTTCCGTTTGCCTTGACGGCCTTTGGAAGAGAAGATTCAACGACAAACTATACAAGCTGTAAAGCAACACGGACCTAGTCAGAAAACTGTTTATCAGTCGCCTGAGATGACTGGCTTCGAATATAACCCGAAAGGACAACACAGTAGAGAGTGACCTGCGCTTAGAAGGGAACGTCAACCGACTTGCGGTGCGCACTGGGGGCAGTTAGCTAAAAACCAGCTTAACTGGTGTCGAGGCCCAGGTTCACCCCGGACTGCAGCGCCACCTTAATAAATAAGTAATATATTTTTTTTTTGAATTTCCATTGCGTTGGCTTTCCGAATTTTTCTATTAATGGAAATGGGGCTCTCACGTTTGGGTACTAAGCCATTTGCATATGCCTTTTCCGTTTTTGTGTGTTCACCTATTTTTACGATCGTCGGAAAGAATGTTTTTGGGAGCTTTGTTTCCATTTTTTTACATGGTATATATGTCTGCCCAAAGTTCTTTCAAATACCCTTAAACAGGACTCTCTTATGGCACTCTTATGGCACTCTTCAACTAAATACTTTTGTATGTAATCTTTTTGTTGTACCTAAAGTTTTTTTTTTAATTACTTTAGTAAAATTTAATTAACCATGTTATTAGGTTTTAATTTGGACCTTTACTTTTCTTCGTCATCGTGCATCGTTTCTGAAGATTTTCTGGTGAAATTTCGATTGATTTCGTTGCGTAAATTGTTTTAAGGTTCTGATTTGTTGGCGTTAATCCAGATTTTCAAATATCCCTTCAAGAATAAGTCAAATGGAGCTAAATCAGTTGTCATCTTGGTTGCCAGTCAAAATTACCAATTTTTGAAATCGATCGATAAGCAGAAATCGTCTTCAATAAATCGATTGTTTCACGAGAAATATGGCATGTTGCCAATAAATTTCCATGCCATTTTCATCCAGTTCAAATACCAAACAATCATGTATCAATGATCACACGCTTCCAAAAGTCAGGTTCATCAGCAAAGAAATTCGGCATGTTTCGGCCGTATTGAATTCGACGCAGCTAATCAAGCGGTAACAATTTGTAAACCATTTGCATCTTGTATGTGATATTATGCAAATCAACCTTTCAAATGTTGTATATAGTCGAACATCGGCTTTTACAGCATGAAAGGTCTCATTACCCCGAGACGGGGCTTAATTTTCGACTTTGATATTGCCATACCACCACTCTCATTGAATTTGGGAAATAAACATTTAATTGTTTTGCCTGTTAGCACATACGCACGATAGACAACATAATAGGGATTCTCAAAGTCAAATTTATTAATTTCAATGGTTTCTTTAAATGTCGTTTCAACAATCTCTGTCAAGTTTATTCTATTTTAACATCAGGTACCAAAACAAATCATTTTCGCCTTAATATTCCAGCTTCATGTTTTCTACTCTATATTTTTAATAAAATGGTTTATGTTTTCAAAGCAGTTACTACCTGGAATCCGCTTACATTAAAAAGAGTGCCAAACTATGGTTCAGATGACACTATACATACATACACATTTACAACTCTATATAAGACATATCCGTAGAAACTCAGTTTCCATATTTCATTGTCCATTGAATACTCTAATAAATATCCCCTGCATTTAGATTATCTCTTTTCAGTTCATTGGCCTTACAAAAAAAAAAAGAAAAAAGAAAACAGAGGAAAAAGTAATTTAAAAACTGATATCGGGAAACCACCAGCCGCCAAAAACATGTTTAGAAAAGCATTGGCTTCGATAACGAGGCGCAGTTCTTTCAATAGTCCATGTGCATGTACTCGTATACCACTTTTTTTTTTTTAATTAAATTTCATTTGGTGCGAGTCCAATATACTCTATTTCTTAATATTTATATGAATTTTGTGTTTTTTTTTTTATTTCTGGAATAATTTATAATTAGACGAGAGAGACGCAACAGAATGGATGTATGGGCCTCCAGAAGTCAGGAACATTACGAAAGATAGGAGGTTCCAGTATTGAAGAGAGAACGATGTTTTATTACGGACCTTCTTGTACTGCCTCGTTAAACTTTTTGATTATTTTGTGTTGCGCTCCGAGCTCATATTCGTTCGAGGTGTATATGAACTGATAAAAATGATTCCTCCATGTGCAGTTGCATCTATGACTCTATGAACTTGTAGGCTAACAATCAAAGTCTAGGGCCATAATTTATCTTTTTTATACGACACCATGAGAATACGAGGAGCAGAGAGTTGAACCGATAAAAGGAGCTTAGGGGGCGTTGTTAGACGAATATATGAAAAAAGAATGCAAGTGTAAGAAGAGGGCATAAATTAGAAATAAATCGATTTAAAGTTTGGATGAGTAATTTGGATGGTGTAATTTTTTTTAAAGTAAATTAATGGACAACGGATCTATAAATAAAATTAAAAAAAAGAGGAAGTTTCAACACTTCATATGCCACAAAAATAGACCTAAAACTAGGAAAAAGTTCAAGTGTTCCATTCTAAGAAGAGTCCGAAATTAAAAGGTCTTGCAGAATTTTCTATTGGTATCACCATTTTTTCTTAAGTTGATTTTGGAAATTATTTCAAACCAAATCCTTGTGATGTTGCGTAAAACGTAGAAATGTCGATTTACGTCTATTTATTTTTATTTACTAGAATGTTGATATCGATAAGCCCAAAGTACCTTTTTTTTGTTAGAATAGGTAGTTTTCCGAGCTCATTGGCGTTACAATTTCCTATAATATTCCTGTTACCCAATAAAGATGAATGTTGAATTGCTATGCCATCTCCCTTGGACACATGCTACAGCTACTCTACAGTTTATAGAGACTGAATTCAAGGATTTGGCTTAGCTGTTCGAAAAGATCCACATATCTTTAACAGGTGTCACGGTTTTCTTATTTTTCCATATTTTTATCACCTCAAAAACACTACAGTGATCAGAAAAACAGAATGGGAGACTACGGTTTAGCCTGTCTGAGAAAACACTTTCACCTACATCCGTCGATATAAAAGTTGATCGATTTATTCTCTAAGAATACATCTTCCACCAAAAATGACTTGAACTGCAACTGGGGTAATGTGAAATCTTTGTTTCCTGTAGGGATCCTCGTAAAGAGATAGTCAATTGTTGTACACCTATGCAAAAACTTATTTCATTGCGGACGGGTGTCAGATAAAATGATGCGAATGGAGTAGTTTTAAGTGTTCCAAAAATAATTGTATTTCATCAGCCTTATCTGAAATTATCCAAAAAGTCCAAGAGTTTACGCCTAATAAGAGTTCCGGAATCATTTCCTAAGTCGAGACTTGTAGCGTCATCTGCATAGGAGATCACTTTACAACCGTTAGCTTCTAGGCATGTCAGTAGATACAGCAAAGTATGAATAGAGAGCCACCTTGCGCCGATGCCCCATCAATATCTGTGTTAATTATTCAGCGAGTTAACCAAGAGATCAACCGTCTGACCAAGTGAGCTATCTATGTACTTAAGAACTTGAATAAACATTTGCGATCGCAGATGTGTTGACGTTAGTAAAGGAAATACTGGCATATGCAGAAGTGTTTCCACTGCTGTACCTTTAAAATAAAGATGTTGGGTCGCAGTCATTCATCAAAGTTTATGTTTAGGAGGATAGTGAACAGCCGTGTATTGAAGTTCGATTTCTGGAAGGGTCAATGATGAGCTAATAGTCTGAGACCTTATGGAATTATGTTACATGAGAATAAATACCAGCATTGCGTACGATTTTTATTTTACTTCTTTCAATATAAACTAGATCTATATTACACTTCAAGATATCTCCAGCACAAGCAGAATTATATATGAAATCACTTTTAATTCGAAAGCTGCTATTGCCTGTCATCCTGCAAATTCTTATGGTTTGAATGTAAATTTATATAAAATTTATTTCCTTGTAAAACTAATTTATTACAAATTTGACTTGATTAGATTACTGCCATTAGTCACATGGTGACTAACTATTGGATGTCTACCAGATAATAAAGCTATTCTACATATAGATATCATCAAGATGTTATCAGTTATTTCTAAGCTCTGCTGGGTTGGCTAAGTAAATTAAGACTTTATACCTCGATTGGTTTCTTACCTATATTGAAAATAATCCCTATCTATTTCCCAGTGGTCTCAATTTTAAAGTGCACCAATCTTTGTAAAACGTAATCGAAGAAGAGGGTAAGAAGAGGATATCGCTTTATTGGAGGCCAGGCTGCAAACCCACAAACATTTCTATCAAGTATGACAAAATTGACATATTACTTTAGAATCTCTCTATAATTGAACCAATCTGGAAAATAATTGAGAATAAAGAGAGCACAAGGGATTTTGTTTGCACACAGCATGGGCGGGGGGAAGTTAGGGAGGGAAAATAGAAAGATACCGATGTGCGTTGGTTTTAAATGTTTGCAAGTTATAGTGATTAGGAAATAAAGAGCTCGGCAGGGAATTACATAAGCGAGTTGTACGGCTTAGGAACGAATCACGATATTTCAGAGTACGTCCGAAAGTGGTCTTGAGCATTCATAGCGAGACGGGTGTTACGGTTAAACGTTAGAAGGGTGGAATGCTACTGCCAAATTCGGTGGAGCACTGATGGGGAAAATAGCAATACAACAAGGTTAGACAGAAGACATTACGTCTGTGTTCGAGGGTGTGGAATGACTGTGGGAAATTTTCATCACCTATGAGTTTAACCGCACGGTTTTGGATCCTATATAGTAAGTGCAAAGCGATCTTAGAAGCACCTGACCAGATGTGTGCATTATACTCTAATATCGAGCGCATAAACGCATTATATATTCAGGTTAGATCAGAGGGTGTGAAATATTTCTTACATCGCTTGAGGAAACCTAGACATCGAATATGTGATCATTCCCACGTAAGTTGTAGTTGACATACCGAGAATGGAAAGTTTTGCGGTTTCAACGGTGCAAGTGCCATTCACGAATAATGGCTGGGTATTTAAATTTCGCCTTGACGACAGCAGACAGCATTGTATTTTGGAAGCATTAAATTCTGAATTCATTGAAGAAAATTAAAAAGCGTTTTGGAGACAGAACGGATCCCTGGGGCACACCAGCATTTATTTTGTGAATATTAGACTTGAAACCATCGAAGACAACTTGAATTACATGTTCCGAAAGGTAGTTTCTAATTCATTGAAGAAGAGAGTCGTTGATCCCAAATTCACGCATTCTCGACAAAAGAGCCTGACGACAAACTCTGTCAAATGCCTTAGAAATATCAGGTGCAACCATCTTGCTTTAGCCAGATTGGTGTAGATATTGGTAGTACTTTTCGGTGAGATATGCCATCAAATCAGCAGTGGATCTGTTGCAACGAAAACCGTACTGCCGGTCATTGAGAAGTTTTCGTGTTTCGAGATATTTCATGAGCTGACGGTTTACCAGTGTTTCCATGACCTTCGAAAAAGGGATGTAAGGGCAAAGAGTCTATAGGAGGGAGAAAAGAAGATTCGCCTTTTTAGGGACGGGCTGGACAAATGTTGTTTTCCATCTGCTCGGAAAGAGTCTTAAAGAGTAGCACTGATGAAAAAGCTTACGCAGTGGTTTTGCCACCGTGGAAGAACACCTCTTCAGAAGAAGGGGATATATACCATCTGGACCAGCGGATTTATATATATTGAGATCTTTAAGTACTCTTGCTACCACACGAGTACGAAAGTGGATTCGTCCCATTGAAGATTCAACGCACTCAAGTGTATGGGAGACAAAGTACAATCTAGGAGTGTTGAGCTAGCCGCAAAGTGTGCGGCAAGCAGATTAGCTTTGTCCAAAGAGCTGACAGCTGAAATGTCATTATAAATGAATGAGATGGAGGATGAGGCAGAGTTTCTTATTTTTTTGACGAACAAACAAAAACTTTTACTACTTTTGGGACATTGTAGTATTTTTTGCCTCAGTTTTTGGTCGTATAGAAATTTTACTCGCTTAAAAAAGACGTTGCAGTCATTCCAGGTTCGTTTGAACCTTTTTCGGTTTTCGTCTGTCGAGTTGGCCTTATAGCAATTGCTGACCTCCATCCATTGGGGGTGGCCGTGGTGTAGTGGTACTAGCTATCGCTTCTCACTCGGAAGGTCAAGGCTCGAATCCTAGCCACAGCAAGTTTTCATTTGTGTAATTGGAACTCAGTCAGAAAAATCTGCGTGTGAAGGCATAACCATTCAATAAAATTCACAACCTCACATTCCGAGAGAAGAAAAATCTCTCCGTCCTATTCGGACTCCCACCCCTGGAGAGTCAATATCGAAACCAAACACACCTGAGTTTCAAACCACTACATCACAAACTTTCCTTTCTCCTCCTTCTATCTTTCCGCCTCCTTCTATAAGGGTATTCTTCATAACCCCTTAGGCGCGCGTAAATTATAAAAAAAAAAAAAAAAATTATTCATTTTGACATTTTCACATGATGGGGTAGTCATAATTAAATTTGTCTGCATTCAAAGACTTTTGTGCAATTACAATAAGAAGATATGAGTGTTATTTCTTGTTCGTTGCAAACACCATTAATTCCCCTGCTTCGTTGTCCTTTCTAGATGACGCAAAATCCTGAAACGATCTAATCTCTGTGTTTGACTTCTTGCACTAAATTCATCCGCTAATTCACACTTTGTCTGTGGCTAATCGGCTAATGAACTTTAAATTACATATTTTTGTTCTATTCAAACTTACTGGAGGTTGGCTCTGAATCAAAGAGTCATTTTAATATATGTAGATTCTTGTTGCATTTTTGACTTCAACCGTAATTACTTTATATTTTTAGTTTTCGCCTGTGTGAGTAAATACAGATTGAGCATAATTTAACACATTATAATTTTCATTTTAAAAAGTTCCGTTCGTATAGAACGGAAGAAAAAAAGAATTTGCAACAGCAGTACTTTTTGCCTGTTTAGAGAGTTGTCATGTCCGCAAAGTCATTTTATCAGAACTTTCTCATTTCATCGGCTATATCTAATAATTTTTGATTAGTATACCTATCAGTATGCTAAAGTGTGCCTTCTAAGTCTCGATGTCTGGAAAATTCTTCAATTGCGATTACAGACTTTCCATTTAAGTTTATAGAAGTACATCAGTAGTGGTACTATACTCTTTGCTGTTTGTTTTCACTTTTAGGTCTTACAACAATCATTTCAAATTATCGACTTATATAATTACAGTAGATAGACTTCCAAAGTTGATTTCTATCCAAGCGTTGGCTTCCATGTACTTAAGATTTTGTTTTTTTAAACGATTTGAATACAAACCCGACCCAGTCGTATGATAAAAAAAAACAAACAAATAGGTTTTACGCGTAAATACTCCAATACCATCCCAATATCTGTACTTGCTAACCATTACTTAACTTTGTTGAATTAAGTTACAACGTGGAGATCACGTACATGTAAGTTTTCAGGCTGAGCTGTTACAAAGGAATGTTATTGATGCATATCTAGCTCTCCACAATCAGAATACTCAGAATACTCGGAACCAGATTAGAGTGCTGATTTTCTCACGAGTAATTGCTCTCCGAATCAAATGATGTCAGCTGATATATTGCGAAACTGGGTCCTTAGAATTGCCATTCTACGATAAAAAGCTTTCAGAAAATGGAGACAAACATACATATTTCTTGTTCTAAAAAGAAAATATTCTAAAAGAAAATTGAAAAATCATTTTCTTTAATTGGTGACTTAATATATTAAGCAAGTCCTAAGCGCATAAAACCAAATTGATAAATGACTTGGTATTTCAAATCCTCCAACGAGATCTTCTGTTACTAGAGTTTTACCTTAATCCCTTAAGATATTAGCTTGGATTAATGACTGCTACTTATATTTTTGTCATTTTTTCGACTTGGATAGCTAATTCCTACAGTTTAAAATATTTAATCTGATGTAACACGCGAAGGCGAAGATCCATATATTTATTATAAAATCATTAGCTTCTATGAAAAATGAGCAAATACCTTCTGCGTTGTGAAACCCCCATTTACACGATTGGAACATCACAAGAATTTCAATCAGATTGTACACTTTATGAGGACAAACTGTCAGAAAAAGAACTGTGCTCTCCATCTGAATTGGCTTCCAATTATTTACATACATAAACGTATCTGCATGCTTTATTCTTAAAAAATAAAATAAAAATAAGAAAATAAATCAGAGTTCCTCTCCAGAATTTGTTCGACAATAAATCTATTTAGTTTTCAGTCAACGTCTTTTTATTGTGACTTTTGTTCAGTCCAAGTACAATAAAAAATTTTGCGAATGAAAAAAAAAGAAAAAACCTTTCCTTTTAAAATCAAGTTCATCGAATCCTAATGTCTGCGACATTAATTACCGCTCATCAAAAATAAATGTAAATCCTCCTCATAAACGATACAAGGGACACACTGTACAGAAGAGGTTCCAAAATGCATTTATTTTTTTTTTTATTAAATTTTTTATTCAATTTCCTCTTTCAAAGTCAATCATTACGCATTCGTTAGGCGTTAAGCTTCTTACACACATGAGTCCACTGGCCTCTCAGACAAAAGAAACGACGTATATTTTTTTTTTCTTTTCAAAATCATGAGTGGTTGTGGCTTCGCCTCTGGCTATTGCCATGGATGAATACATATTTCGAAAAAAATTCATCATTATTCAGGGTCATCACGACATCGCCGGACGAAATTTATCACCAAACCAAAGCTCAAAAAAGGCAACAGATATGTGTTTCTTTCAATGAAACTCGTTGTGCTTTGGGTGCCAATAATTTTATTTTTTTTTATGTCGAACCTAGAAAAAAAAATTCACACTTCCTAACGAATAGAAAGGTTTATACTGAATTCTAGTTTCTGGTTAATAAGATGAACCACAAAACACGACTATAAATAAACTTTTGATAAAAGCAACTCCGATTTCTGAATGAAAATATCTAATTCAAAATCTCCATCGAAATTTTCATATTTATGGATTCAAGCTCCCAATATTTCGTATCTTGTTCTTATCCAACAACCAACAACATTGGTGTTCAGATTCGAATTTAATTTGTGCATGAAGCAAAGGCGTTCAAAGAAAACAAAAAAAGTCACACTAAATCAGTATCTGAACGAAAAACATGTGATATGCATTATATTCGTATCTCCCAAAAAACGTGTACGAGTATCTCTAACCAGAAAACAGACTCATACCTCCACTCTGTAATGAATAAATCACGCAACTATTGAATTTATTACATGACATTTTAAAAATAACCTGTATCTTCTTTTTTCCATAAAAAAATTAATTCACTTCAAAATAAAAAAAGAAGTAGAAAGAAGAACCATTCGAGGGATTAATAAATCTGAAATCGTTTAGAATTTCAATTACCGGGAAGGTAACAGTCAAACAGTCGAGGCAGTCACACAAAATTACACCCAACTTAATCATTATTTATTTAGAAGAGAAAATTAATCTCCACAAAAAGCAAAATGCCGTTGAGAAACAGAAAAAAATAAGTGAAAAAATAATTTTCCCTTAAATTCTGATTATAATCGTGAAAAAAGAAAAGAAAAAAAAACATGCAAATGCTACAATACAATCCAAAGCCCAAATTGAGATACACCATCGTCTGTGGATATGTGCATTTTTACGTTTAGATACCAGCATGACGTCATGCACAACATTTGCCAGAATTAGTTGGTAGGGGGAGTTTTAGTTTTAACATGGCTCACGTACTCAGTTGTGAAAAAAGTGAAAAATTAACTTGTTTTAAGGCATAGTGCGGATTGTTTTCTGTGGCTTTGAGATATATTCGGAAGATTTTTTTTGCGATACCCATTTATAATCGAAAGTTTGTGAGGTTATTATTTTTATTATTAACAGCATTTTCGAATTTGAAATTGATAATATGTTTTGTTTGTTTAAAAGATACTCGTTAAAGTTGAGTAAATTTGTCAAAAAGCGAGGTATTGAAGACGCGCCGCCGCCGGCCAGTAGTAAAAGTTTATCTCATTGCCGTGAATTTTTCCTCGCCGTGAGGTTCAAAAATAGTTACGCACGCCACTGGTGGAAACCACGCCTCCAGCACATCACGGAAGCCATGATTGTCGAGCGAAACGACCGATAACTCAATGCCGAAACAACACCATCATGGTGGTAAGTTTTTCTACATTTTACTTCATCTGAAGGTTGGCAAGCCCATTTGAATTTCACTCTCTCTATACGTGAGTGGATTCGAAATCACACTCACAACGCCTTGTTGAGTGAAAACCCAATGTCCCTGTCAGATGTACATACCTATCTTTTTTCTCTTTCACCATCCATCGAACTAACAGAGATAGAGCATGTTTCTCTCAACGTTGGGTACTAAAAAAGTGAATTTTGTGTGTGGGAAAACGAATAAAAATGTCTTGTAGCACGCAACTCCGTATAACGCCGCCGCCGATGCTCTTGTAGCTGGATACAGAAGCGCCCCAACAACAACACAAAAACATCAAAGAAATTGCTTTTATAGCCACTTTAAGTGCGACTGAGATGGCCTCATTATCGTTTCGAAAATATCTATCTACCAATGAATATGTATACTGTATCTGAGTTCTTGGACTTCGTATACGAAGAGAGAACAGATAATGCCAGAATGGGACATAAAGCGTGCAGTTAGAACGGGGATTTAAGTAAGTGGAAACGAGATCGTAACAACAAGCATAAAAATAAAAATCATTGCACTGATTGAAATAAAAAAAAAAGGGAAAAATCGTTAGTGAAACTTGAAAAAAAAACTGAGAGGAAGAACGTTTTCGGATATGGCTCATGGCTGGCTGGAGCTGGTGCCTCTGGATAACACACAGGCGCATTTTTCAATTCATGGATGAATTTTTATCCTCTCTTCAGTATTTAGGGTGCCCTTTGTATTTGTTGGATACTTCTCTGTTCTCTCCGGTTGTGCGGCAACAATTGAAGTTGGTCGTAAAAGAGATAGATGCACCAGCAGCGACGGCAGTTTGTGTATCTTTTTTATGAGTTTTTATGGATTTTAGTGCGTGCCAAAAACTTTTAATTGAACAGGTTGAATAATTATTGTAATTTTTATTATTTTTCTTCTGCTTTGGATTTGATTTTTTTTTTTTTTCTTTCGTAAATGTAGTGAATGCCAGAATAGGATTTTAGTGGCTGTCAGTTATGCTCGTCGTAGTGCACTGTTGCTTTTATTTTTTCCTAATTTAATTTAAGTGTTAAGTAAAGCCTTATACTCTGTTTGTGGTGGATTTAAATAGAAGGAGAGATTTTTAAATGAATTTAATTGTACTTGCGGCTTTGGAATGTTGGTTTTGTTTGCTACATAGAAGGTGGAGGGGAGATGTTTTTTTTTTTTTTTTTTTAAATTTAATTGGAAAATGTTGGTAGCGATAACTTTAATAAAAGGGCAATTACTTGCTTTTAAATAATAGTGAATATTTTGGGTAAAATTCAGAATAAATTCCTTATTGTGTGATTTTATCCGACTGACTGAGGGTTAGGGATACACGAATAATTCCAATTTCTACTTAGAATAACCGTCGGATATTTTTTACAAAGCTAGTATGAAAGCACATTATATGTTGCAGTGGAGAATATTAAAACTTTATCTATTACGTTACTTAGTAGATGCATAAAATTACTTTTAATAGGATAAAGCTAATTAGAGACAGATATTTAATCTTAATGGTAATGTAATACTTCTTCTTAATGACGAACAAATCCTCTAAAATATGTATTAATTCCATCCGTCGGTCAGTCAGCAGAAACTAGTTTTACCAACCCCATGGAGTTCATAAAAAATTTAATAAACATGTTGACAGGAGTTTCAGCCGTGTAACTATTTAAAAACATTTCAAAGTATTGTAAATGTATGATATAGCAACAGCATACCGCAAGTGGAAACCTTACTTTATTTATTTTCTTTTTTGACTTTAGAGCTACATAGGTATGATGGACTATGTTCAAGATGCATACTTATATGAACTATCATAGGGCGTTTGGAGAGATTAACGTGTTTTATGTCTAACAACTTAATAATAAGAATATATTGTACATACATTGATTACCAGAAGAGTCCCTTGTGCAATATTATCTTGGCCGTTGGAGCTTAGACTGACTTCAAAATTTTACTTAGTTACCCGTGTGTATAGAGTTTTTCTCCCTAAAAAAATATATTGAAAAGTTCTATGAAAAATTAGACACTTGACGGCTTGACTGCGATAGTACCTATGCGACAATATTCTACATATATTATGGTGGAAACATATTATACTAATATTTTAAATTTTATGAAAAAGGAATATCTTTCATAATCTACCTACCTCGGAATCAAAAAAAACAAGGAAATAGTTGTAATTTATTTTAGGTAAGGCCAAGGCTATTTTGAAGAAAAAGGTATATATGCGTTTCAATCTTTGAATGATCTGAGCAAAATTCTGTGAATTTCTAAAGTATGTTTTTATAATACCTACGTATTTCTAAGAATACAAAAATTACAAATACAACACCAACATTATCTAACTTTTTAATTTTAATTGGACCTAGCATCTCTGGTGTTGTTTAATTTATCTTCTTATGTCCATAAGTGAAGAGGCTAAGACATTTGTCAGTTTCTAACAATAGAGGTTCGTTCATTTTTTTTAAATATGGGGATTTAAAATCTCCAATGTTTAGTAATGTCAATAGTCAATATTTTCTGACTTTTCATTAATTGGTCTGTATAGGAACAGTCTAAACTTAATTGGAATTCTTCATACCGTTCCGTTTTTCATCTTCTTCTCGTGATTTAATCTTATTATCTCGTAAGCTCTATTTCATCCGTAGGAAAGTGAACCAATTTTGAAAAAATTTCACCTACAAGCAGAGATTCTTTTGTTTTCGACGTTTTGACCAGAGAGCTAGATTACGGGTAGATTACTCCTGTATAACTTTATTTTCCTAATCTTAGGGCGGAGTTCATTATCTTTATCTTAGAAACTTTCGGATTTCAAAATTTAAAAATATGACTTTCGGTTTGCATACGCATGAGGCGTAGGCTCTGTCATTTGATTTTAAATTTTGCTATTGATGTAGATGCAAACAATAAATTTTCCTATTGGTGGTCCTGATATTATTTTACTAATTTGGAATCTGCCCTCACATTTTTTTTTTATTTGATGACAATCAACAAAATAGTACAAATTAATTTGTGTATGTGTGTGTGATTTATAAGGAGTTAAATAGTTTGTAAGTTACAGTAACTATTTAAAACATTTTAATTTAATGATGTTGTATGTAAATACGTAGGTGTTTATCGAAGATTTATTTATAAATAATATAAAACTTCTTCCGAATAGAAAGAACCATTACTAAGCTGATATATTTACGTGAGATAAAAACAATACAGAATGCAGTAAATTTATTGAAATGTACCATATACTTCTGGCAGCAAAGATACAAAACCTTATACAATACTATCACTCGTAACATATTAATGTCATTCATTTTTTGGTATTTTTCTGTTAAACAAAAAGGGCTTTGTAACACTCCGAATATAGGTTGGTAACTTTAGTAATTAAGTAATTTAAGCTACGATAAAGTAAAAAATTCTTGAAACTATAACAAAATCACTGCCATTTTTGCGTAGGGAGTACAACATGTATTGAATGAGCATTTTTGTCGTTCCATATAAAATGTATACCTACCTCTGATATAATCTATTCAAGTCATTGCGTACAAATATCAAAATTCGGTGCCAAGTGTTCTTATAATGCGTAGGATTTGAGCCAAACAAATATATTTCTCATATTAATATAGATTTTTACAAATATGCATATATTGCAAAAGATAATTAGATATGAAATTTCGGGTGTTGAGATAAATACGACCGAATACGTTTTTTTTTTGTATTTAAATTAATAAATTAAATAAATATTGTGTACAAGTATTCATATATAGACCACTTAATTTTTTATATTTTAATAATCACTTTTTGAAGTGATTCTTTCGAGACCTTTGCGGAGTTTTTTTACACCGATATATGAATGAGTTTATGAAATAAATTCCTTTGATACGGACATCAGTTTGTAGTACAACTGATTATTAGTTTCAATTCAACTCTTAGTATGGAAGGATTATTTAATCAATAATTTGCATCAATTAATTACATAAGGAAAATAATATTTGCTTCGCAATCCAAAGTTAAAGATATCAGTAATAATATCTGATTCAATGTCAAAATATATGGACGTATGTAGATACACAAATATTGCAGGCTAACTTTCGATTTTGCTTATGCTTATTATTTAAACATAATAGCTATTTGTCAAGCAGTGCTCTGTTCTAAGCAATTCAAGTCTATATTGAACGATTTAATTCTAAACACTTCCTGAGTACTGAGAATAACCCAAAGTATTTGTATTTCCTTAACTGATCTATTTTTCAGAACATTCTGCACTTCTTTCTTCTTTCTTCTTTCTTCTTTTACTTCAAAAATACTATTTTCTGCAGCACCATAACCGATTCTTCTTATTGTTAAAGTTCTATAAATTGCGTTGTACAATACATTCGGTAGCTCAAACATCTAAGAGAAACAACATACAAGCCATGAATAGTAGCTGGTTTATCCGAATAAACTAATGCGCTCAAATGCTTAAAAGAAAATAATCGAGAAGTTTCAAATAACATGATCCGGGAAGCTAATTCACAGGACATTTGCACGAAATCACATTTTCGCCGATTTGTGATTTCAATAAGTCGATACTTCGGGCATGGCACCACGTAACACGATTTGGTTAAAATCAGATGTCATCCAAATCAATCTTATTTATATTTTGAAAACAAAAAAACTCAACGGACGTCATTCGGTAATGATCTTCATTATTTATAACTCGAGCGAATTGTAAAATTACGGTGTTTTGTCACACCAGCTATATTTTCTTTGGCGCGCAACGTATAAGGATGTACTGGATTAGTATTCTCCAGTCAAGTAAACGAGCATCAATGTCTACTGATGAATCGACAAGCTGCTTGCCAAGACGGAGGACAATGCGTATCGGCAAACAGCGCTGGGTCGAGGTAGATACAAACATAGATTTTGTTTTATTTTATTCTCTTTTAAGAACAGAAAGGTAATGAATGCATATGTACAATATGTATTTGCATTATATAGTTTAAATAAATTGCACGTGTCATGAAGTCCAGCTTTCCCGTTCCACATCTTTTCACGATGTGATATCCATGAGCTCGGATCCGCAACTTTTTGTTGCAAGGTTATTAGCTCGACAAGACATGCTTACTTTTGAATGATGTCCATCAGCCATTTGCGCACAGCCATACTTTGTATCGATTGTAGAAACTCAAGTGAATCCAATTTATCCAAAAACTGCTTGATGGTGACAAGGTATTTACTACCACAACGTCTAACACTCGCATAAAAATATGGCATTTTCATTTCTTCCCGCATATGCAATTCTGTGATTCAATACAAACAATTCCATCTATTATATTGCTTGTTCACGAAGGGTTAAGGAACTTCACATTCTGTTTGATCTGGCTGCTGAATCTGAATCTGGAAAAACCTATATTGTGAACTCCCTCGACATTAGAAAGCGTTAATATGTCTTTCCATTCTTTCGATTGAATAAGAAGAGTCGATTATACTTCTTATCAAACATTTTTATGTTTTATTAGCATATTTTCCCGAAGAGTTCCCATGCCGCTGCACCCAACTGTAGTGAGCTTGTTGGTTGCATCAGGGTTTTTGCAAAACTCGTCATAAATACTAAGTGCATTTCTTGGTTGCCTTCTTGATACGAGTACAACTCAAATCGTATGTAAAATTCAAGATATTCCACAATATCAAACGCGTGTACTGTGTTGCGCGGCTTGCTTCCAAAATACAGGATCAAAGCTCTATCATCGATAGACAACTGCATTTTATTCGACGCAATCTTCAAAAACAGTTTATTCAATTGCTCGATTGGTGGTCTTATTTTAGTGATTTTATCAATTTAAGGTAAATCTTGGAAATGCCATATGCCACAAAATCTATTTCTACGTATAGCCTCTGAAACTTAGTCATTATGACAAGCACTTTGATTTTTAGCATTGGAATGTAACCCGGGAGCGCATTGCCAAACTATATATCAGTACAGACATAGGGTGCTCTACAACATATAACAAAGTGCTCACATAAATGTAAAGCAGAATGTATACTGTGTGAGAGCAAACGTAGTTTTGTCTGAGTTGTTATACATTTTGCTCAAAAAGCTAAGAGCAAAGTTTCAGTGATTACAGATACGAGGGCGGGTCAATAAGTCCGTGACTTTTGGATTAAAACAGATTTTTTGATAAAAAAATTATTTTATTTTTCAACGTAGTCTCCCTTGAGCTCTATACACTTTGTCCAACGCTTCTCCAATTTTTTTATCCCTTCCAAAAAAAATGATTTGTCGAGGTCCTCAAAATAGGCCTTTGTTTGCGAGATGACTTCATCATTGGAGTCAAATCTTTTTCCACCAAGCCATTTCTTCAGGTTTGGGAACAAGAAGTAGTCGCTCGGAGCCAAATCTGGAGAATAGGGTGGATGAGGGAGCAATTCATAGCCCAATTCATGGATTTTTGCCATGGCAACTGCACATGTGTGCACCCTTGCATTGTCTTGGTGGAAAAGAACTTTTTTCTTGGCCAAATGAGGTCGTTTTTTTTTCAAATCGTCATTGAATCAGTCCAATAAGTTGGCATAATATTCCCCATTGATTGTTCTTCCCTTTTGAAGGTAGTCAATGTGGATTATCCCGCGTGCATCCCAAAAAACAGTCGCCATAACTTTATTGGCTGACAAACCCACCTTGGCCTTCTTTGGCGTCGATTCACCCTTAGAAAACCACTGTTTTGACTGTTGTTTGTTCTCTGGTGTGTTGTGATGGATCCATGTTTCGTCCACGGTTACAAAACGGCGGAAAAACTCCTCCATATTGCGATTAAACAACGCCAAACCTTCCTGTGAAGTTGTTACACGATTGCGTTTGTGGTCGACTGTGAGCAAACGCGGCACCCATCTTGCGGAAAGCTTTCTCATGCCCAAGTGATCATTCAAAATTGAAACCACTGAGCCATGCGAGATCCCTACGGCTTCCAGAATCTCTCGCACTTTCAATCTTCGGTCGGCCAACACCATATCGTGAATTTTTTCGATTGTTTCGGGTGTAGAGACCTCAACTGGGCGTCCAGGACGTTCGGCATCTTCAGTGCTTGTACGGCCACAACGAAATTCAGTAAACCACTTTTTTACCATTGAAATCGATGGTGCAGAGTCCCCATAGTATTTATCAAGCTTAGCCTTGGTCTCGGTAATGGTTTTTTTTCGCAAGAAATAATGCTTAATAAGCACACGAAATTCACTTTTTTCCATTTTCTCCTCAAATTAGTGAGTAGTCTGATAAAAATAGCTGTCAAACACAAACTAACTGACGCAGCAAGTTTAAATTTTGACATGAGTCAACTGTCAGCTGCCTGTTGACAGGAGCAGTGTTGCTGTTTCAGTAAAGAGGTCAGAAATTCAAAACTGCACGGAATTATTGACCCGCCCTCGTACTTCAGTAAAATTCGAGTGAGGTTTCTGTTATTACAGATACGAGTACTTGAGTAAAATTCGAGTGATTTTGTACCTATGTATTCTACATATATGTATATATCTCTTCCAGTGCGTTTATCGTTATTATACTGTTATTTTTTATGCTTAACAATTTTTGTTTATTTTACTCTGTGCAGCTAATCACTTGGTTTTTCGATTGTAATGAAGCATTGTTATTTGAGTTGCCACAATACGTTGGATAAACAATAGATATACGAAAATGTGTGAAGCGAGTTTTAAATTATTTTTGTCAAAAATGAGTCCAGATTGTACTTCTGTGAAAACTCCCTACAAGTGATTCTCCACAAGAACAATGTAAAAGGTTTGTACAACAATTTTCTACGTTTTCACACACCAACTGAATTGTAAAGAGATGTCCATCAGTAAAGCGTTTACAATTCCGCAAGCAATATGGACACCAATATTCATCATTCAATAAAAAAGTTTCTAAACTCAAAGAAAAATCAAGAAATTTGGACTGTAATCCCACTATTGACTTCAAATACAAGAAAATTAATAGAAACAATTAAAAACGATATTTTGTTAAAACAGGGTTTGAATGTTGTCATCGAAATTAATTTTTCTCACTCACACAAAATATACGTGGCCTCTGCTTATAAGTACCTGCATCGTGATAAGAGAAACATATGGTATAATGAATACTTCGAGGCAGGAATGACGCTAACAGTAGCCAAGAACTACCATGAGGTAAATTTGTTACAGTTAGATGAAAAAGGTTCGTAAAATATTGCAAACGCCAAAAAAAATCCGACTTATCGTACAGTGAAACATTTTTATCACACCGTAAAAATAATTTGGGTGGAAGATCCGATTCTGATGTTTTGAGTGTACATATTAAAAGCAAGAATACCCATATTGTCTGAAAAAGGGGTTCTTCTTGTAATTGAAGAAGATCCGATGATTTGTTATAATAACACCGATTATGAAAAATTATTTCAGAATGGGTGCTCTGATGAAATGATCTATATAGACTAGAATGGATCATGTGATCAGACTTGTACACGTGTAACATTCATATTTTGTGCAATAAAAATCGGTGTTTCCCCATTAGCTTGTGTATTGCACACAACGGAGACTGAGGCTAACTAAACTCTTGCCTTTACTGCTATAAAAAACGCATTGGAAAAAAATACACACAAACGATCTCAACCATCTATTATAATGACCGATGACAGTGATGCCGAACGAAATGCTCTTAAATGTGTGTTTCCACGATCATGTTTGTTGCTTTGCCACTTTCATGTTGGCCAACTGTATGGCGGTGGCTCTGGCTTTCTGAATATAATGTAGAAAAAAAAGCCAAAAAACAAGTAATGAAAGATTTTCAAGCCATTCTATATTCATAAGATGAGGAAAAAGCCATACAGAACTACATAAACTTATGTTCGGTTTGTTCTGAAACAAAAAACCTAATGCTAACTGAATACATGAGTAACTTGTGGTCTAGAAGACCTGAATGGCGCCTCTGTTATAGAAATAATTTGCTGCGTTGTATTACAAAGGTCAAACGTTTTTAATAGCTGTGCACTCATTAAATTTATAACAGAACATTTTGAAACATATCATCAACTTCGCTTACTAGAGTTTGTACATTCAAGAGGCAGCAAGGATATGGTATATAGAAATACCTAAAGTAAATGACAACGAATACAAAGTGCAATCTGAATGTGAAAATGTGAATGTGAATACTCTGTTTTAACTGACATTGTATTTGTGAATGTCCTGAAGGAAAATGTGGAAAATACTGCAAGCATTTGTGTTTTTTAGAGAGCAAATTAAACATTAATTTCAAAACATCTCCTTGCATTAATTCAAATGATAGACAGGAATTTGCTTTACTTGCATTAGGTGATTGTACCATCTGACGATTCTTTTTCAAATATTGAGATGAGATAAGTGAAAACGAACTATTTAAAGATAAGGCTGAAAATCAAGATAACATTTTACCATCAGAATCACCCACAATTTTGTCCAATGTGCATATTGCTCCTTCTGAAAATTCATCGGAAAATCAAGATAAAATAAAGCTGGAAGTTAATGAGTTTAGAAACCACTTCGATCGTTTAGTTGATATTTTATAAACAGACAGCTCAGTTTTCAACATAATGCTTGTTAAATGACTAAACAAAATTTGTAATAACATACAAAACATAGAACAAGCACGAAGTTTTGCGGCATACAGAGAAACATTTTTCTCATCGGAAAACATTTGTGTGCGACCAACATCAATAGGAAGGAGGAAAAAGGACCGAGGCGTAAGTGGGGGAAAATTCCGTATACAAAGCGGAAGAGAGGCTTCAAGCACTTCGAGAAAAAGGCATCACATTCTCAGCAAAAATGTCAACTCAAATCAACCGAACGCCAAAAAGCATTAAATATATTTTGTAATATTACCATTCGTTTCTTTATTTCATGTCCATTTCTTTTTCATTTAATATTATTCATGTCACATATGTAATTAAAAGCATGTTTACGTTTATAAATCAAAAGTACTGAAGTTAATATGACTTTGAAAGATTAAATTAAAAAAATATAACTTGAGAATTACAAAACATTATTTAATTCCAATTTTTAAGACAAACTCTATGGCCACAGAACACCCTGTAAATCAACGAATTGTTGTATGCCCACAGAATGATCTGTAGTAGCATGTAATTTGCTTTATTTTTTTCTAAGCTTACAAGCAAACTACATGTGAACACAGATCACACTATGGTAGCATAGAGTTTGCTCTACAATGATAGTAAACTTGGTGAGCAGGAAATATTTCAGCACAGATTATGGGTATCTGTGCTGATTTACAGTTTGGCAACATGCAACCCGGGAGAGTAAAGATTTCATTAAAAAGGAAAATGCATTCTTTATATTTTGGATTAATATATTTAAAACTAGTTGAAATAATTCAAATTGAGGGCTCCCAGCACTTGCCAATAAAGGACACTGCAGGACCTCTTTCCAATATTTCAATTTGTAATAAAACGAATTTATTTGCAATTTATTCTTATTATCATTGTCATTCTTATTATTCTATTAGGGTTATCATAATACCCTTCCTCAGAATCTTCATATATTGCTAAAACTTCTGCAGGATGTAACAAGAAAATAACTTCTGGAGTTTCTTTTACCCTTTTTCCAGAGACATGACTTTCACTCAAAAAAAAGTTCTCCTAAACAACAACGGAACTTTGTTACACTGTGTTTGGATACAGTAATTCTCGCACAAGTGAATAGAAGTGAACATAATCAATGCAAATAAGGATGCAATAATCTTGGTTTGATAAACAATTGTAAGGGTGAAAATAAAAAATAATTTCAATTACAATATAAATTCGACTAATACTAAGGCTCATACTGGCTGGCATCGGCTTACCTTGGCCACGACCAAGTGGGCCCTCTCCCTGGTGATAACCTAGAAAGGGTGGCACTGGAAGCGGGAAGGCAAAAAACTGGCCTCATAATCGGATGCGACGCCAACGCACATCATACGGTATGGGGCAGTACCGACATCAATGATAGAGGTGAGTCACTTTTAGACTATATTTTAAGTACTAACCTCTTAATTTGCAATATTGGCAATGAGCCCACTTTCATAACAAAAAACCGACAAGAAGTTTTAGATATTACTCTTGTCTCCGACAGCATCACCCAAAAGCTAACAAACTGGATGGTATCGTCTGAACACTCCTTTTCGGACCATAGGTACATCCAATTCAGTCTGAGTGATGCTCCCCCTCGCCAACCAACTTTCCGGAACTACCGGAAAACTGATTGGACAAAATATAGAGGAATCCTATCGGAAACGATATCCTCCAAACTATCAAGTCCCCCGCGTGACACCAATGAGCTCGACATGAAAGTCAGGGAATTTACTCTGACTCTCAATAAGGCTATGGCCGCTTCCTGCCCTCTTATTCAACCAAGAGGCAAGAAAAAGCCACACTGGTGGACATCGGCACTAGGACTGCTCAGAAACACATGCAGAAAAAGCACAACGCAGCAAAAAGCACAAGAAAAGTGACCGACTGGGACTCATATAAAGAATCCCTCAAATTATACAAAAAAGAACTGAGGAAGGCAAAGCGACAATCCTGGAGGTCATTCTGTGACAAAATTACAGAAACCTCTGAGGCTTCGCGGCTAAGAAAAATCCTCTCCACAAATCCTATGATGCCCAGCTGTTTGAAAAAAACCGATGGCTCTTGGACAACCTCAAGTGATGAATCACTCAACCTGCTTCTGGACACCCACTTTCCAGGTAGCTCCCAACTCGCGGCCAGTAGCAGCCCAAACAAGCCTACTGCAACCGTGACCAAAATTCATAGTCTGATTACGAGAGACAAACTGCTCTGGGCGCTACATAGCTTCAAACCATACAAGTCTGCTGGTCCGGACGGTATTATACCTGCCGAGCTACAGAGATCCTCAGATATTATTCTACCAGTGTTGGAAAATATTATGAGGAGCTGTGTAGAACTTATCCACATTCCACTGTTATGGAGAGAAGTCAATGTAGTATTCATTCCCAAAGCTGGAAAATGTTCTCATGTGGTCCCAAAGGACCTCAGACCCATAAGTCTATCGTCATTCCTTCTGAAAACTTTAGAACGACTGATTGATATCCATATTCGAGCTAAAGTTGATCCAAGACTTCTGTCTACGGCTCAACATGCCTACTGTAAAGGAAAGTCGGTGGAAACGGCTTTGCACTCTCTGACTAGCCACATCGAACGATCCCTACAATATAAGGAGTACACAATGGTTGCTTTCCTGGACATAGAGGGCGCCTTTAACAACGTCAACACATCCGCAATCACGACTGCGTTGTCAACTCTGCAGGTAGACGACTCACTTGGGGAGCTGATTAATCTAATGCTAACAAGCAGGATAATCAACTCCAAACTGGGTGAGACTTCTGCTAAAAGATATGTCAGCAGGGGTACGCCGCAAGGCGGTGTCCTCTCCCCCCTTCTTTGGAACTTAGTGGTTAACGAACTACTGATATACCTGGAAGAGGGTGGTAGCAGAGTGATTGCCTATGCGGATGACGTTGCCATAGCCGTCTCAGGAAAACATTTAAATACCATTAAAGAACTCCTCCAAGTAAATCTTAACAGATTAACCTGCTGGGCAGATCGCTGTGGATTGGGAATAAACCCCCATAAAACTGATCTTGTCCTCTTTTCTAGGAAATATAAAATTCCAATCATAGACCCTCCTTCAATAAACGGTACCAGTTTAGCTTTCTCCGATACAGCAAAATATCTGGGTCTCATTTTTGACAGGAAACTAAACTGGAAACCTAACATTCAAGAAAGAGTCAATAAAGCTACAATAGCTTTATTCTCCTGCAAGAAAGCCATTGGGAACAAATGGGGCCTTCAACCTCGCATAACCCACTGGCTATACATCTCGGTCATAAGACCGATACTCACTTACGGGGTGGTTGTCTGGTGGACGGCCTTGGAAAATGCAGTCAACTGCATTAAATTAAGCAGAGTCCAAAGAACAGCATGTCTATGCACAAGCGGAGCCTTGCGGTCTACCCCCTCTGCGGCATTAGATATTCTGCTTCACTTGACACCCCTCGACATTTTTAGCAAGCAAGTAGCTGCGACTGCAGCTATTCGCCTTAAAGCGACTAAACAGTGGACAAATAATTCATTTGGCCACGCCAACATTCTTAATACATTAGGAATCCTCACAGAGAACACCGATTACACCATACCTGAACTTTGGTTTGACAAAAACTTCCATGTAAGCTTCCCCTCTAGATCATTCTGGGAGGAGGATGCTTTCATGGAGGACAAGTCAATCCATCTCTACACAGATGGATCTAAAACCGACAGCGGAGTTGGCGGCGGTGTTTTCTCAGATAAGCTTAACCTAAGCCTCTCTTTCCGCCTTCCAAATCACTGTAGCGTGTTCCAGGCGGAAATTTTGGCGATTAAAGAAGCTCTGTCCTGGCTGAAGAAAAACGTGATATCTGCAAAGGATATCCGCATATTTTCGGATAGTCAGGCCGCCATCAAGTCCCTGGACTCGGTCTCATTGTGTTCTAAAACTGCCCTTGAATGCCGATCATCTCTCATGGAGATGGCAGAGCAGTTCAACATTCACCTCTGTTGGGTGCCGGGCCACAGAGACATTCCAGGGAACTGCAGAGCCGATGAACTCGCCAAAATTGGAACCACTCTACCTATCCTACCAGACAAAGGTAGTATAGGTATACCAATCGCTACGTGCAAACTAACACTAAAGCTAGATGCCAATAAAAGAACGGACCTTAGGTGGACTGCTGGACAAACATGTCTAGCGACAAAACAGATCTGGCCAAAGCTGGATCTGAGTCGATCTAAGTGTCTGATCCTCTTAGAAAGGAAACATCTCAGCGCCATAATAGGTGTCATTACCGGACACTGCCTCATAGGCAAGCACGCAAGAAGGCTTGGCGCTTTTACTAACGATTTTTGTAGAAGCTGCATGGACGAGGAAGAGGAGGAGACAATCCCCCACCTACTCTGCACATGCCCAGCTCTCTCTCAGAGAAGGAAGCTTCACCTAGGAGCTTTCTTCTACAACGACCTAAACGATCTAGAAAAAATAGACGTTAACAGTCTCCTACGCTTTATTAAAAGCTCAAACTGGTTCCAGTAGTAAGAAGATCATAGATCCACGTGGCATCACAATGGGCCAATAGGCCTAAGTGGGTTGGTATTTCCAACAGCCACTCTTACCTAACCTAACCTAATACCACCTAGCCCAAATTAGCCCATCAAAGTCGATGTCATATTAAATGGAACAGTTATTTCTTGACACCATCTAATACTACATTAATAAGGTAAAAATCGTAAATCTACAATTTAAATTCAATTGCCATTTCTATCGACAAAAAACATATTCAAATTTGCAAATAACTTATTCAAATACACATCTACCCCATTTTTATGCATTTTAAAACGTTCCCACCATCATAACATAGTCTAAATTGTCTACATTAATCGACTAACCCGTTTTAAATTAAAAGTCACAAAAAGCCAAAATTTCTTCTCATTTTAATATTCTGGATATGTATATTAAAATACAATTAATAAAAGCAGAACATGCCACATTCGACTGGCCGATTATGGGGTTTACGAAATATATGATAAAAAATCAATTCCGCTCAATCAAATACCGGTTCAAGTAATTTCGTTTCGATCAAATTTCAGATAAATTGCCAATTTAACGATAATGATAAACTTTGTTTGTTTTTTTCGAACAATAATAAAATCAGAAATAAATATACACTTTAAAATTGTACTAATGGCACAATAAAATTTGTAAAAAATATCTTCTTCAATTGTGAGTGAGTGGGGTTCTTTGAATATCAATGGGATTTTGTGGATTTTTTTTATTCAATTTTTTAATGAGGTGTGTTGTTTAAAAGTTAATAAAATGTTTTCATATTTTTTTTATGTATGCTACTCTTGCAGAATATTTTATTTCTTGACACATTATATTTTTAACTTTTTTTACTTAATTAGCCGTTTTCTTTTTCCTTTGCAGATTTGAAGTGGGAGAGAAATTTGTAAGTACCTACTCGTACCTATTCTTTTTTTACATTTTGAGTAACAGACATTACAATTTGATGTGAATATTAATAATCAATTAAATTATAAATAAATTAACTATTGCAAAGGGAAAATACTTTTTCATATTAGGTATTTGTGTACATTAATTACTGATTAAATAAGCCTTTAAGTCTGTGGATACTCTTTATACGCGTATGTAAAATTAAATTATTTTTACAGCAGGCAGACCAACAGAGTTAGACACTCCAATTGATGTTTCATGATATTTTACTTGCGATTTTTAAACTATACATATATAACCGTCGGAAAGTTATTCCAAAACTAAATTTAAGACGCTGAAAAGTAAGGACCATTAGATACTTCTATATTTCACCTTTGTTTGTACTGCGATATCAGCGTTTCTCGTAGTAGTAAGGCGGTTTCATCCAAGGGCTACACGGCAACAAACATGTGGACACACGTAAAGCGCTATCATGAAAAAGATCAATTGGTTTTATTGCGCTTTCAATTGATCAAATCAAATAAATCAAACAACAAATATATGGGCAGTATATACACAAAACTCGCACCCACTCCAAATCCTACAGCGACCCCAAGCAGGGGGGTCGCAAGGGGGCAGTATGCCACCCCTTACCTACCTCACTATTTTTATGTCACTTTCTAAAACGAACTAACACCATTTAATTTACAATCTATGAAAACAGAATCTTCTCTCTAAATGTGTGAATAAATTCAATGCGAAATAAGACCGACTCGGCTTTATTTCACTTTGCTAAAGCGAACAGAGAAATCCGGCGTTATTTCGCTTTCATAAATTTTGGAATTCGGCTTTATTTCACTCGGCGTTATTTCACGGCACCGAGTCTGCTTGCTTGTCGGATGCTATACCTCTAATTAACAGTTTGCCAAAAGTTTTAGAACAGATCAAGGATCAATAGATTGCGGATGACAGTGACAATTATAGCCCAGAATATTCTACTTTTGTGGAATCAGTGGTAGATTTCGTTATTTGGAGAGTGAGGAGTTATTTATTTTAGCAACAACATTAGATTCACGCTACATTCGCTCTACAATCTACATACATTCTGGCGGAAACAAAACTTATCTCGTTGTATTTGTAATTACAAATAGGGATAATGTGGTTAATGTACCTATAGAGTCACAAAGAGGTCAAGATCAAGATAAGATTTTTACAGGCAGAGCTTGTGACAATTCGATTAAAGATGCAGGAGAAGAGGAGCTTTTTTCAAACATGTCCATTCATCCTGAGCAAGAAGAGGTGGAATCTTATTTAAAATATCTAAATATTCCAAGAAAATCAGATCCAAACAACTATTGGCGCTATGAAGAGAAATCCCCTAATTTAAAAAAAACTTGAGTAAAAGTACCTATCTTACCAACTGAGCTCAGTTGCATCAGAACGCTTTTTTTTCAACCGCAGGCCTCATAGAAAATGATTTGCGTAACAGATTATCTGCAAATAATTTGATAAAACTTTGCTTTCTGAGCAAAATTTTGCCAAAAGTGGACTTTAATTATTAACTTTATCTACCGGTTTGTAATGATGTAATGATGTAATGATGTAATGACAATTACTTGCTTAATAACTTAGCCTACTTGACAATAATTCTTATTTTAATAAATAATATTTTTGAAATTTTTAATTTTTATTTATTTATTTTTTTACAATGAAGGTTGACTTTCTGTTAAGTATAGTAAGTTACATGTAAAATAAATATATACAAACACCCGAGGTACATTCTTTATTATATATTTGATTATCTACTAAGCTATCGATATCGGTATCGGTATCGCCGATTTTTTACTACAGTAATCGGTATCGGTATCGTATCGGCCAAACTATATATCGTTACATCCCTAGTTAGAAGTAATGAGTGTTTTTTTTTATTGTGTCAGAATTTTCAATAGCGATTAAATGTCGAATTAGCTAACACATTGAACTGAGAAGCTTCATTTACTTTCACTATACATAGTTCATCACAGGAAATGTGTGACACCACAAGTAGTTGAAATTTACGATAAAGTCACATCACAACTTGCGATTTATCGAATTGTTGGAAAATTTCGAACCCAATTCACACTATTGGATACCAATACCAATAAGTACGAAACTAGTGTGTTCCGAAGAAAACATCGCGGCTGTGGAAGCTTGTGATGACCCTGGAAATGTGCGCATCGCTTACATTAAGAAACCAAACTGAACCGTTTTTGCATCGGATAGTCACCTGTAATGAAAAGTGGATACTGCATGATAATTGTAAAAGATTTGGGCAGTGGTTGGATGCAGATAGAAAATCAAAACAGTCCGATCTTCACCCAAAAAGGGTAATGGTGACAATTTGGTGGACATCGAAAGGACCAATCATTTCATTTCTTCAACCAGGAGAAACGATAAACGCTATCAAATATTGTGAGGAAATCGACATATCGCATGCCAAATTGGCTGAAAAGCAACCTGCCTTGGTCAATAAGCACGGTCCAATCCTTTTGCACGACAATGCTAGACCCCATATTTCACAAGTAACGGTTCAAAAACTGTTGCAGTTGGGATTATGTCACTCTCCTGACATTTTACCAATCTGGATTAATTTTGCCGGCAGAAGGTCTTCCGGAACCGAGCAGAGGTCATAAAAGCCTTTGAAGATTTCATTGCCTCAAAAAGCCAGCGCTTCTACGAAAAAAATATTCCTTTTTCCTTTATCACGATGCCAACAGATCTTATTTTGATTGAATAAAATTTTCGGAAAAATAATATTGGCTTTTAAATGTTTACAATAAAATTGGACATTTCATGTGGAACAACGAAACAAATAGGAAAGTCTTTAGGTATCAACATGCACTAAAGTTAATAAAGGGAATTTTGTATTGAAATAGTGAAGGTTCGCAGCGAAATCCGAGGGCTGTAGATGTCACAAATCGCATTTAAGAAGACTTACCCATACAATCGATAAATAGATCAAAAGACGGAAAAGAAAGAAGTAAACAACAGGAAGTCAACGTCAACAAAATATTAATACTACAATAATTAATCGGACAAATCCAGTTGGATAATTTTACGAGAATTTTAAAAATTTTAAAACTTCAAGGGAATGAAATCTTGCATTCAAGATAGATGTACGAGTAGTATGAATGATATTAAAATTTCAAAATAATGTAGACATATAAATAAATGTTAGGTGACATTTACGATGATATTACTATATGCATTCATAGTAAATAACCGGATAACAGGATATGTGTGTGTTTACAGAGCCTTGCTCAATGTGGGCAGAAAGACATCTCTTCGCTATCATAAGAAGTGATTTGACAAAAATTTCAGACCGCCTATGAAGCCAATTTTGAAAAAATTCTAGTTTGGGTAATTGTATTTATAAATAAAATTCGGCAGTGCCGTGAAAATCTTCGACTGGTTGCGTTAAGAAATGATTCAACAAATATATATTAAACAAGATTCCACAAATCATGTAAACCAAAATGTCATTAAAATATAACAGAGTATCAAACGTTTATACTTTTATAGAGCCCATATTTCGTGCAGCCAAAATATTGGAACACTCAAACGCGAAAAATGTTTCTTCCAAATAGCTTCAAAACTCCAAATATCAAAATGTACGCAAAGCCATTGGTTGCAATTTAGGTCTCTTAAGATGGTGCCCAAACTTTCTCAGTCAGTATTTCAAATTTATTTCTTCACGTAAAGCCACTATTAAAGATAAATTTTCCTTTTTCCACCCTAATTACTTAATTCCATATCCTTTCAACGGCTCGACGATTAGATTGCCTTTACTTTGGTTTAAGTAATATTTTTAGCGATAAGTTTTCACTTATAGGTATATTCCTGGGGTCAGTGCCTACATGGAATCAGTCCATTTATAGGTACTCATCCATAAGAACTCCACTCACAAATTCAACTTGTGCGCTTTAAAAGGCAATTAAGAGTCACCTCCTCAAATCAGTCGGAGAGTCCTAGTAGTCGTATATCGTGACTGTGTAACCGATACGTTGCATGTTGCTCATTCGTGGATACTTCAACTAGCTGGCTAGTTCGACACTGGAAGTGCAATTACAGCATAGTCATGTATTATCCCCAGCGCAACAAAAAGGCAGAAGGATAATAATTTATAACATGTCACGTACTCGTAGTCAGCACCACTGTAACAATAGCACAGTTACACACTTTTTTCGAAATGTGACACGGCCAGACACGATACAGGTAAGAGTACACCAGCTGCTGGAAGTTTGTTTCTCGCTGTTGCTACTTTTAACCCGCCAGACATGATGACCTTTTAATGGACATAACTGCAGTTTGGTTAGTTTTATTTTTTCACACCTCGTGTCCTTATTATATTTTTTTTTGTATCTGTGTATATATACAGCGATATTCCCTTATTGCCTTGTTCTGCACGTCCTTTACCTTTATTTATTTTTTGTTTTTTGTTGTGTCTTTTCCCGTGAGCCCACCTATCGATTTCATTAGTTTTATAACCCCATTGGCAATTTTATGTCCTTTTTCCAGTTGTTTTCACTCGGGAAAAACGAAAATTAAATCGACCCAGTAAAAGAGCTGTTTTTGTTTTTACTCTACTTTGTCCTCTGGTATCCTTTTCCATTTTGTTTTTTGTTTTTTCTTCTGACTTTATTTGGCTTTCGTTGTTTGTCGTTTTCTTGTGTCGTTATTATTGCCCACAACGGCACCGTATGGTCTGTGTTGGTGAAACGATATTCTCTTTTCGGGTTGTTGTTGTTGTTTTTATTCTTTGGAAATTCGATATCTTACTTGGAATGGCGGATTTCAGAGTTTGTTCTATTCTTCGATTTATAATCGAAATGCCAATGCGACGATAGGAGCAAGAAAAGGAAAAAATTGCTAAAAAAAAAAGAGGACCTAAAAGTCCAAACGGTAAAAAAAGAATAAAATCTGATCGAAAACCAATGAATGGTCATATACGTTTACGAGTATGTAGGTAGGTATATGCAGGGATAGCACAGTAGAGATGATGAAAATAAAGACACTGCTCTGCGAATTTTGAAAGTACTTGTCTCACCATTGCCACCTACAAATATACATCAGATATTTTGTTTTCATTGTTTTTTATCAATTTGACTAATTTTGTATTAAGGTTATCGTCCATTAGATCGATAGGATTTAGGCAATATAATTGACATCTTTTCACCGGTGCTTCTACCTATCTATCTATCTACCTAACTAGGATCTATCTGTAGTTATCAACAATAAAATAAAATATTTAGATCACCGTCTTTAGCCAAACACACTGTAGTATACCTACTGCGGTACAGAGTATAGTGGAAGTATTTATTTTGCCAACTTGATGGTCTGATCTTCTCGCAGGTTTCATCGACCCATTGTACCGCCCATTCTTTTGTTCTTATACGAGGCAGTACTCGTACATGTAAATTAAGAATTCAGTTAAAGAAAATAAAGTGTGGAGGTCATATGTAATACGGTCGATGTTTTTTTTTTCACGTTCTTCTATTTGGTCTATTTGGTGCGGTTTGCTAAGAGATGGCGTAATTTGTATTATTCCATTGGAACATGCGTTGGAAAGCTACTGTCATTGTACGTCATTTCAGTATATGTCATTCATTTGAAGCGTAAACAACAATAATTTTTTTTCACTCAAATATGTCGAACTTTGTGCCTGAAAAAGTGTTTTTGCGGGGAGTTCTTCTTCATTACTTTAATATGAAGAAAGTCATCGTATTTTGGTGGAAGTTTATGGTGAACATGCGCTAGCTGAGCGAACGGGCCAAAAGTGGCTTGCACGATTTTAAAATGGTGATTTTGGCTTGGAAGACGATGAACGTCCTGGGCAGCCAAAAAAGTTTGAAGATGAAGAACTGGAAGCATTACTCTATGAAGATTGTTGCCAAACACAAGAAGAGCTCGCAGAATCTTTGGGTGTCACTCAAGCAGCCATTTCAAAACGTTTAAAAACAGCTGGATATATTCAAAAGCAAGGAAATTGGGTTCCACATGAACTCAAGCCGAGAGACGTCGAAAGGGGGTTTTGCATATCCGAAATGCTGCTGGAACGCCACAAAAGGAAGTCATTTTTGCATCGGATTGTTACTGGAGATGAAAAATGGATCCATTACGACAACCCCAAGTGCAAAAAATCATATGTGAAACCCGGCCAACCAGCCAAATCAACGGCAAAGCCGAATATCCATGGCGCGTAGGTAATGATCTGTATTTGGTGGAATCAGATGGGTGTGCTGTATTATGAGCTGCTAAAACCGGGTGAAACCATTAATGGACAACGCTACCGAACACAATTAATCCATTTGAAGAGAGCAGTGGCCGAAAAACGCCCGGAATATGCGACCAGACACGAGGCAATAATTTTCCATCATGACAACGCTCGGCCCCACGTTGCTATTCCGGTTAAGAACTATTTGGAAAACAGTGGATGGGAAGTCTAACCCCACCCGCTTTATAGCCCAGACCTTGCCCCTTCTGATTACCAATTGTTTCGGTCGATGCAGAACGCCCTCACTGAAATACGGTTCACATCAGAGCAGAATATCAAAAATTGGCTTGATTCATTCTTGGCTGCCAAGCCGGCGCAGTTCTTTTGGGATGGGATCCACAAATTGCCAGAAAGATGGGAAAAACTCATAGCTTTAGATGGGCAATACTATTGTACATGTTTTTCTTAAATAAACGTTCAAATTTTGAAAAAAAAAACCCACGAATTAAGTCATATCCTTGTTGTTTTTATCTCTTTTTGAAACATATTTTTTACGGACTGCGAGAAGCGACAGGTCATGTTATTTTGTTAATGTTAGACGTCAACCTGATAGATTTTTTAAAGGAAGTGTTTACTAATCTGTTCCAGAATGAATTAAGGACGTCACATGACAATGAATCTTGAGCATGAATCCATCATCATCATAATTCTCATATCTTTATTCCGATAATTCCAAATACAATGTGTTAGATATACATACTCGTATGTATGTGTTTTTGAAATGGTTGAAAGAGATAGTCCAAAGAGATAATGAAATTTAAGATTATAAAGATTTCTCCTGCGTGTAAGGTTTAAGGTAATATCGATCTGCCGTTACAAATAGACCTGAGACGTTCATAAAATAAGTCGAATATATGCTCGGATATATACGAGCATACCTTGATAAATGGCTCATGAAGCTGGCAGTCCTGTCATCGGTTATTTTTATTTATCAGCCTTGGAATAGCTCGGTATAGTGTCAGAGACGTTCCTGCGTTGACTGAACATTTGCCATTTTCTAGAGATACAAAAGCACTGCGTCAAAATATTATTTATTATTTGCGCTTAAACGACAAGGTTTCTATTACGTAGGGCCTATGCTTTCGACTTTAATAGAACTATCAGCCGTCGTAGTTTGTTGTTAAGTATTTGCGGGTTAATTCGATTTCGAATGGGAATGGCGTTTTTGTATGTAATCTTTATCATCCTACACCTGTCTATTGTCATCATGGTTTTGCATTCCATGATTGCTTTCGTCTCCTTAACACTATATGCCAATTGTGACTTATACTAGCGGGCGGAAATGCCATTACCACGAAAAGAAGGCTATGGTTGCGCTAAAGGAACCGATGTTGTGTAAAGTTTACCCGTCTTCTCGATACATTCTTTCCAGTTTGTCACACTTAGATAATCATCAGAGTTGATTCTCAAATGAAAAACTACAACTTTGAACCAGGCGACTACATATATTCGAAGACGCCCTTAGTTGGAGTGTTTTAGTGAATTTGCTCCATGTTACCAAGCCAATGTATTGTAGATTTTAGGTCTACATCCCCATGCTGTCATCTCGTTTCCGAATAATCTCAATACCAGCTATGCTTTTCTGCTTATTGTCCTCAGAATTCAAGGCCTTTCGTCAGGTTCTTGACAGCTCGAAAAGAGGACGATAAAATAGCACAACCTCTCCCAAGGTAGGCAGGGATGCCAAAAGGTAACAACAAAAACACAGCCGAGGCCAACGGAAGCTTCCGGTTTGCAGTAATCGATTTTGATAATCAAGAGCGGAAGGTTTCTGACGACCAATGGCGGTTGATAGAACTAAGAATTCTAGAAGGTATCAATACCGCTATGATGAAAGAAGCTTGGAATATCCCGCTCTTCGGACAACTTAGCACCCGATAAGAATTCAAGATCATATCCTGGAATGGATAACCCGATGCAAGACCAGTACACAATATACCACAATCTTTCAATCGCTAACCGCGGTACTAACCAACATTTGTAGTAAAAAATAGACATGGCCCTTATCGTATGTAACTGGCAGATATCTAAGGACATATCGCTCTCTGATTACAGAGTGACAAAGCACAATGTCAAAGACATACCCAAAGAAAAATTCCAGAAATACTGGGAAAACTTTACAGCAGAGATAGATCAAAAACTTTATGTCTTCAACGGACCCAAAATAGAAACCCCCGCTGAATTAGATTTCGCACCGGAAAGCCGGGGATTATCTTCACACAGACTTTTAATAAAAATGCCCAACGAAGATCAAGAAATCCGAAAATTCAACACATTGCTGGACGAAAGAGAAAAGAGACGAAGAAAGTCTTCGATGCAGCCAAAAGTTCTAATTTATGCTCTGACTGGGACGAATATCATATAAGGGCATTTAGAGGAAATACAAGAGCGCAATTTGCAGCGATAAAAGAAAATCAAGAAGAAAGTTTTGCTCCAATATTAAAAGCAAGACAGAGTGCGTCAGACGTGATGGCAGTTACACGAAATTCAAAGCTAAGGCTTAGGGACTTTTGCTAGAAACCTACTAGACGCACTCCTACTCCAGCATCAGAAGGGGATACTAGAAAAAAAAAGAAAATAAGCTGGGCTATACTAGGTGGGGTGAAAAGTAACCTCCTTGGGAATGAAAAAATATTTTTTTTTTATATGTTTTTTTCCAACTTCTTGATCCCGTCCGAAAAGTAATTTTGCGGAACGTCTGCAAAATACTCCTCCGTGGCGTCAATGATTTCCTCGCGTGTGCTGAATTTTTTATTGATGAGCCATCTTTTTAGGTTTGGGAAGAGATAATAGTCCGAGGGATCCAAATCCAGTTACCAATCGCCAAAAGTCCGCCCGATTCCGCATCAGCAAGTCCAAACACTCTTTCGAAGTACTGCCGCGTTCGTGTTTTTGGTCAGGAGTGAGCATGCGCGGCACCCAGCTGCAGGATAGCTTTTTCATATGCAGAATATTGCCCAAAATATGGCGTATGCGCTCAGTACTAATCTTTGTGGTATCTGCTATCTCGCGCCAGCCAACACCATTTCATGTATTTTTTTGACATTGTCCTCTGTAACCGCATCGGAGCGCCTGCCGCTGCGGACTTGATCGGTAGTGGAGTTGCGGCCACCACGAAACTCTCGAAACCAATATTTGACGGTGTAATCTGACGGAGAATTAGCCCCATAATATTTATCCAACTTTTCTTTTGTTTCCTTCGCCGTTTTGCCTCTCAAAAAATAATGTTTTATGAGAGAACGAAAATCGTTTTTGTCCATACACGATGCCAAACACGCCATCAACAATCAGCTGTCAAAACAAAACTAAAGACAGTATTGCACTGAAATTAGGCATGTCTGCCTAAATATGAACGGACTTCAAGGCACCATAATCTTTTTTGCAGTATCAGCGCATTCTGGCAGTCACCCCTCCCTACCAATCTCCTGGACTGGGCGGAATCATACCAATCATTCTTGAAAAAAAAAGACTATTCAGTATCAAGTATGGATATGATCCAAAATGCTGGAGGGAAGTAAAAGTAGTTTTTATTTCTAAGGCAGGTAAGCCCAACCATATCCATCCAAAAGACGTAGTGCCTGATATTCATTTTAAAAACTTTGGAAAAACTGTTTAACACGCCTGAAACCAGCATGACGGTACAAAAGGTGACTGAAGTCATCGGCGCGATTGTAGATGGTCTCCACGGTAAAGGTTACAAATTAGCCGTCTTCTTTGACATTAAAGGAGCCTTCAATAATATCAACGTTCCCGCTAAAAATAGAAACTTGGAAAAGCCAGAATTGATCCCTCAGTAATGAATCTGATAATCTCTATGCCCAGCAACAGGAATATCAATGGAGCACTAGATAGCATCGTATTGAGGAACCCAATCCCAGGGGGCATCACTCAAGTAAGAGTGGACCCAAATTGCTAACAAAATTCTTCTGAATCTAAAAAGTGAGGGAATAAAAGTGACTACATACGCGGATGATGTGGTTCTTATGGCCACCATCAAGTTCCTCCCCACGATCAGTGTAATTCTAAACTATGCTCCTCCAAGGCCAAGCTCTGTGGACTGGGAATCAACACGCAGAAAACAGAGTTTATTCTATTCACCCATGAAAGAATAACGCCACGATTTGACTTCCCTTTCAGAGGCAGGGCAACCCTCCGACCATCCAACAATGTTAAATACCTAGGTATTGCATTAGATGATAACTTAGTTGGAAGCTTAATGTCGAAGAATGTGTACATAATGAAAGCAACGACCTCTTTCTACGCTTGTAGCCATATAAAATAGGGACGTAAACCCAGGAGTATCCTATGGAAGTACTCGGCTATCGTCAGACCCATCTTAACCTACGGTAGCTTAGTATGGTAGCAATTCACAAATAAACCTAATAACCGTAGGTTAACGACAATGTACAGTGGATCGCATGTATTGGCAGGACCTCATGCCATGAGTGCGGCACCAACGGCTGGACTGGAAAATATACTTGGCCTCTTGCCCCTACGTCTATACATGCAAGAATCTGCAACGAGAAACGCTTTAAGATTGAGTCAGCTTAATGGGTGGAAACCAAACCCAAAAGGCCATGTCTCGATCCTTACAAGTGAACTTTGCTTATGCTCCAATACGGACTATATAATACTCCATTAGGATTTTGAAACACCATTCGCTTGCATTTTCCCAAGCAGAGAGGAAGCACAGAAGACCTGGTATCCATTTTCACGGATGGATCAAAGATGGAGATTGGAACCGGCGCCGGGATCTTCTCCGATCGAATGAACTTATGTTGTCTACCGAACTACAGCCGTGTCTTCCCAGATAAGATATTGGCTGTATTAAAAGCAGCCAAACTTACGACAATAACGGCAATATCCCACATCTTCCTGTATAACCTCAACATCGGTTGACAAGAAATTAATTTCGGTTTTTTTAGTTTTTTATTGTTTATTAAAGTTTTATTAGTTGTTGACAGTAGACATCTGAGTTTCAAATACAAACTTCTTTTGACGCAGTTCAGTTTTCGATATAATTTGTGCTGGTTCATAACGCTTATCCAATGATCGTTTTCGATTGACGTTGTTATAGGCGATCCATGGTTTATCGCCAGAGATAATCCGCTGTGTTATGTAAGTCTCTTTCCATTCGTGTTTGTGGAACCCAGATGTTGGAAAAAATCCATGTGCTCCCAATCGATAAAGCCGCGTGTGGCAGAATCTATAGAGATGAGCTGCACAGAGCACTGTCTGGTTTCAGCATCCCTGCCAAACTCATACATTTGGGCAGGATCACGATGGAGAATGCACGTTGCTCCATTAAAGTCTGTAAAGCATTTAGACATGGTGACGCGCTGTGCGATTTCTTTAAAAAATAATGCAAAACTAACGAGCCAACACAGGTGGCGCTATCTTTCAAAAACACGTCCAATTACTCACATACTCCGATGATATTGACATAATCGAAAGAAAGCAGCGTGATGTCAGTGGCGTTATTGAGTATTGAGTCGGACGTGGACGCAACAATAGGTTTAACAATCAATGAGAGCAAGACGAAGTACGAAGTATGCTATCAACAAGAAAGGACTTTGTCTACCTAGGCACCGCTATTAATTCAGAAAATGACACCAACGCTGAGATCAAACGAAAAATAACTCTTGCCAATCGCTGCTTCTTTGGGCTAAGAAGGCCATTGAATATCAAAGCCCTCCCACGAACGTCAAAAGTAACCCTATATTAGACCTTAATAATCGCAGTCCTGCTCTATGGCGCATTATACACGTATATTAAAAATGGATGAGGGTACAACGAAGAATTTTAGCGGCTACACAGCGACATCGACTTAGCCAGAAGAGCGAAGGTCGAACGACTGAGGTGGCTGTGTCATGTAGAGCGGATTAACACCAATGCTCCTGTCAGAAAAACCGTCGAATCGTCCGCCGAGTGGACTCAACCAACTTAGAGTGCGAAACTGGAGGCAGCTGGCAGGAGATCCTTGTTGGTTGTGACCCAAGTCCACCCCGAAATCTGTTCATTTATGATACAACTTGACCAGAAAGTGATACAAATCAATTTACCAAATTTACGGCTTTAGCAAGATTATGACTCTTTTTTTTTATATATATTGTATAATTTGCTCGCGCTCAAGGGGCAAAATGCTTGCATACAGCGCGGGCGAAGAAAAATCAGTGAGGATAGAAAGGGAGGTACCGATGAACGTTGGTTTTAAATGTTTGAAGGTTATAATGACTGGGAAATAAAGAGCTAGGCAGGGCATTCCATAAGCGAGTTGTACAGCTTATGAAAGAATCACGATATTTTAGAGTACGTCCGAAAGTGGGCTTGAGAATATATTGATGAGCATTCATCGCGAGTCGGGTATTACGATTGAAAGTTTGAATGGGCGGAATGCTACTGGCGATTTCTATGGAGGTGGAAATAGCGATAAAACAAAGTGAGACACGAGACATTTCGTCGGCGGTCGAGGGTGTCCATTGCCTGATTGATATTGGTATCAGCTATGAGTTTTATCGCACGGTTTTGAATCCGGTCTAGCAGAAGCACAGATGTCTCGGGCGCACCCAACCAGATGTGGGCATTGTACTCCAATTTCGCGGAGACAAACGCCATATAAATTGAGGCCAGAGAGAGGGGTAAAGTACTTCTTACATTGCATAAGGAAACCTAGACATTTCGCAGTATTTTTGACGACACCGAATAAGTGATCATTCGAACGTAAGTTGTCGTTGACTCACATACCGAGAATGGAAAGTTTATCGGTTTCGAGGATGCAAGTGCCATTCGTGGATAATGGCCGGGTGTTTAAATTTCGTTTTAACGACAGCAGACAGCATAGTGTTTTGGTAGAAATAAATTCTACTCTGTTAGTTATTCTGTTAATATCAGAATTTTATGAGCGTGAAATACGCTGGCGTTCCCGTTCTACAGCCGAAGAGCAGGGACGTGATGAAAAACAGAGAGTACTGTCATCAGCAAAGGAATATATTGGATTAGAAATAGCAGACAAGAGATCGTTGATGAAAATTAAAAAGAGCGTCATAGACAGAATGGAGCCATGGAACACGCCAGCATATATTTCGTGAATATCGGACTTGAAACCATCCAAGACAACTTGGGTTGAACATTCCGAAAGCTAATTTCTAATCCACTGAAGAAGAGAGTCATCGATCCCAAAATCACGCATTTTGGACAAAAGAGCTTGATGCCAAATTCTGTCAAATGCCTTAGAAATATCAGGTGCAACTATCTTGCTTTCGCCAGATTGATGTACGCTTTGGTTCCACTTTTCAGTGAGACATGCCATCAGATCATCAGTGAACCTGTTGCTATGAAAACCGTATTGCCGATGTAAAAGTAGTCACTCAACGGTGGAGAAAATCAGTTCCAGCTTGATCTTTGTGCCATAAACATTGCATTTCTAGACTTTGGATATGTGACTTAAAACAGCTCTTGTTAGTAATAGTTTTAGCCTTCTGTTTTACTTTTCCAATGGTTTTTGCCATCTTTACAACCGCTTAAGGCGAAATCTTCTTTTATCGCATTATTACTTTGGGATATAACTGTTAGTCTGAGAACATGTATTTCATTTCTACATATACGAGTATCTTATCTTCCAACCTTCGTTTATAAAGATGAGACCGAATATCACTCTTATCTCTCAAACTAATCTACTATTCATATCATTTCAATAATCTCCGTGTAATGTACATAATGTAGTAGTGCTGGGGCGATATTCAAGAAATGGACTTTTTCAAATAGTTTCTTAGTCCAAAGAACCCACAGTAGGCAAGTGCAATTCTTAGCTTGATTTATGTTTTTAAAACTTTTACTACCGCAAAGATATAATATACCTTCTGTTTATAGCGTCGAAAAATAATATTTTTCTTTCGACGCCTTAGATTAGTTCAAAAGTTGCTGGTTCAATATTTTAAATTTCCACGAAAATGATTCCTATCGCAAAATTCAGTGGTCGTTTCTTGATTTTATAAACTTGCTCATGATTTTCAGTTAATAAAGCAAGATATTCACACAATACGATGGATATGCAGTATTTAGCAGGGATGTGCCTATCTTGCTATTGTATTGCAGAACAAGCGATTTCAATTTCGTCATCCTTTACACCTTCTTTAAAGTCTACTTCAAATAGTTTTTACTAACATACAGTTCATTCAAAGGACTGGAACCGTTCTAGATGGTAATGTTTTGTGGAATTTTTACTAGAGGATTTTAATTGTACGTACGAGTATTTCACCTTTTCCACCTTTATTGAAAATTCAAAAGTACAATACAATAAAATGTCCTGTCGTCGTCAACCCTCTATAATACAATAGCTCGAATCTAAAATGGTAGATAACCTCATCCTATTTGAATATAACACAAGCTTATTTGAGCAAGATGGGCCTATTTTAATGGTCGTCACTGTACAAATATATGTAAGCCCATGACCGTTCACATGTGTTTGTGTATATATATATATGTATATTGCTCTTATTCGGACCTTTATAGCGTAGGAGATAATTTATTGGCTTGTGTGTTTGTTTTCTATGCCCTGGGCAAGGATATCTTTTATTTTCTGCCATACCTATTTCTGACGGTTTTTTTTCCGTTTTGCTGATACTAAAGACGTTTGAGGCAGACTTAGTATATAGCAATAGAGGGGGATGTATTGAGTGCCATTTGTTTTGGGCACAAAATTATTTATATATCCACTTTGTGTGCGAATTGAAATGGCACATTTGAGAGCAAAACAAAAAGAAATGTTGTTTTTCTTGTTGTGCAAGAAATAAAGAAAAAAAAAATTCAACAAAAAAAGCAGAAACCAGAACGGAAAAAGTTCGTTTTCTTTTTTTATTTATGGACGTTTGTCCTATATATGGTATAGAATAAGGCATTTCGCTATCGGTAAATCTGTCAAAGAACACAAAAAAATAAAAATAAAACTATGAGAAGGGTGCCGCAAAAAGGGTGGCTTCGTGGAACTTTATTCGCCGAGTTGCAATTTGTTTCTGAAAGATATTAGTATTACATTTGAAAAGCTGACTTATTGTTGTTCGCCGACAAAAAGTCTAAGAAAATAGGGTTTTTGAAATAAATTAATAATGAAAAAATTTCTATGTCAGCAGAAAATCAGAAACGTTGAAAAACCATGTTCTAATTTATATGATGACTGTAGGTCAACATTTTAATTTTAGTGATGCTGAATTTCGGCAGAAGCCTGAGTCTTCTCAAATCTTCTTCATTGCATTGGCCTAACGACTTGGAATAGGAAATTCTTCGAAATCGATATGTCCAAACTAACTTAGATGTCTAGTGTTGAACTTTTCGACTAGATTTAAGGCTCATGATAACAATTTACCTATAATGTTCTCTTCCAAAACTCCCAGATATTTTCGACATACTTTTTTAAGGTCATATGTTAAAGAAGATAGTTTAACAGAGAGTTCACGTATGTAAGTGCCCTTGTTTTTATATCAAAGGTATATATTTTCATCTTTCACGAATAAGAGAGTTTAGTGGTGATACCAAACTGATACCAATGTCATAGATCGTAATAGATATTAAAATAGATGGATTTCAAATGTTTCTTTGAATTGGATTTATTAATCCAGTTAAAATAAATAACTGTATTCTCAGGTATTGTAAGTTACCTAACTAGGCACTAGAGTGCACGTTACAAATTATGCCGTCCACCATGCTTGGCCATGTTAAACGCTACATGTTGTTCAGCAATCAACACCGTTGTACAATATATGGATGAAATTAATGTTGATGACTCCAGCGAGGGAAAAATGGACGACAACTTTCAATCCTTCACTTGAATTTTCGATGTATTAACAGACTACATGCAGCCAAACAGTTAGCTCAGAGCATAGATAGACTTAAAGCAGATATCACTGATATCCAAGCGGTACTATTGGACGCTACGTCCAAAATAGGAATCCATTTGGATTTGAAATGCACATAAAAGTTAGACCAGAAGATTTGAGCTTCACGCATCAAGTTTTTCTATTGACTGTTTCATGACCTTTTAGGAAATCTTATGCTACCAGCACAAAGCGAAGAACCCTATATTGACCGCAGATTATTAAAAATTCCATACCTGATGTATTAGGTTTCATAAGAAAAAACTTGTTATTCGGAAAACGCTTGGACCAAAACAGGTGATGCATAAGCAAGGTTTATATAGAAGGGCGGAAGCTGCTGAGCGGGAGGAACTTGGGTTTCTCAGAGAGAATATGATATGATGACATAACTTAAGCAACATTCCGCTGCAAAATGTAATACTATATTAGAGTGTGCGACGATCGACAAATGACCACGTACAGACGACCAAAAATAGGTCTGAATGCATCAGCGTTAGTTAAAAGGCTGAACTAATTAAACAGCTGTACAGTTGCACATGATTGCTCTCTCTATGTACTATAGTCCGTACCAACTGAGTTTGCTATTCTACTGCGCAGGTCTCTTTAAATTTCTTTTATCATCTCTTAAATTGGCAAATAAGACCTAAGAAACACGAAAATGGATGGATCCATAAATAAAAAGGATCTACACCCCAGCGTTGCTTTCAAGATTGCAGTCGCGATCTGAGTAAGGGTGGTTTTTTATTTTCCTTCTACGAGGGTTGTTTGAAAAGTTTCCGACCGAACAATGATACAAGACATTTTTTCTCAAAATTTTTTTTTATTTTTCTACATAGTCTCCTTGTAACTCTACACACTTCTTCCAGCGATGCTCCCAACTCTCTAACCCTTCCAAATAGTACTTGGCGTTTTTTTCTGCAAAATAATTGTTCACGCAGGTGATTGCCTCCTCATTTGACGAAAATCTCTGTCCTCCGAGCGCAGTTTTTAGATGAGGGAACAAAAAGAAGTCGCTTGGGGCTAGATCTGCTGACTAAGGCGGAAGGTCAAGCAGTTCAAACCGTAATTCAAGGATTTTCGACATGGCAATCGCTGAGGTGTGACACGGCGCGTTGTCTAGGTGAAACAGGATTTTCTTTTTCTGCAAATGTGGCCGTTTTTCCACAATTTCTGCCTTCAGTTTGGCAAGTAATGATGCGTAGTGCGAGTATGTTCCTGTAATGGTTTTTTCTTTTTGAAGATAATCGATTAAGATAACTCCTTTACTATCCCAAAAAACAGTCGCCATCACTTTCCGAGTTTACCTTTCACAAGTTTATCCAGAAGTTTAGGAATAATTGGAAGTTTGATAATCGGCCTATAGTTTGAAATTAATTCTTTTTTGCCAGATTTGTAAAGAGGCTCTATGGTAGAGACTTTCCACTCTTCAGGAAAAAGTCCACTGGAAAGCGAGTTATTAAAGAGCTCTGATATGGGATACCAAGCGAGGATGCACTGTAGCGTAAAACGACTGGAAAAAAATTCTAATATATCAGCTGTTCTTTGTGGCGTAAGCCTAAGACTACTTCAACATCACTAACGTCAAACGAGTAACATGAACAATTTGTAATCGATGGAAGGGGGTGGAAATAAGAAGAATCGATTAAAGCTGAACAACATGAACTATAAATAATTTGGAAGTACTCAGCAAACATATCCGCAATGTCATTAAAATCACGGGATTGCTTGTCATTTAAACTCATCTTAGTTGGAAATCCAATTTAGTCCGCACCAACTGAGTTTGCCATTCTACTGCGCAAGTCTCTTAAAATTTCTTTTATCATCTCTTAAATTGGCAAATTTGACCTAAGAAACTCGAAAATGCGTGAAGCCATAAACAAAAAGGATCTATATCCAAACGTTGCTTTCAACGATCTGACTGACGGTGGTTTTTTTATTTTATTTCTATTAAACTGAAGTTGAGAGCGCACTGATGGGACGGCCATGTTCTACCTGAGGTATAGTCATTGTGTATATCTAGTTTTCTAAAAAATTATTACACCCCTGGTGGGAGAGGAAATTTACATCCTTATATGCCAAATTTACTTCGAGGAAAGTATATTCATATAAAATATAAAAAAAAAGTTCTGTATATCTGTTGGTACTGTATGGGATTTGCGTATGATGACGATTGGATAAATGAAACAAGAGGTCTTTCATGAATTGATTTTTTGATTGTGTTTCGTTTTTCGTTTATTTGCTCATTATGCTTTCGTAGATCATTATTGCTGGCAAAGTTAGAAAACTACAGTGTCACAGCAAACGTTTTTTGTTTATCAGATTTGAATTTTTTGTCAATCCCACCCTAGATAACAGATAGCATTACATATGAAGTGCGTTGAAATTTATCGACCCCATAATAAAAAAATTAAAGTAATTTATGCAACAGCATTCTAGTTCTAAGCCATGTAAAGTTGGGTTAGGCATTTTAAACTTCAGGCAAAAACATTTACTTCTGCGACTTTCTGTGTCGAATTTCTTTTTCTGGGCACTTTGCAATCTCTTCTCAATGAACTTTAAATGAGGCCGCTATAAAATAGATTTGCATGTGGTGCAAATCAGTTTGCTTTTCGGAATTGTAGTTAATGGTCGCTTCGTATCTACATATTTATGTAGCATCAGAGTCTTAAATAATCTACCGAGGATTTTTTTTTTTTGCTGATTTCGAGATTGTAGATTTAGAGTTTCGTTTTGATTGAACTTTGAAGGTCTAAATGCCTGAAATTCCTTCCTGATAGAGTCTTCAGACTTTCTGATTGAGGCGAATTCAAATATTAATTTATATAAGAAGATTGTTAAGAAATTCTATTAATTTATTTATTATTTGTGTTAAGGCTCTTGATGTATATAATTGAATTTGAATTCTAATCACTTATGGAATCTCTGCCTTGATCACTTCCTATTACATTCACTCATTTGTTCATATTATTATCTGCTAACAAACTTTTTCACTACCTTTTGAATTGTCAACTGAAACGTTTGCTTTTTCTTTTCTTAAGTCACGTTTTGTAACAGGTTATGGGTCCAGAGCCGTAACCATGAATTTTTATATCTAAAATACGGAAAAACGGATAAGTTAATTGTTTTGAAATGAGTAACTTCTCGGGAAAAATCCCATTGTTCAATGGAGAAAACTTCGACACACTCAATGACACATCAGATAGAGGCAATTCTACACAAGAGCAGGCTGTTAAAGATGGTGACTGGAGCTGAAAAGAAGCCGGAAGATGCAGCGAAATTGGAGGAGTGGAAAAGAAAAGATTTGGATGCAAGATGCGAAATTATTATTTCTATGGAACCAGCACAGGTATCGCTTGTTAAAGGAATAAGTACGTCAAAATGGGTGTGGGATTACCTGGAGGAAACCTATAACAGAAAGTGTACGCGACAAAAGTTGATTAATCTAAAAATGCATGCACATATAGAAATGGAAACTCATCTGATTAATTTCAATTTAATTGTTGATCGACTACTGGAGATGAATGCCAAATTGAACGATGACTTGTTGGCTGTTCTATTGCTAGATAGTTTACCCGAAGCATATAAGGGACTCCAAGTAGCTTTTGATGCATCATTGGAATTCCCCACTATGGAAGTGTTGCGATACGACTTGCTTGAATTCGCTGATAAAGAACTGGAAAACAGTGAGAGAAGAGATGACGCGTTGCACCTTGAAAGTAAGGTTCAATTCAAGGAAATATGAACAACAACGTCTAGGTTTGGCAACTGTTGCTTTTAAGTATAACTGTAATCGTTGTGGTCGAAAAGGGCATATGAAGAGTTATTGCCGTGTGAATTTAGCCAAAGATAAGTCACACAGGTCAAATTTTTCAAATGAAGATTTTCTGCAAGATAACGGGTTCATGACATTGGAAAATGTAAGAGAAAAGTCTGATGTAATCCAGGCTGTTACTCATACTGTTAAATCCGTTAAGCAAGATTCGAAAAAAAAAAACAGTTGATACATTGATAGTGGTGCTACGTCACATATGTGCTGTAGGGATAAGCTCTTTACAGTTCTCAATAAAGATTATATGGGTGCAGTTCAAGTAGCAAATGACAAGTTTCCGAGGTTAGAGGCATAGGAACCGTAGTGATAAATGTTAATTTGGATGGTAGTCTGAAAGCTGTTATACTGATAGTCTGAAAACTGTTGTACTGATTTCTGCGGCTAAAGCTACTGATAATGGATGTAAGGTTTTAATGAAAGGAAAACATGTAGTGATTTGGAAATATGGGAACATTTTGATGAAAGCAGTTAAGTCAAACAATCTATATTTGATTAATTGTTTAGGAAATGTTAAAGCATTTAGTATATCACATGAAGAAAATAACCTAGAACTATGGCACAAACGTTATGGCCATCTTAATATACAATCGGTTTTAAAACTCAAAGATCACCAAATGGTACTAGGATTACCAAGTTTTAATAAAACGCCATTTAACTGTGTTTCGTGTATAAAAGGCTAACAAATGAGGCTATCCTTTAAAGCTAAAACCGAAAAATCGTCCAATGATTTATTGCAACTTGTCCATATGGATTTATGCGGGCCTATGTATGTCTGTTTAGTCATAAGAAAAAGATATATTTTGTTACATTTATTGATGATTGATCAAGGAAAATTTTTGTTTATTTTATAAGGAAAAAGAGCGAATAATTGAAAATATTTCATCATTTTCAGCTAGTAGAAAATCAAACCAATAAAGGAATCAAAATACTTCGCAGTGATAATGCGTGCGAATTACTGAGTTTAGATTTTTCTGAATTCTTAAGGGATAATGGCATAAAACATCAACTATCAGCTGAATATACAGGCAACTAAATGGTGTAGCGTAGCGTATGAACCGAACCTTGGTTGAAATGACGAGATGCTTTTTGATAGAAGCAAATTTACCAAAGTATCTATGGGCATATATACGTAATCATTTTCCGACATCGCTCAATATAAATAGAATACTTGAACAATTATGGACCGGAAGAGTACCAATCGTAGGACATTTTAGAAAAATTGGTTGTTGAGCATTTGCCATTATATAAAACTATTTCTGCATCTAGTTTGGAATTTGTTTTAGTTGGCTATTCAGAGGAATCCAAGTCATATCGCTTATGGAAAAGGGGATCACAAAAGATTGTTAAATGCCGAGACGTTCGTTTCATAGAGGACTTTTCTAAAGAGCAGGTCACCGATAGTTCGTATGAATTTTTATTGAATGATGAGAAAGCAAATGACCATCTGACGGATAAGATCGATTAGGTGTAAATGCGATAAACATTATATAAAGGAAAATGAAGAAATAGAAGAAAACAATTTCGAATATATACTTTCGGAATCTGAAAATGCAAGAAGTGAAATTACTGAAAATGAAATCATGAAACCAAAACAAGAAAATGAAATAAAATATAAGGGGTAGACTTAGACCGTGGCATCAGTTAAAGAATGTAATTGAAATTGCCCTCTAAACCAGTTCATTTTCAGATCCAACAAATTTAAGCCAAGTTCAGAACTCGCCGTATGCTACCAAATGGTGTGAGGCTATGGATGAAGAGCTTAACTGTCTTATGAAACAAAATACTTGGACTTTATGCGATTTGCCAGTAAAACATAAAGCCATTGGATGTCGATGAGTATTTCAGTCAAAACGCAAACCAGATGGGAGTATTGATCGTTGGAATTCTAAGAAAAGTTGGATAAATATTATGGGGCTAATTCTCCGTCAGATTACACCGTCAAATATTGGTTTCGAGAGTTTCGCGGTGGATGCAACTCCACTACCGATCAAGTCTGCAGCGGCAGGCGCTCCGATGCGGCTACAGAGGACAATGTCAAAAAAATACATGAAATGGTGTTGGCTGACCGGAAAGTGAAGGTGCGCGAAATAGCAGATACCGCAAAGATTAGTACTGAGCGCACACGCCATATTTTGGGCAATGTTCTGCATATGAAAAAGTTATCCTGCCGCTAGGTGCCACGCATGCTCACTCCTGACCAAAAATAAGAGCATTGCAACCACGGCTAAAATCAATGACTTACGGCTCCAATTGCTGTCGCATCCGCAGTATTCGCCCGATTTGGCTCCCTCGGACTATTATCTCTTCCCAAACCTCAAAAGATGGCTCATCTATAAAAAATTCAGCTCACGCGAGGAAATCATCGACGCCACGGAGGAGTATTTTGCATACCTTGCGGAAAATTACTTTTCTGACGGGATCGAGAAGTTGGAAAATCGCTGGAATAAGTGTATCAAACTAAAAGGGGACAATGTTGAATAAAATAAAAAATAATTTAAAAAAAAAATTTTTCATTCCCAAGGAGGTTACTTTTCACCTCACCTAGTATGTGGAAGATATTGTTGTTGCATCCAATAGTAGTAATATTGTTCATCAGATCAAAAACCATCTTTCTAAAAGTTTTGAAATTCGTGACTTAGGACAATCAACATTTTGCATTGGACTCGAAATCAAAAGAAATCCTAAAACTCTCTCTAGTTGTCAAACATTTTACATCAATAAAATTTTATCAAAAATAACATGCAGAACAGTAAACCATCTAAAAAACCTATGCAAGTTAAGCTTAAATTTTAAAAGGAATCTACTTTAGCTGAGGAGCGAGTGGCTGACGACATACACAAATATTGGATCCCTCATGCTTCTAGCAATGCTTAGGATTTTTACAAAATCCAAAAAAAACACATCGGAATACTGCACTTTTTTTATTACAATATTTCAATTTTACAAAAACGGCAAAAATAATTTATAAAAAGGAGTGTTAAGAAATTGTATTAATTTATTTATTCTTTGTTTTAAGGCTCTTTATATAATTGAATTTGAATTCTAATCACTTATGTATTCTCTGCCTTGATCACTTCCTATTACATTCATTCATTTCTTAAGTCACGTCTTGTAACAAAGTCACGTTTTGTAAAAAAGTCACGTTTTGTAACAAAGATGTTTTAGAAAATGGCTTAAATCGTGGTCATAGCCAGATAATCACTTAGCCTGATTTTGTTTACAGCAAAACCATTCTAATACATTCAATCTTTACAACTGGTAAAACAAATGTCACATGTTTTCTTAATTGCATCACCGATTTCCTCAGTTCCTTTCTAGATCGCATCAATATCTGCCTTGTTAAAGATGCACGTTGCAAATATGATAGTATGTAAGGTAAAGAGTTGGTATTATGAGATCACATTCCTGAGACGTTCTAGGCTCTTCCGCCCAAAATTGGAGTACAATGAGCACATCTGGTCAGGCGCTCCCAAAATATTTTTTTCGCCTGCTAAATAGGATTCACAACCGTGCGATAAAACTCATAGGTGATACTAATATCAGTCAGTTAATTGATACTTTGTCTCACTTTGGTTTACCGTCTTGCTATAAATGCTCATCAGTATACTCTCAACTCTCAAGCTCACTTTCAGACGTACTCTAAACTATCTTGATTCGTTTCTAAGCCGTACAAGTCGCTTATGGAATGTCTTGCAGAGCTCTCTATTTCCTAGTCGTTATAACTTACAAACATTTAAGACCAATGTACATCAGTACCTCTTTTTTCTTCCTCCCTTAGATTCCTTTGCACGCATTTTAAGGTACATAAATCCCTTGAACGCATGCTTATTATAAAAAGAAAAATAAACCAAAGTTGACAGTCTGTTCATTTTTGAGAGAATATTGGCTTCCTTAAAACCAGCTTATTTTTAATCAGTTGTAGTAGTTACCCTGCCCAGTAGTGTCAGTTGTATATATAACGTAACTCCAAGGAAGTGGGACCGGTAGCCAGTTGCCAATAATCTACTTGAAAAAGGTACTGCCCATAGCCCCTCAAGAGATCGTCTGACTACAATATTTTTTTAAATCGCTGATTAAGATTTGAAATTTTGTAAAGACTTCTGAATATTTTATTTTGGCACTCTTAAAATATATACGCTATCCTAGTTTCAAAAAAAACACTGGAGAGCACTTTTAATAAGAAATAAAAACTAAATTTGCTTTAATAGAAGCCAGTGGTCTATCATCGTTTGGAAATGTTTTGTGGTTAGATATTTTTTTACGACGATAACAATGGTAATGGAGAAATAACCTGTATGGCTAACTACAGATGAAATCGTTTACGAGTATGTGCGATCCCATTTTGCCCATTTAAAGCTTACTCGTAACTGTTTAAAAAAACGTAAATGAAATTTATTTCAAATTCTTCTTAAACCTATATACTGCCAAATGTTATCCTTTAGATTTTTGGTAAATGCTTGACCTAAACCAAGCAGTAAAACTCGACCCGGTCACCAATATTTGCATATTCCGTGTCCCGTTTTTCTGTTCATCAGATTCTCTTTTGGATAATTTATGGGAATTTTTGTTCGGCCTTCTGCAGTGAATCCCAGAGAGGCGCATGTGTTCCCTTTTCGGGTTAGCGTTATTCGTTTGACCAAGTTTCCTATATCATATACAGGATGTGAACTATGTCCATAGACCACCAGGACACAGGATTATTACTGGAAGCTTCGGAGCATAGTCTGTGGGGAGGTTATGCATATATTATGCCAGCGAATGAATAATTCCTACATCCCGTGCAGATATATAAATGAATTGGAGTTGTTGTAGCTTGTGGTGAAAGTGTTTTATGGTGAAGTAGTCTTTTATGTTCTACATTTCGCACTTTGTACATACCCTTACTTAAGAGAATATGTATGTGTGGTTAGTTTATATACCACATAAGTTACATGGTAAATGGAATTTTCATAAGGGTTCTGACTGAACTTTGGAAGGGTTTAGCTGAAGGACAATGTGTTATTTCAGTAACCCACTTTGAAACTGATTTATGTTTGGTCGAGTGGGGCCTGAATACGAAAACATGGAACATGATTTACGAAGGTAGTTTCTTCAAAATTTAACGTTATTTTAAGGAATTTAAAGGAAGTCTCGTGTAATTAAATTGGGTTATATAAGAAAATATTCTAACTTAACTTCCTACAGAGAGTAAAGTATAATCCGAATTGTTTTACTATATGTAGTTGCATTTGATGCCAACGGGTGAAAGGCAATATTATAGATTGAGAGATAAATCAATATTTGATCTAAATCTCAAACAAGAGGAGCACTTGAAATTTGAATAAAAAAAACTTTGCTAATTTCAAGCATCATGTAACTAATAACTATAATTATATTTATATAAAAAATACCTTAGCACATATGGCAGTAGCTCCATTGTTTACAAGTCTAATTACTAAATTTGTATTTAATTTTTTTTACTAAAGCAACTCGTGGTTCATTAAATTTGATGACGTGCTAAGATTACGACCGCCTGTTTAAAATACGTGCAAAGGTAGAAGCATTACTATTAAAAAAAAATAAAAATAATTTGTCTGGCAACAGCCATGTTGAAAGAAATCAAGACCGTAAAAAATTATGGCCAATTTAAATAATTACCCATCTTGGCATTTTTAAATAATGAGCTCATGTGCAAAAGTTATATTTTATATGCAAAATAAAACTCTAAATAAATTTTTACTGCGTTTAGGGATGTAACGATTATTATTATAGCTAATGCATAGTTTGCACGTTATTTATTTATTTTTAAATAGATACAATGTAACAGAGAAAAATCCTCATCAAACAAACCATGCGTTAGTGTGTGCCAGAAGATTCTTGTGTATAGGCCATCGTAACTACTGGGATGTGTGGGTTTTAGTATATGCATCCATGTGAATATTTGTTATATAGTCTAAATGATTTATTTAAATCACTATAAACAAAAGAAAAATAATGTTCCTAATTTCAGTGTAATTAATGCAAAAAATAAAGAAAAAAAAGATTAAAATTAATACTATTTAAGAAAAGTTAAACTAGTTGGAAGAGACCGTTTCGCCTTCATCATAGTTATCATCGTGGCAGATCGTTTCGATTTGTTATTTTTTGTACGTGCGTTATCTTGATCTCCTGATATTCGTCTTCTTATACATGGTTAAATACAGTCGACAAACAATGTTTGTATATTTAATCCGTCACTTATTAATTGTTCAACACCATATGGAAGGCCATTCACAATGAATTCAATCCTGGGTTCTTCATTAGAGTAGTTGCATTTAAGAAATATCAACCTTTACTCTGACTAGGAGAATCTATATGATAATCAGATGAATCAAGCTATTTACGAAGGGTCTTAACGATGCAGATAGCAACAGTTTTATGGCCGGGTTCTTAATGTTGAAAGTAGGAGGTAGATCAGTCCAGCTAGCGAGAAAGACTCACCTTATTTCCAACCTTTCGCACGGCCATTATTCTCTTGGCAAAAATTCCTTTTCCTTCCTAATAGTAGACAAAATGTATTTCATCATCGAATATGATGATTTCATCATATAATAAGAGTCATACAAATTTTATGAAAATTAAAATTGTTACGGTAATGTAGAAAAAGCTCTTGACATCTATAAATAACTAATTCTTGGGTAATTCGTCGAATAAATATTAAGATTGAGTCAATGTGTCAATACATAAACTCACTTGAATATATCGTACCGAATTGAAAAGCTATGTAAATCAGTAATGTCCAAGCTTGATGACAATTCTAATGTACTGAATCTCAAGTATCGATTCTGATGATTATAAAGGGTTTTCCAATATGAGGATACATTTTTATATATCAAAAAAATATGTCTTGCTTTTATACAGTGTGTCCCCTAATTAGTCAACGATAATTTGGGAAATTATTTTTAGGCATATTCTAAGAAAAAAATCGTTCTACAATAAAGGTCTATCTCCAATGTTGACAGCATTTATCGAGGATTTAAGAAAAGGCCTAATATGGTTTACCCTGACCCATGTTAAAAGAAATAGCTCTGTTAGTACTACTAGTAGAAACTTCGTGTAGGACATTATTTTTTGAAAAAACACTAGCCTTTGCAATGGCGTTTAAATAAAATCGATATCTTGTTTGAGTCTTAAGATATCCAATTTCTTAATTTATGTTATGTGTATGATAAAAGAGTTATAACAAGTGCTGAAAGTGTCCTCCATGGTTTAGTATGTATGCTACAGCCCGTTTTTGGGTTGCAATACGAATGTTTATTGCTGCTAACTGGTGCTTCACTTTTGATGACGTTCCGAGAATACGCTGTTCAATTAAAGTTGCTATAATAAAGTTGCTATTTCGCTTGAATAAACAAGTTCTTTCATTCTGCTCCATATAAAAAAATCCAACACCGTAAGGTCAGAAGATCTTGCAGGCCAGTGAACTGATACATTTCTTCTTATCCATCGGTTACCGTACTCTTCATCTAGCCAATTTTTAGCCTCACGACCATAGTGAGTTGGAGCACCATCCCGTTTGAAATATGATGAAGCTAGTTGAATCAGTCGAATGTCCCCCAATAGTTCTGGTGTATCATTTCGCAAAAACTCCAGATAGTTTGTAGAATTCAGCCTAGATAGTAGTTTGAAGGGCCCGATTAACTTGTTTCCATGTACACCTGTCCACATATTGATGCTGAATTATGTATCCTTGTATGTGGATTGTCCGCAGTGCACGTGTGAAGATTATTAAAATTTGTGCTCCCAGCTCTTGAATTACTCCTTTACTAGGAATTCGGCGGTTAGGATAAAGTTCATGGTACCTTTGGCGCGCACGTAAATAATGTCAGCGTATTCTTGGTTTGTAAATGCACATATTTCAAATAGAGTTTCTAAGCGACTGTAACCTTAGCGTAAAAAAAAATACACAGATGAATTATTTTTTTCCTAATCTTTTATACCGTTTTTATTAGATACATTTTCGAAATAGGCGTTCTCTTTCTGAGAACTTTTAAGGAACAAGGTAAGGAAATGAGAGTTTTGACAAGTAGTCAAATAAACGAGCACGCTTCAAAACTCTCTAATAGCTATGCAATTTTAAAAAAACATTGGGAAATTAGTAATTTTTGAAAACCACTCTTGAAAGTATTGCCAACTGTTGTTAGAAACGTTGGTAAAAAATCATAAATTCTTTTTTTACCTGCTGCGGGTTTTCCCTAGTACATAAAATCTATGGGTTTTTCTGCAAACTTGATGATGATTTTTTTTATTATTGTTACGTTCATAAGAAAAAAGTAGTAAAACGTTATGTTAATTTGCCATTTTCTGGAGAAATGTGACCTCAAATCAAAAATTAGCATGGCAATGAAAATGGAACAGGCTTAGAAATTGGAGATCTAAAGACTCAAACAAGATATCAACTTTATTTGGACGTTGTTATAAAGGCTAGTATTTCTTCTAAAAATAAAGCCCTACACGAAGCTTCTACCATTAGTAGTAACAGAGCAATTTCCGTTAACATGGGTCAGGGTATATCAAAGTAAGCCCTTTCTCAAATCCTCAATAAATGCTGTCAACATTAGAGATAGACCCTTACTGCAGAACGATTTTTTTCGTAGAATATAGCCGGAAATCATTTCTCAAATTATCGTTGACGAATTAGGGGACACACTGTATAATAGATATGATTTTTAATTTTTTCGATAGATAGAAAAAGGTTTGCCATTAATAACGCAAACCAATTTCAGCCAAACAACATTCACGAACTCTGTTACACATTTCCGGTTTAATTTCATCGGCCCATGCCGTTGGGCGTTGACTCAGAGTACTCTAATTGACAGGGGATCGTTGACCTCTCCTATAACCTGCCCCAAAAAACCAAATTGCACAAGACCACCTAAGCATAACCTCGGCAGCAAATTTTGAACACCATTTCGAGAAATGAAAGGATCAGGAAACTTTCCTCGTAAAACAGTACTTGTATGGATATATTGTAATATAAATCCGATGATTTAAACTTGTTATCGGATGACAGTACGTTTTTTGACATGTGAAAAACAGCAAAATGTTCAAAATAAAATCTTTTATTGGAAAATCAATCAGGTCAACCGTTAGTGCAATAATAATTTGAAAGGAGAATGATTTTGGTTGTACAGCCGTAACAAAGGGTCTTTCATTAAGCGCTTAATATCTTTAAATTTAAATAAAACTAATGTGTGTGAGATATCATCGAAATTTTTTATTCGTTTGAAAGGCCTATCGATGCCATTAACGGGTTCAATTCGCACAATCTCAGTGGCCAGTTCACATCATCTCCACGTGAAATGACCATGCCCTCGAATCGCTCGTGCAGAATTTAAAATGTGGCGTGAGCTATGTGGCACGTAGCGCCGTCCTGTTGAAACCACATGTCGTTGGTATTCATATCATCCAATTCAGGCCAAAAGAAGGTATTCATCGACTTTTACCGCTCGCCGTTGATGGCCTGGCCAGCGTCGTTCTCAAAGAAATATGGACCGATGATGCTGCCAGCCCAAAATCCACACCAAACTGTGACTTTTTCGGGATACATTGGACGCTCTTGGATCTCATGTGGATTGGTATTGTCCCAAATTCAACAATTTTGTTTGTTGCCGTACGCATTCATCCAGAAATGGTCCTCATCGCTGAAGATGATTTTTCGATGGAAATTAGGGTCAATTTCCAAATGCACCAGAGCCCATTCAGCGAACACTGGTCGTTGTCTATGGTTGTTTACTTTCACCTCCTGGGTCAGAGCAAGGTGCAGGCCCAAGTCACGAAGCAAAATTCGCCAAGTTGTGGTCTACGAAAGGCCGAGTTCTTGTGAGCGACGCGAAATCGACTGCCTCGGATTCTCCAGCACATTCTCACGGACAGCGGGGATGTTTTCTGCAGATCTTGCGTTTCGTCAACGTACGGGTGTTGATTTATCGTTTACTGAACCAGTGAACTCAAATTTATCCACCACACTGCGAATACTTCTCTCGGTAGGATGATTTTGTTGACCGTAAAATGGGCGAAGCGCGCGGAACGTTGCACGAACAGAACACCCATTGTTGTTGAACATTATGTCCATCCATAGTGATTTGGCAAAACAGACTGAATAAATGACAGCCAATTTGACAGATGTAGTTTCAATAATATGGCCGCTATCAACAGTCAAATTTTGGAAGTCCCTATTGTAAGACCCTGTATATAGCCTGAGCGACACCACCTCCGACAAAGGGTTCAGGTTTATGGACTTTCCTACGTGGCGAAAACTTATCGTAGCAATGAATATACATAAAATGGCTTTCCGGATCTAATTACAATCGATAAAGAAAGCATGTAGAGTAGAATTGCAAAAGGGGACCAGAAAATCTAATGATCTCCACAGTTAAAGACACAGGGAAAACTAGCACGAGAAACACATGACACTCAACTTTGACAGAATGAACTATACAATCTGGATGATAATGAGCAACAAGTCATTCCACCTGAACCCGACAAAATAAGGATAGTCAGATCCCAACTTACGTCCAATAGGCTGCGGGTACTGATAGCCTATCTACTGATCTGCTTAAGGCGGCGAAAGGTAATTCTATTTAAAGCATGCACCAAGTTATCTTGAAAATACCCCCCAAAAACCTCAGCATTACATGCCTTGATACATCAGATAGATACATCAGCTCAGTCAACATCGTCTTAAAAATCTTCTTCACATATTCGTCTAAAAAAATTTGTCAACCATCGAATTTATTCTGATTGTTGTGTCTTTAGACCTTAAAAGTCCACTGTGGCGAAGATTTTTGCATTACGGCAGATCTTGGAAAGAGACTTGAATTCCAAATTGACGATTTTAAGGCGGCCTATAACAGCATATATCGAGAAAAATTATACGAAGCCATGTCCAATTTTAGCAACTCTGCTAAACTTTTCCGACTTTAGAGAATGAACACGAAAAAATATGGCTCGGGACCTTTAATGGCAAAAAGGAGTTTCGGAAAGGCCATCAACTATAGTGCAATTCCTTTAACATCACACTAGACAGTATTGTTGAAAAATCGCGAGCCAACACCAAATACACATCCTTTCAAACGTCATACAGACGATGCGGATGACATGGACATTATGGGCAGAACACAGTGAGCTGATATGAAGCAATTGCAAGTATTGGAAAAGCCGAAAGGAAACCATTCGGACATTTCGGACTACATGTCCTATATAGACAGGAACAACTTCGAGGAAGTAAAGGGTTTTATCTACTTAGACTCCGCAATTAATATAAACAACGCACCACCTTAGAAGTAACTCCTACCACATTCTGTTGTTTTTTTTTTGGTTTAAACGGCAGACCCCTCTCTCGTACAACCAAAAAAGTCCTCTATAAAGCATTGACCCTCTCAGTCCTCCTCAATTGCGCAGAGGCATGCATTTTTTTTTTTCTTAAAGGGATGAAGAAGCACTTAGTCTTTTTGAGAAAAAAGTAACTCAAGTGATCTATGGTTCTGCGGCCTGCTTATACTTAGCTAACAAACAGCAGAACTCATTGGCTTCGATGGCTGGGATATATAGAGAGTATAAGCTCCAGCCTTCCACCTCGGAAAGTTTCCATCACCGATGTGAAACGCAGCAGAGGAGGACCCCCATCCCTAGTGGAGCCCGCAAGTGGAAACGGACATCAACCAACTTGCTGTGCGAAATTAGCACCAGGGAAAATACAACAGGGGTGGCTGGAGAGGCATGTTGGTTTAGACCTAGGCCCACTCCGGACTATAGTGCCACATAAGTAAGTAGGTAAACCTGCTATTATGTGTGTGCGCACTGTTGAGTCAAGGGGCTCTTCCTGAACAAACCTACTGGCAGCCTATCCGCACCCAATTTCTAATAGCACGGCTCTCAAAACTTTACCATAGTCGAGTTTTAGATGCAAAGTTTATTCTGAACACTGAACTCCGTTTTATATTGGGACATGTAGTGACAGATCTCTTTCAGAGATGCTATTTTGCCATTTCTAAAGAAAAACAGAAATGAAAACATTAATAGAGTGCATACCGATGTACATAAATGTTGTTATCGTCCAATGTTATCGTCCAATGTTATGTCATTTATTTATTTGGTTCACTTTCGTTAATCGTCCTCAAGATAGTTGCGAATTGCCAACTGATTACAAGATTGTCGTTATTATTGTACCAGGGTTAAGCTTCAATTGCGGTCGAGAATTTATTTTAAAAAAGCTGTTCATATTTTGACCTCTCAATTCTTTATGAATACAAATCGGATGACTTTTCCACTCTCACAGTTAACTGCCATCCCACACCCCATTTATGTAAGTGACATCGAAAATCGGTAACGCAAAAAGCAATAATAATTTCTAAGAAATACCAATATTTCTACTGTTGATTTGACGGATCAGTGATCACACTTCTGCAGTGACATATTTGACTATAACTTTACAAAGATTAAAATCAATGTATTAATAAATTACCTCTGTTCATATTTGATTCGGTGTATTCAAAAAATCGTTCATCTAGAGCTGTAGCTACAAATGTTCTTCTTTTTTGTTTATTAACATTTTCTAACATTACTAGACACTGTCTAGCAAAATCAAGTGATTTTGTCTACTGCAGTCATTTAATAAAACAACGAAATAATCAAATGAATGTGTCTTTGGGCTCATAAATCCTTTCGTCGGTCTTCGTATCATAACTGCCGTCATCTGACAATGAACTTACAAAACACAAACACGATCACTCATAAATACATCTCTCAATGGAAACGAACTTGTTTATAACATCCCAGGGTCAAAGATAAAACAATTTTCCTCTTACCCCAATACAATTGTCGGGCGTCTTTCGGATAAGAGACGAATAAGAAAAAAATAGGGAGTGCTCGTTTGATATGGAGTCTAACCTCCAAAAACGCACACTCCCCTTTTATTTTATTTTTAGAAAAAGAAAAAAAGCCGGAAAAAACATACTCCTCACCAAAAATGGTGGCAAGTCGTAAACAAGATTTATTGCCCCAAAATAATTTGAAACGAAAATAGATTCCATGTAGATGTGAGAGATAGAAATAGACAGATACCAAAACCCGAAAATATATTACAAGCCCATCCGATTTAATCACAATAAACTTGAAAATACCAAAACGAAAAAGAATTAAAAAATAATAAGAAAACAGAAAAGAAACCCCAATTCGATCTGGGAACACCAAGAATAAATCGAAGGGAGCCATGTTTTTAGATTAAGAAATTCATCCAACCATCCTTCCTGCTACATATGTATGTACATACATACCATACGAATACCACCTTCTCCAACTTATCCTCCGCCAACAATTTTCATCTCTTCTCATGACGAGACTTTTACTCGGGGAACAGATTCTGAGTGACTTTTTTCCGAAAAGGAAATCCACGAAAATTTATGAAGGTGCGAAGGGGACCATCGCACCCAATGAGCTGACAAATCTGAAACAGGTGACGAATAACGCGCGTACGGATAAAATCGAACAACAACAACGCCCGACTACAATGTATGTATTTTTAACGGCGGAAAAAAAATGAATTTAAAACGAAAACAGCAAATTCAAGAACGAATCGAATCGGATCCTTTTTTTTTTGTTTTCTGTTTTTTTTTTTTTTATTGTTTTGGCTTAGTTGATACAGATAAATGCCCACCCGCAGTGACAAACATGAACGAAACCAACACCACACCAACATGGCCCATGTCGCCAACAGTGGGCGTTCGAAAACCTACGGGCATAGCTCTGTCGAAAAACTAGTTTGCATATGGGAAATCCAAAATAATTTATTGCCTCGTATTTGCATTTAAATTCGTAGCTTTAAATTAAAAACTAAAATATGGATCTGCTGATTTTCTGCGTGATTGGAAGTATTCGTTACTGTACATGGCATAAGGCACTGCCACCATGTATCGGCAAATGAATTTTTACAAAATCTTTAAGGCAGTGTGGCATATGAGAACAGTTTGAATAAGCTTAGTAATAGAGTAAAAGTAAAGGAAGGCGTTTACAGGTACAAATTCAAAATTTTAGTGGCTTTTGGAAACGAGCATCAGTATATTGTTTAAGTATAAATAACAGACAGTAATGTTTTCAAAAAGTATTTATTTGTTTCACCTGTTTAAGCCAAAATTTCGGAACTAATAAACTATCGTAACTGATTGTTGATGTTTGTACTGGTGACAAATTAAGGTGGATACATAAACTCTCCCCCTCTCGTTAGCACTGTCCCGACACACAGACGGCTACAGGCAGAATCGGCCAAAGAACTAATCTATTATACGCCTAGTAGGTCTCTTTTAATGGAAAGAGTCTTTCGAAGAAAAATGAGTAAGAACTTCAGTGATAAAGTGCCTACCACTATGTTACCGCCGAATACCTGCCTGATGCGAGAGTAATCCGGACATTCACAGAGCTAGTGCTCCTCGATGCCGTTATCATTTTGACAGCTAGCATCGCAGGATGTTGTATCACTTATGCCATTACATTTAAGTGCTTAGCCGTGACGACGCCAGTCAGCAATCTACAGTCCTTCCTGCATAGGGACAGCAGGAAGGCCGCTGACTTCTACGCAACGTTGGGAAGCATTCCTTTATTCTGCCTGCAAGCATTAGAGTCATGCCAACTGCAGTTGTGCTCATATGAATCCAAACCGTTAACGGAAGCCTTAGCCGAGGACGCAAGCAGACATATCGCAGGTTCGGGTCCTGAAAAACTTTTGTCTGAGTCTTTCCTGGTAAGTTCATAGGCGATTTCATTTCCCATGAGCCCATTTGACCTTGACTAGACTTTGTGAATTTAGCCTTCTGACTGCGTTCGGTGATGTCTTGGATTCTCCAACCAGCTTGGAAATTGTAAAAGTGTTCGGCAAGGCTCTAAGCGTAGGTTTTCTATCGATACAGATGAAAATGCTTCGCTTCTTCCACCGGTTCTTCACAATACATATATGTATGTAGTTCGTTGCCATAACAATTGCTTGTATCACCGCTTGGAAGACAGATGCAAGTTTCCCTAACAAGGAGTGAAATCTAAAGTTGACATTCTTCAGAAGGACACCAGCACCGCATCCTAAATTGGTTTTGAAGCCATCCGTGAAGACTCGACTACATTCCTTTCCTGGCTCAGATTCTGAGCGAAACCAGTCTTTCGTATTTTTTATACAACAGGAGTTCTGGTGTCATTGTGTCAGGTGGCATGTCCACCAGTCAAAAGACAGCTGGTGCGCAAGGTCGTCGAAGCTCCATTGCGTGTTGTACCAATGATCATTTCATTTTAAACGGCAGATGGCTTTGAGAATGCAGCCCATGATAGGAATGTCAAAGGGAGGAAGATGCGTCTAGAGCGTGCTAGGAAAAGCACCCATGCAGCCGAGAAAGACAGTTTTTTGGAGTTTGGTAAAAGCAGCGATGACATATGTGCGTGAGATCGTATTCCACCAGACCAAAGGCACATAGGATATAATTGATCTTGTCATAGCCGTGTAGATGCAGAGGACCCTTCTCAATAACAGGTACCATGTCTTGCCGGCCGCTCCTTTGCCCTGACAGAAGGCCGACATCGTCAAAAGTTGCATTGTCGAACGCACCCTCAATGTCGTCGAAAATGATCAGCGCGTATTCCTTCTTGTTGAGTGCGTTCTCAATTCTGCCTACCAGATTTTAAAGCGCACTCTCGCAAGATTTTATGCGGTAGCAAGCGTGTTGCATCTCAGACATGGAATGCATTCGCAAGGTAGTTTTGCAGTATGGATTTCGAGCAATGCTTTTCAACGTGAAACGAGTCAGACTTCTAGGTCTGAGACTCTTGACGGGCCTGTAGACCTCTTTTCCAATTTTCGATGTGAAGGCTACTCTCATTGTTCGCCTGAATTTCGGTATTCATGCCAGTGTCACGCTAGCAGTGAAGATCCTCCTCAGAGTTACCAGCAGCTGTTCTATACCTTTTTCTAACATAACTAGGTATATCCCATCGGTTCAAGGCGACTTTAAGCCATGAATCAACAGAATGTTTAATGGACTCATCCGTCATCACCACCGATGAGATATAATAGCTACGGCGTGTTGTGTTATTCAGCTCACTAGTTAATAAGAGCTAGTTGTGAGCTGATTCTGATTAGGTTAAATGGGAAGTGAGCCTCAGGCATGAGACCGAGAGTCTCCACTGACTGTAGATTCCATCAGATTTTCTGAGCGATACCTGCCTGGTTTTATTTTTTTTTTCCGGCGAGCTCAGGTGAAAATGTTTCATTAAAGCCTATGAGCATCCTAAGCGCGTGCTTATAGTAGTGTGAGATTGTTACTCATAAAAAGTACCTTCCTACAATATTAATATTTATATTACCACAACTAAGTTTCGACTCAACAAGCAGTTTTTTTATCATAAAATAGACTCGTTTGGCAAGTGACTTCCGAATGAAAGTGCTTGCATGTTCCGACTTTTAACGCGACTTTATTTTATCGCGCTGGATCCAAGGGTTTGGTTCTTTCGAAACGGCGCAATAGGTTTCTCTCGACCAAAATTGTGTAGGAATGTATTGTTACTGGGCCTTACTTTGGTTACTAGTATACGGCTTAAGTATAATCTCTACACTTTCCTTAATGTTTGTACCTATAACGAATTTATTATAATATTCGGCCTAAGCGTTAGTATGGACCTAAATTTTAATGTACAGAAAGCCATGTTCAATTTTTAAAAGAACAGATTGATGCCAATGTACCTACTAATTTAATAGTAAGAACAATTCTAAAAAGCATTCGATTTGGTATTTAAAATACTAAAATTATTCGTAAAATTGTAATTGAATTTATTTGAAATTGTATGTATGTATATTATTAATTTTCATGAATTTTAAAAATTCCATTACCTTTGTTATAATTTATTGAAATACTTTGCAGCACAAATTCATAAGAAAAAGTGTTTTCCGTGAATGTTTCACTGAAACAATTAAAAACTACATACTTCGTTATATGTACAAAGTTACTGATTGACGAAAATATTATTATTTTAAAGTTTTAAAAATAACTCTTATCGAATCCAGCAAAAGTGCTAACTTGAGTTTTATTGAGTATGTACAAACGAAGAAAACAATTTCAGCTGATTTTGATATTTCCACACGACTTTAAAATAAATTCAAATTCAAGTGCGAATATGAAACGTCAAACCAATGTTGTGTAGTATTGTAGATCCAATGAAAATATTGTAGATTCTTTGAAAGAGTGAAGTTTAAGTAAAAGCTGACTATTAGAACATTATTGGTGCACTTTAGACTTAAGCCTGTATCAACATTTGAGTCGGCACATTTTTTAAATCACGACTAATGATTCGATGTAAGGTCCAATATCTTCGTTTAGTCGAAGTTTGTGACTTCTCGAGAGGTTGTTTTTTTTTAGGGGTTCCGGGGCCTCAGTGTAAGTCGTAATTTGTTGTGTATCACCGGGCACTTTATTTTCAAAAGTTTGTAAAATATTGACGTTTGCTTTCTTGGTATTACCCGAAAGTTGTACGAGTATACCATTGGTAAACACCGGCTTTAGTACTTATGTAAGAGAAGAGTAGCTTGCTTTCGATACTAAGCTTGGAATGTTTACTGAGTAACAAATAAATTTCGCTGTATTTGTTTTCGAATTCTTTGCTTTTTTTTTAACGTGCGAGTTCCATTTTATCTTTGCGTCGTGTGTCATTGCAAGGTAATTTAGCCTCATTTGCAAAATGGATAGTCTTAAGTTTCCTGGTTTCTTTGCGAAGTCGCAAAGCAACGAGATATCTGCAGGATTGCTTTCCAGCTGAACATTGTATTTCCAAACACTTGGCAAGCTGCTGTTTTGTCCTGAGCTTAGGAAGAACAGTGTTGGATCTGCAGAGCTGCTCCTTAAATCGCATCCAGTTAGTTTTCTGCAGATTTCTCCTCTCCAACAAGGTCGAGACCTTGCATCCGAATCTGAATTCGATGTACCTATGGTCTGACATGGAGATCTCCGGTAGTACTTTCCAACCAGTAATCTGCTGGATAACGATCATTCGATTACTTGCTATCTTACTCTCGTAATAAAAGTTGTCTGAGAGCCAACATTGACAACCAAGTCAGACGATTGTGTGAAATCCAGGAGATGATAAGTCCCATCTTCTTGGATTCAGATTATTCAGTGAGTTCAGCTACCGCCTTTGGTGGTGGGACAATAACGTATCATAGGGAAAATAACCGGACGCAACGACGAATTTATGTAATTCTCCGTTCATTTCGTAGCGTATGTCTGCAGCAACTAAATCTTGGTTGCAAAATTCCCGAAATTTAGATAGTGAGTGTGAGTTCGGCACATGAAGACAAGTTCTCGGTCCTTTTGGTCGTTCGTCATATAGTGGTGTGCAACTACTTAAACATCCGAAACCACAGATGTGTTTATTCCTCACCCATGGTTCCTGCATGGACATTAAGTGAGGTTTTGTATTCAACGCGGAAGGCCTACTACATCGGGATGCGGTAGCATAATTGGAATGTTGAAGGGCAATCTGAGTATATAAATAGATAAGTACTGGAATGGTCGTTTCTTGTCCACTTTAGAAATAAAGTGGATATTAACCCTTCCAAGGCGCAGCTAGGAGCATGACTCATAGAGTATTGTGCAAAATATAAGCAACCATCTGAAATCAACACTTCATCGTTAATTTTTTAAACTTTCTACCACACCAAATAAAAACAAATGAATATGAAATGATGTATATGAGAGTATACATATTTTGAAATTCACAACTTTATAAAAAAATAGTAACACTTGAAAATTAAAAAAAACCCGAAAATCGAAAATACAGCCAAATTCTGCTGTGCAAAACCTAAACAACTTTTTTAGGGATATTTGGTGCAATATCCCTTATTTTGAATAACTTCGGCGCAACGACGAGGTATAGAAGCAATTAGCTTTGATATATTTGGATATATTTTCCCACTCACTTTTCGAAGCATTGTACAGCTCCCCTATCTTGTAGGAAAAACGTTGTCCAGCGATCCCGCTTTTAAGAATGCGAAACAGGTTTTCGATGGAACTCAAGTCGGATGTTTGGGGCACCATGGTTAACAGTGGGTGTGAAGAATTTGTGATTAAATCGTTGGCCTTTACACCGTCTGACATGTCAAACCCCATCAGAGTTAAATAAATAAACTTTAATTCATCGCTGGTTCAGTGTTGATATTTTCTTGCAACATTTAGCCTAATATGGAAAAAGTTAAGTTTGAATTATGTTATGTTTAAATGATTTAATTCCACAACCTTTACTTTAAACGCCTTTTTGTGAGCATCGGTTTCTTGCACGGCCTATAACTTCGAAGACTATTTTCAATAGCACGTCTACGTACCGTGCTAGCATCAATGTTTAAATGTTCAATTTCATTTAAACTTATAAATGGTTGTTTTTAATTACAACACAAATGTTTCTATCTGTTCGACTTGTTGTCTTACGCGGCCTACCACCGAAATTTAAATTTGCAACGCCTTCCATTGCATGACATGTTTTTATTAGGCGTAAAATAATGGATTTACTAATTTTTAATTTTTTAGCTAATATTGCCTGAGAGTCTCCAGACTTAAATTCTTCAAAAATCTTCAGTTTAAAACAGGTGGAGTATCTTTGTCGCAACATTATTAAATCTCATCAATTACGCATCTAAGTTAATAGAAAACTGATCAAAGAAAATGAGACAAAATCAAAGACAAAGAGCTTATAACATTTTATGTGTGACCAGACTGGAAAAGTACTATAAGAGAGAAAGTACTATAAGAGAAAAGATGCTAAAATCTAGTGAACTACGTAGGATTTTTGGAATGACGAAAATGGAGTCATTATGAAGGAAAAACTTGTTTTTTTTATAAAAAAATCGCTCATAAAATGTTTCGATTTTAGTCAATCGAAAACATCCGAAGCACTTCACTAGAAGTTATTATACAGAAGCTAGAATTGAAATTTGGAGGTGATCGGTTTAAAATCGAAGGCGCTAGTTTTGTTTTTTACAATTAGGGTTGGGTTTTTGGTATCCTTTGAATGTTGGCATATAGCGCGTATGGAGGAAAAGAGAGATACCGATGTAGGTACTTTGGTCTCAAAATTTTCCAAGTTATAATGAAAAGGAAAGAGAGCGCTCGGCAGGGCATTCTATAAACGAGTTGTACGACTTATGATCGAATCTTGAGGGCTTGATGGCATTCATAGCCAGACGGGTGTTACGATTGAAGAGTTGATGGAAGGTGGAAATAGCGATAGAACGAAGTGAGACAGGGTATCAATTGACTGAGTGTAATTACCATCACCTATGAGTTTTATCGCACGTTTTTGAATCTCGTATAGCAGGCGCAGAGATATGACCATTGTACTCTAAACTTGGGCCAATTAATGCCTTACATATTGAGGCCAGATCAGAGGGGGTGAAATTTTTCTTACATCGCTTGAGGAGACCTAGATATATTGCGGAATTTTCGACGATATCCGATATGTGGTCATTTCTATCATTGTCATTCCTGTCAGTGACACACATACTGAGAATGGAAGGTTTTTTTCGTTTCGATGATGCAAGTGCCATTCATGGATAATAGCTGAGTGTTAAAATTTCGGTTTAACGGCAGCAGACAGCTTTGTGTTTTGATAGCATTAAATTCCACTTAGTTGGTGATTCCCCATTTAGTGATGCTGTTTATGTCGGAATTTAATGAGTTTAGCATACGCTAAATCACTATAGTATATGGTACATTTTTCATCATTATTTGTTAGTGCTATCTTGTTGGGGTATTCATCCCCCTCAAGGATCCAAGTATTCCACGCTCGGCTATGCACGTGGTCATGGTAATTTCAGAGCTCAGTTGTAGTCCAGAATATTCGCCAGAGATTCTATTTATAATCAATTGATTGCATTTACTTTCAAAGAGCTTCATTTCACATTCCATTAGGTGACTACTCTGTTCCATTACGAAGGGAACTTAATTTTGTCTGGGTTCCTTTGAAATTGCGTAAGTACATGATGCTACAGATACATATGATTATACCTACGGAAATATTATTCCTTCTAGTTACTTGACTAACAAAATCAGCTGTCATAATATTATAAAAATTTTCCCCATGGATTGAAATTACACACCAATTCATCGTGCACCCAAAATAGTTCATAATAATCCAACATACACTTCATAAATTGTTAAAGCCTCCATTACTACCACCTAACACCACCAATGCAATACTAGACCCGATATTTAATCTCTAATAAATTGTACTGCCAGATATCAACTGCATACTGTTGCTATATCATTACGCACCTATTACACAATTAAATTGTCCAAAGGGCTATCTTAATTGCATTCTAATTGTAAATTACAATTTCACTGGTCAAATGAGCAGCCAGTCCATTGCATGAATACTAAATAATTGTCCTCATACAACAAAGCGAGATACGATTACAAGTATCATGATCTTGCATAATATAGCACTAAACAGCATTTAGTTGAACCTAAATCTGCCCCAAGTGTCCATATTCAGGGAATGGGAAATGTGATTTAAGTAAATTGTGCACTCATTAACAATTAATATGAATGCCAGTTTGAATTGTTTTGAACTTACAAAAAAGTATTGATAGTGCTTAGCGGCAAGTAAAACTCAATATTATCGAACACACGTCCGTTCTTGAATTTGCTGCTTCATGGCATATCCAAGCCCTGTGCATGACCTTATGCAAATATGTATTCACTCATATTTGCCGTAGCATATAAATTGATATAAGAAATCTGCGGGGTTTTCATCTCTTCCTTTTTCAACCCTATTGAATTTGAAAATTAAAAAAAAAAAAAAAAAAAAAAAACAAAATAAATAAACGAAACAGTTTTCGAATGTCTTAATCTAACCCTGGCAAAGATAGAAACCAACAAAGGACAAACAAAATTCTTATCCTTAGCCAAGAAATCCTTTTGTGAATGCACACAATTCCATCTCATAAATCAAAGGATCATACAAAAGGGTGAAAGCATCATCGCAATCATCCCTGTGCAAATATTCCATAATGGCTGCTCAATGCGGCGCGCACTTATCCTCAGAAAGTTTCTCATGGCCGCCGTTATCGTTGCCGTTGCCGTTGTCGGTGTCCTGTCTATTATATTCTCTTTCGTTATGGGGTGATGATCACTATTATGTTTTTTGCCTTCCACCCTTAATCCAAAATTTTCATCGTCTTCTTATTATTAATTTTTTTTTTCTCTAAATTTTTTCATTTTTCTATTCATATAGAGATTTACTGGGGTTTATTCACTGTTCGTATTTTTTTTTTTTTTGGTTTTTTGAATTTTTCATTTCTGTATTTATTTATTCAAAAATGGCGAAGCTCATCCTTGTCCTCATGCTCATGCTCATCTCATTCTCATCCAGCATCTTGTATAGCTCCGGTCGACTTAGGGTGGGGAAATAAAAATGATGGATTTCTTCCTGGTTGGTCGTTGGGAGTGCGATTGAAGAAGGTCACAGGACATTTGTCATTTCTAGCGCTGTTAGGGGTCCATTATGATGAATGCAATAAGTTACGGTACATCATCCCTTGGTGTTATTATTTGCTATCCTCATCTCACCCCACCTCCTTAATACTTTTTGGGTAATTTCTGTTTTTAAAACTATCTCTTCGTTTTCATATTTTTGAAAAAGTCTCATTTACTTGGCTATTGTGGTGTGAGGTATCTTTTCAAGAGTGTATCTATATAAATTGCTTTCTATACCACATTATGTACTTTTCTAGGCCTAGGCAATGTGTATATGTAGACATAATTCTATGAAAATTTCCCCCTTTCGATGCGGTATAGATACTCATACTTTAGACAAACTCTTTCAGAATTCAGTGAAGTGTAACCGTGAAATTTAATTACGAATGCTCGCTTGCTTGCTTATTAATAATGACTTCATCAACGCAATGTCTGTGCGGTCTTTACGTCTATATTTGAGTTGAATAATACAAAAGAGTGAGCGACAAGAAATTAGAATTTGCTATGGTATATAGGATAGGAATATCTGTCAGAATGACATCTTTATATTTATTTAATTCTTTTGAATCGAAACCCCGCTTCGTTTGATTTTGCTTCAGTTTAAACAAAATGTATCGTTTTGAAGTAGTTCAATGGATTTTGGGCTTGCCTTGAGAGTAAGTAATTTAAGTTCAAGATCGGTGGAATCATTCCAATATATCAAATTCAAGAGAGGTAATTCAAGTTAGGTAATTCAATGACCCAGTTACACAAAAGTTGTTAGAGTGCTGCGTACGTTCGTTAAAATTAATAAGTTCTGCTTAATAGTTTCATTTAACATATCTTAATAGAATTAGCTTCTTCTTCAATAGTAATAAAGTACTCAATTTCGAAGGCATACAAAAAAACAGCATATCTATTGATATACTGAAGTGTTTATTGAAATTTGTTGACTTTCACTTAAGCTATGATCCAAAATTAGACACGGTTAATTCTAGAATCTAAAAAGGGTTTACTCTTTCCTAGTCGTTGCGTCTATAGCCCGATAAGATATACATATACACATTTTATTTTCATTTAAACTCCTTATAAGCTTTTACAATTATAGCTCTTTTGTAGTTTATTAATTTAGTCAAATCCTGAGTGGCAATTTCATGCGCAGTTCTATTAATTTGCTTTTCTTAATGAGGTGATCTCCTGTTCCAGCTGTTACAGATTTTGCAGTTTTTTATCTTACAACGGAGTTTACTTTTTCTTTACCATGTTTAACTGTCCTATCTAGTTATCCAATAGAGGATTTCTATATTTCCTATGTCCAACTCGTTTATTGTGCATAGCCAATCCCGGATGGCAACTTGAGTATCTATTTGACTGTCTCATTTTTTATTATTTTCAATCAAGATTGATTTATATGCATTTCTCCATGGTGTATACTTACTTCAGAATGAAAGATACCGCTACTCCTTCTCGTAGATTTAGAGAAGGTGTACCTCAATGCTGTTGTACTTTAAATTGAAAGAAAATGTATTAGGCTTCATATTCCAGTAGTTAATTCATTTGTCTTAATCAACACAAAACTGACTACCCTATTTATGACTATGTTTTCTAATATTCATAAACCGTTTGAAATAATTTTAGAGATATTCAATCACGTTGAAACATTTTCCGAGTTTTTAAGTTGATATCAATTATGGTCACCTTGCTCTTCCTCGTCTAAAAAGTATTCGACAAATAACGGCTGCTAATAGATTTTTTGTGAAGCGAGTGTGTGGAAGCCTTCTTTTCTCATGTCAATGGAGCTTAGCTTAGTTTAAAGGTACGTATTTTAACTAGAGACCTTAAAATCTTAAAATTATCTAAAGGATTCCTTTGTAACTTCGACGAACTGGTGCAAATATTCCTGGGTTTGAAACAAAAAGTTTCCTCTGTTAGTCCAGCTCTTACTGCTTAAAGCTACGCAATCTAGGTTTGTTACTTTCACCTATGCTCTCTTATCTCTCATCTGAAGCGCTCTAAATATCCTAGGCAACTTAACCGACTTTAGCGTCACTGTATAACTTACCACTAAACCTAACTTTGCCGCTTCTTCCGGCGTTAAATCCCGGACCGTACAAATTAATTTGTATCGTTCCCTTGATAATAATAATAATAATATTGTACATAGCTGGTCCGTATTGTTTTGGCAGAACATATACTAAAGTTGGAATGATATAGAGAAGATTAGCATGGCCCCTGCGCAACGATGACACTTAAAAACGTGAAGGGTGCCACATTAATTCCAAGCCCTCTTTTGGACGTACTCTAAAATATCGTGATTCGTTCCTAAGCTCGCTTTTGAAATGCCCTGCCGAGCTCTCTATTTCCTAGTCATTATAACTTGCAAGCATTTAAGACCAATGTACAACGGTACCCCTAATTTCTTCCTTAAGGGTATAATAACCCCTTGAGCGTGCGCTAAACATAAACAAAATATATGTATAAATGCTGTCATATGCGGGCTTAAGAATAGCTGGTGGGTATCGATATAACGTTCCTGGGTTTTGTCTAAAATCAGCCATAAAAGAGGTCGATAGTGGACTTATCAAGCTGATAACAAATCCGGATTTAAATAAGCAATACTTCTGCTTTCTATAGCAATCTCTCTAATAAATATCCCAGATGTTCATCCTTCCTTTGCCCGACTCATTTCGTCGCACTTCTTGAATTGCAGGTATATGCACTTAATAGAATTTTAAGGCCTTATCCAATTGTTCAGTTGCAATTGCAAAGAACATGCTACCCAAAAGTCGTTGTACGCTTTTCGATGGCGAAGGACCTCTATGATAAGTTCATCCATGTCGAAAGCTGTTTATTGCTTCAGAGCTTGGCGACGGGAAATACATGCCTTTAAAATTGTTGTCGTATGTGCGGCTACATATGTCAAAATTCAAAACTTTTGAGTTTTTTATGAAATAAAACAATCAATAATAATAATAAAGTGTTTCACGTAATCGGGCAGTTAACCAGTTGATTAGCATGGCCAGATGCCGAAAACTTCTCATATGGTCTGAGCCCCGAATATGGTTGTATAGGAAGACGAAGATAGAAAGACCGTCCGATCAATTTTATCTGAATCAAAAGTCGATTTATTATTCACATAACTTAAGATTAGGCTTATGACATAATTACATTACGGATTCATATTCTTATATTTATCTGAGGCGAGACGCAACGTGTGTGAACAAAATAAAATGTAAAAATGATATGTCTACATCGTAGATGGAGGTCATAGCTAGATCTGCCTTTGACGTCGCTGTTGGCTTGATCTTCAGAATTTCTCCGCAAAAAACCTCCATATTGGTATGCATTGCACTGATGTCCATCTGGCTGTTCTTAAGCGGATGCGGGTGTTTAATTGTGCGTATACGCATAGTCAGACTCAGTATACTGCAGAATGTTGGTGGTGGTTATCCTCAGCTACCCGGAAATTGTAAGGTATTGGGTAATGATCCGAAAATCTTACGTTTTCTCTAGGATCTACCGGAGCGAAAAAATTTGTGGGCTTATAGGACTGTAAATCGCTGTAACAGGTTCCAATCAGATCATTAAAAAATTAACTTAACACTCAAGAGGGTATGACTACTCTTAAAATGCCGAAGCATGTGTTAAGTTTTTCGGAAAATTGGAAAAGTAGAGAGAGAGAAAGATGTTTGGGCTTAGTGGTTATATTCGCTCCATGGGTGGCATCCAACATTTAATGGGGAGACAAAACTGTTAGTGTAAAATTGACTTGTTGTTGTGTTTTAGGCAACCATTTAGATTTTAGTTACCTGAAAAATGTCTTTCGGGCACGGCTGGTGCCGAACCCATAACCGTCCAATTGGAAATCCAATACACTACCACTTGAGCCATGGCACCCAGTGCAAACGATGCTGAAGTCTCTGCAGTGATTTCTGCTATATTTTCAGCACTCTGCAACTGAGTTTTCTTATTCTTATTCATTTCTACATGTCTCTATTCGGGGATTGTGTTGCCTTTTTACATTTAATTAGACCTCAAATAATTATTCCTGAACAAGTGAAGAATTTAGGCTTTTCGTGCTCTGTACGTATTTATGTAGCAGTTTTCAGCTTTGTAGTCTTTAGCACTTGATATTGATTACATAGGACTTGGAGGATTCGCAAAGGTTTTTTTGATTTCTTATGATTGCAGACGTTCAATGTTCAATCTGGTTAAAGCATTTCTCTCGTCTGAGATATCGGCAAGTGTACCTTGGGCATCGATAGCTGACTCATCAATTTAGATAACGATTTTAAAATCACGTGATTGCCAAGTTCATGTATTGGATAACAGGCTTGTAAACGCATTGTAAATTTAATTTCCTTCTATTTTCGGTAGGTATACTTAACTGGCCCTGACTAGCTACGAACGCTTGTGGATATTTTGTATCCCAATACTTATGCCTGTATAATAATAATCAAAAGAAAAGCTGTTAAACTATCGCTTTTTAGACTAGTTCCTCACCAAAGCTATAATGGAGGGAAAATTATTCTTTCGTAAAATCAACAACAAAAGTTATAACTGCGCTCCAACAAACTCAACATAAATTCTGCAAAGCAAGATCGCAAATCTATCTATATTCATGTGCATAAATATATTTGCATCTTATTGAGATATTTACTTTCATTTGCAATAGGTATATACTCGTAATTAAAACCCAATCATAAAGTTTAAATTCTTCTTTTCTTTTTCCAGTCATCTGACATGAATTTATTACTGCCGCCAAGTTAGTAGGTAACCGAAAATTGTACAAATTCACTGCAACTACATCCAACAAAAACTTCCAGCTCATTTGCATTAAAGTACACGAGGAGAAAAAATAATTTTTTAACAAAATAAATCGATTTGGCAGGATATAAAAACTGAACGTGCTTGCCATTATAAATTTTTATTTAACACGATCTTTTTGTATCAAGATGATGAAAAAAAATGTGTGCGTTCATATAATTATAAATTAAATGTCTCTTTAAAAAATTGTTCAACAATTATACGTTATTAAGTACAAATCCGCTAAAGGGCATGAATAGAGTAGTATCTATCTTCTCTTCAAACTGGTATTTGCATCACCAGAATGCCCATATCAAGTCCCAAACTATACCTATACTCAATACGTATGTGCTTACCAAAATTGGTTGGTTTGGTAGCCTTAAGATACGAGTATATCTACGTATCTCTGGGTAAATACATTCATTTATTCAATTTTTCCCCCTCTTCTTTCCAAACGAAATTCTGCCGACCCAACCGAACGACCGAGCCTAACCAAAAGAGCTAAAGTATAATTGAAAAATATCCCTTTTGTCAGTGTGTGATGCCCATCACTCCATCAGTCGGTTATTTGGTTGCTTGATGAAAAGACGTACAAACGTTCAGATATAGGTTTTGGTTTTGCTTTCGGCGCATGTTCAGTGTACAAATATATACATAGATACTAAATCCGAGGAAGATATTTGTATATAATTTTTTTTCTCAAAAGTGAAAACTGTGATGTGATTTTGCAATAAGAAAGAAAATCAATAATTTAGAAACATCTTGGAGAATGTGTATCTTAACATAATTATACCGAGTACATTGTGAATTTTCGGCCATAAATGTTTGCCAAACTCCTCCTTCTAGAAATTACCACCTCAAAGATACACATTAGGCCAAGCAACAACCTCCCGACGTCGTTTACCTGTTCAGCAATCCATTTTGCAGAAAATCAATTATAAATCCCTTCTTGGGATGCGAGAAAGAAAAAAATAAATGGAACACAAAATTGTCAGTCCACGCCCAAAATTCCTAAACTGACATGACTGCACAAGTTCAATGTCTGACGTAGAGATGTCACTATGCAACCGGTTCCCATGACATGCACCGATGGTACCTCGGTAAAAATAATGCCGAACCTTTAATTCACCCATTCTTGTGGTGGGTTTTCTACTTCTTACCTACTCATCGTAATGTTGGTTCGAATCGAAACTATCATATTTAATGGTTCAAATCTGCGCTTAAACTGATGAATGTTAGATACTCTTCTTTATTATTTTCCTCGTGTGGTGTTTCAGTTTTATTTTCTTAGCTCGTTAAAAAAAGGTCAGCGAATTTTTATAATCCTTTTCCTTTGCATTTGGTCATTTTTAATGGCCTTGTGCATCTGTGAGCAACAGGCTACCACCTCGTAAACAGCTAGATAACAGAACGAAAGCATCGAAAGGCCATAATTCAGTGAAGAATTTTACGACCCCAACAACTGTTCTACTCAATTAGCCGATTCGAATTTTACGACTTTTTTAAGCATTTGACGAAAACAAATCTCAATCTGAATTAAACTGACAGGAAACGTTTACAAATTACCGTGGCCTGGGGGGAAGGAAATTATTTGACAGTTAATTCATTAAGTATCTATAAAATAACAATATAAAGAAAACCAGCGAGAATGGAGAATATGCTGTCAAAACAACAATAGCACGCGCACAGCAGCAAAAACAAGACGTAATCGAAAAGTTGTGAGCATAAATTGGGATTTTGATTTTTACTGCTCGTAAAATGATCGTAAATGTCGTCGGTTACTGCTGCAGCTAAAATCACCCATTTGCTGTGGTCTTTTGAGTCCTGACGACCGATACCAGCGACGATTCAAAGACTGAAGCACACGGTACATGGTACGGGTGTTTGCTTTGGGTTTTCGGCGCGGTTTCGTTCGGGTAAGGGGGGGTTCCTTTTTGAGTCCTGAAGTAAAAAGAGTATGCAATCATGGAATATGGGATGTAATTGTGCATTTGAGAATGAGAATTTTGCAACAAAAACACACACAGAGAAAAAATATGGTTTTACGAGCATTTGTAAGGGGTGCGGATGTAAAGGAGGATTACTTGATTTTCTTGCTTTGCCGTGGGAGAGAATATCCACAAGAATGGTGGCTTTAATGAAGAACTTGGTAGTTGTGGCACTGTTTGCTGCCGGGGTTACCTGGTTTTATTTAAGAACTCCCAAGGAACTCAGCAATGAAGTTACGATTACTCTTTTTTTGATGGTTATTATGTGAAATGAAATGAAATAAAACCAATCGCACTGATGCGGTTGATACTGTTTGCTATGAAGTCAATTCTTTTACTAGCAGGGGTTGTAATTGTGAATACTTTGTGGTAAAGATACTTGTTATTTATTGAGATTCTTTATGGATAACTTGAAATGAATTTGAATACAGGAGATTGATGGAAAGGTTAGATTCGTTGCTTTTCAAATGTTGTAGGTAGTTATTTATGTAGCGTATGTGAAGTGAACGAATAATCCTTTACAACTTCTCATTTGCACAATTAGACAGAAAAATTCCTTTTTAAATAGTTAACTCTCCATTATGCTATTTCGAAATGTTAAATCTGTGCCTATCCTTGTTAGATGTCTAATGTTTTAAGCTGGTTGTCAGGCCTATGCTCTCCCACTCTTCCAAAAGCAGTCACTTATACCAGAAAAATTCATTGAGTTACCACAATTGCCAATTATTTTAGAAAACATCTATAATTCAGGAGATTATTTTAAATTTGATTTTCTCGAAAGTGTGCCCTGCTAGTGTATTCCATTTCCTATTAAGGAAAATGGAAAGCAGTTAATAATAAGCGAAAATGTCTCTAATTTCTCTGTTCATCCAGACGTTTGCGATTTCAATAGAAAATTATGAAGCCTTTGACAGGAAATTGAACAAATATTTAGAGCAAACGCTCTGACTCCAATGATAGGTTGGTTTTTAAAACAGAGATCTTCCATATTATATAATACGTCCAGATCTTGAAACAGCTCATAGAGTACAGAGGTCATTCTCTCCCGTTCTCCTTCTTCTAATATAATACCAAATCTTAAGCTAAGTTCAGTAAAGTAAGTAACTTCAATTGCGACTTCTACCGAGAGCAAACACATCTATAGCCGTGGAGTTGTGAAATCACGAGTATGATGAAATCAGACCTACAAAATTTTCTAAAGTGAAACTCAAGCCCAAAACTATCTTGAGGAATTAAAAATGTCCATGAAATTCTTGAGTTATATGCCTATGATGTCCGAAATATTATCTGAAAACTGTTTGGCTAGTGCATGATATCGAACATAGGCCAGCGCCGGACAATCGCAAGGAAAGTGAAATAAGGTTATCATACATATTATGTGGAATGTAGAGTTTGGATGCCCCCATGTCAATTGGTTAGCTAACTGTCTTAGTTGGAAAGTCAGTGCGAATTCGGTATTCTAGATTTATTATATGCCGGCATAGTTCGTCATATTCGTCCACCAATACTATAACTTAAGTGCAAAAAGATATCTTCACGAGTATGATGAAATTCCTCCGCCAATCATTTCTGAAGAGGGCAGCCACGTCTGACTGGTTTCATGGTCCTTTTGTTACCCTCTATGTTATGTGTCCACTGCCGGAAACATGAAGTAGAGTTCGTATCGTTTTGCAGTCCTTGACAAATTTATCTAGAACAATATCTATTTTCTGGCTAAAAGATCCTGGGGAGAGGGAAATATTTAGATAATATTTCAGCCAGCCCTTACTTCAAAATCCATTCAAGAACCGTCAAATACTTCAAATTTTTCCGTGAAGGTGAGCAGATCTCGATGTGAGCTCTACAGAAAATCATTTTTCAGTATAAATAGGTACATGTTGGTCCTATATATTAATATTTGAAAAGGAATTTTGCTAAGTCGTGTGGTCTTTCAGACCAATATCTAAATCCTTTTATTCTTACTGTATTACACGATGTAAGGGTTTTAATATGCGTAGTTAGGTGAATCATTGAGCGCTTCGGTCGGATCCTACTATGGATCCATATAAGAGGATAGTAACTTTTATAAACATTTTAACTATTCAAAATTACAGTGAGAAGAGAGAAGATAAATATTGATATTAAGGCGAAGAAGTCTGAAAGTTCGTATTTTGGTGGTGATTTACGGACCATGCCTTTTTTAGGCTAAGTGCTTAACCTTCCCAAAACCATTTTCATGAATTTACCTTTCACGTCAGGAAACATTCTTGATATTAGTATAATTTTCATTTTCTAGTCCAACCGTACTGCACAGGAGCGGTGAGATATCCCTCTTAAAGCTATTGGAACGCAATGTTTTTATAACTGGATCCATATGGAACTTGGAAAAGTATCGTATTGGGCTTGTAGAAGTCTCAGCAGTGGAGAAATTGGGACTTGAAGTACCACGTGAAGAGAAAAGAAGTTCTTTTTGTGACTAATAGAAAAAAAGCAAACAGCTGGCCGTTGATCCAAACGCCACCTAATAAATCACATCAGGGCCAACTTAAGACGTGAAGTATTTTGCAATTTCCTGAATTTAATTCTGTGGTCTAAAACTCAGAAAAACCATCCGTAACAACGAATTTCCGGTACAAAAATTGTTGCCCCTATCTCAGTTTTCAAGAATAACAAGCACATCCACAGGGATGTTCTACACAGTCATAAAAAGTGCCTAAAAAACTGAATACGTTCCTGGTGTATGGAATAAGAGGCAACCTGATAGAATAAGTATACGCTCTGAAGGTGCATTTGCGTTTTCCTGACTATAACAAATTTTGTTAGGTATCAGGAAGCATTTAGATCAAACTCTCGACATTAAACTCACAGGCATTTGCTCAGGATTTTCCTGCGCTAGCCAGAATATCTGCCTTTGGATAATTATAGAACACAGTGTGCGTTGAGATTTTAGGTGCCCGGCCTTCACAAAGAAGGTAAAACTTATTGCTATAAATAAGTCCATTTATAATGGTTCCACGTGTCACGTTAGAACGGAATAAGAAAGACTCGCCTACCAACACAGCTACTTTTGGTCATCATTTCTTTTGAGCTTGGGTAAATTTAATGGTAGTTGACATAATATCTAACACATCTTGACTAAGCTAATGATATCCGTCTTTTTGCATTGCATTTTGGACAAAAATCGAATTGGTCAGATATTGAAAATCAAGGTAGAAGAATAAGAACTGAAGATAAATGCAGTCAATTCAAAAGCTAAATTAAGCATTGCTGGACAGACGGATGAGAAATTTGACGACTTCATTCATTTAGGTAGTGTGGTCTCGCCCGTTCGTGGTATCAGTCTTGATATTGGCAGAAGAGTCTACCTAACTGTCTTAGTCATATGAGCCTTTAGAAAGCCCAACACGTGCTCGACCTTCAACCAGACGACGAGTTGAAATTTACAGGTATCACCGTGATAAGAGATTTGGTTACCAATACAATATTAAAGTTAAAAGTCCTTTCGATTACAAAGAAATGATAACACTGATCTTTATTTCAAATACCTTCTAGCACTAGATGAGTCGGGTCAGTTCTCTTTCTCGTTTAGTCGCTAATACCTGGAAGAGTACGTTGTCCAAGATCTGGAAAAGCAATTTTCTCAGCACGAGAACCTGACTGTGACTATTTCGATACTTGTTATGTTTTCACCACCGCCACTTGCAAACTGCAGATTTTCGCAAATAGACGTCGTTGTATTTGCTGATCGAATCATTTCTCAAACGAAAAGCTCCTAGCAAGAGCCGGGCTTAGATCAGCAAAGGGAAGTGCAAGGAAAGTGCAAGGGAAGTGCCATTGGATCGGCAATATTTTATGCCGCGAATACAGTTCCATTGCCAGTCACTCATTCAATTAGGCAGAATAAGTAGTCATCCGAGGCATACGTGTCGCACATGGCGCAGAAGAGTTAAGGATGAGTTGAGGTCATTTAGAATAAAGGAGAAGAATAGAGAGATCCAGAATTCTTAACCAGCTATCCACAACCAGTATCACTTTTTCGAAATCTGTATACCTAGGCTTGTAGTAAGTCGAAACAGGTGTTGATGTTGCTATTAATCTAACTAATGTCTCCATCAGGGTATTCGTTAGCCAAACCTACCCATTCTACAATAGAAGCATTAACTAGTATCAAGGCAATAAGATGAGATACTTCTTTCAATTCAGATTAAATATATGTATGCAGATCTTTAGTTCACTATTAGGTATGTATCCAGAAAGCTCTCAGAGACAGTGCGTTTGCGTATACCGAGTTAACCATCATATCTGGCAACATAAAAGAATAACTTATAGCCCATTCTTATTAGCCTAACTAACCAGTGTGCTTTGTATTTTTGTATGAATACTTCTAAAAAAATTTACTTTCAAATTGTTTGTCAACGTTTTTTTATTGAACCATGCTACATAAAGCTAAGTGGCATTCAGTTGCAAACATAATCCCTGTGAATAAAACGTAGTAATTTAGAGACTTAGTCTGCATAAAGTGATAGCGTGATTGGTTTGAAATACATATTTATTCTTAAGAATGATCACATGCATTATTTACGATTTGTTCGAAAGTCGGCTATTTACCGCCTTGAAATAAAAATGAGTTTGTTCCTTTAAAATGAATGTGTTTTCGATGTAACACTTGGCAGAAATTAGTTTGTACATCTATTCAGGGTAGTCGATTTGGTAAAAATGCTACGACATGTCTAGGTTTCCTCAAGCGATGAAAGAAATATTATACCGCCTCTGATCTGGCCTCAATACATAAGGCATTCATCCGCCAAAAATTGGAGTACAATGCCCACATCTGGTTAGGTGCTCCTAAAATATCCCTGCACCTGCTAGATAGGATTCAAAAACGTGCGATAAAACTCATTGGTGATACTAATATCAGTCAATCAATTGACACCCTCGAACACCGACGTAATGTCTCCTGTTTCACTTTGTTTTATCGCTATTTCCACCACCAATGCTCCATTGAAATCGCAAGTAGCATTCCGCTCAATCAAACTTTCCACCGTAACACCCGTCTCGCTATGAATGCTCAGCAGTATACCCTCAAGCCCATTTTCGGACGTACTCTAAAATATCGTGATACTTTCCTCAGCCGAACAAGTCGCTTATGGAATGCCCTGCCGATCTCTGTGTTTCCTAGTCGTTATAACTTACAAACATTTAAAAACAATGTACATCGGTACCTGTCCTTTCTTCCTCCCTAAATTTCCTTCGCCCGCACGGTGTACAAACATTTTAAGGGTACAAAAAACCCTAAGTGCGCTCTCATTATAAAAAAAAGTTATCCCAACTACCCAATAACTTGTAGGATTTCTCATTACTGCGGTGTTTCCTTGGATGTATTCAGATAGATATATTTATGTGTCATCTATGGTTTTTGTGGATATTTGTAAGCATCTCCAACGACTGTGCAGTTATCCGTTTAAGTTTAGGAATACTGATTTTGCAATCATTCACTTACCTCGCTAATCAGATTTGAGTTCCCTCGTGGTAGTGCATTATTCTCAATAAAAAAGCCTAACTTATCTTGATACCTCTTAAGTACGGACGCTCTTCTTTGTGGGATCTTATAGGAGATCACAGAGGGAGATTAATTTTCATTTGTTTCACCCAATGTTTCGAGATATTTAATCAAAAGTTTATTTTGATCGCTTAAGACTAATTTGAAGAGGAGAACTCTAACTTTGAAAAAGTATTTCCAAAAGGATTTTTCTAACACATGAAAAAGTTCAATGAGACCATCAGACCGGTAAAATCCCTTAGAAAATGCAAGTTCTCCAAATTTGAGGTACTGCAAAATACCAAATCGATCGCGGTGGTTCTTAAACGTACGCTTGAAAAACGCTTACTTTTTAATTAGGCTCACGACATGTTGATAGCCTCCACCAGAACACAGTCATTTCCAAAATTTCTCAATCTCAGTTACTCATCTTTCACTTTATCAGACTTAACTTTTGAGATTCTGCAATCGTTTGATTATGGAACCTGAGTTCGGTCATATTTTACGTCTAGAACTAAGGCGATGGAATTCGTATGCTTCCTTAAAAAAAGCGCTATCGTCACTGTGATTATTTGTTTGATAATGGTGAAGTAGGATATTTGACGTATCTTAATTATGTATAATATATGGACTACACACCCATCTTAGTTGAGCTTATAGAGTTTGTAGATTTGCCTTCTCCTCCAATTTCCCTCCTCGCAAATAAGACCTAGTATGCGACGAATTGAGTATTTTTCGTTCGTGAGACTTCAATATCAACTTTTGATTTTATTTATTCTCTTTCATTAGCCGCCAGCATCAACATATTCTGACAATTTGCGATGACCTTACTATAGTTCAGGCTTTTTATTGTTATTCTTAACTTTTCAGTGAAAGAACTATTTGCTGGCTACTGAATGTATCTATAATTTTCTATGATTTGCTTAGAAGATTTCTGTTTAAATTATGGAGATAATCCGTTCCAGGGCCACTTAGTTTTTTTAAACTAATATCGCATGGGTTTCCTGTCATAAGACTCTTTAGTTTCCTTGACCTTGACCCTGAGTAAACCCTTTTTGTTTTTCGTATGATTTTCCATGCTATTGTATGAAATTCTTATGTGTGTGTTTTGTCAACCGTTCTCCAACTGAGTGATATTTCCTAATCATATCTGAAAGACAGCATACCACTTTATCAAAGAAGTTTAGTAGGTATTTAGGTATAGTTATTTAAACAGACTTCTTTATGCTCGTAAAATAAAAAGTGTCAAAAACCATCAGAATATTATCGGATCTTTGGCAGTATAAGAGAGTAGACATATTGCTTATCGCAGATAAGGTTTCATACGGCGTTAATTGGATCATAAATACAGTATTCGTATGTTGGTGTATAAAACGAGCAGTTTCACTGGACCTCAAAGAATGGTTTGGCTAGGCTCCATAGCAGTCTTCGGAAGATTATACTGATGAATCTCGCCTTTTTAATATATGTAAACAAAAAAAAAATTGGATTAACCTGAAGATATGATATATTTTTGTCAGTAGCGACAGCCAATGGGTACCTTAGCCATTTCTTAGTCTCGAAACTACTTATTATAACAAGAATGCAAGACCATCTGATAACAGTTCGAATGCCGTTTATATTGTATACCACAGTAGCATTAAAGAAACTGAGATTGCCGATGAGTATGCCAGGCAAGTCAACAGGAGATTTTTTAACGAGCTGAATTTACTAAATATTTATGATTTCAAATGCAAAATAATGTACAAATATTTGAATATGACTGGTTTATTCGGGCCGGAATATTTTGTACGTTAAGCAAGAAGTGTCGGTTGCTATGTTATTGTAAGGGATTCCTTCCCATTCTAAACTCCAAACTTTCCTGTTAGAGTTTTTCTGTGCAGTAATTTAAGAAAGTATCTATGCCTTTAACCAATCCAATTGTCAATATAACCCGTAATTTTTGTTGACATTAATCTTCTGTTTGACATCACTACCGTCAATACATGTCTCGAGACCCAACCCATCTATCGACTTCCTTCAAACATTCGGTCCTAATTAACACATTTCCTCACAGTTTACACAAGACTTCACTTGAAAAAGCAATTCCTTTAGTCAACGGAGCTATTTTCAATGTCAAATTTTTGATTTTGTTTATAAATTCGAATATTTCTAAACACCAATTCTACGGTGTATCCTCATTATCCTTAATCTAATGGCTGGGTGTGTAATAAATGTGAGATTTTAGTATTTTTTTTTTTTGGAACAGCAACAATGCGTTAAATAATGACTGCGTGAAGGACAAAACCATCCTTAAACCAAAACAATTCATAAATCATAAAAAAATAAAACGTTAAACATTTATACCTATAATAGACTGTATCCTTAAAAAAATAGCCTTCAGATACATTTTTTTTAGTTTTTTGCGTGACTGAGAAAGTTGGCAATTTACGTTTTATTGTCGATTGTCAGAGACCTTGTTATCTCCTTGAGATAACCAACAACCATACCAATAGAGGAATGCCAAATAGAAGATCCTTCATACGATTTGAACCAATATTTCATTTTCCCAATAGTATAAGGAGAGATGGTCCTAGCAAATCCTTATGTAACATACAAGCACGGCTAAACAATGAGAAGGAGCAGAATGTAAGAGAAAGAAAAAAATTCATATTTCTGGTCATTGTTTTCGGTGTGGTGGTAATAAATCATAAATGATTTTTTTTTTTGAAGATCGCTTTCGCTCGTTACACGGTGTGGCAGGACACAATTTTTGTAGGTTGGGGCGCATCATTGTCACGCCATTTAGAGAGACTGGTGTTCCTATTATTTTTGCTATCCGAATAGTTACCTTTTTTGTTACTCTTGGTTGCATTTGAATCTGAATTCTGAATTCCAGTTCTACTGGGCTATTGCCCTGGATGTAGTGTATCCTGGTAGTAGGCAGTTGTTTCTATTTCTACGTAATTTTTGGTGAATTTTCGCTTTTTTTTCCTTTGGTGAAATCAGGATGCGGCTTGGATGGTGCATCTGATAACAAACCACTAGACCCAGGAAAAGAGAGACTTGAACAAAGTGGAAAAACTTTCTATTTTCAGAGAAAGGAACTGTATTTGTCTATTTGTATATCAATGGGTGTTTGTGTGCGTTTGCATGCTCTGAATTTATTGTCAGTCGTAGGGCTATTAAGTATTTAGCGCCTGTTAGAAGGGTATAATGGCACAATTCATAATTCCAGAGAACCTTGTTGTTCAACCTTTGTTGGGCGATGAATGGAAATTAAGTGAAAATTGTCTTTTTGAACTTTGAAAAGGACTGTCAACTGTCAACGGGTAGTGTACGAAGAGAGAATAGATATAGGATGCTGCATAACAGCTGTGTGACGCCCTTTCAATCGAAATAGAACAATTACGTATGTATGTATTTATGTTCGATGGAATGAAAGGGTTGTTGCTGTTTAGACCAGATTTTCACATATGTAAGTCTGTTTGTGTCCGTGGTCATGGACATAATTTTGATTTGTCCTATACGAGTGAGATCATAGGGATGCAACTGAATTTTTGTGGGAACATATGTGGTTACACATGATCGCATTTCTTCAGCCATCTTTTGAGGATGTGGAAAAAATGGAGGGTGCACGAATACGAAGTATGTATTCCTTGTTATAAATGTGGTGTTTTTCGTAATAAGTTGTCACATAACTCTTGAAGGAATATTTTTTGTGGAGGGCTACGCCTAGATAGTTGACATGTGTTACACTCTATGCAGTTGTAGTCTGTTATTAAGTGGTTAGATGAGTGTATTTTTTTAAGTAGAATGATGTTCTTTTCGGATTGTGGAAGAAAATATGGTGCAATCAGTATCAAATTTCAAAATCACGTACGTCGACCATGGTAATTTCGGAGCTGTATACATACATATGTACGTATGTATTTTGTAGCGGAAATAATCCTTAGGAATACAAAGCATAGAGTCTTACAACATTTTTATTGGATCTTAAAATAATGCCAACAGAACATTTTACGAAAGGAATAAACATTCTAATTGATAAATATTATTTGAAAGTGATATAACTGATTTGCCGCATGAAGATTTTACGGATTCAAAAGTATCAAGGAAATATAAACTGATTAAATGATGTGGAAGTACGACTACGTTTCAACTTTGAAAAATCTATTACTGACGATACGGAAGTCCCTTCAAACAAGATATCCAAATCCTTCTTTATAAGGCAAAAACTATTGTAGAAACGGCCTATCAGTAAAAACAGTTCTCTACTGTACATATATACATATATTTTATGTAAGTGACGTGTGACGTCTTTTACCGTTTCTGATTTCTTTCATTCTTGATCCGCAAAGGTATCGCTACTGACTACAATGACCGTCAACATAAATTTTTTTTCTTGCAAGTGGGTTTGACCCCTTAATCCCTTTAACAGGTTCTGAACTAGAGGAAAACATATTGATAATGATAACCGGGTGTTACGTCTATACAACTCTTGAGCCTCAAACGGAGATATTTTCATTATGTTGAGTACCAAAGCCAGAATCGGCTTTCGCCTGATGGACAAAAACCTATTCTGATCTATCTTATAGTAATATGTATGCGTTTTAAAATTGTTTGAGACATATTTGAGGAAAAATTGGGTACGGCGCAAGGCTACCATCTCCCTAGATGGGAGGAACAAAAAATGAATAAATGCGAGTAGACAGCAATACGGCAGCCTGAGACAGTTTTCATCTCATTTCGCATGAGGATCAACTTGAAGATAGAAGAAACGTTTTGGTTCAGTTGTTAACTCTGAAAGCAAATATGTACAGATACGGTATCCGAAGCAATAATTCCCAATATCGCTAGCGAAGATGACACAGGTAGGTAGGGTAGTGTAGGTAAGAGTGGCTGTTGGATATACCAACCCACTTAGGCCTATTGGCCCATTGTGAAGCCACGGTGACACAGCTGACACAGAACAGAACAGAAAAAAGGAGCAAGCACCGACGGCAAAAGATAAACACTGCTAATATAAAAGGCGTCAAGTTTCAATTAACAAACCCTCACAAATTATAATTTCGGTTTAATGTAGAGTTTTCACTAAAGACGGAATTGAATGAGGTGTAGATGATAGAGTAATAAGCAAAGCTCATTTTTGACGTTTCTTGCATAAATACTCAATACAGTTTGGTATATCTATACATGCAAGCGTAACTTCAACCAAGAAGCCGGTAATAAAATTGATCACCGCATTTGAACTTGACTAAATTGGTCAAATTAGAAAACCATACATAATAGCTTTGCTTTCTATGAGTGGCTCTCCGATATGTTGTGCTGATTCCATGGACATAGCTTTATGTTCAACACATAAACCAATTGAGAACAGCAATTCTGAAATACTCACGATGAGTGTCAATTTCCTTAACAATGCAACCGAACTGGAAGTGGACGCCCTAGGCAGCAAAAGTAAAGATTTAACCGTCAATGAAGAAGGACAATGTTAACTGCTACCAATAATCATTAGAGACAAATTTAAGCCAGAACTCAAAAGTACTTGAGAAAAAGCGCCTATTACTCCTTAGCAAATTTTATTCATGTCGCTACAACGAACTTTGTATATCTGAGTATATTACCTAATTTCGCACTAAGCCAGCTACATGGAGGTAGGTGTAATGGTGATCGAGGAAACGATGGGGTATGGAAACTTGCTGGAAACGGAAGAAGCAAAGAGATAGTTAAAAACCTCGTCTACGCTATTGAACTCAAGTAAGTACGTGCTCTTTCAAGCAGGATAGTAGCACTCCAGCTCGGAGATTTGCTAAGTCGACGCACATGAGTCAAGATAAGTTTAATTTTGAATTGATAAGTTTAAAATTGAATTGAAGTGGCATTCAACACTATTTTTTACTGTTGTAAACAAATACAGAGTGTTACCAATTTCTATTTCTATTTCTTCAAATATTTCCTGTACGTGAGTGAATCGATTTGTTGTATGGGTGACCAAACCTCACTAGCATATTTTAGGACTAGCCCGATATATATCTTTTATGTAAATTTGTTGGCAAAAGTGCTCTGATTATAATGTCTAAGCGGAGATCACAAAAGGAATTTATTATGGATTTTTACGACACCATATGAAGCAAATGTTTCAATCATCTTGCAGAACTTGAGAATCAAGGACTTACGATATTAGATCTTAGATTATCATTTCATCTGCGTAATGCTTCAGATTGAAAAGGTTGCACGGTGGGCGATGTGGGAGACAACCAACAGCCTCGGATGTTAACGAATACAATGTTGACGACTCCAGCAAACGTTTGAAGAACAATGAATTTCCGCTTCACACATGAAATTTTAGGACCCTTGATAGATGACGTGCTACCGGACAATTCACGGAGGTCTTAGACAACTATAAAACGAAAGTTACCGCAGTTGAATGGACCGTGGAATCGCGGATGAAAAACTACAACGTACTATATATTACCAAAAATGAAGACTATGCTTATTTGGATGTGGATTTGTTATTCGAGGGAGACTGAGGCAAAAGGCCCCAAGATTTTGCTGTGCAGGCGAACGCCTCATAATAATCCGCGTCAAGGCTAAATTTAGATATATAAGCCTGATTTGCATTCACGCCCCTACAGAAAATAAGGTTGACAGCATAAAAGACAAATTCTATGACCTCCTAGACCGAACCTATGCTTAATGCCGCAGCTGTGACACCAAAGTTGTGCTAGGGGGTCTTAACGCAAGTTTGGGTAAGGACGCGGTATTTGAGTTGCCTATCGGAAAACAAACCTTTTAATAGCCAGCACACGGCTGTCACATCTCAACATCCATAAAGAGACCTAATCAATCAACCGCCAACCAGATTGATCATATTGCAATCGAAACCTGATATTCCTCCAGGTCTTAGACATCCCATTCGGGATGTACGAACTTTCCAAGGAGCAAACTTTGATTGAGAACGTTACCGGTTTTGTATCCAGGGTACGGTTTCGGATATCACGGGCACAACGGAGTCAAGAACGAACACCAAAGCTCGACGTTGAAAAGCAGCAATCGCAAGAGACCACCACACTCTTTGTCGATCGCTTTTGCCTCGAGGTCTCTCAAAATTCTACTCCTCATATACAAACTATACACAACTCGAGGTCTCTCAAAATCCTACTCCTCACATACAAAATATACATACAATACCAATGGCCATCAGGAAAGCTCTTTCTGATGTGATTGGTTTTAAACCTCGCCACAAAAACACCTTTGGTTTGAATATGAAGGTAGGCAGGTGCATTCCGCTAAACAAGAAATATAAGCAAGATCTCTCTTATCCAACTGCGATGCATTGGAGGAGGGCTGCTCATGAGCTCTATGAGCAGATAAAAAGGAAAGAATACAGGCGTTTCGGAAAGAAAAAGAATGAGCACGAGAAGTGCGCGATGGAGGAAACGGAATGATGCTACTGGAGAAACGACGTTCAAAAGTTTTATCGTAGAATAAAACGAACATGCCAGGGCTACAAAGCTAAAATAGAAGCCTGCAAAAAAAAACATCGACAACTATTGCAGTAGCAGAGTTCCGGTCGGTCCTAAGAATATGTGAAGGCTACTTTTACAGACTGTATAACAGCGATGATCGTCAAAAGATTTAGACACGGCGATCCACGGTCATGTGACCGTGGCAAAATTCACTAGCCCAAAAACAATCGCCCCAACTTCCGTCCGCAAAAATAGTTTCGTATGAGAATGACTTTAATGTGATTGGACGAGGTCAGTGAAGCTTTCATGAATATTTTTGCGGCCCGGGTCAACCTCGGACAGATTTATTAATGCTTTTTGCAAGCTTATTCTTAAAACTAACAATTTTCACTAAAAACTAAAGATAAAAACCAAAGGGTGGAAGCGGTTAAGAAAAAGTGAGGACGTGAATTGGACGTGATTGAAGCGTAAGAAACAAAAATATGTCTTTGGGGTTAGGAGGCAATTGAGTAATGTTCTTGCATTTTTTTAACAAAATATATTTGGCAAAAGGTTGAATTCACTATACAATGTGACCAGTAGATGGAATGTGTAAGATAATAATTTCATGTTATTAGCTAAGAAAATCCGAACAAAACATATATTTCAGAGCTGAAAATATAGCTTTAAATGTGAATTCAAGTGATTAATTCCGTATTTTGATGTACTATATACCCTGACATTGAGTACCACATGTACTAGACTTTTCTGAAAGAATATATTTTAACCTTTCTAAAGCAACAACAGCAATCGGAATACCAAAGCTCTTGGCGTCATCGATAAAAACAGGCTACTACTACTTTCGTTCCATAAATATGTATATGTGAGCCTTCCAGAGGTGGATAGAAATCGAAGAGACATATGTGAATGTGCTAATGCGTTTTCGACGATAGACAAATTAAATTCCCTTTCACCGCTTTCAAAATATTGCTTATAGTCTCTCTCATCCAGTTGACAGGGATAGTTCATTGAGATTTGTCTCATTGGAAATCGGCTAAATGAGAAATTCGACATAAGCCAAGCACCGACATAAGCCATTATCCGAATTAGTTAGAGTCCAGAATCATAACAGTCGATAGCAGTACCTATGTACTTTTGCATTTACTAAAAACATGTGCCCAGATATCAATGTATTTCATCCTGTCTTTCGGGAAACTGATCATAAATGAGGCAACACGTGTATTTTGTTAAGCGATACCAGCATTGAATACTTGATTTCTGGAAGTATGCTTAATAAACAGGAGTCAACAAGTTCTAATTTACCAGTGGATGAAAAAGTATTTATGTAATTCTTCCTACTGTTCTTTATTAAAGGCCAAATTTATTGCTTTCAAAAACGGTTTTCGACTTTTAAAATCCAGTTAATCTTCCCTTTTTTACATTTATAACTAGACCCCTTAAACATCACTCTTTACGTATTCATAGATATCCTATTAGTCTTAATTATCTCCCTATCTCGTCTTTATAGCCCATCAATTTCAATTCATTTTACGTCTTATCAAATTAATTCCTTTCACTTAACCCACACTCTCCTTCCGTTTCAGATCGTCAAATCATTACCGCCAATCATCTGCCGACGTGTTTGAGTCATCTATCTCGTCAACCCTTGGGCCGTTCAAATTGACAACAATCCGTCAAAACAAACCGTTAAATGAGATTTTATTTGTTCCTAGACAAAGCCTGCAAGGGTGGTCGACTTACTCATAAAATTTGATCATCAAATTCGAACCACTTGGCGCATCACTCTAAGCTACAACTCATCATACCAACTGATTGTCAGATCGTAAAATCCTCGTAAAAACGAGAACAAAAACGGAAGACAAGAACGAGAACGAGAACGACCTTCACCCTGATCACACAGACTAACGAAACAGTTCGCATTGGGACAAAACAAAAACCACCACCACCATATCGCTACAATAGCTCACTCCTCCACCACATCCCGCTGTCTTATATTGTTCTACTCGTTTGATTAGAACGAACACAACAAGTGACTGAGAGAGGGCGCTAAGTCATAAAAGAGGTCATAAACGTGTACGGAAGTAAGAGATTACCCCGTAAACCATACTGAGCACGGATGTGACGCTACTCGCTGCTTGCTAGCTCGTAAAATATACGTTCATTTTGACAGTTAACATCGAGTCGAATGAGTGGTTTTACAAATCAGACAGTGCGTTGCGCAACTTTTTTCGATTTGTTCCTTCTTTTTGTGTTTGATGTCATTTTACGAGACATCTCACGCGTCGTTCAATCGAATCAGAAGCGTGTACTGATTGTGCAGATGGGCATGAACCCACCGATTTGAATATGCGTGCCTCCTCAAGAAGCGTTTTTACGACCCAATCGACCATTCTTCTGTGTGTGCTCGACATAAAATCAGAGAGGCGGACACTTGCGGATACTTAACGCCATCAAGAGACAAATCTCACCATCGCCATCCTGAGACACCATCGCTACAACGCCATTAGCATCCACCATCCAGCAACCAGTATCCAGTATCCAGTATCCAGCATCCAGTATGCTGTATACAGCCATCACCATCATCATTGTCGCCATCAGCTTAATTCTCGGCCGCGGCAGGTTTTATGATTTTTTTACGATTATTGTGCGATTATCGTCGAGAGCGTAAATGATTGCAATAAAAACTATCGAGCTGATTGAAAATTTCATTCAAAGTGGCGTTTCATTTCGTTTTAATTCGATTCGATTCGATTTGAGTAGAATTGGAGGCGACTTTGACTTCGACTACGACATCGACATCGACATCGATGTCATGATTGTGTATGACTTTGGCCGTGATTTTGGATTGTAGATTCCACGGCCTGCTACTGCGTCTTAATTGTTTTTTTTTTTTTTTTGGCTACAGCCGGCTTCGAAACTGAGTAGGTTAGGTCTTGGGAATTTGGGACAATTGTTGATTTAAATATTTAAATGGGCACAATTTGTATGCGTGATATCTTGGTGTTATGAATGTCAGAATTGACATTTATGTGGACGTTGATAAGAGCTTTGTTTGAGCTCGTAGAGTGTTTTTCTTTTTTGCTTTTAGAATTCGAGAGCTGTTGATAGCTGTTTTAGTGAACAAAGTTTTCCATTTCACGTGATTAGCAAACTCGTTAAAGAAAGTTGCCCAGTTGTTGTTTGATGAGATTTTGTGTTTGCACAAGATGTAATCATATTCAGTTTGGGTTAAGAAAAGATGCTTGTGGGACGTATCTACATAAAATGTATGTGTGATCTGGACCGTTTTAGGTCTTCAACTTATAATATTATAACAACTAATATAGGAGTGCCGGATAAGACAATTTACATTTAAAAGTCTGATCAAACCACCTTTCACAACAACCAGTCAGTGATTCATATAAAAAATATATATACATAAGTATAAACTTTTTGAAAAATATTTGTGAAAAGCGTTACTAGATAAGATCTATCTCGAAATGCAAATAAAAGTTGTTATAATAGACCCTTTCAGTGGCAATTAATAGGAGATTTCAATTGCCTAAGCTATTAAAAGTTGGTATTTAGAGATTTAAATAATGAAATTTTAATCAGATCATAATTGAGACAGAATTTTACGCTAGCGATTTTGGAAAGTATGATTCCCAATCACTTCTCCTTCTTACCGAACCAATTTATTCATATTGCGATAGGGTACAATAGTTTCTTAGTGTACAACTCCGCTTTAACGATTGATTAGCACATCACTGAAAATATTTAAACAGGCGATAATTGCCAAAGGAAGTACGCCCATGTTCAGCTGTATATTAAGATTGTTGTTGACAAATGACTGCAAATTAATGCAATTAGTCAGTCAATGAACTTGTTAGTTGGAAAGCAAGTAGACAAAACAATAAAGGAAGTAATAAAACGATTTCCATTCTACTATCACCACAATATGCCAATTTTTAATAAGTGTTGAAAATTAAAAATAATTGAAAAGTAATCGTAGTGGTAGTAACAAAAAATTAACATTCATCACGATTTAGCCAGGATTAACAACTCATGCGGTCTCTGCATCTATTGTTTTATTGCTGGAGATTTCAACGCCAAACACCCTCTTTGGCAGAACGATGTTATATTATTTCTTCGAAAACTGGCTAAACGAAAAGAAAAAACTTGCATTCGTAGATGCAAGTCGTAGATGGGACTATTGATCAACAGCAGAGAGTACCCACGAGCGACATATTCAAGATATTTAATCTTATGAGCAATTGCTTCGCAAATCCTTCCAGAAAAGATTCACAGAGTATGGAACAGGTAATTTTTAGGGTTCTTATACAAACTTCCTAACCTTTTCTTATCTTCTAAAGTTTATTTTCTTGTTCATTTTACTTGCATCTTGCTGAAAAGTGAACAGTGTTTTCAGTTCTAAAGAATACTAATCGGTCGTTTATTTAAAGATTTAGATCCCTAGATTTGATGTTTTGAGTTAGTAAAGTTTTGAATCCAGTCAAGATAAGGGGGATACATTTTCCGAGTGAAGAGAGGACTTCTGCTGACTGACCAATATGGTTTCATTCCGAAAAATGCAAATACAACGATGTTTCTCGCACACTTTATACGAAAGAAATCAAATCCCTTTGGAGATCAAGACACCATTTGACAGTGTTTGAATCAAAGGACTGATCTTCGAACTACTTAGTATTATAACTAGCAAATTATTTTTGGTTCCTCTACTTCAAACCCGGGACTAAGAAGACCCCGTGTGGAATAGCACATTATTCAAATGGCCGCCTTGGCTTCGTTGGCAGTGCTTCAAGTGGTGGGCCCAATTTTTGATGACTCGATTCAATATGTGCGGCGTTATTCCGGCTATAGCGTGTCGAATGTTTGCATCGAGTTGGTCCAAGGTGGTTGACTTGTTAGCGTAGACTAAGGAATTAACGTAGCTCCAAAGCAATCGAGTGGTGTCAAATGGCATGATCGCGGAAGCCAATTGATAAACGCTCGCCGTGGAATGACCCAGTCGCCAAATTTCTCCTTCACAACTCCGAGCGTTGCTTCGCTTGTATGGCAAGTAGTGCCGTCTTGTTGGAACCGCAGCTCGGATATATCGATTTTTTCGAGCTCTGACTACAGAAAGCCGGTTATGGCCGAACACTTGTGGATTGTGTTCGCTGCAATAATGGTAATTTTGCTTTTTGACATAGCCGTCAGTACAATCTTATACAAAAGTATGCCCAAAATCCAACCGCAAATAAACGGATTGACTTTCTGGCTATGTCCAATTCAGCTGATCGGCGCCGAATAGACATTTCTGGGTGTTCTTCGATACTGGCCGCTACGGTGCGACCGCTATGTTTTCTTCATTTGGCACCAATATATGTCTGGTTGGTGGCCTAATATCCAAAAGAGTGTACTCAAGCTCAAACTTTTCCACGGTGCAACGAATCGCCTGCACACTGAAGCCATGATGACGACCGACCTACGACGAAATTCACGTTGCATATTTACAACTGGGGCAGAATTTCGATAATTTTTTTAATAATTTCCGCATGTTCGGCGAAAAATGATTCATGATGAAATGGCAAACCTTACTGAATATTTTAACAGCTAGATGTCATTAGTAATTTTGACAGCTGCTGTAACATAACAATTGGAAAAACTGTTATTGCAATCTGGTCAGCCGTTATAAGGAACAGAATGTAAGAACCTCATGGCTCCATTATTCATACAAGTTCTCATTCTTCAAAAATAGTAACGAGAAGAGTTAAAAACCATTTCAGAAGCCTGTGGGAGTTTTACTAAACTGAATCGGTTATTTAAGAAAGGAAACAAGTCAATTACACCTAATTTTTCAGGAGGTAAGAAAAACTGTTTAAAACAATGTCTATACAATATAATGCTTATTTTTTAACTCATATAGTTAAATTAAGGTAAAGTCAATATTAAATTGCATTGTTTTTCCTACACGTGGTATTCATCTTTTTTTAATGATTGTTTCAAATTGGTTGACTTATTCAGTTTCTTAACTAACTGTTTTCTTTTAAAGAAAACATAGGATACTAACATAAGATATTAAAAACACACTTTATTCTTTATCGTTTACATTAATATTTGGCCAGTTCTCAGTAATATTAACAAACAAATCATTATAGTTATGTGGAATGTACTGTAAAGAGCGTCGCAGGTCATCAATTTTCTTCACACTAATGGGTATTGGACCATTGTACGCCCTCTCCGAAGGAGAAAATATTCCCACTCATATTATTTATTTCCTATGAATGGAAGGGCTACAACACACCCCTTTAGATTTGAATAAAATTTAAATTTAGAAAATTGTGTCACCAAAAATTGTTACTTATTTGCTAGTGGGATCTGACGTGATTGTGTCTCTATTGATATAGAATTTCGTTTATAGTATTTCGTCCACCAGTTCTTAAAGTCCAAGATGTCGTCTGACATCTAAACAGTGAATTTGGAATGTAATTGGCAAATAATTTGATCTATTTTCATGGGAAGGTAGCACCTGTCCTTCCTCTTTAATACTTTCTTACAGTTCCAAAAGATCTGTGATTAGGTAGAAATGAATGCCCATGAACTGGAAAACGGTGGTAGATCTTATGAAAACGCCCTATATCTACAAGTGCTTGACATAGGCTTATAATAATATGGTTGTGGTTCTGATCACCGCAGGCATCAGTAAAAAGATATAGTTCTTTAATATCTGGCGAGATTTTCTCCTGGATGTATTGTAATAAAAATTAACGGGTTTCATTGAGGCCCTTTACTGCAATGCCTTTATGATAAAGAAAGAAGCGGCTTTCGTTTGTTTTAAAATTTCTTATACGAAAAGGAAAAAGGGAAAGCTGACGGTAGTAAAACACTTCTTGCACTGGTATGCAAGGAAGTGAAATATTTTGCATATAATCGAACCCAATGATATCATTTCTCTCCTGACACAGCTTTTCAACTTCCTTAATACTAGCACAAAATTTCTGTGCTATTTTCTTGTATAATGCCAACTTAGCATTTGCTGCCATAACCGCTCATACATTCAAAACAGGTGAGTGTATTCGCACACTAAGTCTGTCACATTTACAGCAAGTGTCCACTTGAGGTCTTCCAAAATGGAAATCGAAATGATCTTTAAAGACTTTATAACATAATGAAAGTTCCACTGATGATTCCGGAAATTTTTCCTTGAAAAGCTGTTACATTTTTTAATGTTCAAATCCGCCGATAAGTAACGATATATCTTCGACGAATAATATGAATTTTTACAGGAAAATGATTTCTTAAATTATGGATCCAGGTATTATTTTTTGGTTCATTTACTTCCCTCTTTTATCACCGGGGATTTAACCAGATTTAAGTGAACATTGCAGTCGAAAAAGAGCATTATTTTTAATAGAGTAGATGCTGCAAAATGCCTTCTTGTATGTAAGTAAAACTTAAAAGAAGCGCTTTAAGGTTTTTTCCTTTGACGACTACTAACCCTCGCACGTTTCTGCTTAACAGTCGATAGAGGAAGATGTCTTGTTCGTTTTTTGTGTCAAGATTGAGTAATCCAGTTAAGGCTTAAATTCGCTTGTCTTCATTGATCTTATCAAAACATTGTAATCGGTAATTACATGATTCACCAAGTTTTCTAGCTGGAACCTTGCTATTTGCATATGGCAAACCTTTAAAACGACAACGTTTAATTCTTTGAGTTTTGTATTCATTCCTTACGCCTTTTCTCTTCTTGCTATTAAAAACGTCCTCTCCCCTTTCCTAAACTTCAGACTCCGACATTTTTTGAATTGAAAAAATAAAGTTTTACACACAAATAACTACTTACTTAGATTATTTTATTAAGAGCAACACACAGCTGCAATAAGTAACCACCAATGAAAGTTAAAATTTAAAATAATGACACGCGTCAACTTAACAAACAAATCAGTGCTACTACGATTAGTTATGAAATAAAACAAGTCACTGACTTGTTCCGTTTCAAAAGCAAATGGAAACTTTGTGTGCCTATACTTTAGTATTGGAATTAAATGATTGTTCGGCTTCTTAGTCATAACATAGATCTTGGGTTAAGTAGTGGGAATCCTTCAAAATTGACATTTGTGAAAAAAACCTGACCCATTCTCTTTCTTTAATAACCGATCCAACTATTGGCAAACGGATAAAAGGTTCCTCCAAAATCAATAAAAAATTACCTGGATATACACTTCAAACAGAGTTTTAACTTCAATTACTACGCTAAGATGTGCCTAATTTGGTGAATCCGCTCCTCATGAAGAGAAGAGGACTCAGTCAGAAAATAAATATGTATATTTTTAAGCTCCTAGTAAAGCCATTCATAATTTATGTTAGGCATAAGAAATACGCCGGGTCCTTTCGATGAACTTGATAAACTGAAGTTCATTTATTTCAGAAGGAAAAAGTAGATGCAGTAGGGAAGACTACTCTTAAAATTTTATTTCCTTTGAAATCCATCTTTACTTCTACGAAGCTCTATGGTAGCAGCATCAAAATTTACTGCCGACGGACCATTAAAAATGTCACATTTGAATCTCTTGCACATGAAGACAAAGCAGTTCACGAGCTTAATGAGTGAAAAATAAGAAAACAACTGCCTTCGCTGTTAAAAAAATGCATATAGAAACAACATGAAAAGCAAGCGATTAAGAATATTGAGAGATGCTGCAAAAGGAATGGTGCTTTGAATTTAAACCGAATACCCAAGGAATATAAAGCCATATCAGAAAGCTGTGGACACATGCAATAGATTAGTAGTCAAAACTTAGAATTTAAAGGAAACACATTTGCAGACTGCTTAATGCCAAAAATCACCCAATATTTTGCTGCCATGTACACTCCTCGGTACACTCAAGATAAATGACCAGATTGCAACCAAAAATTTCGTCCAGTCGACCAAAATGAAACGAAGAGAGCAATAGCCATATATTGCTTTGATGGCATAGCTGTCTGCGTTTTGTTTTTTGTTTTAACCTGGGTACATTGACATAAGAACTAGAACAAATTGCCAAAGAAGAATTCTCTGATGAATTGAGGAAACTGGCCTATGTAGTCTTTCGGCTGGGCAAGACATAACAGCGAATATCATCTTGGATAGTTCAGAAAATTACCTGGACAAAAAATGCTTATACTTCTATATAGACTATATATGTAAACGACTTGCGGATTATTATAGAGTAATGCGTTGAGTGTATGTCTCCGCTCTACCTGCTATTTTATTGACTTCAAGAAGGGCTTCGACACCGTAAATCGCTAGTTTATATGAAGATAAGTGTTCACGCCAAAATCATCAATATGCATCTTATTACCGTTTCGGTTTTCAGATGACATTACTCGTAACTTATGTTATTTGTAGAACTGTCTATGTATAGTAGTATAGATATCCAAACCTAAAACAGTTAAAATGCGCTGACCACGTCTGCCTTCTTTTGTATAAGTTTATGAGCCTTTACAAATAAACCTATCAAGCTGTGGCAATCATAGAAGAACATAAAACAAATGCATTAAAACTAAAGCCCTATTACTTAACTTAATGTCACTGGGTAGGAGGTCGGGAAGGTTGATAGTTTTCCTTATCTAGGAAGCATGATCGAATAATGGCGAAATGGTACTTGATGTTGGAAACAGATTTTTGACGAAAAAAGCTTAGTAAACAACGCTATTTAAAGTCTGAAAATGCACCTCAACTGAGTTGCTCCACAGTTGCTGCAACTGTTTTGATCAAACTTTAAAATTGAACACTGGAAACAACTTCTCGAAGAATGCCATGCTTAAGAATACGCAGTCGTAACACTTACAATAGAATTAGTTGTAGTGAAAGGAAGCGCGTTGCAGGAATTCGAATAAAAAAACGTTCTACTGTTTCCCACGAGCGTTTACACGGATTAAGTGGCTACTAGAGATGAAGATTTTCTTTCTGAATTATTGAAAGCAGGTTCTTTGATTTGAAGGTTGTACTAACTTGTCCCCAAAATGTAGTCGAATAAGAATATGCAATTTTATGCAATTACTAAGATTATTTGCCCGAAGCGTATAAAAAGGGAAACGAGTTCTATAGGTACTCGTACCACTCTCCAAAATATTACTTTTGAAATTCTGTCTGTAGTACTATGTATATTATGGGCAATACAGAGTTTTAGCTTTTAACTTCGATATCTCGACAAGGCTCATCTTGAGGATATACACTCAATATAAATATTATGAAAAATGATAGCGATAAATGCTCGCTAATCTGTTAAGATCAGCAACAACAGCATGGGATATTTTATTGTCAGAAAATAAGGCGATGCGTTATGCAGTTGGTTTATTGAAAAGATACCGCGAGTCAGCAATAAATGGTTAGTATTCTTCACAACAACCTGCATATAATGATCTGGCGGAATATCAGTGGAGTACTTGCAAGTATTAATAAAAAAAGCGCCTAATATCAGCTTGAAAATGAAGGAAAACAAAATAGAATACAAGCTGTGTAAAATAAAAAATGGGTGTCATCGGGACATAATTTTAGAGCATATTCTAAGGAAAAAATCGAGGATTTAAGAAAAGGCTTACTTTGGTGTACCCCGACCCATGTTAACAAAAATTTCTCTGCAGAGGCAGAAACTTCGTTTCAGACCTTATTTTTAGAAGAAACAATAGCCTTTGTAACTGCGTTTAAATAAAGTTAATGTCTTATTTGAGTCTTCAGCTATCCAATTTCTAAGGCTGATCCATTTTGACCTTGACGTCACTTTTCTCTAAGCAATGCGTAATAAACATAACGTTTTACAATTTTTTTCTTATGAAAGTAACAATAATAAAGAAAAATCATCAACAAGTTTGCAGAAAACCCCATAGATTCTATGATAATAGGGAAAACCTGTAGAAAGGAACAAAAAGAATTTATGATTGTTTACCTATGTTTCTAACAGCAGTTGATAATAAGAGTGGTTTTCCAAGAATTAATAATTTTTTATAATTGCATAGTTATTAACAAGTTTTAAAGTGTTCTCGTTTAGGTTCCTTAAAAGTTCTCAGTAAGAGTTAGGTTTGGGGTATGAAGGTCTATTTGGAAAATTTACCAAACAAAAATTGTATAAAAGATTACAAAAAAAAATTAACTCATCAGTTTAACTTTTAACGCCAAGGTTACAGTTGCTTAGAAACGCTATTTGATATATCTGCATTTCCAAACTAAGAATACGGAGACATTATTTACATCAATGGAAGTTAAACTAGAGCTCGACAGAGATACCATGAACATTATACTAAACGACGACTTTCTAATAAAGGAGTATTTGGAAATATATATCGAAGGCTTTGAGAAACGGGATCAGTTTCAAATACACGAACTAACGCGGGAGCTCCACAAGTAAGAAGAATATCGGCTGATGAAGGAATACTGGAAGCTGCTACAAGTGATCCATCAATCACCATCAGACGTTTAGCTTTGCAATTTAATGTTTCCAGACATTTGTATACAATTTCTATAAAATTTCTAATATACGGCATGGAGAAAATTGTAATCCATAGCACCATATACCTGTGCAATAACTGCTGCCCGATGATTTGGAAAAGAGACTTGAGTTTTCTAACTGGTTGCTAGAGCGGAGCTTGGATGACATCGAATTTATTCGCAGAATTCTTTGGACGGACGAATCTCAATTTACGAGAGATGGGATCACAAATTTTCATAATCTTTATACGTGTGCTGCGAACAATCCACATACAAGGAGACATAAATCATTTCAACACGATTTCAGCGTCAATATCTTGGCAGGTGTACTTGGAAACTAGTTTATCGGCCCCTTCAAACTACCGTCTAGGCTACATTCTACAAACTATCTGAAGTTTTTGCTAAATGATTTACTAGAACTATTGGAGGACATTCCATTGATTCAACTAGCTTCATCATATTCCCAACAAGATGGGGATGTGGAGGCCAAATTAAAACAATTCAGCTTTTTTAATAAACTTTGATTCAACTAATGGACAATATATGTAATGTATTAAAAAACTCTTTTAGTATGTCCCTTTTGGGTTATGGCTCGCCCACGTTGTTCTTCTTTTTGTTTCTGCTCTTTTTTCTTATCGCGCGCGTAGACTAATTGTCAATTTGATGTGCACATCATCACGTCTGATGGGTGCATCCAGATGTTTTTAGCGCTAACAATGGTGCTCCAGCCCACCATGGTCGTGAGGTCAAGAATTGGCTAGATGAAGAGTAGAGTAATCGTTGGATGGGAAGAAATGGACCAGTTCACTGGCCTGCAAGATCTAGTGACCTTACCATATTGGATTTTTTTGTATTGAAAGAAATGAAAGAATTTGTTTAATCAATTGAAATAGCAACTTTAAGTGAACTGGAAGAGCGTATTCTCGAAGCGTCATGAGAAGTGAGGCAGCAGTTAGCATCAATAAACAATTGCAGTGAAATCCAAAAACGGGTTCCAGCATGCATGCAAAACCAAGGAGAACACTTTGAGCTATAACTGTTTTAGTACACACATGATATAAAAATTATCTAAAATCACACAAAATGATTTTTTATTCATTGCCTTTGGAGATAAAAGCAAAAAAAAAAACTTTTTTTTGGATATTACCTACTGCAGCTGTTCCTGTTAACGCGGTTACAAGAATAAGATCATAAACGAAGATTTTCGCCACACTGAAAGCATCGGTTCCCGCTAGATCACCGAAATCAAGCAGTGTTGGGAGCGGTAAATACGTAGGTGGATGACCACATGGGAACTCTCAGTACTCCGCGTACTGTTGACAAAACGCGCCACATGGGCATAGTACCCCGGCGTTAAATCCCGGACCCTACAATTTAATTTGTATCGTTCCCTTGATAATAAGTAATAATAATAATAATAAATGTATATGTACATCGATCCATATAGAATACCGAAAATTTATAGACAAAGCTAAAAAATAGAACAGTGCATATTTTTCACAAATATAAAAACGATGATCTGCGCAAATGTATTTTACACATTTATCGCGATGAATGATTATTATCATTTGATCGATGTGGGATATACAATATGTATATGTAAAGAGCTCTTTTCTTCGTAAGCGGTGCATGTGTCAATGACATTGTTGAGGTTTGTGAATTTTGTGATGATGTTGATCGTTTTAGTCTAGACCTGGGCTATTTGTTCGTTGTTCAATATACGGATAGCACAATGATTGGTTGACTTTGATCAAAAACAATCTTCTTCTCAAGTTTTTTTTTGAAAAAATCCATGCAGGATTCAATTTCTTGAAAATTTATAAGAGCGTTGCTGCAGGAAATATCAAACATATTGCAAAAGAGAGGTACTTTTTTGTAGCGATACGCTCCAACCAACCTACCCAAAACAAACCCTTAGTTTCATTATAAAACTTTATGGTATCCGTTTTTTTTCACGTGAAAATTTTATTATTATTATTTATTTTATTTATTTATTTATTCGTTATTCTCTATCACAATGGTATTAGTAATTCAAGATATAAACTTAAGCTAACAATAATATAAAGAATAGTTAGTGGCATTAGATATTATAAAAGAGTAGTGGTAATGCCACTTCAAATAGTTATTTATGTTGTGGGGTGAACATATTAAAAAAGAAAACGGAATTTAAACCAAAGAAACCAATATAAAAAGAAAAATTATTGTAGGATGCAAAAACAAGCGAATGCATATATGTATAGAAAAATAAAAGATTTGAACAATTTAAATATTACAGAGTATAGCGAACCAAGATTTCAATTTCATCATGATCGAAATCAAGAAGCCACAGTTTTACTTTCTTTAAGAAAGCGAATAAAGTTCTAATGGATCGTATTTCTGCAGGGAGACTGTTAAACAACTTACAAGATAAAATGCTGTACGAGTTCCTGAAGTTAGTGGTATGAAAGGCAGGGATACGGATGATAGAAAGTAGATTCCTACGCAAGCTATAAGCGTCAGAGATTGGACTCTGTATGTAGCCCCATCTCATATAGAAAATTGTTAGTACCCTATAATAATACAAGTGCCTCACTGGTAGAATTTCCAATAGCCTAAAAAGTTCTAAAGAATGGGCTCTACGAGTGAACTTGCAGATTCTCCTTATGGCACACTTTTGCAGGATGTTCATCTACTGCACTTTATTTAACTAAGCACCCCCCCAACAGCTTAAAGTATGCCATATTGTGGCTTTGAGTGGAAAATCACAAAATAAATTGTTTTTAAAATATCTCTGGAGCAAACCTTGTTGAGGCGATAAAAGCATCGAATGGTAGAAAGGAGATATTGCTTTAAGATTGAAATGTGTTCGGACCAATTCAAATTTCGATCAATTGTCACTCCAATATATTTAAAGTGATTTACAGTTTGAACTTTAAAGTATGTGGTATGACAAAAGGCATTATCATCAAAAATTTTCTCAATGTTTAGAGCAAAGCACATAGACGATATATACCTACGGCAGTTAGGGTCATGAAATATGACATCTATGTCGGGACATTCCTGTGGACTTAAGCTGAAAAACATGAGCTTTATTTTGTTGCTAACCAGGTTCTCAGTAGATGCGCATCATGGTTGATATCAGCTACTAGTTTCAGAGGGTAGACAGAGCCATATCCGATTCCCAGATCATCAGCATAAGCTTTAACTTTTCCATTAAAAGCCAGTGCAAATATGGAATTGATGTAAATCAAAAACAGGATAGGTCCAAGGACAGACACTTGAGACACTTCAAGATGAAGAGTCTTAGGGAGACTAAGACTCATCCCTACTTTAACCTGTTGCATCTTGTCTCTGAGATACGACGCAAACAAATTATACATAAATCTTTCTTCATAAAGGAGCAACAGTCCAAAAGAGAATCCTCAGTGGAAAGGCCAGTTCTAAACCCAAACTGCATTGTACTAAAAAAGTTGGTTTTACCTAAATATTCCAAAACCCTGCTCTTAACCGCCTTTTCAAAAATTTTAGAAATCGAAGGCAAAAGTAATTATTTTTCTCCTTTTCTATTCCCTTTCTTAAAAGTGTTATCACAAGGGCACATTTAAGTTTTTCGGGGAAAACTTCGGACATAACACTCAGATTAAAGAGATTTGCTAAATTGTCATCGATGTAGAAGGCAATATTTTTCAGCACCAGGTTAGAAACATTATCATTACCACAAGAATGTAAATTTTTCAACGAACTAATAATTTTTAGGGTCTCAAGGCCAGTAATTGGTGCAAAAAAGAAGCTATTCCCATACAAGTGGATATCAGCAGTACTGTTGCAACAGCTACAATGAGCAGTGGGATTTCCCGGATAGTGGTTACCGCCAATTGAGACAAAGTGATCATTGAACACATTCGCTACTGCTATGGGATCAATGATATTACCATCACTGCGATTAATAATGCTGATTATAACTTTCCACTCTTGTTTCAAGTTTTCTCGGGATTTTCTCATAAGGTTGTATTAGTAGTTATCACGGCAAATCCAAATTTCCATGTTTGTTGATTTACAAATACGTTTATATCTATTTTTTAACCTAGAATTCATTGGACGTCTATAGCATTTTTGACGCAATTTGTTTTTATATTTTATTTTATTAAGAAGAGATTTGTTCACCCAGGGCTTAAGCCTTATTTCTGAATGTTTTTGCTCAGTTACAGAACTTGAAGAACTTATGTAGTTTGTTAAGGTTTTCAGAAATAAATCATAAGACCTGGAAGCATTCTCTTCGGGGTAGAGGTCCACCCAGTCCTCAAAAAGCAATAAATTATTCAGCTCCAAAAAATTCATCTTAGAGACTATAGGTAAGGTCGATTTTTTAACTTGTTTCTGATGTTTTAAACCTTTAAACAGAAGCTCTGTCATGCAGTGAAGAAATTCGTAAATCGATGCTAATACCACTACAAGCATTTTGTGAGATTTTCACAAAATGACCAAGAACATGATCAATACAAGTCCCTTCGATTGATCTAGTAAACTCATTCACGAAGGAAGTTAACCCATGCTCAGCAATAAGAGCAAGATAAGAATCTGAGGCAGGGCTGGAAGTTAATAAATTCAAGTTGAAGTCCCCTAGAATGACAAGATTGGGCGCTTTCAGGTTGCACAAAAAATTGAAAACTCGTCATAACACACGTTAAGAGACTGACTGTTAAATCTATTCACACAAACAAAAGTAAAAAGAACATCGCATATCCTACAAGAAACATCAATACCATCAAAACTCGAAAAACTGTAGCATTTCACTTCTCAATCGCCATACAAGTTTCTCACAAAAGCACCTTGAATGATAAGTTGTGAGCAATGTCACAAAATGACGTAAGTTTTTTGGGGACATATGATAGAACGCATGCCATTGGATTTTAATTGAAAACGAACTCAGTATGATAAAATGTAGTTCAGGTTAAACTTCTTTCCGGTTTTTGCAAAGTGTACCAGCTAATGCTATTTCTTCCAGCTCACTGGTAAGCCGATGGGTTGTGTAGATATTATCACTGGTTACGTTTCTACCACTCAAATCTAATAAAACAAGGAAAGGATGATATCTTAACAAGACCATAACAATATATCAGGTTGCAATACATCCGATTCTTTCGTTGCTTCTTCAAAAAAATCAGCATATGAATCATCGCTAATATAATTGTCTTCAGTATTTGCTTCATTTTCATCTGCTGCATAATCCTCATTTAATCAGTTTCATATGGATCACTTTCATCACTTGCAAATTGATAAAACCACGAAGAATTATTTTTTTCTTAAGGGATCAATTAGGTACGTAATTTTATTTAATGTGAGTACGTTTTGCACTATAAAACGAGATTTTCCCATTGAGCCAACATTTCTAGTCGATTTGACGGATTCAAACAATTTAAAAGTAAACATAGCTTTAAATTTACGCTAAGATGAAAAATTAATCGGAATAAAAATTTCAAGAAGTGTTTCAGGACGTTCAACGTTAGATTTACTATTATACTTGCGACTACCAGTTTCACCTAGGTTCTTGTAATAGCTATAAAAGGAAAACTTATTTTCAAGGATACATATAACCCAAGGAAAACAGGAAACTGAATAATGGATAGGAAATCCAATATAGGGATTGATATAAAAGTGTACTGCCAACGGCCTCAGATATAGAACAAATTTGGTAAATAAAGAGATTCCTTGTAATCCGTGTCTTGAAAATTACCGTCGTCTTACGTATTTATTTTGTTTCTCAAGTTAGCTTAGATTTTAAAGATATTAATAAAAAAAACTCTATACATATACATATGCATTTTTATGGCAATTTAATCTACCATCAATATTATATTTTCATCTCTATTCGCGCATTTTCTACGGCAGAATAACACACAGCATACATTAGCTCCACCTTTACCGTTCATTTGACATCCAACATGACATGAATGTTTCATATACTTACACAAACGGAGATCAACGTAACTTCTTGTATCTCCATAAAACCTAAGAAAAAACTTTTCCCAACCAAAAGAAGTCAAAGAAACATCAGCATCAAAATCAAAATCACAATAAACATAAAGGCACTTTGAAATTTTACAAAAGGCATTCTCCCAATGCTCTCCGTCTCCCACTTGTACATCACCATCTCTAATGAACCCAAAACTTCGACAGCGAAACTTCTTTTGCCCTAAAAGTGTAGACTGCTACCTACATACATATACACTCGAATACCTTACCACGGCTTCCGGTTTTCTTCGTGATTTTTCGTGCTTCCTTCTGTAGTCAACCAGCAGCAGCGCATAGAAAATGTCAAAAAAAAAAAAACAAAAAAGACAACAGTGGTAGTAAAAACTACCAAATGAAATACCCACCAATATCAAATGTACGGAACAGCATAAAAGGATCAACAACAATCGCCGAAATGGCCCATAACGAGCTCGTAAAAATTTTGCTACCTAATACACTCTCTCTTCGTGTGCAATTTGAGGAGTCGACGACGACATAACTTTGTCAAAATTATGGCATGGCAGCCAGCATACGTACGAATACACACAGGCGGACCAACCGACCAACGCACATAGTTGAAGGAAGGACTTCGAACTCTTCTCTGCACTCGAAACGAAACTCTATTCTAGTGTACGTATCTTGACTACGTGCAATGTACACTCTGCAACTATCCAAGAGTATAGATAAATATAACATACCACAGAGTCTTTGTATTAGTATCTATGCGACAATGAAGATTCACTTAGAGGTGGTGTCTGTGTACCGTGGAAATTTGCACACCCAGGAGACAAGAGCCAAAAGACAGGAGACAGCACTTTCCATCGTACTGATTTTCGTTCGTCCTTTGCTTTTTTGGATATGCTCGCACTCGTAGTACTGTTGCGTGTAACAGTGTTTAAGGGTGATCGAGGGTTCTGTATCATACTCTCACCCTCTAGATACCTTTGAGTACATTTATGAACTGACTCAAGTATCTATTAGGACACTTATGGGTGTTGTTCCAAATGGTTGTTGTTCACTGTGACGATGAAACGATGACACAATATGAGAATGACGATGCCGAGTTGCTTGCTTGAATCCTAGGATTCCTGGTCGTTTTGACGATGATGATGATGATGATGGTCGGTCCTTTCTGTCTTTCTGTTCTCAACTAAGGTTGACTTTATTTGCCACTGCAGCATAATGTTTTGATTGTTCGTCAAATGTTTATGGCTCAATTCCATTTCCCATAGCGAATTTCACCCAGTATAAGTACTTGGCGTATATGTTCTATAGTTATAGGTTACGACGGAGATAAATTAATCGGAACCAACAACCGCATCACGCGTTCCAAAATCGCAAGTGGCGATAAAGATGCGCGATGGCAATTATTATTAATATTTCATTTGGCTGGAGTGATTTGTCAGAGGCTTTGATTTATTGTTGAATGAATAAGACAAATGAACTCGAATGACAATTAATTTATGACCCGTTTTTAATTGCTGCAGTGTCGCGTTTCCGTTTGGAATATCAATTATGAGGTAGGTACAAGTACATAGATATTTAAAAGCCAACGGCGCGTTGAACGGCGCGGCGAAGTGCCTGTGCGAATTGGTGTATGTCACACATTTGTGTGGAAACGGTTGTGAAGTGCAACAGAAAATGACCACCAACTCTCTATATTGACGAGCTGTGTGGACGGCAAGTTACATAAATGCTAATTGAAACCCAAGTCAGGAAATGTTGTAAAGGTAAAGAAGAGATACAAATTGTTTGGCGAACTGGAAAGAAACTATTAGTGGAGTTTTAGATTCAGTTGGCTTCAGGCCTATTAGAGGTGCAATACCTTTGGGTTATGAAATGAGAGTTAAGAGTGGCTCTGGTTACGGCCGGTTTAAAAATTATTTTGTGGTTACTCTCTGGTCGATTGCATGCATTTAAATTTTATCTATGAGTTCTTAAATCGAAGCAATTGCTGCACTAAACTGGTTATAACAGTAAAAAAAATATTTAGTTCTGTACGAGAAAGAAGAAAAATAGACTTAAAGTGTTTAAATTATAAATGAATTATTACTCAACAACTGATTCAAGATATACTGCAGTATCATTGTTTGAAATTGAAAGTAGTCGTATGTACAATTTAAAAGGTGCCTCTACTCTGAGTATGAATTACGGCGACGTAACCCAGATCTCGGGGTCTGGATCCAAAAGTCGACTAAAAGCAAATAGCAAAAAAATTCTCTGCAATGGCAAGCCTCCTAAAATGAAATCGTCCGACGGTCAAAGTCGATAAAAAAATCGTATCTGTCACTATCCATAAAATGACAATACGAAGAATACAGTATGTGGGAAAAACCAAGTCCTGGCCCACCCAGGATTTTCGCGACAACAATTCATTTTCTTTACTTATTAAGACATCAAGACATCACTGAGTTTCATCTCAATAAAAACTCAACGAGATGATGAACCTCGAGTGAGCAAAATAAAAATCTTAATACCAGGGCGGGCAATATATTCGAAAAAATAATGGTCACCATTCGGACGGTAGGAATTGCCTTTTCTGGTGTCAGGCGTCTTATCATAAGTTGCACACTGTTCCGGCATAATGCCTGTCGCAAAATCATCAGTTGAAGCATCATGAGACTATCCAAAGGGATCAACTGTTAGCACTAATAAGCAACCGTTTCAGAAGTTGCCTTTTACTTCCTAACTTATCAAGATGACTCCCTTACTGTGAAAGATTCCTATCTCAAGTTAATCTTATATTCTGGATAATTATGGGCACCCTTGTTTTTATCTTCTGGCATTTGCAGTGTATTTACCTTTAAATCTAAATTTTGATCATCTTTGTATTCTCGAGCTTTTATTTTGGTATGGTGGTCCAGCCAGAGTAGAGGTGAAGTTTTGACACATCTCGAGCAGTTTTGAAGGAATCTGAAAGTTGACCATCGTCATTTTGAGTTCCTGATAGTGAATGGCCTTAAATGTGGCTTTAAAGACCATGTATAGAAATCGATGTTTTTTCCCCACAATATGTAGCTAAGTGTGTATTTGATAGTGATGAAATCGAGAATGATATTATTAGCAACATTTGGCAGGAATATGTCATTATAGGATTTGTTTTCTTGTGGAAGAGAGATGAGAAGATAATAATCTATTCACGCATTAACCATTCGATTTTTGATCTATGATATGGTAGACTCAAACTATGTACAAAAGCATCACCTTTGTATTTGTAAATAACTGCGGCGTCCGGCAGCTTTGTTGTATGCCAATCTCTCCTATGTTGTTTCTTGTCTCATCACTGCCACTACGTGCTCATTCGTCAGCTGCAGGAGAGCTTAAATATGGAAATACAAGGAGGGAGAAAGTTCTTTTCGTTTCGGTGATTGGGCTTGTACCATTTCTCGTTTCGAGTTGTTACCCTTCAATCGATTTCGAGGAATTTTAGTGCGCCTACGAGACTCTGAGCTGAGAATCGACTTGATAATTTTCTCCCGGTTCTCCGGTGGTAGTAGTCCTAAGAAATCATATCTAAAGTGGTCACAATATAAAGGGCCACTGAAAAAATAAAGAATAAGAAAGCCCATACGCCGCAAAGGGAATTAAAGCTGTAGTTGAAGTCAATGCCGGTGAAAAGAAATACTTCAGCATAAGTTACTCCAACCAAATTTACCAACCTGAAGCCAAGCCAGTCATTCCCTTACTATACTTTACAGGGCTTAGGATAAGAAGGATTCAGATATTTCTTTTAGTATATTTATTTCTATGGAATAAAATTAACTGGAGTAAAAACATCGAAACCGATAAAAGCATCAAATCTGGAAGACTAACAACAATGACGAATTGAGCAAACGCTGTAGGTGCTCGCGAAAGCAGAAGAAGTGTGTCTTTAAGCAAGGGCAGTGACCCAAATAATGAAAAAGGGGCTCTGAGCAGCAGATCATTGTGTTGCAAACCGAATTTTTGTTGAGAATACACTTCGAGGACTACATTTTTAACATTTGCAAGACACTCCTAAGAGATGTCAAGAAACATAAACTAGACGCAAATTATATATCTGCCCTTGCAATCGCAATATGCGTTGGAAATACAACGATGGTCCTTCCCACACATATTGTGTACTTAAATCCATTTCAGAATAACTAAAATTTATGTTTGTTTTGTATCTAACATACGTCCTTTTTTTCACTGCTGATAATCTAGGAGGTGCTTTAGGAAATGGCCTTATAACCTCCGGTGAGAAAGGGGCTGTATCGTTAGAATTTTCTAGCTGAACGATATGCTTAGCAACAAGTTCGGGGCTGATCGCACGACCTGTTATTGTTTTGCAGGACCTGCGGAGAAGGGTCTTGAAAATATAAGATGATCCTTTGCTCAGCTATTTCCCCAATTGTAGCTTGGTCGGACCAGGTTCAATGCTTAGATCCAATAACGCCGGTTGACTTTCTGGTTGCAGCCGATCAGTGACAAAAGACGGTGGAAAGTCTTCGTCCGTGAACACATTAAGGTCAAAGAGCCATATACCAGCCTTTTTTAAATGCGCTCCACATGTTGGTGTAGGGGCTTACGGCCAGGCATATTTTACATTACCCGGTATTTCGTAGATTGTCATCGTCTTTCCGGGATTTTTCCGCTTTTGCATAGTATGTCTTGAACGGTCCATTCATGACAACGTCCAAGGCTTGAAGCCGGTGAGTATACTGTGGAAGAAAAAAAAGCATGATGAGAGAGTTTTCTTTTGCCTTTTCGATCACCTTGATGTCAATGTGTGACGAGTGGTTATCTAGCAGTAATCATAAGGGCTGAGCTAAGTATATTTTATGAAATGATCCATAAAAAACGGAAACTCGTTACTGGTCACCCATCGCCAGCTATTACCAGCACCAATACATTCCGGGGGCCGTCGCGAATGAATAGATCCTTATACTGGATAAGGACAAGACATTGGAGGAATTGTGTTCCCAATAGCATTCGCCGGTAATTCCACAGTGACCAAAGTTCCACGTTCAGCAGATACGATTGCTCCTACTTACTAAATACCCTCGGATGCAACATTTTTTTTGGCTTAAGAACAGTTGTGACTCCAGTCTCATCCAAGTTCCATATACGAGAGGGAGTCAACTTGTGTTTTAAGATCACTTCTCCAAGCTTGTCTAAAAATTGTTTCACATTGAAATACCACGACCAGCGCCTGTCGCTTCTGGTGTCCTAATAGAAAGCGACGGATTTCTCTTTAAGAAGTTAGTAAACCAATTTTTGCCTGTCATTTCATTTGCAGCCACGAGTTTGGAATATTTTGGACATCAAATCTCATCGCACCTTCATATGCAAGTTTCACCCCACCTAGTAAATAGTGGAACACGTAACACATAGGATGCTAGTGCTTTCTCTTGTTATACGTTAAATATCACCCTACGTTTGTATCCAACCGAAGGAATTTGTCCTTTTTGTATTTTTTTCACAAACCATTGCAATGTCGTATGGCATATCTCCAGTTCACGTGCCACGGTATTTAATTCACGGCCCTATTGTATAACCGCATCAGCAAGTCTTTGTAGAAGCTTCGTCGACGTGGTTCCGCTCTCTGTCTTTCGTTTGTAGGCCTTCATCCTATCAGAACAGAAGTAGTCAAAAGTAGAATACTTAAAAATTAAAAGCGCTCTTAAAACCAAAGGCACTTTTAAACCCCTTTTACAAATACATACGCTTTTTATCAAATAAAAAAAAATGTATTCAACAGAATTGAAATTTCAATACGAAAAGCGATCAGTAATTAATCTCCCAGGATTTCATTGAAATACTTACATTAATAGCTTAAAAAGCGAAGATTCTTGACCAAAAAGTTTAAATTCAAAAATATTTACTGACGTATCGATAAAGCGGCCAACTATACACAGCCGCCTACTTCGTTTCTCAGCTGCATCTGAAATGGCTGTTGCCTATGCGCTTATGTACGGCTTTCTGCGACATGGTATGAAGGTATTGCTATTTCTTTTCATTTTTAAGATATTCCCATCGGCACTACTTACCCCCGGCGCTTTCAACCCCGTGCTCACCTACCTAAAATGTGCAAACAAAAGTCGATATCTTCAATATCTACACAGATCAATATCAAAAAATTCAAGACTGCTTCTGCTTTCCCATTCAGCAGAAGAATTTCCGTAATCAAGAACCTTAAGCATGGAAAAGTGTATCTGTGGCTATGGATGTGTACGAGATTTGAAACCTCTGTATCCGAAATAATGAAAGATCGAGAATATTCTGCTGCGTCGACTTAAGCCCTGCCACTTTGCTGCACTCATAAGTTACAAAGCATACGGAAAACAGCAAGAACTTGTCACTGATACAGCCAAATTCGAAGTTACTAATAAATATTTTTCCTTTAGAGGGAATGGAAGATTAGGAATATCGTCAATATCAAACTTAGGCAGAGAACTCATTTTATAATCCTTAACGGAAGCCTCATTAGTAAATCTGACTACTGCATTCAAGAATATAACATATCCTTCATTCAAAGAGCTCATTATACCTTGCAGTTGACATTAGCTGCAAAGGCAATAAAAATCCCGGTGTTGTCAATACATTTCGCTATTGTTTTCATTTTGCAACAGTGGTCTGCCGACTATCCTCGCTGCTATTACTAGCCCATAATCATCACAAACAATGTAAACAATGACTGGCCCATCGTTTACTTAATTAAGCAATTCCAAAAGGTTAATCCTTCAGCTCGAGGTCATATTTACGAGCTGAGCTACTCAGCAGCAGTACGTAGGAACCTGTACCAGAGGCCAGACCCGAAGTTGGTCAGGTTAAACACAGGTAATCAGTAACCAGGAATGAGTAGACCACCACATCCAGAAGAATGAAAAGTTCCTGCATCGGGAACACAACAATTTTTCGAGTGTGGAGTTTACTTTCCCACTTGACCGATATGATGACCATTACAATGATGATGTTGATGATAATAGCTCCTGTTGTTGTCGTTGTTGTTTTTGTATAAGTGTTGTGTTGATATTGTATCCATACTTCGATGGAAAGTACACTTCACTTTAACTGCCACATTGCATGACCCTTTCGTTTTACTTAATAGTCGGGTGTTGGTGCTGTTGCTCTGCCACTGAATAGTCGATGAGCTGAACGGAAGGTCAAGTAGCGGGAGGGCCGGCCAGGATTCTTTCTCTCGCAACTCAAAGTGGTATTAAATTTGATTTTACGATTTGTTTACATTTTATGGTCGAGTGTATTAGCACTCATTATTCGGGGGCGTAATTGATTATTTGCCGGCTTTTCGTTTATTTTTCTTGGAAATTGATATTCCCAGGTGTGTGGACAGCATTCGCATTGCTTTGGTGTTGTCAGATTAATGAAAATTATGCAACGGATCGACTCACAAGCTGGTGAATTATCAAGCATTCATATGTGTGTACATATGGATTGATTGATCAAAAAGTGTGCGATTTAAACCTACCAGCGAAGCAGTAAATCATGGTTGAAAGAAGAAAAACTGTAAGAATACGATTTACATACATATATAAAATATGAATAGAGAAATAGTTATGTGTTATTAATGAGTAAAGGAGTTGTTAGAATTCCGATTGAAATATTTTCTGGGTAAGTTTAAACTTATACCTGTGCTGCCTGGTACTCATGGTGTGGATTTATTGACAGGGCGGGCCGGAGTGTATGTGTATTTATGCTCCACGAGAAGAGTTTTATTTGCTAATTGGTGCTTGATTTGGAAATTGGCTCTTAATCTCTGCGTTGATATCTTTACTAGAAGAAAATCCGTTGCAACGAGTCCTTTTATAATGCTATTTCTAATTCTTTATTTTTTCATTATTTTCTTTTGCTTCTTACATGACTTTATATTGCTCAAACGTACATAGATCTTAGATTTGGCGCAGTTTAGTTTACAGTTTTAGTTGAGTATATGTACTTTCTTTGATGAGAATAAATGATTTAATTAATTATCCCCTGCTGCCTTAAAGATCATCCGCTGGCTGTATTTTGTGCAATCTGTGCTACCACTACAAAATTTCCTGATTCATCGGTGGCAGGTTCCGTTCGGAATTCATGGAATTGATATGTTCTTCGGTGCTATACAACTTCTAAAATGGTTCTACTCTAGCCTTTACAAAAGCCTTTGTGTGTCCTTTTTCTAGAATTCTAATTTCTAGCAATGTTTTTTTTAGATTGAATTTGCGGAACTTTAACAAAGTATGTGATTCCGATTGATTATAGTTTTCAGATCTTAACCTTGCTACTCTTTGATCTGACAAAAGGTTAAGGAAAAGGCAGCTAGTCACAAGCAGATGGTGGGTAACTTTTCTTAATGAATCGAAATTATGTAGACCGAAACGTAGTCCGTCTGATCCCATCTAGCTCTTTTGTAAATGTTGGGACATTGGTGAGGATAATAAGGCTGATAAATTCAATCAATCTGAAGGAACTATCCTGCAGATTGTACTTTCTCATACATAGTAAATAGTTGAAACATTGCAATTTAACTTTGGGCCAATATTGAGTCACCATTAAGTACTCTTACTGATTTTCAGAATTCAGTTGAATTTTTGAAAGAGAATAGTCCCTGCGCATGCGACTCATTGTTAACTTTCTTTATCCCGCCAGCTTTATAATCCGCATTGGTTTTAAACACTTCTCGTTCATTATACTCTGGTTGAACTTCTGAAACTAATACAGCGAAGCCAAGAAAATAAAAAAATGACGGGCCTTATGACAGACGTTGAAGGATTAAGAATGAATAAAATTGGTCTTCTTAATAGTGCGCTCTTTCAATTTTCGATGAACAATTTTAATAGTTTTTTCTTCGCATTTAAAGGGTAACTCCTGATCAAGAGCAATTTGATATCCTCAATAAATTTTTTTATACAAACGATCACAAATCCATGGGAATTTTTGCAAAAGTTAATTTTCTGGAGTATGCGTGTTATATAACGTTTTTTGACCAAAGGAACAAATAATGGAAATATTCACCTTATATCACTTAAAACTCGTAAGTCAAGCTTCGTGGTGTATCCATTTATACTTTTTTGAACAGAGCACTCAGACAAAAAACTAATCCATTGTACTCCTACCACCTCCTACCAATCGGAATCGGAATCGTAATCGCCTGCGTTCTATAAAACTGAGAAAGTTCCAGATTTCAGGTACCCAAATTTCCTTTTCATTTGTTTATTCATATTGTCCTGCAGTTGCTTTCCATATTGAATAGTAACTGAGATCAAGCCTTTAAACAATCCCGCTGGTAAATCCTTACCTACCCAAGTTTAGGATTTTCCTTTTCCTCAGGTTTTGCAACCAGAACCAGCTCCGGTACTTGGTACTGATGTTCGCTTTTAAGACTTTTTCTGGATAGATGCAAAACATGCCAATCTTCTTTTGTCTCCTGCTGCAGACCAATTGCCGCTACTCCACTTTTTTCTACGTTCATAGAGGCTTTGATAAACCGTTTGCTTATGAGGTATCAGGAGAGACAAAAACTTCTGAATGACCAGCAGTACGGTTTTCGTAACAAGAAGTCCACTGGTGATTTGATGATTTCTCTAACCGAAAACTGGATCCATATTATGCACACATCTGACAAAAGCAAAATAATTGCGTTTGATATTTCAAAGGCCTTTGGCAGGCTTTGGCATCAGACACTTTTGTCGAATGTGCGTGGACTTGAAATCGACAATAATCTCTTCTTCAATGTTTTGTATAGCTTTAAGTCGAGAGGTTGAGAGAGAAACAAAGTGAAAACACGTACAAATATTAAGCTCCTGCGATTTTTTTTAAATAAAATTTATTAGAGTGTAATAAAAGAAGTTAACCTTTTTCTAAAGAGCAATTCACAACCCAAGTAACACTCATATCCACTAGGGTGAGTCAATATACAGCGTAGAAATACATTTTAGCTGAAATCTCACCCGATTCCTCGCCGCAAAATAATAACGAAAACATGGCAATTGGTAATATGACTATTAGCGATCTGAAAAGCATTTTAGAAGGATCCATGTCAGTACTTCTGGACGAAAAACTTAAAAATATGCCAACGAAAGCGGACTTGGAGGGTATCGGAGCAGAATTGCACTCGCTACAACAAAAAAAAATACATATTGCTCCAAGGCCAACTTGAAAAAATGGAGTCCCGCTGCATCTCACTCGAACGGCAAGTGGAATGGTTGTCCAGCAAGGCAAGTGAAAAAAATATTATTCTTCATCTGCCGACAGAAAATGGTGCAGATGCAGCTGATAGAGCAAAGGAAATCGTGCTAAATCTTTTGGAGACGCGAAACGCGGAAATAATAACATCTGCTAGGCCAATTAAGTCCACCAAAGACCGCACCGAAAATGTCATCGTGGAACTCAAATCTAGGGAAGACGTTGGGCGAATTCTACAGGCAACAAAGCTTAGAGGCACAGGAATCTCGTTGCACAGAGATTACCCGATCGCGGTGCGCGAAAGAAGAAGTTATGCTTTGAAACTTAAAGAACAGATAATCACAAAACACCCGAAAATTGGCACACAATTGCGAGGAGACAAGCTGAAAATTGGAAACTACACATTTTACTTCGATGTAAACAAGAACTTGGCATGTGACGAAGCAGGCGGACATTTCTCGCCGGCTTACTACGCGGTGGTGAAATTTCAAATACTCCGGATGTTGCGGTAGCCGGTGGCTCTCAAACTGTGAGAAATGAGCGAATACAGCGCTCTTAATTGTAATGCCGTCAGCCGTTCAAATAGTTTAGCTAATTTAAGCAATATTTCTTCTAATATTCTTTCGTTTAACATAGCAGGTCTAGGTAATAAATTGCTATTTAGTGATTTTTTTAATTTTATAAATAACTACGATATACATATTTTTACTTTTTGAAACGTTCATGGACAAAAATATGGAACGCTTCGAGTCTTATTTCAATCATCACTCTCTTCTTTGGATTCCAGCAGTAAGAACTTCTATACATGGCTGGGCCAGCGGCGGAGGCTTGTTCGGAATAAAAAAAGGTTTAGGAACAAAGATCGGATGCGGCTTTATAAAAATATTTCGACAGACATTTAGTAAAGGTTGAAGCTGGGAACCTAAAATTGTATATTATTCCAACTTACATCAATTGCAACAAGTGGATGAACGATTTCACGAGTTTGTACAATTTTCTGCTGGAAATGGGCGAGACAGATATTCTGGTCATTGGAGACTTCAATGGAAGAGTGGGGAATGATGAAATACTAAATGTTGAACCAGAGCTGCTGCAAGGATCGTTGAGAGAAGTGAGAAAGTCAACAGATGCACTTACAGATGTAAATGGGAAAAAAATCATCGAAATGTGCGAAACTATAAGCCTCTCCTTACTTAATGGACGAACCAATAGTGGTCAACAAGGAAATTTAACTTTCTTAAGAGGTACCGCGTGCTCAACAATTGATTACTATCTGTTGCAGGGGAACTGGCTTAAATATGCAAAGACCTAGAATTTTCCGAATCAACATACTCAGACCACCTACCAATATCCATCAAAGTAGAGTTAAATTTGCGACAAACCAATACCGAAGTTCAACAAAATTGCCTTCTTCCAAAACTACGCTGGAAAGACGGAATCTTAGAAAGGTACAAAGCGAATCTTACTCTGGAAATCAATAATATAGAAAATAACGAACTTCTATCTGCTAGAGGTACGGAAATCCTCACGAACTGCATCTTGAACGCAGCTAAACATTAGCAAACAGAAACAAAAAGACCAGGAAGGCAGCCCTGGTGTGGTTGGGAATGTGAAAAGCCAGAAAAAAATCATTCGCTTACCTTCGTCTGCTAAGACGCATGGGCACCGACCACATAAAACGTATGTACCAGCAAGCAAACAGAAGCTTTAAAATCATATGCCAAGAAAAACAAAAACTCTACATAAATAATTTGTCGCTAAAACTTGCGCACACCAAAGACAGCAAGTCCTTTTGGAAATTGGCTAAAGCATTGAACGGTATATTATTTGCCAAAGGAATCAAGGTTGAAGCGACTACTCTGGCGGAACACTTCGAAAAATTGCTGAATCCACCACCAGAAATACAATTTGCACTGCCGTATTCCGAAGTAAACTCCTTAGACTCCCCCATAACCTTACAGGAAGTTGAAAAAGTTATAGATAGGTGCCGCCTGAATAAGGCTCCAGGGGAAGATCGTATTGCGTATGAGTTCTTCAAAAATGCAACTGACCACTTCCTGCAGAAACTCACGGAAACATACAATTATATATTTACAACAGGCGAAGTTCCAGGAGCTTTCAAAAAAAGTATAATTTTTCCGATTCTCAAGAAAGCAGATCCAAATGATCCATCCAACTATAGAGCGATTTCCTTTCTAAATGCTGTTACTACAATTTTTACAGGAGTCATCTTGGAGAGCTTAACAACCTGGAAATGTGAAAACGACGTGCTAAGCGAGTTTCAAGTCGCGTTCCGTAAGGAGTACTCCACGATTGACAGCATATTTACTCTCACAAATATCGCTCGGATTTACTTGGACCAAGGAAAAAAACTATACGCTTTCTTTGTAGACTTTAAGGCGGCTTTTGACTCCATCGATAGAAGATCACTATTTCTTAAACTCAGCAACATAGGAGTCTCAACGGAAGCTCTAAAGGTTCTGCAAAAATTTTACGAAGGAAATACAGTGGCGGTGTGGGACGGAAATATCTTGTCTAATCGGTTTCAAACAAACTCTGGAGTAAAGCAAGGATGTCTTTTGAGTCCTCTTCTCTTCAATATTTTTCGATGATCTGCTGCAACAGTATTGCCGTATGTTGGACCTGCAAGTTAATACCTGCAAATCCAAATTCTTGATTTTTCGAAATGGTTGGGGGCTTCACACAAGGAATGAAAATTGGACCTGGCAGAACGTGGAACTGGATATAGTCAAGGAATACAAATACCTCGGAGTTCTAGTCACCTCACAGGGATCCTTTAAAAAACACCTGCTAGAGAAACTGAAAGAATCTGAATGTGCCATGAATTGCAACTGGAAAGGAATTCTGGGGAAAAGGAATGTTGCACCAAGTGTGAAGTACAAGATTTTCGAGGCAGTAATAAGGTCAATAATGTGCTATGCAGGACAAGTGTGATGGGCTTGGCATTTTGAAGAGTTAGAAAAACTCCAAAGATACTTCCTTAAGAAACTGTTTAGGCTGCCTGAAAATACACCAACTTACACGTTACATCTGGAAACTGGACTACCAACGTTAAATATCTTCACGCTTAGACTGTACCTCCTCTATATCAGAAAAGTTTTTGCTCAACCAAGTCATCGTCTTCCCCACAAGGTTGCTATGTATCTTAAAAACCGAAACCTTAATTTCTTTGCGGAATGGTCAAGGCTCAGCCAAGAACATAATGTGCCCTTGCACGAACTGGTAGAGCACACTGAACGAAATGCTTAAAAAAATCCACTACTCAACACGGGAGCTTTTCGAGACGCAAAGTCAACAAAGACAATCAAGATCCACGTACAGAATACTACAGCATGAACTTGGGGAAAACAGCTACTTTAATGACCGGAACAGCGTAGAGTCCATCTCAACAATATTCGAAGCCAGAGGCGAACTTTTGCACCTGAACTATAAGCCATACAGAAACAACGGAGGAGACGAATGTACACTGTGCAATCTGGGAACGAAGGAGGATGTCCGGCATTTTATTGGAACGTGTCCTACAAAAAATTCAATCAGGAGATCCTTTTGGGCAAAAAATGCCCTATCACTAAATGAGATCACAAACATCCTAAACGGCGCAAACTTTACACAAATTTCTAAAATGTGCATTGAATTATAGGCTACAAATTATAAATGAAGCTTTTTAGTAATTACAAATTTATTATATTCCTTCTCTCTGCTGACGGCAATAGCCAATGCATATTTTTGTTATTTTTGTTAAACTTGTAAATATTGTAACAGAATAAACAAATATTACTACTATTACTATTTACTACTATAGTTTCAAGTCTGAAATCCACAACATACATAAGAGTAACATATATATCCTAGGGCTTCGTTCCATTTTTTAATTTTTATTAATGATTTATTGTCTGCTAATCGCTTTTCTTGTTAGTTCTCGGACAGACGTTGCTTCTCTAAAACACTGCATGGCTGCTATTAGAGCATGGGCATAGTACGCCGGGGTAAAATCCTGGACTTTACAAATTTATTTGTATTGTATATTTGAAAACTAAATAAAAATAAAATTTAAGCAATAAAAGGGTTATTGTTGATATACCGAAAAACTTTAAAATCTTGGTATATGAGCCAATGCCATCATGAATGACCATATACGAGTATGTACATATCCGATATCGCTAAAAATATTACTAAGTGTCGTGAGAAATACTTTAGCCGATATGATTTGGCAGCAATATACTGCGATTAAACTTACGTCCAGTCAATATATGTAGATACTCCCAACATCAACATAATATCTCTTGTCTTATCTTGTTCTGCCGCTATTTCTGCCATTAGCGCTTCAATGAATTTGCCTGAAGCATTCCGTCCCATCAAACCTTCAACCACAACACTCGCTTCATTATGAAGCGTTTCGAGCGTACTCTAAAGTCTCACGATTCCTCTCTAAACCAACTGGCTTAGGCATGTCGTGTTGGAATCTTTATTTTCTGCTCATATCTCATCACAAGCATGCAAAACTAATGCAATATATATTTCTGTACATACTCCCTAATTTTTTATTCGCGCTGTATGTAGACATTTTAAGATCCGCAAAATTCATAGAGTGGGCGCTAATTAGTAATTATAAAAGGAATAGTAAAATACAATGCGGTCGGTGTTCCTTATCTAAAAACTAACAAACTGGAACTACCAACGCTTCCAATAAAGTCAAACATTTGTCAAATACGAGTACATGTAGATAGTGAGTGAAATTCTTAATCAAATATTCACTCATTGTATACAGATAAGTTTGTCTTTTTTATTTCTTCAAATGCAAACATGAGATTCCTATCACTCAAAGATTCCTGCATTCAACCTGTTATCAGATCTTCCACTCGCCTCCTACAAAGGTGCCTAGCTACCATCACAGAAGAAGGCAATCCGATTTGCATACAATGCCCAGAGTTTGCCTTAACGCATCATTGTACAGAGGAACTTCCGTAACAAATGTTTCCATCATCAGGTGGAAGGTGAGTTCCAATGAATGACATAAACCTCTACTACGTCCACCTCTACCTCCGTTCCAAGACCAAAGATCTGTTTACCATTCTCTAATTGTATTGAGATGTCGGGACTGTCAGAGAGTTCAGAGGGAAAATTGTTGGTAGGAAAAAAATCTGGAGGAAAACTGAGAATTTCCCATTGGAAAATTTATGAAGGCAATAATAATTCAAAGTGAAACTTTAAAGAGTTAGCGCGCCCAAAGGGGAAAGATCAAAGCGCTAGACTGTGCGTAAGTGAGCTTTAATGATGCTGCAAGTAAACATGTAAGCAATCTTCTGGCACCGGCGGGCGGTCCCGTCGGGCGCTTTTTGGTTTGTCGATACTTAATCTGTATCTATTGGTATAGCTACGAATACTCTATGTACTAGTATGTGTATCCATGTACGGTATAGCTATAAAGGGCGAGCTATAAATTTCTATTGAGACATTTTTTTTTTTTTAGAGTTTTTTTTCTTCGTTTCTCTCTCTAAGTCTTTTCCGATTTGGTTCGTTTCCTTAATTTTTATTTTGATGGAACTGCTGATGGAGGTTAATGGGGATTGGCGCTAGGAGCTGGAAGGTTTCGTTTTTTTATTTCCCTTGGTGTGGAAATAAATCATTTTAAGATGGAGGCAGTGTGGATTAATGTCACTAGAACGTATTTTATGTACGTAATAAAGTAATGGAACATCCCTATTGGTGGTCTTATTGCTTATGCTTATTCTTTTCTCTTCTCTTCTACCATAAAAACATCTTCAATTTGCGCTTTTGAAATACAAAAAAAAAGGTTAAAAAGAAATGCTATGACTCTCTCTAAGCAAAAGTATTTTACAACAAACTAAACCCAGTTTTCTTTTTTAGCTAGCGATTTATAGCAGTTTCTATTCTAGAATCTTGTTTTCTTCTAAATATCATACGGATAGTGCATACCGCATAGAGCTCTGGATGAAATTTCGAAAATTTGAAGTCAAGAGGTAATTTCTTTCATTTGGAATAGCTTGACTATACTGTACTTTTTCTAAAGTAGTCACTGAACTAGACAAGCGTTTTTATAATAATGATTTTTGTCTCTGCTGTGGAAGTGACTAAAACGAATAAGACGGCTTACAGAAGTAGTCAATAACAAGAAAAGAACTCTGGAGCCGAATGACTTACAGCTCTACTAATAAATCTCAATTCAACCTCTAAGCAAATCGGATATTAACAAATTCTCTCTACTTTCTGGTCTTAGTTTTAGATATGAAGATATTAAGACCTTTAGGAAAGGGATGTCACTGGGTTTAGTGAATTTGCTCAGTGCACAATGATAATAAAACCTTACCTAACCTAACCTTAACCTTACTTCTGGAATATTCCTCGCCGCACTTCTTGTAAATTTCCTTGGATTTCGGATTAGGAAAACTATTTTTTATACAGTCAGCTAGGTGCAGACTACAATCATAGGTCTAACGATGGCATAGTTATGGCGATAAAACAATGCCAAGGTGGGATGTAATAACATCGCATATAAACAACAAATAGATGTGTCCAGTCTCGGAAGCAGAAGTAACAATTCCAGGCGACTTTTTGATTCTGAAACGCCAATTATCTAGTCATCTGTATTTGTAGACAGTATTTGAACTAAAGAGATCCATAACATCAGCTGTGCCTCACTTGACGGACAGTAAATATAGACAAAATAATATCCATTAAATAATGATTAAGAAGTTGCTTTTTCGACACTGAGTACAAGCGAGGAGTCAATATTGGAACGAAACGAGCTTGCCACACCAAATAAAGCACGCTCGTAGGTCATCTCGACCTCGAAGCAGAAATATTCGTTGGATCTGAACACAACAGATTGTGACAACTTTTTTCGTAGCTAGGCATGGGTAAGTGGAGTAGTAGAATAACGAGATTATCATCTAGTTGCCAAATAGGAGATATCTGGTGGATTACGAGAAATGGTAGGGTTGATAAATATGTTCTTCCGTCTGTGGCCGAGATAGTTACGAAAACAATCAGACGAGGCCAAACCTGGATTTAACTCTCGATGTAAGATTGGTGTGTTTCTTTCCGTATTGCCGATATTCTGCTATTTATTTTCTCCCTCTCCGTTTACAAAATGTTGAAATATGCAAAGCGTCCCTGCATTTGCTTTATTATCCAGCAACTTGTAGTGTGGATAAAATTTTGCCGAAAGAATAGCATTCTTGAGGCCGCTCTATTTTGTAATTTCGATCGTTACGTGAGGGTGAACGAGATTTTGATCATGTTTCTGTATTTCCTTCTTTTGCTATCTCCTCCGTCGGGCAGCCGACGGTCTCAGTCGGTTTCTTAACAAGGATACCTCCGCCAACACACTTATTATTATCTTAGGAATTAAATTATGAATTTTTTTTTTAAAGAGGCTGAACTATATAGGTTATTGACTTTCTTCAAATGCTCTAGAGCTTAGAAACCTAACGAAGCATAAAATAAATGCATGAAAAATCAAAGCTGTTAACCCTTTCACCTGAAGCTTTTACACTCTATGAATGCTAATGTTGACTGCTGCGATTGAGAAGGCAGAAAATTGTGTTAATACTTTTCGTCTTCCTTTATAGGAATTAGATTTAGCAAAGTCAATATTTAATAGGAGCTCAGTATACAGAATGCCATTTAATTTTGTAAATCAAAATTATTATTTTTTTTTATACACTTATACACGCCACAAAGTACCTACATCTCCCATTCCTTGCATTTTGTTCCTAAATTTACATACAACTGTGATCGGTTATCAGTTCTTTGGTTATTCCGCAAGCAATTCTCATGTTTCACATCCGTGGATTTTTTAACGTTGTTATTGTGATTGACTGTGTTGCGCCTTCAAATAACATGTGTAACCTTTAGTTTTATTTCAAACCTTGGGATCGACTTTGTTTATCAATATTTGCTTGACTTTTTTGTTGTCGTTGAGATCTATCCCAGATGGCCATAGAACTTTCAATGCCATGGCAAAGCTTTTAAGGCGCAACTGTATTGTGCAAGCTTTATTTACTCTGATTCAAAACCCTCCTGTGTATTATTTTGGTTAGCATCAACCTAATAGTTAGCAGCAATAGAGCTGAATGATGATTTTGAGTTGTTCAGTGTTACATGTTGGGAACTCTTACCTAGCTAAACCTACACACTTTTACTTTGTTAAACCCCGAAACGAGCGTGTATTTATAACCTAATATAATAAATGAATTTTTGAACAAATAAAATGTGTCGGAAAGTTTAATTTCATAAAACCAGTCTTAATTAGCGTTAAATAAATGTTTCACATGACCAATAAGTTAGATCAGTCACTTTTAAGACAAGGTCATCTATTGTGTTGTATATTAATCAAGAAAGAGATGATCAATTGTAATTGTAAACAGCTTTTTACTGCTGATGCTAAATATATAGCAGATATTCTCCGATTTTCAAGGATTCAAATTTAGCGATTAGTACAATTATTTTCCATATACTTAGTCATTATATCATATCCAATTAGGGACATTCTCGATATCTAGAAAAGCACATCCCATAATCTCTTTCAATTGGCAAGGACATAAATCTGTGATTCCAAATTTACTAAAACATCTTTTGTAAAATAGATCACCCGCTTTACAAGCATTTTGTTTAGCGTAGTGCTGTAATTTATTGAGTGTTAAGAAAAATATTTATAACATAGTTGACTATGTTATATTCCACAGACAGTCCCTCAAATTTTAATATCAGTCGATTTTCCAGTCCCCACAATTTTGTCTTCCTCAAACTATACGAAACATATCGCAATTGAGGTATTGTCAATCTGTTTGCATAAAAAATCTAATATGTTGCTGAGTATGATGGTGCAAGTTTTTTAGAATTATCAAATTCATCCAGCAGCTGGGATCTTGTCTTATACTTTTTTTGTTAAACCATCGATAACTGACTTATATGTAATTTATCCAACTCGCTCTAAAAGCCGGTTTCTCTGCTATTATAATGACAAATGTACGAGGTCTTCTAATATACATATATTAAATAACACCTAGCCATCTGAAGATTTTAAAATTCCAGGCAGGGGATGAATACGTCTCATGACACCAGAATATTTGAAATTGTGAACTGAATGGAATTTGTTGAGTTTTTTCTAGAATCTTTCGTAGCTTTAATACTTGTTTAAATTGTGGACTTACCGGACAAAAAGCTGCCTCTATGTAGTTGTCGAAAACACAGAGATTAAATTGTTCGCAAATTGCCAACATAAGACGAATACTAATTTAATTTTTTTCCACGGTGATATTGTTTATCAAGTTATCCACAGAAACCCAGAACGCTTCCTATATATCTCAAAATCCAGCATGGTCAGTCCGCTAAATTATTTCCATGGTGTTGATATTAAGCAGGGTTTGTGATCTATTGCGTGGACTTTTGAAATGTTGAAACAGAAATGTTTTTTTTTTATAACTTTATTTCAATGTAAACTAAAAGCCATTTCAATTTACAGTTGAAAAAAGGAAAACAATTAATTACCATGTTTTCTTAAATACAATGAAATATTTATTTTTCGAGGGCAAGAGGTGAATAACCATTAGATTAAAAGCATACTATTATCAATATTGATAATAAATTTAGAAATTATAGGAACAATAGAAAAATAATAAAATTATAGAAATATTATGAGTAATGCTATTTAAGGAAGAAAAGAAAAAAAAACGATAAGTTTCATGAAAAATTTTGAGAATACCATATACTAATTAATCAGCAAACAGTCAAATTATTACGATTAATAATGAATTTATTTCTTAATGGTAAAAAGAAAAACAGGAAGATTTTGTGTTTCTAAAAAAAGTAGACCTACCAAAATATGTGTTTCGTATCTTAGATTTACAAGCAAGTTGTTAAATATCCGAGGCGCAGTGACTTGGTTGAAGTGAGAGATTTTTTTAGGCTGGGAACATTTACTAAATTCAAATTATTGATTCGTAAATTATGGGTACCATACATACCCGGGAGTTTAATAAAATATTTTCAAAACTTTACAAATATATAGGTGATTGAGGGGAAGAATTTTGTGGATTCTAAAAAGTTCAAAACTGTGGGTTCTGCGTTAACTTTACTCAAAGTACTGTGACTTGTACTCTGCAGAGGTTCAATTTTGTTAGTCTAACTACCATCCCAGCACATAAGCCCATATTACATCTTAGATTTGAACAAACTAAAAAACATGCTGACTACAATAAAAGCTAATGTGGTAAAACTGTCTCAAGACGTTAACCTGTTAACTGTTATCTAAAATTATATCTAAATACTTAAAGCTCTCAACACCTCCGATAATAAAGTACCCAAAAGAAAACTTTGTATACACATTATAACTGTCCTTAGTAAAATTACGTGTACACATACCAAATAAACTATACTTAGAATAACAAGGCAAATGATATCTTGTACCCATACCTTTACAGGTGCTATTTAAAATATTGGAAATTATATACTTCGCCTTATCTTACTACTTATAATTTTTTTATATACAGATAACCATTTGCGCAGAATATCTACTTTATCATTATTAAAATAATAAGGCAACCGGATATGATTTAATTACTGGTGAAAACCTAAAAGATTTGCCCAGGACAGCATTAGTCAAGCTTCTCTATATTATAAATGTTTCTATGATACTTTTATACGCTCCAATTCAATGGAAAGTCGTCGAAGTCATAATGGTTCAAAAACCGGGGAAAAGTCGAAATGATAAAAAATCATATAGACCTATATCGATCTTGCCGATAATTTCAAATGTCTTCGACATATTTCTGCTCAAATGATTGAAACCGATATCTGAGGTAAGACGATTGATTCCGGGCCACCAGTTTGGTTTAGGGTCAAACATTCTACAATCGATCTGGTCTACCGAATAACATACGTAATTGAAAACGCCCTAGAAGAAAAAAGAAAAATTTTCTGGCGTTTTTCTCGACGTATCGCCATACCTTGCACGAAGATCTGAAGTATTAGCTACAACAAATTTTACCAGACAAACTGCATAGAATGTTGGAATCCTACATTAAAAACGGACTGTGTTGGGTTAGATATGGGAGTGAATACTCAGAATTCAAGGAAATTCACGCCAGTGTTCCAAAACTAAGCGTTCTTGGTCCGTACCTATTCCTACGGCATACAACAGATATACCTCAAGATCAAGGTACTATGGTAGCCACATTCTCGGATGATACGGCTATACGCGCGACGGGTCAAACAGTTGAATCTCATTATTTGAGTGGACGAAGACCTGGTGAATTGTTTCAGTCAGAACACCACAATTTTACATATAGATAGGTAAACGATTTACTCTTATTCATCAACTTAGTAAAAAAACATCGTTCGCGAAAGGGGCAAAGTATTTTGGAATGACTCTACATGCTAAATCAAAGTGGAAATCACATGTTAAAAAGAATTGTGATGAGCTCGAAATCAAGTTTAGAGAAATGTATTCATACCCACTTGAGTGTTAAGTTCTTTTAATATATAGCATTATATATAACAAGCTGCTTTGTATAAGCAAGTGCTAAAACCTTCTTGGACGTATGGTATGCAACTTTGGGGTTGTACCAAATAAAAAAATATGTCTATACTACAGAAATTTCAAAACAAAGTGCTGAGAGCACTCGTGAATGCTCCGTGGTATGTAAGAAATAGCGATATTTACCGCGATCTAGGAATTGCTACCGTGAAAGACGAAGTATTAAGCTACAGACATTTAATCTACTATGAAGCAGCGTGATCACGCTTACATGCGATGAAAGCGTTTTCGACTTCCAGAAATGCTGTCTAAATTTCGCTCTCTTAGAAATGAAGTATGTAAAAAAATTAGAGAAGCCAAACACACACTATACTCCACGCGTCTAAATAAAAATTTATCTTAGAAAAAGTTATGACAAAATATAAAAGAACTCGGTGTTGGCAAACAAATAGAGCATTGTCTCTCAGATGAATGCCCCAATCGTCTTAATGAAGAATTTATAAAAGTTCAAAACAATCAGTATGGAGATAATATTAATGAATGAAGGCTGTCCGGTTGCCTACCCTAATTGTGGACATAGTTTTGAATTTCAAAGAGTAAATGATGAAAATGTTTTAGGTGCTGTGCTCAAAATCAAATCAAGCATTTGATACTGTGAATCATAGAAGACTTATAGCTAAACTAAAAGAGCAATTCAGATTCTCAGACACCGCTGCAAATCTTATTTCTTCCTGCCTTAGTAATCGGAGTGAAGCTGATGTTATTGGTGAAAAAACATCTAGCTGTCTGAATCTTTATTCGCAGGGATCAATTCTTGGACCACTGTTATTCAAAATATTTATTGATAATCTCCCATCGGTACCCCTAAACTAATCTATGGACTTGTATGCAGACGATGCCCAAGTTCAACTTAGCTGCAAGTTTGGAATGATCGAAGATGGAGCTCATAAACCAAACTCCGATCTTAGCAGAATCCTTACTTGTTCCGATGCAAACAACTTGCACCTTAATTAAAGAAAGTCAAAATGCTTAGTAATTTATAAGAACAAACTTGATCATAACTACTTTCCTGAATTGTATCTCGGAAATGAACAACTGGAGTTTGTTGATAGGACTAAACATTTAGGTATACTTTTTAATTCTACCTTAACTTGGGAAGATCACATCCAAATGATTATCGCTAAAATATATGGATAACTACGCAGTCTTTCCCCCTCAACATATTCGTCTTAGACTAGCAAAAACACTGATCCTTCCTTTAATAACTTATGGAGGTCAAATCTTTACCAGCCATTGCTCAGAATTTAAAAGATTACTGTCAGTTGCATGTAATAATATCACTCGCTATGTATGTATATAAACTCTATCGATTTGATCATGTATCTGATTATTCAATTAAAATTCTTGGATGTAACTTTTACACATATCTGACATATTTATCCCTAAAAACATTAAATAACATAATAATAAATAAAGAAACAAATTATCCTTTTGAAAATATGGTATAACGTTCGCAAATTCTTTTCGTTCTTTTACGAGTATGTTATTGCAACCAAGATTTACTTGCAGAAACTCAGAGCGTCAATTTCTTGTTTATGTCACAAGGCAGTTCAACAATTTACCTATTTTCAGCAGAAGACTTCGCGGCACCACGCAGTTTGAGAAGGTTTTATTTAGACACTTGGCATTAGATTAATTATTAATAAATTAAAAAAAATATTCTTTTCCCTTTTGCTTCTTTTATTCTCCTTGTTAAAAGTAAAATATTGTAATAATACTGGATTATCTTGGTTGTTTACTTGAAAATTTCCCAAATTGTTATAGGCTTTGTAGCCCATTGAAAAAGATTCAAATAAATAAATGAAATGAAAAAATGAAATCAGGAAATAATCTGGACATTGGACTACACAAACCGTCTATAAAGAACAAGACTGTTCGACTTGTCGCCTTAAGGAAAAACCGCATATAATAACAATAATAGTAGGTGCCTTCGCTGGAAAGCTACCTACCAAACGCGATAAACTACAGAAGCTTAAACTACTTGGAATGTTTTTTAGTCAGTAAGAATCTCACATTACTATGAACTTGCGGGGCCGGTTCTCATAGTGCCTATGAAAAAATCATTTAGGGAAATAACCAAATTAAAATGGTTTTTCTCAGAATAAGATAAAGCAGTGTTATCAGAAAATGCTGATTTTGGACCAAAAGTGAATTCATAAAAATATAATCTATTAGCCCCCAGTGCATATTGAGATTTTGAAATATAATCTGAATCTGTTCTCAGGAGTGGTGTCGTGTAAGCTGTTTTCCAAATATGCTGCCCAAGATGATTTGGACGTTGTATTGGATATTGCCAATTTGTATAAGGAGTTCATAAAAGTAATCTTCGACAAAGTTGCCCTCACGTATCATCGCATACTTAAAGCTTAATACCACCTTGTGGTATATACACATAGTCAAAAAAGTCTCCGTTCACCAGTTTATATTTTATTAATTCTGGGATAAACTTTTTATTTCAAAACATAGTAATTTGAAAATGATCGGAAAATAAAGACATAATATACACCTTTATTTTTAAAGTAAAAAAATAACATTTTTTTGAAAATAAAAAAATTAAAAATTATTCACAGCACAAAAGTAAAAAAAACCTACCAAAAAAGTCTCCGTACAATTGTTTTTTTTTTTTTTTAATTTTCTTAAAATTATATGTAATTATAACATCAAAAGGTAATAACTAAATAAGATCAATATTTGGTCGGACCTCCTTTGTTCATTCATTCATTTAACCTGTTTTTCATAGAATGCACCAGTTTGGAGGTCGTGTCTGGAGAAATTTTGTTCCATTCTTCAAGTAAGATGGCTTTCAAGTCAGATTTGTTTGAACGCATAATTCCCAGATTTTTTTTTCTAAGTGAACCCATAGATGCTCAGTCGGGTTTAAATCTGGTGACTGAGCAGGGTGTTTAATTTGTTTTTTTATATCCATTCCTTTTCAGGACGTTTCTTATTGTTTGAGAAGTCACATCTATTCTATCTGAGGTTTTTAGTTTACCGGCAATTACAGGAGCACTTTGACAAGGATCTTCTTCGATACCTCGTATCAATCGCCTCTCCGTATGACTGTCTATCTTCTTTGGACTGCCAGATCTTGGTTTAATATGTATTGTTCTTGTTTTATTAAATTTCTCCAACACGTATTGAATAGAAGAACGAGGTCTCTTTTTGCTATATCTCCAAGAGACTTTCCTTCTTTTCTCAGTTCAATAATAATTTCTTATTTGCTAAAGGGATTTGCGTATTTTCGTCCTCCATTTTATTTTCTTTTGAAAACAAACTAAATAACTTAACTGAAATGCAATTGAAAACATTAAAACTTACCAAAAAACTCGACCACACACCTTACATTGACAATTGTAACAAAAGAATGGCATTTGTACGGAGACTTTTTTGTCTCTATTTAACGATCTCAGCGAATGATCGTTATCATAGCAGTACTTATAGTGCACGTGAATTCTTGGAATTTAGTAAAAAGACGAGAAGGAAAACATATTCTCTTTCTTTAAAGTTAAACGGTATAAAGCTTTTAGCAAAAATATGAAAATTAGTCCGCTGTACGGAGACTTTTTTGACCATGTGTAAGTTCCCGGAATTTATTCAGAAAATTTAAAATACAAGTTTATTCATCTACATCTATATTGTCCCCTTCAAAGTAATCCCCATCGACAGCGCTTGATCCAATCCTCGAAACTTTTTTTATATTCGGTTTTCGGTATGTCCATCAGTGCTTCCTGCGATTTTTCCATTACTTCCTCTCGGCTGCTGAAATGCGTTCCCCGTAGTGGTTTTTTAACTCGATTGAACAGAAAGAAGTAATAGGGAGCCAAATCAGGTGAATTCGGTGGCTGTTGGATGGTATTTGTTGCATTTTTCGTCAAAAAATTACAAATAATGATGGCACTGTGCGACGGTGCGTTATCATGGTGCAAAATCCACAAGTTTTCTGCCCACAATTCTGGTCTCTTTTGGTGAATTGCTTCACGCAATCGTCTCATAACACCCACATAAATACTCTTTGTTTTCTGTCTGGGCTTCTGGCAAAAATTCATGATACACTACACCACGACCCTTGTAATCCATGTAAACCGTGAGCATTACCTTCTTTTTTGACTGAAAACGACTTGGTTTTTTTGGTCTCGGCTCATTTGGTGAACGTCATTTACTTGCCTGATGTATGGATTGCATGTCGTACTCATAAACCCACGTCTCGTCTCCAGTAATGATCCTTTTGATGAATGTCGGATCGGATTCAGCCTCGCAAATCATCTATTTTGCGACGTCAACACCGTCTCTTTTTTTCATGAAATTGAGGTCTTTTGGCACCAACTTTGCTGCTACACGACGGAAACCCAAATCATTAACCAAAATGTCTCGGACGGATCCATAGGCAATGTTCAAGTCCTCCGCTATCTCTTTGATTGTTAATTTGCGGTTATTGACCAACATTTCTATTACGAGTACTTCATCAATGTTTTCGTCGGTTTTCGATGTCGATGGTCTGCCACTGCGTTCATCATCTTCGATTGACTCACGACCACTTTTGAACCGCTCTCGCACGTGTCACTGGTAAACGACCGTTTTCTTTAGACAATCGTTGCCGAAACACTTTTCCAACATTTCCAACGTTCGCGCACCATTAAATCTGTTTTTTACGCAAAATTTAATAAAAGTTCGGTGTTGCAAATTTAAATCCATTTCTAAAATTGTAAAAAAAATCGCTAACACACACAGAGATAGATGTACTGTTGGCTACATAACTTTTGCAAATATCAAGCTATGACACTAAGATTTAGAGGGAATGTCAACAACAGATTTTAACAAAAAAAACTGAACTCAAATCGGAACAATGGTAGCGTCACACGGTGGTGTGGTGCGGGAACTTTTTGATTAAGGTGGTATGCTGTATGCCAATAATGTCTGCTTTGTAGTGGTAGAGAATATCCGCCATTTATTTGCCCTCATATTGTCTGTAAATAGTCGACGATCGTTTTGTTTCCGCAAATCCGGCATCAGCATAATGTCCCATCCAATAGAACTGAGATTCATGCCCAATCCGAAGTTGATTTAGGTTAGCAATTAAAGCTCGTAGTAATGCAACTTGCTAGTGGGGATTTGGCCATAACTTGAACTTATTTCTAGCTTAACCTTTATTTCACCAGTGTTTAGTCCAGTACAAAATTTTCAATTTCAAATTCCGACCGCTCTAAACTAACCGAGTGCGGTTGCTGTGCGCAGTCGAACAATATTTGAAGAGCGGATATTCTCTGGTTCACGTGTGTCTGGATTTTCCCCCTTAATCAATATTTGGTGATGAAGTGATGTGCCGAACAAAGTTTAAAATAAGAAAAGGCTATGGTCTACAGACCAACGACGTCAGAAGCAATTTAAGACGAAATCCGCGTAAAGATATAAGAAATATTGCGACCTCTACCTGCACTAAAGGATCAACAAGGTATTTTGAAAAATAAATTAAACTTCCAAGATGCAAATCGTATAGAGTCTCATAGAATATGACTAAATTTTCGAGAAACTGGCTCAGGAACAATCCTGGAATATTTTCGAGAGTCATGAAATTTTGGGAAAATATTATTTAGTCACAAATTACATTTTTGTGTCAACTGTTATGTGAAAAAATGGAAAATGGATTATTGGTGTCCTAACAATCCTAGAAAATGCCGTCAAAAACATTGTTTTAATATCAAGTTGTGTTGTGTGCGATTTCTGTTCGAAGGAGAGATGGCCCTTTTTTTCAACCAGGGGGGAACAATGACTGCTAAAGTGTATTACCAAATGATCGTTGAATTACTGTCACCGACACTGAAAGAACAAAACACAATTTCAGCAACACACTAGCACTCCGCATACTGCCAGAATAGGAATGGAGAAGTTGAAGGCATTTTTTCCAAGTAAATTAATACGGAAGAATGGGGATATTCCCGGTCCTCCTCATACACCGGACCTCACATTATACGAATTGTTTTTGGGGATACCTCAAGTCAAGTGAGACCCTATAGGAAAATTTCCGGGAAGTTGCGGTTACTGAACCTACGTTTTGCTCCCGCATATTTGCAAATGTATGGATACAGATGCAATAATGGCTTGAAAGAGCGGTCGCAATTAGACGATATTGTTTTTAAAAAATTAAATCCGCATTGTTTAACTATATAAAGGTACAAATTGAATTTATTTTCTATTTCATCTGAGGTTTGAATACTTCCCGCTGCACCGTGTTTATTAACAATGGTATAAATATGTATAAAGACAGTCGGAATATTTTTTCCGATTTTTTTTTTAATTTTTACCAATTGAAATCGAAACTAAATTACTTCATCTCATTAGTAGCCTTCATTTGTTCATGTCTGAAGCACTTACTCGTATCTGAAACCAATAATTGTAAATTAGCATTGAACTCGGATTCTTTATTTAAAAATTTAAGGAAACAATTAAAAATATTGTTCAAATTAATTATTTAAATAACAATAACAGCAGCGTGCTGATGACCAATAAAAGGTGCATACATTGAAAAAAAATAAATAAATAAATAAAACGTTTATCCGTTCCCAAAGTATATTTCAATTGCAGTTTTTTGAATGCCAGCCGTAACATCCAATGGCAGCATGCATATCTAAGTCTGATTAGCAATTGAAAAACTACAGGTGCCACAATGAAAAAATCATCAACACCTCATTTTTAATTAACTGCCACAATAGTTGCATACAAATTTTCTAATTACACACCCCCTTTTTGGAACGCGTACCTACTCACAAATGTTTGCCTAATGAGTGTTCAATTTTCTCTATTAAAATGCACTGCATATGTCCGGTGCTATATCAGAATAAAATTGAGGAAGGGCTAGTTTGGGTGTGATTTTTTTTCTAATTTTAATTTGGTTTAAAAAAAACAAAAAAAAAGCTCATTGAACTTATCAAGGGAACGAATACCATCAGAAAAGTAAAGACAGTACTTTATTTACATATCTATTCTGATTTATTTATGTTTTTCAATAGAATCTGGTGCCTATCAGAACTCTAGACTTACATCAATCCTAGTTTGTTCGTTTGTATTTTTCATCCTTGTTGTTCTTTAAAAATAATGAAGGGCGAGAATGTTGCAAAACGGTAAAACAATTCTCAATCAGACCACATGAGAATTCATATCCAAAGATTGTTCGGTAATATAATGAGAAAGAAATATACTACATTGATGCATTCGTAAAATTAAAAATACAAGTTTATTCATCTAAATCTATATTTTCCCCTTCAGAGTAATACTCATCGACTGCAACACACTTATGCCAGCGCTTGATCCAATCCTCGAAACATTTTTTATATTCGGTTTTCGGTATGTCCATCAGTGCTTCCTGCGATTTTTCCATTACTTCCTCTCGGCTGCTGAACCGCGCTCCCCGTAGTGGTTTTTTAACTCGATTGAACAGAAAGAAGTCATAGGGAGCCAAATCAGGTGAATTCGGTGGCTGTTAGATGGTCAAATACTTGTAATACTTTTTGTTTACTGTCTGGCCTTCCGGCAAAAATTCATGATGCACTACACCACGACCCTTGTAATCCATGAAAACCGTGAGCATTGCCTTCTTTCTTGACTGAAAACGACGTGGTTTTTTTGGTCTCGGCTCATTTGGTGAACGCCATTTACTTGCCTGATGTATGGATTGCATGTCGTACTCATAAACTCACGTCTCGTCTCCAGTAATGATCCCTTTGATGACGTCAACACCATCTCTTTTTTGCATGAAATTGAGGTCTTTTGGCACCAACTTTGCTGCTACACGACGGAAACCCAAATCATTAACCAAAATGTCTTGGACGGATCCATAGGCAATGTTCAAGTCCTCCACTATCTCTCTGATGGTTAATTTGCGGTTATTGACCAACATTTCTTTTACTTCATCAATGTTTTCGTCGGTTTTCGATGTCGATGGTCTGCCACTGCGTTCATCATCTTCGATTACCGCATGGTCTCCTCATCTTGACATTCACAAAGTCACATAGTTGTCACCTACTCATAAAACTGTCAACTAAAATTAATTACGTAGCGATTGACGCAAAGGTCACCTGCATTATTATAGATATACAAATAAACTAAGCGGCCAATGTAGACTTAAGCCACTACCAAGTTGCAGTTAATACTAAAATAAAGCAATACTAAAATCTCAAATCGAATGAGCTAGTAATGGCAGCAGAAATCAAGCGAAGAGTTACACCTAGAAATCGGTGTTGTACATATATGATAAAGATGGACTTATTTCAAGCACTTTGGTAAGTATGGATTTATTATATGCTGCATGTGAATGGGGTGGGGTATGAGTTTATTAGTAGGGATACATATAGCGATCCCGGAGAGGCAAAAAACAATAGTTTGAATTTAGTTCTGAGTTAATTAAAGTACAATAGTGAGGTAATAATGTTCAAGATTATAATATCCATATGTAGGTACGTTAATTTAATGTTCAAAACCCGCGCCCGTCTTTTATGTCGTCTTACGTCGTTCTCCTTTCATCTGTACCCGGTTCTCTTGTTCCGTCTTCTCCTTCGTCGTCGTTGTTCTCATTGTAGTCGTCTTCGATCTGGCATGCTCCAATTCAAGTTGGTGATGGTGTGGCGTTGATAATGGTTACCATCCTATACTCGACCATCCTACGTTATGAGCCGACCTCGGCTCATCTCTCTTGTCAACTCATCGGTTCTTCGTCTAATTTGTTTGCGTTTTTAATGTTCGTCTTAGCTGATTATTATTACGTCTAATGTTCTGTCTTATCTGGCATGTTCCATTTCCAGTTGATGATGGTGTGGCGTTGCAAACAGTTACCATCCTACATGCATGTAACTCAATTTATGGTATGATCAACTATAATTCAAAACTAGCATTAAATTTAAAATTAAGCTTCTGCACACCACCTTGTCAAGAAATAACAAGGAGATTTTATATAAGAGCCTTATCATCCCAGTTTTGCTCTATACCGCAGAAGTTTAAAACTAGGTATAGGCGGTTGAAGATATTCTTTGTTTGTTTCTGTGATTTTTGATCCATCTTGAATTGACAGCCCTTGGGAGAGGAGATATAAAGCGAACCCTACAAGCTATAAAGAGATGTCGACCTTGTCACAAAAGCGCGCCTGAGATTGCTAGGAGATGTAGAGTAAATTTATTATAGCGCTCTGTCCCGAAGATGATTTGATTCGATACGATTCCTCCCCACAGGGACAACTCGATAGAAGAAGAACTCGTTTAAGGTGGCTCCGCGCGAATAGAAGGAGACCTCATCTATTCATATTGGAATGCGTAATTGGAGGCAGTAACATGTACTACTGGGTTATTACTGATATACAAAGGATTTGACACACTAATACTACCCAGAGGAAATATATGCCGAACTTTGCGAAAATCTTGAGCTTCCTCTACCAACGATATAGAATTTTTTTTTTGGCATTCTATATGATATTGATGAAGTTATGGACTTGATCTATTGCTGAACAAACTGGTAATTTAAAATCATCATGCGACACATTCGCATTTCAGTGTGCTCGATTTTGGAAAAGCAGCGCCGGTTTTCTTACACCCAGCGTCCACAGTCATGTGGATTTTGAATCGAAACTTCAATTTTTCCTAACTCTCAAATTGGATAGCCGAAAGTAAATATAGCCTAATACAGCTCGTAACCATCTTAATTACTCATTCTACTTTATTCGCTTTTGTTCCCAACGAGCCCTATTATAATACATACATCTGCGCATCTCCTTGCCTAAAAGTGCGCCTGTTTGCACCGCACACCGAATGTTTTCCATTATTGCACGTATGACTGCATCGGTTTTTCGGGATCCTGAAGTCAGAAACCTCTTTGAGGAAATCTAGTCGATGATTTCTATTATAAGCAACTGAAATTTACTGGTTTTCCCAAGATACGGTCAATAGTCGAATCAAACTAAATATATTTGTTGAGGCGAGACAAAGATAAGTCTCGATAGATGGGACACATAGAACTGAAAGAAATAGAGCGCGCCTTACATTAAAAACTAAGGGAAAATTTTCTACCAACTCATAACCAGTAACTTTAAATAACTTTACGGGCAGACCGTCAGAGCTGCTCGTTTCTAATCCTACTACTGCTGTGCGAACCTCCTTTTTGGCTAATAAGAAGGACTCCTTCATGGTTAACTGGATTAAAACCAGACCCATTTTTGTATTGTACTATTTTCTCCAACTATGTTCTAGGACTTCCTTTGGTTCATTAAAGGCCAGTCTCCAGTTACTTATTAATTCCTGATGTTATTTATATTGCGGGACTTTTTAGTTTTCAAGCCGCATGGATTCTGTCCTTTCGCCGGTTTTTTCCGGTTCCTCACTCTTAGCTCTGTTAGGTTAGGTTAGTTAGGTTAGGTTATAGTGCAGAGCGTAAGAGCTCGAAGCGTTACCTACTTCTGTCCCGTGATTATAATTGTCATTTTGGAGATATCTTTTCTCCTGAGGTACATCAGCTCTCTTGTTCATTAAAGATCGAGTATAAACCATATCGGTGATTCCATCTATGACTGGCCTATAACATTGGTAGCTCAACGTTGATAAGAGATCCGAATCTTGTCAGTTCATAACCTACCCATTTTCCTGAACCAAGAATCTCGAAATCTAACAGAGTGTTGTCTACTGCTTTTCAGTCATCTCGTTGAGAAATGCGTGGCAGCAAACTAATGGCTTTCGAAGTTAGAGATTTGATCACTGTTTGATTGTCAATGTATATTCCAATAGTCGACGCGGGTAGGCAGCGACCAGGCAGCGGAAGGATAAAAGGCTGAAACTTCGAATTGGTAGACAACGCAGCATCCAGGTAGACTGAAAAATTTTTGCATGCCACGGTCCTCGGAGAAAATCCATGCGTCAAAGTCTTCTTCTATCTTAGAGACGGAAGAACTTCCCTTTGCATCTATTCCATCCTTTCCGATATGAGCTAATTGAAGACAAAGTTAAAATTTGAAAATCGGTAGATTTGGAAGTGCCGCGAGTGACTGAGTGCAGAGTTAATTGCAGCCTACATTCTGAATTAGTACTTAGGTATCGAATGGGGAAAAGTTGGGGAGACGCCATTAGTGAGGTTCTTAACACGCCAGTGATGGGTAAGCAATCAAATTGATATTGTCCCTCTTTCCAGCGCGAGCACCCAGATGGCTATACTATGTACATATAATTGAAAATTGGTTTTTCGACCGTGGTATAAACCCTGTGCATGACTATAGAGCTCATATTGAGCTTACAGTCTCTTCTTGTACTATAAGAGGGCAAATAAACCTTTTTCGTACAGTTCTGCAACATTTTCTTTCCACCTCAGATTGATGTCCAGCATGACGCCTACAGAAACTCAGAGCGGTTTCGTTTCACTTAGGTGGGATGATGCAGATTTTGTGAACTTTTCTTGTAAAAAGGAACAATTTCATTCTTTCCGTATCTGCACGAAGCCATAGCTATGTTTCCAAGATGAGAATATGCCGAAGGCCTATGAATGAGAATTTTGAATCGTGTTTGTGTGTATTTCCCGAAACATGGACAGTGAGTTTGTCAGCGTAAGCTTCCGCACCAGCGTCACGAGGCCTCGAATTTAGGCGGTTCATTATTCGAGGCATAAATCTGTTCCAAAATATTCACAATCTTACGAGATAGGTTAGTCTGTCTATGTATATGCAAACGCATTAAGGATAGATTAAAGGCTTGCGTCATACCGCCACTTTCAAACTGACTCCTAAGTAGGTAAAATGAAAAATCGAACATCATAAACCAACAAACCCATTACCTATTTAATTTGCATGCTTCATTGTATCCTCTTTTCCTGGGACTTCGAGACATCCATCAAAATAGTACTTGTCAACCTTGCAGATAGGTTTGAATGATCGTCAGTATTAACTTATACTGCACCATCGATGTCTTCTTCGTTCTTCGTCTGTCTGTCTGTCCAGCAAATCAGAATGTCATAAAGCGATCGTAAATTAAGAAATGAAAATTCCCTTTCCTCTTTAGCCAAGCAGTTCACAGAGAAGGCATTCTCTTCCATAAAAGTATCTACCATAACGACAAAGGAAAAAAATTACAAAAGAAAAACAACACCAACAACAAGTATTCCCAACAAACCATACATAACCGGTGATGGATAAAGTTTATGGAAAAGTGTGGCGCCAAGTGTCCATATTTCCTCCACCCAACTACCACCCATATAGGATGTCGACACCGACGATGACTATGACTCCTCCAATGGCACCAATGAATCCAACAACCCAACAAACGTCGGCTAGAGCGACCAAATGCTTCTCTCTCTCTACTCCGCCATTCACCGAATTCAACCAACCAACCACCCACTCACCGTCACTGCCACCAGTGAAGCCACTCTCACTTCGACATTGACTGCTCGCTCTTCATTCTGCACCCTCAATGAGTTTTAATTTTTCCACCGCCCGCCACTGTTTGTTGCTGATTGAATTCCACATGCATAATGAATCATATGTAGGTGCTATGCATGTGCAAGCAGACTTTGTGCATTTAGTGTATCTAGATGCATGCATGTATGAATGTGAAACCCTCTACCAACCGCATTGCCAGTTTGTGCATTTTTATATGCATCACTATTATGAAACTTATGGGCGTACTTAATGACTGACTTGCGTCGGTCGGCCGTTCTGTCTGACGGCCGACAGTAGAAGCCCGAGAGGTTACTCCTTCTACGTCAGTTATCAGGAAAAATGATAAATAAAATTGGATTTCCGATCTATCTTTTGGTCTATGTTGTTCTGTTTCTCTGTTGCTGGACTATGCAGTACAATATGGCAATGGCCAATTGCTATGGATAAACCTCTCTGGGTTGTGTCGTAAGGTTTTGCTTGTTGGAGACCATGCCATCCGTCTATCCGGATGGATCATTTCAGAGATGTGGAAGTGAGATGAACAGGCGACACTTTGACACGTGGATGATTCCATTGAAATGCTCTTTATGATGGATTACGGATATGCAGTTTGCTATTTCTGTTGGATGTGATGTGCTCCTATGTGAGAAGGAATACGAATAACTACAAGTGTGGATACATTGACCGAGAATGAAGTTTATTGTGATTTTTTCATTATTTCTGGGTAAAAGATACTTACTTCCTTCATCGAAAAAACCCTGCCGTCGAAATTCAATAAAGGTTTTAAATTGGAAAAAATTAAACGACATTTCTTATCCAATCAATATGTAGTTTTCTGTAAACTAAAATCAGAAATCAAGCAAAGTTTCGTCTGTTTAAATTTTCTCTATCATCAACTTTTTCTAAGGGACGAATCACTTAATTCATATGCGAAACCGAAGATTTTTTTGTCCCACTATTTACTGCGGTAGCATTTCTTAAGTCTTGTGACTTAAGTTGCGACTAGTGTTCTATACTTCGATACAGAATTTTATGAAAGTGTTGAAAATTATCATGTAGCAAGACGGAGAAGATAGCTTTTGAATTATGCATCGCTGTCCACTGTTTAATTAACCCAGACATTGCACCCATCCTTAATTCCGAACTGGAACTGGCGACGTTCCTTAAAACTTAGAATTTAGTTTTTTCATTTTAGCGACATTTCTATTCCTCAATTTTAGCCTTCCTTCAATAATATGATTAGCATTTGACAAAGTTTGTGATAATTTTCTAATGTGAAAGCACAGTCCACCAGAGTAGCAAGCTGCACCGCGGTTAATTTGTAACCCAGCGTACTTCTAAACGCCTTCTTGCAAGAGTGGATAGCAAAAGAAGAGTATAATCTTATGTTAATGAAGAGGACAACCTCCGTCTTTGGTGTCTGCAACTAGCTTAATTTCTTACCACTAGTAGTCGACTGTTAAGCTAGCAAATGATTTCGAATTAAAGCCATTATCCTTCACTATTGTCCACCACCTGGAGCCAGATTATTGGTGAAAAATTTACGCCCTAGAGAGTATAATAGAAATCTAGCCTCAGAAACCAGGGCCCAGTTAGGCTCTTTATAAGCTGCGTAGAATTAAGTAGTCAAATGCATTTTTTATTTCGAAAAAAAGTAAATTCCTGTAATTTGGGTAAATAAATTGTCAGCAATCACAACTCCCATCCGTTCCTGAATCTTTTTTTAGAAAAGGCGATAGACGTAAGTGAAGCCTTTTGAAGTAATCCGGCTTGCATTTCCTGTTTAAGGTTTAGAGACGGACATCACGAACTTCTCACTAAAACTTGGTAACATAATCTGGTTCAGGCATCTAGTTTACATTTGCTTGAGCCTTGAAATAACACTTTACACTTCTGTGACGATGCAAGTTGATAATTATCCATTTTTATACTTTTAGTAATGTGAGAAATGTCTGATTGATCAGACGATCTGAGTTTATTGTGAAACAAATTCGTATGGATTTGGCTTCATTTATCTGAGGTTGAACCCCGTTACCTGTCCTGTCCGATGGCCTTACCCGATATATATTTTTTTCAGGACCAACACCAAATATCAATGCAAACAAAACGAAGCCATTTGTTGATTTAAAATGATTGGCTTGGATTCACAAGGTCTTGCTTCCACCAATCAGCTTGGTACAGCCAAGAGGTGATGATGTGAGTTTTGTTGTATGAGGGGGATATAATGCATCCTTAAGGCTTCGGGAGACCAAAAGTGAACAAAGTGTTAGATGTTGATGAGAATTTGAAAAAAGAAAATTACAAACAGGACGATGAAGATCAACAAATACCTATTGGGTATAATGTGTCTAATTAACGTTTAAGATAATAAGATATTCGCACTTAGACTTGCACTGAAGTACGGATGGTATTATTTCTGAGTTAGAACGATGAAACTCAATATATAAGCTATCAAACTGTCAAGTGCAGCAGCAATTGAGCACATAAGAAGCATATAGTATATGCTCCTGATAAGAATCGCCTCGTTATGTAACACCTTATTGCCAAATTTAAAGCCAACGTACTGAACTATGTTACATTCTTGATTCTTCTAGACTTCTTCAAGGCCTTTAATATGGTTATGCCTATAAATATGGTTAACCATTCTATTCTCATTCAGAAATTGTTTAAATATGACTCCCTCTGTTGTAAAGCTTGTTTCATCTTATCCAATGGAAAGAAAACAGACTGTGTTTCTAGAGGGTGCCCCAACAGAATTTCTTTTTCTGGCGCCAGGCGTTTTCCAGGTGTCGATATTGGAACATTTCTTATTCTCACTATATCTCAATGACATACAAACAGTAGTTTTGAATTAAAAAAAAAGCACATTTCAAATTTAAAGGGTTGCACTCTTGGCCTTATTGATAACCGCGCCAGTGAATTGGATGAAGATCTTCAGAGGATCTGGAATTGGTTGATTGCAAACATTGTATGCAGCTTGACACTTAATTCAAACAAATGTAAATGGCTACTTATTTCAAAAAAGGAGTTAGAGGTATCCTAGTTTCCATCAATTATGTTTAAGTCCAGCAATAAAATTTGTTGCATCTTTAACGAATGTAGGTATGATATTGAGCAGGACACTCATATTGCAACTTGTATACATAAAATGTAGTAGTGAGCTGTGTATACGGCGCTCTTCGAACTGCTCAAAAGTTCCCGGCACCGCAGGAAAAAGTTCACTCTTGCTAAAGCACTGGTTATTCCTGTGCTTATCTATGGATGCGAAATATTCGGTAATCGTAATAGTAAAAGAAAGCTTCAGGTTACACCTAACCGCGATATTTGTTATGCCTACGGTCTCAAAAGATTTGACCACATCTCATGCTTGCCAAGCAACTAGTTATTGCCTTTTCAGAACTTATGTTTTTTCCTACAATTCTTTAAATGTACAATAAAATCCAGTTTCAAGCATCCTTGTTTAATTCTCCTGACTAACGTCTAAAAAACAATTTTTCATTGGTACTATCCGTCTATTATGTGCCCCACGTATCATGGGAAAGTTCACTAACACGCGACATTATAGAAGTGAGTTATTAGGATTTGATTTCCATACGCTCTTTTTCAAGCAAAAACATTTTTCTATTTAACTACACAATTTGATATATAATTAAAAATATGAATTATGAAATGTAAATATTAATATTATTAATCAAACGATTTGAATGAATTAATTTTTTTCATTATTCGCTTCGTTCAATTACAGTATTTTTATCTTAATGTGTTAATTTACTAATTTATTAAATTTTTAATTTTATAACGTGTATGTAGATATATATATGTATATATATATATATATATATATAGATTTATACAAATTCTTTATCTCTCACAGATTTTAAGGTGTATTCTTATTGTGTTAGAAGCACTTGAAAATTTTTATTATTATTCTTATTAAAGCGGTGCCAAGAACTCGACACAAAATTTTGCGTTATAAACGATTAGAAACCAAAATCCAAAATCTTTTTACCATGGCACTTATAAAACAAATTCCAGACAACGATTTTTGCATTCGTACCTCGTATTATCAGTGATAATTGTCTGCTTGATGCAATATCACCTTTTATCCTTTTCGATTTCTTTTATGTTGGTGCTAGTTCTTTAGTTCAAGTTTCATGGTTTTTGCAAAAATTCGAATTCCCTGTTATTTCTAACCTATTTGCTGCGATTGAGCGTCCTTTTTTACTATACTTTCAGATTCGGTTTTCATATATCCGAATTGGTAGAGTCACGTTCAGACTTTCATACAACATCTACTTTTCAGTACAGCTCACAGGGAATGCTTTGCTTTTCTATTAATCGTTCATAACTCGATATGTAGTTTGATGAACATAACATACATTTTTCAAATACGGTGTTTTAAAACATTCCATTTTACCAAGCCAGCGTAGCTGGAGATAGATATTGTGCTCTAGATCATTTGTCGTTTAAGGTTATTTGCTTAGATCAAATAATGAAGATCAACATTTTGTTTTATGCTCTATATCAAGAATTATTTGTTTGCCGCCACTACGTATTACGACAAGAAATACTCGATATTTAGTCAGTGCGATGTAAATAGTTCTCTAGTCAATATTATGCCAGAAGCTGCATTTTCTTTTCTAAAAGAAAAATTGATACGTGGGTCTCAAGTTTTTCCTTAAAGTTAATTATAAGCACTTGCAAAATTTTTAAGAACTAAATATGTATTTAAGAAATTGAAGGCTCAACCGTGTGATGTGGACCAAGTCACCGCAGAGAAGTGTGGTGATGTCAGGAATAATTTTTTTCTGTTTTTCGCTGTATTAGCCAGAAATCTAGTTCAGGATCCCTGTCCTAGTAGTCGATGCGTCACCCCTATCACCCCCACCTCCCATATTCTCTTACTTCATGAGTTGAAACTGGCGCAAAACGAGACAAACAAAAATATCAATAAGAATATAGTGACAAGCGAAATAATCATTGTTGGTTTGGGAAATCTAAATCTAAAACAATTTACTGTTGATTTTCTCAACCAATTAAATTAATAAACTCTACCAAGTGTTTTGATAAAACGTTGCAAAATTCGGAAACGCTGCCTATACTAGTAAATAGTATTGGTCTGGTCTTTTGTATGCCAATGTTGGACTCCACATCTCAATGTTATTGATATAAAAACTGACACAGTTGAACAATGAATTTTTTTTTGATTCCCTAATATTGCCCAGACATATAAAGCTTCCAAAGCCTGAAGTATCCCTATACCGAACAGAGTTTGTGGAAGCCCTTAAAGGTTTCCTAGTGTCAAAAAGGCCACCTTGGGACCGTCATCTTCGACCTTTATTTACCTCTGAGCATCCCACTACACCCCACCTATAACACTGCGAATGTTGTTTGATACTATGAATATGTATCTTGGATGAAGTTTATTATTATAACTGCAAACCGTTTATGTAAACGTTACTACCTCCGTTTATGCATATTTTGATTCACATTACTACTGTAATGTTGTCTCCCAAAATAGATGTGATATCAGTATCTTCAGCTTTATTTAGCAAACTATAGAAGGTGATGATCCTTGGCAGTTATCAGTTCAGTCATTTTAGATGAAAACATGGCGCCGGTAAAGAAAAAAAATGTTCCTATCTTAGATTTGTAATAAGCGCGATAAATTACTTTCATCTTCAGTACGAAGTTTGTATCCTTTCAAAAAGACCACGAGCAAGTGTGTAAAGCCATGTACCAATCAGCTGCGAAATAAATTGGCAGGCCTTTTTAAAACTACATGCATACGAATATATGGCCAATATTAATAAGAATTGTGAACGCTCTATATATTTTTCTAATTGTATTTGGCAAAATTCGCCTCTGATTTATCATCTTGTACAATAGTTGTAAACAAATGCATGTTCATATGTACACATATGTGTATCGGCTTTCTGAAATCTGCCATACTATGAAGAAGAAGACATGTTAGTGGAGTCAAAGGACATTGTAATGTACGAGTATACAAATACATATGTAGGTACGCACAGATGTATGTTTTTATCTATTATTTTAATGATAAAAAGACTTAAAGTATTTCTCAAAAATACCCATAGTAACCTACAATCAGTTGGAATAATGTCAAAGTTTCAATTTAAACATATCAAACAGGAAAACCCCATCAAGCAGACCGCTAAATGTATACCAGATAGCAGCCGGTTTACCAATAAAAAGAAAAACGAAAAACAGTGAAATTCCATTGAATTCGCAACGAGAAATTCCTCTTCCAAATGCAATAATCACTGCCAATAAAACTCAGTAATACAGCACAAACATTCAATTCAATTCAATTCAACTGCCAACCTAACCCACTGTAATGGCAAATGTGCAGCAAACACAAAATCGGACAAAAATTAAAGACATCAGAAAAATAAAATAGAGGAGAATCTAAAAAAGAAACCAAATCCAAATAAACAACTTCAAACGAATTCGCTTCCTTATTGTTCAAAGAAAAATCCACAAAAAAAAAAAAAAAAACAGAACCCAATCGAAGAATATGAGTGTAGTACGAGCAGTAGAAGTAAGGAGAAAAAAATGTAAAAAAATCAAATTGTATCTAAAACTATCTTCTAACCAACAACTATCACTAGTCGCTAGTCACCACCCCCGTTTGCATCACACAACATCCACTTTCAGGTCCTCTTTTCCTCTTCAAACCCATAGAAATGAGTTCATTTATTAATCTTAATGGAAGATTTTACAATGCCCTTAATGTGGTCTCGGCAATTGCCCGAATGTGCACTTAAAAATTATTCGTAGATAATTCAACCTATAAGAAAAAATCCTTACAGGTACCTACACTTTTCGTTTTGCCTCATGACAGAGAGTGAGAGACAACAGAAACCCTCCAAAAAATCACTCAATTTACTTAATCTAACTCATTTCATCAATTCATCCAACCGAATTCATTGCCCACTCTGCAATGGTATTCGTTCGTTGTGTATATACGTATATAAAAATGAATCTGCGCTCTATCAAACCACAAAAACAAAGTATCTTTATTCGAGCAACTTTAGTCGGCTCTATCGCAAATGAGTGCGAAAGAGATGAGAACTCTCCATCGAGTTGGAACAGAATGAATTAGTTCATTTGTTGGTAAAATTTCCTATCAGGAACCAACGTCATTGCAACTCAGTACAACACAACACAACACGAAAAATTCATTCTAACCATCGAAATCCACCATCCACCACTACTACTACTACAAAGCAACAGCACGACCGAGTGCCGATGTCGAGTTTGAGTACAGAGTACCAAGTACAAGGCTTGAGAGCCTGAGCCTGAACCAACAAACTGCTACGAAACGACACGGCTTGCCATCGACAAGCACACGACGACGATGACTTTTATATGAAACGACGACGTCGACTATCAGATACTTTTGACTATAGGATAGAACGTGTATCGGAGAGTATACGACGTTCCGAACCGGACAACGAGAATCGAGTTTTTCAGTTTATCGTCGTCGTCTTGGTTGTGTCGCCGTCAGTGTCGCTGCTGGTTGGTGGTGTGTACATTTTTCCCAGAGTAAAATCGTATTATTGCGAGAAACCAAATCACATTCGTTCGATGGCAACGGTTAAGATCAGGCGCGCGCTCTTTTTATAGATTATTATTATTGTTATTACTATTATTGCCTATTATCATCATCATCACCATCATCATTATCATCATTTTCGTCGTCTTCGTCTGTCGTAGTCGTAGTCGTAGTCGTCATCGTCATCATCATCATCGGGTCTCTTTCTTTTTGCCCCCGAAAATTATACACAACTATAATAAAAATAATAACAATAACAATAAGACCCACACAGATATTAGATACAAAACGAAGGCAACAACAAAAAAATTCAATCGAGAACGGTTGTGTCCGTCTATTAATTAAAATTACTATCCGAAGTTTTGGTTTTGAATAAAAAAAATTAAAACTATTAGTGTCATCGCTAAAATTAAGTTTAATATATATTATTACTGAAAATACCTGTTGTAGGTAGTGAATTAAACAGCTGGTAATGCCTTTAATAAAAAGATTACAGCAGCTAATTGCTACAAAAAATAAAAAATAAAAACCTGTAGATTGTGAGTGGAATTTCTCAAAGATTATTTCAGTGTAGTGAAAGATATTTGTTTTGAAAAAAATACAAAAAGTTTAAGAAAAACAAAACCAATTGATTCAAGTGAATTTTATGAATTTAAATAAATTTCTACGATATAATTTGTTTGTGATTTTTTTGTGCAATTTCCTCCCAAAAAAAACATCAAGTGAATCTCAGTGCAAAATGATCTACTTATGATAAGCTTTCAGAATTATTTAAATTTTCTTTAATCGAACACTGTTTTAGGGTCATAGATAGACCCCACATTTTATAAATGACCTCTGGAAAAATATATAAATTAGTATCCGTGTGAAAGTGTGGTGAATTGGTTTGTGTCTGAGATTGAAACTTTCCACCGCGACCAAGATCAGCTCCTTGTGATCGTCCTTTCGTGTTTTCTTCTTCTTTTTGTTTTTTTTTTTTGTTAATTTTTCCTCCCCATATACTGTGTTTAAAAAAAAGCCGCCAAAATTCTTACCACAAGCAGCATGAATTCATACTTCGAGCAATCGGGCTTTTATGGCCATCCGCATCAGGCGACGGGCATGGGTATGAGCTCAGCAGCTCATCATGATCAAACAGCAACAGCAGCCGCTGCTGCATACAGAGGTTTTCCCCTATCACTGGGGATGTCACCCTATGCTAATCATCATCTGCAACGTTCCACTCAAGATTCACCCTATGATGCGAGCATAACAGCCGCCTGCAATAAAATCTATGATGGAGCCTACAAACAAGACTGCCTAAAAGGTGTGAATTCAATTGGTGACACAAATGGCTATAAGGATATATGGAATACAAGTGCGAATGGTGGTGGCGGTTCGGGTGGCGGTGGTGGTGGTGGAACCGCCGGCAATGCCAGTGGTACAGGTAGTGGGGCAGGCCAAAATAGTTCAATACCGGTACGACCATCAGCGTGTACACCAGATTCAAGAGTTGGTGGCTATTTGGATACGTCTGGTGGTAGTCCGGTTAGCCATCGTGGTGGTGGTTCAGCAGCGAGTGCCGTTGCAGCGGGAACTGCATGGAATGCTAATTGTACAATTTCGGGAGCTGCTGCTGCACAAACTGCAGCAAGTAGTTTACATCAAGCTAGCAATCACACATTTTACCCATGGATGGCTATAGCAGGTAAGTTCATCAAAAAAAAACTATAGAAAAACAAATCAAATTCCAACCAAAATTGAGGGTAAAAATAATAAGTGAATAAGGTTTGGTAGCAAGATCAATCAAATTGCCTTAGCTGGGAGCATAATTTAAGTCGATTCGACGTCGAATCTGAAAACTATTGGTTTGCGGTTAATCAAATTATATCGGCGGCGGAGATTACTTTTTTATTATTTTATTTTTCCTTTTTTTGGTTTTATGTTTCGTATACCCTTATAGACTTGTGATTGTAATTGTGAAGTTTATCACTCGGATATGTGTCCTTGAGATGAGTAGTTATTTTTTTATTCTTTTTGGAATTCAAGATACTCGTAGCTAGTCATTTTTATTTTATAGGGTCAGGTTGAGGTTATAGCTTCTTGCACTCCATAAATCTTATCTCTACATTAATATGAATTATCATACACATGTACTATCCAATTAGAAGTCAATTAAATGATTCAGGTCGTGCAAGTTATTTCTGTTTTTAAATTTTATTATATAGAAACAAGGGCTTGACAGCGGATTATTTCTCTTTTTTTCTCTTATTTGTATAAAGTTCAATGAATATATTTAATCGAGGCAGTAATTATCTGTTAAGTACTTAATTCTATAAGTCAAAGAAAATTTATGGAAACAATTTCCATGCATTTCTTTTCAAGTCCGTGTGAAATTGTACGTCATAAGTTTGCCCTTCAATAGCTAAGTGAATTGGGAAAAAATATTTACCTACCAGTTCCCATATCTTGTAATTATATTTAATTTGACTAGCTTGGATGGTAAATTTACATATCCACCTAACTTCAATCATCCTATTAGTTGAAGATTTAATACTAAATAAGTTATTTATATTGATATCAAACCAAAAGGTGTTTTGAATTTTTGAAACTATTTTTCAATAAAAGGCTAACTCTAATGCAATCAAAATAAATTCATTCACATCAAAGCTTTTCAAAAAAAGATCAGAAAATATATTTTTGAGTTTTACCATTTAAAATAAAATGTTTCTCATTAGGAAAATTAAGATGCTAATATTTCTTCTATTTTTTTACCATCTATCAGAACATCCCCAATACACTTTGATAAAAGAATAAAAATAAAATTTATTTCAAAACATCCGAAAGGAAAAAGAATAAAAGATGAATTATATTTTTACCATTGGCTGGTAAAAATTCTGGTTAAGAAGGTCTTAGAACAATAAAAATAAAACCAACCAGTCAAACATCATAGGACCAACAATGCTTTTTGCAGTGAAATCAATATATCTTTCATTTACAAATCATTTACAGTAATTTTTTAAACGGGTTTTGCATAAAAGCTGAGCAAAATACTTTATTTAAGAAATAAAACAGTTTCCGTTCAGATGACTTTTTTTCAGCTTTTATATTTATGGCAAAGTTATATAGAAACCTTTTTGTTTGGATAAAAAATTGCAAAATTGATCCCTAGTATTTTCCAAAAAAAAATAGTGTGCACAACTAATTAAATATTTCTTTAAATCCTGAAATTTTTATTTTCAAAGTACACTTTCGGCTTAGAAAAATGACAGATAGTTATATATAATATATTTTTTTCGTATAAATAAAACTTGTACCACTTGCTTAGGTTGTGTAGTTTTAAGTTCCGAAGTAAAGAAGCTTTTACTTGTATTTTTTTCATAAACTCCCTTTAAGGCCTTCTTAGTGATTTCCCTCGTTTGCTTTTTTTTTAATACGGGCTCAAAGTAAAAGATTTAAATATTTATTGCTCTCTATTTAGCACTTTCTTTAAGAAATACAGTCTTATTATATAGTGTTTAAATAGTTTTTTTTATATTTTACCATATTGTAGATAATAACCCAATGTGAAATAATTATATTGATTATCAATGCCGAACTAGCCTTAGTTTATTAGCGCTTCTAAAGAATATATAACATCCCCTTCTTTTAAGGATATACCATATGTTACATATTATCTTATTCGAAACATAAATTGGCCTTACAATTTTACATAATCGAATACAAATCAATAGGTAAAGATTACCGTTGAATACCATAAGTTCAAATATGAGGATCTATACACAAGTAGTACCCAGCTTTCAAATACAATTTCTTATGTCCTTAAATAATTTCAGTGACTGGTTTTTCAGACTTCTCAACGTGTTAAATGTGCCACAGAATTCGAAATTAAAGGCAAAATTTTTAACAAGGAAAAAAAAATGTTGATAAATATTTAATCTTGCTCAAGAATTTGTAGGCTTCACAAAATTGTCGGATTCAAATATAAAAAATAAATATTTTATCATTTAAGTAAAGTTTGAAAATTTACAAACGTTTAAATAGTCTATATCCTAAGATTGAATATAGCACACACATTCAGTCACAGTCACATGCAATTCTTTTCGGAACTCACTTATTTTTAGCTTAATTTCACCTTCTTTTCTTAGAAGAAATACATATATACCAATGCGACATATTCTTTCAACATATATGCCTTTGCGGCGTATAAAATTTGTTCGCCCTAGGACCATTTTTCAGGCCGTTCTATTTTAAACCATTTTTCTCTCGACCTCTTTTTCAGGCCTCGGCTGGAACTCTATTTCTTTCTGTGCTGGATTTTTTAACGACCGTAAAAGCAATCTATTTTTGTTCAAAAATATACGAGTTTAACTTGGAACTCTTTGTTTATGGCATATCATGGAATACCTTTCTAAATTCTTAATCTTATGTATATTTTTTGTACATTCTGTACATCTACAGGATATAAATTTACGGGCGCCAAGTTGCGATTTGAAGCCAATTGAAAGAATCACCTTTATGTATGAAATTGTTCTCCACAAATAATTTCAAAGTGTATTCGATTCCACAGGACACAACATTACTTTATACAAAACGTTGTATTTTGAACAATTACTTTAAACACAAGCCAATAGATGGCACATAATCTGCTACTCCGCAACTGCCTTTATAATCAAAGTTTACGTATATGAATCCTTAAATTGGCTTAAAGAAATTAAATAATTGTTTCACCATTAAAACAATATATGCATATGTATAGTACATAGGTATCTTAACCAGAAGTTTATTGAGGAGTTTTTATTCACATCATATGCTGTTGAAAACCGGGCCCTGTAAAATAAACTACTTACCATTATTGTAAACCTGCATTTTCGTAGAAGTTTACCTGTCGGTTAATTCTTAGACCGATCCCGCCTTATACTTGTGTATACTTGAATATAAATTTGTTCTTAAACCCTTGCAATGTATTAAAAAATGTAGTTAAAAATACAACTTGCAAATATTTATCAAAATTTTCAATAGTTATCTTACAAATCTTGCCATATCCATTTCTCCTCTTTTCTTTGAACCATAATAAATAACCATATATGCATTACTGAAATTAAATACATATTTAGAAATTAGATTTCTGGTCCAGTATGTCTGTTTAGGTTAAATATTTGAGTTTGATTTAGAATAGTTGAGATTCATACTCGTACTTTTATTTTGTTACTTAATTCATTTAGAAAGTGAGTAAAATTCTTCAAAAATTATAAAATCTTGACAGAAAATATCTCGCCACGATATTCGTCTAACAGAATTGAAAATCATTCAAATATCTCTTTGGAACAGGTGAACAATACCTAGCATGTTTTTTTAACTCTTCTCGGCGCCATGTCTCCTTTGGTATTGGTTCTACACCTTCTCACTCCTTTAGTTTTTTAGATGAAAAGATGTTTCTATTTTCTAAACCAAAAATAACTATCTTCGGCCCATAAATCATATTTGAATACAGCATTTTCCCGTCGGTAATTTTTACAATTTTTTTCACTAAAAAACTTCAAACAAAGAAAATCTTATACAAATGAATAAAATGCAGAAGGAAATAAAAAAGTGTACATACGAGTTTGTCCTAAAAGGGTTCCTCAACCAATCGATTTCATTAACAAAACTCAAAAAAAAAATGTATCTAAAGAGGCCAGTATCCCTATTAAAACAATGGTGACATAAAACATCTGCATTTGGCCACAATATGCACGAAGGAGTTCGACAATAAAGCCAATCCCTCTCTTCCTTCATTTATCGGGCGTGTGTGTTGTCTATTTGGCTGGTTGTATAGCCTCTACATGCTTCTATGGATGAACAAATAAGTGACATACACTTACATAATTGGTATGTCACAGTTGGGGGCAAATGCAATCTTATTCTGAGCCCTTAGACACACAATGCACGAGCATCTCAAATCAACTTGATTTTCTTCCTAGTTCTGTTCTTTATTTTCTTTCTTCTGACCCGTAAACTGTTCAACCTTTAGATGGCTTCTCTATTTTCTATGGTCGACGTCTGCAATTATAATTATTCGTTTTCCCCTGATTAACTGACCCACGTCTTGATAGTGTTGGACCTCTTCCGCCTTAAAGATTGAAAAGGCTCAAGACTCAAGACTCTTACGTCTGATCCGTGGAATTCGTTAAATGTGATTTATTCAGTCTTCGAACTCATCCATGGAATCGTATGTCTTATGGTCAGTCTTATCGGTGCCAGAAAGTGATTCAAAAAAAAAAAACAAAAAAGATTTGAAATCGTCCAATTTATGATGAAGACAGAGAATTAGTTCGTCTTGAAAGTTATCTCGTAGGCAGGCATTAATTATTCAACACCTTCGATGGCAGTCAGTGTGGTGTCATAAAATTTTTTAAAAGAAAAAATCCGCCAAACAAAACTTATTTTTACTTTACACACAATAGAACAATTTGAAAAAGCACGAACAAATCTCAAGAAAAACAATCTTGGTGGGTGGTCTTGATTGGAGATGTTAATAATTTTATTTCGTGTTAAATTATTTACAACCTTCCATTTTTTGCTTTTATTTTCTATTTTGACAAATTTTCTTGGGAAAAAATCAAAAAAAAAGAAAAACTAATTGAATTTTAGTCCGCGATTTGATTTATGCGAACGATGAGTACTTTGGTCGCTAAATATTGTTTCACTCCATTCTCTTATCTGTTAGCTTACCTTTAGCAGATACTTGTATTCAGATGCAGATACGTCAGATGCCTCAGATATTCATGCTCGTACTCTGGTGTGGCATTGAAGATTGTTTTTTTCATTTTTTAAATAAATTCTACCGTGTCTGCCGATGATGGTGTTTTATTTTATTCTTAAAATTATCGATGGATGATGCTACATAGATGAATATATAGATGCTTTTGATCTTGATGTATGTTGTTTATAAAGGCATCCGTTGAGTCAAACTTGAGATTATCGACGAAGAATTTCTCATTTATTTTCGCCTCTTTTCTGATTATTATGATTATTATTTTTTTTTTATTTGATGCGTATCTCAACATACATACAACGATTAATTGTTGAGTTCTAAAACTTGTTCGGAAAACGGAACAAAACCTCGGAACCAAGATAAAGTGTTATAAGGAGTAGAAACAATGGTTTAATACTTATGGTAAGCCAAACATGCTACACACAATTGAGTAAAGAGCCGGGAAATACTGGTACTTTGCAGTAGACCGGCAAAAAGAAAACAAAAATAAAAATTATCTGAACTTAAGAGAAACTTCATAAGGTATGCTGGTCTTCACATGAGGTCTAAAGGATACAGTGTACCCGTACATACTCCATATACTATGGTCAATCGATTTTAATAGTGATGTAAAATTGCAAGGTGAATTTATATGATTAATTGGTCCGGACTGGTTACTGTTACAGGGTGACAATGAAAATTAAGTACTACATCCAATTTATAAGGAGTGTTGCAAGAGGATGTTATCGGAAGAAGTTGTACGTGCTTCGAATGCAAAGAGTTACTTATAGAGACTATCACAGGTGTTTCGAATTGCCTCAGATGTTGTTCTTGTTATTTTGAAGGAAATTTAATTAATTTTATCAAGGTTTGGTTGGCATTTTTAAGATACTTTCATTAAATAATTGTCAAGTGAAGGGAAGTTACAAATTCTGATTGAAGTTGCCCTAATGAATATATCCTGATTTAACATGTAAGCATTTGGAACTGTTGGATTATCCCCCAGGTCTTTCGGAAATCTATTCTCTGTTCTCTGGCATTGATAAAAGATTTAACTAGTTTAACTAAAAACATAATGAATAAGTGAAATTTTTTATTTCTACATACATATATTTATTAACAGGGTTCAGTTCTTTGACTAATTGAAAGTTAAACTAATTTTCTTCTTCTTCTTTTACTGATTGAAATATTTAGCGCATATAGTTGCATTTCATTCTACATATTTCTATCACGTATCCGCATTGCTACCTCACCACTTATGGCGTTGGCTAAATTAGCTTACCTTAGAACAGTTATATTGTACAAGCCAATGTCGTTTCTTGAATCAAGAGTTTGCTTTGGATCGGATTTTCGCAACGGCCTTTGTCGAACATAGCAAAAACACCTGGTTTGCTGAGTCTGAAGTTTTTCCACTATTCGTTCCATAATTTGAAGACTTTCAGGGATGCACGTTTTTGAAAATTAGACGAACACACAAACAAATTCTTACACATAAGTTGCCAAGCCAGAGGAGCGTTTTTCTGAATGGTAAACTAATTTCTTTATGTTTTCTAATGAATAGTAGGAGGCACTGGAATTTTAAAAACTCACAACACCACTCCTGAGGTAGTAATCAAAACCGATCACAAAAATAGTAGATATCAGTAAAATTTGTCTTGTTTAAGTAAACAATTAATTGAGATACATAAGGACTTGAAGGTAACAATTATAATGGGAAAGGACTATCCAAAATCAAATGGCTTTTTTTTTCTTTTACTGATTGTCAAGACACACGTCTTGCCTCTATAGATACAATATCCTATGCTATTGAAGGCGGATGACGACCAGTAAGCCAATGCAATACTCTGACTTGTATATCCCATTTTAACAGCACATCTTAAAGCCTTTTGAGAAACGAACTAAGGGTGAACAGAAATTTAATCTTTTCAATGATCCAGAGAGCAGAGCCCCTCAAAAACTCGCCTCAATGATTTCTGCAATGCTGATAATTCAGTAGAAAGATGAAACAGAATAAATTTTATTCAAATATGTTACCAAGTAAGTCAAATTATGTATTGGGTCTACAAGTAAGTTTCCAGCGTTTTTTTTTCCAAAATTTGAAGTTTTATTATGAAAACATAGTTACAATGCTTTATTCAAAGTATCGTCCATCGGAAGCTACAACTTTCCCCCATCTTTCTGGCAATTTATGAATTCGGGACCAAAAAAAAATTCTCGTCTTCCGAGCCCAAGAACGCATCGAGCCAATTTTTGATTTCCTCTACTGAGCTGAAGCGTATTCCCGTAAGAGCGTTCTGCATCGAACGAAACAAGTGGTAGTCAGATGGTGCCAAGTCTGGACTGTAAGGCGGGTGAGGCAGAATTTCCCATCCACTATTCTCCAAATAGTTTTTCACCGAAACCGCAACATGTGGCCGAGCGTTGTCGTGATGAAAAATTACGGACTCATGCCTGGTCTCATATTCTGTCCGTTTTTCTTTTAATGCCCGCTTCAAACAAATTAGTTGGGTTCGATATAATGGTCCTTTGATGGTTTCACCACTCGGATGCGGTTCGTAGTATACGACACAATTTTGATCCCACCATATGCAGAGCATGACCTTATTCACGTGAATATTTCCTTTCGGCGTCCATTGATCGGGCTCGCCGGGCTTTGTATACGATTTTCTGCGTTTAAGATTATCATAATAAATCCATTTCTCATCACCAGTGACAATACGATGCAAAAATTATTTATTTTTATACCGCTGCAGTAATATTTCGGACATGCAAAATCGCCGTTCGACGTCTCTTGGCTTCAATTCGTACGGCACCCAGTTTCCAACTTTTTGAATGAATCCGAGTGCTTTTAGGCGCAGGGAAACGGCTTGTTGCGTGACGCCCAATGATGCAGCAAGTTCTTCTTGAATCTGACACGGATCCTCATCCAGTAAAGCGTCCAATTCCTCGTCTTCAAAACTTTTCGGCTTTCCGGGGCGATCTTTGTCTTCAACTCCAAAATCACCACTTTTGAACCGTTTGAACCACTCGCGGCACGTCGATTCCGCATCATAAGTTTCCGAAAGCTAACGATAGGCCACAGCCGCACTTTTCTTCATATTAAAGAATAAAAGCAGCGCTTCCCGCAAATGACGTTTATTTGGCTGGAAACTTGCCATGATTTTGCTCGATAAAATGTACGACACCGATAGAACTGCTCAAATATAACGCTGCAAAGTTGTTGACAGATACAAAACCTACAAATAAAACACATGGGGCCTGACATTTCTGCCCGGGATCCACTGGTGGCACCATCTCTGACAAACGCTGGAAACTTACTTGTAGACCCAATATGTTTACTCAGTTTGGTGAGAAAAAACAAACAGAGGCTCAATAACGGATCCACACCAAGACATGAGTTCAACAAAGTTTTATTAGACTGACCCGAATGGCACTCAAAGACCGACATCGGTGAGAATGATGCCGTAAAATTGTGATAGAAAAATTCTAAAAGTCGAAACCCGTCCCATATCTGTCGATCGACAACCGGTAGAAGGAAAACGAAAATCTGAAATATTGAATCAAAGATAGAATTATTACATTTATAGCAAACTCCGCAATTGTCACATTCTCTGTGATCAGGATAGTTTTCGAAATTGCAACAGCTTTTATAATATCGTACCGAGAGAAAAAATTAAATATGAGTGTCTTAGCTTAGAAGGTTTCAGTTCTACAGATTTAGATTTTTTACTAAAAGGTAACTCAACTATCAGAAAATATCGCTCTAGAACCATTCAAGAACAGAGTGGCTGCCTTACAGTATCATCTACGCTGAAGGTATGAGCTGCTCGTAAGATACTGCAAAACCACAGTCTAAACACAAGTCTAAAATATTAACGTAAGATCAACTTATAGCTAGCTAATCAGATAGATACATAATTTTAAATGTCCCATTCATATTACCATATCATATGGGATCAATGTGGCAAGACACTTTATGTCGATACCTGTGCAGTTTACTACATTGCTTGTATGTAACATATTTTTTAAATTATTATGGAATTTGTTTTGTCATATCTTGATTCCCTGCTTATACATAAATGGTAGTTCATAGCATAAGATATATTTTTGTTTCCAGAATGAAAAAGGTGGGAAAATTAAACTCCAGAACCTTTATTGATTCTATCCCTAAGGTTGGAAACCAGACCTTATATTTGAAGACACACCATAGGAAATCTTTTATGAATTTTGTAAAGTAAATTAGGTGCGAATGTAGTTCAGTTGGAAGGTAACAAAGAAAAAAATCCTGAATGTTTAAGAAGGCATATTAATTGTAAGCCATAGGTTGTTGCCTTAAAACGGGGACCGTTCATAACTTTAAGTCCAGTATAATACACTCACCTCAGTAAGGGTTTTCGGACAGAGTGTAGCCTGTTCTAAGGCTCCGCAGAATTTAGTTTCTTCAGATTTCCACAACAACTTGTGAGCCGGCAAAATATGTAGTTGATGAATCTGTAAGAAAAAATATTTTTATAGCACCTGTAATACTAAAAAATTCCAACACGATCCAGGTGCACTCTCTCATTGGAATACAATCTAATAAGAATTTGTCACTCAATATATTCCAATTCGTGACTGCTTTCTTCTCATATGACCTTTGGAAAGTTTCCAATTAACATTCTTACCTGAATCCGGTTAGATGCTACCTGAGCTCACCTCTTAATTCGGCATACCAATGCAACATAATAGGCAAAATAAAGTCCATCGTTTGCTACTATAATACCTACTTTCTGCACCATTTTTTTTTTGACCCAATTCGCCACACATACGGGATATTTTTGCTTTCCAATTTTTGGTTGCAACATTCACTACGATCAGGGAACAAATTTTACCCTGGTGAGGGGAAAGTATATACCTATTCGTATGCCACGGCGCATTCTGAAACTTTTGTGTGCATTTCAGTTGAACACGCGGACGTGGAGTCTGAAAAATTAACAAAAAAAAAAACTGAAAACAAGAACGAGAACGAGAAGTTCGCATATAAATTAAAAATTTCATACGCACACGATTTCCGCCAATAATTCATTCAAATTTTCCCACTTCATTGGACTTTTTTTTTTGAGTATGGAGAAGACCTCCGTGGACCATTGCCACCGCCACCATCATCGTCATCCTTTACCAGCCTCTGTTGGATCTGTGTGGTGTTCTTCGGGTTTTTGTTATTAATTTTGAGTTTTTTTTTTCTTATTTTGTTTTGTTTTTTTTTTTTTATATTTTTTTATTTTGTTACGCGCTAACTGAAAAGATGCAGAAAGAGAATTCCTCTTCAACCAAAAAAAAAACACACACGTACGCTAAATAAGTGGAAGATGAATCTGGAGTTGTAGGATGACTACGACTGCGACTCATCGTAAGGAAAGGCGACGATAATGATGGCGAAAACGACGAGCAAATCCTGCAACACGCGGTAACAGCAACGGTCTGATACATTCATATGTAGTTCGAGGTGAAGATGATGCTACTACCGGGATGCGATCCCCCCACACTACATATATTGTCGAATACCAAAGTTTTGACAGTTGGCTTGCATTCAAATTCAATTAAAAAAAAAAAATATTTTCTCTTTTTCTAAAATTATTCGTTTTAATCAGAACTCCTGGAAATAAGGAAAATTTCAACGTGCTACTATAATAGCAGACAGTGCCACACAAAACGACTATCTGTATGTGTATCTGTTTCTAGAATGTGTAATAACCGAGTGACGTTGATATGCATACGCGTAGCTCTCTAGCGCACGCAAAAAGAGAAAAGGAAACAACAAAATTAACAAACAGCTGAACCTTGAAAACTGTCAAAAAGTGAAGCAATAAAATTGTTTAAAATCAAACAGGCAATAAAAAAACCCAACACACAAAAAGTGGAAAAGCATACAACAAAAAATTGAGGAAAAAAACTACAAAAAATGAAAAGAACAAAAAGACAAAGATTCACGCTACAGTACACCCACATTTTTTTGTTATTAAAAATACACAGTAACTCAGATACAGAGCAAACAACAACAAAATTGTTCGTCGTTTTTGTTTTTTTGTTTAATTTTAATTTTTGAATTCGGACAACTTGTGTTGGGCACATGGCAAATTCGAATTGTATGACTCTACAACAGAATACGAGTCTCGTACTGGCGATATCACCATATCTCGAAAATACATGTATTGTATCTACAACGAAAACTTTTGTCGCTAAATTAATTTTTTTGACTTTTTTTTAAAAATTAAAAAAAATACCGTCCCGCATTGCGGATTATTAATACAACTAACTTTAATCTTCTTGTTGCGTACTTCAATAAATATTCACAACACCTCAGTATTTTGTTAATTAATTTGTTTTTCCTTATTATTTGTTCTTTGCCGTGTCTGTATGGTGAATGCGCTGAAAAAGATGGATGTATGATAAGATATCGCACTTCTGTTCTTCGCTTTGGGTATGAGAGCCTTATTATTGCAAGGGTTGACGATATATAATATCGTTGTCACCATCTGAATAAATTTTAAAGCAACAAATTTGCTACTTAAAAGATGCAAATAAAGTAAAAGTTGTTTTACAACCAGAAAAGTTCTATGATTTGAAGACCCGACTGTGGATGGCAGTTTTAATTAAGCTGCACTGACGCCTAAACTCTATTGAGATAAATATTTATCAGTATTCCAGAGCTATCTTTTCACTTTCGTTCGTCTGTACTAATAGGAGTATACTGAAGTTATGCACGTATGTACACACATATGTAAATTTTTTTTCAATTTAAAATGCATTTTTATTTAAATTCATAAATTGACTCTCACATGATATTAAAAAAAAACGCTTAAAAAAATAGCATAAATAAAATTGTCGTATTCTAACATGCTGGCCACATGCGGGCACGTTAAGTTAAACATAGTGCTTATACTATGTTGTTCGACCTTCCTTACGGAACGTATTTATTATTATTCTTATATTTATTACAAATAAAACTAAGAACACATTGTTTAGTATTAAACATTTAGTAAATGGACTTTTTTTTGACTAAAACTTAAAATTAAAACTTACAAGCTATCTTAAAAATAATTCTTACTCTAAATTAACTTATTGCATAAAAAATATTTTTCCTTGTATAGGTACCAGAAATTATTACCCTATCCTTGTTATTTTTTTAATTAAAGAAATGTTGGTCAATAACCGCAAATTAACCATCAGAGAGATAGCAGAGGACTTGAACATTGCCTATGGATCCGCCCAAGACATTTTGGTTAATGATTTGGGTTTCCATCGTGTAGCAGCAAAGTTGGTGCCAAAAGACCTCAATTTCATGCAAAAAAGAGACCATGTTGACGTCGCAAAATAGATGATTTGCGAGACTGAATCCGATCCCACATTCATAAAAGGATCATTACTGGAGACGAGACGTGGGCTTATGAGTACGACATGCATTGCAAACATCAGACAAGAGAATGGCGTTCACCAAATGAGCCCAGACCAAAAAAACCACGTCGTTTTCAGTCAAAAAAGAAAGTAATGCTCACGGTTTTCATGAATTACAACGGTGTAGTGCATCATGAATTTTTGCCAGAAGACCGGACAGTAAACAAAGAGTATTATTTGGGCGTTATGAGACGCACCGTCGCACAGTGCCATCATTATTCGTTATTTTTTGACGAAAAATGCAACAAATACCATCCAACAGCCACCGAATTCACCTGATTTGGCTCCCTATTACTTCTTTCTGTTCAATCGAGTTAAAAAACCACTACGGGGAACGCGTTTCAGCAGCCGAGAGGAAGATAATGGAAAAATCGCAGGAAGCACTGATGGACATACCGAAAACCGAATATAAAAAATGTTTCGAGGATTGGATCAAGCGCAGACATAACTGTGTTGCAGTTGATGGGGATTACTTTGAAGGGGACAATATAGATTTAGATGAATAAACTTGTATTTCTAATTTTCTGAATGATCAAGGTGGTATGTCGACAAGCAATTGGTTGCCGTGTTGCACGATTGAAAACTTTCGCCAATTCATTCTGGTATCCAATTCTTTGTCTGGGGACAAAGGCGTCCAAAAAAGAATGATTTTAGACTTCTGAAAGTTGATCTCTAACTTCCAGTCATCGCAATATCGCTTAAGCTTATCGAAGTCGCTTTCCAAAAGCATACTGATGACATCAATTTTTGGACCTAATCTCTAAGTGATCAAATTGTCTGCGTACGCTATGGGATGGTGAAGTGAACTTAACTAAAACTCAACTACACAGATTACTTATGTAGATATTAAATACAATTGGCGAATTAACCGCACCTTGCAACATACCATTTTTAATGTTAAATATTCCAACAGAAGTCGCATCGCTATTTTTCACGATAAACTGTCTACTGGTGAGCATATCAAAAATAATATACAGCAGCGGTTTACTAATGTCCAGCTTGTTCAACTTGAAGTAGTGGCCATCTAACCATACGGTGTCAAAAGCCTTCTTCAAGTCATTCAAGCAGGCATCCTTGACTATATTTTTGTCCTTAACCCATTTAGTCAGAACTCCATTGATCGCCTTTCGAATACCTTACTGATATTCGGAAGGAGACTTATCGATCGAAGATTCTTCGGATTAGATGTGGCTTTATCCCTTTTGGGAATTGAATGCACCACCGCTGTTTTCTTATTCGATGGATAATGGAAATTATTCAAAGTATTGTAAAACAGTGTGCTGTAAATGTCCGCTGCTTTTAGTGGAAAATGTCGAAGAACAATGTTTAGTATCCCATCGGTACCCACTGATTTCTTACTTCTCAGGGATTCGAAGATTAATTGGAGATCTTCCTTCGAAAATGCACATCCTCCAAGGCCATCTTTGCCACTTCTATTTCAATGACCGCAAACGTATGAGTTAGAACTCGCTGTCAATGTCTGTACTTTATGCTAACCGTACAGATTTTTGAGAAATTGGGCTTCTGGTTTCAGCCTATAAGACAATTTTTTCAAATATGTATAATTTTGAGAAAATCACAGCATATCACCGTAATCTTTTAGAAATAACTCTGTAATGTCAGTACAAACCTTTTTGAAGCAATAAGCGTTCTCCATTTCCATTCTAAACATATGATACCTTAAAACGAACTTTTCTGATAAGGACCTTTCATGCCCTTTATAAGGAATAAAATAGATTCTGCCACCACAGAAACGATTCTATTTCAATGCAAGTAGACTGATGCCTTTATAATAGTCACAGCTAAAGGATCTACCATCCCCACAATTGGCCAAATATTGATAGTGTGATGATGATGATAGCAACCGAACGTTCCAAATGAGCTGATTAATGTTTCGTTAGCCATTCCCGGCTGCCAAAATGTCAGCTTCGGCAGTTTTATTTTACATCAATTTGGATAGTTCCTTAGCCGTATTTTGCTCGTTGGACCCGTTTCAAACAATTATTTTGTTTATCCTTAGCACTGTATGTACGTGATGGGTTAAGTTGCAAGTTCGTGAGTAGGTCGGATGATGGCTGTCCATTGGAATATGTACTCGTTAATATCATGTGCAACACTGAAAGCGTATTAGTTGGATCGGTCTACAGACCATACAACTACGTTAGCACTGCACCGTTGGTTTCTTCACTAGGAACAATTTCCTGCTGCTATTTCTATACAATATTAAGTGGAGTTTTTATTGTAATTTGTTGGACAAATATTTATCAAAAGACTTTCTTAGTACATTTGAGACCCTCAATCTTAATCCCATAAACCGCTCTTCACCTACTCACTTTACTGATTCATCCAGTTCTTTACTAGACTATTTTCTAGCAAGCGATGCCGATAAAGTCAGCTTCAAGCAACTGGTTTCTCCAAGCATGATTCAATCCTTACATGCTTGGATATAGCTTGTCAGGTTGGTAAGCAAAGTTTCCTATATCGTGATTTTAAAAATATAAATATATATGAACTGATGCGATACTTTAAAGCATAAACTGGCACTCACTGTACCTTATGCAAAATGTAAACGAGCAGATATGCTTTTTAGGCCATAACGTCAACTTCCTGTTTGATTTGCATGTTCCTTTAAATACATGTGTAGCGAAGCATACGGCTCCATCTTGGCTGAATGGCGACATCTCTGCTCTGATGTCACGACGAGATGCTGCCTACAGTCAGTGGAGACGATACACCGATTTTATCGTAGACTTCGAAATCAAGTGATCAGAATGATAAGATTGGCAAAAATGCACTTTTATGAAGAAAAACTTGGTTCTTCAGTTTCTAGCAATAAAGTTTAGAAAAACCTGCGGAAAATCGGTATTGGGAGGCCATTTAAAGTGCTAGCTGATAATATTGATTGCGATGTTCTCAACAAGAAGTTCACCTCAATTCCACAGTCCTCTGGTATAGAAATTGCCAATAGCTCATTAACTGAAGATGAATCATTTGATTTTAGTAGCACTTTCAACTTTATAAGATTACAAGAGGAAGACATTGTTGAGGCAATTCTAGCAATGAAATCGAATGCTACTGGCCTTGACTTAATACATCCAACATTTATAAAACTGTTACTACCGTACATGTTGCGCTTAATAGCACACATCTCTAATAGTATATTGACTACCTCCGAGTTTCCTTTGGAATGGAGGAAAGGTAAAACTATCCCTATTCCCAAGAAAATCACAGGTGTAAAGACAGAGTTCCGACCAATACTCATACTACTGTTCCTTTCAAAGGTTTTTGAAAAAGCAGTTTTCAAGCAAATACTCATATGTAAAGTTTTTTGTGTATGCTGATAAATCCCAAACTGTTCAGGCCTTGTAAGCCAATATTTTACACGTAATTAGTGAAAAAGCGTTCTGAGGCGTCGAAAGAGTAAGCTTCGTCAGAAACAACAGTAGAAACCATGTGCCTGAAAAGATAACAAAGATAATTTTTCCAATTGTTATGTTCCAGCAGCTGTCAAAGTTATCAATGACATCCCGGTGCCAAAATATTCAATAAGGTTTGCCATTTCATCGTGCACCGTTTTACGCTTGCCGAACGTGGGGAAATTATTAAAAAATATCGAAATTCCAACTCAATTGTAAATACGCAACGTGAATTTCGTGGTGAGGTAGGTCGTTATCATGGCTTCAGTGTGCAGGCAATTTTTCGCACCAGGTTTGAGCGTGAGTATACTCTTTCGGATCTTAATCCACCAACCAGACAGAGGTTGGTGCGAAATAAAGAAAACGTAGCTGCCGTAGCAGCCACAATTGAAGATGACCCAGAAATGTCGATTCGGTGCCGATCAGCTGAATTGGGCATCGCTAGAGAGTTAGCTCGGCTTATTTTGCAGTTTGATTTGAGTCTACATCCGTATAAGATTCTGATGATGTAAGAATTGAAGCCAGACGACCATAGACAACGCCGTGAGTTCGCCAATTGGGCGCTGGAAATGTTGGCCAGAGATCCGGATCTTTGCCAAAAAATCGTCTTCGCAGATGAGGCTCATTTTTAGCTCAGCGGCTATGGGTGGGTGGCCGTGGCTCAAGTGGTGGTAGTGTGTTGGCTTCCCAATCGGACGGATCGGGGTTCAATACCAGCCGTGACCGAAAGACTTTTTTCAGGCAACTAAAATCTTTTGAGATGAATGGTTGCCTAAATATAACATCAAATCCAATTTACACTAATAATCTAGTCTCCCCATTAAATGTTGGAGCCACTGAGCTCAAAAATCTTTCTCTCTCTATCCAATTTTCCGAAAAACTTAACACGTGCTCCGGCATTTTAAGAGTAGTGATATCCTCTTGAGTTTTAAGTTTTATGTTTTTAAAAAAAAAAACATCCAACAATCAGTTAAGCACCTGCCAGTCAGGTTTTCGATGAAATAAGTTCGATGTGATAAGCGATCACATAGCGCTTTTAACTTTTTTCGACATTGTCAACCGACATCATTGTAAAAAGCGGCAAAACTCTTATGGGTTTACTTTCGAGTCCTGAAAGTATCTTAGTGGGAGGCAAAAATGCGTTGTCGCAAATAGTCGCTCATCTAGCTTTATGGACATTTTGACAGGATCTATACTTGGCCCAATCCTCTTTTTACTTCATATCAATGAGCCTCCGCTAGTTGTAAAATCCTGCCTAATTCATCAATACGCTGAAGATGTACAACTTTTAATCAGTCGACCCTTCTCTGAAAAAAACAAAGCAGTTGATTTAATGAACGAGGACTTGTTTCTTATATCCATCTGGTCAAAAAAAAAACAACCTCTACCTAAATCCTCCTAAGTCGAAAGCCCTGCCCATCTATCGTAAAGCATTAGATGTATCAGTTTTAAACTCATTGAAACTAGAGGAGGAAACCATTGACTATGTCAGCTCCGCCCGAAACCTACGAATGATTTTCAATAGTACCCTCACTTGGTACGACCATCTAAACAGTGCTATCGGCAAAGTTCATTCCTAAAAAACTAAAATATTACTGGCAAAAACTCTTTTACTTCCCGTTTTACTATATAGATGCGAAGTTTTCTGTGATTTGGACTATGCGACCAGCCGCAAATTAAATGTTATATATAACATTGCCCGCTTTGTATTCAACTTACGCCGATATGACCATATATCTTTTTTCTCGATAGAAGTCTGCGGTACCAGTCTAGAAAATTTATTAAAATCATTCAAACACAACAACCTGATTACCTTCAGAGTAGGCTTAATTTCCCCAATCAACAAGGTTTTTCGCACCTATACCACCTTGATTTAAATATCTTAATACTCAGCGTCAATTTTTTATTCATGTTGTACGCCTTTGGAACGCCCTGCCAATCGCGATGAGAGGAATCAGAAGCACAACGTGTTTCAACGTGTTCTTTTCACTAATTTGGTAAATCATTGCATGTTTAGTAATACATATACAGATTTTCAAATATATAATGTAAATCAGATGTGTCTTAATCATTTATGCACTATTTAGTTCACGGCTTATAGCTTTTTCAATACTCCTTTTTTTATTAATTAAAATTTGCACCTGCTTGCCATTTCTCAGCAACAAATCAGCTATTACGTTGAGGTAGTGCTGTGAAACCTAGCATTGGTGGCGCGTATCTATGAGTACTCTATACAGTGAAGGGTTATTTGTCTTCGACAGAAATGAAGGTATACTCATTCAAAAGAGGTTACCGTAGTCTCTTGAGACTAATGCCATTGAACTTTCGACTTCCTGGCAACATCTCGTTTTAGGTATTTCCGTTTACAAAAATGGTATGGTCTAAGATTAAAATCTGTCTGCTTCGATTATGACGTAATTATTTCGGTAGACAACGGATTTGGAAAAGATTTCTATCCGCTGCGAAGCTTGAATTCATTGCTGTTAAAGCTTGTTTGCATGATTTTTACTTTCCTTTGAATGTGCATATTACAGTCGCCGAGGACGGTGCTACCGTCCTCATGGAGAAATTTCTGCTATTTCCTTTTTAGAAGTACTTAGCTTTTATTTTTAGCACTTCTATATTTCTCTTCTGAAGCGGAATACATGCTTGCTACACCTTTAATGCTGAAATCAGCACTGATTCAAAATTGTCATGAGATAACTTCTACCCACCGGAAAGTCAAGAAACCTTGCATTTTGCCATTTATTGAAAATTGTTGTATCATTAGTAGTTTTCCATTTCTCTTTTGCCTGAAAATTTCGCCTTTCTGCAGTAGTGTTTTGAGAAGACTTTGTCCAAAGTACGTTTGTCAGAACATGCTACCATATTTTGGATTGATCTAGTGATCGCTTCGGTTATCAGTAAATAAATGAAAAATTAACTTCCTAAGTTCTATATTGGTACGTTAACTTTAGTACAAAAGATACGTATATGTCGTGTATATGTATAATTATATGAACCTATGTCAATATTTTTAGACCTAGCCGTTCATATTAACTGTGGTATACACACCTGTATGTAGACTCCGAATGGCGTGAGAGTAGGAAATCGCTCACACGCAGAAGGTTTTACTTTCGGAGGTTTGGATCGTGATATCAGAAAAGTAAATTATGGTTTGTGTTTTTTGATGTTGGTCGAGTTCTGTACCCAGATCCTCTTGGAAAGTAATCGACGCATGTATCCCCTGCGCCACACCGCCATCTAATATATTTATAAATATATGTTTTAATATAGTATATGTGTATATGCATTTAAATAAGCATATTTTCTGTAATAAATGTGTGAGCTTGGAACAGTATAGATATGCATATTCAAATTATGCATGTCAAGTTGGAAGATAGGCCACTTCCGATTTTAAATATAATGATTTAGTCTTTATTAATTTCAAAATAAAGCGAAACCACAATCATATATTGTGTGTTACGAATAAATTATACAGTACCCTATCAAGTTTATGAAAACACAAATGTGCTTATTTAGCATATGATCAAAAGGAATTCGGTGTCATTTTCACTTTCAAACCATAGAAACACTTTCGTGTTTAACATTGGCTGGACGCTACTTTATTGTACAGAATGCTTACCAATTGAGATATTTTGTACTTCCTTATTGAAAATTATTCAAACAGTAGTACTATACTTTCTTCCTAATACTTGAATTTCATTGTATAGCTTTCGAACAGGTTAACCAATGTTTAATGAAACCATAAGCTCGGAGGTACGTACATTGGCTAAATAAGCACACAAATCGAATGCTAAAAACGTGCTTATCATCAAATTACTCGGCATGGCTATGACCTAAATGCCAGATTTTTCAAATAATCTATAAGCTTCCTCAGAAGCTTCACATAAATTGTTTTTGCTCTCCACTTCAACAGAATTGATGGCCTAATAAGTAATTAAAAAAATTTAATTTGAACTTCTGGTAATTAGACGCTAAATTTTGGCTTGATCAGTCTTTCGTGTTGATGGTAACTGTATTCGAAGTGATAATGCTAGGTGTTATGGCACATTGATAAATAAAACTGGTAAAAACAATTTTTTTTTTCAATGCTGCGTCCACTGGTATTACTGAAATCCACACGTGAATACCTGTCTTATAATTGTCATCCAATTAAAATGCAATACCTGCAGTTTTCCGTTGACACCATTGCATGATAGTAAAGGGCTAACGATAAGCAGCACGCAGAATATCGTTTTTGTATTATAGACGTCAAATGTCAATCTAAATAAGACAGTAATAGAAACCGTTAATTTTTTTTTAAAGTGAATATCAAGAAAATTAGTGTAGCTGGTAGGTGTGCAATTTTAGAAATTAAGCTATTGAATATGATCGAATGACTTAACGATTTTGATCTCCTCCTTTTTGATGATTGTCCTATAAAAGCAAACGATTTAATCTTTTCACTTCGAATTGGAAAACTCTGTTTCCGTCTTCTAATAATGCATTGTAAGTTATCAGTAAGTAGACAGAGCAGAGCGATTTACGGTGACAAATTATGATCTACAGTGTTACCCTGACAAGCCCACTTTAAAGATGCCTGAATGTTTTGCTGTTCGTTTTTAAGTGTTGCTCTGGAAAATTGGTCGGAATTATTAATTCAACCCTCTAATAAGGTCTTTGGAATCGTTTCTCTATTAACAAATTCTTGTAAAAATCTATAATAAACACCTGAGCATGTATAATGTTACTGATATTAGATCTTTACAGACTCACACTGGTGTTGAGCTATTGACTGGGTATATTTCGGGCCTTGGTTTTACATATTTTTTCGAGCATGCTTCCTAATAGAAGAACCGCTATAAATCTGCCAACGATAATATAAAATCGAATATTCCTACTGTAGTTTTTTGAAAACATCTTAGAATAATCGACAACCTTATACGTTGTTGATATAAGGTACAGAAGAGCTTTATATTCCCCAACCCATCTAAAACATCATACCACAACGGCTGTATTAAGACAAGCTTACTTTGAACTTGTGGAATCTTCGAGTAGAAGATATCTTCAAGATGACCTTTATATTGGAGTACTATGACTGCACCAATTCAACATGGAATCAACACAAGAATACGGGCTCAAGGTATGCTTCACAAGCCCCGATTCTACAATAACTACGGGAGAAGACAGCTGGAATGCAGCGTACCTGAAGTTCTAAGTTCTAAACACAATTCCGCAAGAACTAAAAAATATACAAAATATTAAAACTAGAAAGAAAATTATAAAAAAAATTTTCTTGAATTCGAACTTAAATAGCTAAGCTTCAAACCTTATTCACTTACTAAACTTATCTTAATAATTATCAGTTTTTTCTTTAATGATGTAATTATTATTAAACAGCTTGTATTATGTATTAATCTAAGCTTGCTTACCAAAAATTAATCATAAAACTGTGAAAAGCAATCCTTTGCAGAAAAGTCTTTAAGGCTTCGCAGAAATTTCTAACCATTGTTAAGTTTTTAATGAAATAAATTAAAACAAGAAAAAAAAAGATCCGATAATCCACCACAGACTATCCATTCATTCCGCAATAGATATTGGAGAAGACTTAAGAATATAAAATCGATACTCGTACAGAGCATTCTCTAGTTTTGATATTTCTGCAGTGTACTCGCATAGTGATATCAGCGCGGAAAATAAGCGAATAATAACTTTCACCAGCTTCCGTTCTAAGGACTAAAAACAAAATTAAGTAGTAACCTTCTATCTCGATACTCTATAAAGCAGATGAAAGCAAACTTTGTTGGTTTATGTGACAAATTGTTCACACGATCTTCGATCTCGTCTGTGTTAACAGAATGTACAGAACTATACTGACAATACAGTGACGTGGATCATGTCCATAAGGCTGTAGCAGCAGCAAATAAGGTCAAATAGAGCACATGGGCACCACGAAGAATCTTCGAATCAACTCCGGTGAAACAATGCACTACAGGAAAGTTTATATAAAGTGGCGCACGCATTTAGAATCAATCAATTCGGGGCTCGTAACTGAAGGAAATTACTTAGGGATCAGATGGAATAGAGAAATATATCTCTTGAGTTCAGGATAGCCCCGTAGAGACAAGTTCGTGGGATAGATAGGATTATGCTTTTATATTTTTTAGCTACCGGCTGTTTCATAGATAGTTACAGTTGTTTCTGTGTAATATGATTTATGCAACTACTTCTTACGCCATATTCGAAGTAAAAGACAGTGAATCATTGCTAAATGTGATAAGATAGCATTTCTTTACCAGAACTCAAATCGACAAACCCTTTCTGTTTGACTTTTAAACAAAATTAAATACCAATTCTCATATACCCTATAAGATCGCATATACAAAAGCAAAAGAAAATAATAATAAAAGAACTGATTTTCAATGAACTTAACAAATTTCAATGAACTTTACTAAAGTGTCTATATTCTTTGAAATTTATTAGCTCATTGAAATTAAATCCCGTTCTCTCTCTCAAAATCACATGAATATTTATACACTACACCATTGTAGTTTTTTTAGCTACCGATCGTGAAGTAAACTTAAAAATAAATGAAAGAAAGGAAAATAAAGAAAACAATAAACGTTCGCATTAAAGTCCCATAGATATGACCGTACTAAGTGTAGCCACCCAATACAGATACTAATTAGGTAATTATGTAAATTTTCCTATATTTATTATTCTATCTCACTGGCAGTCTAATATTCCAACGATAATGACTCAGTATGGTCATTTATCATAGTAAAAATTGTCCTAATAGCGGCTACTTTATCGGTGCAGATACTCTTACATTTGAGATAAGTCAGTGAGTTTTTATAGACACACTCAGTCGCATCATAACTTTAGCTAATTCGTATTAGGGGCTAAAGTACAATACATAAATGTGAAATAAAATATAGTTATATATATATATATAAATAAATAAAGTTATATATAATATATAAATGTGTATATAATAATAACAAAAACGCATAACGAAGAAAATATGGTATGTCGAGAAACAAAACAGATACTCTTACACCCGGTTCTCTACAGTGTCTTACAATTTCAGACTTGGCTGTCCGTGCGTCGGTCGGTCGTATGAATACATCGTCGGTGGTAGCTTCTTCGTTTTTATTTTTTGTTGTATATTTCGCTTACCTTGTTGTTGTTGTAATTAATGTGAGAAATTTTTAATTTATAAGTTTCCCCATGCTATCTTGTGATCTTGAACGGCTTAGCTTCATACACATATTCACTCGCAGCTATATTGAATGTTAAATGGAATATTTCGACTGAAAAGGAGAAATCGAAGAAATATCCGGCATTTAGCAGCATGTTTTACTTTGTGTGGTATTAGAGTATCTGGTATCAAACTGTGGTGCTTGAATTAATTTGTTAAGCTCTCCGATTATCTTGGAAAAAGAGCAACTAATGAAAGTTAGGAAATTCTTACATAAATACCTGACATACTTGATTTAGTTGCCATGGATACAGACTCTATGTTGGAATGTTATTTAAAAAGATGTGTTTGTCATACGAATGAAAAATTTTTCCTTTTTTCTAACAAAACTAATATAAAACAAATTGTTGTGTCTTTTTATGGTTATAATCCCTGTGTTCAATGTGGCACATTTAGATGCCTACGCTATGTGAAGAAAACAAGCTTTAAATCATTGTCTTTCAGGCTTTTAAGTCATTATCGATAAAAATCCCCATAAATCTTCAGTTCGATTTTTTGGTTTGATTCAAGGAGTATCTGTGTTTAAAAGCTGTGTCCCTCTTCGTGCTCATCCTTGGGTTGGACAAAAAAAAAACCTTCAAAGGAGAGAAGCGAAAACAAGTATCTTTTTCGGGAATTACATCATGATGAATTAGTTTCGCATTTGTTCGTTGCAAATTAGTCGTGCCCACACAAGAGAAATAAACCTCAACACCCATTTTGGGAAGAAAAAAAGAAAACAAATAAGGCAAAACTGCCCTTGCTTTTTTTTGTTGCTTTTGGATGACCTTGAAAAATATCTTAAATAACTTGTTATGATTGCAAAGATATAAAATGATGGGTACCTGACTTTTGAGTTACGTTATGCAACTATAACTGCGAGGCACAGGTTTTCGGTGTACTTTAGAATATTTTACCAAATTATCATGGCGGGCATAATGATTATAGTCATTCATTGTTCCTTTTATTGTAGTGTACACGTACTGGGAAAGACGAACCGTCATAAAATCTACTGTTAGGAAATGGTTTGTAGATATAATCACTATGTAGGAAATGTTGGAGTACCTAAAAAATTTGAGTTCCAAGGACATACTTAGCGTAAATGAATGCAGTTTAAAATAACATGACAGGATTATTGAATTGCCATGGGAATAGAGCTGTAAGTGTTAACACTCGTAATGTTATGCGCTAGGATTTATCCAAATGTCTATTCGTATCTTTATGAATGTTGTGTAATTTTAGTGAAAAATTATAGAAATCTTGTTACAACATAATGTTGTTTTCAACTGTTTGTTCTTTTAAATGCTAGGAGAATACTGGGGTAATATTGTATGTCATTCTTGGAAACGAGAACTTTAAAACATGAAATAATGAATAAAGTGACACTAATAACAGACATCACAGCTTTGCGGTTTGCTATAGAATCACTAGAAAATATATTTTACAAATCGAGTTATCCATTTATTAAAGCATGACTTCAACGAATAAATTAAATTGCAACTGGAATAGCAAAAGAAGAAAAAAAAACAATTGGGATAAGTGATTGTTTTGTTTTATATTATAATTGGCCTTGACATAACAAAATGTAAAGCTTCCTTAGACAAAAGAGCCTAGCATTTCATAGAATAATTGCTTGGTCAACATTCTATCAGAAGCTTTCAAGATCATTTAAGACCAAAATTTAGAGCTTAAGTACGAAAGGCAGACTGAGGACCTTCTATCGACATCTTCCAAGTTACCAATTTTTCGACTTAAAGCCGTACTCAATAAATACATTTCGATTTTTTTAACGATTTTATGTGATGTATTTGGAGTAGATCCTTCTGACTGGGAATTAAGCGGTTGCAGTGGTTCCCCAAAATTTTACCAATATTGTGCCATACAGACCACACAAACTTTATTAATTCTGAACTCTGAGTTCCAATAAGCTGTGCTATACAAATTTGTAATCTTAAAAACGAGGAAGAAATAACATCATGACCTCTCTTCGCTTCATGATACGAATAAACTCTTTGTAATTGTAGAATCACGGCTTTTGGCATTTGACAAACGCAAGTATTTCCTGTCACTCTGACCCCACATAATATTTGCATAACTTTTTCAATGAGTGGTGCAACTCCGTTAAAAAAATCGCATGACAACTAATTTCAGAGGAACTATTTTCAGTTAACACGGATAACCACAAATTGCTCATATAAACTTTCTGGATATGTAAGGTGGTTCGGAAAGTCCCGGGATTGACACATAGAGGGCGAATTAAATAACATATCAATACGATTCTTAGTTAGTACCAACCTTCAAACGATACGTGTCAAAATATGACCATTAGTCATCGAGATATTAAAGTTTTAGTGAGGCACTTTTTGATATTTTTAAAAACTTTGAAATAAGAACGAGTTTCGCGCTATAATATAACACTGTTATTTGATTTAAAAAATACCGTTGAAAGCCAAGAATGTCTTTAAAATTGTGGACAATTTTGAGGAAACTTCATTTGCCGCTGTGATATGCTGAATTCAATATTAGGTACAGACACACTGATGCGGAACGCTCTGAGCGCCTAAAGCAAGAAAGCATAAAAAAAATAAACCATTTTGAATAGCTGTAAAGCGAAAGTGCGTGAGATCGGTGACATCATAAAGACATCAATAGAATGTTTACATTATATTTTGCACGAGTATTTGGGTATGCGAAAGCTCTGCTCGGAGCGGGTACCGCATTTGGACAAAAAACAACAATGATTCAGACAGTTTTTTGGAGCTACTTAAGCGCAATTGTTTTATGCAGTAGATGTGTTACAATGGATGAAACGTGAATCCTATCGCAAACCTCGAAAAAAAAAACGCTCGCCGGAAAGAGATATTACACCAAAAAAAATGGTTATCGCCGAAACTGAAGCATATTTTGAAGGGTTGGACAAACCTTTCTATAAGAATGGCATAAACGTTAGGGCGGCGCTGGAATGATTGTACTACTCTAGAAGAGGATTATATTGATGAATAAAATCGAAAAAATATTGTGTTTCTGTATGTTAGCCTTTGAACTTTTGGAAGCACTTGTTATTTTGATACATCATACATGATTATGAAATTTTTTTTACTGGAACTTTTCAGTCATTCGTAGAAAGATGACTCAACCCTTCAGGGGTAAAGTGCCTGCAATAACAGCACCCATCACATAGGCGGCGAGCTCAGGCCGGATATTGATAAAGATGCTGCTCTGCGGTGTCACTTTCACAACAAGCGTTCCAGAATGTTGTGTCGCTTATCTCAGCACATTAAAAAGTGTAGTGTTCCGTTATTATGCCAGGAAGGAATCAAAAGCCTTTCTTACTGAGCGGCAGCATTAAAGTCGCTGACTTTTTAGAGTAGTTGGACGGTAGGTATTCACCGACAGCGTGGAAAATTATGCCATCTGCAGCCGAAAACGCAGCACTCTTGAGGTTCTAGAAAGTTTATCGGCGACGTCATTTCCCGTGATCCCATTTCAACCTGAAAGCCAAACCAGACTAAGGTAATTCAGCCTGTCGACTACATTCGCAGAACCTCTGTATTCTCAAATTAACTTGTGGTGAGAGAGTTCAGTACGGCCTTAAGCGGAGTTTCACTGTCGCTACAGACGCAGATACTTCGCCCATTCATAGACTTTTCACAATATAGTACATTCCTATCAGGATTGCGTATATCCCTCCCAATGTGGAGGGAATTCGTCGTCCTCCAAAAAAGTCAAAAGTGCCACATCCTAGATCGGGTTTGGAGCTCAGATTATAGGCATAGAGAGAGGCGATATCGTATTTTCATAGCAATAGGAGCTCTGGTGTCATTGCTTCAGACGGCATGTCCATAAGATCAGAGCCAAGAGTCAAGGAAGCCGCTTTACAGGTGACCGCTGCTTTTACCCTCGTAATCATATATTGGCTGCAGTCAGCATCTGTAATCAGGGTTCTATTCACGAACAATGCTCTTCTTCCTCAAACTAGTTATTCGTCTACACAGTGTTATCTGGCCAAGTTGCACTCTCAATGTCGATGAAAATGGCCATCTCGGTATCTTACCGTTTCTATCCACTAGATTCCCTCAAGATTTTGAAGCGTGGCCTGCAGTGTCTTCTGCGATGGTAGACATATTACACTTTAGACGCAAGATACATATTTAAAGCAGCACTCATGCTGCACATGTTCTTCAATATGGAGAAAGTCGGACAGACAAGTCTGAAGCTGTTTGTGTCTTAATTTCAAAGTATTTCCTCAGAAATATCAACATCTTTTCCTTCCTCTTCTCAGTCGCTTCAAAAGTCATTTAAGGTGAGGTAAATTTGTGATAATCACTTGGCGCTCTATTTTGCGCAGCTTATATTCCTACTTCTATTTAGTAGTCGTTCCTGTACCTTGTTTCCCGAATGCTTTTTCTTCTACTGATTCGTAAAACAGCCTGGAGCAGTCCCAGTTGTAGTTGCCTTAAATATTTCCGTGGAACTCAGCACAGAAATTTTGTTTAACTATCAATAATCTCATTTAAATATACCCAGAATTGCATTACCGAAATTTCTCTTATCGTTGGTTCTTTCAGAGTTTAAATAGCCTGAATGCTCGCCTGAAATATACAGCAGAAGTCTTATAATTTAATCGCTTCTGTTACTTAAAAAATATCCACTGCCATAAATGATCATGGTCCCATAGGTGGACATATTCTATGCAAGTTCATATGTACATATATGAAATCCTGCACGATTCACAATTATTTCTACAAAATGTTTACGCTACCTAGAACAAAAATGCGATTTTCGATCGTCCGAAGTGATGATCCTCACGTTCTATTGAGAGTGATGCATAACTCTTTCGTATGCACTATGATACTTAATTCCTAGTTCAGTTTTGAGCTACATTGCTCCAGTCAGTCAGTGACTTATTATATTTTGGGTCTTGCATCTTCTTGTGAATACCATGGGTTCCATTTTTGATGAGTGTATCCCAAAGACATTTTTGTTACTGAATTTCGACAGCTTATTAAAATTGGTGTCCTAAAGCAATTATGAATGTACTCTTCCCTGTGAAGTGATTTTGCACACGCCAAACAGGATTTCAGCGACGATCCCCACTTTTCTCCCCATTTTCACAATCGAATAGCTTTGACATCTCTTGACCTCCAAATCTGTCAGAGCCTTGGGTATGGCTTCGATCCTTATATAGCTGAGGGCGCATTCTATGTATGTATGTCCAGAAAAGTTTACTGTGGTAAACTTACAGATTTTTACTTGTAGTACATGCATTAAAAATTGGTTGTTTTAATTTTGTTTTAGATAAATGTGAGGTTTGTTTACATCTCGAGTGTTTTCAGTAAAAGAGTAAAGCGACTGACGTTAAGTCTTTTGAATCAGTGCGGGAGTTATTGGAACAAAAATCACCTATATGATATTTTCATCTGTACAATTCATCGTTCTCAATATTGGTTAATTCAAGATTACTTAACACGTTTATATAACAACTCATAAATAAGATATGTAACATATCCCTGACTTGCTCTTGCAGTATAAACGATTTCTTTCTTTGCAGAATGTTGGGTTCCTTAAATTCAAGCCAATGTAAAGCACATATTCTCAAAATAAAAAATGGACTGATGCTCGGTCAAAAAAGTTAAAAATATGTGACCTTTTCCAGTTGGTATGCCTCCAGTCAGATCTGCTAAGAAGTTGATTATCTTAACCTATATTTTGTAGCTTTTGATCCTCAGTTTCAAGCGGACAACTTGTTTGCTTCAAATTGATATCTACAATACTATGATCAAATTATGTATTTTGTAATGATCGAGATATCAACTCTAAGTTTAAGTAGTCAAATCACTGTGAGAGATTTTTTTTCGATTTAAAATGCAGTTATACAAAACATTGTCTATAGATGTTCCCTTAATTTCCATAAGCGTTAAATGAAATTATATGTCACATCCAATCGACATAAATCTTCTTCCACATTCGCAGATGCACTTTTTTTTCTGGCCTACCAACTGATCCAAATATTTTCTCAATTCCAAAAATGCCAATCAGATTTACACGATGAAATGAGTAGAACCCACCAAAACTTATGTCCTAACCCCAGCAGAGAAGATGATCTTCAAAAACAACAAACAACAACACTTTACATAAAGTGTGTACGGATGCGTGTATCTTGTGCAGAGTTAAGAAAAACAAAAAGACCTCAAATACATACATATCGGCCACCAATGAATTATTAATAATAAATAAATCATTATTAAAATCAGATTTTCCTCATACTGTAGAGGCACCGGGACCGGCCCGGACTGAAACGATATGTGCGCGTAGCGGTGATTTGTTGTTTTATAATGTTCTCATGGCACACACTTGAATGGCCAAAATTGACAGACTTACTACGTGTGGTATGAGGGGATTTAATTTTTTTATTATTTTTTTTTATATGATATTTTATACTCTTTTAGTTTGCCCTTTCAAAGAATCGTATTCATTCCCACTTTCGCTAGTGATATGTTTGTATGAGGTCATGATAGTGGCCAAACACAGGAGAGTGTATATCCACCTCTGGGTGGTACGCAGTACACAAATACGCACGCCATCCAGCAAAAATACAAACAAACAAAAAAAGAAACTCAATTTTTAGCTCATAATTTTGATGAACCGAAAATAATTGGGTCGAACTAAATTACAGTGTAGAGAGTTTACCAAAAAAAAAACACACACACAGTATGTGTAGCTGTGGTAAATTAATGGGGTGCGAGGCTTGACGTCGACTTGACAATTTTTAATGCAATTTAAATAAAATAAAAAAATTAAAAAAATTGATTTGCATTGTTAATTAATCAGACATGTTTTACGTTTCCCGACTGTATGTATCTATGCATATGCTGAGTGCAGATACATTTTTATAAATCAAAGAACTTTATCGCCACCGAGATTGAGTGTATCTAAATGTATCTTTCATGGTTGGTGACCGCATAAATGTACTCGCATTGCATATGCCATCAGCAAATTGCGTGCCAACATAACAGGTGATTGTTTTAACTACAAACAAGAATTTGCGTTCATGTAATTTCTCTGATTGTTAACTTAATTTTTTTTAAATGAAACGTGAAATGTGAGTACACTGATGACTAGCTGATATAAAAAACGTTTACAGGTACCAGAAAGCTTAGGATACATTGTATATGAGCAGATAGTAAATGCACTGAGAAATATGGAAAACGAGTAAACTATGTGGCTATTAAGAACTGCTGTAGAACCCATTACTCTAACTAGAACTTTGACGCGTTTCTTTCTAGACAAAATTCGTCTTCCATCAGTGAGACTGAATTCAATGAGATCTCGCCGATGGAGTAAAAAAGTGAATACAAGTTGTCAATATGATAAATAACTGTTGTATAAAAGAGGCAAGTTAAGCAAGTGTTAAGTTTTTTTAGATAATGGGATAGAAAGGGAATAAAGACGTTTGGACACAGTTATTTCGCTCCATGGGTGGCATCCAACATTTAATGGGGAGACTAAATTGTTAGTGGAAGTTAGGTTGTTGTTGTTTTCTAGTCAATTACTACTCTTATAATTTTTGTTGATTGAAAAAATTAATATCTTTCGGGCGGGATTGAGATTCGAATATCGAACTTTCGGATTTGAAAGCCAATTCACTACCACTTGAACTACGACCACCCATAGGATGATTGAGTTGGGTTGCATCCCAATGAATCAATAACTAAGGATATGAATAGACTTAGAGCCCATAAATGCGGGATAGAACATCGACCTCATAATTTATAAAAAAAGTTTTTGAAGATGAATAGTTAAGCAGCATTTTATGTACGAGTATGTGGTTTTTTCGCTATCCGGCTGCAATGACTATTCATGAGTGCTCTACCTTTGGGTTAGCGAAACCTGTTAGGTTGGGGTTTAATTAACATTTGAGCGAATGGATAGTCCGGCGCAAAAAGTGTTCGATTCTACCGCTGAGGGACGGCGCAGCAGAGTATGACCGGAACTAAGGTGGTACAAGCAAATTGGAGGGGACCGTAACTAACTTGGGGTGCGGCACTGGAGACACCTGAGACTTCACTGAGCTTATTTTATGCGACTTCTAAAAAAAATACCCGATTGAATGGATAAGAAGCTGCAATCGCTTCAGTATCCATTGCGTGGAGATGCACATCTGGTGATATGTATCCAATGCTCAAGTCAAGAGGATTTTTGATTCTAATCCACCTGGTATGAGAATAAAAAGAAGTGGTTTAAAACTCGCGTAATTACGAATGTCAAACAGTTCAGTCTAACAAACTGAAAAAAAGGGTATCGCCCATAAAATATAGAAAAAGGCTTAAACCCAGGCTATACATGTCCAAAGTTTGATAACCGGATAAGTATCATAAATAAGTAAGTAAGAACCCTTTCTTAGAGGTTGTTTGGAAAATTGATTACCTCCAATATCACGAACTAAAAGCAATGAAAGAACAGCACATCACGCATTTTGTATGTATCAAAACCACTGCAGCTTTATGTTGCTGCTCTGTTGGCGGCGACAATATCGGTGATATTTGTAGCCGTTTCCTAGGGGTTATATTTGCATGATTCCTGGCATAAAGTACTTTAGGACAGTTTCCCGATAGTCTATTAACAACTTAAGTCCGAAATCTATCTGTACATCCAGCAGGTTTTCGTTAGCCTAGATAACGATAGCCGTGTTCTCGAAATTCAAATCAAACTAGAAAGAAGTATTTAAGAATTTGGAATGCATGTCGAGTAATTTAAGCTTAAAGACAAATAACATTTGGGAGGAGTGGCGTAAATATATTGTGCCTATATCAGCTAGATGAAGGGTCAATGTCTACAGACCTTAATTTTATTTTTGTATTCTCTAGATTAAATACTTTAATTCAATAAAGCAGATGACGGTCTAAAACTTTTAAATCGGTGAAAGGTAAAATATGATTTGTTTATAGATTTAAATAGATTTTTTCATCACAGATGGTTAGCAAAATCTGGGAGCTACAATATGTTGAAATGGTCCCCTTACCTCATATTATTTCAAAATCCTCGTTTCTATCACAAGTAACTCTTCAGCTCCTGCCTTAATATGCATGGCAGAGATAACCGCATTGCACCGTATCTAAGGCCATTAATCGCCAATTATTACAAGTTTTTACTTCCTAATTGCTATTTACTCATTCTTCTATGACCGCAACAACTCAAACCGCACACAGCTAGGGCCTGTTCAGCACAAAGCTCTACCATCACCATCATTATTCTTTACTCACACAACAGATAAAATGTAAAGCAAACTATCATTAAGAAAGTAAAAGGCAAACGAAACGTTTTTTCCACTCTTCTTTAACACTTACACACCTCTTTTCATTCCCGCTGGTGAAAAGTCACTTTACGTCTTCCTGCTTTAACCAAGAAATGAAAGAAAGGACAACAAGGAGCACGAAACTAATAAAAAAGAAAGGAGAAAAGTACAATCCTGAACCCTCCACCCTATTGTATTAAAATGATGCAATGGCAGATAATAAACACTCATGTCAACAAAACGTATCCTTAAAAATGAGTTTCTTATTCACAGACACATAGGCACACATACACAAGACTACTCATCTGAACCCACCTTTAGTTGCTACTCTGTTGTGTAATATGATAGTACCAAGATGCGGTGAAGGTGCCTGGAACTGTGACTGTTCCTGTCACTGATACTATGACTGTACCTCTGCGCGTGGGGCGTCGTGGGATGGGGTGAAGTAAATAATAGTCAACAAACACAGTACTCACTTAAAGTATACGTCTACCCAGAAGCACTCTTTCATCTAAAGTACCTTTAAATGCCGTTTACCATTAAACGGTTACACACCAAGAGCCACACTGGCAGCAGCTAGATCTCTAAAAGGAAATTTTGGAATCCTTGCTGGTGATTACATAGTGGAATAATAGTGACGTACAAAAAAATTGCACCGAATTCTTTCAGCCATATTCTTTCTAAGATAGTTTACTCTTAAACGGTAAAAGATATAAAACTGAAGTGTAGTTAGAAAAATATTTGTCAGAAAGAAAACGGATACACGTCGTCAGCGTCAATGATGGCTTTTTTCCTATTTTGACTTTTTTTTTTTTCGAAAAACTGAAAGTAGAAAAAATGATTTAATGTCAGCGATAAACCACGTGTGTATTTAAATACTGGCGCCTGTGTAAACGTAATTTTCACACAGTTTCCCAATTCACCCTGACTGTGCTAGAGAGAAAATCCCTTAGACACTCATTTTTATAACCCCCTCCAGTCAAAAAATACAAAAAAGAACTTGCCTTTAGCTTTACCCTAGAGCCGGTTTTGGGGGTGGTCACGGACATACTAGGATACAATGTATCTTTCCTCCTTTTAACTACTATTATGCGCCCTGAACAAATGTTTACATTTTTTTGTAGATTTTTGCTGAAATTAAACGTCGGATTTTGTACTGTTTTACTTTTTTTTTCTTTGGCAGTGTTAAGTGTTAACAGCTTAGAGCAAATTTTGTACTCGTATCTTTTAATTGAAACATATTTCGACTAGGAGATTTTCGGAGTCCTACAACATAAAGGGGTTTGGAAAAAGTTTTCGAAGATATTCGCATTACCAAGATGACGGAGATTGAAATCGTTCACGAACCCATCTTTCGAGCTTTTAAGAACTTGACCGGTTCGTTTATTTTTTAAAGGGGGTTATATACTCAAAGTTATAAACGACGGCTTTGGGCTAGTGGACACTGACGACAACACCAACAAAAACGGAAAATGTGCGATAGCAACGAAAAGTCATTAGGGAAACATTATATTGACATTAAATGAAGGAGTTTCTTCCTTTAAAAGTAATGTCTTCCTAAAAGCTGGAGCGAGCAAGAAAAGTATGTAAAGTATTGAAAGGGTATCTATGCATTTGTAGTTCAATGCTAATATTGTCGTTTACCCATTAACCGATTTATGAAAATTCTGTTTTTACATATTATTTTCTTTATGGGCTTTATGGAGGCCATAAAAAATGTTGAGTTTGATTTTTGATGCCTTTTTTTCGATAAAGTGAATCAAAGTATTAAAGGGGCTTGTAACCTCTAAAAGTTACCAGTTTATAGTGTAACCTATTCACAATATTTTGCCGTATATGGCTTCCTGATCTGTACTTTTAAATACGAACCTGTACATACTTATTTACATTTAATATTGAAATTTATTGTTCTTGACTTCGGCTATACCAGCATATAACATGTGCAAATGAAAATAGCTGTCAGCATGATCTGTGTAAGTTGCACTTAATACACATCGACCCGTTTTTGATGGACCTGGGAGCAGCGGAATCACGATGGAAAAGCTTTAAATATCGAAAGAGAAAAATCTACGCGCATAGATCATTACGATCAGTTTATTGTGGGTGGCCGTGGCTCAAGTGGTAGTGTGTTGACTTCCCAATCGGACGGTTCGGGGTTCAATACCAGCCGTGACCGAAAGACTTTTTTTCAGGCAACTAAAATCTTGTGAGATGAATGTTTGCCTAAATATAACATCAAGTCCAATTTACACTAGTAATTTAGTCTCCCCATTAAATGTTGGATGCCACCCATGGAGCGAAATAACCACTGAGCCCAAAAATCTTTCTCTCTCTCTCTATCCAATTTTCCGAAAAACTTAACACGTGCTCCGGCATTTTAAGAGTAGTAATACCCTCTTGAGTGTTAAGTTCTTTAAAAAAAAAAAAAAAATCAGTTTAAAAGCATACGATTATCGAGAAGCGCATCCCATAAGGATTTTTGCCAAAAAAAATTGAAACACCCTGGAAACCCAGTAGGCTGGTTCAACTGTCCAGCGCAGGTAAATGAGGCAGGCAGGACACAGTCTTGAAAAGTGACTACGCTTATAGGGGGTTTACTGTAAGATCAAAACCTGCTCATAATCGGCTTCTTTAAATAATCTGGAAGTGAATCGAATGACAGAGGCCGACAAATCTAGGTACGTATCACATATCTTTTACCTATCATCATCAGAGTGTCTTCTATATAGAAAATCAAAAAAGATGTCTATCTACTTACTCATATATACATCAATTTCTGCAACCTCTTAAAATAACCTCCTTCCTGCTGCAGAGTGCAAACGAGTATTTCTACTTTATATAGACAAAATTGCTATTCAAACGAAACAGTTTCTTACGAATGCAGAAGCTCATGTGAGACTGCTTTTCGAAGCTCAGTAGTTATAAGGAATACACTAAAGCATTTGCAGACTATCAGCTTGTTCGCTGAAAAATAGGCCAGCCGTAGTCGTAGTCAAAGTTGAGTGCAATAGCAATGGGTTTTCAATAGATGCCGTTAAATTTGAAGACCTTCTCTGCAACTAAAACAATCACACTACTCTGATAGGTTTCCTTCAAATAACTATTCAGTATTCAACGAACTTGGAAGTATCTGGAAGTTATCTTGGATGATCATTTTTCTTGAAGTAAATATTCCCAATCAAAAACTGTCAAGGTGTATCAACAAGATATAGCATACGTATGGTTTATATAACTGCTGTTTTGCAAAGCTATCGCACTCCTAAGCCACCCTGCTCTTGATAGGTTTGTCATAAGATGTAGCTTTAAAATCATCTCCTATATAATACGACGTTTTCTTTTGTTCAATTTGCACTTTGCGATGATTCGAGTGATATGGTTGGCCGTGGCTCAGGTGGTTGTGTATTGGCTTCCCAATCGGGAAGCCCAAACATTTTCCGAAAAACTTAACACATGCTTTGGCATCATAAGTGTAGTCATATCCACTTAAGTGTTAAGACATTTAAAAAAAAAATCTGGTGAAGATATTATAAACATGCCGTCCAGATACGTAGTTGATAGAAGGGTTCTATTTCGGGAATGGGATGAAGTCGCACCTTCATATACTGCTCCAAAACTTATCAAGGATGTTACGCTAGAATCTGTTCAGTGTATTATAGTCTTCAATTCCAACCCGTGTTTAATAAACAATGCTTATGATCTTACTCACGATCTTAATTAAGAGTAAAGTTTCTCTTCAGCATAACCGCATGCAGAATAGCTCTTCAAAATGTAAGCGAATACTCTTCAGTGGCAATCGCTGACTTCTTTCTTATTGTTTATAAGTAGAAAATGCTGATTACTCGCCACTACGCTTTCACTAAACACTTATAAATATTATGCATATCTCTACCTACAGTGAAATTTGCTGCAAGAGTGGCATCGCTTAAGCTCGCCTCAAGCGAAAAGTACTAGGCTGATATGGCTCTTACTGGTGCTGAGTAATATTTAGAAGGAAATGCTCTTTCCAGAAAAGTGTGAACATTTTATTTTAAGGTGCATATAAGTGGCCTATTAGACTACTTCCACGACTGATCGGTATATAAAATAAGGGCTGGGTTCACTGATCGGTTTCTTTAGGATGTCAACTTAGACTACATTGAATGCAAAACGTTAGATATTTCGAGAATTGCTGCTCTTCATCCCTAAGCAAAACAATACAAAACGTGCCCAATAGTAGAAGAGAATTGGAGAGAAAAAAAGGTAGATATGTTGATCATTAATGTTTGTTGTTTGTAATGACTGGGGAATTAAAGGTATGTAAGAATGCACCACATGCAATGTGGAGTCACCACAAGTTACAAACTACGAAGTGGACAGCAAGTTTTGATAAACGGTACCAATTCCTAAGAGTCACCAACAATTTCTATTGCCTGCATTTTGGTCGTTTGTCTAAATTACAATCATGTAATACGATGTGAATATTAAATGTTGTGTATGTTATGTATCTTGGAACGATGCAAGCGAAAATATTGTGCCCCTATGTTGTTGGAGTATCAGCGACTTACGACACCTATTCCGACCTTGGAAGAAACATGCTACATAACAACCGGATACCGGATTGCCCCAAATATATGTCTTTTGTGAAACTCATCAGCCTCTTAAGGGCTACATCAATGTATAATATTACCCAAACCCATGTTGAAATTGTACTTGTAAATCGAATGGATAAATATATGTATAATTCTTTGAAATCAACTCTACATCTGCTCGAAGTTAACCCATACCATTAGTGAATGCCTGCAACTTATTAGTTTCAGGTTAGCGAAAATCAATTCGTTCCGATCTATCTGAATCTTATTATTTTGCTTTGTTCTACTCTTTGTGCTTCCTATCTTAAATAATTTTTTTTATCTTCCCATTTTCAGGTAAGATCAACACCATACAGCAAGAACTTCATAACAATTACAACGGTAAGATATAAGCTATCTACTTAAACTTATAGAAAATAACAAAATATTTCTTATAAATCCACAAGCACTTATTATAAACCTCTAATCCCTAGATATATGTAAAAGTCAAACCTTCCCACTAGTATTTAAGTGGTAGACACTGCAATCGCGATAACGTAAAACACAGAATCGCAAAAATTTAGTTCGGAAGCATTTTAATGTCCACTTTATAGGGTACTTAAAATGTGTTTTATTTTTCCTGAAAAATTCTAATAATAATTAGCAGTAGGTTCAATAAAAATAAAAATAATTTACTCTTAACACTTTGGGTCCTCGCAAAAGTAGCCTGTTCTCAAGTCATATTACAAAAGACATAAAGAGGACGAGGGAGAACCATAAATTAAGCGTCTGGGAATATGTTACCTGTAAGTCCATGTGTTTACTGGTGCTAAGTTTTTTGCCATTTGTTAACCTCCATCTACTTAGCCCAGCAATAATCCCACAAATATTGCGTGCTAGTGACCCCATGGGATCCTATTATCTGATATATGCGCAATCCTTTCTTTGTGCGATCGAAAATTATGAAAAATAACTTCATAAAGGTCTATAGCAGGCTTTCAACTTTGTAACTGCATTGTATAACTGTATATTTTGGAAAATTTCTGAAATAAATCAAAAAATATTATAGAAATCAGTAGCACAGCTATACAAATTAAGGACAGTCTAGGATACACACTTTATATTATGCTTGCATCGTATTCTTCCCAAAGTTATAGCGTGACTAAGGTAATGCTTACTTTCTCAAACAGTCTCTCTGTAATTCTCGTTTTCAGTGTGTTCTGAAACTAAAATATTATGGCCGGGAGAAAATGATTGATTCCATGGACACATAGTAAAGATCAATTTTATTGCCCCCAATGCATCTTCACCTCATTATCTTAATCTCGTTTTTTTGTATGTATCTTTTGTCTTCTATACTTGTCTTATTTTTCTTTGGTTTATGATCAAAACTGTGCTAACAGAAGATAACTGGCTGAATGCTGTCAGACTGCCTGCGATCGGTTGTACACTTTTAACCAGAAAAAAAAAATATCTTCATATCTGTATTGACTGCGACGCATCAGTTAACTTATAGGTAACCCATCCACGGATGCAGATGAATATTTTTATGATATATAAGACGTCGAATCTGAATTTTCTGTAATATGTTTTTTTTTTTGTAGGTTCTGCTTCCCCCTTTGCCCTATAATGATGAACCTTTGAAAGTATCAAGAGCAACAATGTTTTAAGTCAAGTAAATTTTTTATTCACCAAATCAAGTAAGGGTTATCAGTGAGCATGTTACAAGATACTCGTACTTTGCATCCACAACAAGTCATTTGCGTTTTTCCTTTTAGTATACATACTTAAATAAAAAAAAAAAAAAACGCGCAACGAAAATACACGGTTACATTAAAATTGTCTTTTAAACGGTTTCGCCGCCTTAGAAGTTTTCTTCTTTCTTTACTCTATCGCGGAGTTTCTTTGTATTTTTTTTATATATACGCGTACGCTGTTATGTGTGATCACATAAACACGTCATAAAAATGTATCTGGGGGCATTTCGAAGAAAAAGAAAGTACAAACAAATTGGCATACTAATCGTACGGATAATGAGAATAAATTTCATGTCTAACCAGGTGAACCAAAAAAAAAGTCATCAAAGCTACTCAAGTCACATATACGTACCTACAAATGCGATTAGGAGTAGATGATGGCTAATAAGAGGTCTGGGCGATTTTTATGATTTATTATCTCGAAAACAAAAAAAAGTGTGGTCATATGTACGACATGCATATGTATGTATGTAGGTACGATAATATGCCCATATAGAATTAGGAGGCAAATAAATCAAAAAGAACTTTTTCTGTTTGTTAATTGCATCCCTGTATCTGGACACGACGCTGATGTAAAAATTCGACCGACGGACGACCCTTGGTTTTTGTCTTTCCTGCGAAACAAATTTGTTCCCGTCGAAACCAGGTCACTAGGTCTACATATTTTGAAAAATTCATAGAGCAACTGCAGACAACACAATAGCGACAGAGTCAAGATAAATCGTTACACTTGCTGTAATTTATTGTAATGCAAATAATTCATGGTTCTGCATGGTCTAGATACAAATGATTCTGTAGGTGTGCTTGTATACAGAAAGCTTGCAGAATTTTTGGTATTTTATGTTTCTGTTTTCGTGTTTTTTTTTTCGTCTTTTTGTGAAATGAAAGTGACAAAGGAAGTAATTCAGAGGCGTCTGCCGATGCCAATGCACAACCTGTTGTAAATCTACAAAGAGAGAGTATAAATTTAATGGGCCAACAGAATGATTTATTATAAATCATAATTCTGGGTATGTATTTGTGAGAATTTTCCAGCATTGGTATTGTTTAATTGGAGTGTAATTGTGTATGAAATCTCTTGAAATGCGAATTTGTACTGATGATATTACTTTTCTAGTACAGTTTTAACCATGACCTACGCCATTTTTAGTTAACGAGTGAGGATAGAGGGAGATCCTGTAGTATTTGATAGATACGTAGATTAAGTGTAAGCAGATGTGGTTTAATTGTTACAAAGCCCATTAGATGCTTATAACGAAGTTATTACATATTCGAAAAAAATATAAAAAAATAAATCGGTCCTCTAAAATCCTTTGGCTACCTATTGTAGTTAGAAAACGAATATGCATACATTAACAACAAAGTAGTTGTAGTTTTTGAATAAGATTTTTTCATGGGAGTGGAGTTCATTTCGCTATCAAAACATTTGACTATGCTTCTCTAACAACTTTCAAAATAATACAATCTATCTTATTCGTGTTTACTGCTGAATTTTTTATAAGGATTGGGTCTATAGAACTTACAATAGATGTAAAAATATAAACAAATAGGGTCACCGCTGAAGGTATACGAATTTAGATTATCAAAAATAAATAACTCGGCTGAGAAAATTGGTCAACATTTTTCACGGTTTTTTGTTATATAACCTATATTCTGTACTTAAACCCAATCCCAATGACTGACTTCTGAATTTCTAGCTGTATTTTGAAATTCTTGTTAAGCTCTCATCCATTTTAGGTTTTTGGAAATATGGCATATTTCAGAAAAACTACTAATTACTGGCGTAATCAATCAACCCATGTGCTTCCATTCGGCCAAATTGCTGCTAACATTTTGTGCCGAAAACCGGTTTTGTGGAACTCCCTTTTTTGGAAGGGTGTAATCAGTTCTTTTTACTAGTTTCATGGGCGTGTTCTTTGCATTAAGGTTATATTGGCATACCTCCATGTTTTTCCATAGAGAAGATGTCAAATGTAGCCAGGAACACAAAGGTTTCAAATGAAATCAATGAGAGGTGGAAGTTAGATTGATGTTAGTTTTTGAGTTAAAATGGTTGTAATGTTTCAACAGTAAGTTTTCGATTATCTTTAAAGACCCTGTGTTTTACTTTAAGAGACCATTAATATCTATACATGAATGTATATATGTATATATGTTGATATCAGACTATTAACACTTTCGACAGTAACTGTAGCAAGTTTTCCATTTTCGTTTGAAAGATGGTACGAAAAGCCAACAAGATCACTTAGGTTCCTTAGCTCCAAGTGACCTAGAACTGTGAACAAGTAACTTTCCAGAGGTCTAATTATTCCCCCGTAGAGAGACATATATTGAAAGACTCGTGATCATTACATCTTGAAATTTTTTTTTTGGGAACACCAGGCGCAGTGCCCTGTGATGATACCACAAACGAGTGGCGCCTCTCAACAATTAAGCGTGATTCTGAGTTCTTCTTGGTACTTGTTGTTCTTATCTATTGTGCATTTATCAATTTGAGCTCAGCAAATGTTCAAACAATAAATCTTGTATAGTACAGAGAAGGAGCCTGTGAATTACGCAGCGCCGAATTTTTCGCCAATTCATTAGTTGTCTCGGTGCCTGTGATACCCATGTGCCCTGGTACCCACCATAGGGTCACGTTATTGGCACTCATTCAGAAGATTCTTGCAAAGTTTTCTCTCATTATTGCAGAGTCCTAGGCTTTAACAGTCGCCTGTTTACTCATCTAGGCAGCAGTTACCCTCACAACGGCATCTTTTTCAATAATAATTTTTGCGGTCTCCAAAATTGTGGTTACTTCGGTTTGAAAGGCACACTTCTTAAGGTGGCGTTACAGTCCGAGGTGGGCCTGGGCATCGACCTACAAACGCCTCCATCCAGCTCTATTTTTAGCCAGCTGCCTCCAGTTTTGCACGCTAAGTTGGTTGAGGTTCACTTTCGCAGATCAGGTCCACCAGACCGCAGCATGCATTGGTGTCCATCCACTCTACATGACCCAGCCACCTCAGTCGTTGGACATTCGCTCTTCTGACTTGGTAGATGACGCTGTAGAACCCGTACAGTTCGCCGTACGGTAGCCGTCCGACGTTAAACTTTCTCACAGTATTAGTCTTTGCGTAGTTCGTGAAATCCGGGACCATACCTTGGACGCAACAAGGTAATGGTCCGAGTGGATGTTGGGCCCTCTGAGCTTTTGGACATCCATAATACTGGAGGAGTACCTTGCGTTGATAGCAATATGATCAATCTGGTTGACGGTAGTCGATGAGCCTGAATCCATTTTTGGAAGTGGTGTCGTGCAGGCTATACTTTCCGACAGTGCCTCCTTTTCCTAGCTTTGCTAGGGTATTGCTCGTAGGTGCTTGTCCAAGAGCTCGTACAAGTTATCTTTGCCCTCTGTGGGGCTTGTTGCTGCTTCCTACTTGTATATTTATTTCCATGGGCACGCAATTACCCCGACGGCACAACCCCCAACCTGGAGGGCCAGCTCAGTTATGGATAGCCATAGGACGACGGGTCGGTTAATCCGAAGTTAATAACCTGTTCGGGGATGTGAGCGCTGCCGTTGGTCCACCACCATCTCTTCTCCAATACACTTATATAGTCTCCGAAATCCTTACTGGCCTGAGCTCCAAATATGTCGTAGTAGCCCGGATTAGGTCATATTTAAAAGTCACCCACCATTAACAATAATAAGATTTTACGAGATATTGATATTTTGTTGGGTTAATGTCTGAACATGCAGTAGTTGCAGAACTAAACAATCTCAAAATGGCTATGGAAACTATTTAGAAGAAGGACTTAACAGAATGTCCTTTGATTCCATTTAAAAATATATAGTATCTTCTGCTCTTAGCTAATGTATGACATTTACCTTTGACTATGATTCTCAGGACCTTATTTTCTTAATCACAAATAGATCCAATTTGGTTCTTTCTAGTTTGATACGTTACATTACGATCACTAAGAATACATTTTTTGTCAGCGTCAAGTATCGCACAAACAAGGGCGCGATAGATTCAATCGTTAATCTCTGTAGTTCAAAGATGATTAGCAAGGGTAATCCATTAGATATGTACAGCGTTTACAAGATTTTTAATCATGTGGGACCACGATATGTAGAGAAGATCTTAAATGTGACAAGTAAATAGAGAAAATTCAGAAGAGGCTTGCTTACGCTGTTTCTCGAACTTTATTGTGTTTGATTCTCTTTACACAAAAAGAATCACAAAACCTTAAGGAAAAATTTAACTTTAAAGTAAATAAGTCTTTGCTGGGCAATTCAAACTAACTAAACTATTTCTCCATCACAATTTAATTTTTATTAGACTGGAATTCAAAGTAAAAGTCTGTAGTATTTATACTTTCTTTGAATCTACAATATGATGGCAATGATTTATTGTAAAAACATTAATATAATTGCTGATATATTTAACCGTGTCAGTGCAGTTTATTATCGCTACCCATGATGGTTTAAATACATAATAGCGCTGCTGTGTAGTACATTGAAAGTCGGATAAGCTTTGGAAATGTCAGCGTTAGGATGTGCGGTAAGCACGGTCTTCCATCCGAGACTGAATATGGTCGAACACATCCCAATAATAATGGCAGTTATGTATGTGCCTATATGTATATTTGAGATGTTAGCCTCATAGGTAAAGATAATCTACCATACTTTGATAATTATAAGACAGTTCGTCAGAAAAAAAGGAACTGCTTCCGACAGATGAACGCTATATTCATTCAAAACAGAGGACAATGAATGACCTGCTCAAGACTAATAAAGATTTACATATTTTTTTTTGTATCATCGAACTCAACCTGGGGTATTAGACCATTTCAGAGGCCAACAGAAGACGGAATATTCGTGACAAATATTTAACTTCTAGACTGATCTGACAATAACAAATAACAAGATCCTAATGAGGAGAAGGTGCTTCTGGAGTGTCTTGAGTATATCACCAGTATTCGAAATTTACTTATTTAAACTGATCCAGAATCTTAATTCATCTACGTATATCTGCTTATTAACCAACATCGTTCAACGTTGTTTCTTGCAAAGAAGTGTATACTGTGGTTAGCTAAAATTTCATGACCGAACGTTCCTTAAGATTTGCAGGAAGAGTTTAGAAATTATCGAGCATAAATAGCTGTCTTCCCAAGCATTACAACCTACAGCGATAATTTTTTTTTAAATCATTAGAAAAAAAATTGAGGATTGTGGTCCAAAAAAGAGTTTGTTCATTCTTCTTGTCCCGATGATGTGGTCTGAGAGTCTAGAATTTATTTTCCTGTAGCATTATTTTTCATTCATAATCTTCCGCTCAATCACTAGAGAATGTTTGCTTCAATTATGGATGAGGATATTTCAATTTGACACCTAAGTTGACGGAAACATATTAGAGATCTTATCAGACATCACCAGTCTGTTCCAGTATCCAGTATCCACTGGATAACAAAAGTAGGTAAATGGAATTTAAACTGAATCATCACATATTTCTAAGCGATTGCGTAAGTCGCCAATAAATTTAAATATCTTAATTTGTTGTTGACTTCAACTATTATATCTATATAAATACAGGTGCGGTCTTTTAATTTGATATCGAGAGACTGAAAAATAAGTTCCTTTAAACATCGTCGCTTAAACGAATCTGACCTCAAGATTCTTTTTAAAGTGTTACTACCTTAGATTATATTTTTAATTTCAAAAAACACCACCTTATTGAACCCGAGACCACCATTTTATTCAGAAGCAATCCCGTGGCCAACATGCATATTTTCCCTTAAACGAGATCTTATTCATTCCGCTCAGCTACCTACTCCCGATGGTACAAGTATCTCGCAGTTATTCTACACTCGCTACACAACTAGCAATCAAAAATCAATCGAACCCATGCAGAAAGCAAATTGCAGTTGCACTCTGTACAAATTTACTTTGATGATAGAATAGATCGATGCACCCGTTGAGTGAATGCCTATGGTTACCCTACACTGACCATTCAATTACGTCACTATTATTTTAATTCTATCCACCGTTCCATTCCTATTCCTCGCAAACTGAGGTACGAATATCTCCATGGAACGTACAAGTATCTATGTATGTATTTACGTTCTGCTCGCTACTTAGATTTTTTTGTTGTACGAGTATGTAGTCTAAAAAAAGTCTAATTGAAAAGATTGAAAAAAATGATGTGTATCCGGAATATGGGCATACTAGTCATATTCCAAATCGCTTAACACTGAATATATACTTTTGAATTGTTAGGCAAAGGTAACAATTCTCGGACAGAGCGTCGTCATGCCTGTTCCTGCCATTCAGATTACATTGTACAATACAAACAAATGTTAACTCTTCCAGCATGCTCTGTTGAATACAATTTTACAAGGAGCTTAAGAAAACTAAAACAACTAGATACGAATACCCATGTCTATCTTCCACGCTTTTCGCTCAAAAGGTATCTATTTGAAAATTGCACGGCGCGATGAAATGGCAAACAAGCCAAACAAACAAAACAAAACCGAATCAAAAACCGCCCGTTCTACCGACCCGTCCGTCCGTCTGTCCAGACTGACTTGTCGTCGGCAAGCAATAAAGATTAGATGTTTGTATTATAAATTCATATCGTTAATTGAATATTATATGTATGTTACACCGCACGTTTCGGATCTCGAATCTTGAATCTCTCTGAGAGGTTGGCTTGCTTGGTGTTGCGCTCTGTTGATAGCTTCAGATTCTAGAACTAGCAACCGTTCTACGCGGTATGAGTAATTGCTGGTGCACGACACAGCCAATGTGCGCGAGAATGATTGAAGTAAGACCTGGAATTGCAAACAGTAGTTTTGGTGTTGATTTTGCAGTTCTTTTTGGTAGTTTCATTAAAGAAAATTTTAGAAAAATCGTTGAGTTAGAATAAAGTGCAAAGAAGGACAGGATCTAGGCTTGCATTTTTCAGAGAATTGTAAACATACGTCTGGAGTATTTTTATTTTTGACATTATCTGCAAGGCTTCTGCTACTGCTAAAATGGAAAATGGGTCTTCAGTAGACTACAGCTCGAAGCGAAGTATTAGAACTTAACTTTTAAACCCATAACAAATGTTTTATCAAAATTTACATTGAGGTTAAACTTTCCAACTTAAGTTTAATATACGTCCTTCATTTCATAGACGAAAAAGTTTGATCGTATTTGAGAGATTTTAACGCTGTAAAAGAAGAGAAGGCTGTTTTTGATAGGACTCTAAGCAACGTCTGGAAGCGGGCGTTGTCTGATTGACAAGTAATCATAACAGTATGAACAGGTCATCATTGCACACTACTCAGTATTCAAATACGGACATCGCAATCTCTGGGTCAAAACAACGCCAATTAAATTGGCCAAACATTCTTAATGTTTGGAACTTTTGAAGAGGGAACAATATGGAAAACGTCATCAGAGATGCAGCATCTGATATCTGACCACTGTCACAAAAGCGTTATTTCAGCAAAGAAACCAAACTTGTTAATATAGGGTAAAAAAAAAAAAACGTATTATAGGTACGGTTGTGAAAAAGGGGATAACAGCTGCTCTTAAACTCGAACTCATTACTTAGATCTGTAACATGTATAAAGCATTCAAATAAACGTTTCAGCATACAGTCTTTGGTTCCAAATTGATATAAAGAGAATCCCTCGCAAGTCAAGTACTCACAAATTGACGGAGACCGCAACCACAACAATTTATGGAACGAAGTTGAGATTTTTTGGATGAACTTTTTATATTAGCTGTGGGCATCAGCATATCATACGTTTGTGACTCTTATACAATATTATTCGAAGTCAGTTGCATGTAATTGTGATGATTACGCTGACTGATATTCCAATACATACATTTTTTTTAAAGCTTACACGACGTTTGCATATAGCACTGTCAACGATCTCTAGATCCTTGAGGAAGTTTCACTCCGATGCGGACTCCAGCTACTGCCAACTTGAAGCACTGCAACATGTGCATGAAAAAAATTTGAAATACTTCTCTCGACTTTCTCAACGTCTATATTTCTAACTTCTGAGTATTTTCTTACAAGTTAAGTTTGAATTTTTCCGACGGCTCAAAATCGTTTGTATATGTTTGTATCGCTGTTTTCACAGAACTTCTCAAATAATGGATCGTCTTTCAGATCGAGCTTGAATTTGAAAGTTGAGTCGATACATGGTTGAAGTCGTCTGCGTGGTATCCTACGACTTTAGCTACCACGGCCAGAAATTTCTTGTCCTAATACCATAATTGACATTCTAGTTTATCGATGCTCACTAACTATAAATATATTCCATGAGAATCCGGTTCTATAAACTAATTTCATTGTAAAAAAAACACGTGATAGTTTCCCCTCAAATTCTTTATCAAATTTGTCGCTTACGGCTATTAAAGTCCAAGTGCAAATTTCAAACAGACACATTTTAACATTTCGAGAAGAACGATCGTATTGCCAACCACTATAAAACAATCTACCGACCTTACACTATTAGGTTCGTAACCCATTCTAAATATGATCTCATCTACAAACTTAATCGGTAAATCTTTTTCCAACTCAGTCGGATTAATCACATTGTCACCGTTTAACCCAATCACACATTGAAACAAACAAACTCCCAACACAAGCAACAGTGATATTCAATTTACTATTTTCCAGAAGCACTTAACAAGGCAAAACGCCTGTTAATTATCACCTGAGAAGATTAATGCGCGCACCAAACTGCAAAGATACAAAAATAAATATACAAAAAAAAAAAAAAAAAACGAAAGATACTCTCGTACACAGCAATTGCACCAGACAGTCTTTGTATAACCTCCCCAAGTCCTCAACTAAATATGTTGTCGTTGCAATCCAAACCGAACTCGGCCCAAATTGGTAGATACACGCGCGCGCGCGGATAGATACTTTGGGTAAGAAACACTCCAAGCACACGCATAATATTCAATGAATGTTGCTACACTCGTACACCATGCACATATGCATTTGTAGATGCATTTCGTGTAAAATTGTTCGTACACTTGCGTTTTTCACTTGACTCAAACCGAAAGCGCAAAGAAGTATCTGAACCTACGAGTTGTAGTACGGTGAAAACTCTGAACAATTAATCAATTTTCGTGTTGACGTTGCTTTTTTTTTTGAAAATAGAAGTCCATTTAGCGACGGTAAAGTTGTGTTTTGCCGCACACCTCGTACACCCTTTCTAGTTCCCGCCAGAAACTTAACTAAAGGGATTCCAAAGTTACCAATACCAAAGCACATGCATCCGGCAATCCGCTTTCGCTTCCTCCGAAACAGAGTTGGGGTATAATTTTCTTCTATAGCTGCAGTGAATGAAAAAATAAAAAATAAGTATGTCCATATAAAACGAAGCGGAGAAATACAAAATAACGGAGCTTAAAGATCTTTAGTGTGGTTATTTACGAGTTGTTGAGCTGGGGTTGAGTTGCAAGAAACTCAGAGAGACAGAGAAACTCAAAACGCGACCAAAAGAAGAAGCTTCCATACAAGGGTGGCAATAAATAATATTCGCACGTCGTAATGCACCGTGTAGATACTTCTGAAATGACAGAATTGTTTCAAATTGTATAGTACTCAGTTGTACAGACAAAAAAAAAAAAGAAAGGAAAAGGGTTGGTATATGCAGAGTTACCAAACAAACCTATAATTTACCAAGATCCAGAAGATGTTAGCTCGCTCTATCCAGACTTCAAGACATAAACAGAATTATGAAAATCGTTTCTAGCAGAACACTTAAATGGACGCGTGCGAACTTAAAGAAGTATATGAGAACGACTAAACCTTGAGAGTTTGATACGAATAGATACAGAAAGCGACTGTTCAAATCCGAATCTAAATCCCAACAGAAACTCACATGGATGAGTAATGGAAGTCGATTAAGAATCGTCGCCATTCCCGCTATCAACGAATCACCACCACCACTACGATCTCGACCATAGTCATCGTCATTATCACGCACCTTTTGACTTTGAATACAAATACGAATAAAAGTATCTCACTGACGAATACGGGTACCCATTTTGGATTTTGGATTTTGGTGGATTGTATTCAGCTGACCGTCCGTCTGCCTGTATGCTGTCAGTCAGTTTTTGTGTATACGAGGTACGAAATATCTATCAGGTATTTTACAGGTAGGAAACGATGCAAGGATACTTGTTTCAACGGTCGGTCATAAGAGTGGCGGCCTCCGATGACGTATAGCTATACCCGATTTCCCCTTCCTTTTCAAGTTGGTTTTCTTTGCATGTCATCCATCTTGTGGATGATGGTGTGTGGATGAAAAGATGGAATACAGAGGAAGGTGAAGAATGAGTGAATAATAATAAAAAAGCAAACTATAAAAATTAATTATGTTTACTCACGTTTTGGCACAGATACTGTGTAAAATAAACACATACTTGTGTAAACATTTATGTTCATACTCACTGAGCTTGTTGAAGAACGGACGGAACTCTATGGTGGGGTTATGATTTGCTAATTAACCCAAACGGGAGCTGTAGGCTGAGGTGATCTAGTAATAACAAGTTAGCCGTGAGATGAGCACTTATAAATTAAAAAAAAAAAAATACATCTCTAGATGCAAACCAAAATTTATCAAATATTCAAACCTACCGGCGAATTAAAAATTCTTACCTGGATGCGTCAGTGTTGCCAGTGGGCATTTTACCCCCAATCTGATTAGATTATTTTGGGTAAAAAGGTATTTGGTGATACCTGTGTTTGAACTTGGATATGTACTAATTCGAATCAGAACATTGCCAACTTCAAATTGGTCCAAGTGGAAAATGGTCTGATTTGAAAAAAAAAACTGGTTTACAATATATTTATGATAGTTTCCCTATAACTACGTTTAAATAGATTATCTACTGGTGCTGCTGCTTGTAGATGTACAAATGTTTTGTAGCGTGTTTGTGACCTAACTTTATTGTCACCGGGGAAAGCTCTTTAGATCTTAAGTTCATGCGGTTGCTGCCAATGCCACAATATGCATTTTTTTCTTTTCGCCAAACAGATAAATAAAGGCAGCTTTCTAAGAATAAGAGGTGACCAAATAAGAACGATAGGAAAAAAGATTAAACAACACAACAACGGTGTGTGAGATATAAAATTGATTCTAGCTTTGTTTTAAAGCTATGTTCATGCCATAAGGTGCGGAATAGCACATCATTCAAATGACAACTTCGGCGTCGCTGGCAGTGCTTCAAATGGTAGATGCAATTGTCGATTATTCGGTTCAATGTGTGAGGCGTTATTCCGGCAATAGTGTGTCCAATGTTGGCCTCGAGCTCGTCCCAAGTGGTTGGCTTGTTAGAGTAGACTAAAGGCTTGCCGTAACCCGAGAGATAGTAATCGAGTGGTGTCAAATTGCATGACCCCGGTGACGAATTGATGAAAGCTCGCAGTGATATGACCCAATCGCCAAATTTTTCCTTCACCGTCTTGTTGGAACCACAGCTCGGATATATCGATGTTGCCGAGCTCTGACTCAGAAAGTTGGTTAACATCGCTCTATACCTGAGACCGTTGACGGTAACCGTGTCTCCTTCCTCATTTCGAAAGAAATAAGGCCAGATGATGCCACCATGTCATAAACCGTACCGAACAGTCATTCCTTGTGGATGCATTGATGCTTGGCCGAACACTTGTGGATTGTGTTCCCTCCAATAACAGCAATTTTGCTTGTTGACATTTATTTTTTATTTTTTTAAAGAACTTAACACTGAAATGGGTATGACTACACTTATGACGCCAAAGCATGTGTTAGGTTTTTCGGAAAATGGGATAGAAAGAGACAGAAAGATGTTTGAGCTCAGCGGCTACATTTTTAGTGTAAACTGACTTGAGTTAGTTTAGTTTTAGTTTTAGTTTTAAATGCATTTTATTTTCTAAATCATTAACTTTTACAAACTAATAGAAAATGCTTAAATGCTAGCTTAAAATTACTTAACAATGTTATACTAACTTACTGGCCCCACACAGGCACTCTAAGCTACTCTAAATTCTTATATCTATGTCTTTCAACTTTATTTACATTTTACTTAGGAATATTTATTTTCTATACTTAAGGCTAAGAAAAAAAATTGTTAATAAAAACTTAGCATATGGACATAATTTTTTATTTTTTATAAAATCTTAATATCTAACTTAAAATAAACCTTAGCCTAGCTAACCTACATACAAAATACACACATACACACATATAGACATTATACACAATGACATACATATACTAGTATATACCTTTGTATATACTAATATATATATATTTCTTAAGTGCTAACCTAAACCTATGTAAGCTGGCCATCGCTATTTACAGAGCAAATAGATTGGTCAGCTCTGCCTCATTAATGAGGCTGGTCCGTAATTGACGGAAACGACGACGAAACATCTTCTTCATCATTCAACCACCAGAAATGCTGGTGCTTATACAAGTCGCTTGTATAAATGTTGAATAGGATAGGCGAATTGACCTCGCCTTGCTGCAGACCATTTTTAATTTGAAATATTTCAACAGAAGTCACATCACCATTTTTCACGATGAACTGTCTGTTGGTTAGCATATTATAAAGAATGTACAAAAGTGGTTTACTGATCCCCAGCCTAGTCAGCTTATAGAAAAGACACCGTGTGGTTGTCGAAGGCCTTCTCCAAGTCAACAAGGCAGGCACCAGTACAATGGTTTTTGCCTTTATTCCATTGGATATCGGACACCAGTTTAGACGCGGCATGTGAGATATCATGTCCCGACTTAAAACCGAATTGATTATCCGGAACTATATGTTTGTCATCAACCCACCTAGACAGAGCTCTATTGATTACTTTTTCAAACACTTTACTAATATTCGGAAGGAGACTTATCGACCGGAGATTCGCCGGATTGGATATATCCTTTCCCTTTTTGGGGATAGGTTGAACCACCGCTGTTTTCCAATGCGCTGGATAATGTGCATTATTCATTGCATTATTAAACAGGGTGGTGTAAATGTCCACCGCTTCTAGAGGAAGATGTCGAAGCACGATGTTTGAAATACCATCGGTCCCAACTGATTTCTTAGCCCTGATTAGTATCAGTGGCCTTGTATATTTCCTGGAAAGTCGCCCCTATGGCCTCAACGTTCTCCTGTGGATCCTCGATCACAAAGAAGTCGTCATCATCAGCGGCCTCATTTGGATCAATACCCGCTATTGTCAGTAACCGTTCGTTATCTGTTGTCCGCGCTATTTTAAGACACTGAAGGTCGTTTTGATTTTTTCTCCGAAATAGTTTGTTTATTTGAGGGAACATATTCGGGTCGCTGGTGTTTACAGCCCGAACCCTGTTGTTCCAATACGAACTTACAGAAATTCTGTAATTCTCTTTTATTAACGTTTGAATATTTTTAATCGCCGACTTCAGTGTCCTAATCTCCGGGTCTTGTCTGTCAGTTAACTGTCTGTACAAGTTTTTGACTCTTGTCAAAAGTCTACTTTTCTGTCGGTGCAGGGCGTCAATAGTAGGATTGCGGAACAAGTCTTCGTTAGTCGTATGTCGATACTGCGGTATTGTAGCGTCCATAGTTTGTTTAATTGTCTCGTCCATTTGTTTTAGGTAATTGTCGATCTCCTCGTTTGACAAATTCCTATTGGACGGTGGACGGTGGAGCGGGTTCGAGGCGAGTGCTCTTGTCAATGTTGCGGAGAAGCGTGTCCATCGAGTCTTACTGTAGTTGTAAGAATATCTTTGGACAAACTCCTCCAATTCCGCAATTTCGTTGGGAACTGTAATTTCGGTGCTAAAACCGCAATGGTCACTGTCATACACGAATGTGCACAGACAGTTTAGCGTTTGTAAATTCGTACCTGTCAGTCGTATACGTTCGTCGTACAGCAGTAGATCCAAATAAGACCCGCCTCTGGGACACGACGAGTTATCCGTCGCTTTAAGACCGAGTCTGGCATTGTGCTGACCCCACCAATCGAGTAGTAGGTTCCCTTTAGTATTTGGCACAGTATTTCCCCAATCTCTGTGTTTAGCGTTGAAATCCCCGCCGATTACGAAATAATTCTCCCCCGATTCCAGCCTCAGAAGTCGAAAAAGGTTATCGAGCTCCGTAATGAATAAAGTGGATTGTGAAGCCTCAGGTGCATAAACAGAGGCCAAGTACAGCCGCTTTCCACTGCGGAGCGGGATGTAAATGACGACTGCCTCCAACACCCGGAACCTACGCAACACTCCCTTGTACACTCTGTGAAATTTTATACCTTGTTTAATGAAGATCGCGACACCGCCTCCACGTTCGGATCCGGGCCGGTTTCTTCTTCTAACAATATAATTATTGTACTCCAGTTTGTGCTTATCGGTTAGTTTGGTTTCGCTAGCGAAAAGCACATCAGGAGTTTGGTCTTGTCGCAATTTTACCATCGCGGCTCTTCGTTCGATCCTAAGATCCTAATCAGTGAATTAACATTCACCGCAAGGACTTCAAAGTTTGCTCCACCATGTGCGTACCCATTACAACATGTGTTGCGTTAGGCCCGGCAGCAGCGCGTAGATCTGGTCAACCCGCTTGGCCTGTTCTTGCACCTGCTTTTGCAGCTGAACCATCTGACCTTGGATTGCGAGCAAGATGGCCAGCATGTTAGGTGCAGCTTCCGTTGTTCTCGGCATTGGCGCTGGAGAAGCAACAGTCGTTTACTGTACCATAGACCCCCTACCTGACGCCATTTGTGTGTATAAAATTTGGGGCGTGACGGCTGGTGTTTGAATCCTCACAGGTGCACGTTTGACCTCCACCTTCTGCTGCCGAGCCAGTTTTGCTTTTTTAATATCAGCGAACATTAGGACAACCCCGAGAGTTTGCGGTGTGTCCCACGTTCCCACATAATACGCACGAGAGCTGCGTCCTATCGGATGCTCCGTCCCTACCCAGAGGACACTCCTCGAAACTGTGGTTCTCTGCGCACTTCACGCATCGAGGCTACATTTGACAGTTCGACGCGGCGTGTCCGAACCTCTGGCAGCGAACGCATTGTATAACGCCTTCGCTCCTTTTTAATTTTTCCCAGTGAACCATCTGGTAGTCTAGGACCTTGATATTCCTTAGACCATCCAGACGGCTTTCGAGACTGAGCTGCACCAGGAAGAACGGCAGACTCCGTTTCTCCCGCCTGGCTCTAGCTGTGGTAAATGACTTTAGCCCCACGAACTTGAATCCTTCACACTCCTTCTCTTTGAGCAGTGCCAGGATCTCCTCAGGATCAGAAGACGGTGTCAACCCCTTCAGCAGCATCGATTGCCGCTTTTCGCACTTCGGTGTGAATGAGTAGTGTTCCGTCGTCGTTTCCTTTAGGAGCTCTTTCACTTTCGCGTAGCCCTCCACTGAATTACAGTGGATGGCATGGCGATCGTTCCCCAATCTCTTTATGTTAAAATTATTACCAATGACCAACTTACAAAGGTCCTTGGTAGCATTTACCTCTAGTTTATAGGTGTTAATAGGAGGCACCTTCTCCTTCTTCTGCTGCTGTTGTTGTTGCTGCTGTTGTTGTTGCTGCTGCTGTTGTTCTAGCAGCTGTTGCTGTTTCTGCTGCTGCTGTTATTTCTGCTGCTGCTGTTTTGTTTGCTGCAGTTGTTGTTTCTGCTGCTGCTGGTTTTGTTGTTTCTGCTCTTGTAGCTTTTATTGTTGGGAGCTCTCTACTTCTAATTGCTCCCTCTGCCTGCGTGCCGTTTGTTTTTGCTTAATGGCAAGCACTTTTTCTATTAGCCTTTGAATGCTGCTATTAAGTTCTTCTACTATCTCATCCTCATTTTCCGACTCAGATGCCGCTAGAGAGGCAAAGTTATTGTTGCCCCCCTCATACTGGACCTCATCAGAGATGTGCATCAACGCATCATCTGATTGCTTTTTGGCTTGTTGTGCTGTTAAAGCAGCACCCATTTTCATTTTTGTTGAATTTGGAGTGGTTTTCAGCCTCCTCTTCCTTTTGATGGCTTTCGCCACGGCACCGGCAACAGTATTGTTGCTTTTTCCAACTCCCGTTATGGGACGAGCGCAACGCTCTCCGCCAGCCATCACGTGACTTCCTTATGGGTATTGTTTTAATATTTTACACAATTTGGGGGAGGAAAAAAAAAAGTTCCAAGTTGGTCCCGGGATCGAACCCGTGTCCCACGACCTACTACTGACCAACGATGCCGCTAACTGCTTGGCTACCGAGTCAATAAACTGTATGATCAAACTGAATTACTATTTAAACGCTATTCATTTTTCTTTACTTTAGAAAAAGCCGAAACACATCTGTTCACTGCGGAGATCTGCGAACGACTGTAAATTGACTTGATGATGTATTTAGGTGAAGATTCATCTCACGAGATTTTAGTTGCCTGAAAAAACGACTTTCGGCCACGGCTGGTATTGAATCCCGAACCGTCCGATTGGGAAGCCAATATATTACCACTTGAGCCACGGCCACCACTTCACGGCAAGAGTACGATAACTTAGGCGCCAAGAAATAATAAAGGTTTTTTGTAGAACAGCATTTTTTACTATGGGAGGGGGGTCTATCACGCCCCGTTTATGAGGTAGGGGCAATTTTAAAACAAAATTACTTAAAATGAAAAAAAGTTATTAAAAAACTACGGCAACACTTAAAATGAAGTACTATACTGGTTTTGAAAGCCAAAAACCTGTTCTTTAATCCTAAATTTAAACTAAGTTATTTATGTCAATAGTTTTTGAAAAAATCGCATGCAAACTCAAAATTTTGATAAATAAAGTGAAAAAAAAAGTTAAGACCAATCTGAAAAACAAAATTGTGAAATGAAATACTAAAGTGGCTTTTTGTAGTCAATGCTTATATCAATTCTGAATCGGACACAAAAAACCGTCTTCTGTTTATTAGATTTTGAGAAAATTGAAAATTACAAAGTTCACATTAATGACAAGGTTTTGCTGATTCGCATTATAGAAAATTCACATGTTCGAATGTTGCAGCAAATTTTTTACTTTACGTAATATGTATGTTTGTACTTATGTAATATGTAATGCACTTGATAATGATGCAAAAATATAACCGAACCTTGTTTTTTTCCATACACATGTGGTAAAGAGTGTCTAAACTTTTTTTTTCATTTAATTTAAATTTAAGGTTAAAGAACAGATTTCTGGCTTTCAAACCCGGTATAGTGCTTTATTTTAAGTGTTGCCATTGTTTTTTAATAACTTTTTTTTCATTTTAAGTAATTTTTTAATAAAATTGCCCCTCCTCCTAAACGAGGAAAGATAGACCCCCCTCTCATAGTAACAAATGCTTGTATTTAACTGTTCTACAAAAAACCGTTATCAATTTTTGGCACCTAAGTTATCGTACTCTCCCCCACTTCAGACAAGCTCACCCACCCATAGCAACTGAGCTAAAAATGAGCCTCATCCGCGAATATGATTTTTTGGCAAAGATCCGGATCTCTGGCCAACATTTCCAGCGCCCAATTGGCGAACACACAGCGTTGTCTATGGTCGTCCGGCTTCAATTCTTACGTCCATAGAATCTTATACGGATGTAGACTCAAATCCAAGTGCAAAATAAGTCGGGCTGACTCTCTGGCGATGCCCAATTCAGCTGATCGGCGCCGAATCGACATTTCTGGGTCGTTTTCGATTGTGGCTGATACGGCAGCTACGTTTTCTTTATTTCGCACCAACCTCTGTCTGATTGGTGGCTTAAGATCCGAAAAAGTGTACTCACCCTCAAACCTGGTGCGACGAATTGCCTGCACATTGAAGCCATGATAACGACCTACCTCACGACGAAATTCACGTTGCGTATTTACAATTGAGTTGGAATTTCGATATTTTTTAATAATTTGCGCACGTTCGGCAAGCGTAAAACGATGCACGATGAAATGGAAAACCTTATTGAATATTTTGACCCCTGGATTTCGTTGATAACAATTGGAAAAATTATCTTTGTTATCTTTTCAGGCACATGGTTTCTACTGGTGTTTCTGACGAAGCCAACTCTTTCGACGCCTTAGAATGCTTTTTCACTAATTACGTGAAAAATGTTGGCTTCCAAGGTCTGAACAGTTTAGGATTTATCAGCATACACAAAAAACTTTACATATGAGTAGCTCCACAAAAAGTAATCGAGTGGTGCCAAATCACATATTCTCAATTGGTCAATTCATTGGTCTATAGTATATCACAGTATAATGGTGTCGCTGATTCGGTCCTTAATAATTAAATGATTTCATGATAGTGCCCATATCCTGATTTCCAGATCACTATCGTCCATATTTTCGAGGAAATTTTATAATGGTTTCCCGGTAATGACTATAACGCGTGGTCCGACCACATTTTTGGAAAGGAACGTGAAGACCACACCAAACAGTGGACTTGAATCTCATGAGTCTCTTTTGGATTTGCATCACTCTACAAACTGCAATCCTCCTTATTAACAAACCTAATGATCTAAAAGTAAGCCTCGTCCATAAATACATGTCGACTTCCAGTTGTTCAAATGTCCAATCTGCGAACTCCCGTCACAAATCATGGTCTCGTGGCTCTAGTTCCTGCATTAGCTGGATCTTACACGGATGTAGGCTGGGATCTAAATCCTTAATAACAGTGAATGGAATGAAAAATCAAGGGACACTTAGACATTGTTACCTTGATCTGCATATTTCTTTTTGTCTTGTTTTTTACCCACAGTTCTTTTAGTGCTTCTAATAAAAGAGCAAATAAGTTGAAAGTGACTATCAAGGTTTTTTACACTCTTAGCAAAGCTATGATACTTTGAAAACCAAAAAGCTTAAACGTAGGGTCAGAACAGAAATAATTAGAAAGACAGCGCAGGAAACCTTTTACAGTGCAAAAATAAGTTTCGGATAGTTACGAGGGGCGTTCAGCATATTCTCGATATCGGGGTGAAGCTGTGGTTGTATATATAAATTGACTTATTTATCAAGTAATACTGTTATTTTAGTGCATTCATGTAAAATTTCATATAAATGTGATTATTAATTCGCGTTTTATCTCTAGTTAAACAGAATCATAATGGCAACTGAGACCATGATGGTGAAAATTGAGCATCGCGCTGTAATTAAATTTCTCACTAAGCAAGGAAAAAGTCACAAAAACAATTCACGAAGAGATGGTGGCTGTTTACCAGGGTTCCGCACCTTCATTATCAACTGTGCAAAAGTGGTCAGGTGAGTTCAAGAGAGGCAAAGAGAGCATTAAAGACGATCCCCGCTCCGGCGCCACGGCTACTGCTTATACGGGAAGTCGAAAAACTTGTTCTTGAGGATGCCCGAATAAAGGTGAAAATGATGGCAGAGATCACCAAGCCTTCAATTGGTACCATTCACACCATTCTTCATGACCATCTTAACCTTTCAAAGGTCAGTGCAAGGTGGGAGCCACGAATGCTCACAGCGCCTCAGATAAAAAGTGAGAATCTCATGCTGTAGAGAGTTTTTGGAGATGTGTAGTGAGAACGCGGACGGTGTTATGGATCGAATTGTTACTGGGGACGAAACATGGGTCCACCACTATGACCCTGAAAGCAAACAAGAGTCCATGCAGTGGCATAAAAAAGGAACAGACCCCCCGAAGAAGTTCAAAGTCACTCCGTCTGCCGGGAAGCTCATGGCCACAGTTTTTTGGGACTCAAAGGGAATCTTGCTCATTGAGTACAAAAAAAAAGGTGAAACCATCAACGCCACATCCTACGCTTCCACTTTGTACTCGTATAATTTGCGGGAGGAAATTAAAAAGAAAAGACGGGGTAAACTCGCAGCGGGTGTGTTGCTTCTTCATGACAACGCTCCTGTTCACACGGCGCGAGTTTCCAAGGCTGCTGCGCGAGATTGTGGTTTCGAAGAAATCCAACACCCACCCTATAGTCCAGACCTTGCCCCTAGTGATTATTTCCTGTTTCCGGATTTGAAAAAATGTCTTCGTGGAAAAAGATTTTCGGATGATGAAGAACTCAAGTCGGCATTTTGCAGAGAAAGAGGAAATTTATTTTTTTGAGGGTTTAAAAAAGCTTATCTCAAGATGTAATAAATGCATTGATGTTAGGGGAGATTATATTGAAAAATAAAAATAATTTAAATTGAATTCGCATTTTCCTTCATATCGATACCGAGAATATATTGATCGCCCCTCGTACATCTTATTTTTTTAATTTATCAACGACTAAATCGACCTTTAATACTTGAACCACATAGTTGTGAAAAATTAAATCCCTAAAACTTTTTAATAGAAATTGCCTAATTGTCTTTATAGAAAATTCTCGTATCAGAGAAAGATGCCTCGGAAGCTGTTAAGCTGTTGAAAAGGCAAATCTTGGGTGAATTATAGCCCGACATGTCTAGCAATAAAACAGGTTTAGTGGGAACTGTATTTACTATGTACTATTACTATACAGGCTGTCCCAGTTTAGGTTTTCATTCTGAAGATTCCTGAAGTTATGGCAAATAAAAAATTGAATTGCAGGAGGGATCTATTTTCGCCCCCTTCAAGTTCTAGTGAGGAACCTCTGATTTCGAGGTAAAACTTCTTAAAAGGCCGTAACTTTCTAACGGATTCAGCTTAAGAAATCGGTGTACACATTTCTGAAAGAGAATTTCATTGTGCATAAAATACCGAAATTTCGTCGAGTTTGAGGAATGCCAGCTAAAATTATGGAATTTATAGTAAATTTTCGAAATGTTACCCGTGCTTTGGATGCACGTTCTGGAGCGTTTGATGATTTCAGACTGAAAATTAATTTTGGTAAAATTCCTCTTAGCTCCTCTGCCACTGCATTTATTCTCTCTTGGAGCTATTTCCGGCTTGAAATCTCAGTCAAACAAACCCCAGAACAAAAACTCTATTGGCGTTAGGTCAGGACCAAATCAGCCAATCCACCGTCCATTAAATTTTTGATTTAAAAACGAAGTTACATTATTGCTACAATGGCAAAGAGCTCCATCGTGTTGGAAAACCATTCATTGCCTCTGAGCAAGAAGAACACTTTCCAGGAGCTTCGGTAGCTGGTCTCTCAAAAATTCTAAATAGAATGTTGAATTTTTTGTTTGCCATAACTTAAGAATCTTCAGCTACCAGGACGAAAACCTGAACTGGGACACCCTGTATGTAACATCAGTGGAACATACCGGAACTTATGTCCGGTACCACCTTGTGGGCTAGTTTACGGCCCTGCCTAGCTACTTCCCAGGCCACGTAGTTATTCTTTTAGTGTTATGTGCGCTGTGTGTCATGGTCAACGCGCTCTTCTTCCATTCTGACTTAGGTGATCCCATTGTAAGGCATAACAAGCAATGGATATGTTGGGTTTTTTTAAAAGTAAGTTGCATTTACTAAACTTTTGGTATTTCCATTTTAATAATTTAAATGAGACTAATAGCAATGCTTCTATTCTACAAGTACATTTTGACTAGCTTTTGGTCGAAATTTAGAAGAGCGGAATTGTTTGGATTCTCTGCATACATATGTACCTCGAAGTATGGATTACAATTTTCTGTTGTAATGCAATAGAGCATAATACAATAAATACTATTTCTAAAATCTATTAAAGGCATATGACGAAAGATTTTGTAAAGATTTACGTAGTAAGGTGCTCTAGCGGTCTCTTAGCGGAAGATCGAACACGTTGGAGAATTCTGGGAAAAATGTTGGGTATTATAGTTTGTGTCTTTTATTCAAGAGAGATAACAGTCCCAGAGGGCGGCCTTTAAAGAGTTATTAAAAGTTTCTATGATATTTCTATTATCGGTGAAAGGAAGAAAAGTCGTTCCTGCTGCTTCAATTTAAAATCTTGCACGACTCTAAAAATCAACAGACTTAGTACATTGCCTTGATGTACTCTAACTTTTACTTCGAATTTCTCTGTTATTCCCCGAGTTCATTTACCTTTAATCTATTAAGTTGTCGTCAGTCGTTCACATATCTCCGTGGAGAATAGACGTGTTTCGGCTTGCGAGTGCATATTAATAACAAAATAACAAAGTGACATTTGAAGTAATTTCTATAGGCTCCAATTAGCAGAGCGTTGGCGTGCTCGGCCGGCATAGTACAGGTCGTGGGTTCGAATCCCCGTGTGTACTCTTCACATTTTTTTTTTTTTTTTTTTTTATTTTCATTTGAAATAAATTCAAAACAAGTTAAAGTGGTACTAGTGTTGTCCATCACGTGATGGATTGTGGAGAGCGGTCCGCTATGTTAACAGCGGGATCTGCTGATGTATCAGGTGAGGCTTCGAGTGGTTCGAGCCAAACGCCAAAACCAAAGAGAAGGAGGAAGCTTAGTCCACCTTCTAACTTAGAAAAACGTCCCACCCTACCAACGGCCACTGTAAAGGTGATTGGCGGGGTAAGGGAAGGGAACAACTTCGCTTCATTGGCAGCGAGCGAATCCGATGATGAAGAGGAAGAAATGGAGGCTATTAGTAGCAGCATCAAAATGCTACAAGAAAGAGTGCTGGTCATAAAAGAAAAACAAATGGCAAGAAGGAAGAGGGAAGAGCAAGGCCAATCCCAACAACAGCAGCTTGCTCAAAAGCAAACAGAACAACAAAAGCCTAAGAAACAGCAGCAGCAACAACAAGAGCAGTCACAACAACGGCCACAACTAAAACAGCAGCAGCCACAAAAACGGCAACAGCAAAAACAGCAGCAGCAACAACAACAACAACAACAACAACAACAACAACAACAACAACAACAGCAGCAGCAGCAACAGCAGCAGCAGAAGAAGAAGGAGAAGGTGCCGCCTATCAACACCTATAAATTGGAGGTAAATGCTACCAAGGACCTGTGTAAGTTGGTCATTGGTAATAATTTTAATATTAAGAGATTGGGGAACGATCGCCATGCCATCCACTGTAATACAGTGGAGGGCTACGCGAAAGTGAAAGAGCTCCTAAAGGAAACGACGACGGAGCACTACTCTTTCACACCGAAGTGTGAAAAGCGGCAATCGATGTTGCTGAAGGGGTTGGAACCGTCTTCTGATCCTGAGGAGATCTTGGCACTGCTCAAAGAGAAAGAGTGCGAAGGACTCAAGTTCGTGGGGGTAAAGCCATTTACCACAGCTAGAGCCAGGCGGGAGAAACGGAGTCTGCCGTTCTTCCTGGTGCAGCTCAGTCCCGAAAGCCGTCTGGATAGTCTAAGGAGTATTACTGTCCTAGACTACCAGGTGGTTCACTGGGAAAAATTAAAAATTAGCGAAGGCGTTATACAATGCGTTCGCTGCCAGAGGTTCGGACACGCCGCTTCGAACTGCCATATGCAGCCTCGATGCGTGAAGTGCGCAAAGAACCACAGTTCCGAGGAGTGTTCTCTGGGTAGGGACGCAGCGTCCGATAGGACTCAGCTCTCGTGCGTGTTATGTGGGAACGTGGGACACACCGCAAACTATCGGGGTTGTCCTAAGTTCGCCGACATTAAAAAAGCAAAAATGGCTCGGCAGCAGAAGGTGGAGGTCAAACGTTCACATGTTAGGTTTCAAACACCAGCTGTCACGCCCCAAATTTCCTACGCCCAAATGGCTGCAGGTAGGGGGGCTACGGTACAGCAAGCGACTGTTGCTTCTCCGGCGTCAATGCCGAGAACAACGGAAGCTGCACCCAACATGCTGGCCATCTTGCTCGCAATCCAAGGGCAGATGGCTCAGCTGCAAAAGCAGGTGCAAGAACAGGCCAAGCGGGTGGACCAGATCTACGCGCTGCTGCCGGGCCTAACGCAACACATGTCGTAATGGGTACGCACATGGTGGAGCAAACTTTGAAGGTCCTTGCCGTGAATGTTAATTCACTGATTAGGATCGAACGAAGAGCCGCGATGTTTAAATTGCTGCAAGACCAAACTCCTGATGTGCTTTTCGCTAGCGAAACCAAGCTAACCGATAAGCACAAACTGGAGTGCAATAATTATATTGTTAGAAGAAGAAACCGGCCCCGATCCAAATGTGGAGGCGGTGTCGCGATCTTCATTAAGCAAGGTATAAAATTTCACAGAGTGTACAAGGGAGTGTTGCGTAGGTTCCGGGTGTTAGAGGCAGTCGTCATTTACATCCCGCTCCGCAGTGGAAAGCGGCTGTACTTGGCCTCTGTTTATGCACCTGAGGCTTCACATTCCACTTTATTCATTACAGAGCTCGATACCCTTTTTCGACTTCTGAGACTGGAATCGGGGGAGAATTATTTCATAATCGGCGGAGATTTCAACGCTAAACACAGAGATTGGGGAAATAATTTGCCAAATACTAGAGGGAACCTACTACTCGATTGGTGGGGTCAGCACGATGTCATGTACAGACTCGGTCTTAAAGCGACGGATAACCCGTCGTTTCCCAGAGGCGGGTCTTATTTGGATCTACTGCTGTACGACGAACGTATACGACTGACAGGTACGAATTTACAAACGCTAAACTGTCTGCGCACGTTCGTGTATGACAGTGACCATTGCGGTTTTAGCACCGAAATTACAGTTCCCAACGAAATTGCGGAATTGGAGGAGTTTGTCCAAAGATATTCTTACAACTACAGTAAGACTCGATGGACACGCTTCTCCGCAACATTGACAAGAGCACTCTCCTCGAATATGCTCCACCCACCGTCCAATAGGAATTTGTCAAACGAGGAGATCGACAATCACCTAAAACAAATGGACGAGACAATTAAACAAACTATGGACACAACAATACCGCGATATCGACATACGACTAACGAAGACCTGTTCCGCAATCCTACTATTGACGCACTGCACCGACAGAAAAGTAGACTTCTGACAAGACTCAAAAACTTGTACAGACAGTTTACTGACAGACAAGACCCGGAGATTAGGACACTGAAGTCGTCGATTAAAAATATTCAAACGTTAATAAAAGAGAATTACAGAATTTCTGTAAGTTCGTATTGGAACATCAGGGTTCGGGCTGTAAACACCAGCAACCCGAATATGTTCCCGCAAATAAATAAACTATTTCGGAGAAAAAATCAAAACGACCTTCAGTGTCTTAAAATACCCCGGACAACAGACAACGAACGGTTACTGACAATAGCAGGTATTGATCCAAATGAGGCCGCTGATGATGACGACTTCTTTGTGATCGAGGATCCACAGGAGAAGGTTGAGGCCATAGGGGCGACTTTCCAGGAAATATACAAGGCCACTGATTGCAGTGGACCTAATTATGACCTGGATAATCGCATCTTGGTGCACGACCTCTACATTCGAAATGAAGTAGAGAACTGGCGATCCGAGGGCTCCGGTTTCACCCGGTTCAGCGAAGAAAATATGTCAAATAATGTCATCACCAGAGAGGGTGACCTACCCCCGTTCATTTCGAAGGAAGAGCTCCATGAGATCTTCGACACAATCAGGGCTAAGAAATCAGTGGGGACCGATGGTATTCCGAACATCGTGCTTCGACATCTTCCTCTAGAAGCGGTGGACATTTACACCACCCTGTTTAATAATGCAATGAATAATGCACATTATCCAGCGCATTGGAAAACGGCGGTGGTGCAACCTATCCCCAAAAAGGGAAAGGATATATCCAATCCGGCGAATCTCCGGTCGATAAGTCTCCTTCCGAATATCAGTAAGGTGTTTGAAAAAGTAATCAATAGAGCTCTGTCTAGGTGGGTTGAGGACAAACATATAGTTCCGGATAATCAATTCGGTTTTAAGGCGGGACATGATATCTCACATGCCGCGTCTAAACTGGTGTCCGATATCCAATGGAATAAAGGCAAAAACCAATGCACTGGTGCCTGCCTTGTTGACTTGGAGAGGGCCTTCGACACCGTATGGTTAGAGGGTCTTTTCTATAAGCTGACTAGGCTGGGGATCAGTAAACCACTCTTGTACATTCTTTATAATACGCTAACCAACAGACAGTTCATCGTGAAAAATGGCGATGTGACTTCTGTTGGAATATTTCAAATTAAAAATGGTCTTCAGCAAGGCGCGGTCAATTCGCCGATCCTATTCAACATTTATACAAGCGATTTGATAGGTTCACTTCCCCATACTATTGCGTACGCAGACGATTTGATAGCGTACAGAACAGGTACAAAAATCGAGGTCATTAATACTCTCTTGCAGCGTGACTTCGATAAGATAAGACAATTTTGCGATGACTGGAAGTTGAAAATCAACTTTCAGAAGTCGGAAACCATTCTCTTTAGGACGCCGTTATCTAGAGCCTCTAGGGATACCAGAAAAAATTGGCGAAAGTTCTCGATCATTGCACAACGCGGACAGCCTCTTGCCTGTCGAAATGTAGTCAGATACCTTGGGATCTGGCTAGATCAGTTTCTGTATTTTGACAAAAATGTAGACGCTGCTCTGGCCAGAGCTAAAGGCGCTTTTGCTCTTACAAAGAGACTGTTTTATAGCAGCCAACTCGATGCGAGGGTAAAAGTAATCTGCTATATGGCCCTTATCAGGCCCATGCTGGTATTCGGGTGCCCCGTGTGGTTCAATGTGCGAGCAAGCTTAATGGAAAAGATTCGGGTGTTTGAGAGGGCTTGCCTTAGGGCTTGCCTTCGCTTGTACAGAACACCAGAGTCGGAGTACAAAAAATTTTATCGTAATGAGGTCCTTTACAACAGAGCGAACCTAATACGAGTGGACAACTTCGTAATTAAGCTGACTCGAAGACACATCGCAAGAGCAATGGCCTCGACGAATAACCTGATATCTGGGGCTTACTACCCCAACTACCTTTACCACGAGAGTGTGCGCTCTGACGGCTTCGTTCCACCGGAAGCATTCCTCTACCTAGATCAGATAGGGTTGATCCAGGATAGATCAGCGGTCCCGTTAATATTCCATGTCGCTCGGAAAGCTGGGGACAGGCGACTCAACTACGGCAGAGACGTCGCACACGGCAGTGTGGATCGTCTCGGGTTCAGTAGGGCGGTGGGGAATCGCGATAAGAGGGATGTCGTTCGGCAGCACCAGCATTTCTGGTGGTTGAATGATGGAGAAGATGCTTCGTCGTCGTTTCCGTCAATTACGGACCAGCCTCACTAATGAGGCAGAGCTGACCAATCTATTTGCTCTGTGAATAGCGATGGCCAGCTTGCATAGGTTTAGGTTAGCATTTAAGAAATATATACATATATTAGTATATACCTTTGTATATACTAATATATGTATATAATTGTGAATGTATAATATCTATGTGTGTGTATTGTGTATGTAGGTTAGGTAGACTAAGGTATATTTTAAGTTAGATATTAAGTTTTATAAAAAATTAAGTCCATATGCTAAGTTTTTGTTAGCAATTTTTTTTCTTAGCTTTAAGTATACAAATATTTCAATAAAATGTAAATAAAGTCGAAAGACATAGATATAAGAATTTAGAGTAGCTTAGAGTGCCTGTGTGGGGCCAGTAAGTTAGTATAAGATTGTTAAGTAATTTTAAGCTAGCATTTAAGCATTTTTTGTTAGTATGTAAGAATTAATGATTTAAGAAATAAAATGCATTTAAAACTAAACTAAACTAAACTATTAAGTTGTCGACTACCGAAAACTCTTTCGTATATTTTTACAGAATGCGACATTAGTTTCACCGACCGGTAGTTGTTTTGCAATTTCTCGGGGCATCTTTTTCTCTGTACAGTGGGACAATACTGACTTTCATTCCAAAATCCATTTGTTACTAATCACTATACCTGAGAAGGTAAAATAGAATGGCACACATCAAATGTAGTTTGTCGTACGTTTGATGATGAGCTAGCGCCAGATAGGTAGGCAGCTACACCTTGGCCTCGACATATTAACGTGTAGCCGTTAATATATCGCTCCATCTGCTAGTATTTTCTGAAGATTTATCCGACAACAAATTCAAAATCTATAAAGTGCAAACCACTAGTTACCTCGATTACATATAATACATACTCATGTCATTGAAATGACCCAAGCACCTACTCTTGCTTAGTCGTAGACATGTTGCGCTCCACTAGCTTCTCAACGACAATTCATTCAAATTTTTCATTTGACCCTATCCAGCGAACCTTTAACCTTATCATAAGAGTGACGCATCACTTCTTATTTTATTTTCTTGTAAAAATGGCTTCGAATCGGATTCACAAAGAAGGCACCCCAACCAAAGACCAAAAAAAAAAAACACCAAAAATAAAATGACAACCATTGATATAATGGCATCCAATAAATCTCACCAAACACAATAAGTATTTCACTACCACAAACACACGCCTATGCCAACCATTATCACCGTCCATACCACCTAAAACCAATTTAACATGGCCGAACTATAATCCACGTGTTGGTTGGTTTGTATCTTCAATAGCCGACGATGATTAATCTTAAGATCTCATCTGTAGACTATAAGTAAAGTGCCTCTAGGGATAGCAAGTAAGTACCCGTACCTACCTGTTTCTTCGTTTTCTAGGGAGTATAAATCTTTTAATCAAAAGCAATGCATCATTGTATTGCAGAGGCAGTCCCCAAATGTCAAAACAAACTAAACACACTTTGTAGATTCAAATACGGACATGTGCATCTCATTCTGACTGCAGCTGGAAGGGAATATTCTGTTCCGTTTTATGACATAACTCCAGTCACACCTTATGGAGTTGCTCGTAAGTGACATTAGTCAACCATGCGTGAGATAAAGTAATTTTACTTTTTTCACCCATCTTTTATCTGAATTCAATAAAATCAAAAGAGAGAACAATTTAGAAGGTCACTATCTATCAGAAATTATAATATCAAAAGGAAATGGATTTTTTTAATTTTTGAAGGTGAAATATTGTAAAAGCATCTTTTGTTGTATTCGTATCTATTCTATACGTGGTATGTGAAGGAAAGAATCTAATATGCAGCCATATGGTTAGAAAAATTCATTTCGAAGAGCACTGCCGATCGCTGTTTTTTTCAATTCAATAATTTTAAGAAAAAGTATTTACGAGTATAATTTACTCAAAATAAAACGCCTTTTTTCCATAGTCCACAGTTTGTTTCGGGGTTTATTTTCTTAAAAAGAAAACTTCATAAATTCTATTTTAACAATATTTAATTACTTACTTATTGGTGACTCTTGGCAGGCGGCAGCAGATTAAAAAACTCGAAGCAAAGCAAATTTCGCAAGCGCTCGTTGTCTGTTTGACAGATCGTCTTAAATGTCAATGAAATTCGTTGTTCGCTTTCGCCTTCCAAGAGCCACCAATAAGACATGTTCACACGGCTCATTTGTCGACATCACTATATACGAGTACCCGTAGATGTTATTTAATGAAAAGTGTCAGGTTTTTCGCAGCTTTTGCGGTTAAAGTTGCCAAGGATCAACACAGCAATCTTTCTTGCTCATAATTTTAGAAATATATTTGTCTAGATTACGACATAATCCCAAACTTCAACATCACTTCATATGTTCGCTTTCCTATTTAGGTTTTAAGCCTTAAGAAAGTAACATCAAATAAGGGCCTTGGGCCTAATTTTTCGGAACTTGGGATTGTTTACACAGTGTATTCCTGAAACGAATTTCTGAGGGGGCGACTTTTAAGATTTGGTGATGAAGTCGTCATGCATTATCTCAATTAAGTAAAAAACTACTAGTTCAAGGGCACTACTATATAAAACAACAATACGGAGGATAGAAATATATTGCTACGATTTCCCGAAAATAATACTGAAATACAGTGTCTCAACGAAGTGATTAAAGACAGAAAAATTAGATATAATTTAAAAACCAATATGATTGGAAAATACATCCCCACATACACTACACTGCACTGGTACTCATTTACATTCAAAAAAATTTGCGATAATGCAGTGATTTCGTGAAATTTGAAGCCCCAGGGCTCTGAAAAGCTACGGAGATCATAATGTCAAGCAAATGCCAGGATGACCGTTTATCCTCAGAAAACAGCTCCTAAGCCAATTACTTTATGGGTATGTAAATGAAAATAGCTTTTCCTGCATCCCAGTAAGCTACAACCCCCGAGGCTCTTCCTTTTGTCTTGGACGTCTGAAAACCAATAGCCCTTTAGTTTGGGGGCAACAAGGATTTTAGTTGCTGACACTTAAATTTTCTCGAGGTTTAATTACCTGCAATCAGAAATTTGACATTTTTGAAATAAATAGAAGCAAAATACATGTAAGGAACCTATGCATCGCTAAACTTTTCAAGAATGGGGAATAATTTTGTCAATCATTGGGCATTAGTTTTGGTTTAATTTGAACTTCCTCGTCGATTTCTGTTGTGTGGCATCAAATCAACAAACACTACTGGTCAAAACCACTCGGCCCGAGAGAACTTGTTCAAGACGTAACTAGGAGGAGAATATCAAACACCAGGTCACGCAGTTGAGCATCTAGACAGTATAAGACTTAAGGATTGTTTGATATGAATTACAGCCCTCAAACACGGTAAAAATGATTTTACAATTCGAAATTATCATGTGAGGTAAGACGCGTTCCTGTCCATGTGGACATGTGAAAAAAACAGACTTCTCGCTTCTGCGGTACTGAAAATCTGCGTATAATGCACGAAAAGTCCTTACATAGCATACCCTTAAAATTACCGTGTTGTACATATAGCGTTTAGATGGCAAAGTTCATCGCCTCATATTTTTTCAATCGTCGGCAATACAGTCACTGTGACTAAACAGAACCATGATACGAGTAAATGACTTCTTGCTGCTGCGAATTGACAAATTAGGTTTGGGAAATACATGATCTCAATAGAACGATGAAACTAAGCACACAATAAGAGCGATATTATTTCTGCTGTAATAAGTATTCGCCAGTCATTTAATATTTCGGTAATCTTAACCTCTCTCGGTAGCAAGATTGCTCTATGTGATCGTTTCAGTGATTTTACCCTATTGGAGCTCTTTGAAATAAAAGGTCTATACGCACAAGCCACATTTCCCTAAGTAGTATATCGCACGAAGTGGAGAGTTCCCAGAACTTTTGTAAAAAGTCATGAAAAATGTTGTGAAATGAGCCCGAACGTGCATTATTACTTGTATACACGATATTGGAGAAAAGAATTTCAAAATCTATTCGATTTAATTTATTAATTATGAAAACGATTATGTCATCTTTGTGCTGTAGTCTTCGGGGATAATATTGGAAGAGACTCTGAGAGATCTCCAACTAAAACAATATCATTCTTGACACCCTTGCAAAAGGAATCGTAACCTAGTTATTCCTTTCTTTTTCAAATGTTTTTCATCAACTTTAGCAATGAAGTTTCGAAGCAAACAAACACCAATTATGGCATTTTGATGAAGCCCTGTTGTTGTATCAACAGAATGAATCAAGAGATGGCATATTCGTATGCATTTTCTAAGCATTCTGCAAAAGTCACATTCAAATTTAAAAATATCTCTACTGTGATCGTGTTCTTTCAATATTTAAAAACAATTTCAAGTTACTTTGTCGTGTAGTATACAAATTTATTTAAAAAAAAAAATCATAAAAGCATAAAAAAAAACATGCTGATAAATTTTATCCGAAATATCACAAACATCCACTTAAAATCTGTGACACACTTCCATTGAGATATTTTGCATTTCATTCCCAATTTGATTCAATTATTCGTGTTTTATGCAAAGAAAACAAAAAAGGATTACAAATGTATCTCCTCCCAGACTCGTACGGCAAAGAGTAATGGTCCTTGACAAACATTAAAAAAAGAACAGAAAGCAAAATCGCCTCAAACAAAGAAGTTGTATCTTTTCACTTTTAGTTTCTTGAAATTTTCTTTTTTATATTTTTTTTACATCATTCCGTTTTTTATTCTTTATTTTATTGTGTAAACTTGTATTTTTGGGCGTGATCAAAACATACGAAAAGACGCATCGTAAATCTTCGTAACATGACACTTTTGGCGGTTTGGATAAAATATGTTACCACCAACAGATATCCGTTTGCAGCAAGGAGGATTCACTTTTTTTTTCTATTGAAAAGAAATTAAAAAAAAAAAACAACTATTCATTTTAAGTGATTTATTGTTACTCGTTTTGTATATAAATCATAAAAGTTTGATTGCTAAACAAGTTGAATAAAAAAAACAAAACAAAACCCCTTAAACCTCAAACTTGAACTTCACACCATCGCATGTTGCAGCAACTGTCACAAGTTGTCACAGTTCCATGACACACAAAATACAAAAAAAAAATATATAAAAAGGAAATCTCAAGAATATCCGCTTATCTTCTATCTTAAGTAAGTGGAATGTGTATGGTCTTTCAGGCGCGCGAGCGCACTATGGTCCAGCTCCAAGACAGTTGTCAAAAGACAACTCAGACACCAAGCAACACACACATAAGACTGACCCAAGGGACGACGAGAAGATACAGATACAAGAATAAAACAAAAAAAAAAAAACAAAAAAAAAAAACAAGAAAACAGAAATCTACATACTCTCGCATATAAAACTGTTAACTAACTCAATTTTGTATCTGTCAAAAAAGTTCTCGCATTTTCGAGATTATATTTAATTTTTTGTTGTTCAGGACCAGCATGGAACGTAGTATGGTCCAGGCTAAAGCTATAGGGATGTGGGGCTGGTTCCACAGGCTTGTACGTCGCGGACACAGTATGTCTGGTGCGGTGTGATTGCGCGGCTTTTTGGTATTTTCTTGCTGTCACATGTTACAGCAGATAGGAGGCTTTTCCTCCCTACGAATGGACACATATACATTCGCTATATGAACGCGATGAAACATATACTGCCTCTGAATGGTACAAAATTTCAAGCTGAAAGAAACCCTTTCTTTCTTTATTTTGTTTTTTTTTTCATCATGTCTTCTGCGGTCCTCTGGTTTGGGTGAGTAGATTGTGTTACTCGTACAAGTGATTGCCACGACATATTTAATTTTTGTGATTTTTTCTTATGGATTTTTACTTGTGCACTGGTACTCTGGCATCAATCTCCAAATGATCACAAAATCCAGAAGAAATCAGGAACGGGTGCTTGATACTGTTGACATAACTTTTCCTAATAAAAATACGAGTACTATGTACTAGTGAGATCTCATGCCACCTTACCTTTATATACATTTGGTTGATCATGGACAAAACGTGCTAATTTTAAATTTTCAGAGATCGGTGGCTTCATTAGAGGCTAACTGGTCCTTCAGATGAAGCGAAATTATTTAGAATTACCAGCACAAGTAGGTAAATAAGTCCTTTCGGCTAATCCAACACATCTAATAAAGATTCCTAACCATAGATCAGCGTTGCTTTATTAGTTTTTGCCAGTCAAACTCTTTCTAGCAGATGTTAATTCAGTTTCGGGCAATAGAATGGAAAATATGTCAAGCTTATCTGTGTTTAAGCCAAGCTTAGTGTAGACCTTTACATAATATTTTACCTAGAGGTGCACAAAATAAGGAAGAGGCCAAACTCAAGCCCACCCCACAATCAAGAAAGTGCTCCACTTGCCGCCTGCTGCATTCTTCCTATTCAGTCAATAGAGTTGCTAGCAACTCTAATAACTGGGTGCAGAGTGTGGTCCTTATTTTGACTTGTGAGTTCCTTCTTCTTCCCCCTTTTGAGTTGGAGAAAATGGATGCTTGGTAATCAAAGCTTTTAATCTCTGAATGTAACCCCTTGAAAAATGAAGCAACAGTGGAAAACCTAGCGTAAGTTTATGCACGCAGGTTTAGATGGCGAAGACCAGCTTTACGTGCAAAACTAGAGGCAGCTAGCCAGAAACCTTACCAGCTAAACAATTTGGTTTGTTGAAACAATAGAGAAATGCACAATTAGTTCGATATTGCTCCCCTTTGTTCTATGTACATTAAATTTAGCCTACTTTTGAGAATTGTGGCATTTTGAAAATCTTCTTTGAGTGAGGGGAGCCATTTTTCGCATTCAAAACTGAAACGTTCACAGATTCCCCAAAAGCCAAAGCTTTCAAGATAAGTTAGATAGATAGGTTTTCACTGATATAAAATCGAGGTTTCCTTTTCCAATAATAGTACCTCGCTAGGCTAAATCCTTATTCAATTTGATGAAATAGGTATATTGCCCGATATATTACTTTAGGGAAATCTGTAATATGAGATAGTTGGTGTGGCTTCTAGAAGACCTGCGAAATTCGCAGTTGCAAATTCCTTTTCACGTTGAAATGCAAACGAACATCCACTGATAGGTGGATACAACTTCCACCCAGCTTTATATTAGTTAGTGTCGGTTTGCTATTTATTAATTAATTTGATATTAATTTGGAGATACGCTTATATCAGTTATTAGGACTCATAAAATTCGAACTGTTAGGAAAAGGCTCACTGAAAATTGATAATATTTATAATAATGTTTTACCTATAAGCTTTAATAAGTCATACATTTAAGATAAAGTTCATCTATCACGTATCTACTTACGGTCAAATATGTTGAACTTCAGCTAATTTGCAATTTACTTTATGAGTGTGTATTTCATCTCTGATGTGTGATAGCCATAACTACAACAATATGGATAGGCCTGTCCTCTACTCCCTTGGCATAGAGTTGAAGCTACGTCAGTTTCAATGACGAAGACGCCAACAAGAAATACTACAACGTCAACATCGTTACCGCACTCGCTGGTGCTGGTGGCAATGGTGGTGGTGGTACCTAGCTGGTTAAGATGCATAAGTAATCGCAACAGAAATCTTCAGGAAATGGACACTCTTAACACTACAAAAAAAAAGGAAATCTACTCGTACTCGTACCATACCAAACAGCAACAAGGACAAATGAAAGCACAAAAAAGCAAAGAAGGTTAAACCTTCACAGTTATATGTATTCATAGCCGTATACTACCTAAACTGCTGCCCCATATTAAGGCCACCGTGCCAGTGTATTGTATTATTTGAACGGTGAGGAAGTGTACTCACTCCGGCACTCACTGGTACTCAAGTATTTGTTTTGCGTATGTTCCAGAGCTGCCACATCGCTGACACAAGGCGACAAAAAATAAAACGAGCCAAGAACAGCAAATCTAGATACAATGCATCATAAATGTTAACCTGTATGTTGCGCACATTCATAAGAAATGCGGACTCCAAGGTGATTTATGTGATCCGCTGTTAATTTATTACCTTAAGTCCGACCGTGGTACTTGTGGTGGTGGTGGTGGTGTATTGTTGCAAGGCAACGACTCCATACGTATGGTTGCAGATATATACCTACATATATATATTTGCAGTTGCATTTTCATAAACCAAAAGCATAAATGTGGGATAGTTGGTTGAAAATTAAATTTACACAAAGATTCGTTAAGGTTCCGCTTTTCGAATAGAAAACGAGTGACAAATCAGATATGTACATTTCGGTACGTCAATGATTGGACAGACTATAAAAGTACTCAAAGTGAAGGAAAAAATTTCCCTCAACTTCACACGTTGCCGGTGGATTTGCAATTTTAATGCTCGAGACCACAATAGAGGCGTTTAGATCGAACGTGCCATGCATACAATATGATGATTCAGTTTTGCATTTGCTACTAGAACACCAGTGTATCCGCATTCGTGTGCCTGGTTGTGTCAATCGGCAAAGTAGTTTCTCAGTTTCTCTCTGCTATGCCTGTCACTTTTACTCTATGCACAACCGACCAAACCAAACCGACGAAACCGAAACGCAAATGCTGTTTTAAATTTTGCAGTGCGCATAAATAAAACTCTCCATGCGACAGCCGTATTATGTACAAGCATAACCGCTTAATCTGTGAAATTGCTCTGACAACGAGATGGAGACATCTTAGATTTGTATCTTGTATCTGGGGCGGTTAACTGAAGCTTAAGTGGCGCTAAACTTGCACTTTCTATGCGAATAGAATACCACATGGTTGCACTTATACGCTATAGAAATAAGTATGCACAATATATAGAACCCCTCCCGTCTGAACGGTAGATGTTTTGAGGAATCATGGACAGGAGAAGTGGAAAAACGTGCAACGCCTACCCGTCATTACCTCATTTTCATCATGATCTGTGAAAATCATCATGAGATTGAATGACGATTGCAATGCAGAGTCATACATTTATAACAACGAGACGATGCAATGATGTTGCTTATGATGATGATAGTCGGCGGTGGATGGCGGTAGAATGGCGGTAGAATGGCGGTGTTTGGTAATGGTTCTAGTGATGATGATGATGGTGTTGGTGATGACGATATCCAAAAGACTGCTGCACGTACTTAGCCTCTGGATATTGTCTGTCCATGAGACGTCATAGTTTCGCGTACTTATAGATATTCACACATACATATAACCGAGCATATGCGCTCTTTGCAATTGCATTCTTAATCTTTGGGGCGCATGCGAGCATGACGAGTAATGGTGATGACTGACGGCAAGCAAGCATGCTGACTGGCCTAGCTTGGCTTGCTTGACTTCCCTGCCTGACTTGGTGGTAAACAGTGGCAAAATGATTGCTTGGATAGCGTAGCAGTGCAGCTTAGTACCTATACGATACGGTCTGGCGTGGCTACGAGCATATCGTGTGGTTGCACTCGAACGTGTTGAGATTATACGTCATTTTGGGTTATTTTATTGTTTTATGCGATTTTAATTTGAAATTGCTGCAAAAATGCAAAATATGCAAAAATGCTCTGATAGAGCATTCGTTTTACGTTTCCATCAGGTTGGCGCTGAGCAATTTGTATAATCCCGTCGTAGAAGCGAAAAATACAAATAAATGAAAACGTTTGTGGCCGGTTCTAATGGGTAAATTGTCTGCTGAATTAATTTAGATGAAGTAAAAGATTGCACACGATTCCCTGGGGGGAAAATTAATAGTTTCAGTTATGTAGGCTTAGACTTAACACGTGGAGATGTTTAAAACAAACACTAGCACTCAGATTTCTCTTTCGTTTTTTTTACGGAAACTTGTCATAATTTATGCAGGTCTTACATGAACGACATGTTTTTCGAGAAAGATGCTAACAAATACACCCATACTCAATGAATGGCTTTATGAAACTCATACGCCATAATTACGTCTCTTAAATAAGAGATAGCAGATAATAACATCAGTGCGATAAGAAGAGATCCCAAATTACTGCACTGGAGTATTTTTGAAGCTCAAAATATACATATATAGTATTTTGACTGTGCTCTTCTTTGCCAAGGCTGCTTAGTACTTAGTACCCAAAATTGATTTACACTATAGGTGAAACATCCCCGTTTCCCAAAACATAACGAGAATTGAATAACTTAATGGCTTCTAAGTTAGTGCATTCAGTAAAATATTCCCATTTAATTTAAGTTTTTTTCTGCCAACACTTAGCCATACTTGACATATGTCAAATACAGAGTCTACTAAGTTATTCAGAATAGAGGCCTTTTACACGGTTGTCGCCCTTGCCCCAGAAAATGGGAATAAGGATATTTACCTAGTTTTGCTAAGTTACCAAACCCATTTTGACTAACAACTAACTAAAGAATACAACAGTATTCTGAATTTAACTAATTATATCAAAATGATCGAAGTGTGCAAGTTATTGTATAGACCTTTGAAAGATCGTTATTTTTCGAGGTCAATTGTGAATGAAACATGAGTTCGTCTTGATCCTTCTCGAATACCAAAGATATCGGTGGGGTGGTTACCTACTTTCACGGAGCAACTAGCCAGCAGGGAGATATGGCTTATATAAGCTTGACTCATCGATGAATAGAAGACCTGCTGAAGTCTGAAAATACGATCGACCGCAATTTGGTTAATTTGGTGGTCGTTTCCAAATTTGGAATTAGGCGAGTCGTTTCTGAAAATTGGAATAAGGAAACTGCGTGGTTTTTCTTGGGTAGATTTTGGGCAATTCCAAAGTTAATTAATCGAAATCTGTTCCCAGTTGTAGTGCCGGGTTACTTACACTTGCTGGCTGTATTGCTACTACTATTTTTTTCTTGTAATTTAAACTTCAAATCGCCTTTTTTCTCTTTAAAATATCTATTAAAGACATAACTCAAAGGCTTTTTTAAATAAGCTAGTAAAAACTTTTTGTGGCCTTGCATACGTATACTCGAATTGTAGTTTAATTATAAACAATAAATATCCTAATAGCAGTTCTCTTAAGGACAAACCATGATTCGACGAAGAATGCAATACAGCAAGAAAAATCTTTTTCGTATGGTTGAAATTATTTCAAAATAATTTCATTTCATGTTAACATACAAACGCAAAGTATAATATAAGGATTTGTGCAAAAGAAAAATGAGATTGCACTATGAGGCCGAAACCAAAAGGTCACCAAGTGTAAAAATTCAGCTCAGATTGATGTGAAAAAGTTTATTATCAGTGAGACTTTGACAAAGTATTCTTAATCAACACTTTACCCACTTTTGAACTCAATAACAGATGCACATTTCACTATGAACAGCCAGCCTCTGTCAGCGAAGAATTGGGTCCCCAATTACTGTGGCAGAAATATGTAGATGCAATATTTGAGAGACTGGAAGATGGAAAAGCATCTGGATCGGATGGAATCTCTACAGATTTTTACAAATGAGGTACATTTAAGCTAACTAAGACACTATAAGTCTTTAATAATGTACGTATATGCCATAATGTATATGGCTGGGTGCCGCAACAGTTCAATGAAACGCCATCTAACTACAGAGGCATAGCACTTCTGAATCTATCTTATAAACTATTTATAAACGTAATTCCGAAAAGATTAACCTCATGAATAAACACAAATAGTCTATTCCGATCTGGCTTTAGGGCAGGATATTAAACGGTCTACCAAATACTCGTTCTCAAAAACATAGCGGAAGCATATGTAACGCAAAGTATAAAGATAGAGAGAGGTTCTTTGATGTATAAACTATTTCGCAAAAGGATGTCTAGTAAATTTGGTGGCTTAATGCGAAGAATTTATGAAGATGCGAAGGTATCTGTCCGGGGAGGAGAACATGCTTAGGATCGGTTTATAGCGAACAAAGGGGTCAGGCAGGGATGCTCTTTAAGCCAATTGTAATTTAAGTAAAGGCGCTACTTTTTGTAAACGATATTGTCGTATTGGTATGGCAGCGAATACCCCAGAGACATTATAATAAACTTAGACAAATCGAAGGTGTTAATTTTTAAAACGGGTGGTGGAAGGATGTGTAGCAACGAGAAATGATTTCTGATCGGAGAACAGATCGAAATAGTAAAAGAGTATAATTGCCCACTTGAGAAGCAAACTACAAAAGGCCAAGACCGAGACCGAGATAAATACAAAAACAACACTTCGTGTTTTTGAAGTGGTCGCTGGGTTAACTTTTTTGTACGTAGTACAGGTATGGAGCGGAAGTCAGTTTGAGTAAGCAGAAAAACTATTGAGGTTTTACATCAAAGTGATATTTCGTTTCTATGTCATAATACTTGAGACTGAACTTTCGAAAGAGGGTGCAAAAGCTCTAAAATTATAGGTAGACACTATAATATAAGCATTCAATATCTCTCGGAAATTTTAGAGGGAAAACAGGCAATCCAAGCAATACGGTGCAATACTAGTTGGTATAGCAAATAGAGACACTTAGCGAAGTAGTGTGGATTAAGACTGGGTTTGGAGGAACCAAGTATGAAAGCATGAAAGCCAAGACTATATCAGTAATTTGTAGCAGTAGATCTCAGCTTCAAACAGTAATTCGAAAGAGAAGCTTCGGAGTTATTACGCTGGAACTACTGTCACTAAACTATCAACCGCGTAGTAGATATACGGATGTTGTTTAATCTATGTAACATAGTAGAGAGAGAAGATATATTTCATTCCATGGGGAGATGTCCCATGCTCCGGGAAACAAGACAGCACCTTTTTGGTGTAGATCCGGTCCTTACTTACTTACTTATGTGGCGCTACAGATCGGGATAAACCTGGACAGTTACCCGGTCTTTAGCTATCTGCCTATGGTTGTTCACTCCAAGTCGCCTGAGGTCTCCTTCTACTTTGGCGCCACCTTGAGTGAGGTCTGTTTCCCTCTACTGCGCTGTCCCTCCGGGTTAGATTCGAAGACTCTGTGGATCGAAGCATTGGTATGCATTCGCTCTACATGTCCTAGTTATTTCAGGTTTTTGACTAGGTCAATCTGGGTGTTCAGCTCGTATAGTTCGTCGATGAATCTTTTTCTCTCTTGCCTATCAACGCAAATGGGGTCGAATATTTTTCGAAGGATTTTTTTCTCGAAACGACTGAAGATGTCTTCGTTCGCTTTCTATAGAGTCCATATTTAAGCATATTTTTCGCTGTATTTCTGCCAAGGCAGAAAATGCAACTTATATTAGCAATTGTTTAAGAAATAAAATAAAATAATTGTTTGTGAAAACTGTAATAATTAAATTAACAATTAAATCAATCAAAATAGGTGCTGAGCCACAATTAGGGCAACCATAATGCCATTCATACCAAACTCGGTTATATATTGTGGCAGTTCAAGTTATTAAATGGTCGGTAGTGGAGGTTTATGACAAACATCAGCCTTAAGTACTCATCACTACATTTAAAGATTAAGACTTAGCACAATCTTAAATTTGTTGAGCTATGAATGTTACTGTCTTACCTGAAGCAACGATCATCATCGTGGATTTCATGAAACACTCTTCAATTTTTTCCAGCAAAATCTCGAAACCTTAAGGACCAGCCAATACACCGAAAACGAACTGTGGAAATGGAGCTACAATACATCCGGCACCCAAACAAATTCTTGACGAGAACTACTTGATACTGAATGTATATGGTCAGTTGGGATAAATGTAAACGGCGGTTATTCCAATATTTAAAAATTACCTGTTGCAACCCAAGCAAACAAAAAAAAGTTCATATGAAATGTCACCACACCGGCGCCTTCATTATTGTGTAGTTAACTTACAGATTTCACTGGAAATATCAGTTGTAAATAGAAGGTGTGAGTGAAAAGAACAAACTAATTTTGCAAGTGTTTAGAAAAGCTGAGTTTATTTAAAACGCCAAGAAATAATACCATTTTATATATATGGATACATTATGTATAAAAATATGGTTGGGAACTATTTTCTTAAATTAAAATCCACTCCTTTTGCTTTATTTTTACCCTAGTAATAAAAGCATATGGGATAAATGTGGACCAGTTTTGGGGTAAATGTAAACGATTGTATAAATGAAGATAAATAATATAGATGAAGCCCCAAATACAATAGGACGTAAACGATGTTAACTCAATTTAGACCTGAAACTATTAATTTCGATAACAAGCGTTTTTATTTATTTTTATCATAGAATATCAGAGAACAAAAAAAAATATTTAAAAAAATATGAACTCCATAGGGGGGTTGGAAGGGGCTGTGTCATATGTGATACAGTAGGTTTATTCACAAGCATAAATGACAAAATGAAGCATGAAATATGTTTATTGACACCAAATTGTATATGAGTAATGAATACGAGTAATTGAAAACAAAATATAATACATATTTATTTTTTTAGAATGGTAAGTCATAAAACAGTCAACAAGTATACCAATATCGCACTTGACGAATCTTGCAGGACACAATTTATGACGTTCTTTTATTTTGTGGTTGTTTGATAACATAGTGGCCTTTCCCATCGAACCTGGCATCTATTGATAGTGACGATGGTCTGCTCGGGCCTGGTTTACTTCGCAGTCTATTTGACTCTAGGACCGCGATTGCTACGCGGCGTCTGAATGTCAGCATATCCATACCACCACCATTATATCGGGAGAGCAACCATGCATTTTGTAGCGACATATCAATGCAGTGCAACAAGAGGGGCACATACCACTTCTTTCCGCGAGTACTTGTCCTGAGAGATGAAATATTTTGGTCTGAAAGATCAACACCTCCCATATTTTGGTTGTGGTTGAGAAATAGCTATTTTCCTTTTTTCTTTTTGAGAATATCTATCGGTTTTGTGTAAGGGGGTTATTCCAATTGCATTCGAGCTGACGGATACTATGCTATTGTCATGACACTTACAAATTAAAATTTCATCGCAGACGCGGTAGTCAAAGAAACCTCGTTCCTTCTTTTTAGCTTCCTTTGTTTCTAATAAAGGACATTGTCCAGTCCTATTTTCTCTGATAGTTCCTCTCACTCGTATGTTTCCCTTAGTTTCTCTCAGCTATCAAAGGCAGCCCCGAAAAAAAGTTATCTACAAACAAATGGTAATTTCCCCCAAGACCAAGCTGGCTAAGTTTATCAGTGTAACTAAGAACCACACTGACACCGATGCCTAATTCTGCATATCTAGCATTTATATTAGTCGTCGCACCTTGGTATTGTTCGAACCATACTACATAGCCTCCTGATGCGGCACCTACCTATAGCTTGAAGCCATATCTAATCGGTTTGCCACGGTTGAATTGTTTGCATCCATGTCGTCCATAGTATGGCACCATCGCCTCATCAACACTATGATTTTCATTGTGTGGACAATATTCCAGAAATTTATCAGTTAATTTATTCATAAGTGGACGCGCCTTAGCAAATTTATCGGACTTATCCAACTGAAGATTATCTGCGCAGTGAAGATTTGAAAATATAGACGAAAATCTATCACGAGATAATGCACTGACTATTAGTTCATTTCTTGTATCAGGTATATTTTCCCAATACATTCATCTCTTATTTACTTGGCAGTAGCCACTGACCAGCAAAATGCCAACAGTGCACTTCATTTCCTCTATTTTGATATCAGCAGGAAGGCTCCTTCTATCTAAATATTTGTTAGTTTCAGAGGTAAGCAACTCATAAACATCTTCGGAAAACAATAACGAAAACCACTCGATAGGGGACTTTTGCCGAGTGACATAAAATAAGGGTTGCCATGATGGCTTTGTCTCAGTATAGTTACTCTTCCGCCAATTATAATTTTTGACTATTTTACGTAAAGGCTCGCACACTTCTGGATCTTGATCTGCGTCAACTCAACTTTCTATATCTTCAAGATCTTCTTGCTCTGCTTCTGGTCTCGCTTGATGCAGTTCTGTATTCGCTAACTGACTTGGTGGTAGATTGTTAATTTCGACAATATCGTCATTCCCAGAGCCTTCATCTGTCAACTCCTCATTTGCATTCGCAGGCGGAAGTAAATCAATATCACCTTCCCACTGCGTATTTTCGATTTCGTCGTTTTCTAAATGTGAAAGGATTTCATTTAGCGATAATGATCTAAAAAAAAAGCAATAGGCAAGATGTTCTGTATAAGCCTACTGTATCAAATATGATACACCATATTTCGTGAATAAACAAAACACATAATTTTGCATAAAACAATTAAATTAATGCATCAGATTTGTTGTTTTATGTTTATTCTCATTGCAAATCAATAAAAATTTGCATTCAGAAAAAAAAATGAATATTTAAATATTATTTTTTATTTGTGGTGTATCGTATGTGATATGGTAGGTCGAAATGGGTTAAAAATACCAAAGATGAGATCAATACGAAAATATAATACCGCCAAGCTGAAACTCACTACAAGATCCCTAAATGACTCGTATTTAATAGAATTAAGGGCCGCCAAATTTAGTTGGAGATCATTGGGCCTAGAATCTGAAAATGAGATAATTCGATGTGTTGTTACTCGTTCGGAAATGGTAATAGCTAGTGACAAGACGGACTGAAAACACACTTTAAAATCAGTCTTCCTGAAGAGGACTGGTATTTAAGTTTCTTGAAACGACGTCAGAGACTATCGCTGAAAAAATCAGAACACCTTCCAAAGCTCCAAAAAGGCGCGAGAGAACCTGATGTTGTTTATGATTTCTATGGTAAGCTGGAGAAGATGATTGAAGATAATAGCTTAATTACGAGTAACACACCTCAATATGACTTCAATGCAGACGAAAGCGGATTTCACCATTATCCATGTCGCATTCGTTCATTGGGTGTTAAGGAAAATTCACGGACGTGAATTCACGACAGTACATGCGTTCGTATCTGTAAATGGTGCAGCACTACCTCCGCTTATCACTTTTAAAGGTGTTGCTGTCAAAGGCCAAATGGACTTCTAACGATCGTTTTCCGGGAACTTTGTATACATCGTCAGCAAATGTGTGGATGGGGGAGCCTCGATTTTTTAACAGATTGTTAAATAGCTTTGTTCCAGTTGTTAACAATGTTCGTGGCGGAGAAGGTGCAATAGATCAGGCACGACGGTTATTGCACTCACTAAGTATTCGAATAGTAGAGAGAGCTGTGCAGAATAATGTCATATGGATGCGCTTTCCATATAAATTAGTCACCTAATGGATAAGATGGGAGTATTGGATAAATGCATATTTGGATGAGTAAAAATGACTTTGAAAAAAATATGATGGCTTCTGGAAAATTGCAAATTGGTAAAGGTTATACGCAGAGGTTTTCCAAACTTATCGGAGAAACCTGGAAAGAATATATGAGCCATGAAACATAATACCCGGTTTTGTAAGTACCGGTGTTTACCCCGTTGACCGACCTAAATTTCCAGAGAATAAGTTTCCACCCCATGCTCTAGAAAAATACCGTGCAAATTCAAATGCTTTTCATTTAGAATCACCAACATTTGATGGTAAAATGGGGTAAATAAACATTGCGACGATAAATTTGTTGGGCAAGATGTACATTACAAGCTCAAATTTGATATTTTTAACCTCATGCCGAAATATCTAGTAACTATAGGAAGGGAGAAAGGAGTCTCCTTTTACCCCAGCAACTTAAAGAAAAACGGGTAATAGTATCATAATTTACTCATCATAAGTATAGTGTCTGGTTTTCAAAGGTTAAACAGATCAAAATTTTATATTTTTTTATTTTTTTATTTTAAAATACGGTGTCATAAAAAAAGCTCTAATCGTCCCCATTTATAGCAACTAACCCTAGTACAAGGCGGCGAAAAATTAATCATCCAATTTTGTTTTTGAATTACTTTTTTACTAAATAAAAACAATGATTGTGAGTGATGGAAATCTTTATATGGACCTTTATAATTGTTTCCGTTCAGTGGAATAGATGATATCCTACAAGTGGCTGCCGCCAGTGTTGATACACATTTATATTCGTTTTATCCTATTTTCCATGACTTTCCGCAAGATTTCCGGTGATAACTGTTCGCATTCCTGTCGAATAATCTCATTAAAGGCTGCGATTGTCTAAAGTTTGTTACCATTATCTGATGCGCTGTTTGCACTTTATACGGGAACATGTGTAAGTCTTTCACTAAAAGCCGCTGTAGGGACCGTCTGGTGATGCCCTATTGGGTGGCCCGTCATCTGGTTGATGTTTCTTCATTCTCAGCGTCATCGGCAGTCACAGCCGCGATATTCTCGGTCGAACGACCAGTTCGGTGGCGGCCTCTCCATGCATGGTCTCCTTTGGTTCCACTATGTTCGAGTCGAGTAGCTAAGGGCCGGACCAATTATTGATCAAAAACATCGACACAATTATTCCACGCTCTTGTGGAGTACAGCACTCCATTGCTTATCTATTGATATACTGCAGCTATCTACTTCAGAATTGTCAAATATTATTGACGTACGACTCCATTTGCAAAAATTATACTACCTTCCGATAGGGTGCTTAATTTTGCAACATACAACTAAATAGCCAATCAAGGCATCAATTTCGTGTCCACAAATCCTTAATTTTGAGTCAAAAAATGTTTCAACTTCTTGCCAATATCAATCGTAAAATTTCAACAATAAAATGATTCAGATTTTAGAGGTGTACCATAGGTCTTTTCAGTACCGATACTAGGTAAGATAGCTTTTATTAATGGTAATAAATAGTAGTAAAATAAAAAAAATACACTGGTTAAGACTCGTCATGCCACACGAAATCTGGTGGCTAATACTGTTTTAGCCACTTACCGTCAATAATAAATTGCAGTAGTTTTGTTTCGATTAGCCTCAGATTTTTTGTGATATGGCGTTTCGAATTGCTACTCGTATTTCTGTCTTATAGATATAAAAGATATTAATTCCAAGAAACAACACATGATCAGTTACCATAATTTACAGTCAACTAAAAGACCAGTACCTCATAGTAAAAATTTGCCTATACCAGTTATACCTGCGGCCGTTGAGATTCAATATTCACAACAGCCTTCCATTTCGAGCCAATCACGGAGCGTTGATGACGACTCTAACTCTGAGTTTGAAGAAACCTCAACCAAGCAACACTTGATAACTCAAGAAGACCTAAACGACTTGGTTCGCGACTTGAATTTGTCAAAAAAACAGTCAAAATTCGTAGGATCTCGATTAAAAGAATGGAATTTGCTTCAACATGAAATTGTGACATACTCTTCGGATCATACTACTCTAAAGATGAAGACTTGGTGTATTGTAATAATATGTATATGTAAATGAGGTTATGGGGAATTTGTAAATCGAATTTGATCCCTCTCATTGGAGCTTGTTCATTAACTCTTCTAAAACTATCTTAAAAGCCGTTTTACTGCATAATGGAAATGTACTTCCTTCTCTACCTCTGGCCCATGCTGCTATATGGGAAACCTACGAAAACATGAGGTTGTTACGTTATTACCTCGATCACGTTCCCGGAATGTATTCAGAAAATTTAAAATACAAGTTTATTCATCTAAATCTATATTGTCCCCTTCAGAGTAATCCCCATCGACTGCAACACACTTATGCCAGCGCTTGATCCAATCCAATTGATCCAATTTTTATATTCGGTTTTCGGTATGTCCATCAGTGCTTCCTGCGATTTTTCCATTACTTCCTCTCAGCTGTATTTTTTTTGGCTCGATTGAACAGAAAGAAGTCACAGGGAGCAAAATCAGGCGAATTCGGTGGCTGTTGGATGGTATTTGTTGCATTTTTTGCCAACAAATTACTAATAATGATGGCACTGTGCGACGGTTCGTTATCATGGTGCAAAATCCACAAGTCTTCGGCCCACAATTCTGGTCTCTTTCGGCGAATTGCTTCACACAAACGTCTCATAACGCCCAAATAATTTTCTGTGTTTACTGTCTGACCTTCTGGCAAAAGTTCATGATGCACTACACCATTGCCCTCTTTTTGACTGAAAACGACGTGGTTTATTTGGTCTCGGCTCAGTTGGTGAACGCCATTCACTTGCCTCATGTTTGGGTTGCGTGTCGTACACATAAACCCATGGCCACGTCTCGTCTCCAGTAATGGTCCTTTTGATGAATGTGGGATCGGATTGAGCCTCGCAAATCATCTATTTTGCGACGTCAACACGGTCTCTTTTTTGCATGAAATTGAGGTCTTTTGGCACCAACTTTGCTGCTACACGACAACGGAAACCCAACTCATTAACCAAAATGTCTTGGGAGGATCCATAGGCAATGTTCAAGTCCTCCGCTATCTCTCTGATGGTTAATTTGCGGTTATTGACCAACATTGCTTTTACTTCATTAATGTTTTCGTCGCGATCGGTTTTCGATGTCGATGGTCTGCCACTGCGTTCATCATCTTCGATTGACTCACGACCACTTTTGAACCGCTCACGCTCGTGCCACTGGTGTTTACCAGTGTTCCGTTTTCTTTAGAGAATCGTTGCCGAAACACTTTTCTAACATTTCCAACGTTCGCGACCCATTAAATTTGTTTTTTACGCAAAATTGAATACAAGTTCGTTGTTGGAAATTTAAATCCATTTCCAAAATTGTAAAAAATCGCCAACACACACAGAGATAGATGTACTCTTGGCTACGTAACTTTTGCAAATGTCAAGCTATGACGTTAAGATTTAGGAAAAATGTCAACAACGGATTTCCCAACTTAACAAAAAAACAGGACTCAAATCGGAACAATGGGAGCGCCACACGGTGGTGTGGTGCGGGAACTTTTTGATCAAGATGGTAGTGAATGAAAGTTATTGCCCTATTACTTGGATTCAGCTGGGCTTAGTTCAGCTGCTTTCTCTGTGAATGGGATAGTTGGGGAAAAAAAACCATTATTATAAAAAAGTATGACCTAAGCATCTTTAACCCCTGGACAGAAAATGTAAAATATTTACCTCTTGTAAAGCTATCTGGAGTACTTCTTCCACCACTACATATTAAATTAGGCCTTATTAAACATCTTGTTAAGGCGATGGATTGCAATGAAAGCGGATTCTTGTATTTAAAAGAAAAAATGATGCGAAGATAAAAGAGGGTATTTTCGTTGGACCTCAAATCAGGGAGCTAATAAAAGATCTAGTGTTTGAAGAAAAAATTAATGATCTGGAAAAACAAGCATGGATATCTTTTAAGGCAGTTGTTTCAAATTTTCTAGGTAACCATAAAAGTGAGAACTACAGAGAGTGTGTTAGCCAGCTCTGGCTTATTGGCTTATCAAGCATTAGGTTGCAACATATAACTCAAGATTCATTTTTTAGACTCACCCTGAGATTTTTTCTGAGAATTTAGGAGCTGTGAGCGATGAACACGGAGAAAGGTTCCATCAGGATATTTTGCAAATGGAACCCAAGGATGTTGGCCGATGAAAACGGACCAACCAAAAGCAAAATATGCCAGAAAATCTTTTTTGCTTTTTTTGTATCAGAAATTCACTATTTTTTGAAATATTTAAATTACATCAAAAAATAGACTTTTTTTAATTACTTATTTTCACTAACAGCCACCCATTAAAGTAAATAAAACATAAGTGAAATCCGTGTGGCGCGACAAAGTTCAAATTTTGTTGCACAGTGTTATTAGATTTCTTGAATGCTTGTAAATTACCCAATTTTATTGATCAGCGCTCCGTAACTAATACAACACATTGAAATTTTCTCTTTAAGGTCGAATATGAAAGCTAGACCTAAACACTGCTTGTAGGTGGGACATGATTAAAAAAGATTTTCTTGCAGAAGCATTGCCAACTGACCACCCAGTCCGAGTAATTTGTTGGTTCTGTTCGACATATCGCAGACGCATTACTCAAAGCATCTATTCAATATACATAAGCAGCTATATGGAGTTTAGAAAAAAAAGATAATCCTCCAATTGCTGTTTGGTATTCGTAATTCATGTCGAACAAATTTACATTTCCAAAACGTGTTCAGAGTGTTAAAGCAAAAGCTGCACCTACACCCCCGCTACACCTTTCAAGTTTCGAGCTATCGAACGTATTCAAATCAACCGAAAAAGTAACACCATCCATTGTGAATTGGAATCTACCCATTCCCAGTAGCATTTGGCATCCCCCTCCTGGCATCACCTTTAATTTATATTGTTAAATTTCTACAGTTAAATTTATTTTATACCCCATTTCGTATCTAATTCCCATACGTCTGCCAATGTAAAGCATTTTATGTGCATGTTACTCCCTATAGGTATAGTTGGGTACTAGTTATAAACCTACCTCCCGTTATATGTATGGAAATAAATGCAAGACAAGGATTGATATTCTATCGGTTGGTTGGCTTAATGCCTTATATTACTACCCTTTTACCTTTCCATCTCTCTATAACTATAGCTACCGGCATAGGTCACATGTTTTGCAAATCAAATGACACAAGTCCTATTGGAATATGTGGGCTTCACATGTGGCACACATGTGCGCGACACAGCGCCAGTAGTGACAGTATCAAAGAAAATTAACAGTGGGGTGGTATTTGCCCCCTAGCAGGGTGTGCATTATTGTATAAAGCTCAAATGAGATTTTCATTAAATTGCCGTTGATTGATTGTTTTATGGGAAAATCCCTGCAGAAATATTGACAAATCATATGTCACGTGCGTTTGTATATGTATCTGTACATTCATACCCCAAAGGGGCCAATAAAGTTAAAGGTCGTCATGTCTAATGCCAGTTAATTGACCATTTCTCCACGGTATCTCTACCCGGAAGGGAATGACCAGAGGGATTTCAAGAAGTAAATTCAGTTGGAAGGAGAAGAGGACAAAAAGAAAACAACACATTTCCACTGAATTAAGTGAAAAGTGCAGTGCAGATACACCTCCCCTATCTCCGTACAATAGTCACTTGTTCCATCGGCCGTTTGTCTTGTCGTGTGTTGTGTTGCAAGAGTTACAAGTGCACAACCCTTATTCAAGGATCGCCCATTCTTCTTGCATTCAGTTATCAACCCTCTCTTTCTGTCTCACCCTCTGAAAGAACAAGTCGACTCGGGGTAGGTTGTTTTGTTCCAAGCCAGTATGTTGCACTTCAGTTTCGATACTGAAACTTAACTTTATCCCCCGTGCACCGAGAGGAAGTATTTCTAAGCGAACGAATTCTCCAGTCGACCTTCTGCATAGACTCATTTGGGTTGGGTTGAATTCAGGCTGCTCAAGGGGGTGGCTACATAAATACACCTGTCGTGTTTGGTTTCTTGTGTCGTTTTTCCACCCGCGCACCAGCAACTACCCACAATCGAATACCACTAACAATGCTACCACTGGAGGGTTGAAGTGCACGTGAATGCAATGCGCAGCAAATAAAGTGAGGAATGGCAGTCGAGAACATGGGACATCCGCACAATCACTAAGCCAACCACTTACCCCCAAGCCAGTGGGTTTGACCTATGTTTGATCGGCTCTCTGTTTATTTAGATGCTATCCATGGCTATGGCTAGATTCTGTGAATGTTTGTGTGCTTGTTATCAGGCACTGACAATAAATTACATATTGACAAATGAATATATCGCTTGTTAATTGATCAATGTGCGACTGTATGACATTAGCTAATGCCAAATTTAATTACATTACATTCGGGTGTGAGTGTTGTTGCAGGTGATGGTGAAACTAGTTTGTGCTGGTATAGCCTGGAAGCATGTTACACTTTGCAGTAAATGCTGAACTTTGCCCGCAAAACCTGGTCACTGGGAACAGGGACAGGGAAGAGTAGATAATAGAAGGTTTCGGTTTAATAATAGCTGTTAACGGTTATGCAATCAATGAACTAATTATAGAGTAGTGCAGAGAAATAAGTTAGGCTTCCGGATGGCGATTTAGAGTATGACTTTCACAAATTGATTAAATTGACAATCGATACCTAATATTAATAAAAATATTACATACCTAAAAAATTTAGAGGGTATGAAATATAGAACTCGTGTAGGTATACATAGATACATCCAAAAGATTAAAATCCTAAACACACCAGATTACTTAAACTCAGAATGAAAAAGAGCTCCTAAAACCAGCTTTAAGCTTTGAGTAGTAAGGTCAACTGATTGCTTCGAAAAAGTCCAGGTTATAAGGAGAACAATCAGGATATGTTAATGGCTTGACAAATAGACCGCAGTTAATAGGAATACAGAAGCCACTGAGCAGAACATTGCAACGCTCACAATTTCGATAGTTGGACACCATTTCCCTGGTAAACACTAAATTTAAAGAAGGACCATAACTGGTTTCGCGGTTTTGTAAAAGCCAAGAGAATAGACAGGGTTCATTTATACCAATGCTAGTACATGAGCCAATGTGCACGTGTTACATAATCATAAATCTTTGCACTCTCTCTATCTTCTAGAGAGGCACGTGAACTTAACAGATCTCATCTTTCACTTGAAATTGCAAAGGCCATTGGAGGATTTACCGATGACTCCTCACTTTTTTTCATGTCTTGTTCAAGTTACACTTATTTCGGAAGGCCATGTCTCTAAATGACAATCTACACTTATTAAAAGTCGATAAGTTAATAAGCCGTGAGCGTCTTGCAAGCCCAGGGAAGAGCTTAGCTAGTTCCGATGATTCATTAACTTTTATTAAACGGTCTAAGACAATGTCGACTGTTTCACTATTGTGAAAGTAGATTAATGAATAAATTCATTAAAGAAGATTATGGGATTGTTTTTGTATGGATCATGCTCGAATCCATGTCAGCTTATCAGCTATTGTTTATCTTTTCAATGATAACGAAAATGTTAAGGAAACCAATAGCGTCTTATGATCGCCCCTAAGCATAGTACGATGATGTTAGATCCTGTTCAACAAGCCGTCGCTACAACCAATATTTCATCTTGTAACTTTTCTAAGCACAATTATCGGGTCAATTTACATAGAAAATGGAAAAAAGCAGACCCCAGGTCAATGACTTACAATACAATACCTATCTTTCGCTTACAATCTTACCACCATCCAATAAATAAACTTCCCTTAAACAACTTGTTAATTAGTGCATAAATCCTTTAATTAAATATTTAGGTCGCCCCGAGTAAATTGATGTCGTAACCTCAGAAACGCATTAAAATCCAATCGGCCATAAGGCACTAATACAAAAAAAACATCGCTGGTAACCAACCAACACCACGCCAGACCAATCTATCCATATACAATATACCACCAAGCAAATGAGTTTCGCTGCAGTCGGAATTTAATATTAAAATGCACAAACATTCACAGTTAATCAACAAATTGATCAATAAATTTTGATTTTAATTCCCATCGATTTATGATTGTTAATAGCCTGTTCGGTTGAACGCACCTCAACTATGTACCGCGCCAACCAAAAAGGAGCCCTTTGCTAAAAATCTTTCTTCCCAAAACCATCGTTCCACCAAGCGAGATCAAATCATCTGCATTCGTTTGGCCGAATAAATCTCACGCCTGCCACCGAATTCGAAAATCCCTTTTGTGAAAAAGCATTGCCTCACGCAACCCCCCATTTTCAACCTTACACCCTAGCAATGTAAAGCTTCGCTTGGCGGGAATTTATTTCAACCATTCGTATCGAATAAATCCACCAATGAAAGCCCAATAAATAAATTAAAATAATGGTTGCGTAGGCGCAATTTAAAAGGATATAGATGTACATACATACATACGATTACTGAGGTGTGAGGATGTGCTACGTACATACATATATGAGCGTATGTGAGTCCATTTTTTTGTACACATAAATACGCAAACACAACAAATCTGGAATAATAAATTAAAAATTACCCCCACTTCCGAAAAAGTGTTAAAACAAAACTACAACAACATTAAACAATTGGAAACCGAAACCGGGGTACATGGAAATACGGAGAAAATTTGGTGCATTACAACAGGAAGGATACACTTTGCTCTATCTAGGACACTGATGACAATAAATAATGTTGGGTATACATATCTAAGCAGAACATAAAACAAAAAAAAAAAAACTAAAAAAAAAAAGAGATAGTCAGCTCAGTACGTTGGAATGTTTATTGCGCTGACAAACACGAATCAATCGATTGGAAATATCAATAAATTGCTTGCCTCTACTGAATGATGCCATTTCATACAGGTTCCCCGTTTCCCCACTTCCTTTAAGGACATGTACTCGCACATTTTCGTCTAGAGCAATTTATTAAAAGAAAAGTTAAAATGGATTCGCATGGTTTTTTTTTATTTGTAAAAATCCTTTGGAGTACATTAGGGCATGCTATTTACTCGTTCATTATTAGTCACAAACTGTCCTTTGTTTTTCCTGTTTTATTTTGCAGTGTAAGGGTATTTAGAGCAATGAGACAAAAGGGGGTTGCAGTCTTCGATGTTTGGCTAAAGGATATATTACCAAACAACAAATGCTTGTAGTATTTGGAGTTATATGCAACATATGGACCTGGGCGTACTCTGGTGTAAGAAAGCCAATTAGGCTTGTAATTGAGTATCAGACGAAATAGCTATGCAACAAAAGGATACTTAGATAATTTGTATTTCACATTTTTTAACGTAGAACATTGCAAATAAGATTATTGTATATAAAGATACCAGGGGAATATGTAAAATTCAAATCAACTCGAAAATTGTCATTCTAATATTGAATGCCTGTTAGTTGTATACAAAACCCTTAAATTTTGTATAAAATCAAGGGGCTACCATATCTCATTCTGAAAGTGGAACATTCTATATTTTGCATAGGGCCAGACCCATAAGGGCCTGTGACATTTTTTGTCAGATTTTAAAAGTGCATCATGCTAAAAGATGAAACTGCCAGTAACTTTCACCACCAGCTGAGTCGATAGGCCCCTTTCCGATTGCATGCGAAAACTAAGACGATGACTTCCTCTACCGTGTTGCCTCTCCGATATCGATTCGAAGACACTCCCGATCGCAGCAGTGGTGTTTATTCACTCAGTATGTCTTAACCAACTAAGCCGATGAATTTATGCTCTTGCTGCTGTATAGTCCATACAGTTCACTACTGTGTCTTCTTCGCCAAATTCCGCTTAGGCAGATGCAAGCAAAATCAATTCTGGATAAAGCCCGTGTCGTACAGTAGGACTGGGACTATAAGGCTCTTATGTAGAGTCTCCGTCATTGATAATTTTTGCCATCTTAGTCCAAAGTAACAACAATTTAAAACACTTATTCATTAGTGATTCTTCTTCTTAAATCTCAAAGTTATATATAGTTTGCTGTTGTGTCGTGCTCTATATGTCGTCCTTTCATGCCTTGCCTATACCTTGCTTTATCCTTATTTTCCCACTAAAACCCATGATCGATACCAAATGTCTCGGCCGAGTCATTTCCGCCTTTTAAAGAGCTGTCTTTGCCTTTAAATATCCTACCCCTCCAGGGTAGACTGTGTATCTTTTATTATGTTCGTATCCTCATCTCTACAGTTTCCGCTCGGTATTTTGTCCTTGGCGGTTTCTTTTCACTTTGTGGTAGACCATCATTTCTGCTTATGTAGTAATACTTCTGAATGGTCTCGACCGAGCGCTTCTCTGCTTCTTACTTACTGATGTTCTTCTCATCTCCTTTGATGAAACAATTTCTTTTTGCGCTGCCACTTTGAACACCTCTTGTTTAGCTACCGCACTCTTGATCAAAACAAGCTGGTGTTACTCGGTTGAAACCTGACATGTCATAATTGCTTTCTGACAATTTTTCTGCTCTCGATGCCATCAGCACATGGTTTCTCCTGTCATTATTTTTGACTGTCATTTTAATTGATAATTTTTTTGCAATTACAACGAAAATTGTCATCTAAATATTTGCAACAAAACGTTATGTACACCAGTCAAGTTTCTTATATGATCTCGAAAAGCTTGATTGGGAAGCAATAATTATCTGAGCTAAAACAATTCACTATTGATATTCACTATTGAAAGCAATGTACAGTCTTGAACAAATTAAAAGGTTCTCCTTTGCGGAGAGTAAGGCCAGAATGGTTTTGAGGAACTGTGTTTTTAATCAAGAGGATATTAGGAGTTCGCTGAAGTGCCTATTGATATGTTATATCTGGATTAACTATGTAGCTCAAGATATTGACGTAGCACATATTGCCCCGAATTCTGAAAAATTTTGGACAAATTAAACTCATCTGCACTAGGAGGACCGGATTAAAGGTTTTGGAAAACAGATTCTTGATTCTTCAAGAGAAGGATTTATTGATTCGTGTTCTTTTTAGCCTATAGAAATAGAGATTGGCTTTGAGTGACAGCTTGCTATTTTCTATAAATAACGCCAATATCGTCTGTGCCTCCAATCTATTGGACCGACTGCGAAAAAAAAATTTACCTTTAATAAAATAGCCTAATTCAGAGCATCTTCACCAAATCTTATTAGTCATCAGAGATGTATGGATAAGTGTCCTCATTTCATTCTATATACTTTTTTATTTTATATAATTTATTTACACTTACAAGCCAGACAAGAAAGTGCTTAAAAATTAGCGTAATTAGTTTATACTATCTTAAGATAAATTGCTAGTCCCATGCGAGCGCTGTAAATTAAACCTAACATTTAGTACATGTCTTTCGACATATCCTACAGACTCAAAACTAAAACTACGACGGTAATTTTTGTTACAAAAAAAACTTAGTAAATGGACTTTTTTGCTTCTTTAATATACATAGATAAAACTGACAAACTATCTTAAAAACAAATCCAATATACATAAACTGGCGTTTTATATAAAAGATACTTTTATTCTTTTTTTTGGTATAAGTACTACAAATTGTTACCCACTCTGGAATCGAGCTCTAAGGGTAATACCAACTTTAGCTCTGGCAAGAGCAACATTTACATGTTTGTTAAAATATATATGTATATTGATCAAGCCAGATATCGTGTATCTAACTACATTTCGACAAGCAAGTTGTTGCCCGTGTTCTTTCACTGCCGAACATGTTCGCCAATTCTTTCTGGTATTCGTAGGGGCGCCAGAAAAAGGCGTCCTAAAAAACAATGCGTTTTGACTTTTGAGTTTTCAACTTCCAGTCATTGGAATATCGCTTAATCTTATCGAAGTCATGTCGCAAGGCGTGTTTATGACCTTGATCTTTGGACCTGATCTATACCCGATCAATACGTCCTCGTGGGCTATGGCATGGTGAATTGAGCTCACATGATTGAATTGACCGCACCTAGTTGCAGATCGATTTTAATGTCAAATATTCCAGCAGAAGTCATATCGCCATTCTTCACGATGAACTGTGTACTGGTGGGCAAATAACAAAGAATATAAAGTTTACTAATGACCAGCCTGTTCGGCTTGTAACCGTGTCCCATTAAGACCGTCTATTTTGAAATTAGAAATTTGGTGTTTTTATTTTAATAAACGGTGTAAACATGGAGGTTATATATGGAACGCAATATCTGATAAATGGCCGTCTTCTGACTGATGGTACAACTTAGTCCTTTTGACGAAATTTTCGATGACATTTTGGTACAGTGCGTCAGTTTCATCAATGTTGCACCGAATCTCGTCTTTCAGTTCAGGAATTGTTCTTAGATTATTGGCATTCATCCTTCCTTTTAAAAACCCCTAAGCCCGTCTTCCTTGGGCATTAACCAAAGCATTATTAAACAGAGTGTTGTATATGTTCTCATATGTTTGATTGGCATATGTCGAAACATTTACTTCTCAGTGATTTGAAGATCGGATGGACTTCGAATTGAACGGGCGAAGCCCCCTCACGTTAGCAATGACATTATTTGCCAATTTCCATCATTGATCTCAATGAACCAGAAGTTCTTGAATCGCCAGTTCTCCATATCATTTCGAAAGTAGGACTTGTGCAAAAACACCTAATTTTCCAAGTCGTGCTTTGGACAATTGTCATCACTTGCCTTATACCTTTCTGAAAAATCGCTCCTGTGGCCTCTACCTTCCCCTGCGATCACCAAGAAATTTTTATCATCTACAGCTTCTGGTCGAACTATGCCCGCAGTTATCAGTATTTGTTCATTGTCCGTGGTTCGGACGATTTTTACACATGGAAGGTCGTTTTCCTCCGACATATTTTATTTATTTGCAGGAACATATTCGGACTGGCGGTGTTTACAGCCCAAATTTTGTAGTGACAATACAAACTAGCAGAAGACCTCTAATTGTCTTTTATTAATATTTGAAGGTTTTTTTATCTCGACAGCAGTCTACTCTTGTGCAGAATGTGTCTTCACTGTCTGTCTGTACAGTCCATCGTTCGTTTTTTGGTCTCCCACTTTTTGTTTGAGGTACGCGTTATCTCTCCATTTAAAAGATTCCTATTGGACGATGGGCATAGCGAGTTTGAGGAGAGTGCTCTCATCAATGTTCTGGAGAAATGTGGTCAACGTGCCCTATGACAGGGTGGTCTCTTGACTTCTTCTTGTGGGATGCCCTTAAAGATCGATCTTATGCCGACAATCCAGAAACGATTTAAGCTCTTCGTCCGAGCCAATAATAAGAGCCAGAAATAGTCAAAAATGTCTAGAAAAATTGGGTTGACAGGATGCGCTATGGCGAAACCAGCCGAGGTAGCCACATGAATGAAATCGTATTCCATAACTAATGGGAGTCTACGCTCTTTTCAATAAAGCAATAACATGCCGAAAATATGTACAATAACGGATTTTTATTCATTTTACTTTATTTTTAAAAAGAAACTTATATTTTGACCACTCGTTATAATTTTAGGAATACCTTTGAAAAAACTCAATGGTCACTGTCATACACTAAAGTCTGGAGAACGACCGAGTCAATTTTGCCAATTGAATAGTGGGTTTCCTCTAGTGTTTCGTGTATTATTTCCATAATCTCTGTTTGGTGTTAAAATCACCGATTATGAAATAATACTCTTCCGATTACAGCCTTAGGAATTGAGGTGGATTGCGTAGACAGCGACCATGTACCTCATTTTTTTGCTTTCTATTTAGCTTTGTTTCGCTAACGAAAAACACATCAGGAGCTTGGTCGTTGATCACCTTAAAAATTGTGGTTCTTCGTTCGACCCTTCTTAGTGAATTACGGTCAACGCTAGGACCTTTATTATTCTCCCCGCCATGTTCGTACCTATGACGACTGGAGGTACATTAGGCCTGGCAGCAACGCGTAGATCTGATCCACGCGCGTGGCCTGCTCTTATATCTGACGTTGTAGCTGAGCCATCTGCCCCTGGATGAAGAGCAAGATAACCACCATAACAGGTACAGCTTCCGGTGCTCGAGGCGCTGCGACCTGAAAAACAACTTTCGCTTTTTGTACCGTGTTTTAACTACCTGCTACCATTGGATGTAACTAATTTAGGGAGTTACGGCTAGTATTTGACTGAGCACTGGTGGTCATTTAACCTCCGAGTTTTGCTGCCGAGTCAGATTTATTTTCATTATGTACCGAAACTTAGGGCAACCCTAGTAATTTTCTTTGTATCCCACGTTCTTCTAGAAGGTCCACAACACCTGGCTTTTGTCAGACGCTCCATCCCTACCCAGAGCACATTTCTCAGACTTGTCATTCTTTCCACACTTTACATTTCGCAATTCGACGCGACGTGCCCGAATCCTTGGCAACGAACACATTGTAACATGTTTTCGCTCCTTTTTAATTTTTCCCAGTGTTCAACCTAGTAGTCTAGGACTTTAATACCCCGTGCTTAGACCATTTAGTTTGCTCTTCGAACTAAGCTGCACTAGGAAAAACGGTAATATCCGCTTTTCCCTTTTGGCTCGGTGTGTGGTAAATGGCTTAACCCCTACTAATGTGGGCTCATCGCACTCTTTCTCTTTAAGCAGTACAAGGAGCTCCTCTGGATAGGTAGGCGGTTCAGTCCTCCTCACCCCTTCGGGTGTATGACAACCCCTTCATCAATCATAAACAATAAATTGTTTACTTTTTGTTGGCGCTCCACTCTATTGTAGTGGGTCGCATGCCTATCTACATCTAAACGCCTTATAACTCATTTTCATCTTTTACTCGAACATATTAATTGGAAAAAATCTTTATTTCGTAGTTTTCTGTTGTTGTTACTGCTGCTATTGTTTCAGACCCAAATTTTGTTCTTGTTTATGCTGTTTTTGCTTGTGAGATTGCTCTATACTCTATAGGATTCCGGGTGTCGTTCTTCTAGCTGCTGAGAGCTCTGAGGTTCTTGCCGTTCTCTTTGCCTTCTTGCCACTTTTTTGACTTTGATGGTCAGCACCTTTGGTTGCAACGGTATAATGCTGCTATTGACAGATTTGACTTATTCATCCTCGTCTTAGGACGAAAAGTGAAACTATTATTTAACCACATATTTTCCCATAATGGGTTGTGTTGGCGGCTCTTTGTTGCTGCTGGCCTTGTTGCCTTTTTCCTTACCTAAACTGGCAGCTTTTCAAATGAAGCTGATAAGGAGAGGCGCTTAACGAGGTTAGGAAATGCACTCACCTTCCTCCTTTTCTTGCTATTTTTGTCGGTTCTATTTGCTGATACGCAATACTTGAATTCGAATCAGAACACTGCTACCACTTTGGTCAACTTGGTCTTATAAGAAACAAGTCCAAAAGCGAATTTAATATAATATTGGGTTCTACCACATGAAATGTCCGATTTTATAGTAACAATTTAAAAGCCAATCGTAAATTTTAATTCAATGAAAATAGGATCCGTTGGCATCTATGGTATTGTTTCAACGTGATACAAGATCAAATATTCCTTTTTCGTAGAAGGGCTGACTTTTTGAGGCAATGAAATCATCAAAGGCTTTCATGACCTCTGCTCGGTTTCGGAAGACCTTCTGCCGATAAAATGAATCCAGATTGCGGAAAAGATGGCAATCCGTTGGGGAAATATCAGGAGAGTACAGTGGATGCAGAAGAATTTCAAATCCCAACTGCAACAGTTTATGCACCTTTACTTGTGAGGAATGGGGTCTAGCATTGTCATGTAAAAGGATTGGACCGTGCCTATTGACCAACGCAGGTTGCTTTTCAGCCAATTTGGTATGCAATATGTCGATTTCCTCACAATATTTAATAGCGTTTATCGTTTCTCCTGGTTGAAGAAATGAAAAGTTGATTGGTACTTTCGATGTCCACCACTCCTTTGGGTGAAGATCGCGCTTGGGGTTGTGTTTTGGTTTTTCATCTGCATCCAACCAGTACCTAGATTTTTTACGATTATCATACAGTATCCACTTTTCATCATAGGTGAAAAAACGGTTCAGTTTGGTTTCTTAATGTAAGCGATACACAAATTTCCGGGTGCCGTAGTTTTCTGGATTCGTTCAGTTCATGGGGTACCCACTTATCGAGTTTCTTTACCTTTTCTATGAGAGAAAGGTGTCGAGTTATAATCATTGGGGATACTCCCATGCTCTGTGTAATTTCCCGCACCGATTTCGTTGGGTCCGCATCCACCGTTGTTCTTAAAACATCGTCGTCAACTAACGTTTCCGGCTTCCGACGTGGTTCATTTTCGAGGCTGAGATCTCCCGAACGGAACTTTCCAAACCAACGTCGTATATTGCGTTCGTTTGCCGCTATATCCTCAAATGCGTCATTAATGTTTTTCATTGCCAATGACGCATTATGTTCCGTTTTGAATTCGTAAAGGAAGGGGGTTCGAATGGTAAGTAATTCCTATAAAAAAAATAACGGTACTTGTAACGAACACGAACAAGCACACATACTACTTTATTTTATAAAAAAAAAAAAAATTTAACGTTCTGGTACAGATGTTCAACTGGAGAACTTCTTATTTCCGACTGAGCGAATCGAACATTTCATGTGGTACAACCCAATAGCTAAAGATAAAAACTAATACATATCTAATCACTTAGAAAGTCCATGCACGACGGATAGGTGTCAATGAATGGTTAATTTATCCTACTAAAATAGTACTCGCAGTAGTGGAAGTAGTGTTGACTTTATTTAATTAAAAATGTTACAAAAAAAAAAGACAAAAATACTCAAAGTCTATTTTGGTTTGGGCCAGTGCCGTCTACCAGATTGGCTTCAAATCAGATACAATGTTGTCTATGATGTAAATTGGTGTTAATTCTATTCACGTGTTAGAAGTCCCTTTTAATAATGTACTTCATATACGAGTAGTAAAGTGTATTTACGGTGTTCAAAAGATCTCATCCTTGCTCTCACTTTGGTATATCAAATACAACACTCTTGTTCAGAACATACAATATAATCCAAAGAACATTTTGCCGAGCTCACTTAAGATTGGACATATTGCTAAAAAATGTAGTACTTCTTCTCTTGCTTTCATATTGCAGATGTTGTTCAGTAGAGGTACTCGTAGTCTGATCGGTGCGGTATACGAGGGTTTCCGACCGAACAATGATACAAAACATTTTTTCTCAAAATATTTTTTTATTTTTCTACATAATCTCCTTGTAACTCTATACACTTCTCCCAGCGATGCTCCCATCTCTCTAACCCGTCCAAATAGTACTTGGCGTTTTTCTCTGCAAAACAATTGTTCACGAAGGTGATTGCCTCCTCATTTGATGAAAATCTCTGTCCTCCGAGCGCAGTTTTTAGATGAGGGAACAAAAAGGAGTCGCTTGGGGCTAGATCTGGTGAATTAGGGGGAAGGTCAAGCAGTTCAAACCGTAATTCATGGATTTTCGCCATGGCAACCGCTGACGTGTGAGACGGCGCGTTGTTTTGGTGAAACAGGACTTTCTTTTTCTGCAAATGTGGCCGTTTTGCCGCAATTTCTGCCTTCAGCTTGGCAAGTAATGATGCGTAGTATGCTCCTGTAATAGTTTTTCCTTTTTGAAGATAATCGATTAAGCTTTACAACCCAAAAAAACAGTCGCCATCCCTTTCCCAGCCGAAAAATCAGTTTTTGCTTTTTTGGAGCCGGCTCGCCCTTTGCAGTCCACTGGTTTGACTGAATTTTTGTTTCGGGCACATAATGGTGTATCCAAGTTTCATCTACAGTAATTAATCGGTGCCAAAACTCGGATTTATTGCGCTTACACTGCGCCGACAGAGCGTTGGAAATTTTTATTCGAACACGTTTTTGGTCTAACGTAAGCAAACGCAGCACCCAACTCGCGGACAGCTTTCTCATGCCTAAATCTTGATTTAATATGTAACAAACACGTTCTTTGAGCACTTTCATAAATGATGGTGCAGAGTCCCCATACACAGAGTCTAACTCATTTTTTATTTGCGTAGGCGTATTTAATAACAGCTCGATACTCAATTTTTTCCATTTTTACAAAAAACACTCACATCGACTCACTCAAACGACTGTCAACTAAAAACTGAACGTCTAAAATGACTGAAACTTCGCTAAGCAACTGCTAAAAGATGCACAACTAGCATTCACTAGCCTTTATTGACGAGTGCTGCTATTTTTACGTTGCGGTCGGAAACTTTTCAGCCATCCCTCGTACTATATATCGTAGTTCTACTGAACCATCTCTCTTCTCGTCTTGAAAATTGCGCTTATTTTATTCGTTGTGAGCCAGTTGCGAAAAAATGTTCTTTCATTTTCCTATAGTGCAATCTATATTGAGAAAACTGTATATTATATTGCCAATTTTTTGCAGTAAAATGTTTAATTGTCTATTTAGGCAATTTGGTTGCAAGACTGGTGTAATGTTAAGGCTAACTCCAGATTCCGCTGCAATATTCTCCCATTCGTTGACTAGATTTCCTCCTGTCCTAATAATGTGCGTAACAACTTTTTGGGGTACTACTTCTTCCTAGTAGTAAACACTTTCACAATATACATAACTACAGTGCTGCGTAAGTGCGTTCAAAAACAAAGATGATGTAAACGTTTCTAAATACATACTTCGAAAATAGTATATGTACTTCATATCCTGTAATTGGAGTGAGCTAAGGGCAGGCGTTTTTATTATGAAATATTTACCATTTCTATCCTTATCAGATCCGGTTAGATAACAATTTTTGGTAGTAGTCTTTCAAACTATCCGGCTGACGGCTGTAATAATTAACAGGGAGTGAAAACAAATTTTTATTTTCAAAAACAACTTTATTCCGAAAAATATTCCATACCGTTCAGTACTCTACCGCTATAAGTAAACTAGGTCCTAGTCATTAAATACAAATCGCATTCAAATAAATATTGTAAAATCACACCTGCCCACCATCATTTCTCACTCTGTTTCCAAATCTGGAAAACTAATTTCTAAAAAGTGTACATTTCTGAATTGTTCAGCAAAACTTTTTTGCATAATTTAGAAAAAAAAAGATACCTCCGATACACGCAGAAAAGTTTCCCATAGGACGCCACCATGTTTTACAGATTTTTCCCGCCTTATTTTGCGTTCAAATAAATTTCACATTTTTACCTGCCCAAAAAGACGTGTGTATATCACATCTCTCACAACTCTGTAGCATAACTCACATAAAAATCCGACAAAAACAAAAATAACACGCGCACCAACTTGCGTTAATATTTTATGCAAATTAGATACAAGGCATCATTGTTATGGTCGCCTCTTGTTGCTGTTGCTGTTGATGTTGATGTTGATATTGGTGTCTGTTGTTTCTTTACACTGGCAATCTCATACTTTAAAGCTGGTGCGGATATGAGTGCGTCAGTGTGGCTGCCAGAAAAGATTAATATTTTGTTATAAATTAAAAAGTTATTAGATTACACTCCAGCTACACCTGTGCACAATGTGCATATAAATTTAAGCGTTTCGCGCGCTCATGATGTTCTTTCTTACCTCAAAGTCGCTACTTCTACATTACAACATACTTTGTATCTGACAAAGAAGAAACCATACGCAATGTACGGATATTTGTGAGGTTAGGTATTTTTTCTACAGTGGTGGTAAGAAAATGTTAAATTTATTCAACAAATTCAAGTCAAAGGTGTGCATTTAATAAATCATTACATCAATTTGGGACAGCAGCTGAGTTTGGTGTATCTCTACACAAACAAATTATGAACAAACACAAAGTATCCAAAAGTACGAGTATCCCCGGTAATTATCTACAATTGTGCCATTTGGCTGACACTGACACGGACATATTACATATTTATAATACAACCATAACCCACCGCCCACTTTTCAAACACCAAAATACGAAACTTTTGCAATAAATCCCTACTTCTCCGAAAAAATAGAGAAAACAAAATCTGGAAACAGTTTGGGTAGTATGCGATGGATACAAGTTACTCGTTTGCAGTTAGATTTTCTATCTTGATGATCGTTTGGCGACAGTTTGCTCGTAAAGCATACGATAGACATATTCGGGAGATAAAACACATTAGAGCTTGTAATTGCGGCGGTAGTCATTTTTCGACTACTGTCGTTTCTTATCTTTTCCTAAAAATATTATTTATTTTCACAAAAAAAAAAACACTGTATTTGATACTACCTACTTGTAATATGCATATTTATTGGTGCGAATTTTTTTCTTGATTGTCTTTCAGGTAAGAGATACTCAGAATCTCTTGCGGGCTCATTACTTCCAGACTGGTTAGGTAAGTACAGAAAGATGTTTTCTTTTCGTTAATTTTGATTTTGTTTTTGTTGAATTTTTTGTTTTATTTTTTTTATTTTTTTTTGACAAAGAATTCGTTACGCCTTTTTTGCCAGTCATATTTATAATTGGAAAACACAATTTCAGTTTTTTGCAATCTGTTTTTGTTTTGTGATTTTTTTTTCATTGTATTTAAGTTTTTTTTTTTTTTGGTTTCTATTATTGTTGGTTGACGACCAATTTTTTATTTTTTCAAACCAACAAAATAAACAAACAAAATTTAAAAGGCTTTTTTTTTGTAAATCACATCACAGAAGGGATGCAACTTGATGATTGAATAGATTTGCGCAAGAAAATGAGTTAATGCAGGATTTTTTTTTTTAAAGTGACCTTCTAGAATCTCAAGAGAAAGTTAGTTAATTTTAAGTTAAAAGGAAGATTTAATATAGTTTTAAAAAAAATTTAATTGATTATTCAAGAGCTATAGCAAATTTGAAAGACTGATTCTGTCTGTCTTCTTGGCACCTATTTGTTGAAGAATGAATAGAATTCTTCATTTGCTAAGAAATGTTTAAAGGAATAATTTTTATTAGCTGTAAGGAATATATTTTTTAAATAATTGCTCCGTGCTGCGGTGTCAATTGTTTGCTTCCATGGGCTAAGGAATTTTATAAAATGAAAACTTTCTGCGTAAGCATAGTTAGTGGATGAATTTTTAGAAATTTACTTTATTTGTCAATTGACTCACATTCTCAAAACCCTTTCCAAGAAGATGTGTTTTGCTGTTTTAAGTGATGTCATCATCCTGTTAGTTTCCAAACTTTTCTCCTATACAATCGGTTTTGCACATTCAAAGAACAAATGCGTAGGATTATTTTGAGACAAGTTTTATAAAATTGTAACACTTAAATGTGAATCGCGTTATGATTCTTTGCCATTATATCGTTTATGCATATTCGGGGTGTAAATGCAGCTAAATGCTAAGCGGCAATGATCCCTTTTTTAGCAAAACTTTATTTCCTGTTAAGTTTAGCTTTCTTTGTATTTACGACATTTCTAGATGTAGACGTTAACATGTCCAGTAGGCATTGACATTCTAAAAGAAATACGCGCAACGACTTCTAATTTAATTACTACAATGAATTAAATTTTAATGCCTCATTATGATTAGATACGATTTGTGTGTAGTTTTTCTCGCAAATTAATGGGTTTTCTGAATTTGGTGATTAAAATTATCCAGGCAAAAGTCTTAAGCTTCACCTCTCGATATAAGTTTTGGTCTTTTCATTGCGGCGAGTTGAGTTGACCAAAGGTGGTCTAAAAAAAACCCTTAATAGAAACTTTGTGTTGGTCCATAAGGGCATAAAATCTAGCATCTACACGTTGGGTCTTGTAGGTCAATGAAGATAACATACCATGAAAAACTTTGAGATGTATTTGGGTTACAATTGGGTTACTGTTTCAGTCTGTTCATCATGAATTTTGTGATTGCCGTGATATTTCTTCTCCTACTTTGCGTCATATATAGCTTAATTGATCCATAGTTAATCAGTCTTTCAGTTTCATACACTGCCGCCTCCGTCGTTATACATACTTATATTGATGCCTAGGGACATTCTCTTATTGAGTTGAATAGCCCCAATAGATTTTACAACCACCGATCTAAGGATATTCGTAGCTTTGTCGTGACTTGCGGGCGATAGGTACTGTAGCCATATAGGTACTAACATTCCATTAGAATAGCTGTTTGACTGCATCTAGTCCAAGATGATATTCCAAATGTATTCCAAACACTAAACTTTGCTTAGCGATTTTCATTGAAATTATGATTTTATCATTATTCCAGCGGCTATTTTCAACGTCAGCGTAGTTCAGGTATTTGAGTTTGGGTTTAAAAATCCATCGAACTTTCTAGATCGATTGTTCATATCTTACAGACACAGATTCTCAGACATCCCTCTATAGGTAGAGGGACTGTGCAGACGTTATAAACTTTAGTTTAAATTGTTACCCAACTCTGACAATCGTTTAGTCATTTTTAAGAGTCTTAATCACATTACTAGTCTTAACTTAGCTAGAGATCGCATTATCAATACCTGTACTTCAATGATTATTTAAAATACTCTCTTGTCACATATATTTGCTGCTTCTGTTACAACCACAGACAATGTGTTTTTAAGCTATGCCTAGGCCATCAGTTAAGCTACACACTTAATGACAGGAAATCTTTTATACCTATTACTGGAGTTTTTGCAGAATAATCTCCTAGGGCTTCTCAATAATTTTTAAATGGTAGAGATACTTAGTATTGTCGCTTTGAAGTATTTTTTGGGTCGATGTTCAATATCCTTTTAATGTTTTTCGAATTTTAGTCTTTTTCTCGCTTCTATTTCTATTTCGAACATCCGTAAGACATCTTATCACCAGGCAATACATCTCACCAAAAATTGAATTTGTTCGTTATGCCAAGCAATTTGCATCACATCAACCGATAATTCAATTGCAAATATCATTTTGCTGTCCGACGCCCTGTTAGACCCACAGACATCTGAGTCTTTGGTGTCTATATCTGCTTTCGGTGCTGCGCTACTGACTGTATTCAACTGGTTATAGAAGTTGTACTGCAACAGGAATTGGTAGCACAAAACTGTATATTATTTCAAAAAAACAACAAACTAGCTTGCACCCTTCAAAACGTTTCAGATTTTTTCTTAGGTCCTTCATATACGAGTATATTATTTTTTTCTCATACAAACACAACACCTTGTGTCCATTAGCACTTTTAGATTCACCTGGTTTAAAGCACAGTGTAACACAATTTTTGCCTCTGAACTTTATCTCGCACCTAAAATCACTGAAGTTTATGTGAACGCAATGGATTAGACACATATCCATATACACGAGTGCATAAGTTTGTATGCGGAACCTCACAGAAAAAAAAAATTGCGCAAATTTTATTCAATCGTCATGTGGAGTCCTTTTTACACACACTTTTTGATTTTTCACAAAAAACGTTTTCTTCTTGATTTTTGTACAAAAAAAATATATGTTCAATCTTAGTCGGTCTATTGCACACAACTTTAGAGAGAGAGAGAGAGAGGGAGACTTAATACAAAAAAAGAGAGAGAGAGAGAGGGTAAAAAGATAATTTCTTTTTAGAAAATTAGACATTTTAGAAAGTACTCTCTGGGAGAAGGTAACTATTTATCTATGTATCTATAATGCTCGTTATTGTATCTGTAAATTGTAAATTGTAAATAAATGTGCAAAATCTATTTATATTTGTTTCCTATTTTCTTCTTTTTCCCTATGTTGCCTGCAAAAGATATACACATCTGCTTTTTTCCCAAAAGATTCTTTTTGTATATAAACTTTTACTTGTTTACCTCTGTGTAAGAGTCATTTTTAAAATTTTTAATTTTTTTGTATGTGAATAGTAAAATGCATCATAAATTCTCTAGTTCTACTAACAATAACAATTGACACGCACTTACTAAAGGCACTTACTCACTAAAAGTGTTGTAAGTATGTGTTTGTATAGTGAAAACCTCTCAAAATCTGGCAAATTAACAACAAAGCAACATAAAACTTGTGTGTTCAACATGATGCAATTAGTTGAAAAGGACTCTACTCGTCATGTTATTTAATGCAGTCGTAAGCGTACAACAGCTAGTTGGAAAACAGTCATAGAAACTCTTCAACGAGCATCCTTTAGAGTTTTGAGTACCGTTGTTATTATCTGCATGCGAATACCCTTGTAATTAGCATAATTTAGGCATTTGCCACTAGAGCAGTTTTGAAAGCCAACATAGTGAAACGAAAGGACTGTGCGAGGCTTTTTGGTATCCATAGATACCTCGGTTTTGTATTCGGTTTTGGTTAAGGCTTGAGTAAGAGTGTTTTGGGGAGGCTTTCTGAGATTTAATGTAACGTTCGCACTGTCATTTGTGATTTTGTCACCAAGTCATGATGACGTCTGTTGATAATAAAGTTAAGCATTACAGTATATATAGTTTGGTTGGTTGGGACCCTCTCTCTCTATCGTTTTGTTTCAGTTATCCGGGTTTTGTGATGAGTTGACTTAATTATGTAATTGTTGATAGTACCTAGTCGTATACTCGGTTAAGGTAAATTGGATTAGCAATTTTCAAATATCACGTTGAAATTGGACTAGAATTTTGTGGTGTCAATTGTGGAAAAAGTTTAGTCATATGAAAATCTTTGCGTCCTTGTGCGATTGGAGCCAGATAGGCTTTATTGTTTGCAGAGACAATTTTAGATGTATTTTGGGAAAAAGTAGTGATTCAGTTGTATTTTGTTCAAAGAGGTCTATCTAATCTATGCGATTCATCGACTTCTTTTGTTACCCCCTTCACAATTCTCCAACATGGCAAGAGGAGAATTCTAGTGTTCAAGAGGATTGTTTTTATCATTAAAGTATACCCAAAGCTAGAAAAATTCTTAGCATCCTCATGTGAACGGGGAATCTTTCGAGTTATCTACATTCTGAAAAATGTATTTTTATAACATGTAAAGAAAGCATACAAAGTTTTAACCCCTACACTTTTAATAAAATAAAACTAGAACCCCTAATGACTCTATGGCCGTAATAAATTATCATAAGAATGCAGAAATTATCTAATGAAAAGTAAGTTAAATGTTTATATCTGTTCTAAGCAATACTATTTCAACTTCAGTTAAAATGTAAACGTAAATGTAAGCCGTCTTAGGTCTCAAGATACACTGATAAGGCTCAATCAGCACAGACGACGTACTTTTTGTATGCGATAGGTGGAAGGCATATCTTGTTCTTGACATGGCGTACTCGTATATAGTGGGATACACCTTTTTAATAGATTGGTGAAAGACTGCTTATATTCCAGTTGCTGTGTATTTTCCATTCTACTACTACCTAAGATCGTTTACATTGGTATGGAAACATACCTGTCAATACTTTGTCATATACGGTTTAGAAATATTCACTCCATCACCAGTCACTGAGTTAGGTGAATCACCTCTTAGCAGAGGCGCAAGTATTACCGCCAAGAATGTTCAATAGTTTTGAGAAAGGTTATCTCCATATCGTAGCAGATTCTAGGTATCTTTGAAACAATTAGCGGTTCGTTACGTCTCTTTAAAAAATTGTCGGATCTTTTTTTCTGTTACCAAGTTCGCCTTTTTCTCTTTTACAATGCTTCAAATTTCTCTGTATCGTTCATTGGCCGTTAGCGTTTTAAAAGACAATAGGTCATACTACAGAAGTCCGCACAGAATAAGTTGCGGGCTAAAGAGGTCTTTGAAAGTCGAGTAGTGGGGACTTGGGCTGACCATTCTTATAAGTTCAAAAATACGTTCAAATGTATTCTTCGCGTTTATACATTGGTTGCATATTTTCTGATAAAGAGCAGTAGAGTAACTTTGTGAAATAGGGTTATAACTCGTGACTATTTCAAACTTTTAGTAAGTCGATATGGATCAATCAATCAGTCGATCTGCCGTCGTAGAATGGTCATACTGAGAGACAAAGTGATGTGGTCTAATGACGACTGTGAATCTAACATCAAATTCATAACTATTGACCTAACAAGTTTCCTACCTATTAGCCTTGTCAGTTTCCTTCCATCTGCTTAAAATGAATATCGATAGCCTCATATTTCAGCCAGATTTTATACAACTGGATTGTGGCACCTTCGCCATTGAGAGTTCTTACATATTTACATATTATTGTATCTGAAAATATTTGAGGAAATTGTAATCAAAATTCGAGGGCGTTATAAAAATGATTTTAGATATTTTTTTTGTATACAATTTGTATATTTGTTAAGTTTCAAGGTCGTCTTTCAAATGGATGTCGATATATGTACACATACAACAATCCAGAAGCGCCAAGATGAAGCTGTTTGTCTACTTGGTTAAATCAGTGGTATGAGCACCCTCAATGATAAGCAATCAAAGTATTTGCCTACCTTAAAGTAGAAAGTGTCGATCTACTGCAATAATTTCTACTTCTAAGTCTAGCGTGCAGATCTAGGTCAACCTACATACATGTATTATGTAACTTCAGTTGAATATTGCTTTCATAGTCACTTTTTAAAAATGCTAATTAGAAGCTATGATAGATACATTTCATTACGATATCGAATCCGAAAGGACTAAATACGAGCCTCAAAGAAGTCCTTACTGAGAATTTGACATTCACTGCCTTTGCGAAAAAATTATACAAACTTTCTTCGGAAAATAATGCAATCATGTGTAACACATTACCAAAACTGGCTCCTGAAGTTCATCTTATTTCCAACATAACCACACCCTTAGGCACGCGTATGTACATATGTATATGTATGTATGAACATTTGTCTATCCAGATATATTGCCACTGCTCCCCTTTTAAATCGAAAAATTATGATATCATTCCCTAAGTCAACAGAAATTTCATCATAATCCAAATCGGAGATAGCTTCGTTGGATAATAATTTAATTCCATAAAAGACCAATAAGCATTTAGATATTCACCACACCAATACCATAGCACTCGTCGTTTCCGAAAACCTATAAGGCAATGCTTTGGTTTCAATCGCGTATGTTACTAAAAACCACAGTATAGGCAAACTATAACTGTAAATATGCAGGGTATATGTGCAGAGTAAAAAAAAAAACTGAAGTAGAAAAGCCTCAGAACCGTAAATAGTAATTTTGAAAATAGGTTTTCACTGAATCGACAGAAATGCTAAAATTTTCATCGAAAACATTAATTCAATGAAGAGTTTGTATGCTCGTTTGTTAGAGTATTCGTAGCCATAGTCGTATCTATGGAAGTGGTGTAGTATGTTGTCAATGTCAATTTATTACAATGTTGTCGTCATCGTCGATACTCGTACAATTGTTAAGTGTAATTCCTCTAATGGAATATTTTAGAGCTGTTCCAACTTACAACACAGTAATTGAAACTTGCAACTTAGGGGTGAGGTTAGCTTATTTGTATCTAATGTAAAATTATACCATCTTAGCCGTGGTAATAAGTAAGATAATGCGAAAGCAAATTTCAATGTCTGACGGAGATGTTTGTTTTTGTTTTTCTTATTTTCGAATTTTACAGTCTAGCTAATGTTTAATTCAGAGGCAATAGATTATTTATTTTGAGGAACGAGTCCTTGAAGCATAACCCACCTTAACTCGGCATATTATTATATATAGGAGAAAATGATTTGCAATTTCAGATTTTGGGCTTCGGTGTTTTCAGAAAAAAGCCTCGTATAATCCTGACATGACGAATAACATAGCATTTGCATCTATGTATATGACATATGAAGTGTTCTCTTACACTTCATACCGCATATTATCCGATTCATAAAACAATATTTATTACTTCCACTTACAACACTAATGTCATCTTATAAGACATAACAAAACCATTTAAATCCGAAAGGTCACACTCTAATAACTCTAACCTCATTATCCTCACATAATTCCATTCTCGCTTGAGTTTTCGGTGGTAAATTTAATTTCGAGCGCTATGTGAGCAAATGTCTCATTTATCTTTAATTCTGAAAATAAATCATTTCCCAATGTCATATAGCAACTTACAATCATTCAAATCCAAGTCGATATGTTGTGCGTGTGGAAAAACTTCACAAAACTTCATAAATATAGAAAGCTAGGAACCCTTCTATAAAACCCTTCTCCGAAACCACCCTATTGCCTGGTTTTCTCAAAATGAACTTCCAATTTCCAATTAATGTTGGTAATTATGAGGCGTGAGCCTTAAAAATTTTACACGCATACCTTTGCTTCCTGGTTTTACACGCTCTTTTCTATTCACCCCTACACAAACTCCATCGGAAGTTTGTTGTTATTCGAAAAATAAAGAAATAAACAAACAACTTTTTTCGTAGCCCACCTACGTTCACACCCCTTTAGAGTGGCGAACGGACAGATAAACATACATATGCACATCTGTACTCGTACCATACCATATATCCGCTTAGCCCAATTAACTAATTTCACCGGCTCACTAGTAAGTAGGATCTCTACAGGGCAATTAAAGTCGCCGAACAAAACGATAAGGTGCTAAGCACCCAACTACTATCCTAACACACATAGATACATGCAAACATATATATTTATAGAAAGGGTGTTCAGATATGTGTACGTATGCGTGACTTATATCCGCTTCCTGTTCGAGCACTGATAACAGACTCTACGTATATAATTCCAAAAGGTAGCCATCGTTAAGGTATGTTTCAGAGGTTTTACCTTCTGCCTTGTCTATTAGAATATTTGTTAATGTGGTGGTGATGGTGTGTATAAGTATTGAAGTGAAGTAAGTCGCAGGATAGAGGATTGGCGCACTTGCAATTCATTGCGAAAAAGATAGAAGATACGAATAGCCTATATGCAATGGCAGTAGACTCACGAAAACGTTTAGGAAGTAATTAAACACTCATTAAGTTTTGCGTAGCCTACGGCTTGAAGCTCCCACCATGACATGGGGAGGGGAAGGTGGAGAGTTGGGTCGAGGGAAACTAGCTATGCAAATTGGAAAGAAGGCCAAGACCAATTTGGGGGAATTATTGCATTTGTTGTAAGAACAATAAGTTTAGCCATTGCCTATAAATCCGAAAACCTTTGAAAAAAATTTTGTTCCCAAAATTTTGGGATCATTGATTTTAAGAATTTTCTAATAAAGAAGTAAGCGAGTATTTTCGCTTAAAAAATTCATCAGAGGTGACGCGTGATTTTCTCTTTACCAAAGATACGAGTATGCGTGACAATTCCACTTATCTACAAGACAACCGGGAGCTGCTTACGGTTACTTATGGTATTATACTATTCGTATACCTGATCCGAGATAAGGGATGTCTCTATATCCAAACAAGATATGGTATACCTTCAAATAGACCTACTAAAGATCTAAAAGCGACAGCCTAGCATTTTTTATTCCACAAACAGTTTTATACATCGATGTTGGTCTGTAAAAACCGTTCAAAAAAGCTAAAAACCTGGGCTAGCTTTGCATGTCCGAATTTTTCTGCTGAGTCCGAAAACCGAAGGAAGGGGTCTTTCAAACTCGCTCTTTACTGTGTAATCATATTCCAAATGAACTCTGGCTGGAAATAGAGATAGATAGATAGAGATTGAGGTTGTTGCTTAAGTTGACGACGATACTGTCTTCATACCAGAAACGGTCTAGCCTGGTCATAAGAATTGCAGTGAGAGGGCAATCTAAAGCTCTTAAAAATAGCTCAAATAGTGTCATGTTCCTGCAATACGGGTACGATGGGAGTCAATATTTACACCACAAATAGTCTGTAAACAAATAGTTGTCAGGTCAGCACTTGCACTAGAGACTACAAGATACTGGTCATGATAATATTACCATTTCCTATGTTTGGAAGCCATCCTCCTACGCCGGGGTTGTTTTACTTAAGTGACCTGAAATCAAGCCTATAGTAAAGTACGAGTATTTTTAACCATTGTATCGCATTTCAAGACGAAGGCACTTAATTACTTACTTAAAGTGGCGCTGCAATCAGACAAGTATCTCCAGCCAGCTCGATCTTGAGCTAACTGCTTCCAGTTTCACATTTTAAGTTGGCTGAGGTCTCCTTCCACTTGCGTGCGCCACCAGAGCCGCCGTCTTCCTCTACTGGGCTATCCCTCGGTGGCGGATTCGAAGATCTTCACCGAAACACCCTCTCAAAGCAGCGAACAGAACCCTCATCCATTTTCGACAAACTCCATGCCTCTGCGCCACAGGACGGGAGTGGGATCATTAAGGTTTCATATAGGGTGACTTACGTTGCTTGAGAGAGTGCTTTCCTAGTCAGCTGCTTTTGTAGCGCAAACAAGCAACGAATTGAAAGAGCTACTCTCCGTTTGATCACGGCGCTCGTGCTGGATTCTGGTAGGCAAAGTCCTCTGCTACCTACCTCAGCTAAAGTTATATCAGTCAAAGGTGACGTTCTGTCTGAGACGTCGGTGTTCGGTGTCCTTTCTTGTTGAGAGCATATACTTGGGCTTACCCTCATTGACTGTTAAACCCATCTTCATCGCTTCCGTCTCAATACGCGCGAAAGCGCTACTTTCTTCCGATTATATTAATATCATCGGCGTATGCGACTAATTGGACGGACTTTTGAAGGATTGTGCCTCTTGTGTTGGCGCGTGAGTTCTGCACTATTCTTTCAAGAATGATGTTAAAGACATCCCATGACAGTCCATTGCTGTGTCTATATCCTTTCTTGACATCAAAGGTGTAAGTGAGTTCTTTATTTTTATCGATAGAGCAGAGTGCAGTCTCCATCGTCATCCAGCACAATCGGACGAGTTTGGCAGGGATACCAATACTAGACATTGCTCTGTATAGCTCGTCTCTTAAAGTCGATGAATAGGTACTGTGTATCGATTTCGAGATCATAGGTTTTTTCCAAGATCTGCCGATCTGTCGATGGTGGTCTTGCCATTCTGATATGGACTAATCAGGTTGTTGATGAACGGCTTCAGGCGTTCACACAATACGGCAGATAGCATCTTATGGGCGAAAAGGAAGAAGAAAAAGACTGATGCACCTGTAGTGGCGCAGTTCAGAGGGTCTCCTTTCTTTAGGATCTGACAAACAATGCTAAAGTTCCATTCATCAGCATACTTTCGTCCGACTATATTTTACAGATGAATTGGTGTATGCTCCTTACCAAATCATCGCCTGCCGCTTTGAAGAGCCAAGCCGTCCGGTCCAGCGGCTTTGTTGGACTTAAGCATAGGTATGACTATCTTTATTTCATACAGATCGAGTGGAAGGAATTTTTGGTCTACATCGTCCAGGTTAATAGGTTCATTCTGCCTGACAGCGGTATTTGGTTCATCATCGCCTTTGTACAGTCTACAGAAATACTCTTTCCAAATCCTCAGCATCGACTGTGACTCTATGTACTACTATGTTGCCTTGTTCTTCTCTACAGGCTTCGGTTCTGGTTTGTGTCTGTGGAACGTTTTTTTGCCTTTTGGTAGAGCTTCCGGATCTCATTCCTGAAGTAGCATCTTTCAATTTCTTCAACAGCGCGCTTCTCATGCCTCTTGTTTTTCCTCCTTAGAAGCCGGTGTTCGTGTTTCCTCTTCCTTGTAGTAGAGCGCATGAGCAGCTCTAGTCCTTGCTTAGCTGTATGTACTTGCCGGCACTCGTCGTGGGGTTTCATTGTGGTGGCCGAGTGAAACCCAATATAGGCGAGGTGGCATCTCTGATGGTTTTTAGGCAATGTCGCTACTGGTCTTCATGATGCCGGCGGTATAGGAAAGCTTTTAAGAGATTAAGGGAGACTGGATAGAAAAAGGATTTGTCGATCTCTTGCGATTGTAGCCGTCTGCGATATTCGGAATATCCGCAACCGTAGCCTGGATACAACAAGGATCAAGGCACTGAAACTAGAAAAATCGATAACGGCTAAGCCACATATCATCACACATATATTTTGTAGGACCCAAAGCTGTTAAAGATTATCAATAGATTATATCTTTTTATCCCATTAAGGATAAAGGAAGCTGAATATCCAATTTTGAATTCTACTTATTCAATGCAAGGTTGTTAGAATAAGAATAGCATTCATTTGCAAAGTAGGCATATTGAACCGATACGCGGGCGATTGCAAATCTAAGATGGAACTAGCTCTGTTGGTTCTCAGTGTTGGCGGCGCTATTATTAACAATTTAATTGAGAATAGCACTCGATTTTATGTGCAGAAAACGCACCAATTTTGGTCTTACAGTACCTCACCAAGTGCTACTTCAAACAAGCGTACCACCTCACATTTAAAAGGGATGCAGTTTCTTAAGGCTGTGATAAGAACCTGGTTCTACAAAATCAAAGTATTGTAGTTGTTCCATGTGTGAAAAATGTGACTAACTAACTAACGACTTAACCGAAAGCCCTTGTTGCTTTAATGACACAATGAAGACTTTCCTAGATTTCGTGCAACAATAACAATTTAGATCATGACGTGGGCTTGCAAGATAAGAGGTAATACCTGTTAGTAGTCCTTGTAAAGGTACTGACTCATCATTAGATATTGGTGTCTTCTGGTCATATCTTTGTCATGTAAACAAGATAGCTCTTTGCAGTTTTTTTTTTTGAATCAAAGGCATTTTGATTACATGTTGGGCATTTGATATCCCGGAATCAATCACATTTGTGACTTAGGCCATCAAGAGCCGAAATTGAGTTGCTGAAATCTTCTATAGTAATTCCTAGTAAATCTAATTCTGAATGTTCATCATGATTAATTTAATGTTTTCAAATGATGTAGGTAAGCTACAAGAAATGGCAAATTGATTGCTCTTGGGAAGTACTGAATTTGAACTTCTTCTACATTAGTATTCACTAATGTTTAGCAGAGAACTCAGACAAAACTTAGATCAGCTCAAGAATGTTCTCGTTTGTGTAAGGAAAAACCAGATTTTAATTGAAGAACGTTGACTTGACTTAGAATCGGCGTTACATCTTCAGAACTTGTGTTTTTTTTTAAATATAATTGAAACTTTCCATTTATAGATACCATGGTGACTAATTTTAAAAGTCAGGTCGCTATTACTCAGCAAATATTTGTAAATACTCGTTTAATAAATCACTGCAAGTCGTCATCCAATATTTCATGTTTCACATGGCCAAGCGTAAAGTATGTGTGTCTGAAATTTTTGTCAGTCTCAATCGCAGTTCAAGGCTATAATTACTGCCCCCATTACTCTTCTAGAACACAAACATTTTAACAAATCCTTTCTGTTTACCTATGTACGTATGTATTGTATGTATATCAGTCATCAGAAAATAAAAAATAAATCAAACAAATAAACACACGTCAATCAGACAAATTTTTAAATTGTTTTTCTTTTCAAAAGCAAAGCCTGCCTTCTAAAGGTACCTTGAACTCTAGATGAAACGCACGAGAAGCAGACGAAAACAAAAACAAAAAGGAAAAGGAAAAGCGTATTAAATTATAAAATCATCAACAGATGATAATTTGCTCAAAATGTGAATTTAATTTCCATTAAATTATATTAATTGCTCTCCAAAGATACGTGTACATCCAATCGGGCGAATATACAACCGACACATGGGAACAAACCCTAATCAGACTCTACTTGAATTCAAGTGGCCGTTCTTGTTAACTTCAAAAAGCACATGAGTTTTCTTCTTCTTTTTGTTGTTGTTGTTTTCTTTCGCGCTTTTTTTGAAATCCGATTCATAGACATACCATAGACCACAAGTTCAAAATAACATATTTTTAACTCTCCAGTCGAATAGTCAAAATCGAAATCAAATCTACATATTTACGCATTCTGTTTTGATCTATTTTTACACAAAGTATGCACGAGTACGACGAGTTGAGAAGAAAAAAAATTTGCACCTAATCAAATAAATATTTAGATGAGGGCGCCGCCAGTGCCACTACAATTACCGCCACTGTTTCTAGAACCACCACACGGCTCCTGCTCTCCTCAAAATTCCTGGTCAAACACTTGCGATTACATAATTTACCGATCCCCTCTTGACACCGCTTGTTTGCCTTTGTTCTTTGCCCAGTTCTTTTGGACTGCTATCGAAATATGTTTAATGATTTCCTCTTTTGATTAATTTACTACCTTCCGCGTGCATTTAATGCCAAGCCAAGCCAGGCCAGGCCGACTGGCCTACTGGTAATATCTTAAGCGACGCGCCCACAACCAAATACTGGGGAACAATTTTCATATATTTTTTTTTTCCTGTTGATACCCCCTCACAAATCCCTGCTGAAATGAAAATAAACATGGGGCCCGTTTTTGTTTTTGTTTGACTTGCTCTTTTTAGGGGTATTTGTTGTTGTTGTTGTTTTTTGTATTCAACCGACCTCAATTTCTTCGGAAAAGTCGAATACCCACCAAAGAATGAAAGTGAAAGAAACTGTTGAAGATCGAATGGGACTTGATGGTATGTCACCTTTTGTGAAAATAAAGTCTGGAATTTATGAGAGCGCTTGAACTTGGAAGGACCACTGGCAACTGTTTAAATAGATAGACAGAAATAGACTCTTTCGATTTGTTGATGCAGTGATCTTTATGGAGTGTTGGGATTTTGTTATCTAATTTCTTTTTTTAGTAATGGGTCCACGCAAATACAAGAAGCAAGTCATGGTCTTATGTTGATGATCTGCATTTTGTCACCTTTAATTAGTTTTCGAATTCTGTGGAAAGACACAGAAGAAATGTAAACTTAGAAAATCGAGAACCGTCGGCAAAACTGATTTGTAGATTTAGGCTTTGATGGGCTTAAAATATTTCCGACGGCTTTGTTTGATCGTTGCCTTTATGTATGAATCTGTAAAACTCTTGATAATTCAACCTTTTCCGCATTCATCAGAGTGATCGGAGTTTAAATCAGACCTGCGATCTACCAAGAGGCGCTTAACTAAAACCAAATAATGACTCCACTACACGCAATGAAACGTAAAAAAAATCTCTGTGCTAGACATGCAAAATCAACGATTATTCAAAGGTTATAGCACTGCGGCTTCTGGCGCTGAACTCGAAAATAGTTGACTATACTATTTTTCGATTTAATTGCAAGATGTTATGCCGACTAGTATTGGTTGTTTTCCATCATCCATGGGATTCTACTAGCATTTCAAAGATACTCAGTGTTAACAGAAATATATCATAGTGGGTGATCGATAGAGCCGGCGGGCTGGAGCAATGTGAACCAGAAACGGCGAAGATCGTCCTAATTCTAATTGAAATTATTCGATGTTAAATCTTAAACTTTAGATCGAATATATCCAGAAAGACTTGACTCGCTCAAAGACGTGATAACCGCCAAAACGGTCCATTAGCCAGTTGACATGCACTTCGACTATGTATCATAAGATGATGAAAGAGAATGCGGTTTGCATAAAAAAGCTAAACGTTCTTAAAGGCTGCAATTCATGAGGGACAGGTTATTTGAATTATGATATTGAAAAACTACACCAGCGTTAATTGTTTGCTGGGATAGTTGCTTTTACCTTACTACATCCCTTTTGATACTAATGTTTTAGTAATTCAATGAAATATACTGTTTCTAAATATAGTAAGCACGGCACCATCGTTTAAACTTGTTTGTTATTACACCTTAAATGTACTATGCAGAATTCTGATCAGTTATCAAAGCGAAGGATGTTTAAGTCCCTACCTGGGGTTTGATACTCTATGTCGTCTTTTCTTCTTCTTATTTAAAATTCATACAGTTCTGTAAGTTCTAGGAAATTTCAATGATTTTCGGTCTACCTCTTACATTTTATCATCCAGTATACCATAGCAACTTTGACAATAAAAAACTTCCTTACACATAACGTCAGTATTCAGTCTTTACACAAATCGGATCTTAATTGTCACTTAATGTAGTCTATTAGTATATGTAATGAATTCACCATGCTGGCTTTAAAGTCACTTTCGTACCAACTCCCTCGATATAGGTTAGGTTAAACAGGCTTATGATGGATATGCCATCACACAGACAGCAGGCACCAAAACGGGCCCATCGCGTTCCCTGTGGAACCAGTTGAATTTTTCTTCTAATGGCAAAAACATAAACAATCTCCCTGGTGAAACACCCATTTTCCCTGCAAGAGCTACGAAGGCCTTTGAAGTTCGTGCCGTCTATTTCTTTTAGGTTTTCGAACCCTCGCTTTCACACAGAGGGTTGTCTGAAAAGTTTCCGACCGAACACTGATACAAGACATTTTTTTCTCAATTTTTTTTTTTTTATTTTTCTGCATAGTCTCTTTGTAACTCTACACACTTCTCCCAGCGATGCTCCCATCTCTCTAACCCGTCCAAATAGTACTTGGCGTTTTTCTCTGCAAAATAATTGTTCACGAAGGTGATTGCCTCTTCATTTGACGAAAATCTCTGTCCTCCGAGTGCAGTTTTTAGATGAGGGAACAAAAAGAAGTCGCTTGGGGCTAGATCTGGTGAATAAAGCGGAAGGTCAAGCAGTTCAAACCGTAATTCATGGATTTTCGCCATGGCAACCTCTGAGGTGTGACACGGCGCGTTGTTTTGGTGAAACAGGACTTTCCTTTTCTGCAAATGTGGCCGTTTTTCCGCAATTTCTGACTTCAGCTTGGCAAGTAATGATGCGTAGTATGCTCCTGTAATAGTTTTTCCTTTTTGAAGATAATCGATTAAGCTTTACAACCCAAAAAAAACAGTCGCCATCACTTTCCCAGCCGAAAAAACAGTTTTTGCTTTTTTTGGAGCAGGCTCGCCCTTTGCAGTCCACTGTTTTGACTGAATTTTTGTTTCGGGCGTATAATGGTATATCCAAGTTTCATCTACAGTAATTAGTCCATGCCAAAACTCGGATATATTGCGCCTAAACTGCGCCAACAGAGCGTTGGAAATGTTCATTCGAACACGTTTTTGGTCTAACGTAAGCAAACGCGGCACCCAACGCGCGGACAGCTTTCTCATGCCTAAATCTTGATTTAATATGTAACAAACACGTTCCCTGGACATTTTCATAGCCTCTACTATCTCTCTCACTTTAATTCGGCGGTCGTCTAACACCATTTGGTTAACTTTAGCAATGTTATCGTCAGTGGTTGCAGTTTTTGGACGTCCCGAACGTTCATCATCTCCCAAGCTCTTACGGCCACGTTTAAATTCAGTTGCCCAAAATTTGACTGTGGTAAATGATGGAGCAGAGTCCCCATACACAGAGTCCAACTCATTTTTTATTTGCATAGGCGTATTGCCTTTCAAAAACAAGAATTTAATAACAGCACGATACTCAATTTTTTCCATTTTCACAAAAAACACTCACATCGACTCACTCAAACGACTGTCATGTAAAAACTGCTCGTCTAAAATGACTGACACTTCGCTAAGTAACTGCTAAAAGATGCACAACTAGCATTCACTAGCTTTTATTGACGAATGCCGCTATCATTACGTTGCGGTCGGAAACATTTCAGGCAACCCTCGTAAAATTGATCATGGCTTTATATTGAAGCTACGTTCTTGTTATTATGTGTGGAAATAGTCGCCTCGGGCTCGCTGGCAGTGCTTCAAGCGGTCGTTCCAATTTTTGATAACTCGGTCCAATATCTGCGGCGTCATTCCGGCAATAGTGTGTCCAATGTTGGCCTTGAGCTCGTCCCAAGTGGTTGGCTTGTTAGAGTAGACTAAGGACTTGACGTAGCCCCAGAGAAAGTAATTGAGTGGTGTCAATTCATGAAAGCTCTCAGTGAAATGACCCAGTCGCCAAATTTCTCCTTCATCGCCTTGCTGGAACCACACCTTGGATATATCGATGTTTTCGAGCTCTGACCACAGAAAGTCGGTTAATATCGCTCTATACCTGGTGGTACCATTGACGGTAACGGTGTCTCTTTCCTCATTTAGAAAGACATAACGTCCGATGATACCGCCATGCCATAAACACACCAAACAGTCAATCTTTGTGGATGCAACGATGCTTGGCCGAACTCTTGTGGATTGTGTTCCCTCCACTAACGGAAATTTTGCTTATTGACATAGTCGCCGAGCTAAAAATGGGCTTCGTCCGCAAAGATGAGTTTTTGACCAAAATCCGAATTTCCAGCCAACATTTCCAGCGCTCAATTAGCGAACCCACGGCGTTGTTTATGGTCGTCCAGCTTGAATTCTTGCGCCAGCACAATCTTATATGTATGTAGGCCCAAATCCAACCACAACATAAGCCGCAAAATATCGGCGTCGAATCGACATTTCTGGGTCTTCTTCGATATTGACCGCTACGGCGGCTATGTTTTGTTCATTTCGTACCAATCTCTGTCTGATTGGTGGCTTATGATCCAAAAGAGTATATTGACGTTCAAACTTTTCCACGGTGCGACGAATTGCCTGCACACTGAAGCCATGATGACGACCGACCTAACGACGAAATTCACGTTGCATATTTACAACCGAGTCGGAATTTCGATAATATTTTTTAATAATTTCCGCACGTTCGGCAAGGGTAAAACGATGCACGATGAAATGACAGACCTTACTGAATATTTTGACAACTGGATGCCATTATTAACTTTGACAGCTGCGGAAAAACAACAATTGGAGAAACTATCATTGCTATGTGGTCACCCTGTAGTATTGCTCGCACATTACGGGTTTCGCAGCGCTATATGCCTTCGAAAATGCGTATGATGCGTGACGTGTATTGCGATTGCGATGCCCTTAGTCAGAGAAAGCTTAATGTTGCCTTCAACATTATATACGTATTGGGTAGATTGGACGGTATCTCAAGTTTCTCCACTCAAGTTTATAATTTCACTCTCGACCAATAGGTGGTTACAGAACTATACTCGTATTTTCAGCATTATCCAGAAGCGGCATTCTAGTAGTTTTTTCGAACGACTATGCTCTGGATCCTCAAACAGATCCGCGTTGCTCCTGCCTTACTTCTGAGCGACAGTTCTTCGTCATCCGCTTATGGAACTCACTACCACTACGAGTACATGTGAGGAGGCTTGGGTTTCAGCCACAGTTTCGGAAAGACTTACGGCTTCATTTTACAAACAAATAATGTCAATCGTTGTAAAAATCAGAGGCGCATGAAAGGGATGTAACTTATCATCAAATAAATTTTTGAACTAGTTTTTTTTATTAAGGATTATTACCATTTGAGGTAATGGAGTTTTATTTATACTACCTGCTACTTTTTGTATGTAAAATATTTAGCTTGTATTTCATTGTTCTGTTGGTATATCTTTTTTTAAGCTTGTACTATCTTGTAAGATATATCATCTTTCAGTATACACACCAAATGAATTAATAAAATAAATATGTGTACGAGAATGATGAATGAGCAGTAAGGCTTTCAGAAGTACAACTAAGCTTGAGGATTGTACTTGAGAAAGAACAGTTGTTGTCTGAATTTAAGCATGGAACACAGTAAGGTTTATTCGACGAAAAATTTTAGACAATGTACGTTAGAATTCATAATATGTAGCACTTGAACCCTCCCAAGTCCAATTTCAATCATAGCTGTCATTCATAACTACATATATGAGAATAAACTTGGATAATTCATAAGTGATGATGATTGTATCTTCAATGCGCTTTGCACGTCAATATAGTCACAATAAAAGAACAAGACAAGCTGGCGGAAGATACTGTTTTGTTGAGGTTGAATTCATTTTGAGACAGCTCTTCCCAACTGTCACTAAGAACCTTGAATTTAATATCAAGGTTCCTAGTTCCAACTAAGTTGCTACAACTTTTACCTTTACATGATGAAGAATATTAGGTTTGCTTGCTGTATGACTATGAGTAAAAGGATGGAAATAATCAGAACACATAAATACCTGGTTCTTGAACAGCTATTTCCGCTAGTAAACCATTTTGTTCTTAGATGATTTACCCATGTGATACAGATGTCTTCTTAGATACAAAATTCGAGTTGTAGGCTCCAACCAATGGGCTGCGTTGAAATATTTGAACCTGATCCGATATCACACTGAAACCTATTTGGATATCGTCTTCGATAATTAATTGGGATTAACAGAGAGCCCCAAATGCTTTTGAAGATAAAAAATAAAATCTAAAGCCAATGTCCATAGAAAGTACGTTTTTAAAATCAAAAAACCGTTTACAGAAGTACCACTCCTAACTTTACAGAAGAAAAGAAGTTTGGTTGGGATAGCAAACAATTGAGATACCTTTAGATGGCGTAACTATGCAACAGCATCATGTACAGTGTCGGGTACGAGTTTCTTCATTTAAAAAACGGCCTTAAAATAAAGATTAGTTGATCAGTTGAAAACTTGTGAGAGTATATCAAGTGAATATTGAAATCCTAATGCAACGGAAAGAATTAAAAAGATATGTAATACTCTTTTTATCTGCAAAAGAAGAGTAAGAAAAATTTGGAGCTTAAAATGTGCTATGGTGTACTGGCTGCATACGGTGGTAGTAACACATATACTTATATACCGCGCATTAGAGTGGTGGAAGGCAACCAACAAGAAAACGGTCTACGAAAAAGGAACGGCTTCCATACCCATCACAGGTGCACTCAGTATCATCCCTACGGCAGCAAAAACTTGCTGGCAACAGTGCGATACGACTCACTAATACGACTCATGCTGCCATATGCTGAGGAGGTAAGGCACAAAGCACACTAGCAAACTTGCTAAGCAGTGGTTTTTTGCAAACCGGGTCAATGATTGAGAATCTTTGGTGCGACGTTAAGAAGGCTCTTGCTACTTGCATACCAACTAACAACAATAACCTTTGGGCAGCAACTAAATTTGCATTTTTGTTATGTTTCAAGATAGATGTCTAGCGCACTACTGTTTTTTTGACCGTCCGTTTTTGAATACGCCTAGACACATTCCAAATTATTGTATTTAATATTAAATGCTAGATGTAATTTTAAATTATTGATAGCTTTAAAACATAGATTTGAAAAAAAAATAATATTTGTTTATACAAAGTGGATGGATTTATTTTTTCATTCGTTTTCTTAGTACATACATAGGTTTCACTGCTATTATTTTGACCACAGCTATATATTCGGAGAGGGGAGACTTCTTACAGATGGCTCAAAACCAGAGGACGGAACAGGTTCTGGTATCTTCTCGGAAGACCCAGAACTAAAAGTGTCTATAAGACTACCGGACGCAAGCTGTGTCTTCCAATCAGAGGTTCTAGCTGTGCTCAGGGCGGCTGAGCTAATGCAGATGAGATCGGTGTCCGAAAGAGATATCGCTATCTACACCGATAGCCAGGCCGCACTCAAGTCAATGAAATCAACCAACGCCAACTCCGATATAGTGAGGGGCTGTAGCACAGTACTCACGGCACTATGCAGTCAAAACCGGATAAGCCTGTGCTGGGTGCCAGGACACTGCGGTAGTAAAACAAATGAACAAGCCGATGAGCTTGCAAGAAAAAGAGGGCTACTCGCCAATAGTAAGGTTGCCAACATCAAAACACCCCTTTGCATAGTGAGGGGCACTATCGAGGAAAAAATCACAAAGACTGTCAACCTAAGATGGTCAAGTATTGAAGGACACAGGGTATCCAAGTCTTTCTGGCCGCTCTTTGACGGCAAAACATGCAGGAACTTAATAAAATTAAACAGGGGTAAGCTTAGAACGGTAATAGCAAACTTGACAGGACACTGTCTCCAGCGGAAACTCGCAAAGAGACTCAAGTTGATACGGATGTTTGCAGATTCTGCGGTGATCTGCAAGCTGTTGAAGACATAACACATACGCCTGAGAAGTTTCCGACCGCAACGTAAAGATAGCGGTATTCGTTAATAAAAGCTAGTAAATGCTAGTTATGCAGTCGTTTGAGTGAATCGATGTGAGTGTTTTTTGTGAAAATGGAAAAAATTGAGTATCGAGCTGTTATTAAATTCTTGTTTTTGAAAGGCAATACGCCTACGCAAATAAAAAATGAGTTGGACTCTGTGTATGGGGACTCTGCACCATCATTTACCACAGAGAAATTTTGGGCAGCTGAATTTAAACGTGGCCGTAAGAGCTTGGGAGGTGATGAACGTTCGGGACGTCCAAAAACTGCAACCACTGACGATAACATTGCTAAAGTTAACCAAATGGTGTTAGACGACCGCCGAATTAAAGTGAGAGAGATAGTAGAGGTTATGAAAGTGTTCAAAAAACGTGTTTGTTGCATATTAAATCAAGATTTAGGCATGAGAAAGCTGTCCGCGCGTTGGGTGGCGCGTTTGCTTACGTTAGACCAAAAACGTGTTCGAATGAACATTTCCAAGGCTCTGTTGGCGCAGTTTAGGCGCAATATATCCGAGTTTTGGCATGGACTAATTACTGTAGATGAAACTTGGATATACCATTATACGCCCGAAACAAAAATTCAGTCAAAACAGTGGACTGCAAAGGGCGAGCCTGCTCCAAAAAAAGCAAAAACTGTTTTTTCGGCTGGGAAAGTGATGGCGATAGATATCACCTTGAAAGGCATTCAACCTTTTTCTTATAAGCCAGCGGATGGTCTGCTGGAAAATTTTATTTGCAGATCTGTGATCGTTCTCCCAACTTTTTGACGAACTCCTCATTTTGATTTACTTGTGGGCTGCTGCTGATGTGGATATCGCTATCTAACGGCTGGCCTTTTGACCCAGTTTTTTTGTAATAATTCTAACCACTATTTGTGAAAGTGTAAGTTTAAAAATTGGGGATTATCCGACTAAATAAACATGTTTTCTACAAGGATGTAGGTGTAAGAGCACTTTAACACCTTCTGGAAAATTTCACCTTCAATATGGTGACTAACCCCTAAATTGTGCATTAAAAATATATCTTTCCACCTCATATACGTATTTCAAACTTCAGTAGCTGCCTCAGTGAACTACAATCTGTACATATGTACATATCAACGGTCATTTAAGAAATTATTTTGTTGCAAAAATTTAATTGAAAAAGGCTATCACCAGCGCACCACAAAATCCACAAAATCATAATTTCATCTGGCCCTCTTATTGATTTTCACTGTCAGTATATCCTTTTGCCCCAATGATCCACAGATCTTTTCATCCCCCATAAAAAAATTAAAAAAAAAAAAAACACGAAAACAAGTGCTTCCTATCCCTATAACACAATATAAGCAATTTTGCTTTGCTTTTTCATCCGCTTTTACAACGAAGTATACCAAAAACAAGAAAAAAAGAAGGGTTGAACCAAAAATTCGATTCGTCGACATTAATCTTATGCTGTTTCAGTGACACACATATACACACGCACAAATATTTCATTACCGAAAAAAAGGATATCTACAACAGCAGGAAAATTACCTACGCTTACAACTTTCTTTCTGCCAAAATTTAAACACATACATACCCGTACACATTGTACAAGAACACCCACTTAGGTAAAGGCTCTTGGCGTATCCGTTCCGTATATTGCGCGTACAGCAACAAACAACTTTCTCTACATCCAAAAACAGTTATACATTATATGCGTAGGAACACAAATTCAAAAAGGATAACCAAATAATTCACGTTATCCTTGCAGAGTTTTCTATTTTTATTTTTACTTGTTCTCTGTTTTTCTATATATTTTTTTTTTCGCACATAATACAAAAATCTCTCTCTGGTTGAAACTCTGAGTAACTGTAGCTGTATGTATGTGAATTTTTGTGTACAAGTATTTTGTATATTAAAGGACATTTATCATTTTGCGAGGGGGTGTGCTATATATATTTCCGTAGGGGTGTTCATTTCAAATTCACATATGTACATGCAAACATCTACCTAAAAACAGATGAAATGAAATACACTAGAGAGAAGAATCGGTTGAAGAAGAAAAGGAAACCAAGAAGAAGATCAAGTAGAGCAAAGTAAAATAAGGAACGAAGATTTCCTATTCTCATACCTATTACCTATTTCTATTACCGTTAGCTCCATCACATTGACGACGCACAGTGCGGTGCAAATTAATGGCCTACATTTCCACCAGATAGATATACTATATTATGTTCATTCGTCTTCGCCTATATACAGGCTGGGGTAGGTATAAAACTGTAAAAGTATCTATCTATCAGGTCTATGAGAAGGAAAAAGAAACACAAAATAACCATTTGAGAGAAGGTACCTGCTCGGTACTCGGTTGGATGGTTTAATGTTTGGCGTACCTGAACGCGTGTCAAACATAAATCACCACAATACGACACGCAGTTAAATGGCATTAGGTAGGGATGCTGAGGCAGCCGGAACAACAAATCGAAGGGAGTCCTCGTTATTTTTCCTAAATGTTGGAATTTTTTTCTTCTTCTTTCTCTGTAAAACTTTTTTTTTTACAGAAGTTAAAGAGAAAGTTATTCACTTGTGTTTCTTTACATTACTAATACATTTTATCATTTTACAACGCGTATTCGAAATGTATGGTGTACTTACACTTTTGTGAGCGACTGTATGTACGATTTCTGCTGGCTAATGTAATTTTTGGCAATAAAATCCTCAAGCCAAGGGTGTGGCTATTGTTTTTATATTGAATTATAGCATAGCATGAAACTGGAATCGGAAGATGAATATTGGTGCGAAGAAAATGATAAAGAAGAAGATAAAGCATAAAGAGGGCTTAGCACACCTTTTTGTTTATTTTTTTTTTTTTGGTTTTTACGTGTCATTCACTGTGATTTTGGCCCACAAATGGAACTCGTTTTGCCGAAGGATGAGTTAAAGATCTACCTCTGCCAGGAAATTAGAAACACTGCCATCTAACGATGAATGGCTGAAAGAGGAATTTATTAACTACCTACAGTGACGACAAGAAGTTTGTTTATTGATCTGAATTCGAATAATGATCGACAGTTTCAAAATGGTTAGACTTATTTATTGAATTTTCTATAAAAAGACCGAATTCTTTTGACTTCCCTTCATAGGTCAGTTAAATTTAAACTGATTGATTTTTTTTGCGCACTTATAGACGCCTAACACGGAAGCCTTGTCAGACAATTTTTTTAATCCGATTAGGATTAAGTTTCTGGCTGTCTGTGTACCCAATATGTTCCATTTAATTGCGACTTTCGTTTCGCAATTTGCTGTTTTCCACTTTATTATTTGAATGTCGTTGTCTTATATTTTCTGTTCGTCCATATTGTTATTCAGCAGAGGTATTTCCTGTGTTTCATGTAATAACCGATAATTTTATCTTCAATTTATTTTCCTCCTATTTGAACTTTTGGTGCCTAGAAACTGGTTTGTAGTTTGCTGAAATTAACTTATTTTTATCGTCATACACAGTTTTACTTTCCTCCCATTTCTTCAGCGATTGGTTTACCTGCTATATCTAACGGCTCGAAAAAGAATTTTTTTAAATGCAAATGTATTTATATATGTTGTTATATATAGTGCGGTCCATGTTCATAAGGACATCTAAGTTTTCTACGGCAAAGCATTGTCAGCCTACCCGTGAACTAGACATGATCTCTGTAAAAGTCATTAAAGATAAGACTTAAACAGTTATCCACAATATCTTAATCAAAAGTAAGCTCTTCGAGCGGTTTTGCTTTCATATAGGCCAATTCTAGAAAGAACTCAGGAAGTTCGAATACAGAGTTCTAATATGAAGTTAGTCTTATTCAGGAGAAATTAATCGCTGAAAACGGGAATAATTTGAAACTCTTCGATATAATTGTTGCCGGTGTTTATTGCCCTTAAATAGATTTAAAGTTTTGTGGATACTTGTGATGTGCTTCAGTATTTCAGTATTTTCCAGTATTTCAGTATTTATTTATACAGTAACATCATTTATGATAGACTTTACATTCTCTTTAAACTATAAACGAGAAATAGTATGCAATTCAAGTATTCAAAAATTCATACAGTTGAGTTCAAGTTTACGGTAGATTATAACAAATAAATAAACGAAAAGGTGATAGTAACTAATTCTGCATTTTATGAAATTAATTATACAATGTGCTTTATTTACCATTCCAAATGCCGAAAGAGAGTTTTAGCAAAACAATTCGCATCATAAGTTGAGAGGAAGTGAATTCCAAAGATGGATGGCTTGAAGGAAAAATTGTCGCTCTGAGTTTTGGTAATAGATACGCGGCTGGATTAAATTTAATGAGCGAGTTGAACGTGAAAATTTAAATTTTCGAATAAGTATGGAGGCTGCTTGCTAATAATAATTTTATGCAAGTACTTGATTGTGGAATACTCGAGATATTTATCAAGAGTACATCCCAATATATTTTTAGCGTATCGCGAAACATGGTCAAAGCGCCTCAATGCATAAACATAACGGGTGATGTTGTTGAAGACGATATTAAGCTTACGTACTACTGTAACAGAAAATTTCACAGCCATAAGTCAAAATTGGAATCAGTAGAGCCTTCACTAGCATTAATCTTACATGCAATGGAGTATAATGGAGATTCCTTAAAGAACCATAGATTTTGCCTATAATAGTGGAGATGTGGTCGCTCCAACTTAGAGTGTTGTTAATCCACACACCAGGGTTCTTAACTTTGTCAACGAATTCGATTGGTTCATTTCGGAGAAATAAGCTAGGAAGATGACAGCCACTCATGCAGCTTCTGCTTATAACAAGGCATTTCGATTTAACTGGGTTCAGTGTGAACGAATTATCTTCAGACCAATCTTGAATTTTTCGAAGATCTTCATTGAGTTTATAGGCTGCATCGTCAATGAAGCCTAGTTTACAACTCAGGTAAAGTTGTACATCATCTGCATACATATGCAGCGAGGAGTATTTGATTACTTTCGGAATTTCATTGATAAATATCGTAAATAACAAAGGACCCAGTATGGGTCCTTGAGCTACGCCCGCTGAAGTTGCGATAAAGTCCGATATCTCATTATTGACAACGACGGCCTGTTTCCTTCCACCAAGGTATGTTTTGATGAGCTTGATAGCAGATGATGAGAAGCCGAAAAACATCTTGAGTTTTGAGAGAAGCTTCATATGTATAATCCACTGTATCAAAGGCCTTGGAAAAGTTAAGTAGTGTCACAAAAGTTGTTAGGTCTTTATCCATCGCCGCTCGGATATCATCTGTTACTTTTAATAAAGCAAACGTACAGCTATGATGAAGTCTGAAGCCGGATTGATTTGTACAAAGTAATTTATTGCGTTGGATAAAGACTGATATCTGCTGGTGTACTATCCTTTCTATAACCTTTGACAAGAAGGGAAGGATGGCAATGGGTCTATATTCAGTCGGGGATTTGGTGGACGCTTTCTTTTTCAGAACGGTAAGAATTTTCGCGACTTTCCAAATGCTTGGAAATGTAGAAGTCATTATAATATTATTGAAAATATGGGCTTTAACTGGAAGAAAGTAAGGTAGTATGATTTTATGAAAGTGGGGTGAATTCCATCGATTCCAACAGTTTTAGGTTTAATTTTAAGTATAGCCTTAATGACATCAGCTGGTTCAATACAAGAAAATTCAAAGCCATTAAGCGTTATATGCAGTGGTTCGGTACTCGTGCTGGATGTCGCTTACGCAAATTCTCTATTGCGCTGATTGAGATTGATGTTATTTATTTCGGCATTCTTTTACGACCAACACCAAGCTCACGTAAATTATGCCAAAGAGTTTTTGAAGGTAACTTGTGGTCAAAGTGTTTATCGTAAAACACTTTTTTGGCTTGTGTAATCTTAGAATTGACTAAATTCGTTAGTTGGCCGAAACTATTATGAAATTTTGGGAGTTTAAATCTTGTCCACTCCTTACAGGCTGTATCGCGTTTGTTTTTTAAATCGACAATTTCGCGTGTAAACCATGAATTGCTAAGATATATTATAACTTTAGTTCTGAGCGGCACTTGGGCGTTGTATAGTTGCAATAAGATATGTTGAAGGATTTCAACCTGAGTATCTGTAGATATTTCATGATAAATTGGATGCCAATTAATGCTTTGAATATCGCGCCCCAGAACATCAATATTTAGATTTCTAATTTCTCGGTATGTTTATTGTGAAAGTAATTCGCTACAAGGAAAATCAAAAGTTACAAAGATTAGGTCGTGTTTCGAGAACGCAGGTGCTGAAATCTGGCTATAGAAAACATTGTGACAGTTATTGGAGAGGAATAACTCTAAAAGTATACTGGCTTAAGTAAAATGCGTTGGGACGCTCAAGTTTATAACATCCAAGCCAAGAGTTTTCATAGACTGAGCAAATGCCTCAGAGCCCGCATAATTCAATACATTACAATTGAAATCACCACATACTATAGTTTTCCAATAGTTTGGGGAATAGTTTTCCAGTAAATTGAATATGGGACTTAAACCAATGTAGCTGTGTGGTCTATAAACGACACCAAGAAGATACTTTTTCCATTCACAAACAACTCCGACAAAACAATACTGAACTGGACTACCAGGGGGTGATTTTATTACAAATGTTACGAGCATAAATTGCGAAGCCCCCACCAATTACATTGTGCCTATCACCTCGAAAAATTGTGTAGCTATTAAGAGCGTAAGTTTCGTCCATCACTTCAGTTTTAAACAATGTTTCAGATACATATAAGTACTACATCAACATTGGAACTAACAAACAGAGCTCTAAACTCATCAATTTTCTTAAAAAACCTTGCGCGTTGATATGACACACACGCGACCCCTGACGCTGATTACAAAAAATATTTATCATTAGAGTTTTCAGAGCTACTAACGTAAACTACATAATATTGATATTTAATTGAAAGGCGCCCAAAGCATTTAAATCGAATACCTTCTGATTTAATGATCTAACCTAGTGCGTTTTTATTGCTATACACCTCAAACTTTGTTGAACATGATCGACAATTTCGAAAAATCCGACGTAGTTTTCTTGACAAGAAGGGGGAAGCTGGCTACTCCGACTAAGCTCATGCTAAAATGCTTTATCATTCTTTTTTGCGAAGCTACGTACGGGAGGCAATTCTATCCTTTGTCTTGGTTAAAAAAATAGAAAATATCTATGAAAATATGTATGCCATTGCTAGGTGGCATAAGGTTTTTCCCTGGCGTACTTTATTCCTGTAGAAACATTGGGAAATCTTTTCTCCTCCCACATCAAATATTGCCTTCTCGAAGTTATGTACATAACAAGATTTCCCCAAACGCAGACGGAAAACTGAGTCTACAGAGACGGACTTAGTGGGTGTCAGGTTACAATTGCATCACAAGAAGAAATATGACTGATCAACTTCAGAGGTGTTGTCAAGACCTATATCTGCGTTAATACTAAGGGCTTTAGTTGATAGTTGTATTTTTCGAATGCGCAGGTGGCATAAAATGGATGTCTGTTAAAAGTCTACAGCATTATTGCTGTTTCTCACCAGAAAGAATATAGACTACTTACTGTTGCATTAACAGGGTACTACGTTTGTGCTAATTACGGAATATATCTAACTCAGGTTGTGTATACTAGGAACTATTGTAATAGTTAACCCACCCTGATACAAAAATTAACTTGCTAAGCCAAACTCTAAGCAGCTCACGCGCAGTAAAAATCAATACTATATTGGAATCACACTTACGAGCTCCGTTTTCATACCATTTTTCCATAGTTAAGGCTAAAGGAACGCAAGAACAAATTCGAATCGTCCAATAAGAAACTGCTCAATTTATTCATACGTTAATCATTTTTTAAACCCTATCAAGCCCATTTTGTCTAAAATCAAACAGCATTGAGCGCTTTCAATTTCTACTTAACTATGTACAATTCCGAGAACGAATTGCGTTCATTTTGCTCGAAGCAACCGCTTCGTTTCTTTTGAACCTTGCTTTAGTGTCTCATTTCAATGATACGCAGCAATAGTTGCACTTTTTATTTCTTGCACGATCAACCTGACAAGGTCTAGAGTCTATAGTCTCAGCATCAAGTGTCAAACTGAGACAATTTCATGCGTAAAGTGCATAAATTTCTTAAAACAAAACAAAAATAAAAAAAGGCAGAAAAACCAAACCGCCTTAAACAAAAGTCCAAAGCGAATAAAATCTGAATGGAATGCAAAATATTGAATGTCACCGGCGATATCAAGCTTTGCAGGTACCTACGATGACGACTATCCATTGACAACTACCCTTGTGTGTGACAATGTTTTACCATCGTCAAAACTGTCCGAAAATAATAAAGACATCATCAAATGATCGTGTTCAGAATATCTAATCGAACTCAGATACGTTTTCCCTTTCAGTCAGTCGGTAGTCGCTACAAAAAAATATAAACTTCATCGCCGCATGCATTTGTGTGGGTATAAGTGCAAAGAACCAAATAAGGGATTTATATTTTTTGTTTTTTACTGCGTGTCATTTGTTATTTTATTTTGTATCAAACAGCGAAATATACAAACGTGACACATGTTTGCTAAAACCTAAAGATGATGTGTGAATTGACATCATCATCATAATCAGCATATATCCACTATTTCACTATCTCACCAACCCGCCGTATTCCACTACTCGTTTTACATGTAAACATACCCTCATATGCATGCATAAGCTGAATGTGAGTGGGGAGAAATTAAAAAGGGATTCAGTTGACATTTGATTGTTGAGTTTTTTTTCCAGATTTTTGTGTGTCTCTCAAAACAGTGTGGCATAAAAAACATACAACAAACCAAAGAAAAAGAGCAACACGTGCAAATTTAAAATTCATGTCAGGATGAAGGTGGCTGCCAGTCGGATAGTGTATCTTAATGTGCTTTTGCGTAGGAACTTTTTTGTCTTTAGTTTTTTCTTTATTCTACTCATTTTTTTCTTCTGCTTAGTCGTTTTGTGTAGGTTGGGAGAACTGTCATTTTAGAGAGATTAACATTTTTATCAAGTGACAGTGACGTTGCTGTGCTGATTGTCGTGCTGAAATTGGAATTGGAAAATCTGACTTTTGGGAAGTGTTGTTTTTATGATGCAGGACGAATAAGGGTCTGGAGTTGAAGGAAAATTGTTTGGGTAGCACGCCTTTGATGTCACTAAAAAGTCGCAGTGAGAAAAATGAATTAATACTATTCTTCTTTGAGTATTTGTATATCTGCGTAAGGGCTCCTGATCTTTTAAATCAAGTTGCGATGGTTAAAATAGATATTTTTAAATATAATTTAAGAATAAGTGGATGTAAATAAGTGGTTATAGGCATATCAAATCTGTTAAAAGATTAGCTAGTGATATAATTGATACAAACCTTGCATATTACCTTACAATTCCCAACAATATTCGATAATGGGATCAAGAGAAAACATTTTGAAAACATTGGAAATTGGCATAGTAACCATATAAATGCCAGTTGATTTTTTTTACGCTTTAAGTCTTTATGCTTAAATTGTTTAGGAAGTTGTCATTTTCTACTTTTAACGATTGTTCAAAGGATATTTTTTAGTGCGCATGTGCCTTAGTGGGATGATACTAGCCTTAGCTCTTCCTCATAATGGCCACCTATGTTGAGTAAGGGCGAAAATGGCGAAAATGGCGAAAATGACCAGACATATTTTATCGGCTTGAAGTCGTACTTACTCTGGTTGGTATCTTCCATTAAGTAGGATGACTGTCTTGATATAACCAAAACTAACCTTGCCCAAAGTTCTATTGTGTTAACCGAAATCTTTTTCAATCTAATAACGACCCATTATAATATGTAAGCAGAGGGAATTTATTATAGTAATACTCTCTGACGGAAATTCATTGACACCGGTTAAGCACAGAAAAGAAGTCTACAAAAGTTGAAATTGCTACTGCTTATGCACAAACAATAAGGCCAGTTATAATTTAAACTTTATTTTTGCAATAAGGGCCTTCTTGTTTTCTTTAGTTGTTAACCATACATATGTACATATGTATGTATATCAGGGCTCAGTCTGTTTTGAGGACGTACTAGTAAAGGGTGTTTTTTAAAAGCTTAGAATCAAAAGTCAGCATTCATCCGCGTATCTCAGAAATAACGCTCTGAATATTTGTTTCAAAGGCCTAAATAGATTACGGTTTACCAGAATACACGAAGATTTTACTTACCCCCACAAGAAGAAATCAAGTAGCATCAAATCGCACTATTCGTGTGACCAATTCACAGGTCTACTTCCCGTTGAATCGCGTCCTCAGTAAGTCAATGGTTTCATGGGCAGAATTGCACATCCATCTGGAATCACATATTGTTCGGATTAATTGAGTCCATATTTTTGAAGATCTAATCACTGATCATTACCCGGTAATATTGACCATTGACTGAACTTCAGTCTCATGTGACCAAAGATGTCATCAGCATCAACGCAGTTTTGTAGGTGTAATTAAGTTTCACGAGTCTCACTCAAGAAAGGAGGAGAATTTCGCATATTCTTAAACCTATTAGGCCAACAGTGAGACTCGTTTCTAAACATAATTTTTCGATAAAAATTAAGGAGCACCTTCAAGGTGCTTAAGAGCAGCAATCTCTTATCATAACCAATGGCTTTGTGGCTCTAGTTCCTGCTATAGTTTCATATTATGCAGATGTAGGCAGAAATCTTTTTGCAAAATTTTCCACATAGTAGACCGACAAAAGTCAAACTTTTGCGATTGCCAACCCGGGATCTTTTTTCAGGTTTTCACTCATAGCGATTACAGTTTCTTCTGTACTGCTTTGCATCATGTAGAGTGCCTATATACAATATGTATAAATTTTTCCACAACAAGACGAAAGCGAGCTGAGCTCGTTCTATTTGTCAGAAAATATTTATCACAAATGTTGTTACGATCATAAAAAAGCTAAGTCGAATAAGGTCCAACGTGAAATTAGATTTTTTTTTAGCATGGCTTCGAATTGGGTAAACGTGAACGTATTGCAGGAAATATATAAATCAATTTGGCTTCGTTTTTTAACCAACAAATTCGTTCATCATCTGAGTTTATTTCCAAATGGAAAGATCTTAAATGTTGTTTCACCAAAGTTCTTCAGGCACAATTAATGTGCATGTTTTGATAATATTCAGGGATTCAAATCCTCTGTGTGCTGTTAAGCATGAAGAAAATTCCTTTGGACCATGATAGCAGGTTTAATAGCATCACTAACAGACGAACTCCTTTTTCATTAATTTCCGAATGAAATCAAGAGGAACACCATTTCCAAATATCTGCCGACTTACAGTATATGAGAATAAGCAGCACAGAACTCGGAAAAATATGTTTTTTTACTTTCCGTGTGCATATCTTAGTTCTGCCAACAAGAGTTTTAAGTGCAGTCTCGCAGGTCATTTGCAGAGCGATTTCATACTCAACTCAACCAGTCAGTTGGAAGTTTTCAGCAAAAATAAAGGCTTAAAATTATCGACCTAAATTTAAAGTGACTGCAAATTTTAGCATGAATGCTAGACCAAATTTTACAATTAAGCTCTCTGATTGGAATATAGAATACATACCAAAAAAAACAACACTTTCCTTCCTATCACATATCCTTGATAATATCTTCCAATTGCTAATATTCAGGAAGAGGTCGATGGTAAATTTCTCAGCAATTATTTTTAGCACTGTCATAGAACTTTGGGATAATTTGTAGACGAATTTGGTAACAGTTTTGGAGGCATGTTACGAGTTCTTTTACAGAGCTCATTTTTAATATTAGTTCTAAGTAAGAAAGTCGGAAAGGAGCTACAGCGTTCTTAATCATTGAATTAATAAGTCGGTGAATATAATAATTTTTATGAATTTTTTAGCAGAATTAAAACTGTGTACAGAATAGTAACCCATGCGTGGATTCATATTTAACATTACAACTCCTCACTGGTCGACCAATTTTGAACCAACGAAAAATTCATTTATAAGGAATCCGTATAAAAGCCATTGCTAATAGCCATTATTTACATCTGATGATATTGCATTATCTTACCGGAATTCCTTACAAAACCCCAAAAGATATATTTAAATTTCGTTTATGATCTTATGTCATAATTTTGAAGTATCTACGAATGTAGTTCGCCGGTGTGCAAGCCTCATCAAGCTAAGATCACATTTCCTACAAATTACTGTCATAAAAGTCCATTAGCCTCATCTAAAATGTTTCAACAGCTTTATGCAAATGGAGAGAATGAAAAAAAAATCGATTAAGAAATCAATTTAGAAAAAAAGAATCATTTCAACAGTCTTATCCACGTATCTATCTAACCGCCTACTCATTCTCAAAACTTCCATAATTAAGGCAATAAAACTCGACTAATCAATTGCAAAGCGGAGGAAAACGAAGGGAGAGAAAAATGCAAAAAGCGAACCAACCAAAAAGAAAGAAAGCGACAGCATAAATTTCTTCCTCCAAAGCATAGATACAATTTTATCGCGCATCAATATATGGCCGAGGCAGTTACGCAATAATTCCCTCTTGGCTCTACTGTGTCCCTCTTCACACAAAAATGAAGAAATTGTAAAGCTAAAGCAACAAAAAAAAAATCCCCAAACCAACAGTGGCAGCTAAACGAACAGAAAAAAAAGTGAAAAAAGACAGAAAACTGAACAAAAATTCCCAATGGAATGACCCATATATTTTCCCGTTATGTACATTATCTCTCTCCTAAATCTTTCTATACCCATCGCCGAACCAACAACCCTCCGAATGTGCACCCAAGAAAAATGTATGTTCCTTTGGCCGGAGACGAATCCCTTCGTCGTAACGTAACGAACTGTTTTTTTGGGGGATTTATTGATTTCGCCAAAAACCATTCTAAGGCTCGTTTCCAGTGCCATAAAACGAGCGCGCGGTCGTAAAGGTTCCTTCCTTTGCATCGGCATTGTATTGGTACGGCATGACCATAGTTCATTCGCAAACAACAAAAAAAAAGGTACACCAAATTCAAAGGCTGAGGTAAAAGCAAAGGCAAAGGCAGAGAATAGGGAAACTTGGAGTCCAACTCCCCCGAAGAACACAAAAAAAAAGAAGAAAAGAGGGACAAAGCCGAACCAACATAGTGCGCTGAGCGCCGACAGCAGTTAAGAATTAAAGCCCGGGACTCTCAAATTCACCTCGTAATTTATCCCACAATACGCACACCATTAAGCACTGCCCATGTGTGCAGGTTGATGGTACTTTGTTGCTGTTTGTTTTGCTTCTTATCATTATTATTATTTTCTTTTTTTTTTCCTCTTGTTCCAAAATGATTTTCTTTTATGGAGATCTTGTACTCAAATTCACTTCTCTCTGAGAACTGGTGAGTATCACCAAGCGCGGCATCCCATCCCATCACATCCCCCATGACGACGCCGGCAGCGATGAAACAAAGTGGGAGTTCAGACCCCCATAAATGCTATAAATCGACTACACCATGTAATAAAGCATTCTCAATTCGCACAACGACTATTACCACTACGACGAACGACACAACGAAACATGCGCGAATTTTATTGAGCATAAATTCGGTACTGGATGAGTTATTTTCCTTTTCTTCTCCTCGTTTTGTTTGTATCATCGTAATAACTCCATCTGACGATGAATCCGAAAATCATAAATATAACGACTCATACCCTTAACTTAAGCCGGCGTCACTATTCTATACATCTGACTCTGCAATTCAAAAACAAAAGTCTAATAGTCTTGTCATTAATTTCACTATTTCAACACTTGATTCGATAACTTGAAATAATTTGGCAACATTTTGATTGAAAACATCAACTTCTTATGGTTGTTTAGTATATTTAAAAAATTTCTTAACAAACGACTTAAAGTATAAACACGCGTCTCGCATCAAACCGCCTCGTGCACTCCAGTCATTCATTCAATGTATTCCAACCAGATTCACTCAATCACTTACTCACTCACTCAGTTAGTCAATTCGCTCATTGCAATGATGACAACAAATATGGCGTCGTATATTCTCAAATAGAAGTTTATAACAACACGTTTATAACGCCATCAATTCACCCACCCCCGTAGAGTTCGACTATCTCTCTCTAACAAGTGTAATAGCTTCTGACAACCATTTCACTCAAAGGGATTGTTTATTGACTCTCAGCAACATTTCAATGAGTGTGGCAACATTGTTCTTACTCACTCAATGACTCAATGTTGCGGAAGCGAATTCGTTTTGTATTTCTTTTTGTTTTGCAGCCATTTGCGGTGTTTTTTGTTTTTGTTTTTTGTTTTTTTTTTGTTATTTAGAAGAATTCGCCGCATGGGCTCACAAATCACTCTCAGTGGCGCTTTACACACACACACATAGAGACAAAAAATCAAGCATTGTTCCACAATGGATATACGAGTACAATGCGAGAGGGGCAGGTCAATTGAGCGAGAACCGTGCACCAAACCGTTCATACTTTTTAACTCACTGATTAATGGCGGGGATTTGGCTGTTTTATTAGATCGTTGGTGCTCGCCTTTAATTGTGTGCGATATTTTTGCAAGTTGGTTGGGAATTCTCTTGTCGTAGTTGTGTTGTTGTTGTTGATGTTGAGTTGTTGCCTTTTGGCGGGGAGTTTGTTTAGGTTTTCCTCTAGCCAGAGTAGTGGGGTTGAAATTTTTGGATGAAAAATAGAAGGGGAAAGCCATGATTTTGTGCACAGTGGGCTCTGTTGGCAATGCCGATTGTCGAAGTCGAGTGGTGGAATTTTTTTCGTTTAGTACATTTGTGTGTGTGTGAGGTGGAGTGGAACTAGCTGTTGTCAAAAAGAGATAGATAGAAGTGGAAGAGGAACACAGAGGCTGGGTTATTTGTCTTGTGACCGCCATCATTCATTTTTGGTATTTGTGTTCCCCTACAAAGGGTATACATCTGCACTTAGATAGATACTATACAGTGTGGTTACAGAAGACTTTAGGTCGTGTTACTCGTGCTGGAAGGTTTTAATGGCCGCTGTGAAGTGTTTATGGATGGTCAGCGATGTGATGGCACGGAAGATTTTGAATTGCCAAAACGAAGAAATGAAAATGGAGTGGAAATTGAGAAAATGCCATCATGAAAGATTGGATAAAGAGCGCAGGATGTTAATGATTAGATTTTTATTATTTGTGGGGGAGGTGTGGTGAGGCTTTTCTTTTGCTAATGAAAGTAGTTAATGGTAATAGTTGATATTACTAATTGTAATAATATTAATAAGCTATGACTAACATCACTTTAGTACGACTGATGTGTCTAACCACTTGGTGTCAAAAAATCTAAAGATTTTGTGGTGAAAACTAGAGAATTAATTAAATTCGGTCCACTATTTATTAAGTATTCGTGTGGACCAGTTTAAAAAAACATAGCTTGTTGAAAATCAAATGACAACATCAAAAATCAGCAGTAAAACATTTCGGGACGTTCCCTTCTCATCGCTTTTTTTTTTTTTGCTACTACAGTAGTCGAAGTCTGAGATCATTCTTTTCACTAAGAGCAGTCCAATCTCTACATTAAACTCATAAAAGATAGGGAGAGCTGTATGGAATCTTTCGCATTTACCACATTGGAGGAATCCTAGAGTCCAAACTAAATTTGCAGTAAACCATTCCTGATCGCACTAAGAAGGCGTGTGTATCCTTCTTCACATGCAGGAAACCGTTCAGTACACGTGGGATCTCATATCGGGGTGTACTTACGTCTTACAAAAGGTATTCGGAACTACATCATCAAAGTGCAGAGGGAATCGGGATTTAAATGTCATTAAGAACAAAACTCACAGCATCGATGGAAGCCATCATAAGTCTCATCCCGATAGAACTTTACTGCAATAATGCGCAGGTGAAAACTCCACTTAGATACAGTGATTTAAGATTGTATTCACCAGCACCTTATCTATTAATGAAAAGTGTTTACATGTCTCTGATCATCAATTTTAACAAGGACTTCAGTATCAGAATTTCCAACAGCGGTAAATGGAAGTCAGGTCAATAAAAAGGAACTGACCTCTTATGCCACAGTATTCAAGATGGAGGTTCGCAAAGCAGCCGGAGTTCGCTGTGAAATATTGTACAATTTTTAATATAGTAACGATTGCATTATAAAGGGTGTTTCAACAAGAGGTATAGGATTTGTTTTTTGAATAAAACGAAAAATTTTTGAGATATGTATATCTGCAACTTTTACTGCTTTATGGCGATTATTTATGAAGTGAAATATATTTAAAATTACCACTTCGGCTCTGCATGCAGGCACTCATCCTTTTATAGAAATTTTCAATCACTCGGCGATGGTGGCTTCAAGGCTTACTTTCTGATTTAGAGTTGTCTGGGAATGATTGGAGTGGGTCTTGCTTCTAATATAGCCCCAAAGACAGAAATGTAACTGTATTAAGTCGCCCCATCTGGGCGGCCAATGGACGTCTCCGAAACGCGAAATTATGAGGCCAGTAAACTTCGTGCGCAATAACTCGATGGTTTCGCGGCTTGTATGGTACGTAGCACCATTCTGTCCAAAGTAGAGGTCGTCCGTATTCAGTCACAAGAAATTGTCAATCATGCGCGCTTCATTGACCGTTACGACTTTTTCGTCCTCAATTTCAAAACAGTACTGCCCTATGACATCTCCGATCAATAAAACGCACCAAACAGGTACTCATTCCAGGTGCATTGGCATCTCCTGATTTTCGAAAACACGATTTTCTTGCAAAAATCAGTGTCAGCATGCATGTTTTCCAGGACTAAATCCGAGAACATACGCCACTGCTGATGGTCGGCCGGCTTCAGTTCTTGCGTTAATTTGATCTTATACGGAAGGAGAGCCAAATCTTTCGTTAAAGTTCGGTGCAGTGTGGTTGTGGAGAGATCGAGTTACTGTGAACGGTAACGAATGGGGGTGTTTAGGTCGTCTTCGACACTTTCGGCGGCGATATTTTCCATTGAACTTCCGGGGCGAACGCGTTTCGACATCTCAAGATGCAAATCTTATGCTGAGCCCGTGTCTTGGAATTTGTTGATTATGTTGCGCACCCACGTCTCGGAAGGCACATGATTACGTCCAAAATTGGCACGAATTTTTCACATCGTTGCAGCGATTGAACATGAATTTCAATTCTATTTCAAAACTCAATGCCTCGGATTTTTTCTTTTACAACATATATAGCGTTACGTGGAAAATTTCCCAAATTTATAAATTATATCTGTCACCATATGCCAACCCTGCGTACAAGCTGTACAAAAATAGGCCTTTAAAATCCTACACCTCTTTTTGTAATTATTTGGGCTGCAAAGATTGTAGCCAAAATTCTAGCAATGTACCTAGATCGCCAGGCAGTGGTTGAGGCTCTATTTTCATACGTAGTAATAAGATCAAGGCTTGTGAGATGAGATATGGTGGATATCCCAGTCAAGGAAAAAGTGATCGAAGGAACGGATCAAAACTGTTTATCTCCAATGCTCTTTTTCGTGTGAATAGGTATACCGTTAGGTTGTATGCAAAAATCCATTAATGTGGGTATTTATAAAGCCACCATTGACTGAACCAACAAATAATTGGTTTCATTAATAAAGTTTAGTCGTAAAAGTGCATATTCCGTGCCTGGTATTATAAGTGAACATTGTGTGATTGGTATTCATGTGGAACGTTTCGGAATCATGCATAACGACTAATGCAGAAGCTGGAAGTATGGAGAAGAAATCGAAACTGTTCGTCACCTGCTATGCAACTGTCGTGCATTTGCAAAGCATATGCTAAGGATACCCAATGAATTGGTTAAATATGTGGTAGTAGTCCGAAGTAAATGGCACATTAAATACTTTTATAGAGATAAATGACGTGGCAATATTGAAATAGATGCTAACATCTAACGTCATTTCGTTCATTACAGTCGCAACTTCATCCGATGATCTTTAGCTGAATATACAAGATTATTTTGTAGCTTTGTGTTCCAAAAAACCTCAATACTTTCTTAAATCTAACTTGACTAATCTTAAATTGTAGCTCTAATATGATACAAACTGTAACATGCACAATTACCGACGGAAGGTTGCGATAAGTTAAATCTGCTTCAGTACCTGTCTGCTATCTTTGTATAAATAGATTGATATGGACAGTGAACTACATATAGCTTTCCCCTCGGATTTTTCAGTGAATTTATTAAACTTGGCAAATTGACTGACTCGTAGTGGAGAAAATTATTTTTATTTCATTTGCTTTTTCATCCTTCTATACCACCTTGATCAAAAACCACCGTGTGACGCTCCCATTGTTAAGATTTGAGTTCTGTTTTTTTTCTTAAGTTAGTAAATCTGTTGTTGACATTCCCTCTAAATCTTAGCATTATAGTTTAGCAAAAGTTACGTAGCCAAGAGTACATCTATCTCTGTGTGTGTTGGCGATTTTTTACAATTTTAAAAATGGATTTAAATTTGCAACAACGAACTTGTACGAGTATCGAATTTTGCGTAAAAAACGGATTTAATGGTGCGCGAATTTTGGAAATGTTGGAAAAGTGTTTCGGCAACGACTCTCTAAAGAAAACGGTCGTTTACCAGTGGCACGAGCGGTTCAAAAGTGGTCGTGAGTCAATCGAAGATGATGAACGCAGTGGCAGATCATCGACATCGAAAACCGATCGCGACGAAAACATTGATGAAGCAAAGTTGGTGCCAAAAAAACTTCAATTTAATGCAAAGAAGAGACCGTGTTGATGTCGTAAAAGAGATGATTTGCGAGGCTGAATCCGATCCCACATTCATCAAAAGGATCATTACTGGAGACGAGACGTGGCCGTGGGTTTATGAGAACGACACGCAATCCAAACATCAGGCAAGAGAATGGCGTTCACCAAATGAGCCGAGACCAAAAAAACCACGTCGTTTTCAGTCGAAAAAGAAGGCAATGCTCACGGTTTTCATGGATTACAACGGTGTAGTGTATCATGAATTTTTGCTAGAAGGCAAGACAGTAAACAAAGATTATTATTCGGGCGCTGTGAGACGTTTGCGTGAAGCAATTCGCCGAAAGAGACCAGAATTATGGGCAGAAAACTTGTGGATTTTGCACCATGATAACGCACCGTCGCACAGTGGCATCAGTATTCGTAATTTTTTGACGAAAAATGCAACAAATACCATCCAACAGCCACCGTATTCACCTGATTTGGCTCCCTGTGACTTCTTACTGTTCAATCAAGTTAATAAACCACTACGGGAAACGCGTTTCAGCAGCCGAGAGGAATTAATGGAAAAATCGCAGGAAGCACTGATGGACATACCGAAAACCGAATATAAAAAATGTTTAGAGGCTTTGATCAAGCGCTGGCATAAGTGTGTTTGCTGTCGATGGGGGCAATATATGTACATAGATTTAAATGAATAAACTTGTATTTTTAATTTTCTAAAAATTCTGAACTTTTTGATCAAGGTGGTATATGTATTCATATTCACCGAGTAGCAGTGTATGCGAAACTCTTTGGTTCTTGATATCTCGTTTAAATTTTACTCGGAATTCCTTAATAGTCTCGATTTGGTGATTGAGCAGTTGTAAGGCTTGGTGATCCTCTTCCTTTTGAAAGTAATAAGCCAGGCTACGGAATGGACAATGGTGGCTTGTGTAGACTAATGGCTGTAATTTTGCCTTTAACATGGCGGTTGCTATCTCGATCTACTTTATAGCACTCAATTTAAAGGTATAGAAACCGAATTTACCCATTATTACATATGATTACATACACATGCATTCATTTCATTTGGGTCTTTTGGTACTGAATTTTCTTCTAAAGAGTATCGATGGCTCTGCGGTCATAAAATTTTAATTAAGGGTCTTCTTGTTGTTTCTTTCTCCTATTATACAACTTTGAACATCTGCTAAATACGGGTCATTTTCTGTAAGGCTATCACTATCAAGTTATTAAGTCACAGTTACCGATACAAAGGTGAGGTCTTTTCTCTACCGAAAAGTGTCACCAACCTTTCATTCATACTAAGATACAGGGTTCGGCAAAATGATCTCCCACATTTTAATCTTTAATAAAAACGCCATTGTAAATGCTATTTAGATTTTATTTTTATTAACTGAAAATGTATGCTATGCCATTTGTTTTTATTGAGTTTTGAAAATTACAGAGTCCAAGTGGCGACCATTTTCTTCGATACACATTCGAAGCTGGTTTTTGAAAGTTTCCATCACTCGAGCAGTAATTTGAGGCGATATTCCTGTAATTTCTTGGCGTATTGCTGCTTTCAATTCGTCAATTTTTCGGGGATAATGTTGAAAAACTTTCGCTTTCAGGTAGCCCCAAAGGAAAAAGTCGCATGGGGAAAGATCGGGTGAACGCGCAGTCCACCGAACATCTACACGTATCGAGATTACGCGTCTTGGAAACATTTCCCTTGAAACGTCCATTGTCCTTCTTGCCGTATGAGCCGTAGCTCCATCCTGTTGAAACCACGCATCCGGATGTTCAAGTTCTCTAAGTTTTGGTTCCAAAAAATTCCGTAGCATGTCGAGATATCGATCGGTAGTTATGGAAACCGTCACACCTCTCTCTTCAAAAAATAGAAATCCCGAACCCCAAAAGATACAACAGCACACCAAACGATAACAAATGGTGCCCAGTAGCGAAAATTCTGCTTGTTCATACAGCCAGACAGATGGAAATGAGCTTCGTCACTCATTATTAAAAGAGCATTTTGTGGGATGTTTTGAAGAATATCGTTGGAGCATGCTCTGCGATTTTCCCAGTCCCGTTCTCTAAGTACTTGAACCATCATCATTTTGTATGGATGGAACTTCAGATCGGAGTGTATAATTTTTCTCATAGAACGACCTGCAAATGCAAAGCAGAGGCATGTTTAACAGCTGAACGGCTAGGAGATCGTTCAAATGCTTCTCTTACAGCTGCAACATTTTCAGGTCTCCGAACGCTTCTGGGTCTACCAGTTGATTTTTTTTTTTAAGGCTGAACCTGTAGCTCTAAAATTTGAAACCCACAACAGTGCTGTTTTGCGATCTGGAACTGGAGCATGTCACCAAGCACGAAGTGAGTACGAAAAGTTCTTTGCGTCGTAATCACAGATTCGTTACTTTTCATAAATATTTCGATAACGAAGGCGCGATGCTCGCCCGTTCAATTCATGACGACAACTGAAATTGCAAGGCGCGAGCTACCAACCGACTACGCTAAGTTCCCCCACTCTTCAGAGGTTTGGGCACAGTGGCTGTACAAAATGTGGGAGATCATTTTACCGGACCCTGTATTATGTATTTATACTATATTACGACCACTTTTCTACCTCAGAAAATTAAAATCAACGCAGCAGGTTGTGGAAATGAGTTAAAGCGGTATAAAACAAATTTCCGTTGGTTCCTACACCATATCCAGTCACATGTTAGCCATCCTCGAAAATTTGTATAAGGCTAAGCATATAACTGATAGTCTTTTGTCACTTATCTACTATGTTGCCATTTTCATCCATCACTGTTCTTTAAGATGGTTTTACAGAAGATCGCACTAAATTCACTCTTCTGTTCTTATTTAATGTTGTTCTAATATATAATACCCATCTCTTTAGCCTAACCTTGCTTTTCTTTAATTTTTCCAAGTCGGCTCTCTATTTTGAGTCATTTTAGTCACTCTTCATATTTAACAATTTATCTTATTTTATAAAGTGTATCCAGAAAAATTCTGTATGCAAATCACCTTCTATCCTAACTACGTTTCTAACTCCAGACAAGACCAGATTGAGAATAAGTCCATTGTCTTTGATAGAACTTTTCTCGATTGTATGTATATTGGTTTATTGAGATGCTTGCATGTAAGTACCATGGACGGGCTTCTTTTGATGAAATTGAAATGAAGGCCCAGTACGACTTTAGATTTAATGCAATGCAAAGCATGTGCATTTAAGATGAACTTGTAGCAATGTTGCACAATCCTTATTTTTCATAATGATTATGACGAAAGGGTAACAGTTGAATTCTGTTTCCATCCAGTAATAATGTGGTTTTCTTTATTTTGAACCAACCTTTCTTACGACTTCTTACAGTGCTTATATGAAAGCCACAAACCTTGGAGACTTCGTATAACAGATATCGATGCAGATCTCCTTTAACTAGACTATTTCCCTTATCTGGTTTTATTTAATGCAGTATGTCTACATACTTAGAACGAGACATTTACCATACAACCCCATGATGAAATTTTCATTTTGCGTATTGCTTTTATGTGATGTATGCTTCAAGTGAGAGTTTTTCATTCAAGACAAAATCAAGTCATTTAACTTTCTTACAGTAAGCCAGAGATCCGGCCTTTGAACTTTCATAATATGGAATGCATTCCGGCTATTAATTTCATATAGCAGATATTCTTTTCTCTACAAGGGTTAAAATTGTGGAGAACTTTAAAAGTGACCTTTGCTTTAATAGCTATTTACTTCATAATTTTGACAACAAAATTGATCACTTGAATGTCTCAACTGGAATCTTGGATTAGGTTAGTAGCCTCGCTTGGTGAACACCTTCACTGCATTTAAATTTAGGTTATGCATCATTCTATTTACCCCGTTGCTGTTATGCCAAAATATTTATTTTATTCCGTCGCATCTTAGCGTCTTTAAACTTAAAATTTGCAAAAGCGTAAGTGACTCGCTTTGGTGATGACAATACCATATACAATATGTACATCACCTGGACACTACACTGCTTTGTTGTGGAAAACAAGAAACTGACTTGTTATGACCTTGTATCTATCTCAACGTCATCTTAAGCTGAAACAATTTGAGTTTAAACGAAAAAGAAAATTAAAAAACCTCAGTCTCAGAGTCTTGCTTTTTCATATTCATCTTCTTCAATTCCCGATTAAATTTAAGTGCAAATACATGAGCAGATCACACATTTGAAAGGTAAACGGCTCCATAGATTTTCTATATTTTTAATGAGAATTAGAACAGATTCTCTTTTTATTTTCTTGTTTTCGTTAATATAAGAATAAAACGTAGAAAGGAAAATAAAACCCTTTTGACATGTTTATTCTTACTTTATGTAGTATATTTTTGAAATCTAGTTTAATTTTATACACAAGAGATATAGACATAGGATACAACCATCGGCATCAGTTGATCTTCCCTTACAATGCTACACATGTGTCTATATTTTCATGAGACTGAAAGTTGTCATGATAAAGTGCTCCATATCATATATCTTACCAGCCGGATATGGAAGTTTTAAAATTCATTCAATTGCTTCACATGTGCAATACCTTTAGTGAGTTGTCGCCATCAACTCACTCAATTTTTCATTCATTTAACGTAGGCACATTCTGTACCTACAATCCTTTCCAAATACAATATATAAAATATCTATTTTCGTTTAGGCTTCATATGTAGCCTTTACCAAAGTGATCTCGAATCGTAATCATGTTTTATTTGGGGGTTAACGTGACAAGCATAAGAAAGGATTTCTTAAATCAAAACTAAAGCAGTTCGCGGTCTCAGTCATCGTTTTCACAATTGACGTTGACCAACAGTTGGCGCTTTCGTACTTAGATCTGAAAACAGATACAATCAATTTGAATTTGAATTCCCAAAGCAGATTTTTTTTATGCACGTACATATAGTATATATCGGTGGGTACGTATGCATCTTCTTCTGTTCTGGTTTTGTTTCAAAGCGCAGACCACCCTTTGTAGTGGTTGCATGGAAGAAGATTGTTTTTATTAAAAAAAAAAAGGAAAAAAACCTTATTCGAATGTATTTTGAATTTCCAGTAAAACCAAGAAGATACAAAAATCTCCGAAAAAACATGTTCAACACAAAAATTAATATCTTCATCTAGGTAATCGGTAAAGCGGCATCCTCATCGCCATCAAAATGTTCGGATGGCCTGAATACGGTTTTTGGGGAGTGTATTATGATTATTAAGCTGTGGCGACCCCAAACGTGATTAAGATTGAGATTGTTTTTATGGTTGTTGTTGCTATATATTTTCCTTTTTTCTTTTTCCTGATTTTGAGTCAAAATATGCGTTGTCATTAAGAATGCATATATGATTGAGATACATACTTTTTAATTTTTGTTTTCCCCTTAAGAGGAGATAAAAAATGAAACCAGCTGAAGAAGAGTAAGTAGAAAGTCGTACCAGGTAAAAAAAACTAAATGTATATCGCCGTTAAAAAAAAATTGAGAATGACGACCGAGGAATTGTTATGAGTCTGCTCAAGTCATAAATCATGAACGAACTCATGAAAAATTTAGAGAATGTAAGAATATCCGACATAATGGAAGAGAAAGTTAGGAAACTGTTTGTAAGGCAATGTCATAAAGAAAGAGAGATTTTCTACTGAAGGATAGTGATGCAGTCAATAAATGCCAAAAGTCCTTCGATTTTTTACGCGCATTATAAAAAAAATGTGCAATTTTCTGATGCCACACTAAAAATGGTAACCAACATGTGCTACTGCCTAATGTTACGTAAGGTCTTGCAATTATTTTCAAGGATAAGTTGGCTGTAATTTTAGTTCAAATTACTCGAGCATATGTTGTCCAGAACCACTTGAAAGTGTAAAAACTCAATTTTAAATGTTCTTATGATAGTCAGTAACCTTCAATTACGGATGTGGTACGGATGTCGTACCAGAAGTACGAGTATGTCTGGATATTATTAAATGGCTGAAATATCTAATACTCGTATTCCTAAAATTCAAAAGTATGATATGGTATTCAAAAATACATCAAAATTATCTTTCGAAACATTTTCAAAATAAATACCTTAATTTCGAACTGATAAGACATTGACAGAAACACTCGAAATGACGGCGTTTCAAGAGAAATTTACCTGAATAAATTCGGAACTCTTACAGCTGATATGTCTAATGAAATCGATCTGAAAATGACTACGCTTACAGTTAAACTTGCAGACAGAAACAAGGAACTCAACACAAAGTCTTTCACAATTAAGACCACAAACCAATTATCAAGTAGAGTTTTTCTTTTCAAGCCAAATTTTTGTTGTGAACTAATTACATACTGGGTTTCATTTTTCTAACATCCGACCGTTCCTCAATTTCTCCGAAAAGTCCTCAATTTTTTTTGTACCTTTCCAGGATGACTTCATGACTAGATACAGGCTGTGGTTTCAAGATTCACTCTATCAGCTTGATTTAAATGTTGTGTTTGTCTCTACTGGGTTATCCTTTATCGAAGAGTTTTTCAACTGTGAAGCAAGATTATAATTGTATTCCTTAACATTGATGAAGATTGACTAGTTCAGAACTCACTAGATTTCCAGATATTTCTATATTTCTGAATTACAAGGAGTACAAGAGACAAGTTTTTTGTGTGAGTCCTTTTTTCTGCAAAAAAAAAAAGAATTGAAGTCTGGGTCTAATCGATTCTCGTCATTTGATTCAGTCAAGAAAATAACGTATGGAGAGGAGGTCAGAAATCATTTGGAAAGTGAATCAGAAAATTTGTTTAAATGTTTACCATGGCAAAAGGACTTTGTCCAAGTCTCCTGTGTTATGCTTTCCCTCTAGACCCTGAATAATCATAATCAAGGTGGCGCAAAATTAATCATTAAATTTTGTTTTTGAATGGTGGAAATCTTTAATTTGACCTTTACAATTGTTTCTGTTAGCTGGAAAAGATGATATCCGCCAAGTGGCTGCCGGCAGTGTTGATAAACATTTGTTCCCGTTTTATCGCATTTTCCATGGCTTTCCGCAAGATTTCCGATGATAACTGTTCGCATTCCTGTCGAATATTCTTCTTAAGGGTTGGGATTGTTTGAAGCTTATTGGCATAAACCCGCGACTTTAAGTAGCCCGAAAGAAAGTCTAGGATGGTTAAAACGCGCGATCTTGCTGGACATGTCAAATGGCCAACACGGGAGATTACACGACCAGGAAACGCTTCCTTCACAATATCCATTGTGGCTCGAACTATGTGTGCGGTTGCACCGTCTTGTTGAAGCCACATGTTAACAAAGCCCCGCTCATCCAATTACGGCAGTAAGAAGTCGTTTATCATCGCCCTGTAGCGTTCGCCAGTAACAGTGACCATATTGCCGATGGTGTCTTCAAAAAAATACGGCCCAATCACTCCTCCCGTGTGAACGCCGCACCACATAGTCGCTTTGAGTGGATGTAATGGCTCTTCGTGCATCGCGCACGGATTTTCAGTGCCCTAGAAACGAAGATTTTGCTTAAGTGGAAATGCGCTCATGATGTTTTCAACACGAAATCGTCCTCTTCGTTGTTGAGATTGAGGATGGCTTTACAGCAATTCACACGCGACTGACGGTCAGGAGGCATTAACTGATGCACTGTTTACACTTTGTACGGGACCATGTGTAAGCCTTTCACTAAAATTCGCTGTAGAGTCCGTCTAGTGATGCCCAATTGCGTGGTCCGCCGTCTGGTTGATGTTTCATCGTTCTCAACGACATCGGCAGCCACAGCCGCGATATTCTCGGCCGAACGACCAATTCGGTGGCGGTCACGCCCTGCATGGTATCCTGTGGTTCCACTCAGTTCAGTCTCACTTGGATTTAAGATTTGCAGTATTCGCTTACTGACATATTTCCATTTTAAGGGTATCATTGGCAACACTGAAAGTTCCACAAAAACTCGTTATAAACTAATAGAGTGTCAGTAAATTTATTGAAATTGCAGAGTAAAAACTTATCCATTCACAGCATGGGGAGCCAATATTTAAAAACTATTTTTTCCAAGAAAGATAGATTCAAAGTGTTAACCATTTAACCATCAAAGCAAAAGACTTTATTTATATGCGAATTTTGTGGAAGCTTAGCTAGACTAAATATTTGATATGACACGATTCTGATTTGTTGGCTTCACATTTTATCATTGGAAGCAAATTATTACTTATTGATTGAGATGTCTTTAAACCTTATGGAGTATGGTCTTAGAAATGCTTATGATAGCCAGGGAATTCAATATAAAATCTTACTTATACTTATGCGGATACACCGAACAGTTCAATAAGGATGGCAATGAGTTCAGCCCAGGCAAACAGGTTTTTTTTTCCAACCCACTTAAATGAGTTCTTACCCTATATAGATTTGTTTTGGACACAATCAGGAAGCTATTACAGACCATTCTTCGTGTTTTCCTTCTTCACTGTGAGGTTGCAACTGCTTAAAGCGCATTATAACTAAAGTGATTACAATCCTTCATTTATAACCAAGCCTAACAACTCAGTTGCACTTACAGAGTTTCCCGCTGCATCAACTAAATTAAGTGATAAATCTTTCTCCACTTACACAACGTAAAATAATTTCAAGACTACAAAGCCAATAATTGAGCCAATTCAATATAGCACATGATCCATGATTCTGATAAAAAAAAACATAGAAATTCGATTTTCTTCCAAAATATTCACATCCCTATTGCTTCTGCGATTACATATAATGTTCCATTACATACTGCAGACTTGAGACATGATCATTCTACAAGATGTTTTTATTGTACCATCTATTTCATATCATAGATACTTTCCCATTATTCTTGGTTTTTTTTTTTTTACTTTGTTGAATTTTGTCATAATGGCCATATCTCATTTGCAGCAGCACGAAAAAGATGTCATGATTTGATCTCTCTCCAAATGAACATCATTTGGCCTATCAGCTTCAGTTGGTTCATACTAGCATGTACCATTCAAACTGACAATGAGGCTATAGACTTACCTTCCAAATGTATATAGACTTTGCCGAATAAAACAAAAAACAAAACTAGGCTTACAGATCATGCATTTATAATGTATTCGTATCTTAGCTCTGTGAGAGAGGATAGACATACTCGTACCAACAAAGATAGACAAACGGTGGTGACTAAATAGGTAAAAAAGCAGTTGCTAACCGTAACCATAACCCCCTTCGATTTAGTTAGCTTTCTAAATCGATAGATACGAACGTAGATACTTCGAAAATCTTTGCTCCTTCTTGAAACAATACACAGAGATTTTTTTTTGTGTCCTCTGTTCCTATTCCTTGTGTTGTGTGTGTCTTTTAGCGAAAAGTTGTCACGAAAACGGTTACCGAAAAAAGCACCGCAAAAAACTACACAAAACCAACAAACCCCAAACCGATGAAGACTTTGTAACCTTTTTGGTTGGTGGTCGTCGTTGTCGTTGTCGTCATTGCTTTTGCCGTTCTCGTCGTCGTTGTCGTTGTCATTGTCGTGTTTTGTCTTCGCAAAACTTGGTTAGCTATTCATGCAGTCATCGAATCACAGACAATGTGAAAGAAACTACCTTTTGCAAAAAATTGCATAACGTTTCGAAAGCCCCAACTGTAGTATTGTAGAATGGCGTATTCTACATGCATGTACGTACGGGTATCTGTATCTTTTTTGAGTTTTTTTGTTTTTCGTTTCTGTTTGCATAAAACGACAGGCGACAGGTCTGTAGAGTGCAGCATGCAACCAGCAAACACATTGAAAACTTCTCATAGATGAAATCAATTTGATGTACAGTGTCATAGCACTGCTGTTGCTCCTTGTTCAAGCAGGGGACTAGGTGCAATCTTATAGCTTCTCTATGAAAGGAGGAAGGAGTCATCTTGATATGGGCAAAGGTATCCGTAGACATTTTTTCTGATTTCTTTTTTTTTCTTACTCCTTAGTCTTCTATTCCTAAGTTGTTGCTCGTTTGGTCGTAGATCGTAGAGCTCGTTGAGGAAAATCTGAGAGGAAACTACATCAGCCATCTTGAGTGAGGGCTATTAATTGGAAATAACAGTAAGCAGCAAAAGGTTTTGGTTAGTGTTTTGATTTTACAGAGCTGATATAGAAGCGAAGGTGTTGAATAATTAATGTAATCCAAACCAGGAAGTGTGCAAGTAGGTCTTTCTAATTGGTTTTTTGAGTCATTTTGAAAGGCTTCAAATTCTGGTGAAAATTGGAGTTTCAATCATTGGTGTTTGTTAGAATTGCTTTCTTACAATAACAAATCGGCCACATGTTGTTTTTCGTTGGTGCTCACACGAAGTGAGGGTAATGATTTAATATATGTACATATGTAGGTGCTAACAGACCTAATTTTTTTTACCTGTGACGCTGATATTATTTGGATTGGGCTAGGACTGCAGATTTGATTATAATGACCTGAGTCCTGTTTTACAGAAAAGTCAATTTAAGTTTTACTTTTCTAAAATTTTCAAAAAAGCTGTCCACACCGCCGCAGTGAGATTTCCTCGTAGTGATAGGCTTTCTTGCTTTAAGATCGTGCTGACAGTGGTTAACCAGATTGCTTGCGAGAAGTTTAATATATTTACATGTAAATGGCTCTTATGTTCAGTCTATTCTAATAGATATTGTATAAATATCGACTTCATAACATGTTTGTAATGCAAATAAGAAACAAGGATAATTGTTCTCAATTTCCACGAAGTACATTCGGTAAGTGCACATTATTAAAGTTCGTCATTGGTTCAACCACCGTAGTCTCAAAGCATTCATTTTTGGGTTTACGCTTCTTGTTTGGCCTATGGCTATGTCCCTTAGGTGTATGTGGTCTTTCAGCTTTCTTTGATAAATTAGTTAGGCCATATGCTGTACTCTCTGCCTATATTTCAATTGTGCATGTATAGTCCGAATATAAATCAAGTCATCAAAAGTACATGTAGAGTATAAGAACTTATAGAAGACGAGGATACCTATGCCCTTAGAGAAAAACCTTGATAACCCAATAACATATATCGAAACCAGGTGTCTCTGTCTATACCATTCTTCCAGACTAGGAGATCTTTTTTTCAGCTTAAACCCGTTTAACAATTCATCATCAGTGCAGAGCAATTAAGACGAATGCAACATTTACTACTGAACCTTATGCTAAACCTCATTAGATATACCAAACCGCAGAACATTTTTAATTAAAAATCCTCATCCTTGTTCTATTTTCACAAAGGAGAAGAACAAAAAAAAAACATTTCTTCAAATTAACTTGCTGTTGTTCTTCATTGCAATTCGCGCTAATAAATATTCTACAAGGATACTCAAACTCTGTTCTCATTTAAAAAAAAAAAAAAAGAAACAATCCCCAATTGCTCGGTTGAGGAATAATATTTCGAAAAATGTGGTGAATATTTTAAATATTCTCCACAGTGAAACTCATTTAACCAGCAAAACACACACCGAAGTAAACTCAAAACCATCAGCCCAAACACAAATGCAAAACATTAGTGCTTGTTGTTCTTTGTATTGTTTGGAAACAAACTCCAACAATTGCAGTTCGGTTGCTTCTGGTGTTCTTTTATGATATTATCCTGCCAATGGTTGTATATCGTCGTATCCATTATAATTAAACCAAAAAGCAATTCTTATACGAGGATAAACATATTTAACTCAAAAATGTGAATGGGGAAACGAGGAAGGATGGAGGTGAACAAAAACAAAAAACAAGAAAAAAAAGGAATCGTATATCCCAAAGTTCATCGGTATTATCCTTCAGCAAAAGTTTTGCGCTTCTTTTCATAGAGAGTATACAGAGCACAAGAACGGGAGCAAGAGAATAGAACTCGTCCTAGTAGTCATAGGGAAACATAGATTTTCCTCATACAACACTTCATCCAATTCTAGAGTGTTTTATTTATTCAGCATAATTTGTCTGCGTGCTGCTACTTCTGCTTCCATACTCCTGTCCTAGCCCAACTCTAGCTATTTCAAAAATAACCCTCTGTACTCCAGTCCGACATCTACGACTTCTCCGACTGCTCCAACCCCACCGACAACTGCATGCAATCTCAAGCATTCGTTCTAGTTTTCGACTCAAAGTTGTAGTGGTACATATGTGGTATCTGAGTACTACTGGCATTGTGGAGAATGTTGAATTCCTGTGGATGATGATCATGATGATTGTAAAGTTCAACTATTGTAGATGTATTTCCATAAGGATACAGAATGCACAGGATATATGCATTGCACATGAGGGGACTAAGAGTTAAGACTATGGAGAAGGTAGGAGATGGTAGTTTTTATTTTATTTAGTTTTTTTTTTTTTTTTTTGAAAGGCCAGTGGGTAGGAATAAGCAACAGCCCCCTCTTTTTTTATATTCGCAAGGAGTCGTGAAGAAATACAGCGTTGCCGAGACGACAAGAATAAAAAAAACTTTCTTCTTTCATAAATTATCCTTGCGAGAATCCTTATTTATTGCACTATGTGCAATTTTCATTTTATCACACATAAAAGCCAAGGGTTTCACATTCTCATCCTGTGTATTTGAGTGTGTGTGCATTATTCGAGTTGTATTTGGATTTTGAATTTTCGTTTTTTTGTCTATTCTTTTCATTTCTTTTATACTCGCAGATTTGTCATTTCTTTTTTATTTTCATTCTACTTAAATAATGAAAGAAACATAAATGTATCTACATAAAGCGTTTGATGAAGGATACAAAGAGCAATGAGGCAGAGGAGAATAAATCTTCTTCTAATATGAGTTATTCCTTGTTTGTATCTTCTTCTTTGTGTTGCGTTTTGAATCTATCTCTGACAATTTATTTTGGTCCCATAAACACGGATGCGATCCTTTGTTTTTTTTTCGTCGACAAAGAAAATATATCTTTTATAGATATATAAAGGGGGGGATCGATCTGAGGCAATAGAGATGCTGAGAGAAAGTCTCATTTGAAACTTTTAGCTACCGAAAGTTATGGGCCTTGAATTTTAATTAGTCGACTTAAACTACAGAAGGCAAAGTATAATATTATCCGGGAGTGGAGAATCTGAATAAGATGTGTGCGGTTTGACAGTGGTTAATTGGTTAATTGGAGGAGGTTATATGTACATTTATCTGGCAATTCTTTAATTTAAAAGGTTCGAATAGAGGACGTAAGGGTGGCATTTTTTTATATCGTCACCTCAGGATTTCTCCCTCGTCCGTTCTGGGCTCCGTTGTCAATACCAAGCCTTTGCGTTCACAAAATTTTGATCGTTTCAAACAGAAGTTTGCAATCTGTAATTAGGCTAAAATCGTTCAGCGTTATTGTTAAAAATTCCTGCTCTGATTTTCTGACTATTACCAGACACAGTAATGGCGCATTACAAAGTCGGAAGAATCTATGTTTTGTTTTTCGGGATTGGGGTTGAGTATATTTGCTGAAAACTATAAGAGCATTTCATCGAATCCTATATGTAAAAGTCTTACGTACAAGAACTGCTTGAATAATTCGAGGTCGCAGTGATTCGTCCTTGGTGGTGTACTAAGAACCATGAGCTTGCATTAATAAGCAGTGCAACTAGAACAATTTCAATTAGTTTTATTCTCCAGCTATCATTAGGAAGTACCACTTTATTGTATTGCTGATTTATTTTACTGACTTGATCCTGTTGTAAAATCCTCGCCTACTAACTAACTAACTTAACTACACACTACAGGCTGCAGTGGTTCTACTCCCCAACGATTAATCATTTTGTTTATTGATTCTTTAGGTGTAGACTTTAAGTATATATATGTGTATCTGATGTGTCACCACTCTTACACAATCCAATAGTTCTGCAGACAAAATTGTGCTGCCAGTAGTTATACATAATTTAACTTCTAAGTCATTGAATTTCATTTTAGTGCTACTACACTTTGTCTTCGAATCTCTACTTCTATCTTTTGAGCTAGAACCTATTGGGCAAATAGTCGAAAGCTGTTGTATGGTGTCATTTATTTTTTGTTTACAGCCTGTACATTATTTTGCACTCATACATAGTTCTATATTGGCGAGTGCAATCCTGATATCTTGCTTTGACAGCATTTTGAAAGACTTTACCAATCTTGTTTGCTTGAGAGTTTTGTAGGACTTTTTCAAGTATGAAAATGCGCCACCTTATGCAACTCAGTTCTATAGCTGCTTTCATTGTGGCTTTAAAACATTTGTATTTCAAAATTTAGTCTATACATATCGTTTTTACATATGCTCCACAATACATTTGCATAGCCTATAACTATCCTTATGAGGATATATGCAATGCTAGGGAAACAATTTTACAAGGTATACCTTGTTCAGAATCAGGCAAATGATACTAAAGCCATTTGTTAATTTGTTTATGCCACCACGCAGTGTTCATAGTATGAATACATAAAATATGTGTTAAAACGCTTTTCTACATATCTTTGCAGCAGAATTTGTTGCAGTGGAAGAATCTGTTGCTCGACATTAATGTTCTCTAGAGCTGTGTGTTCTGTTCTCAATCTCTCAACAAAAGTTAAATCTACAATTCTTTAAAAGCTAATGTTCACTAGAACAGTTTCAGCATATTGCTCAATACAAATGCCAGTCGACTCATTTAGCCAAAGGAAAACTGTAGAGCAACAAATACTTTTGGTAGCAAAAGTGGACTGGGAAAAAATAGAAACTAATCTCGTTCATTTTGCACTATACTAGGTTTCCCAACAGTCGACATCTACATGAAATTCTAGATAGAAAAAAATGTACTTAAAGCCTCTGCAGATAGCAAGCTTCACTTGCAGGCAAACGGAAAACCATTCTCCATTCCATTCCATTCTTGATGAATAACTCCTTTTTCAACCGCAGACTTCCTCGCTCATTAGTTCAGCAACTTCTTTAAAATTAATTCCAAACCTGCCTTGATCCGTTTGACAACTTACATATGTCTCTTAAATGGATATTCAATAAAATCAAACAATTTTTTCCAAATAAGAAGATATTAAGGTAAAACTTAAACCAAAAAAGGAAACCTTGCCTTGCAACTATTCCTTCCATAAGTAATGTCTTAGTATCACCACAAACTGCAAAACTAGTAAATCAATTTAATTACCAAGCAGAGCTGTCACCATACACTTCAACGTCAACCGATTTTTAATTAAAGATTCGCATAAATTTCAAATCGATTGGTAATTACCAACGACTTATTACACCAGTACCATTTGTTTAACATTTCTACCCCAACCAACAAATGCGCGTATAGAAACGTGATCAACTATAGATCACGTACTACTAAAATGCGTTTACTTATACCATATTGGCATTTATAAATCAGCAAATCTAGTAGCACAAGATGCACGTATAAATATTCTCTACAAAAACTGTTCAAGTTTTTCGTTTATCTCATTCGTCATTCAACTTTGCAACCTGTTTTCTCGCGCTTAATTGCATAGGAAAATGGCAATCAACAATCAACAATCAACAAAAAGTTAAACAAAAAAAAAATTAAATAAAAAACTCAATTTAAAATGGCTACAAAGAAATCCCGCTTTGACAATCGCCTGAAATGTCAACTGGTAGCTTGGAATTCCAACCTTTAAGCATAACATGGAGCATGAGCCAGCCAAAGAGACTAAGACCAGACCAGAAGAAAGAAAATCACTTAAACTAAAAGCGGTTTTCAACATTTTAACCATATCGGTTTATTCCCTCATTTGAAAAAAAAAGAACACAAAATCAACAATTCTCTACATTTACAGATACTGTAGCCTTGTATTGTGATTGTGATTTTTATTTTTTATTTTTTCTTTCATTCCATAAACGATTTGGAATTTTTCTTTAGAGAAAAATAAAACGACAAACGAAAGATTTATTACCTCGGAATGAAGTCTCATTTTTATCCAATCACATAATGGCTTTAAAGTATGCATTTGTATGGTTGCACATACGGTTACCTTGTATCGCATACATTAATGAACATAGTGACATTTTTAAATGCACATGACTTAAGGTATTTTCCCTTCTACAAGTATGTATGGTATAATTGCGTTGAACAGCACTTACATAGCGCATATCTTTGATAAAGTTTTTCATCAGAAATGTATTATTCTTGACTTTAATGAACAAAATGCACCTTGAGATATATTGTTTGTATCTATAGATACAACTTGTACTCATATAAAACTTTTATTCAAGCATAAATCGACAACTGATCATGATCATTTAAAATCATGTTTACGTACAAATGAATTTTTAATGCAATGTTGTATATTCGTACTTTGTATCTCTCACGACTGTTGTCTCGATTAAAAACCAATAAATGTCTGTTCGTATGTAAAAAAAAAAAAACGCAAGCATGCAGTGATATGTGAGAGCAGATATGTGAGAACAAGTCATGAATCAAAATGCAATTTTTCCTACCCAAACATTTTGATGGAGATTGTCCAGTTTCGGTTTATGAATGCGCCGTCCGACTCCCTATGGGACACTTCAATTAAAATGCATTTTTACAGTTTATGACAGGTATAGATTTACCTACCTATACATGGATGGAAGCCCTAGTCAATAGCTGGCTACTCTGAAAACTGAAAGTCTAAAAATCGAACTAAAAGAGGAACTTTTGTATTCTGATTTCCTTTTTTTTTGGTTCGGTGTTGGGGGGGGGGAATGCTACATGAACTCTCCCTAAATTAAACCGTATGTACAGCCACCCTACTGCCGATGAGCACTAAAAGATACAAAATAACAGATTGTTTGTGTATTGGGCGTCATAAAGTATTAAACAAATAAAAAAACAAAAAACAAGAGAGAACGAGTAAAAAGTGTCCTTTTACTGCGGTACGTCATATTTCGCGTGTGATTTTATATCTTTATAATAGAGCAGGGAAGTTCACGCGCGTATTTTTATTCCGATTTTCGAATCGAATAGAGTATGAGGAAGAAGTCCTATCGACGTTCGAGCCCTTTTTCGGGAGGCCTCGTTTCCGAAAAAGTGTCCTCTCCATTTATTTTCAAACAAGACGATATGGCAAACAACAAAATGTATCTATCTATCTTTTCTGGCTGGGATATTTGTGGAGGCCTGATTCTTTTTCTCCTGTTTTTTTTATTGTTTAAATTGTTGCTGTCGCTGATGGGTTACTGTGCAATGTAGATGCCACCAGTGCTACACCATTGCTTTGTGGTGGTCTGTATTTTTGTTTTCATTTTATTTTGGAGGCCTTGGCTTATCCTTTATCCGATATCTGTTCCAATCCTCCTACTTCTCACAAACGACCAGCCAGCCTGTGGTTCAAACCCTATCGGTACAACAGAGCATGCCTGTGCTCTGGTCTGTATACATATTTATTCGTGGAAGCTACAGATGATACAGAAATAATGCCAAAAGGATCATAAATATGGTCAGGCGCGCGATAACTCGATAATTATGTCCGCTTTTGTTTATTTCACACATCGATTACCGCCTTTTGTGATCGGCTTTTCTCCCTTATATTGAAGCAGAGTGGAATTTTTGTTTTATCCTTTTGGATGGAGTTTGCATTGGAGGGTGGTTGGACAATATTTGCATATGTCGGACATTTTGCAATAGCAATACCAAGTGATATAGATTTGAAATTTATAAGGGATGCAGGCACTGATGAAGGTAGACAAAATTAGGGCCGTCTGCTGAAGTTTTTTTTTCTTTTATTTTTGTTGCATAAGTTAGGGTGAAGGTCCTTATTGGAGCTTCATATATTCTTCGTCTGCTACTGTAGCCTGTTGCCGTATTGAAAGTCATATCTCTTCGATTGTATCATAATGAACTATCCTGCTGTTACTAGTACAACACCAGTTCATTCTGGTAGGATACATGGACGAGACGAACGTCTGTAAATTTTGGTATGTGCAGATACACCCACACTAACTATCCCAATTTTCATCGTCATCATCATTGCCTCCATTCTCCAGTACCAATACCATAATCGACTACTGCCGTTTTTGTTCAATGCTTATAGTACAGAGTCATATTCTCATGCCATGCTCGTACCACTGCCAGCTATTGCTGGATACATCCCTCCAAAATTTCATTCGGATGGGGAATATTTGCCATCGTTGTCGCACCCAGTTATTAAGTAATGATTTATCATTCCAGAGGTCGAAGGCAATTTTTGGACTTTGAAATTGCCTTTCCGTTACCCCCGATTTTGGGGTGGACGAGGACCAGGATGCCAGAGTATAGCAAAAGTCTTTCTCTTCGTTTTTCGATATTCGATGTTCACATGTTTTTCATATTTTTGGATGGACAACACGACGACGGTGTGTACTGGCGATTATATGTAGATACTATGACGGCGACGTGTCACGATGTTGTTGGAGGTCTATGAGAATGTAAAATGGTGGCGGAGACCTAGTCAGAGTGTGTGAAATAGTCACCGAAATTGTTGTTTTACACTTCATAGAGAAGTACGCTGTGGGAATAATTATTTTTTGATATTTTTTTCTTCTTCCTTTTTTTTTTGAGTCACAGCTCTTTTGGAAGATTGAGTGCTTAAGTGAGAAAGGAGACATGCATTGGATCTTAATTGCTGTGGGAGGATTTTTTGGGGTTGTTATGGGGATTTTTTTTTTGTCATTTTAATTGATGATTGGAGGCAATCTACAGAGGTATTGAACAAGGTTAAAATTGAAGTGAAAAAGCAATGATTGCTTTGACATGAACTGTCCTTAGTAGTAAAGACCAATTTTGTCTTAAATTTCTAAGCTTTCAGATTAGGGAGACCCATTTAAGAGTATAATGGGGCATGAATTCGTCATTGAAAAGAACGGAGAAACCATTCAATTTGATGGCTCAGATTTTGGCGTTGTCTGGTATCAACGATGGCTTCCAGATCAGCGTACATTTAGGTTGATTTTATCGATTCATTGGGTCGAATTCAAAAAGCTTTCGCTAAGTTTCAGTAGACTGAGTCGTAAGACGGAAGAAAAGGTACCTGGGCTAAGCGTTTGCAATGAGCAAAAGGCAAAATTGGTTTGCAAAACCTTTATCTCAGTCACATTCCTTTTATTGCTTAACAATTGCAGAGTCGAGTTCACTGAGGGAGTGTAGGAAAGAGGAAACGGCAATAAAAATTGCACTTGAAGAAAATAACTGATTTTTTTTTTAAATGATTACTTAGTTACTTAGGTGGCACTGCAGTTCCAACTAGCAAACCCCTCCAGTTAGCCCGGTCTTAAGTTAAGTGACTCCAGCTGTGAACTCTAAGTTGGTTGAGGTAACTTATGCGTGCCGCCTAAGGTGTGGTCTTCCTCCACTGCGTTGTCCCACTGGGTTAGATTCGAAGAATCTGCGGGTGCTCCTTTCTGACCAGGTCGACGTCGCTGTACAGCTTGCACAGATTTGAATCTTCTTGTACAAAGCCCGTCAACGCAAACCGGACCAACTATTTTTCGAAGGATTTTTCCCTTAAAAGGATGAGGAGATCTTCATCCGCTGGGATGACTAAGATTTTATATATAGCCTTCTTCGCTTTTCGGGATAGGACTGATTCTCCATATTATTTCTATTTAAGTGTTGTTGGTAGAATTTAAAGCGGAGCCAAAGTGTACAAAACCCCTTATTACCGCCAAGTTATATCTGTCTACTGTGATGTTCTTACATTTGGTTTTTCCCTCACTTACCACTAAACTCATTTTGTCAGCTTCCGTTTGAATACTAGCAAACGCATCGGTAACAGCCCGCTGAGTTCTGCCAATTATGTCAGTATCATCGGCGTACGCTAGCAGTTGCACAGACTTTTGAAAGATTACGCCTCCAGTGTTCGCTTATTAGTTCACCACAATTCTTTCAAGTAGACATCAAAGGTCTAGGTTAAGTCGGACGAGCTTCTCAGGGATGCCAAAACTAGACATGGCGCTACATAATTTGCCTATAGAAATGCTGTCATATGCGGCCTTAAATTCGATGAAAAGTGGTGAATATCGATTTGGACTTCTTGAGTTTTCTCCAGGATCTGCGGAGTGTGAAGATTTCATCGACTGTGGACTTTCCTGGTCTGAAACCGGGCTAATAGGGACCAATCCAGTTGTTTCCGAAGGGTTTCAGATGTTCACACAATATAGCAGATAAGACCTTGTATCCGATGTTGAGAAGACTTATAGCTACCACTATAGTTGACGCAAATGACAGGGTCTCCTTTTTTGTGCATCAGGCACAAGGCACATAGAATCCATTCATCAGGCATACACTATTCTGAGAAATAAGTTCGTGCATGGTCTCCACAAAGCCATTTCCAGCAGCTTTGAATAAGCCGACAGGTCCAGCTTATGTAGATATTGCTATGCTTTCTTAATTTTGGTCAGGTGGACGAAAGTTTTGGCTCTCATCGTCTAAGTTGATTAGTCAATTCTGCTTGACTGAAGGATGTTGGGCTTCTTCGCCGTTATACATACTGTCTACAGAGAAAGTTGTTCCATATTCTCAGCACCAACTGTGACTCTACTACAAGGTTTCCTTCTTCATCTCCACGTTCTTTTTAACTATTGGTAAAACTTTCGTACGTAATTCCTGTTGCAGGTACAATCTGTCAATAATTTCTTCTTGCTTTATCTGGAGAAGCCGATGTACTTTAGATCTTCTATGCTCGTAGAGCTTACGAGCAGCTCCCATCCCTGTGCTTGCCGGTATTCTTCATCAAACCAGGGATTTCTTGGTGGTGGTCGGGTGAAACCTGGCACACCAGTTGCGGCGTCTCTGATGGCACGTTGGCAGCACGTTGATGTTGGTGGTATCGGAGTTGTCGAGAGATTTCAGGATACGTGTTCGGCGAAGATTCTGGCGGTCTCTTGCGATTGCAGCTTTTCTACGTTACACCCTCTCATAGTAGTTCTTCTTTGTTCTTCAGAATATTAGAATACTGGAGGCATGGCTGACGTCTATAGCAATTTAATCAATTTCAATTAGCGTTTCCTGATCCAGAGACTTCCATGTCCCCTTGTGTATATTGAGATGAGGAGACCATGGGCTTGCTATAGTGATATTTCGTCTCGCCGCAACGCCAATAACCCCATGTCCGTTGCCGGACGTGTTCTCGTGTAGGCCATGTTTACCAACTGCCTGCCAAAGTTATGCTTTGGCGCATATATCTTGTCGATGAGCTCTTAGAATCATTATTTGGTGGAGTCGTCCTTAGCTTCCGTAGGGGCATGGGCGCATATTATGCTAATGTTAGCGAATTTAGCCTTGATGCAGATTGTCATAAGACTTTCACTTATGTGTCGGCAGCTCAAGATTTCTTGCCTAAGTCTGCCGCATATTGCAAATCTGCATCCGAATAAACACTGATTTTTTTCCCTACTTATAGCAATCACCATGGTATACTATTGGGTCTACAAGTAAGTTTCCAGCGTTTGTCAGAGATGGCGCTACCAGTGGATCCCGGGCAGAAATGTCAGACCCCATGTGTTTTATTTGTAGGTTTTGTATCTGTCAACAACTTTGCAGCGTTATATTTGAGCAGTTCTATCGGTGTCGTACATTTTATCGAGCAAAATCATCGCAAGTTTCCAGCCAAATAAACGTCATTTGCGGGAAGCGCTGCTTTTATTCTTTAATATGAAGAAAAGTACGGCTGAGGCCTATCGTTTGCTTTCGGAAACTTATGGGGCGGAATGTATTGGTGAATCGACGTGCCGCGAGTGGTTCAAACGGTTCAAAAGTGGTGATTTTGGAGTTGAAGACAAAGATCGCCCCGGAAAGCCGAAAAGTTTTGAAGACGAGGAATTGGATGCTTTACTGGATAAGGATCCGTGTCAGATTCAAGAAGAACTTGCTGCATCATTGGGCGTCACGCAACAAGCCGTTTCCCTGCGCCTAAAAGCACTGGGATTCATTCAAAAGGTTGGAAACTGGGTGCCGTACGAATTGAAGCCAAGAGACGTCGAACGGCGATTTTGCATGTCCGAAATGTTACTGCAGCGGTATAAAAATAAATCATTTTTGCATCGTATTGTCACTGGTGATGAGAAATGGATTTATTATGATAATCCTAAACGCAGAAATTCGTATACAAAGCCCGGCGAGCCCGGCGAGCCCGCCTAATCGACACCGAAACGAAATATTCACGTGAATAAGGTCATGCTCTGCATATGGTGGGATCAAAAGAGTGTCGTATACTACGAACTGCTTCCGAGTGGTGAAACCATCAAAGGACCATTATATCGAATTCAACTAATTCGTTTGAAGCGGGCATTAAAAGAAAAACGGCCAGAATATGGGACCAGGTATGAGTCCGTCATTTTTCATCACGACAACGCTCGGCCACATGTTGCGGTTTCGGTGAAAAACTATTTGGAAAATAGTGGATGGGAAATTCTGCCTCACCCGCCTTACAGTCCAGGCTTGGCACCATCTGACTAAGACTTGTTTCGTTCGATGCAGAACGCTCTTACGGGAATACGCTTCAGCTCAGTAGAGGAAATCAAAAATTGGCTCGATACGTTCTTGGGCTCGAAAGACGAGAAATTTTTTTGGTCCGGAATTCATAAACTGCCAGAAAGATGGGGGAAAGTTGTGGCTTTCGATGGACCATACTTTGAATAAAGCATTAAAACTATGTTTTCATAATAAAACTTCAAATTTTGGAAAAAAAACGCTGGAAACTTACTTGTAGACCCAATATATATCACAGTTTTTCATCCTTCTTATTTCCGGCCCATCCCATTGCACCTCCTGGATGGCGGGGATATCAGCATGATAGTAGTCAATAGCATCTGCTAATTGCTTGGCTGCAAATGGCCTGTTAAGGGTTCGAACATTCCATGTGCATATCTGACGATCGTTGTCCTTTAAACGTTTAAATGGGCCGTCAACGGTGATTAATTGGTTCTTCAGATTTGTTTATCTCTTTCATATAGAGTTGTGAGCCCTATGACGGCGTAGACCAGTATTATGCTACTGGTCGAGCATTCCCTTACCGTTTTAGCCTATAGGAGTAAGAGTTTACTCATGGAGTTACCTCCACTAGAAGGTAAGGCAAGTATTTTGCTACGAACTTGATTGTTCCGCTGTTGACCCAATCCAAGTTATAAGGCAGTCAGCAGATCCGCGATCAATCGCCACCTAGTCCAGTTATCAAAAAGCCAAGTACCCGAAATTGACAGAACAAAAAAACTAGCTCTATAAACATTCAAATCGGAGTATGAAAGCCAATTTGGGAAACCCATTTGAATTGCAGTAATTTCAAATAAAAATTATAAATTCAAAGCTGGACTGGATAAAACGCGAAATAGAAGGTAAGGATATTTCCTTTGTTAACTAATACGTGAATGATAACATTTTATCATATTTTCAGGTTCAGTAACTGCAGGAACAAATTGAAATAAACGCCCCGAATTTTTCTATATGACAGACAATTATTCAAACAAACAACAGCAAGTAACAATATGAAACAGAGGAAACTAAAATTTGTCAATAGCAGAGCTCCAAAGACTAGTTTTGCTGAAGCAAAATCAAGTTCTTCCCAAAAAAACTGAAGCTTTTGATTGGCTAAAAGAACTCAAATTTACCAAAGGGGAGTGTAGTACCTTTCGAAAAATTTATATTATATTATATTTAAATGTAAATAAATTAAACATGACGTTGGTTAAACAGAGTCAATGCTATTTAATTTCTCTTTCTTTTTCCTTGTTCCATTAAAATGGCAGCTGTTCTAGAGCCGTTAGAAGAGGTAGCTCCTCTTGCTCCTCTTTTATATAATTATCCATATTCAAAACAAACCAGGCCAAAATTACATTTGGTACATTCTGTGGGAGCTTATGAGGTTCCCATTTTAATTGACCAAAAACTCGTTCAGTAATGATTCTTTCTTTGGTCAATACACTGGCATAATTTTCTTCTACAACAGTAGCTGTTCTTCGAAATGATGTTGTTGTAAAAGCAGTGATTGCATAACACTCATTAGCGATGAGAACATACATACGTAAGATTATTAATAAATGCCTGGTAAATATTGTAATTGAATTTTTAAAAATTTTGGAACTATAAACCAAACCGTGCCATCCACGATAGTAAACTTTTATTTAATTTTTTTTTTTTTCAGATCCATTGCATGTCGTTTGTATTGAATGAGAACCTAGAAGTAGGTCCTAACATAATTTTGGTATGAAATAATTATACTTTAAAAGAGTGTCTAAGTTTACGTTTACCTTTTCTGTTCACATACTCTCCACTATACAATGCAATGGTTTAATGCTCCAATATACTCGTACATACGAGGAAAACCAGCTTTCCAGCTGTCATAAGGACTTTTTAGAGTCATTTTCATCCGTACTCAGGAAATGTTATCCTGTCTACACTTTTTCCATTATTTTGTCTGCAACGTCATTAACTATTCTGGAAACACATTGATTAATTGACTGAATCTTCCGCTATGCGAATTTGAAATCCAAGGTTTCTAATAAATTTAAAAAGAAACCATCATCCTGGTTAGATTATTAATAATGTTTCCCCCACGAAAATCCTCATTGTCTTGGAGAAAGTGAATAATTATCCAATCTACTTGCCCCGAATTAAATCGATAAAGATTTTATAGTCCCGATTGTGCACAGTAGCACCGAGAACGTTTAAATACGCAGCCATTTGACCTATTGGAACAAGACTGGTCTTGGCTTTTTATGAGCTATGCCTCATTGTTGTGAGACATTGCTATGTTTTTGCATGAAGATCTATCTCATCCGTTTAGCAAAAGCTAGGTCTCGGAGATGTGTTTCATTTCCTTTTTGCATACGAACCAGAACTAAAGATGTAAACGCGCTTCGGTTTTCTGGAAGTGGAATAGAGTTTTGGCAATATACGAGACTTATTACTCAACAAGAGTCTTATAGATTTGTGATACGTGGCTATGCCTATGCTAGTTTCATATATTTTCTCGATTATTTTCCGTATAAGTTTTAGGTAAATTCTTAACTAAAAAAAGAGTGCTTAGTCTAAGGTAGTGCATAGGGGATTTATTGGACACGTTTAAGTACGTCTCTTAATATTTCCACCTTGGTACTGCTGCAAAGTTATTTTCCGTTTAAAAAGAAGTAGTTCGTGCTGCAACTCACCCTATCGTTTCGTCAATCTTACGCGTTGTCATTCGTTCGACAATAGCAATAACACTAGAATTTCGGTGAGGTTATGAATACAATAATCCTTATCCGAAGTTATCCTCTACGAATCCAAATCACTAAACTGTGATTTTTCCAAACCTGCAACCAATAGCGAACATTTCTGAGAAAATGGAAGTTTCGCTTGCGAACTAAGTCCCTATAAGCTCACAGGAAATCGGTTTTTTTTTTCAGAGAAGAATTTCATAGGATCTTAACTTGCGTTAGAACTGCCAACATTCTTGGTCAGAGTTTTGAAAAACATTTTTCGTTACTATCTAATACTACTGTATGATTTTATGACTCTTCTAAAGACTTATTGATTATGCATTAGATGAGTATCTAATTATGATGAACATCTGTAAAATAATATGACAATGTTTGGAATATAACGACGACATGTTTTTTTTGAATGCGAGCAATAGACTATTAATTGGTCTGAGTGATCTGTTCCCTCAAAATTAATTTGGCCAAACTTCTGGGATATTTTCCATCAAGTCAACTTAAAAAAAATGCACCACTTTGTCCTTTAGTTTGGTGATGCCATACAGATGTTATCTCAGTATTCTGGTGAACCGTGTGTGTTGAAAATATTGATCATATAAATGGCAAAATTTCCTCTTTCCTTGTAAAGGTCCAATGACCTTCAAGTCGATTGCGAGTAACTCAAATGACGGTCCAAAATTGAAAATCGCTATACAAATAGATGACTGATAATTCCAGAGCCCTATTTCAGGATTTATTAGTAAAACTAATGTAGCAAATGCATATAGAAAGATTGTTTTGAACCACAACTTATTGATAAATTGATTGCCATATTCATATCATAGGCCTTAGGCTATGAAGCGGATGATTTGCTGATTTGATTTGCGGCCCGGGTCAACCCCGGACAGATTTATTATTGCTTATTGCAAGCTTATTCTTAGAACTAACAATTTTCACTTAAAACTAAAGATAAAAACTAAAGGGTGGGAGCGGTTAAAAAAAGTTAGGATGTGAGGCATAGGTGTTTTTAAGAGAGAGTTTGGTGAGATGGTAGTCGAAGAGAGGCAGAATATCGTTAACTTCACGAAGCATTCTGGACATTGGCTCCAAGTGTCCGTAATTCGTTCGGTGAAGATTGAGCCGGAAAAGTGGCACAGACCTAAGATTGCGTGGGTTGGTATTAAAAGAAATAAGTCGAAGTAAAGAAGGACAATCGATATTCCCAACTAAAATTTGATGAATAAAGAGAATGTCGGCAACTTTTCGACGTATAGAAAAGGGTTGTAAATTTATAAGTTTCAGCCGGTCGGTATCAGGTGGTAAGTTTTGGCTATCATCCCAGGGAAGACCACGTAAAGCGAATCGTAAAAACCTGCGTTGAACAGCTTCTATCCGGAGGATGTGTGTTCTGTAGTAGGGTGACCAAACTTGGCTTGCATATTTAAGAAGAGGCCTAACAAAGGTTATGTAAAGAGATTTGGTAACATAAGGATTGGAAAACTCCTTAGACCAGCGCTTGATGAAGCCAAGGGCAGAGTTGGCTTTCTTTATTATATTATCAATGTGAGAACGGAAATTGAGTTCCTTATCACAGATAACACCTAAATCACGCAACTCGTTCACTAAGGGAACAGGCAGATTAAAGATTAGATAGCAGCGAGGTGAAGTAGGGGGCCGCTTACGGGAATACGTTATAGCCTGACACTTATTGACGTTAAGCTCAAGAAAATTCTTCTGACACCAAGTACAAAATCTGTCAAGATCTTCCTGCAGTGGTAGGCTGTCTGAGGAAGAGGATATATATCTAAAGATTTTCATATTGTCTGCGTAAATAGATATGTATGAATTTTTAATGATGCAATCAACATCATTAATGGCCAGAATAAATAGTAAGGGGCCAAGGTGGCTGCCTTGAGGGACACCAGAGGAGGCTTTAATTGGGTCAGAAATCATGGACCTAAATAAAACATAGTATTGTCTTTCATTTAAATATGATTGAACCCATGTTATAAAGTTTATTTGGAAACCAAGAGCTTTTAATTTCAGAAGGATTATATCATGTGAAATCCTATCAAAGGCTTTGCTGAAATCGGTGGCAATCACATCAACTTCATTTCCAGATTCCAGTGCACATAAAGTGATGTAATGTACTTAGCCTCCATCTTCCCAATTGGTGATTTGGCTATTTGTTAAAACATCTTAAACAGACTCAATCAAGGAGTGATGCTAAAATAAAGCTTAAAAATACCTGACGATGGATTTTATTCTATAATAAACTGTTGTCACACGGATGATACTCGTATCTCTGTCTTAGAATAACAAGAGATTCATTTATAAAGTTGGTGTATTTAGCTTGTTTTCATGTATTTTCTCATTCCAATTTGTAGGGTCCTAACGAAGCTAACTTTTCAATAGAGCTGACTTATGCCTAATGATTATTAGGTAACCAATTGGATCCCCAATGGAACCATTTTCTGAGTATCATTTTGAATTATTTGTCTCAAAATCTCCCATTTTTATAGCCTCTATCTTAAATAAAAACAAAATTTCACCCCTTATGTACTGCTTTCCTCGAACACACAATTCTTCCGTTGCATTTTTCAAAACAAGGTCCCTCATAAGTATGTAAGAGATCTTTCTTTTACATATACAGATGAACAGGGACCAATTTCGACATGGTTTTAATATTTAATCTCGATTGAGATGCTTGTACATACATTAACTGCTGTGGAAAATGTTTTTTCGTTTTTGGATTTGGGTTGTGATTTATTTGTAACATGCCCTGACTGTATGACTCCGGTGACTAATCGAAAAAAATGTGCCCATATGGGATAGCTTGAGAGGATATTATTGGGATATGGTTTGTAAGTGGAATATGATTGCATTATGATACTTTTACTAAGGACCGATGGGAAAAGTAGTCGCCTGGACATCGAAAAAATATTTGCCAGTAGTATAATAGAATGTGTTTTGAGTTCTCTTCTGGGATTTGGTTTTGATTTCGATCAGACCTTTGTACCTCTCAATATTAGTTATGTCTCTTATCTAGTTGGTGTGGAGTTATCTTATACAAATCATTTCCAATTCAGAAACTATAGATTACAATCACTTTTCGGAGTATCCAAGTACCAAATCATAAACAGCTATTAGATGCACAGAATCCTTAAATTTTGATTGGATCAATGGTGAACATCGAGTTCTTTCATAAATAAGTAAAACTGCAGCTCATAAACATCACATTTTTTCTCAACTAATACTTTCAAAATTCAAGTCACAATATCTCAACATTTGTCCACTAAGATGCACTCAAACGTGATATTACTTTGCAGAGCTGGAAGTATACCCACTCCATCTAAACGATAGCTACCACATACGACAAATGTATCATAGATTCCTTTGTTCTGCATTGATGCAATGTTCATATAAACTGGGACAACAACTACAGCTTAAAGCAAAACTCCACTAAGAATGAAACACGAAACCGGACAAGATGAACAAAAAAAGAAAAATCGTAGCAACACCTTCCAATGTACTAAACTGTTTCCACATCGTTTCAAGGTTCCAAGTTGTGTTGTCCTTTTAATTCATTTCCTGCGCGGTCACAAAGCTTCTACCCCCACACTCTTGGGACAGGAAAACCTCCATAACTGCGCGAGGCGTATATTTGCTTTAATATGCTGCCAAGTTCTTATTTCTTTTTTTCACGGAACAGAAGTCCCGAATGGCAATACGCTTTGGTTTCCAATTTCTTTCTTCTCCATTTTTGAGCAGTTTTAAGAAATAGTTAGGTTAGATACTCATATTTGTATCTACGTTAAGAAAATTACGGAGTTTCGTGGGTGTTCTGTTTAGGGAGATAGGTTCACCAGGTAGATATCTAATGGTCGTTTTTTACCAGCTATAAGGTGAAACTGGTGTTCAAGCCTTTCTAAGAGTAGGAGTAAAGGGGCTAAAGGCACTGAAGGGACCGAAGACACTAGTAGGACCTACGACTATAAGAAAATCGAGATTTAATAAGAAAATGTCTGCGACTCGTTTGGGTTTTTTAAGGCAACCATATCCAGATATCCTGGTAGATCCTTGATTTTCCATTTTTTTTTTTAGTTTCTGTAAAATTCAAGTAGAATTCTACGATTGTACACGTCAGGCATGCTTGATTTCTTTTTCATTTCGTCGTCGTTGTCGTTGGCTTAGTCGTCGTATTCATCGTCGCCGTTGTCGAAAAGACAGGACAGGCTGCAGTTAAGTGGCGAAACTACCCAATCACTCATATGTAAATGCATATCTATGTACATAATCTTCCTTGGGATCCTTTCTTCTCCCTTCCTCTTTTGTCCCTACATACTTCACATATGCACATACATTGTCAAGTCGAGACTGAGTGCAGAGAGAAAGAAAGAGAAGAAGGAGAAAAAAATTTAAAACGAATCCAATTCAAAATTCAAAACGTTTTTATCCTCCACCAGAACAAACAGCACCATCGCCACCATCGCCATGAACATAGCTGGAAACTGTAGAAAAGTTGGCATAAAAAAAGGAATACACTCAGCCACAGACCAAGAAGTGAAGAGGAGGGAGAGCAATGAAAATGAACATATGCATGAAAGTGTCGCGTTAAAATGGGGTTTTAACGAAGACTATTTTTTTTGCCAGCCCCGGGGTTCCTTTGGACAATTTTTTATAATCTTTTTTTTTGTATCATTGCGCTATTCCGTCCCAGTCAAGTCGCTTGTCGTGCGATCCTGTCCAACTTGATGGATTTGCACTTTAGTGGCTGCAGTAGCAATGCGATTTTTTTCCTTTTCCTCGCTATGTTTCGCGACAATTTTTTCGAGTTGGTTTATTTTTTGTGAATTTTGTTATTCAAGGATACACCCTTGTCATGGAAATGAATTCATTTGTCCTCATTTTGAATTTGCATTTACTAAAACCAAAACAAACCAACGGAAAAGAAAACAAATGTCCTTTCAAATGACTGAGTGAGTCCGAATTTGTGTTAGGGATTTCTTGAGAATGCCCCCAAAAATAAACCAAACCACATGCCTAATCCTTGGTAGACTTTTTGACTATCTATCTATCAGTCAAGGCGTTTGGAGATTAAAATGTTCTTGTAGGGTCTACACATACTTTAGAGACACTATCTCTAATCCTTTTTGTGGAAATTTTGTTGCCAAAAATAAATTCTTCTTTGTCTTTCTCATACTCTGATTCATCCAACCCACTGCCACCCACAATCTAAAGGATTTCCTATTCAAATTCTAGACGACTCCTCGACTTTTCTAGAGGGATTTTGTCCTGGTAAATCCATCCATGCGGGTTTTTGCTAATTCCAAATGCAAAACTTAAAACATACGAATAGTACTCACCCTCCCCCATTCGTATATTTTGGTAGCACCGTTTGAGATGGTAATCCTGGTGGTGCGCACAAGCCGACACAAAGGCGCATCACACGAGGCTTAGGATTCAAACTTTATTGGGGTAATTCTCGAACATGGAAATCATGTTCAAAATGACTTCATACTCGTACAGAGAGACAGAGATACTCTCACATACTCGTAGACTTGTATTTGAGATTTTTTTTTAATTTTTTTTTCTTAAGGACGAGGTGAAATGAATATCAAATACGAGTAGTAGGCGAAGGATTCACTATAAAGACTGAGGTACGAGTACACTTGAGCTTCTGATAAAGTTTGTCGGAAGGTTTTTCAAGAGGTTTTTTTGGAAGATCTCATTTTTGGATGTGATACAATACCTCAGTATCTGAGAGAGGGATTCTCCTATGGAAATCCTAGACATGCAGATCAGATTTATATGATACATAGAAACATGTTTTGGCATTAAACATGGAGGAAGAGTGTGTGAAAATTTGGAATGAGTAAAGATTCACATGGTGATGAGGCAGATATTGCCAGTACCGCCTGGATGATATTTCTGAAACTATGACAGAGTTTAAAATTCGAAATATGGTTGCAACATATCTGAATTTCTGACAAAGTCTAACAACTGAACTGTGCACAAGTTGTTATCTTATTTATCTATTATGTCATAAAGCAATAAACGGCCCACTTTGCATTCTTTTTGCAGAACACAGCTTAGAGCATCCTTTTTCTGATTATTTTTTATCGAATATGTAGTGATACTGAGTTTTTTTAACTAGACACTCTTGCAACTGAGATCGAGTGTCTTATGCTTCTGTACATACTTATTGCAATAACAAATAATCTGTTATACCCGTATCTGTAGGTTCTATTTTGCGTCAGATGGTCATTGTTGTGTGGAAAAGTGAATGTCTACGTTCAAAAATAGTTTGATTCCTAAAAAAATTTACCTATGTTAAGCTTATCATTTGCTAAGCTCACTTGTCGGGGGCATGCGTGCCGATTGAACGCGAAACTGCAGAGTGTTTTATAACTTGGATTGGCCTGAATCGCAACAATCAAGTTCATAGTGAAGTGCTTGCCTTATCTCCCAGTGGTAGTCCCCGATAAATGCACCCTTACTCACGTAGACTAAAATGGCAAGGTCCAGCTCAGCCAGTAGCTTAATACTGGCTCGGGACACCAACGCGGATTTCCCAAGCGCTACAACAAAGAAGAACAACTATGAGAGGGTATAACGTAAAAAAGCTGCAATCGCAAGAGACCGCCACAATCTTCGCCGAACGCGTATACTGAAATCTATGCCATCAACATCAACGTGCTGCCAAGGTGCTATCAGAGACGTCGCAACTGGTGTGCTGAGCTGCTCGTAAGCTCTATGAGCATAGAAGGCGGAAAGAATATCGGCTTCTCCAGATGAAAAAAAGAGCATGAGAAATGCACGATCGAAGAGGTTGTACCTGTTCCAGGAATTACGTACGGAAGTTCTACTAATAGGTACAAAGAACGTGTCAAAGCAAGAAGACCAATACAGAAGCCTGTAGAGTTGAAGAAGGAAGCCTTGTCGTAGAGTCACATTTGATGCAGATTATATAGAGAAACTTGTTCTGCAGAGAGTATTACGACGACGAAGCCGGCAGAATGAACCATCCAACTTAGACGATGATAGCCAAAACTTCCGTCCATCTGACCAAAACGAAGTAAGGATAGCAATATCTAAGCTAAAATCCCACAAATCAGTTGGACCTGACGCCGTACCGACAGAGGTATTCAAAGCATCTAGAAATGACTTTATGAAGAGCATACACCAACTCATTTCTCAGATCTGGTCAGAAGATAATATACCTAATGAATCTCAGCACCGTATGCCCGATCCACAAAAAAGGCGGCCTCCTTAACTCCGCCAATTATAGTAGTATAAATCTTCACTACATCGGATACATACACAACAATCGCCAACAACCTGATTGGTCACTATCAGTGCGGTTTCAAACCAGCCACATATGACAGCATTTATAAATACGAGCTATACAGGGCCATGTCGATTGAGAACGCTCGATGCTCCGTCAATGTCGGTAACGGCTTAATCAAGACCTTTGATGCCAAAAAAGGTTTCAGACAAGGCGACGCGCTTGTGACTTCTTTAACATCATACTTGAAAGAATTGTGCTGAACTCACAAGTGAACACTGGAGGCACAATCTTTCGAAAGTCTGTCCAACTCCTGGCGTACGTTGATGATATCGACATATTTGGTAGAACTCAGTTATCTGTCATCGATTCATTCGGTAGTATTGAGACAGAAGCTGCCAAAATGGTTTTAGCGGAAAATGAGGGCAAAACCCTGTATATCCTGTCAACAAGAAGGAACACTCAACAAGAATTGAACATAACATTGCAGTCGACAGATATAATTTTGAAGTAGTAAGGGACTTTGTATAATTTGGCTCCGCTATAAATTCTGCCAACAATACTTTTGTAGATAGAAATAAAGCGACAAATCAGTCTTGCTAATCGCTGTTTCTTTGGGCTAAGAAGGCAATTGAGTAGTAAGGTCCTATCCCGAAAAACTAAGGAGACTATGCATATAAAAGATCTTAATCATCCCAGCCAATGAAGACCTCCTCAGTCGTTTCAAAGGAAAAGAAGATTCAACGACGAACTGTACAAGCTGTACAGCGACATCATAGGAAAGAGTGCTCGCAGATTCTTCGAATCCAACCCGGTGTCACAACGCAGTAGATGAAGACCTAAATTCAAGTCGCGCGCACAAATAGAAGGGGACTTCAACTGACTTTGAGTGCACAACTGGAGGCAGTTACTCGTAACTAAGGACCGGACTAACAGTCCAGGTTCACCTTGAACTGTAGAGCCACCAAAAAAAAAATCTCACTTATCCCACTAGTGAAATCGAACTTAAATTGTTAAAGAATGATTCTATCTATGACATAGACTGACTGTATATAGGTCGCACCTATCCTCTTGGCATGTCTTTATATAAAGCAGTAGATTGCGAGTTCCCTGACACTGCATATTATATACATATGTTATAATATAATAATCTAACTCGTGGTTAGAACCGAGGCACTGAATGTCCGTTCATCTTGCGGGTCTGATCGGCGTTTTCCGCAAAAACTATGCTAGATATTTCGACTACAACTGAAGAAAGCCAGTCTCCGGGTAGATGTTTCCAAGATACAATAATATTACAAATTTTGCATCAAATCGCTGCTTGTCCATTGCACTGCCAGCCAGAAACATAGCTTCTTTTTGCTTTTTTTCTCTGTTTTGTGAAGGTCCTTAAATCGACGTTATGTTACTGAAAAACGAAATCGTCAAAAGTTATGAACACTTTTTTTGTTTAATCAGCGCGCGTTCAAGGGGTTAAAATTTTGTACACAGTGCGGGCGAAGAAAAATTATGGAGGAAGAAAAGAGACATACCGATGTACATTGGTCTTAAATTCTTGCAAGTTACAACGACTAGGAAATAGAGAGCTCGCAGGGCATTCCACATGCGAGTTGTACGTTAGGAAAGACTCACGAAATTTCAGAGCACGTCCGAAAGTGGGCTTCAGGGTAAATTGATAAATTCATAGCGAGACAGGTGTTACGGTTGAAGCTATGAAGGAGCGGAATACTACTGGCGATTTCAATGGAGCACTGGTTGTGGAAATAGCGACAAAACAAAGTGAGGCACGAGACATTACGTTGGTGTTCGAGGGTGTCAATTGACTGACTCAAAGGTGGTACTAATACTGCGAGTTTTATCGCATGGTTTTGAACCCTTTCTAGCAGGTGCAGAGGTGTATTAGGCGCAACTGCCCAGATATGGGCATTTTACTCCAATTTTGGGCGGAGAAAAGCCTTATGTGTTGCGGCTAGACCAGAGGGGTCGAAATATTTCTTGTACAGCTTGAGGGAATCTGGACATTCCGCAGCAGTTTTACCGACATCAAATATGTGGTCATTCCAATGTAGGTTGTCATTGACGGTTTCGGCGATTCAAGTGCCATTCGTGGATAATGGCTGGGTATTTAAATTTCGCTTTAACGACAGCAGACAGCATTGTGTTTTGGTAGCATTAAATTCTGCACTGTTGATAGTTCCCTAATTGGTTATGCTACGCTGCCCTTCCCGTTATACAGTGGAAGAGCAAGGATATGAGTCCGGGAACGAATATGAACTGTCCTTAGAAAAGGAATTGGATTAGAAGTAGCAGACAAGAGATCATTAAGAGATTATAAGACAACTTGAATTGAACGCTCCGAATGCTAATTTCTAATCCATTGAAGAAGAGAGTCGTCGATCCAATATGCACACATTTCCGACAAAAGGGCCATATCTTGCTTTCACCAGATTGATGTACGCTTTGATTCCACTTTTCCGTAATATGTCATGAAATCACCAATGGAACTGTTGCTGCGAAAACCGTACTGTCGGTCATTGAGAAGTTTTCGTGCCTCGAGATATTTAATGAGCTGACGGTATATCAGCGTTTCCATGACCTTGGAAAGAAGGAACTTAAGTGCAATGGGTCTGTAGGAGGAGAGAGAAGAGGATTCGCCTGTTTTAGGGACAAATGCAGTTTTCTATTAGCTCGGAGTCGTAAAGACTAGAATTGAGGAAAAAGCTTACGCAGTGGTTTTGCCAGTGAGGAGGAGCACTTCTTTAGAAGAACGGGAGGTATACCATCTGGACCAGCAGATTTGTGTTCTATATTAAGACCTCTAAGTACTCTTACTACTATGTTGCACGAGTGCGAAAGTGGATTTGTGAGGATTCGGCGCACTTAAGTATAGGTGGGCACAAAGCATAATCTGGAAGTGTTGATCTGGCTGCAACGTGTGCAGCAAGCGGATTAGCCTTATACAAAGAGCTGACAGATACCAATTTAAATTTCTGACCCTACAGCCACTTATAAGTTGAAGTAACTCAGTAACTAACATTAAGAGGCCTACAATAAATCAGGGGTCGTGCTAAGCGAGGAAGTAATAATATTACATAATACCAAGCGACTAAGATTTATTGAAGCACTTAAAGAAGAAGCAGATATACTGCGGAAAATTAATTTGTAGCTTAAGCAAATTAATTTTTTTTAGCTTAGCAGCATCATAAGACGAAAGCATGCTTCACCGTGCAACCGATTCCAATGAAAAATGTGGTCTTATCATAGCATTTTCAGTTTTGAAATTCATAATTTACAAAGGCCATATCTTGCCTGAACCTGAATCAACTTTATAGTATTAGAAGGCCTACACTTAATGACAATATGTTTTTGTGAGAATTTAAGAAACAGTGGTCCACGAATTTCTTTTGTGGAGCACCACGAATAGTTCAAGAAATTCCTTCCACTGTGCCGACTAATTGAGACATATTAAGTTAATCTGTATGTTGATTACCTTTAAGCAACTCGTTATCAAGAGTCAAAGGCGTCAAAGGAAGCAAAATTAGTCACGTTTTCTTCAAATGCCTATGCTTGTATAAGACCCAAACTTAACACTACTCCTCATATCTCTCCATAAAATAAATCATACCGAACTATGATCTACGATGTCAAAAATGTTGTATTCTTAACAATTTTCTAAAATAAACTCGATCTCACGGTTTTCAACATACATCCAATCATAAATCATCGATTGCAACAAATGTTAGTACCTCTCAAAAATGTTCATGGTTACCCCATGGCTCTCCAGTTACAACTCAGTGCTTAGCACGTTTTCAACTTAAAACAGATACTCGTACGGATACCTCGTCGTCGTAGTCATCTTTAGCCTTCATGTTATCATGTAAAGGAAAGCCATCTTATGAGTGGTGTAACCCTTTTCGTCTTTTATATTCGTTTGTCCTTATGCAGTCAATCCGGCATCACAGAAAAATTGTTCGTTTCAGCACGATTTTTAAAAAAGAACCAAGCAAAAAATAAATGAAAAAAGTCCTCTCTTTCAATCCCTGTTCGTTGTAGCGTTTTGGAAAATTTATGTGCCATGTTTCCAACGAACAGAGTGGGGAAGTAAAATAGCTCCTTATTCATCTTCGATGGAATACCTCATATGCGGAGCCGTATTTGTGCTTGTACTTGTACTTGTATTTATTTGTATCTCGAACGAGACACGATATTTGCTGCGATGTATAGAAGTGAATACGTTATGTGAGATCCATTTCGTTTGTTGGATCTTTCTCTGGATAGCTTGAATAGATGGTGTCTAGTGTTTAGTGGTGTCGTTTTTGTTGTCTTTGATTTTCGCTGGCTTTTATATTTAAGGGTTCTGCTGCAATGCACTTTTTCGCCTACTTCAAGTTGTAGGCTTTTGAAGTATACTCGCGGCCAACTATCCAACAGCAGCAACAACAACAACAACAACGAACAAGCGCGCGCTCTAGTCGCTGATTTTGTGTTCCGTATCGTTAGTCTTTGACTATTTGCGCCTGTGAAACAGAGAGTCTACTACACATCGCATCTACAGCACTTGTATCTATTCGTGTGTACATACAACTATATATCTATTGAAGCATATGCATTTTTAAAAAGACATAGGCTTCAAGTCCTTCTGTTTGTTTTCCACAATTTTCCTACTGAAACCCCTTATTTCTACTCCATCGTGGAGTTGCAGTTGCTTTCCTTTTTTGCCAATGCTGTTGTTGTGTTCCTCTGTTGCACATTGCGACAATAGAATTTATGTGATCACGATTTTACCATGTTTCATACGATTGCCATTTTATTTATTATATCGAGGAGACATATAGGGTGAATGTTGCGCTCGCTGATACACTGTATCTTGTTCTCTTTACATTGCAGCTATGAGATACGAGTACGAATACGTACATATACGAATACAAGTACATGTACGAGTACGCGCGTGTATGCCGATTTTATGCATCTGTATGAGTAGCTTTATATATAGTATAGCTGACGATTTGCTAGCTAATATACGATGTGAAAACCAGTTAGTTGGTCGGCTTAATAGCGAATAAAGTGCATTTTAATGTTTTGCATTGATCGCTTTTCATGTAGATACTTAAGCGGATTGCAAATTTTTTTGGGGAACTCTGTCTTATCCTTCGGTCTGAAGAAACATCTGAAGGCGTACAAGTAGGCGATGATTGATCTTAACCTTTTTAGCTTTTTTTTTATAACTCTCATCCAACATTATCCTGCGGTATTTTTAATCCCCTTGATTTCTTGATGAGAGACGGAGAAGATCCACAAAAAAAAAATAATAATAAATAAATAAATACATAAAAAATAAAAAGTAAATACACGACAGTGTCGTGCAAACTCGGTTAAGACTATAGGCATGGTTCATAGAACCCCATGTCCAGGTTGGCTCCATGGCTTCAGGGGCTCGCAAAGGTCTCTGGGGCTGTGCGGTCGCATTTACTTTATAGAGTGTTTGTAAGGCCCTTTTTCGTAATTTATATACTACAGTTGGATTTTTGCTTTATTTCGTTTTCGGATTTTGCCCTTTATTTATTTGAGATCCTTATAATCGAGAGTTTTGTGACGGGGTTGGTAGGTTTTCGTCTGGATTTGTGCTGATGTTAAGTATCACAGCAGGAAGGGAAAGCTATAGAGTCTCTTCGAGAAGAGGATTTAAAGAGAAACCGCATGCAATAGTTAATGTGTTGGCGTTTATTTCAATTTTGAAAAACACGCAATATAAAGGCGGGGATTAAGTATCTTAAGTGCGGTAGCAGGATATGCTTTTTTTAATTAATTTAGTTTTTTTTCCTCTATTTCTTTCTCATCGTTGATAAGAAGTTGGAATTTAATTGTGAAAGGATTGAAGGTCACGCAAGTGGTTGCCGTGTTGTTGGGTTTTGTTTCATCTTAGTGACGTACAGTATTTTCATTTTTTGGTTCAGTTTTTGGTAAAAGTTTTAGAGGCTATAACAGGCAATTTTTGTCATAAAAATGTTGAAATAAAAATTTGTCTTTTAACTCAACCACGTTTGAGTTACAATTGCGCTCCAGCTTTATCTACCCCCGACCGCGCATCTTTTAGTTTGGCACACCAAGCTTTAATGCATTCGCGTTCGGTTAATCTTTAAGCAGAATATTTAGTGTTTTTTACACTTATATTTGACAGGAAATTAAACTGGAAACCTATTATTCAAGAAAGAGTAAAGAAAGCAACAGTGACTTTATTCTCTTGTAAAAAAGAGCCATTGGAAACAAATGGCACTTTCAACCTCGCATTAACCACTGGATATGAGTCTCGGTTATAAGACCGATAAGACAGATAAGACAGCATGTCTGTTCATAAGCGAAGCCTTACGTACTACTCACTCCGCGGCATTGGATATTCTGTTTCACCTGATACCCTTTCATATTTTCAGCTGGCAAGTGGCTGCTAACGCAGCTATTCGCCTTAGGAATACTGCCAGAGAACATCGACTACATTAAGCCCCAACATTGGTTTGACAAAGACTTTCACGCAAGCTTCCCCTTTAAAACTTTCTGGGATCAAGATGCTTTCATGGACATAAGTCAATCCAGTTCTATACTGATGGATGCAAGACTGATAGCGGGGTGGTGGCGGTGTTTAATGACGATAGTCCAAAAAGTTCTATTGCGTGTGGAAACCTATTTTTTTTTCCTGATAAGATTTGGACACACTAGCTCGTTACATATATGTAACGTTATATAATAACAATATATATGTATGTATATGCAAACAAATAATTTCAGTATTTTTGCACAAATTATAACGATATTTGCGGAAGCAAGATACACAGAGTCCTACATCGCACACATTGTAGTACAATGCGATTTGCATAGCGAACCTGCTCATCGTCGTCTGATTTCATTGAGGATCTTTATAATAAAATGGTCCACTCGATCGTAGCGAGCATTAGCATATTCCGTTTCCACTTTAAGTCTACGAAAAACACCACGAGGTTTCGGTTCACCAAGAGTCCGACAATAAAACTGTGCTATCGAATGCCTGAATTGAAGTTGGGGTAATTTTAAGGCAGCTTTTTTATGTGTAGTAACCAAGCGTTTTGAATGGAAACATCTATCAGCCACGTAAATACGAACGACCACTATTTCTTCCCTCTAGCACCTATTCGTTAGTTGTTTACATTTTGGTCCATACGGTCCGTGCCACCCATATTTGAATTATACCGTGCAATTGCATAGGGTCGTGGTAGTTCAATAGCCTTATGCTCTTTCCGGGAATATTTGGACTTTTCAAATATTTGTCCAGATGGACTTTTTCCAAAAAGTGTAGACGCAACACTCACAACGAAATTGTCGACCCATTTCGTTACATAAATATCTGATGCAACTAATTTCGAGAACTCAATTGTACTCCGCTTTGTATTCTTTAATTCGTTTTTATTTTTTAGAGGGCAAAAAACCGGAATGCGATTTTCCCGGATGGTTCCGGTCCCATTGTAACCTCTTTGTTCTATTCCAAGTAGAATAAATACAAAACGGCAAAGGCTTTATAACTTCGTTGAACTCGTCCAGCATACAAAACAATGGTGTTGCGTTCTTACCGTATTTTGCAGGATAATCCACGTTTAGCCTTGAGTTGTTACCTTGGTACATCTCGAATTTTATTAGGTATCCGTCAGGTGTATTTAGCGACCACATTTTATAGCCGAAACGTAGTGGTTTTCACTGATGAATTGTTTGCAGCCGTGCCTAGCGTAATACTCCACCATAGATTCATCGGTGTTGCTCCGGATGGAAATTTTGAGCAAACTTTTTTTTCAGGCCAGCAGTTATTGCCGATGGAATGGAATGGGAACTATTGATTGTCTCGAATTTGTCACGTCTCATTGCTTACACAACCATTACAACCGTCATATCATCATCTTCAGTCCAAAGTCTCAATATGCCAATATACACGCGCATTTCGTTCGTAGTGATGTTTGGATTAGCAGCTCCTTGGAACACAGCATACTTGTTTGTTTCTTCACACAGCAACTTATATATCTCTTCGTCAACAAATTTCTCGAATTGTTGATATGGCTCACGTTTTTGACAATCAGTGTAATTGGCTTCAGGAAAGCGCGGTATCATTACCCCATCATCCTCATTGGTCCAAACAAGCTCTGCTGTTCCCTCAGTTCTTTTTCTTTTTCGGATAGACAGAGTTTCCTTTTCTGTTCCCGATTCCTCAAAGTTTTGCTGCGGTTGCTCGTTTGCTTGACATCTGAAATTTCGAACGCGGCGAACTGCCTGTGCCCTCGAAGAGAATCGAGTATCTGCCTGCGTTTACAAACTACGTTTATGAACATTAATTTAGGTTGGCATTGTTTCGTTTGTTGTACCTTTTGTCACATTGGTAGATAATGGTGAAATTGATGGTGCTGCACTTAAAATTGACAAATCCCCCTTGATGCATTTGGTGTTACTAAATGAATGGATGCTGATGGAGTTAAATATTGTTCTAGGAGGTCGGCATCCAAATTAAGTAATGAGTTTATCTATAACATCGTTCAAATAATTTATTAGTCCTTCATCAACATCTACAGATAGAGTATCATCTTCTTCCACATTCCCATGGAACACAATCTCATATGGCGCTTTCAATTACTTGACTGGTAAATTTATGAACTCACCACCTCCGTTTTATTCACCTGAATCTTCTCCAGATAAGTTATCTGGTGGTTCTAAATATATCCGATCAACTTCTTCCTGATCCGAATCAAATTATCATCAAATTATCAAATAATACAAAAACCAATCAGATAAAACGCCTGCTGTATGCGGACTAATGTTACATAAATGTATTTACCGTCATAAACTATGTTATGATATATGCGGACTAACGTTGCATATTTGTAACAGCACCCAAAAAGCTGAGCAATCAGACAAACTAACTTTCAAAAAATATTTTTTTTCAGGTATTTGCTGTTATATATGTATATGATACAATAACACACCACTCATATCTTTTCTTAGAATCTACAATAAGTTCAATAAAAGAATTAACAAACAAATGTCTACCTTCTGCTCGCCCCAATTTTGCTATCAACTCAAATTCGAATATTTAAAAAAGCGTCTGTTGTCAAAAAAATCACAAGCACAATGCAGTATTTTTGTCTGATTCTCTTTGGTACACCTCATAGCAGTTCAGATTCGGTAAACCAACTCTGAATTTTTACTTCGCTGTGTTTAGTAACGTCGGTGTTTGTATTTTTTGTGTTTGTCTTTCTTTATAATGACCCGGGAATTCAGAGTGGATATTGCCAATATACGCGGGCTAAAAGGTAACCACTTTTCTGCGTACGTCCACGTCTGTAAATACAGACCAGCTGTTTTGGCACTTAGTGAAACACAGGTAGATCCCCACCCACACCTATCAGATCACTCTGATCTGGAGCTAGCTGGCTACGAACTAGTGCCACTATTCTTTCCCCATCGCGGACTCGCCATTTATGTGCGAAGTTATGTAGCTTACCAAATTCCAGCACAATGTAGTCCCAGTCCCAATCCGGAATTCAATTTCATGTGGTTAAAATTCCATATCCGTAAGCAAATTATCCACTACTGCTTTATTTACAGAAGCCCCAAACTGGACAGCAACTCGACCTTTAACGAGTTTGATGCGATGTCTGACTCCATTCAAAGAATTGTATCTCTGTATCCTCATACTGAAATCGTGATTACGGGCGATTTCAGTATACACAATTCTGGGTGGCTTCGGCATTCTAGACAGACAACACCCGAAGGACGGTGTGTTGAGATCTTTGCTGCGGAAAACAACCTAACGCAGCTTGTAAATGAGCCCGTGCGAATACCAGACGTTGATAGTCATACCGCCAACACCCTGGACTTGTTTTTAACTTCTCACCCTGATAAGCACTTCGTTGATGTGCTCACCCCTCTAGGCTCGTCGGACCATTGTGTCATATCAGCTAAATTCTCGTACAGCGACCACACAGTTAGAGAAAAGATTCCTAAAAGAACCGTATGGCAATACGAGAAAGCCAACTGGAGCGGTCTTAACAATTCCTTTAGGAATTTCAACTGGTCGTCATATTTCCTCGATAACGACGTGGATGCAGCTGCTGATAAGATCACAGACACCATTCTCTTTGGAATGAAAAACTCTATCCCTCATCGGATAAAGGATATCAAACCAAAAGAAAAAGCATGGTACGACTCGAGCTGTAAAGGGGCTGTTAGAGTTAGAGAAATGTCTTTTCGGTCCTTCAAGACCAACCCGACAGAGGAAAACCGAAAAAAGTTTAAACGAGCCAGGAATGACTGCAACGTTTTTCTTTAACGTGTAAAATTCCAATACGACCAAAAACTGAGGCAAAAAATACTCCAATGTCCCAAAGGCAGTAACAATTTTTGGTCATTCCTCAAAAACATTAAAAAGTCTGCCATCCTCCACCCCAACGCTCATTTACAATGACATTCCAGCTGTCAGCTCTTTGGACAAGTCCAATCTGCTTGCTGCACACTTTGCGGCTAGCTCAACACTCCCAGATTGCGCTTTGTCCCCACCTATACTTGAGTGCGTCGAATCTTCAATGGGACAAATCCACTTTCGCACGCGTGTAGTAGCAAGAGTTCTTAAAAATCTTAACATCCGCACAAATCCGCTGATCCAGATGGTATGTATATCTCCCCTCCTTCTGAAGAGGTGTTCTTCCTCGTTGGTAAAACCACTGTGTAAGCTTTTTCATCAATCCTACTCTTTAGGACTCTTTCCGAGAAGATGGAAAACAGCATTTGTCCAGCCCATCCCTAAAAAAGGCGAATCTTCCTCAATCTCCTAATACAGGCCCATTGCACTTACAGCCCTTCTTTCCAAGGTCATGGAAACGCTGATAAACCGTCAGCTCATGAAATATCTCGAAACACGAAAACTTCTTAATGACCGGCAGTACTGTTTTCGTAGCAACAGGTCCACTGGCGATTTGATGACATGTCTCACCGAAAAGTGGAACCAAAGCGTACATCAATCTGGCGAAAGCAAGATAGTTGAACTTGATATTTTTAAGGCACTTGACAGAGTTTGGTATCAGGCTCTTTTGTCGAAAATGCGTGATTTTGGGATCGACGATTCTCTTCTTCAACGGATTAGAAATTACCTTTCGGAACGTTTAGTTCAAGTTGTCTTGGATGGTTTCAAATTTGATATTTACAAAATAAATGCTGGTGTGCCCCAGGGCTCAGTTCTGCCCCCGACACTCTTTTTAATTTTCATCAACGATCTCTTATCTGATACTTTTAATCCAATATATTCCTTTGCTGATGATAGTACTCTTTGCTTTTCATATTCGTTCCCGGACCCACGTCCCTGCTCTTCGGCTGTAGAACGGGACCGACAGCGTATGTTAAGCTAATGAAATTCTGATATTAACAGCATAACTAATTGGGGAAACACTAACAGAGGAGAATTTAATGCTACCAAAACACAATGCTGTCAGCTGTCCTTAAAGCGAAATTTAAACACCCAGCCGTTATCCATGAATGACACTTGCATCGTCGAAACCGATAAACTTTCCATTCTCGGTATTGTATCAATGAAAACTTACGTTGGAATGATCACATATTCGGTGTCGTCAAAAACGCTGCGAAATATCTAGGTTTCCTCAAGCGATGTAAGAAATATTTCACCCCCTCTGATTCGGCATCAATATAAAGCGTTTATCCGCCCGAAATTGGAGTACAATTCCCACATCTGGTCGGGTGCGCCCAAAACATCTCTGCACCTGCCAGATGGACACCCTCGAATACCGACGTAATGTCTCATGTCTCACTCTGTTTTATCGCTATTTCCACCAACAGTGCTTCGTAAAAATCGCCAGTAGTATTCCGCCCATTTAAACTTTTAACCGTAACACCCGTCTCGATATGAATGCTCATCAGTATACCCTCAAGCCCACTTTCGGACGTACTCTAAAATATCGTGATTCGTTCCTAAGCCGTACATCTCGCTTATGGAATGCCCTGCCTAGCTCTTTATGTCCTAGTCTTTATAACCTTCAAACATTTAAAACCAACGTTCACTGGTACCTCTCTTTCTGTCCTTCCTGATTTTTCTTCGCACGGGCTGTGTGAAAACGTTTTAAGGGTACCTAAATCCCTTGAGCGCGCGCAAATTATAAAAAAAAAAAAACTGTTCATTGCATAAACCTTAAACTCAGTAGTCGATGAAAAACAAACAGTAATTGTTTTAAGAAAAATAAGGTGCCCGAGTATTACATTTTTGTAACGTTAGGCTAAAATCCTCTCCTTTCACTGTACCGTGTTCCAGGCGGAAATTTTGGCGACTAAAGAAGCCCTGTCCTGGATGAACAAAAACGTGATATCTGCAAAGAATATTTGCATCTTTTCAAATAGTCAGGATTCAATCTCAGTGCCGGGCCACAGAAATATTCCATGGAAATGTAGGGTTGAACTCGCCAAAATTCTAGTGGTAAAGTGTGGCATCGGTATACTAATCGCTACGTGCAAATTAAAACTAAAGCAGGATGCTATTGGAAGAACAAACTTCAAGAGTTTGATCTCTCTCTCTCCCAAGGGTGAAATTCCCACTTAGGAGCTTTCTGCTATAATGACTTATGCGATCTAAACAATATAGACTTCGCTTCGTCAAAAACTCAAATTGGCTCCAAGAGTAGGAGAATCACATATCCACGTATCGTCACAACGGGCCAATAGGCCTAAGTGGTTTGGTTTTTCCAATGGCCCTACTATCTAACTCAACGTAACTTTCGTTTCAAACAAGAGGGTTGAGATCCTCAAACCTTGAGTCCGAGCTAGTGTTGTCCTTGTGTCTTAATATTTAATGTACATACAATGTACAGGTTCCCGTATGGGTCCCTCTATGTACCCGGGGCGTAGTATGTATAAAAGCCCCAATATCAGCTAGTTATTTTTCTTTATCGGTCAAATTTTGGTGCCGTAATATAGAATTTAAGGGGAATTCACTGATGTTTTTCAGTAATTATGTAAACGTGAAAATATAGTCTTCAATCCGTTGAAAATGTGCTTGGTATGCTGGATGGAAACTTTACCCGGAATAGGCCGCATTATTTCTTGAAATATCTATGACTGCCTTACTTGCATATGGAACACTGAATACCCAACATTTTGAAATAACGTTTTTTTTAACCCTACTTACCGTCTGTAGTATTGTCTTAGTAGTCAAACCGATGGAATCAGTCCTTTGATATATGTAATTACAGTGTCATTTACCCGAATGTAAAGTCTGGCTATTGCCATCAAGTAAATGTTACAGCATAGTGAAGATTTTCTACGTTGCTTACTAAATTCCATCATATGAAATTGATCGTACAAAATTTGTCATTTATTCGCTGACTCTACTGACCCTACTTCTATAGGTTTGTTAAGCGTCAATTTGGTAAAAAACCAACTTCGTAGTCTTTCTTACAACAGAAATCAAAAACTCCCAATCAAATAGCTAGGTCTACCTTAACTGTGTAAAAAACAGAGTAGAACTGAACGCCAGTCTACACAAAAAAAAAGAAGGAAATTCTGCAGTTTTCCTCCATTGCATTCCTCTTGAAGGGAAAGGACAAAAAAACTAAAAACCCAACACAGCATATGCAAAGCTAAACTTTCGAAATGCTTTTTTGTGAGTTGTAAAAGCAACGAACCCCCGAACACCGAACAGGTGAGCAGGCGGAGGAAGAAAACGACACACGCTTTTCCAGTGACTTCAATTCAAATGGCTTTCATTTGCAATACTTTTCTGTTGTGTTTCCTTTTGCTTGGTTTTTCTTGCAGTTTTCTTTAAATGAATTCGTGAATACGTATCACATTGTATCTAGAGATACATTATCTGCATTCATAGTCAAGTTGTATATCTAAAAATGCAGATTTTTTTTTCAAGTCGTACACTGCATCACGTTACAGTACATATAGTTTGTATGTCTGTGCATCTGAATTGAGGACTGAGAAGGTTATTTTACTGAAGCCCCCTACCTCCCAAGATGTGTATTTGTATAAGATTTGAGTAAAGTTTTTTTTCTTATCTTGCGTATTAACTTAGCGATCTACAATCCGTCTATACGAATCCAACCTACATATGTCGAGGATATCTGTATGACTGTACTCGTAAGTTAAAGTTTGAATTTTGCATTGACTCTCCTTAGATTGTTGAGGAGGTCGATTTCAATTTCATTTTCGTTTAGTTGTGGGCAAACATTTGAGATAAAGACTCGATAGCAGATTACGAAATTACACCTTAAATCAGTCTAATTGACGCTTTGTTGTAACTAGATAGCAAAGCATGCATAAACATTTTACTGTTTCAAGTTGTGAAGAAAAGGTGACGAAATTAGATTTGAATGGAAGTGAATTCGGTCTGAGGATTGTGGTGCCAGGTGGCACATAAAATGTCAAATTTGATCAGTTTATCTAATGAGGTAGGATATGATTGGTTAATGCTTAATAATAATACAACTACGAGAACTCCCGTAGACAATATTTAGTGATTTGGTGTACCAAAGTCCAAAGGGATTTGACACGAGGTTGAAACAAAAAAATTGAAGAATGTTAGGTTGTTCAAATCTTTGGACAAAGAATTCCCTAAATTGTGCCAACTTCACTGGTTTCAGTCTTGCAAGAAGGATGTTGGAGAATTTCCTCCCATGGGTTTCATCCAAATAAATGCCCAAAAAACATAAAAATTGTTTAAAATCTATGATACTTGCTAGATACTTTATTCCGACCCAACACTCACCTACAAGTCGAAGACTGTTTCTGTAAGCTAGTAGAAAACGCGGTAGTACTCGTAGATGGAATACCATGCAAGAATCCGAGTACCATGCAAAAAAATGCGGATCTTCGAATAGCTCTATGGAATTATGAACAGCCTTTAACAAAAAGCATACCAATTCACATTGGTATTGCATGTTTATGGGTTATAACGACTAGGAAATAAAAGCTCGGCAGAGCATCCATAAATGAATTGAATGATTTAGAAATAACAGCGATATTTAAGAGTTACGGTTTCAAGGAGCGGAGTGCTACTCAATGCTCAATTTCATTGAGGAGCGGAGTGCTACTCAATACTACAATTTCATTTGAGCAGTGGTGGTAGACATTCTAAGGTAAGGTAAGAGATATATCGTCAGTGTTAGATAATATCAATTAAATGATTATGGCCATTCATGGATAATGGCTGGGTATTTAAATTTTGCTTTAACAGAAACATGCAGCACTGTATTCTCGGAAAATTAAATTCCACTCTGTTACTAGTATCCCTATTAGAAATACTCTGAATATCGAAATTGAAGCTTTTGCCATTCTGCGACTGAAAAGCAAGGAATGAGCTTAAGGATAAATATGAAAAAAGTTTCAAAGTAGCCGACAAGTGATTATCAATGAAATTAAAAAAGAACGTGGGACACAGAGCGAATTCTTAGAGCACATCAGTATTTATTTTGTGGATATCATACTGAATCTGTAAAAACCAACTTGAATTGAACATTCTGTAATGTTGGTTTTAATCTACTGAGGAATAGATTTGGCAATTCCAAATGCACATTTTCGACCAAACCATAATGCCAGACACTGTCATATGTCCTTTAAATATGAAGTTTAATATTTTTGGTTCCTTTCTTCAGCGAGAAATCGCATCTAATCATTAGTGGACCTTTTGCTGGGAATACCGAACCTCTATTAGTTGGAAAATCTTCGTGTTCGAGATATTTCATAAGGTGACTACTTTTCAGTGCTTACATTAACTTGGAATGAAGGAAAATATTATGATATACATAAGTGCACCGGCCTTGAAGAAAGAAGACTTGCCATTTTTAGGGACGGTCTGGGCAGATACTTTATTCCATCTGCAGAATGAATCTCATACAGAATTAACTTGGCACTAATAAAATAAATAGAGGATCTAATCCATTTATGATATGTGTGTATCATTCCAATCGTGCAGAGAAACACAGAAAAATTTGTTGACTTAATTTTGAACTAATCGAGAATGACGTATAACTTAGACAATTTAAAGGATTTAAAGAATAATGTTACAATAAATCTTTATCCCCGACTTAGTCATGTGATAATGTGGTTAGCACGTGGTCACGTAAGCTATAAAATATGGATAAGAATTAGCTTACTTTATACTTCAATAAGAGCCATGTAATGGGAGTACGTCAAACCTTGAACTAGGAAACTGATCCGTGCATAAACAAAGCAATTGGCTATGATATTCGGCGGAAATTCAACTTATTTGCATGTTTAAATATTTCAGCATATTTAACAACATAATTAAAACTGTGCATAGAGGATGAGTTCTGCATGCCGAACAATTCCCATGAAAGAATCTAGCTATGTAAAGGTAGCTGTACAAAATAAAATACTATTCCGAGCAGCGGTGGAAGAGGTCAACAATTTTCTTTTTGTAGAAATCATGTACTCGTATACGTATACACTTGTATGAGCAACAGTCAGTATTAAAAAATATATATAGAAATGGTAATAGTGGAAAATACTATAATGTTGCACCACAATCGCCCTAGCTATCTCCAAATGGTTGAGCTTCTAACGTACTCTTAGAGAAGCTGATGTTAACTCTTATCATTTACTAGTAACAGTAGAAATCAGATCACGACTGTCAAATCAAGAGATGCTGGGACAAGGACAAAAAAAAACAATTTTAACGGTAAATTCTCATCAGGATTCAGCGATCCCCTGAACATGAATTTTTCCGGTATGCGAACTAAAACTTGACTTTGTGCTGCGTAATCATCCTGGATATAGCCTCGACAATCTTGGACTACTTACTACTCCTGAGAAACTAAAATTGGTATGAATGATGAACTCGTTAAATGAAATCAGTGCCTTAAGAGACACACACTCGTACAAAGAAGCCGGAACGAAATAGTTGAGATAGAAGGGTAAGAATGTTGAGTTAGGAGAAAGAGTGATCACGGTTAAATCACTTTGCTTTGAGTAAATGTCAAAGCCTAGACAGATAACATTCTGGGTACCTCCAATCGGTATTTTGAATTGCAAACTTGTACTTAATTACTTACTCACTTACTTATCCATCCGCTATATATGACCCAGCCACCTCAGTCGTTGAACCTTCACTCTTCTGGCTAAGTCGATGTCGCTGTACAGCCCTTACAGTTTGTCGTTGTATCTTCTACTCCACTCACTGTCTGTGCAGATGGGGCCGAAAGCAGCCAAGTGCACCATCACCCATTTTTGATAAAGCCCATGCCTCTACGCTATAGAGCAGGACTGGGATTATTAATGTCTTATATGTATAAGGTCACTTTTGTTGTTTGAGAGCGGGGTTTGCCAATCAATTGCCTTCTCAGCCCAAAGAAGCAGCGATGTGCAAGAGTTATTCTTCGTTTGATCTAAGCGCTGGTGTCGTTGTCTGAATTGATAGTGGAGCCTAGGTAAACAAAGTGCTTTACTATCTAAAATTTATATTTGTTGGTGAGTGTGACGTTCTGTCCGAGACGCACGTCGGTGTTGGGTGTCCTTTCTTGTTGATAGCATATACTTGGTCTTGCCCTCATTGACCGTTAAACTCATTTTCGGCCCTTCCGCCACAATATTCGCGAAAGCGCCATTCACTTCAAGCTGCTATCTTCCGATTATGTCAATATCATCGGTGTATGCGAGTAATTGGACGGACTTTTGAAAGATTGCGCCTTTTATGTTGACGCGTGAGTTTTGCACTATTCATTAAAAAATGATATTAAAGAAATCGAATGACAAGACATCGAATCTAAATCCTTTTCACTTTGATTCAGCAGCGTTCATTCTTATATATATACGAGGGGCGTTCAATATATTCTCGGTATCGATATGAAGGAAAATGCGAATTCAATTTAAATTGCTTTTATTTTTCAATATAATCTCCCCTAACATCAATGCATTTGTTACATCTTGAGATAAGCTTTTTTAAACCCTCAAAAAAATAAATTTCCTCTTTCTCTGTAAAATACCGACTTGAGTTCTTCATCATCCGAAAATCTTTTTCCACGAAGACATTTTTTCAAATCCGGAAACAGGAAATAATCACTAGGGGCAAGGTCTGGACTATAGGGTGGGTGTTGGATTTCTTCGAAACCACAATCTCGCGCAGCAGCCTTGGAAACTCGCGCCGTGTGAACAGGAGCGTTGTCATGAAGAAGCAACACACCCGCTGCGAGTTTACCCCGTCTTTTCTTTTTAATTTCCTCCCGCAAATTATACGAGTACAAAGTGGAAGCGTAGGATGTGGCGTTGATGGTTTCACCTTTTTTTTTGTACTCAATGAGCAAGATTCCCTTTGAGTCCCAAAAAACTGTGGCCATGAGCTTCCCGGCAGACGGAGTGACTTTGAACTTCTTCGGGGGGTCTGTTCCTTTTTTATGCCACTGCATGGACTCTTGTTTGCTTTCAGGGTCATAGTGGTGGACCCATGTTTCGTCCCCAGTAACAATTCGATCCATAACACCGTCCGCGTTCTCACTACACATCTCCAAAAGCTCTCTACAGCATGCGATTCTCACTTTTTTCTGAGGCGCTGTGAGCATTCGTGGCACCCACCTTGCACTGACCTTTGAAAGGTTAAGATGGTCATGAAGAATGGTGTGAATGGTACCAATTGAAGGCTTGGTGATCTCTGCCATCATTTTCACCTTTATTCGGGCATCCTCAAGAACAAGTTTTTCGACTTCTTTGATGCTTTCTCCCGTACAAGCAGTAGCCGGGGCGCCGGAGCGGGGGTCGTCTTCAATGCTCTCTCTGCCTCTCTTGAACTCACTTGACCACTTTTGCACAATTGATAATGAAGGTGCAGAACCCTGGTAAACAGCCACCATCTCTTCATGAATAGTTTTTTGACTTTTTCCTTGCTTAGTGAGAAATTTAATTACAGCGCGATGCTCAATTTTCACCATCATCGTCTCAGTTGCCATTATGATTCTGTTTAACTAGAGATAAAACGCGAATTAATAATCACATTTATATGAAATTTTACACGAATGCACTAAAATAATAGCATTACTTGATAAATAAGTCAATTTATATATACAACCACAGCTTCACCCCGATATCGAGAATATATTGAACGCCCCTCGTATATATATATATATATATATATTTTTTTTTTTTATATATACATATACAATGCTGTCTAGCTCGTCTCTAAATATGTTGTCATACACGGCCTTAAAATTCATGAATGGGTGGTGCTTATCGATTTGGAGCTCATGAGTTTTTTCCAAGATCTGCCGTAGTGTGAATATTTGGTCGATGGTGGACTTTGCTGGCCTAAAGCCACACTGATATGGACCAATCACGTTGTTGACGAACGACTTCAAGCGTTCACATAATGGCGAGCTTGTAGGTGATGTTAAGAAGACTGATGCCTCTGTAAGTGACCCAGTTCAGAGGGTCTCCTTTCTTGAGGATCGGAAAAACAATGCTGAGGTTCCATTCATTGGGCATACTTTCGTCCGACCATATTTTACAGATGAGTTGGTCTACATAGTCCAGGTTGAAAGTTTCGTACTACCTGACAGCGGTATTTGGTTCATCATCGCCGTTATACAGTCTACAGACATGCTTTTTCCAAATCCTCAGCATAGGCTGCGACTCTACTACTATGCTCCCTTGGGCTTCGGTTCGGGTTTTATGTCCGTGGCATATTTTTATTTATCTTTTGTTAAAACTTCCGGATCTCATTCCTGGAGTGGTATTTCGTAATTAGGTACTTCGACCGCGCGCTTCTTATGCTCATTTTTCCTCCTGAGAAACCAATATTCGTCCCTTCTCTTCTGCTCGTCCAGCTCATGAGCACCTGTAGTCCTTCTATACAGCGCCGCTTTGTATGCATTTTACTTAGCTGCATGTGCTTGCCTGCACTCGTCGTCAAACCAGGAGCTTCGTTGTGGTGGCCGAGTGAAAACCAGCATACAGAAGCAGCATCTCTGATGGCTTTTTGACAATGTTGCCACCGGTTTCCAATACTTGATGCTGGTGGCACAGGACCTCCGCAATGTGGTCAATATGGTTGACGATTGATTGATCAAGAGTTCTCCAAGTCCCCTTATGAATATCCAGATGCTGGAAGCACGTGCCAGCTAGGACAATGTTTCGCCCCACCACAAAGTCGGTTCACCTTCATCACATCCGTTATCGTAGGGTGTGTCATGCAGGCTTCCTAGCTTTGCACTAAAGCTGCTGAGGACAATTTTATTAAGATAACTGGGGCACTGCTTGTAAGTCTTGGTGAAGAGCCCGTAGAAGCTATCTTTGCTGTCTTAATCTTTTTCCTCTGTGGGGCGGGCGCGCATATAAGGTTAACTTTTTTCAAATCTAGCCTTAATACGGATTTTTGCGACTCAAAACTTCTTGCCTAAATCTACCTCTAACAACGAATCCGCATCCAACTACGCGCTGCTTTTAGCGCCGATAACAATCGCTGTAGTAGATGTTGCAGTTTTTCATCCTCTTTTTGTCCGGCTGATCCCATCGAATTTCTTGTATGGCGGTAACATATGCTTTGCAGCAATCCAGATCCTCAGCTTGTTATTCGGCTGCACGTGGCCTTTTAAGGGACCTAGCATTCAACATGCAGATAAGAAATTCTTTGTCCTTGTTTCATTTGCAGGGCTTGTCAACAGTCGATCCGCCCGTATCCTAGGCTTGTTATTGCTTCCTAACTACATATTTTTGCCATACCTCGGCGGCACAACCTCCGACCTAGAAAACCAGTTCCATCATAGTACCTACGACAAGAGCCCTTAATCGTTGATTCTATCTGAAGAATTCATCGGCAGTCCCGCTTATAGTGCTGCTAGTTTTGTCTGCTGATCAGCACTCGCGCTTGTAATCGGATGGTCATCGACCAATACCCCATGGTTACCACTTGGAGGTAAATTAAAATTGATGTGTTGAAACACTTGCAACACTTGGTATTGCCAGGTTGACACCTCTCAGCACCTATCCTATTTCTACAACATCCAACCACCCGCTAACTTGCACTACAGTTTCAATGTCGAATGCGACATATGGTCTTGATGAAGTATCAGGTAATTTCCACACGGCTTGTGTAAATAATTTTGTTTGAATAGAAGGCTTTATATGAATCAACTCAAAAGTCCTAGATATTTTCCGCAAACATACTACAAAACATACTTTTATTTGCTGACATTTGGCCTAAAGGTGATAATGATCAGATAGTCAAATCTTGTCAAGCTTCCTCATAGCCCAAACACATACCCCAATTTTTGACAAATCATCTGAACACCATTCCTGCTGAGATTGGCATGATCATATACTCTTAATATTGTTCTAGAATTTACATCGTACTCGTAAGTTTTGTAAATAGTTTTGGTAGTAACCTCTCGCAGCATTAGCTAATATTGACAAATAGGCTCTTATGAAAACTACTGTTCCATATGACTTTTAATATTTCAGCCTTGTTAAGTACCAATTAGTTCTCACCAAAATAAATACATACTGGAATTGTTTCTTGTAACTGTATACGTAGAACTCATAATTTTCATTTGTTAGACAGTACAATTGCGTCAATGGGCCTGAGGACAAGTAGCAACATATTTCTTTAACGAAACTTTTTTTTCTTTATCAATAAACCACTTCGAAGATTTGAAAATAACCATAGATACACGAACTATTGATGTTTAACAACGTGTTTTGGTTATTTGGCCTATGCACCAAATATAAACTACAAATATAGCTGCCCAGGATATACACACCAATCTTACTGTAATGAAGAGTGTTGTCTCTGGTTTTTATTTTAAACTTGTTAGAGGGGACAGATCTAGTAAGTTAGACTCTTAAAAGTTTTGTTCAGAGCTACGACTTTCCTTCTGTCTATCTAAATTATTTGTGAGTCTTGCATTTGACTTTTATGAATTTGGAATAGCATATCCCAAAATTTGATAAGTTTTTCGGCTAATTAAACTGATTTTTCAGGTAAACTAAAAATATACAATAATTATTTGAAAATTGATTTAAAATGTTCACTAATTTTATAATTACATGCTTTAATGCATCTTAGATACATTACGCCACCAATGTACACTATGCTCACTGCCCAATTTAGTATTGTAATTCCACCTATGTCGAGTAACTTTTCTTGTTCCATTACTTTGGTATTTCTATTGATTGTGTTCGCTTTTGAAGAAGTAAGGAGGAAGGAAAAAAAAGGAAACCACCAGCACCACCACCACCAATAACAACCTGCATTCCGTCCTCTTAGCTTTATAGGCTTCTCTTACTATTTGCTTTTGCTTAAGGGTTCGTTATCTAGATTGTCCATTAGAAAACCACAAAAAAGACGACAGCGGGGAAAAAGACTTACTGCAGCAACAGCAACTTACCTCCTGCAAACATTTGCACAATCTTAATTCAGAAAAGAAAAAACAACAAAAACGACAAAAACCCGACAACAACATTCTGTTGGTTGATTTTAACGAACTAGTCTGGTCAGCCCAGGAGGCTATATAGTATCTTTAAGATACATTAGGTTGTTTGGTTTGTTTTTTAAGCCTTTTTTTCGTTGTTTTATTTTTTTACTGTATAAATAAATAAATTCAACGACAGAACTTATTTAAGAAAAGAAAAAGTTGAAAAAAAAACTCCAACAAATTGGCATGTGGTGACATTCCGCCATCAGGCCACCGCCTCTTATAAGTCAAAAAGGAGTAGAACATTTGAAGATATATCTAGATATACCTGTACAATATGTACATGTAGGTACCTAACGATCTATGTTGCCTCAAAAACTATACCTCTTAATATATGTTATGTATCACAGCCACATGTATGTTACGAGTATGTAGAACTATAGTCTTTTTGCACTTACAAAATATATTATACAAAGTGTATGTACTCGGTTGGTACTGAGCGTATAAAAAATATATGTTGAATGTTATAATACAATAAAAGAAAAAATGCCGTTTTGGAACGCTCTGTTGCGCAGTGCATTGCAATTTGAAATGAAGTGTATCTTTAAGATACTCTCATACTATACCTACACAAACTTATGTTTATGTCTTATAGCTGCTGGGATGTACTATCTGCTAGCTGTTAGCTGATATTTGTAAGAAGAGAGAGTGTATAAAGCAAACAGACGACAAACGAAGCTCTGTGCAGAAGAATGACAGTCCAGGACAGGAGCATGGGCTATGCTATGGGCTATGGAGAGTTAACGATTGCGACATCGCGCAAACGATGAAAACGACGACGACATTTTTTTCTACAGTCACTTTGACTCCATTCACATTGCTTATGCAGTTGTTCCTCCTTTTCGAGAGTAGATGTATCTCGTCGTTTCTTTTGTTGTTGTTGTTGTTGTTGCTGATGGAGAAGCTGAAGATGGTGGTACTATTGGTAGGTACGAGTGCCATCATACCAGTGATACCACAGTGATGTTCCTGGTTCCTGTTGCTGGGATTTGTTTTTTTTTATTCCTTCTGCATTGTGTGCCTGACTTTTATAGTACGTTTCGCGACCCGGCCCCCTTTACTGCTCTCACATACAGCAATATATACAACAAAACACATCATTAAGTATAAAATTCTTAAAATGGAATTTTAAATCATTATAAGCTGGAAAATGTGCTGAAAGGAAGAGAATGGCAGAGGAGAAGAAAACATAAAAAAAAAACGCGACATCCGTGCGCATATACGGCTAATAGAATAGAGAAAGATGGACCACGTTTGCAATGTTTTGCAACAGCCGACTGACGTTGCTTCGCCAACGACGACGATGGAGAAGAAGTTAACAATTTCTTACCGGTTGTTCGGTTTCGAAGTATGTTATACAATTTTTTTTTCAAGTTTTTGTTGTTGTTAGCTATTGGTGGGTTCCAACAGTTGTTGGTTTTGTTTGTCGGTTGTTTTTGAATTGGTTTCGAAGCCAGGTTTTTGCACTCCGAGTTTGGAAAGAACTCCTCTATCTTCGTCTCAATATAGTATCGACGGCGCATCCATATGTGGTGATCATGTTTTATATTAGGAAGAGGGCTTCTCTTTTTCCTTTTGGACCAGACTCAGCTCCATCTTAAACTCCAGCTTCTTCTTCGTCTCCTTGTTGGTTAAATCGTTTCCCCCACTGGCTTGGGATCGGTTTTTTTGTACAGTGGCGGTTTGTTATCTTATTTCTGCAATTTTTTTTTTTTTAAAAAGCAGTCATTGTTGTTGTTGTTTTTGTTGTTTTTGTTGTTTTTGTTGTTGTTATTTGATAGTAAAATGCCTTTGACTTTTTGGTGGAGTACCTACTACTCCATCTTGTCATCATCAACAACCGCTGCTGGCTGTTGATGATGACAACGATCCAGATGATGATGATGGAGAGTATAGGGGTATGACAAAATGTATATTTTAATTGAAGAAATAAAACATATTCAGGGAAAAGACGAATATATGTGTTTATCTGTGAGTAGGTAGACACAAATGTGTATACATACCTATGGTAACAAACATATGGACTTTATTGGAGACAATTTGTGTTATGTTGCAGTTGCATACGAAATTTATTTATGCGTTTTAATTAAATTTATTAGTTGAGAATTATTTATTAGCTGCAGGGGGAGTTTACATTTAATTAAAACTATTGACGAAAGGAGTTGCTGCAATGGAGTTTTATTCCTAGCACAGCAAGGGTTCGGTTTGACATTGCAAAGTGATCTATGTACATGTAGATTTTCGAATGCGTCTTTGCTTTTGTGGTTCCTATGAAATTTTTTAGGGCTATAAAGAATACCAGTTCAAAAAATGAAACTAATGGAAGACGTCGTTAGACAATGTAAATCTTGATTTTCACTTTGAAGCCGCTACCATCTGCACATTTGTAAATTAGACTTGAGGACTTTCTTGTCATGATTCGAATGTGATATTTCACAGCTCAATCTTTGTCTACATTTGATAATTAAAGATTATAGTCAGTTCATATGAGAGGCATAGATTTCAGCTTCAAAGCAGTGATTCATAATCACCGAAGACGTTGTCTGATGCGGCCATGTGGAAGCAAATACCAGGTAGGACTTTAGATGCTCTATCTCGTTATTTCGGAATCCAGAAATTGCGTATCATTTTTCAAAATAATCTCAGCTAGAATCTCAATCAACGAGAGTTGCGTATATCCGTGCGGCTTAACATACCTTTAATCGAAAAAAGACTCAAATCTCAATATATGAAAATGAGTAAAAAATATTACAGTTATCTTGACTTTGTATTAAAACTGTTCTTTGTTCGCCTAATTACTGCACCAGTTTATGTAGATTCTCCATATATCATAGATATTCTCCTATCAAAAAAACGTTACCGCAAGCTAAAGATTCTTTTTAAAGTCTTCCTACATATTTATAAACCATACTTACCTCTGACGTTGACTTATTACCTTTCCGCTGCTGTGAAATTACGTTCTGGTATTATTATCCACAGACCCAATTTAAGCCATTTGCAGTTTTTTAGCCTGTCAATTGTAGGTCCCACTATACTAACATTCGCTTGCATATTTCATTCCATTTAATTCAATTTCATCTTTAATCACAAGTGAGCTGGTTGCTTTGACTTATCAATTAGTGCCCATCCAGCTCAGTTGTAAGACCAGCCAATTAACCAACGTCTGCTTTGCCTTAGTTTGGTAATTGCACAACTTAGCGAGGCACAAATTTGCAAAAAGAAAACCTGTAATCAAGTTGTGGTGCCACCATGAATACCATACACGACACCCAATTGCATTCAAGTGCGCTTCTTAAATTGTCTTCAGGGCTAGAGTGGAGTTGGATATGTAATTATCTGCATGCATTTTGGGTTTCATAAAAACAAGAGTGAACTTAAAATTGAGAAGCTTCGAATACGAAGGTACGAGTACTCTATTTGAATTTTAAACCTGATCACCATTAATATTTTCTATTGCTAATTTTAATAAATAAATGTATGCGTATTTTCAAAACCTAGAAGCAACGAATAATAATTTTAATTGGCATTTTGAAAATTCATCCGTCAGTAAGATGTATATGTATGTACTTTCACCAACCCTTAGAGTACCACTAATCCGTGCCTGTAGTTTACTAAAAGAACCGATATCAACATATTGAAAATATTTGTTTGCTAAATTCCGCATATTTTCCAATCATGTTAATTTTTTTTCAACCTGGGTCATACGACAAATATTACAATGGTCATGTTTTCGGGTCCTTTTTATGAATGGAATTGTTTTTACAACACAGATTGATAGTCTTTTTGGCTCACCGAAAACATGAAAAATTACTGTTTTGTTCCAAATTTTCGAGTAATAGATACACGATTTGCATATGCTATGCACCCGCCACAGTCTTTTGTTTCGTTACTGATTTATGACATCTTACATAAGTCAAGTTGCTTGCGCAATTCTTTTAGAATCTTTTCTTCATTTGGTTGACAAAAGACTGAATAGACTACCTGTTCATAATTCATATTTTGTGCTCCCTTGATTTGACAGACAGCCGGTGCACGCGATTAGTTTTTTTGGCAAACAAAAACCTGCCAATTGTCATCCTTGGGTTTTGCTTGGAAAATTCATCTATCTTTTTGTTTTTTTTTTGCATACTAAAAATTATTTATGGTTTCGCAAAAAAAAATCATAGAATTTTTTGAATAAGTGCATATCGAGAATTTATGAATATTTTGCAAACTTTCACCTTGAACTGTTTTGTTTGGGTATTTTCCAGTAAAAGACACATCAAAGAGAGGCATATGATAAGGTGCATTAGTTGCTTTTCTGTTGAGTGTATCTTTTCTAAATGGAAAGATATTGGACTCGGTATTTTTTTTAAATAAAGTACCGTCACCGCAGGATGAAAACGTTTGCAAAAAAAAGATATAAATGGAAGGTTTGTGACAAAAATGTCAAAGAAAAGAATTAGAAAGTCAACGGAAAAATATGATTCTGTATTTTTTAGTGATGTCCTTTCTTAAAACGTATAAAAAAAAAAAACGACAAATAACAAGAGATTTGCATAACCTTGGATGTTGTAGAAAGTCTCTGAATTAGAAACTCAGAATCAGTGTTCGTCGTGTATAGAACGGAACGGGTTTTCCGTCGGCTGCTGTTCGGTTTTTGAGGGGTACGACATTAGATATACAAGACAATACGGCATAAACAACATTCAAATATTTATCTTATTTGTTCATGTTAATCTATGAAAGCTGCAACAAAATGGAATTGATAATTTATTAGGTTTGCTTAACTAGAACAAAATCCTTCAAGGACTTCTTATCCCTAACAAATTGATCAATGCACTTCTAGCGCCAGTTCTTTAAAAAGATCGTGATGAAGAATTTTGGTTTTTTTTAACAACAAATTAGGGTGTTTCTTTAATCTTTCAAGAACAATTTTGTGTATGGATTTCAAGTCCGAGAGCTACAGATTTGATATAAATTTGCCACAGCATCTTGGTACGGAATGCATTTAGTAATGCGAGACACATTTTTTAAAAGTCTCAAGTCCAGTCCAAAACACGTTCTTTTAGTATTTTTTGTCGGCTGATTCTGGATGTGAGTACAAGTGAGATTTGTTTTAATACAATATTTTTCCGAAAGATCAGGAATTAATGCCACAATTCGGTACTAATATTACCAAAGCTCATTTGGAACTGCTGTCTTCCGAATCTGCTCCTAATATTCAAAGCTTTTAGGTTCAGTCTTCTTCCGTTTTATTCTATTTTATAAACCTTTGATACATATCACGGGTATAAGTTTATATTGCAACATATTGCTCTCTAATCACAACAATAACGTGAGTTATGTTAGTTTTTTGAAAATAATCTCTTATTAATCCTCACCCTTAATCACTGATTATTCAATAGATATTGTAATTTTCTGGGACTATTCCACACAATCTTAGATGGACATTTAGAATTATTAATCTATTTCCAGTTACTTGTTAGCAAGATCTGTTTTAGCATTCACCCCTTCATAAACGTACCCAGTGATTTTCTCCCGTTTGCTGTCACTTTATTAGGACAGCCGCCAGCAATGGCTCTATTTCCAAAATTTGTTGTTTCTTCTCCGCTGATTTTTATCTTAAGGTTGGATTTAACAATCTCTCAACCGCAGCGCATCTACGAGTATTAATTCGATTGATCTGTTAACATAGTCGCAGTTTATATAGATTGGATATTTTGCGATTGCATATTGAAATTTTGGCGTGCAGATGTCATTCTGGTTTTTTCGACTTAACTCGGTTATAGAAAGCTTTAAAGAAATTTACTTGTTGCTCGCTATCTCTAGTTACCCTTTAGGTTTCGAAAAGTTTACCTGTCAGTATTCGTTTCAATAAAGTTAAAAAAAGTAATATTAATTAAAATATCTATCTGTTCAATTAATATCATAATTTTTGGATTTGTTATACTATTTCACGGTTTATCTACAATATATTCGTAAATATGGATATACAAAAATTTCGGCAACTTACACATCAATTAGTCTCATAAGTCATGTAGCTACGTTTTAATAAAAAGTGTTTTTTCGGCAACTAGTGTGATTCAAACATTCGATTTTGGGAACTGTATAGGACATAAGCATTTGCTAACATGACACCAATTTTGAAGAAATTATCAGAAGATACCTTGTGGTTTCCAAGACCCAAGCCATACCACATCACTTAGCACCAAGTAAAAACGCTTAATTGTTTACCGTGCAAAACTTTAAGGTATAATCGTGATGATAAAATAATCTCTGACCGAAAGTCATATTGGAAAATGCGTACAGTTGAATACCTCGAGTATTTAAAAACTTTCTACTGCACCATTATTTTAAAACACCCGCCCCGCAATGTCTGTTATCATTTTCGTGGATTGTCTTCAATTTTACCTTTCAGCCAGTGCTTTCGAATCGATTTCGATTACTTAATTCGTAAATTTATTGTAAAGCATGCATTAACGAAATTTGAATCCTTTAAATTATCACTATATAAACACGCAGTATCTTTTCGAAACAAAATGTGAATGCTGTTGCGAACGGACCCTTGATAACGCACCTAGAAAACGCGTGTGCAATTTCAATTAGTGTTCAATGGGCGAAAACGCGAAAAAAAAGCGCAGCAACAACACACCAAACAGAATCAAGGCTCAATAAATACCGTTATTATTATGATTATTATTTTTAATAACAATATCATCCCAAGGCGACATTGGTTACACATAGTACGACTACTGCGAATTGTGTCCCGGCATCCATGTTCCGTACCACTGTCAGTGTCAGTATCAATATTCAATTTCCATATGCACAAATTGTGTGTATCTACCAGATAGGAGAGAAAATTGGTGAAAATGCATCCTTAATTTGGTTTCAGCCTTGTATCTTCGATGAAAAGAGTTTTTTTTTATAGAAAAAAAGAATATGCGTCTGCTTGGTGTTTTATTTTTATTTTTTAATTTAAGTGTAAATTAAAAAAAAAGAAACAAACTTTTATGGATGATATAGTGTAAATAATCTTTTGCATTTTTTTTAAGCTGTGAATTTAATTACTTTTCGTGTATTGTGCATTATTATGTGTGTTTTTTTTTTTAAAATTGAATGTATTTTATTTCTTATAATATTTTGTTTAATAGTAAAAATAATCCCTTATAAATATGGCTGCGAAAAATGCTTTGGTAAATAAATATTTCATAAACTTTTCTCTTCGTATTGAACCTTAAATGAAGTTTTCTGAGACTTAAAAACTTTTTTCTTTTCAATTCCTTCTTCTTTCTAGGTAAGTGATGATGAACTAATATAAACAAAATAATTATGAAGAAAAAAAAATGGCAAATTTTCGACTGAGTAAGTAGTGTTTTTATGAGAACGAGATGGGATTTTAAAAATCTTGACCAGAATAAAATTGAATAAATTCTTGGCTATACAATATTTTTTCAACGCTTTGAATTATTGTACTTAAGCTGATTTGAATAGTTGTATACGAGTATATTCCAGATTATTAACAATATGCACCGATAACTAGCTTTGTTTTAATAAACTTTATCCAATTACATAGTTTACTGATCATTCTTCCCGTTTGAATTAAGTGAAAACAACTTCGAATGCACATACATCCATTGAAAGTCTTCCCCTTGTCACATTTTGTTCATCCATACGTTGAATTGAATAACCCCCCAAACGATTCAATATGATTGATCATTCAATTTTATTTACTTAAACATTCACTTTTCAATCTACTAAAACGCTTAGCCCTTCATTTTACAAAAATCCCATTATACTTTGAGATCAGCCCTAATCAATAGATATTCCAGTCAACCAACATATCCTGTGTATCTGCGGACAGTAAAAATCACTCAAAATCGACGAAAAAAAGGAAGAATTTGTAATTTTGTAAATTATAGTAATTTTACTTACAACGGAAGAGTACCGAAGCAAATTGCATAACAAAAGAGAAGCTACAGCCCTAAAGGGTTTTTTTTTATATGGTAAATGGACACATCTTAGCTGAAACCATTTTGCCGTTTAAGTGAACTCCGGATTATATAAATACATGTATATGTTGTTCAGAAATATATAAAGGATGTATATATAGTTTTTTCAAGGAAATTCCCATCTCGGAGGGCATGTACTCGTATCTTTTTTATGGAAAAATTGCTCAAGATATAATATTATTTCCAGTCTTACGATTATTTTAATCACAATAATAAAGCACATAGCCAAAGTGGGGAGAATGCTGATATTAAAATGATTGAACGGTTTTAATATTTTTCTTCAAACTGAAGATGGTCACTGCCGGGGAGTTAAACTTTAGATTGAAGGCTATGGAAAAGGTTAAGTGCTTTTATATGGAAGATGGGATAAGAGATGAGATGACTTGGTCTATTGGTGGTGCATCTAGAATTGTCGATGGTTTATTATCTTTCGAAAGATAAGACTTAACCACCAGTTACATAGAAGTGGTAATTGTGTTAGTGGTAAGGGAGTTTGATTTTTAGTTTCTGCATTTTCTTCACATCTCATAGATACAGTGTACACGTATTTGATGAGGATGACGTTCTTTTTTGGTTTACTGATGTCCCAAACTCCTTTTGTTGGTTCTGTATTAACGACCGGCATAAAGACCGCAAATATACAAATATCCACGCTTATAAAATATATCGCAAAAATGTCATTCCATTTCGAAATGTCGCTAGACCTGCTGCTGCTACTACTGCTGCTGTTTCCCCGCGTTCAATTCCTGGTAGTGGCGCTGGAGGAGGAAGTTGATACTACTGCCATTGCGCTGGTATGTTTGGTTCTGAATATTGCTGGTGCTGGTGTATATGCAGCAAACTAATATTTCATGACAACTAAAGCAATTTGGCAACGAAAAGTTTCATGTATTTGAGAGGAGTATGAGAAAGAGAGAGGCTGCAGAGATAGATGTGGCAATGGCAATGAGCCCGGCCCGGTCAGGCCAGTTTACAGGAGTGCGAGGCTGAAGGAAAATTTGTCATGGACTTTGGATTGTTTGGCTTTTTTTCCCCTTTATTCTTCTTTCTTTTATTATTCAGCTTTGTGTGTGGGGTTTTATGGGTGAAGTCCAGTATCTAGATGATAGCATTAGCATCACTGACCCCACATAGCCGACGATGAATGGTGTGAGAATTTGCAAAGGACTTAGAAGAGCGAGAAAGCTTATTTTGTGTCCTCATTCAAAGAGGAGTTTTAGTAGGTTTTCTTTTTATTTGCTGATTTTTTTTTTTTTTTGTTCTTATTTTTTGGTCGCCCCTTCCTTTGCCGTTTTCTTTTTGGCTTGCTTTCGTTGGTACCCTTATATTCATATGTGTGGAGGAAATGTGTGCGGTCAGGATGCGATTATCCAGTTGAATGTGTTCTTCCCTCATCTCTCTTCTCACAACATGTCTGAGTTTGAGGTTATTTTCTATGGTCTTATTCATATCCTTGAAGCACTTAAATGTGCCATGTTTGGTGACCCTTAGTCGTAGATTTACAGATTGAAAATTCAAAATCAAATAGAAGTCATGAAAGAAGACTATAGTATAGCAGAGATTGTAGACTATGACTATGACTACACGCTCGGCAAATATGACTCTCAAGGACGGAGAAGATATCCAAAAAAATGGGGGCGATGAATCCATATTAAACCCACTATGATGTGAGGAGAGGAAAAAATCCTGTAGTCATTATCCTTGATAAATATTGATATTAAAAATTTTTTTTTTGTCTACTCATTGTATCGTTTAAGTGCCTTTTTTTGCTCATTGTTTCGGCTGAAGTACTCATAAGTCATGGTTAATACTTCCGTATTCCATCAAAGCCTTACACATGAGTTGTACGAATGAATATTTAATGGTGCATACTTGGCTTCATCTGAATATGGCGCAAGATTTTATGGAGATGTTTTTTTTATTGGAATAGAAAATGATTTTATGGTGCCAATTTTTTTTTTGTCATTTGAATTGGCGGCTTGTTGGTTATTTATTTGAAATGTTTATGAAGACTGTGGCAATTTGTATGAATCATCTTCATTGATGAATACGTAACTATAATATCAGTGGGTTATAACTACAATAGATACAAACATTGTACTAACTTTTGAGCTCACATATATTGGAAATTAACCCTGTTAAATCTTTAAGAAGCCTGGGTCAAATCTTTTGTAGTTTATGGTATTCAAATTTGTATTTTTCAGGTACGATTGTCACTACAGAGCTCACTCTTTGAAGTTGAAGAATAATCTTATAACCGTTGGGCTTTGTAAAAGCGAATATGTGACGACGATATCTGTCATACTCGTACTTCTATTTAAGAAGGAAGAATCTTTAACGTAGTGAAAGACCTGATGCTCGTGCCGAAGAGATTGATTAATCATCCGCTTTTATTGGTCAGCAATAATCGTATATGCTATTGCCTAATTGTTCATAGACTTAAAATCTTTGAAATCATATCTCCAGTACTCTCTCGTTTGGAATGATAGCTCTTATTTTGTTCTTCTTCTTCTATTAGCACTATAGTCCATTATAAGTTTTGGCTTCCTTTACGATTGTTTTCTAGTCTCCTCGGCTTTCTGCTTTTATATTCCAGTTTTAGATTCCCATGTTATTTAAATCTTCTTCAATGCTCTCAATCCATCTTAATTTTGGTCAGCCTCTTATTTTTTTTTTCCTTCAGGTATACTTGTCACTGTTCTTTTTGGTTTTATTTCTTCTGGTAAGCGTTGAACGTGGCCGATCCATTTTAGTCTCTGAGCTTTGATATGTCGTAATATGTTTTTACCTTCAATCAGATTGTCGATCTCGTTGTTTGTTCTTATAGTGTTTCTTTTTGCTCCATATATCTGCCTTATTATCCTTCGTTCCAAAATTGTTGGTTATTTCCCGTCAGATGTTGTCATTGACCATATATGTGATTACCGGTCTAATCAAGGTTTTGTATAATCTCTGTTTCAGAACTCTGCTTAGTAGTTTTGATTTGAATAGTCTTTTATGCGCATGGTAGCATTTGCTGCATGGCAGCTCCTAGATATTTAAAGTTGCCTACTGCTTAAAAATGGTAGTGGTTTATTGTTATATTTTTAGAGATTTTCAGGTGTTTGGTTTTACTTGTGCTTATTTTAAGTCTTACCTCCTCAGTATCTTTTTATAATTTTTCAAATACAATATATCTTTCATTGTATTGTAGTTTCTACTAACTATTAGAATGTCGTTTGCTTACGCAGGTATTTTGTAGAATATGTTAAAGCTATTTCCATTGTTCTAAAGTTTGCTTATTGCGTAATGTACAATAGTACGATATTAAATATGAGAGCAGATAATGCGTCTCCTTGTTCGACCCCAAAGTTGATAGTAAACGTTTCCGACGTGACTATGGCTTTGGCTTCTTTTAGCGTCATCGACACCAGGTTTCGGAGTTTTACAGGGGTTATGAGTGCTTCGTTTATTATGCTTCTTTTGTTGCTATTAAATACTTGTTTGAAGTCAATAAAAGGAATATGAAGATCGTAGCATTTTTTTATTGTTTGTTTTATGTTTATATTTAATCTGTTGTTGATCGCCCGCTTCTAAAGTACTCTCCTATTTTATTTTCTGTTATTTTATTAAATTTCTCGAAGAATTGTCATTACTTTGTAACCTATACAAGTAGGGTAATATCTCTGTAGTTTCTGCATATCTCTGTAGTTTCAATTTGTCGCCTTTTAGGACAGACTATGCTAGTTTCCACTTTGTCGGCATTTCATCTGTTTCCCACATATTACTTATAAGCTTACATAGTACTTGGATTATAGTGTCTCCTCCGTTTTTGTAAAGCTCAGCTGTTATTATGCTGTCTCCTGACGACTTATTTCTTTTCAAATTTAGTGATGGCTTTGCTTATATCTTCTTGTGTTGGCGTTTCGACTTCTCGTATTTCTTCGTTAAGATTATTTGTTGTGTTATGTATTTCTCTCTCTGGTGTTTCATCTATGTATGTTCATTGTCTGTTCGGAATCGGTTTTCCATCTTTCAACAATTTTATTTTATTCAATGACTATATTTTCGTTTTCGTCTTTGCATATATTAAAATTTTTGTTTAAATTGTTCAGTCATTTGCTTTACATTATTATAGAAGATTCTTACAATATATTTCCTTTTAATCTTTCCTTTTTAATATCGTCTACCTTTCTTTTCATCATTTTTTGTTGTTTCGGTATATTTTGTTCTCGAGTATTCTCTTCATTTTGTATATGTCTCTATTTCTTCTTGTATCTCTTTGTATCATTTTTTGTCTTGCAGTTGCAATATTCTTTTCTTTAATTGCTGCTCTACATTCTTCATCGAAGCATTCTAAATATGTTTCGCGTTCTTTGTTTCTCGTCTACAAGTATATTTTCTGTAGCTAATATACTTGTTTTTAGTTTGTTCCTTTGTTGTTCCATGCCGATGTTGTCTATCATGGTTAATTACTCCATTTCTCATCGGATTGTATTCTGATATTCTTCTCTTATTTCGGCGTTTCGAAGTTTGTCTGTATCCCCTTTTTGTTGTTAATGCGAGTACCTTTGATTTTTTCTACATTTGATATTCCTTGGTGGGTTGCTGCTTTGACCAGGTAGTGGTCAGGGTCACAGTTCGCTCCTTTGCAGGTCTCTACATCTATAATTGATGTATCGTGTCTTGCATCCGTGATAACATGGTCTATTTGATCAACGCTTATTGATCCTGGTATTTTCCATGTGCTTTTATATATTTTCTTCTGAGAATTGACATAATCTAATACCGTTATTACTTGTGTGTTGATGTAGAGAGTATTTCCGAGATACACTTCTCACGAAATCTTCCTTTCCTTTTTTTTGCATTGGTGTCTCCTAGAATGATTATTGTGTCGTATTTGTTAATTTTATCGCATATTTTCTCAGGTTTGTCGTAGAGTTCAACTTTTTCCTAGTCGTCATTGTCTTCAGTAGATACATATGCAGATATGTATGAATTTGATGTTGTTAACCTTTCCTTTTATCTTTAATGTGTTTCACCAGATAGGTACCAATATACGTTGGTTTTAAATGTCTGAATATTACAATGACTAGGGAACATAGAGCTCGGCAGGACATTCCACAAACGATTTATTCGGTATAGGAACGGATCACGATATTTCAGGGTAGGTCCAAAAGTGGGCTTGAAGGTATACTAATGAGCATTCATAGCGAGATACGAGACACGGTGTTCGAGGATGTCCATTGACTGAGTTGGCTATTGTAAAACAAGGTAAAATCTTTTTTATCTTTTCGTCCGTTAACTTTCCATCTTATTTCTTGTACAGCGGTGATATTAATTTTGTATCGTATTTCCGCATTAGCTCTTTCTAGCATTTCGCCCGGTTGTACCATAGTCTGTATATTCCATGTTGCTATGATTAATTCATTGCCCCTATTTCGTTTCCTGGGTCCGCAATTATTTGATACGTCGGTTATCCGAGGCGATTGTGAAAGTCTCGAAGCAAGATTGTTTCTCTGGTGTGTGGTTGCTAACCGTGAACCCCCAACCTGGAAGACCAGTTCCCAAATTTATGTCCCCTGATACTGGGTGGCTCAGTTATACCTCTGAGTGCTCAGTTATACCTCCTCCTTTATTGGGCTTCGGACCGGCATAGTGAACTTTGGCCGAGTTATGTACCGTTAAACTTCAATACGATTATTTATCTTACAAGATGTGAGATTTAGTTTTGAAACGGTTGCCATATAACGTTCGGGCTTACATTAATTCTGTATTGTTCGGTTTAGACTGATTTGCTTTTTATTTATGAAAACTAAACTTTTGTCCGTATCAAAATGAGGTGGTTTGTTGATGGTATTTTCTTGTATTACAGATGGACGATCACTGGATGTTTCCTTAGCAAATATTTGTGCCTCTCTTATTCAAGAAAGCAGATCTCATATCCTACTTTTCTTTCGGTCTCCCTCTGCGGAGTTATGTTAAAAGCTATATCTTTAACTTCGGTTTATTTTCATCACATGTTATCGGATCTATGTATACATATACAATATTTGCTAATGAATAATTCCCTACTCCTACTTAACTTCTTCAATAAGGTTTTCTTACTGTTATTCTTATGTTTATTTTACTTCTTTCGGCATTTGTTTTTGTAAAGATCATATGTTTAGTCCAAGAGACATCGATTTTTTCGTTTTTTTCCTTACCTTTTTGTTGAGATTCCTGGTCAGAATTTGAGAATTTCTTTCCTAAGTAAGATTCAGTCGAGCTTGAAAGCAAACCGCCGTTGTCTTGGAAATATTCCTGCATCGCACTTGAAGCCAAAAATTTCACATTAACTGTTCAACAGATTGAAGCCTTTAATTCAGCCGCTACTGATTTTGATAGTGATGGTATAGGTGTCATTATTTTCATATACGATTGCTTCTTCTTCAATTCTTGATACGATTTTGACTTTATACCCCGAATTTCTCCACTGATACATCGAAGATCCAAACTCCTAGAAACCTTTGCCTGGATGCGTACGATGCAATATAACAATTTTTCTGCTTTTTACCGACATGTTAGAATTTTCTAACGTATTCTCATAGGCTTAACTACTAATAATTTTTACTTTCTGCAACAATAAGGTATTTAAAATATACGACTGTGGTTATCGGTGGTGTAATTAAATATTTTAATAAGTACGTTATAAGTTTATACACTTTTGAAATTTTTCTGTGGGTATTCCAACAAGACACTGGGAATCTGCCCAGTGTTGGTTAAGTAATAATACCATGTCGGATTATTGACCGTTTCCAACTCTTGCTTTTTTAGATTCGAGCAAGATAGCGCTTCTATTGACAACTGGTTTTGTCACATTTAAGTCATGTTTTCTGACGTTATATAGTTGATGCGAATTTCAATTGGATATATCTCTAGTTTTGGGCATGAGCGTTCACGCATTCCAAAGTCCAAGATCCAATCGTTGATTGATACAGCTGAAGTCGTCGATATAAGTGGAATTTATAACCCAGAATTTTTTTTTCCATGATTGCCCTGTGATTGAAAAGCTGGTATATTGACATAGGAAAGTCCTCTACAGCGAAAAATTAGAAGAAAGAAACGCGGATTAAAAATAAGAAACACAATGAATATCTGGCATCGAATTACGGGTTGTATTTACGAGTATGTAGTCAGCAAGTGAAGCTGTCGAATGAAAGCCCTGTATCGGAAAGTCTTTTTAGAGAGCATTGGTTAGTGGCCTAAGCTTATAAGGTTTAATCATATGGGTCGTTAAACTAAAGTCAGTTCCCATTTCAGCTGTGATCTCTTAATGAAATTCATGTACATATATGTAGAAGATATCTTGTACTGTATAAATTTTCAAAAACAATTTTTCAATTATATTTATCCCCGATGATATTACATATGTCACTAAAATAATATGAGTGCGGACAATTTTCTGAAAATTATCTCAATTGAAAATAAGGACAAATTTCCTCTTTTCCCTGAGATCACAATGGTTTTACCGACGTCCAACTTTTACAGATTATCTTGTAATAAGCAGGTGTAAACAAAAAAAT